>OU538833.1:5000000-7500000 GCA_912999785.1 Hydriomena furcata | reverse complement strand
ACATATGACAAATAAATGTATTCCTATTTAGGTAAGTATATGGATACATATAGTTTGTTCTATATTTCTCGTTGTATTTGTGTAAATGGTTTTCAATCCCAATTATTGCTTAGTTAAAGAAGAACGAACCAATAAACACACTTTAATTTTTATAAGAAATTATAACAACTTATATTGCGAAATACGTTACTACGAAATATATTGTCAAATGGTTTTCGGAATATTTTCATTTCTTTAACTCTGAGTTCGTTCATATTCTGGGGGTTCGTCGACATTTTAACAAGGGCAGTCAGTCTGTCATCCATTGGCCATACTTCTGACGCTTACTATGTATAAATCTAGAGACGCTGTTTAGTCTAGATCTGCAGATAGATGAGTGACCCGTGAGAACACGTCTGGGGAATTCTGATCGTTTAGTTTTAATGAATTGTGGCGAAAGTTTTCTTGGTCATGTAAAGATTTTTCGTGCAAATTTTTAAAGGTCAGAGATGACAGTAATACCAATTCAATATACCTACGTAGAATATACACCTACCGTAGAAGTTATGGGTTCTTTTTCTTTTATAAACTTTCAACAGTGATTCCATAAAAAAGTTTTCGAACATTTCTTGAAAATTTTGTTTTTATGAAAGGCAGCAGTAACGGCGAAATATAACGCTATAAATAAGATCTGGGCTTATTCTTTAGTTCACAACAAATGTAGAGTATTCAAACTGTTGGGTTTCGCGACTGAATCGAACCCGCATAAAGAAATTGTGCTGCCTCATCGTCTTGTAAATAACTAGTGAATTGTCTGTCTCATAACTTTATATGGCCTCATTCCACGCCACTTTCAACTAACATTATGAACCCATATTCAATAAAATGTAATCGAAAACGTGTCTCGATTTTTTGAATTATCTTCATTATTGCATTGCCCTCTTAAAACTTTAATATTTTCGGCCGTTTTTCTTAGGAGTATAATCTCAATTTTGGGTACCCGTACTATGATATTATTTCAACAAAATTTAACAATTCATTATGAATATGATTATTGTGTTCGTCGATGCGAGCTTCTTCAATTTAAGGCTGGTAGTCATACCATCCATGATAATGATTTTTTTAAATTATTTTTAACTTTTGTCCTTTTTTAGGTACAGAAGTTAAAAATAACCTGCCTAAATTTGCCAAACTTTACCACTTTTATTTTGTTTTTTTTTTTTACACTACATTCAGTTTCAGTTTTCGACAGTGGTCTTAATTAATAGGTACACCCTGTATACTCGTAGTACCTACCTAATGGCCATGATTCCGAAACATTGGTATACTGTGATAAATTTTATTTAACCCTGATGTCATGTCCAATCGCTCATAATTGAATTCAGCAAAAAAATCAAGGTGTAAAAGAACATCGTGCCAAAAAAGTGTGGAAATTGATCGCGGCAAGCGCGGTAGAGCGTTCTGTCCTGTCGTTATCACGTTAGCTGTCACCGAACCGAAACATATTAAACGTCCTTTGAGATGATAAATGTGCGATGAGGTCGGGCGTACACGTATCAGGGGCGGAATCAGAGCGTTAATCTTGAAGTAATTTGCTCCACATGGGCAAGATTTTGCTATCAAAGATTACCAGTTACCTTATCACTAGTTACTATTATCGGTATCTTTCTCTGTAGAGATGTTGGAGTGAAGTTGGAAACGAATTGGTGATCTAAGGATATCTACAAAACTTCACATTACTTCGTCGGTTTTTAAGTCGCCCCGCCTAGTTTGTAGGCACCATGAGGCTTTAAACACCAAGGTAGGGTTTGTTTTTAAGGTTTTCAATATAAAGTTAGATAATGTAATACCAACCGTACAAAGTTATCTAATCTACTAAGTAGTATACTTTTATTTAACCTTTATCTCCTCATCTGTACCTAAGTAGGTATGTTATGTTTCCTTTAATTTTTACCTCTTTACAATGACAATGTTATTTAAAGTGATGGTAGGTACGATGATTTATAAAATGAGATAATAGTAGCCCATCTTCTAGTGTGCCTGGAGCCTTCACTGGTATCTCTGTCTCGTTTTGATCCTAATAAACGATTGGGATGATTGACGCGAGGGCGTCGCCCATTTTGTCGGTAAATCATTTGCACTCCACAGATAAATTTTGCAGCCTCTTGTATTTTATAGTTTCCGCATGATAAAAAGTTGTACAATATTTTGTTAATCCGGGTCATAAACCTTGCTATTCTACCAAAAACAACAGAGAAGTGAACATTTACACAAACTTGGTAATATTATGCCTACTAGTAGATATGATTTCATGATTTATTAAAAACTAAACGGAATCATTATTCAAACATACGGTTATCGTAATTCATTAGGTGATTATAAATCCATACAAAAGACTTCAACGCGCACTCGTTGTAGGTAAAGGTATAGTATACCTACAATGCTGACGTCATCTTATAAAAAATACTCATAGTCACATACCAGTATCTAGCTATGATCTCCTCGCTGAACTAACTTTTCAACGTTTATTATTTCCATGTGTATGAAAAATTAAACATAATCTCAATATAATTAATGGTTTCCACTATGACTAAAGTTTATTTATATTGCTAACAATTGGAACATAGTAAAAATGTGATAGGTACCCAGTGACAAAAAAGAAAAAGTGTACCTAACACCCCAATCGAAAAGGGGTGTTCATTCCCTTGACACCTCATTGGTTCCGTAGCTGATGTTGTAATCGTAGACGTTAATAAGGTTGCGTCTATTTATAGTGTCGCAGGTGTTTAGAATAAAGTGGTAATCTTGCTTAAAGCCAATTAGAATAAAAGACATTCATTTAATTAAATGAACGCAATCAGTTGAATAGGTGAGTTCCAATTAACCCTCGCCTGGCTTAGAACAATTTGTTTTAATTTGCTCTATTATATTTCGGTAGTAGGCGTCCACCGACTTATGATATTGATGATGGATGATAATAAACCTTTCAAAGAAATTAAATATGATCACAACTATAATCCCCAAGTACGATAGACATGCTCTTAGATCTCCAGGCGCTCAAATCTCTGAAGATGTCTAATCTTGTCAGGGGCACATCCAAACATATATCCAAATTTTGGCACATATCCACATTCTACCTAGTTAGTAGTTAGCCTTCCATACGTCTCAGGTTGCAAACCCATAAAAACTGGTTTCCTCACAATAATTCCTTCGCTGTTTTGTGCTTAGACATTTTTCGAACAAATAATCTTTTGATGTACTTCCGTTATCCAAACCCACGACCTTCGGATTGGAAACCAAGTTACCCCCCACTCGGTAAACACAGCTCTATAAGTAGAGTATGTAGAGAATGTTAGAAGTTGATTCTCACTCATAAAACATTTACGACGATTCTCCAGGGTTTTAGTCGTAATATTTACTACCTTAATCCTTACGACTGTTACACCTGTGTTTTAGGTCCACATTTCAATTTAGGTCCTCATGAAAAATAAAACTTAGGTCTGAGGTCTGTGACCAATAAAAACTTCTATGATTGAATTTTCCTAAGTACTTACCTATACCTTTTCATCGCTTTTTCTAAGTCGGTTTGCCTTGATTTTAGGTACCTACCTGTGGGTATGTAGTAGTTACGAGTAAACGTTGAGAGCAATTTTGTAAAAAAATGTTATCATATTACTTACCTAAAATCACTCGTAGTTTGAACTTTCAAATAAGGGGCAACCATTCTATATCGATTTTAATAAAGCGCTGAATGCGATTTTTGACAATATGCTAACCCTATATTCGGACCGGATCGTCACTGTTGTAAACCTTCCTCCATATGTACCAACCAGATCGAAACTTGGCTGATAAAATCAAATTCTTTAGAGAACAGATGTAATGTGACGGTCTCCGTTTCCAGCGAACATATTACGTGCCTACGTTTTCAATAATATACAGACGCCAAATGAATGAGAAATCGACAATAACAAAGTAGCGGCCTATAAAATTTTACCCATTTTTTCTCCAAAACAAAACGATCAAAGTTTAGGCTGATACCATGAATCACTTGATGGTAAACTGCGATAGATATGTTACAGAGGAAAATATTCGACAGATAAAAAACATTGAATCTACAAGAACATTGAACTTTGGGAAATTAAAACTGCAAACAGATTACTCATATGAGAGAGCATTAACATTGTTCTAGCTAGACTCTAGACTTTATTTAGTTAGGTTGGTTATTTACCTACCTATGTACTTTTCTATAAAAGTTATCAAGCAAACTTCCGAAACGTGGTAACTGCTCGCATAGGTGCCTTAACTTTTCATGATTTAGTTGGCTAGGAAGAAATAACATTTTGAATATGCGCCCTTTTTGCAGATCACAGTGGTTAGGTATATTTATTAACTTTGTTCAGAGACGAGATACGAAGGAAATAATATGACTCATTCTGACTATCAGATGCTCAATTTAATTTCTTTATAGGTAGCTGACTCAATTTTGGGAAAGGGTGTCTACACTAGGGTTCTCCATTAACTAAATGATTAAATACCCGAATAAGTAGAATACATACCTTTATCATTAAAACTCGATGTACCTACTGTACTGTACTACATGAATTGTATAACATGAACTTCGTATTTGTAAGTAGATACATTTACAACATTGTAATTGTAGATCAGGTAGGTAGGTACATACAGGACCTACATACAGGACAAAGGATGAAACAAATAAATTGTGTGTTCCGCGTCAAGACAAAGTCCAGTTTGTTTTGTATATTTGCACAGAACTTTTCAGACGCATAATGTTACGTGACATTATTTGACGTTGGGGTGCTGTCCCCATAGAAAATGTCTAATACTAAAAGTTGGAAAAATATGAATCTGTAACTTAATATAACTCGTATCTAAGTGTTAGGTAAAACCTTTTGTAGAAGTTCGAGAACTTTTAAATGGGTCTTTTGTTAGAAACACCTTTTGAGGTAATGGCGATTGCCACAAAATGGCAGTGAATAAAAAAAAATGGCTACGCTCGGCGGCCTGACCAATCAATCGGTACTTTTTGCTACGGCGATATTCCATGAAAATGTAACATTTGCGTTCAAAATGGATATAGGTCACAAATGCAAAAGCACGAGTGTTGAATACGATCAATTGAATTCACAGTCAATTGAATGTACAGTGAAAGGTTTCCTTTCAATGATGGTTTTGGCTGCGTCACTTCAACCTTCATAACTATGAGTAGAGTACAAAATATATATTACCTATACGCTTACCTATTAGTTGAAAGATTGCAATGGGTTCGATAAAACTTCTTAAGCTGGCTGAATCGCAACGGACACAACACACAGCTGTTGTAGCGTCTGCTTTTTTTGATTGTGTTGTATTTTTCTTAAAAGCTAAGTATAGTACCTGCTTGCATACGGACTTCTGGCCCGAAGCGTCTGGTAGCTTCGACGGTGAGAATAGCGCTGGCCTGGTGCAGACCGTGGGCTAGCATTTGGACCAGGGTAGCGGCCAGCGCCACACCCCATCCCCAGCCTCCCTCCGGGTAGTAATGGCGCGTGAGGGTTAAGAGTTGGCGCGGGTCGAGTTTGGCCTGCCGCGTGGGCATGGGCCCGCTCGCCTCCAGCACCAGCGGCAGCGACCTGGTGCGCAGAAGCGGCGCGCCGCCCGACGACCATGACTCTTCCATCAATGCGCGCGCGCATTGTGCGCCGCACGCATCACCGCACACCGCACACGCGCCCTCTCCTTCTCATGTCCGTTCACTCATCACCTGCTCTACCACTGAAGCGCTAGCACTCGACAGCGTGTACAAAGGTCACGATCTAAAGAAATCGGCGAAAGAATTTGTGAGCCTTAATAAAAGCCATCAATATTGGCTGGTCTTTGTCGATAGAGACATGGTGTAGACTGTATCCCACACAAGTCTCAATCTCTTTACCGCAGAGAAGGTACCGATAGAAACGTTGAAGAGCCCGTGTCTGGCGACGCGTTCATAAATCTATCTCTTCAGTCTCGAGTGTTAGTGTCCGAAAATTCGAATGCACTAAATCATTTACTGTCTCCGCATTAGCTAAAATATTGTTTGAAACGTTGGTATTTTCGATTCAGTTGAATTTGGTGTGGAGTTTAAAGATTGCTTCTCGCTAAAATTGTTTTTTCCATTATGTATCTACCATATTCTTGAAAAAATAAATCGATCGGTTACCTAATCAACAAACGTTACTTACATGCAGTACAAGATCTCGAATTCCATTGGGAAGGTTCTTAAATAAAACCATCTTGAAAACCATCGAGCGTGTGTGACATTACGCCAATAATTTTCTAATAAAATTGGGGTTTATGAAGATGTTACTTGCGAAATCACGAAGCCGTTATAAAATTATACGCTTAGGATAGCGTTAAATCGTGGAAAATTTAAATAAAAGGTGCATTTAAGTAGCGGTTGAGAGGGTTTTAATAATACGAGATAATCAAAATCATCGTTATTATGTTGTCTCGTGAGTCGTAAACACGCTCATCTGCCTGCAGCAATCCTATTTACGCCTTCTTATTGGATGCATATTCAAATTCGAAGGCGTGCACAAATACGAGTATGTTTTACTATATTTATCAGCTAAACAAATTATTATTATAAAAAAAAGCAATATTTTTATCCATTCGTGAACTTTTAACATAAAATATGTTGGTACAATTTGTTAATGTGATGATATGTTACGTTTATGGACTGTTAAATGGGTCGGAAACTGTGAAAAGATTGTTGATTTGGAGTTGCCGAGATCTGCCAAATGTGGTGGGCGATAAGATAGGGGGCTTGTTTGTTGCAGACAATTTATTGCTAAGCATTATGTAGACATCGAAGTAAGCAACCACGGCGCGTCTGTATGTGTTGCTAGTTTTTGTTGATGCTCAACGTTTATAAGTATTTAACTACATACCAGAATTATACCCGAAACATGTGTCTTTCTTTCTAAGGGTAAAGTCATTGCCCTTTGCTAAAATGTAACTCCATCGTAATACAATAGTTTACTATAAGGAATTCGGATAAACAAGATCGTAAAACCGAACTCGTTATATTTCCTGACAAGGGTGCGACAGACTTTCAAGCCGTTGATGCCTCATTTATTGGCGAAGAAGCAATTCTTTGAAGATCCTTTTTAATGTGGTTTAGAAAATTGTGCCATTAGATTTTTGTAATAGAGGTGAATTTTTATGAAAATTTTCCACTTTGTTAATTCTGACACGGCTAAAGGAACGTTATTTTTGCATGGATACGAGCCTCCATACTTTTTAGCGTCGAGAATTAATTAAAACGCGATGAACGTAAAGCCGTTATTCAGGGCGGACAAATACCAGGTTTTAGGAAGTAATGCGGGCATGTACAAATTGATTAAAACGTTTGAATATGACCTACCTACATAAAAAATGCTATAAACTTTGCTACGAGTATGTTTGTGTTTATTGACGTATCAAACTAATTTTTGTGTTTCCAATTAGAGCTCTTTTGTTTGATTATTGTTTCGTTTACTTTAGTATGAATATAAATAAAATATGAGATCATTACAATAATATTTGCAGCGTTTATAAATAACAATAAATAAGATTGAACCAGTAAAATGTAACGGATATCATATAGTGATGCAACTTATGAAATGTGTACAAAGTTCCCAAAATGGAAGCAATTGTGAAATTTTCGGCCTTTAAAAATATCCTCGGTTATGAAGTCTGGGACAGTTTAAAAGCCTCTTTATGAGCGTTAACAGCACTTCACAAGTTTTGATTGCGCCTGTTTCGTTACGGGGCCTTATTAAGAGATCGGCGGGACATTTTTCACGTTCTTTTTTGACAAAGGCATTTTTAATGTAATTCCTGTTAATGATTTGATAGGCTTCGTTTCATAAATCATTTTTTTTCTCTTTTATATAATAATGGGTTTTCGTTTGGCTACACTTCGTCTGACGGTAAGCGCAGATGGAGCCCAAGTTATGCCCAGGCTACATATGACTACATTAAGATAAACGCGACGAAGCCCTGAATTTTTTACTTCTCTAGCACTTCTCAGGGTGCACTGCACATGTAGAGAATAAGATTTAAACTACCTATTTGACGTCCCATTTCAATCATTGGGGTTGATTTTTGAAAGAAAAAGAATCATAAGGATTTCATTTCAGGTCAATCGAATATATCTAGGTATAAACCAAATTGTGCTGTAATCGGGTTTAGCTGTTACTACGTAATTGAGTAACATACAAACAAAAATATTTTAATATTCGGTTTTATAATATTAATGTGATTGATGATGTTTCAGTATAAGTTATGGTACCTATGTATTTTATTACTTTAGACTTTTATCTATTATATTTTTGTTTCTTTTTTAGTTCCTAAGCTTTTTAGGATTTATTAGTCAAAATATTGAGAAACATGCACATTAAAAGGATTACCTCATGATTTCTGTCTCAGCGCGGCAATTTAAATCATAAAGATGTTTCTTTTACGTCCAATTAATAGGTCATTTATAAACTTTTAATGTGATCGCTAAGAACTAAACGCGCTATAAATCTTCTTTAGGTAGGTATATTAATTAACTTATATTCTGCTTACATAACTGTCGCTATAACATGGATAATAACTCTTTTCGGAACATTTTGTTAATTCTCGTAAATTTTATGCTACCTACAAAGGGAAGTTTATGTCCGTGTTGATTTGATTAGTTAGGTATATAATTTTAGATGGTTTATATTATACCAAAGAACTCTAAAAAATACATCTATTATTGTTTTCTATCTAGTTTCTTAAATTACTACTTTTTATAAACAAGTACCTATTAAGCAAGTCAATTTCAAGATGATTCGAGCAATCTACAAGAACCTGCCTGTCAATGCTTTGTGATATAAAAACCATTGTCAGGTACCTACGGTCGTGGAAAAATAAAATAATACCTAAATAAAAAAAAAAAGAAATAAAAGTTCCAACAACTTGAGAGAATTTATTTAAGTTAGGTGCACTTAGGGACGTATTCCAAAAGAACTAAACTAGATCCTACATAAAGTACGTTTTCCGGACGATTCCTTTGATCAGCCCTGTAATTAATAAATAAATAAATAAATAAATATTGGCGGACTTTACACATTACACATACATATACTTTATACATTCATTGCTTCCTACACAAAGGGAGGGATTCAGAGGGATTGTCGGCTTACTCAAATGGAGTGATTTGGCCTCAATGATTTTCCTTTATCCTTAGGATCATATGGAATTATAATGTCGCCATTAGGAATAATTATTAAGTACCTAAGAGTTAGCTGGCAGGTTTTTAATGACCAAGCTTAGCTACTTATAGAACGAAAATGTCGTGATTTCCTTGCGGATGTTTTGATTTAGGACACGGACTAAAATATTAATATCGATTGAGGGGTTAGGACAGAACGTGCTCATTCATAAACCGTTATAAATTTGTAGTATTACATGCGGCTTCGGTCGCTTTGAGCTACATTTTACTTTAAAATTTGATTTCAACATTTAAAAAAAATAAGATTTTTTATCTTGAATGTTGACTTTCAAATCAAACAATATAAAATCGTAGTCATACAAACTAATAGAAAATGTATTTATAATAACTAAAATTGGTAATTTTACTGGTATCCAAGACACTTTTCTACAAAAAAACGTATACAATTTAATTACTTTATGTACCTTACCAACCTATATTCTTAGATAAATACCCGTAGAAGATGAATAGATGGATTTAGGCGTAGTAATTCAGTGCTCTACCTGCCTATCATGCTTAGCTATGATTTATGGTTGTGTTTATTAATTTGGTAAAAATCGTTAATAATTTTAAGTACCTAGGGGTCTTAGACCTGGTTGTGGTGCCTACCCCGGCTTTGGGGTAGGTATACGACTTAATACAATTCCTTGTCTATGGTCCGTTTTGATTAGTGACAGTTGTGATGCGTTATACCTCTAGATCTGATTGCCCACAACGAATGATTTCCCGTTTTGGTCTATTTAAATATGAATAATTTTATACTGCTGACATAAGACACCGAGCGCGATTCACGACACGCCGCATGCATTCCGGCCAATCAGAATGCATTTTTTACCGCTCCCCCTGACCCGCACTCCTCAACGATATGACCAAATAGTTTGAAAAAATAATGCCATTAGGCGTCTATTGGGCTATGTGGTCGATGCTTACAAGTATCCTAGACCACGGTGGATGGTACCACTGCATCAGGGAACCGTACTAATATCACGTCAAATGGACCTTTACAAACAGGATAGCCATTTCTTTCTTTGCTAGTATTTGGTACCACATCTACCACAAACATCCTAGACCAATAGACGGGACTACTAAACTCCTAATCTCGTTTCACTTAATTAATGTCAAATGTTTATGGGTCCATGTGGTAAACCGTCCAGCAGTGATAAAGTTTACGACTTTTTGAACGATAGCCGCGGATTAAGCTCTCTATTTCTCTAGAGCCTATCTTAAAACAATCAGAACGATGAGCACAGAAGTTATGAGCACTAAAATACAAAACAGAAAGACATGGTAGGTATTAGTGATTCTCAAAGTGGTTTATATCGAACCCAGGGGTCTACGTCAGTGAAAAAAACTTGGTGTTGACTATGAGATGCAAATGGGGGTTGACGATAGTTGAACTCATTTAAGCTGGTTGTGGCTTTAATTTAAATCTTTTAAAGTTAAATAACACAAAAACACGTTTGAAATTGATGAATTTGCAAAAAAATAATAGATAAGCAAGGGCGTCTACCTAAACCCGAAAAATATGTTCAAGGGGTCAAAAAATGGCAAGTGTTTCCTTAGAGACAAAAAAGTTTGGGGATCTCTGTTAGATGCATACTTATATACTTAACTAGACTTGTAAAAGAAAATGTCTTAACCTACTAAAGATGTAATATCACCGCAAAGTAAGAACTAGGTCATAAAAACTTGCAGAAATACATTTCTGAAATTTTACCTCTAAAAGCGTCCAACGAGAATTAAAGTTTAAAAGAAAATAAGTCCACTTAGATAGTTGAAATACCTTAGTGCCTCACGACGAAAATCAAAGATTCTCGTCTTTGTGTTACCATGAAATAACCAATGTGTGTTATTCGTATAAACAGAGTCGTTGTCTCTTGCTGTGGGCCTCATAAGAAGGCTCAAGGTTGCTTGATGATCTATGAAAAGTAGCCCTCTTGTTTGGTGTTTCTATAGAGGAACTAATAGTAGAGAATCAGAAATAAGGAGATCCGTTGAACTAAAGTCACCGACATTGCCTACAGGATAAGAAAGAAATATAGCGAGTAGGCGGGACACATAGCTTAGAGAAGAACGGCAAAAAGGTTCGATGTTAACCCGAGTTAAAGGTTGAGAGCAGGTCGCACAAGCTCGGTCGTTCTGGAAATCTATGAGGAGGCTTATATGTATCCGAAAGGCTGAAATGATGATGATGATGAATTAAAGTTGAGGGCGTTCGTTTGGTTTTCTATGCTGTTGATTGGAATATAATGGTTTTTCTTTGGGGTTTCAATCGATCGGAGCTATTATTTTGAAATGTATGTAGCTTGCTTGCTTTTCGTGTCATCCTGCATAAGATAAATAAACAGGTACAGTATGGTGATCAATGACCGTTTGTGAAAGAGCCATGCAGCTTATATGTAGGTATATGGATGATAAAACTTAAGTGATGTACAGTATGGTGATCAAATGACCGTTTGTGAAAGAGCCATGCAGCTTATATGTAGGTATATGGATGATAAAACTGTTTGAGGGTTGTTATTCGGTAACTTCCGCAAACTTGCATGGAAAATCCCTACTGAAAATGCGATTTTCTTTCGCAGAATTTATCTTCCCGGATATTCGATTCGAGTGGAACTGTGATTGCATCTACACGCAGACTCAGGTGACCTATCAAACAGCAGATAAATTCGGTGCAAATATCCGATATTTGAAATGCATTATTTTATGAATAAAAACATTCAGAATGAGAAAACAACCGATTCGGAGAAAAACTCAAATGGGACGCAGTAGAACTCCAACATTTTGCAGTAGTAAGGAATGCTTACCACTGCAAAATGTGGGCATGTTCCAAATGTAATGTTTGGACGTGCCTCTGGCTAACTAAGAGAGAGAGATCTAAGAGGACATCTTCCGTACTTGGGGATTACAATCGTGATCCTATTATTTATTTTATAAAACTATGCAACTTTTGCAAAAATATTAACAAAACTGTACCCGGTAATAGAACTTCGTCACATGTGACACAGACGCTGCCGTCAAGGGAATAAATTGAATTGGGATGTGATGTGCAAGCAACGATGCAACTGGGTCGATGGTGCCCTCACAGTAAACTAATAGTCATCAGTACTTCACTTTCAAGCCAAGCGCATCACCTTCAGTCTTCTGATATTTCACAAAATAGCTACTACAGTTGGTGACTCACTGTAAAATATGAGACAGAAGCATAATTCTACTTTAAATTATGTTATGTACATACGCGGACTCTGTTTTACGTGTGATTATTCAATTTTAGAAATTTTACTTTTACTATCAGTTTAGTATAAAAACAACATGTGGAGAGTAGATACTTGTTCAATATCAGTATCTTGTTGTGCACTGATGGTAAGTATCAAATTGAACCACATGTGCCGACCTGACTGTCTATAATAGTATAGCTACCTACCTAAACGCTTAACGCCGACAACATTTTCTGACATGATGTACAACCCGGTCACAATATCTGTGCACCTGACCTCGTGACGTCATATCAGCGAGGTGCACAGATATTCTGACCGGGTTGTAGGTATATTTATTAACCGACGAAAAACGTCGACTTGAAAACCTCCTTCTCAAGTCGACGCGTATTATATACATATATATTTTTTTACGCATATCTTTTTACCTGGTGATATGATTTTTTTCTATTGTGGAGAGAACAGTCCTAAGTTGTTCCCATTTAAATTATTATATATTAATGACAGTTCCTTCGAAAACTTAAAAAACGAATAATATCGTCCCTTGAATTTGTGATTGGTCGATACATTTTCGTTTGTTTTCTTTTTAGTTTTCTAAACGTAATTATTTACCTACAAAATAAAATGTTTTTGGACTCAATATAAGTGCACTATTGACAAGTACAAACTTCAACGAGGCAACAAAATAGAACAAGAAAGCAATGAAAGTGCTTACGAAAGCGTTTGTAGATAGAAACAAGGAAAATAACGAGCAGCTTATCAAAGAATGTTTGTAAATGTGGGATCTAATACCTACCAAGAAAAAATAAGATTAAAATAAATGTAATTTACAATAAATATAGACAAAGAATTATACGTTTTAAAAACTTAAAAAAACCAACCAATCAAATGACATAAAAAAAAACAGCATCAAGTAGAAATATATAGTATGATATTTAACTTCTGTATGCGTGGTTATACAAAAAGAAAACAAGAAAAAAAAATGTTTGCGTCGAATTGAGAACCACCTTTTTTCTTTGGTTGATAAACGTAAACCTCTAGCAGGTATTCTCCAAGAAGGTACTCGTAGCTATACAATTTTGGAAGCACGGCTCCAAGAAAGATATGCAACAAACGACTGTCGGGTAGTTAGACGAGTTACAAACAAAAGCCCAAAGTCCATCAATCAAAAAGCCTCATACGTCCAAACTTTTGAAAGTACAACATCATTCACGAGCAACATTAATGACCCTGAGAATACAACTCGGTGAATTGTTTTCAAAACGTGTCTCGTATTATTGCTACTTTACAATCTGCTGAATACAAATGAATCGCCGTTTAATTTATTTGGCGAATCGACCGATAATGGAGAGCCGACCAAACAGAGCCGAGGCGTCCCACAGTGCAAGAAATCCAAAAATGATATGATCATACATATTTTATTATGATGTTTTTATGCCAATACGACATTGATAAAGCCTCTTGGGATAAAATCGTAAAAGTATTGCAAGTTATTACTGAGAGGGAAACATGGAATGACGAAACTCCCCAAATATTTGTGATAAGCTCAGATATAAAAGTTAAAGAATAGACTTATGAAGCTGTAAATTTTAGCTTTATAGTTTGCTGAACTGCTGAGCAGTGTATCTTCCTTAGGGTGTCAGTGCGGTCTCTAAATTAAATGAAATACTCTTAACTAAACAAGCATAAAATGAGTTTGATGGTTCGTTTAATAAAGGCAATTTCACGCTGGAATTTAATTTCGTTCAGAGTGGCGAAATCAAATTGGGTTTCATTAGGAATTGGGAGTCTTTCAAAGAATTTTTGCCGTGGACAATCAAAGCATTTTATAAAGGTATTGAAATGAAATTTAAATTATTTTTCCGTAAAATCGTAGTGTCCAATAGCATTTCAAAAATAAAACCATAAATTATATCTTACTAGCTGCTCGCCCCGGCTTCGCACGGCTGGTACCTGGATAAAAAGTCTTCCGATTTTGTGCAAAATTCACATAAACCTTCTACTAAATAGTCCGAACAAAGCCTAAGCATTTGGTATAAAAATGGGTGAGCCCGTTCTTGAGTTATAAAATTACAACGAAAAGTGGCATTGATTTTTATATATAGATAAAGATAAAATATATCTTTATTGAATAACATTCTACTCGTACATACAATAATTTTTTATTCAAGTTTTTAATAAAAATAAATTTACAAAGCGAATACACACAAAAGAACACCTCACACGAAGTTCTTGGTAAGAACTGGGAACATCATGAAACAAAACTTATAGGCGTTGATATTTGGCGGAAACCCAAAGAACGTACGTGATCGGAAATACTTGGAATTGCCTATTCATGATTTTACGCATATGCGAAAGTTTTGCACAACTTCGGGTAAAAAAAGCTTCCAACTTTTCATTGGTGAGCTTTTGATATGAAAAGTTTTGCAACCCTAGGGAACTGCTTATATGGAGAGCCAATTTAAATACTAGCCATTGTTTCTGTAATTCTCTTTTTATTGTTCACGGAAGCCTGCTAAACCATTTGCATATTGTCATTAAAGAACTCTCTTTGTAGTAGGAACTTACGTAGACGAGCATTTAGAGACCAATTATTTTGAGATCATTTGATCTACAGATCTACACTGCAGGTTTAAAATTGCATAAATCTTATGATTCGCGTAATAAATTACCATTTTGTGAATACAAACATGAAAATTGGATTTAAAAATAATTGCTAATATGAAGCGTAAGCAAATCATATTACGAGTATGATATTTTATGCAACGTGCCCTTTTTAAACTGTTCTATTTGCGTTTTGGGAAAAAGTTTTCTTGTTCACGATTCCTTTGTTGTACATCAACTCGTTTGGCTAATTAGGCGTCTTGGGTATTCTGTTTTGTTCTTTTTAAACTTTTAAAGGAGTATGTGTTAATTAGTGAGCAGTTTTATTTTGAGGAGAAAACGTGTTTGAGCTTATTCCTTTTTCCATGACCGAACCACCCAAGTCACACTATTAGCATGGAAATTGTAAAGAACTGACTCTAATGATCTGGTGTAATTAACTGTAAATCTAACGCTAAAACGAACTAGAATCGAACACGCTTCTCGTGCGACTCAGCCGGGCACTCGCTCGCCAAGCCACAAAGGTTTTCAAAAACAGAGCAATTTTTCGTAGTAAACTTAAATTCTCTACGAAGGTATCTAGTTTATTTTAAATTTTAATTACTTTAATCATAGAATCAATATCCCGACGTTGTCATCCTCTTAGATCTCCAGGCGCGTAGATCCTTGAAGGTGTTTAAAGGGGGTAGTCAGAAGCACTATTGAAAATTTTATTTAGCACATATATTTTAATCAGACATTACTTAATATACCTACACCTATTACTTAATATATAACCCTTGCGTGTGTGCTTTTGAATCGCTCGATCCCGGAAATTGATTGACCCAGTAATATTTAATCAACATTAAGTCCACTTGTGGGGGCAACTTTTAGTTTAAGTTTTGATTATGCATTGAGCCCTGTATTTATCGTAATTTCCGATATTATTGATACTTTTACTTTTCGTTAATCGTGATTTATTGGCAACGAGCTTGTTGGTAATTCTTTTCAATGAACTTTAATAATTACTACAGCTTATTAAATATCAAAGTAATTTAAGTAAATACCTTATAAATTTATAAGTTAATTATTTTTGCGTACCTAAAATTAATTGAGCAATCATTTTAAAGCGAGCTCCTGTGAACTTGTTTAAAGCTAGGTAAATGTGTTTGTAGGTAATGGATAAAATGAGCGCGCGTATATTTAATGTGGGGTCAATGTAAAATAATCTAAATTAAAAAAAAAAAGAGTTAATTGTCAAAATATTTGCGTTTAGTTATATATTATTTGAATCTCGTATTATATATATCTCCTTTTTCTTTGTTAAAAAAATGTTTGAAACGGATAATTTAATACATTCTCAAATCAATGGCCAACAAACTCATACCAGATCGATGTGTTTACAACAAGAAATCGCTAAAACTAGCAGGTATATAGCTAACTGTATCAAGCAAATGTTTGTTCATTAGCCTATAATTCTAATCGACCGATGACTAATATCGAAACTTTCGAAAATAATAACACTGCAAGTGCGAGATGACAGAATAGGTGAAGTGAACGGAGCCTCCAGACACAAGGCACACGTGCTAGTCCGTTCTATCGGCACGACCTAACCGAACCTTAGGCCACGGCCATATGTTCATAACTTACACACTCTACACTTTTCACTTTAGAATAGCACTATTCAACCTCTTTGGGTTAAAAAGGTTTTGAGAAAGGAAGGGGTGGTTCGAAGTTTGAAAGTTGGCGAGAAGTGCCGGCAAGCGGGAGCGCGCGACCGCAGTGCTTTGGAGTGGAGCTTACACTGATTTTTTGTCGGAGGCATCGCCGCCGGCTCGACCCGCGTGCTCCACATTTGGCGACCGGTGTGATACGCGGCCCGATATGTGATTAGGGCTGACTGACGTGTGTTTATGCAATTCAAGTAGGCGTAGTTGATAACTTACAAATTAGGTGCCTCGTAAAAGGTTAAACAACCAAATTATCGCCTGCATATGTTACGACCGTAAGTTCGCCTGTTCTGTGGTGTGAACATGAAGACAGTATTTCCTCAATATGACACTTGGATCCTTTTAGTGAGCCAAGTTGCGTTTGCATTGGCAGGAAAAAGCCGCGTGACCACGTTGGCTGAAAAAACTGCCTTAATATGAAGGTTATTTTCTCCTGGTTTTTTATTGTGGCACCGCTGAGACCGGTTGTAAATTTTCCTAAAAAAACTTTTGATGATATTAAAAATAAGTTGGCCAATTACCTACGAGTCAGGCTCGCGATAAGAAACTATGATGTTAAAAGAGCTAAAAAGCTGCAAGTAATGTAAGACCTGATAAATCCTAAATCCTATTAAAAAATCCCTGAGAGTAGACTTAGGAACCGTATAAATATATGACGAGTCTCTTTTATACAAAAATGTTAAAAACATAATTTCCTAATCGTTCACTACCTATCGAAAAATCCTATTAAAAAATCCCTAAAAGTAGACTTAAGAACCGTATAAATATATGACCAGTCTCTTCTATACAAAAATATTAAAAACATAATTTCCTAATCGTTCACTACCTATCGAAAAATTACGCCATTTTTCGATAGGTAGTGAACGATTAGGAAATTATGTTTGTAATATTTTTGTATATTTCCTATTCGTTCACTACCTATCGAAAAATTACGCCATTTTTCGATAGGTAGTGAACGATTAGGAAATTATGTTTTTAATATTTTTGTATAGAAGAGACTGGTCATATATTTATACGGTTCTTAAGTCTACTTTTAGGGATTTTTTAATAGGATTTAGGATTTATCAGGTCTTACATTACTTGCAGCTTTTTAGCTCTTTAACATCATAGTTTCTTATCGCGAGCCTGACTCGTAGGTAATTGGCCGACTTAGAAGATACTATTCTTATCGCCTTAAGGACCAAGCCACCAGCATCACGCGCCAACCCTACATTATCACCTATTACTCGACCACACCGACATGTGAGCAACAACACCTAGCCATTGCGGCCAGTTAGCTCCCCCACCCGGCCGGATTACCACTTACCACTCAGGTGATCCTGCCTCACTTTTAATCAGCCATCAACGTAAAATGAGCTGTAATACAACCGCGCTAGATTCATAATGGCTTTGCAAACGAATCTCCAGTTGATATCGTAGCTTGCAGGGACCACCGCTTTGTTTTGTCAAATTAGTTTAAGCTTCTTTGCAGTTTAAGGGGTTTCACTGTCGGATAGTCGACTTAGTAGTACACTATTAGTGAAACATCTGTATGTAAGTACTATTTATCTTCTGTGACTCAGGTTTCCGCCACAATTAGGTACCGGCTTGTTACGTTTGCCGTTTCGCAAGTCATAATTTATGCAAAATGTTATGTCGGATCATACGACTATATACCAACGAGTATGTGTTTTGAAGGTGTACTGAGCCTTCTGTTTAGTATTAATGAAAAAGTTCCCACGTTTAAATGCGCGTTGACTTGATTGACATTTCACACAGCGCCACAAGCCCTATAATACCTAACGGAACATATACGTGACGAGTTGCAAGCTTATCGCCGATTATAGGAATACTAACTTATCTCGATGTTTTTTTAATAAAATACAGAAAATATGTTCAACATCTCTAACGGTCGACTACTGACTGCGGATACATACTTACTGAACCGAAACAAAAAACTATAAATTATTAATCGAGTGCATGTGAAAGTACCATCATTGCACCCACTGCAACTAAATGAATTGCAATTGAGTTGCAAGAATTCACGTGACCCTATTATTTTAACACTTCGTAATTAAAAGGCGTCAAGGGCCAGTATCATAAATCGTATTGTGATTTATAATAAGTATCGTATCAAAGATAATATTAAAAAATATTGACTGTCATCATTTATCATTTGGGAGCTATAATTAAGATACGCAACGCGTTCCCTTCTTCCGCATTTACATTACGTTGAGATTTTTGAGTTTTTTATTCGACCATCAGATAGTCTGCAGGCATGTTGCTATTTTAATGTCCCATAGGTACTTATTTGCCGAGATCGAAAAAAAATATTTTAATATCTATACTAATACTAATATTATAAAGAGGAAAGACAAAAAAAAACCGATTTTAAAAAATCTTTCACCATTAGATTCTTACATTATCCCTAATGAACCTAGGCTATAGAATATTTTCAAAAATGTTAGGGATCCGTATGAAAACTTCGATAATGTAACCCAACGTGTGAAAAAAAATCCAAAAAAGATCCTTATATCGCTTACGCTGCGGAAATTATTGACAATAGAGCAAAGTAATGTACTACAGTTTTATGGATAACATCAATATCTATAAAAAAGTCTATGATACTATATGTCTAACTATTAGAGATCCGTATGAAAACTTCGATAATGTAACCCAAGGTGTAAAAAAATTACCCATAAAAACATTATTACACCCGTACGACGCCGGGGCGGACTGCTAGTTTAAAATATTAAGTGTGGATACCTTCTTCGAACTCGAATATAATACACACACAGTACAAGAACTCTAATAATAATATATATTAAGTTAAATGTAACGAATACGAGCTTTTTCGACATAATAATCCGAGTAGGTAAAGTATTAGGTAATACCAAATATACTCTATTTACAAGAGAATTACTAGATAATATATTATCGAAATGCCAGAAATATACTTGTTTTCTAATATAACAAAAGTTGTATTTTTTTTATGAAAGATGTTGTGATAGAAACGCATTACATGAATTGAAAAAGCTCACGTTGTGTCAAACAAAGCGTCGCTTACAACTCGATTAATTTGTTTCATTTTGTATCTGTCATTTTGAAATGAAAAAATGTTTGTCAGTTCCGAAAACAGATTATTGGACAGGAGTTGAGTGTATTTGTGGAGATGGTACATCAACCAAAGTTGAGGAAAGCGATGTTACTAAGAAAATTGACTATAGGTAGGTACTTACTTACTTTCCTCCCAGTCGAAGCGCAGTGAAAACTTGATAGAAGTAAATGGTTTTATAATGCCTTAGATACCTACTTACTCCTGTGGCGACAACAGTTTTATAGTTTCTTCACGAATAGATAAAAGTAGACACATTTAGTTTTATAGGTATTCTAGATACCTACAGTCCTAATGTACCTACTTTTTAAATGAGTACCTAGGAAAATCATATAATCTCAAAAGTCATAGCAGATATAAATAAAATTGTCTTTGGTCATAGTTGAACTGACTTTTCCGTAGATACGAGTAAATATTGATAGTAAAATCTCAAAACTATGAAACAGAAAACGGTAACTTGTCATAGCTACGAGTAGCTAACCATTATAATTGATGGCTTTTCTAGTTTATAAACAGGATAAATTAAATGGCAAACTCGAGTTCTCGCCAAGTTACGCCGGTAACTTTATAACTTTGCCTATAAAATTTGACCTGATTAATTTGGTATCGATATTTTTGATATAAAGAGCTTATATAAAGTTTCAAAGCGAAAACCTTTGCAGTGTAAAATAGGTAAGTATATACATACATACCTACTTTATTTGAGATTTTTTGTTTAAGGTGATATGTGAAATGTTTGGTTTTTTGTATGGGCTGAGTCTATCCGGGTAAGACGTAAAAAGTGTTAAAACTGCATTATCTTGAAATCCATCAAACTTAAAAAGAAATTGTCTGTAATTTATTTAGCTAGTATTATTATTTAACGAATTATTTAAAAATGAACTGTTTAGCTAAACTTTTCTCGATAGATTTATTTTATAAAGTTGGCTCTTCAAAAACACTAGTTTCGTTTTTAATCAAAACTATGAATTGATTAAAAACGAAACTAGTGTTTTTGAAGAGCCAACTTTATAAAATAAATCTATCGAGAAAAGTTTCACCAATCGTGTTTCTGTCTGTAATTTATCTAGATTATATCCTTAAGTTATCTTTGTCATAAAAAAAAAACTGTATGTTATGCGGTTATTGAGAAAAAACGATTCTGCGTTCATCAAAAACATTTATTACTCGTCTTAAAGATTTTTGTTTATCATCGTATTCATCATATAAAAACTCGTGTGTCAGTGTTCAGTGGAGTAAAAGAATCATGAGCGGTAGAAGTGTGAAATGTTGGCGAGATTTGCATGTTTCTTTTTTTGTTGATTGCACGCCAATCAAAATAATCGAAAGTACCTACGAGTGTGTAATCAACATCTGTGAAACAATTTAAACAGCCGCAAAACATTCCTTGAAGATTTACTGTATGATTCCGTTAAATTGTCTGATATCAGTGACTGTGGTTGTTACGAGTGAAAACACCTTGTATGGTAAATTTTGACGTTATTTACGATGTACAAATTGGTCATGTTTAAGTTTATCTGCAATAAAAAACATGTTTGGAGGTGCTAATGGCTTTACAGGTGTCTGAAATCTTGTTTGATTGCAGTAAAGGGTCATCATCATTGTGGTACTGGTTTTCTTTTAAAGTCATCCTACATGTTGACAATTACCAGTTTGCGGTATGGTTGCCCTGGCAGTTCTGATGTACACAGCGAACTGGTTTAAAGAAAAAAAAATCATGGAAAATTCTTTTGCAATTTGAGGGTGAATTGTATATCGACGCACTAAGAAAAGGATTTCTGAAGTTCAATTCCTAAAAGGATGCAGCGAGGGTTGAAGACTGTTTGAAATTAACTACGTGAAAGAAGTCACATTTTTAAAAGCTAACTAAACACACCCAAACGCAATAAAATCTGTTCAATATCAATTCAAACGAATCACCGCACATATCATTCGACAGGTCAAAAAAATACTTAGAATCAAATCGTTTCAATATCGTTTTACAGTAATGACATTGTAAGGACGATTTACGAAATCTCGTCTAAGATAATAAAGCTTTATTTGTTGAGCACGCGCTGGCCATTTTAAGACAGAATTGAACGCGAGACGTGTAACATTTCGACTTTTATTGAATACTAGCTGTCTTCCCCCGGCTTCGGACGGGTGTACAAATGGAGATTTTTAATAATTAAGGAAAAAATTTTAGGTAACTTTATTGCAGTTTTCGTGTGGATCTATATATTTTTTGCAATGAAAGTATGGGCTATGATGTTACGCGCTGATAAAGCTTTTAATAGGAGAAAGATTTTTTAAATTGGTTTGGTAGTTTTTTATTATAGTTCAAATGTAGAAGTGTAGATTGATTGATGGAAATTGATCAATGCTTGTTAGAGCCAATCTATCAAGCATTGATAATTTTTTCAAGGTCTAGATCGCTAGCAAGAGTTTATCGCTTCTATTCTCCTAAATATGAAGAGTCAAGACTCAATAGAGTTTGTAGGTCAAACTCTAAGCTAAGATCTTGAATCATCTAAGTCTTGCCTTTGCATAGAAATCCCTATAATTTAGGTAGTTGTTCTAAATTAGTAGGTAAACCGTTATCTCCTGTAACAGACTACACTAATGCGACAATGAATCGGTTTACGTTCGAAATTGGTATTGTCTACAATTTAATGGAAATTGGTCGGTGAATAATGGTGTCAGCTGTAGGTAAACTTAGAAAAGCAACTATGACAGATTCATGAAACAAACTATTAATAATTTTTCTGTTGAAAAATATTTTTCAATTACAAGCTTTTGTAAAATCATTTATACCATCGAGCACCAGCGCGCTATCACTTGTTACATCTTATAACATTGTCATCGGAACTTGACAAGAATGCAAAGTTTGTACTCAATCGAAATATTTAAGGAGTTCCCTTGTGAGTGACTGCTAAACAGCTCCTAACTCCATCATCAGATAAGCTCGCACCATATTATTGTATTGCCATCAGAACTAAAGGTATGCAAAATTTCAGCTCAATCGCTTTGGAATAACTACTTCAAAACTGACATACAGAATATATTGCAAGTTAAATAAAAGCTTGTAAAAATATAAGTTTTTATGTTTCTTATGTAACCTCAACATGTTTATACCATATAAATAATACTTACGGAAATATCGAGCAAAAAACACTCAAACGGCGTATGAAAGTAAATTGAGCTTCACTTAATCATGTTTGATAGTTATTGGCGAGGAAAATAATGTTCCTAACTTCCAACCACTAATACAGAAAGCTCTAATCCCTCAAGTTTTTGCAGTCAACATGCAAAAGCTCTTTGTACGTACCCACTGTTACCTAACAAGTACTGTTCCAGTTCTTATCAAAATCAAAATACAAATCAGATGATAAAATTCGGTAAGTAGATATGCAAATAATAAAACGCATATCTTACTGCTCAGCGTAGGTAGTAAATTATAAATCCAAATTGCCTAACAGCGCTTACAATTCTCGCCTCTATTATAGAAACAACATTGTCGTTTTTGGCGTGAAATTGTTTCACTGGAGGTATTTTAAAAGCATTGAACTGTGCTTTAGAATAGCAGATAACTGTCAGATAAGGACCTGATAATGTCTTAATGGGATTTCGCTACATACAGTCGGATTATATCTGCTGGCTGACAGGGCGTATTGGAGTAAAAGGTATTTCATTTGGTTGAACCGGATTATAGTCCGGATCTTTGGTAATTAAATGTGACGCGGAACATTTTTTCTTTGCCCTCTTTTCGCTCATACATTATTTTTTTGTTAATTTTGAATGGTTGCACGGAATTTGAAACATGATTTTGGCTTTTATAGTTTTAATAAAACCCGTACATCAATTCCCATGAGGTACAAAATTTGTATTTTTTGTACCCCTAAGTGATAAGGGTAGCGAAAAGTTCAGGAAAAAATTAAAGTGCTTTTTTCTGTGGGATTGTTGAAATTTGACAGGACAACGTCTGTCGGGACTGCTAGTACCTAATATAAATAATAATATACTCTCCTTTGAATACAACTATCGTAAGATGCAATACACATCTGAAGGTGATTGTACTTCCACAAGACTTTTCGGAGCCGCTGGTAAGTTTTTTCATCTTTAAGTACCTACTTACACTATAAAGAGGTAACATTTGATTGTATGTTTGTAAATAGAACAAAATCTCTCAAAAAAAACACTAATAGAAAGCTACATTATCCACGAAGCTTTAGGCATTACTTGTTCTTAATTTTTTTTCTTAATCTGGGATAAAACCCCAAAGGAGTCGAAATGGTTTATTTTGCATTTAGGTGTAATATATTGTCATTTTCCTCTATTGCAGGTACCTATAGCAAATATGTCATGGACCTTACTCGATCCATCATGTCCCAGGCCGAGTATACCAGTATAATAGCTCCATTTTTATCCAATTACTGTCCCACAGATATGTTCAAATATTATACCAAAGTCAAGAAACTCATCCAATCCTTGACATGGATCCGGTGTGAAGATAAAATAATGTATTGTTAAAACCCTAGATATCCTAATAATATTATAAATATGAAAGTTTGTGAGTTTGTATGTATGTTTGTTCCTCGATCAGGCCTAAAACGACAAAACGGATTAAGTTGAAATTTACTGTAGATGTAGATATAATGCCCGAATAAATAATAGACTACTTTAAAATATGAAAAACATCCCCAAAATGATAATAAAACGCAAAAGGGATGATTTTAGTATAGATGGCGATGGTGTGCAAAAAGTCTGACATACGTGTTGACGTGACGTGATCTAAATTTAGACAGGACAACGTCGGTCGCGGGTCTGCTAGTTTTTTTATATTTACCAAATAAACAAGGACTATCTAAAGACTATTGCAAATAGTCTATAGGTAGCTCAACTGATCCAGATCAATCCATGTCGGAAGCGATCTATGATACTGGCGGCATTGCCACGATAGACGGTAAAATTAAACTAGATAATATGGTAGCGATTCTGTTGTGTCCAAGCTAAACTTAAAATTTCGTAAAAAAACGATCGATCTTATTCCTTTTATAATAAAGTCTAAATTAGAGTCACATCAAAATGACAGTCCTAAAACTTGGGATATTTTAGCCGTTCCTCTATTTTATTTCGCATATTTGACACAACCAAGTGTCATCTTAGTCAACACCAATTTATATGTTGATTAAATTTAGCTTGACGTTTCTAAATCTATTACAAAAATCATAAATTTATTCAAAACTATTATTATTAACTTATATTAACTATTATGTTTTAGAACTGTCACTTTGAGGTTACGCTATTTTAAACTTTAACTAAACTTAAAAGAAATAAGATCGATAGGTTTTAGGAATTTTAACTTAGGCGTGGACACAACAGGATCGCCACCAATAAGACAGCTAAAAGAAAAAGTTCTAGATCTTGCTCTTATATTTCACATACAATTTCTGAAAAGATCTTTATGGATCTATAAAAATCTGATCTATCTTTATAGATGTCGTCTAGATGATAGAAAGCTCAATACTTTTTAGACTCGCTTCACAGATCAGTTGATAGTAACCTCTGCTTTCTGCGCTGTAGGTTATGGTTTCGGTCCATTATCACCTAGAACTAACATTTGGAACTAAATACTGTAGAAACGAGATAATTGATAGAAAATGTAACGTACCCAGAAATAGTAAAATCATCTTTAATCATCAGATGAATATAGAATTATTGTGTGATTCATGAACTTAATCACGCCCACTGACCAGTGCTCCAGCAACCTTGCACTGTTGTATGTTATTGTCTGTATTTTGTGATCGAAATAAAAAAGTATCTATTCTATTCTATTCTAATTTCCAATTACTTACCTATGGTACACATCTTTTCAGGGGCCGTATCAAAATTAATAAAACAATACTACTCACGGTGCGAAAGCGACAACGCAATACGAAGTCGTTTATAGCGTTGTCACTTGTATACCTACCTACATTTCTACATCAAGGGTCCAGTAGTTAGAATTATATAAGTGACTGGCTGCAAGCCCATCATTGTCGCGTCGCTTATGTGATTAATGGAAGATGCGTATTGCGGACATCTCCAACTTTTTAATTTAATTTATCTCCTCCCAAACGAAGTGATGTGTAACCAACTCGAGCACGATGATTTTGAGCTAATTTGCACGCTTTGAACTTTGACACGGCTCTTTCGGTTCATTAGCTGTCATCAATCTCGCGTGTTCGTCAGCTCGTGGGATGTGGTAATCTGATAGATAAAATATAGTCATGCTCAGTAAAGGCATGTAAGTAGACCTAATGTTTTTTCACATAGTTGCTATATGCTTCGTTTATAACTACTGCTGAAACCCGAATTTCTCCTTGTAAGGGCGCGTGTTTATGAGACGGTCTTGTCAAGGATAAACTCGATTTCTACCCGAGCCTATGTCCAATGGTTATTTATGTATAAGACCGGGTTCTAGACGTGACTTTGTAAGAATTATTCCAAGGGACTCAAATGTACAACAAACTACCCAACAGTATCAAATAATGTGTTAGTCTAAACATATACAAAAAACAATTAAAACAACATATTATGACCACAACTTAAACGCTTATGTAAAAGGGAGAAGAGAGTAATAATCTTATAAATAAATATATATATATATGTTTTGCATGCTTCGCCACTAGCTTAAATTTTAATTAAGTAATACTTAAGTCTAATTTATTTAAGTAACACTAATGTCTCATTTTAAGTGAACTGTATTATGTTCTTATGAGAATAAAGTCTTTAAACCGAAGAAACCTGCAATCTTTTAGCATGTTTTCCGCAATGTTTTTTTTATAAAGATTCAACAAACTTTAGCTCTACTTTGATCATAATAATATCAGTTGTTTCTCATTCGGTTGGTACCTAATTTTAAACCCTGGACCTAATTATGAGTAGGTAAATCAACCTTACAAAAGCACTTAAAGATCCAACGTAATAAATTCGCAATAATACGCAAAAAATACTCTCCCAAATGATAATAAATGAGGCTGGTAATGAATTCGATCCGGTCGCCAATATTCATCATGGAGGTGAACTTGTAAAATATTATAAAGTAAACAATTATTATTTATCCTCCTACTTAATCAGCCAGAAAGCAACAAATTGAAAAATAACAGACATGCGAGGATGCGAAGGCTCCACCAATGATGGAAGATCCGGCGCCTGTGATTTCATAAAATTTTATTAATATCAGAAAGTTTGTGTGCATGTTTGGATGTTTGTGTCTCAATCACGTCCAAACGACCAAACGGTTTTGAATATACATAGCCTATGCCCCAGAACAGAGAATTATATACTTTTTATCCTTATACAATGTAAACGAAGCCTCGGGTAGGAGCTAGTTCAGACACAAATAATAAAAAATACTATTTGTATTTTTCCATTTGTAGCGCAATTTAAAAGCCTTACCTACGTCTTAGAAAGTGATGATTCTAGGACTTTTAATTTATTTGCAATAAACTAGTAAAATACAATCAATAGGTAAAGGTCGTTTGTAATTCATCAAATTTCGATTTAGCCGTGCATTAGAATCGCGCTAAAGTTTAAAGTATACCAACAACGTTTGTGATCCAATTATAATCAAGCAACAATTAACTTTCAAACAAATTAGCGCAATATAAAATAGTTGCGTTACTTTCTAGGTTCAATTGGGTTTAATAATAAAAGAATAGCTCAATCAGGCTTTAGGCTATTGAGGAAACTTCACGACGTGTGAAACATATAATATGAAAGAATTTATGTATTAACAATATTAAACAAAGATTTATATTATATTTTTAAGATTAGTCTAAGTAATTAATAGATTATTTTAAGTAAAATAATTATTATATTAATAGATTGTAGTGCCCTTTCGAAACTCTGTGATACCTGACCATTGTTACCAACTGGAGCAATAAATAAATGAATATGAATATGAACACTTCTTTCTCGTGGGTGAAGACGCGATGAAAAATAAGTTAAAAATAAAAATAAACAAGATGAAGCGATAAATTCAGAAAACATACCCAAGCCGTGTTCATTGTGTCCGGGCGCGTGCGTTTGGCAATAAGATTAATTGTTATCGCCCGTATAAGGGCCGGATGCCCCTCATGTGAATTATGATAAAGCCTGCATAAGCAGTTTTTTATATCACAAGTTCTTCACTTTCTGATATATGTGGACATGTATCTCCTCGCTACCAATAAGTGCACTTATACAAACAAAATAAATCTGCCAATGATTCTTTTAAGAGGAGTATAATAAATGTTTTTGAAGAATGCAGAATCGTTTTTTCTCAATAACATACAGTTTTGTTTTTATGACAAAGATAACTTTAAGGATTTAATCTAGATAAATTACAGACAGAAACACGATTGGTGAAACTTTTCTCAATAGATTTATTTTCCAAAGTTGGCTCTTCAAAAACACTAGTTTCGTTTTGAATCCAAACTATGAATAGCTAAAAAGTTCATTTTTATGTAATTCGTTAGACAATCTTACTAGCTAAGTAAATTACAGACGGTTTCTTTACAAATTTTATGGTTTTCAAGATAATGCAGTTATATCACTTTTTCCGTCTTATCCGGGTAGATTCAGCCCATACAAAAAGTCAAAAATTTCAAGTATCGCCTTAACGTGTAAACTCAAACGCAAGGTTTTACATTAAAATGGATTACTGAAAAAGTTATGATACTTGAGATCGGGGCAAAGAAATCAATTTACTCCCGGAAGATGTATTGGTGACTTGTTTTTCTGTTCTGGTTCAGAAAATGGCAAGCAAGGTAAAACTGTTCTAATAAATTAGAAGTCGTCATCTTGTTAGGTACAAACAAACAGTGTTACGGAAATTATTTATTTATTTTATTTATTTATTTCAGTGAACATAAAAGTACATTTGAATAAAAACTATGAACACTGGAAAATGCATTAGTATTAAAACTGTGTCGCGCTTTCCAGTGCCCGTCCTTAGGACTAGTTGAAGAACCAGACGTTCCTGATAATATAATGATTAAACTATTTAACTTTTATCTTATTAACTATTTAACTTAACTTTAATTTTTATTTATAACAATAATAAGTTTTAAGAGCCAGAGCTTTTATGAGCGTGTGTGCGTTGTGTGTTATGTGTGTGTTTGTGTGTGTGTGTGTTTGTGTGTGTTTGTGTGTGTGTGTGTGTGTGTGTTTGTGTGTGTGTGTGTGTGTGTGTGTGTGTGTGTGTGTGTGTGTGTGTGTGTGTGTGTGTGTGTGTGTGTGTGTGTGTGTGTGTATATTATTTTTTGATTTGTATTAGGTCTTCAGTTTCATCGTAGGTAAATAAATAAAGGTAGAGCTAAATTCTAACTACAAAATGTGGGCATGTGCCAAATGTAATGATCGGACGTGCCTCTCACTACCTGCTTTAGATATCTAGGTTTTGAGGGCTCGGAGATCGTAGAGGGAATCACACACGTGAATTTTATTGACAACATTATAACCACAGTGAAGTAAAATAAAATTATAAGTAGGTAACTACATACTTACACTGTTGATTGATCACTGTCATATCCGATTGTTTGACCAAAGATGGATCATTATTGTTTCTGACATCTTAGCTTTTTGACTAAAGCACTAAATACTGTCAAAAACCAACTAGAAAGTACCTACTATAATTAGTAAGAAAAAAAAAATAGGGTCACGACTGTAATCCCCAAGTACGGTAGACATCCTCACAGATCTCCAGACGCTTAGATCCTTTGAAGATGTTTAGTGGGGGTAGTCAGAGGCACATCCAAATATTATATTTGGCACATGGCCACATTTTACAGCAGCTAGCATTCCATACGTGACAGGTTGTAAGCCCATCGCCGCTTATAAGAATACTAACTGGTTTCCTCACGATGTTTTCCTTCACCGTTTTTTCAATTTTTCGAACAGAAAAATCCATTGATGCACGCTTGGATTCGAACCCACGACCTTCTGATTGAAAGTCAAGGTATTTCCCACTCGGCCAACACGGCACGTAAGCAAAGAATCGCATAAAATATAGTGCCTGAGCCCGTGTTATTAATCTAGGGTTTTTGCTGTGAGTCCGCATTTTAAAACTGGCTCATTAATTTACGTCACTTTAAAGAGGCACTCGGCTTGACAGGAACTGGAATTAAATCGTGTCTTTTTAGAATGAATTGCATGAATTGCTTAATTATTTCCTTTACAAACCTACGCCTATATACCTTGCATTTCCATTAGTAAATAGGATAAATCTCTTTCAAATGTGTAATTGTGAAATAAAATAAATGCAATTTTGACTTTTGAAGCCGCTCACGATCGAAATGTGTGAAATATTTATAAAAAAATAAACTTATATACTATATATCTACATAGGTAGATATGTATTTAATAGATAATTGTTTTTAAAACTTACTAATTACTCATGTAGGTATCCTGAAGATGATCAATTCTACTTAGAATTACCTATACGGAAATCTATAAAAATTAACTGCCATTGTAAACAATGGCAGCCAATTTTTATAGATTGAAAGAATGCTTAAACGTAGGTACTCTGTAAACGGATGAACGTCACAAAATCACAATGTACTCGACAGAGTTCAACGAGATATTCTTACCCTCGTATTCAAGAACGACACTATGAGAACACGCACCCACAGTGGACGAAATCTTTTTTCATAAAAATCACTTTATGTGTTGAGCGGCACTATAGCGCACGCTACCGTGTGCCTTTAGAGCTCAACTTTGGCTAGAGGCACACGACAATGCCTAGTCACACTATGCAGTGTCGCACAACACATAAAGTGATTTTTATGAAAAAAGATTTCGTCCACTGTGGGTGCGTGTTCTCATAGTGTCGTTCTTGAATACGAGGGTTAAACTTGTTCTAAGTACCTAGGTACGTAAACAAACCACGGATTCAAATAAGACTCACTCATTACGGTATTACTGTGCAACTTTTGTTATAAGTTTGTGCCAATTGCAAAGTTGGTTGCAATGCTCGGATTTCAGCTCTTCCGGTGCTTCTCTTTGACATTTTATTTAATGGAGCTTAAGCTTGCTTTCCACTGTTAGCAGAGAAAACACTTTTTAATATCGGAGAAAATTTTTGAGTTTTTAATAAAAACAGCGTAACCTTTCCTATAAGATCCCTCTTGCGTCTATAAATATTGTCTTTCACATGTGTGTTTTGTAAGTATTTTTTACTAATTATTTAAATTCCTTTAATTCGAAAGCCGAAAGAAAAGCCGTGGCCGAGTGGGATGTACCTCGACTTTCAATCTGAAGGTCGTGGGTTCGAATCCCGGCGTGCATCAATGGATTTTTCTGTTCGAAAATTTATATGCGCATCAAAAACACGTGCTTACAACGGTGAAGGAAAACATCGTGAGGAAACCAGTTAGAAAAAGCGGCGATGGGCTTGCAACCTTTCACGTATGAAATGCTAATAATCTTAGCGTCTGGAGATCTGAGAGGATGTCTACCGTACTAGGGGATTACAGTCAAGAACCTTTTTTTTTTTTTTTAATTCGAAGGTATTTGTCATCCACTGCAAGTGAAAAGTTCATGTTGATCAGGTCTGTCTGCGAAATTTTACGAATATGGTCCACTTTTTGATTTCCGATTGAACTGAACCAGAGTTAGCCGAACTGGTGTAGGTACTTATAATGAGTTTCAACTGTCATATTTATGTTATACTAGCTGCTCGCCCCGGCTTCGCACGTGTGGTACCTGGATAAAAAGTAGCCTATGTGTGTGTATTCTGATGTATAAGCTATATTACTGTAAAGTTTCATTTTAATACGTTCAGTAGTTCTTGCGTGAAAGAGTAACAAACACACACACACACTCACTCATAAACTTTCGCATTTATAATATTAGTAGAATTACTATCAAAATGCAATGGAATTTTGATAGTTAAATTCGATGACGATTACCAGTGAGCTTACGCAATAGGGCTGCTCTTCAGTTTCAACTAAGATAAGCCTGTAGCAATCAATTGCCATTTTAGCAAGCTTTTATGAGTCTCCCATTCCTTCGGTTCACACGAACTACTGCAGTCCGTTATTTACGGTGACAGCAAGTTAATCTATTGAGACTACTTGGACAAGTAGACATTATTTTGGCTCAATTTTATCTTCAACTACTTCCAATAGTGTTCCTTTGGGTGAACATAAAAATCATTGCTAAATATATACCTACTAGTGGAAACCCTCGCAAATTCGTTCATGTAATGAACGAATTCACCCTCCAAACTTCCAAGTATTTGGGACCAGTGGTTTAGGCTGCGCGTTGATATATCAGTCAGTCAGTAACACAAGTTTTATATTATTTAAATAAATATACATTTATTTTTCAACGCAAAAATTATACTAAAAATAACTTTTCTGTTGCAACTAATTATGAAAGTTATTTTTTTGCTTGTGGAGGGAAGCAGCACTTCCTTGAGTTTCGAGTTTCAAAGCTTTTGCTTGGTGTATCATTTTGTAATACGACACTGATTTCACATTTCATTTTGGATTTGCTTTGAAGAAGCATTTATAACGACCTCTTGTCTAATGGTCTTTTGAAAATGATTGCAAACAGATCGTTTCAAATACAAGTACATATGTATTTATTTCACGATTTTTTTTCTTTATTAGGTGACTGAGAATTTCTCTCTCTTTCGTTAATTTTTTTATTGTTGTACGTACTTGAGTAGTACTTTTAATTATTATTCTTGTTTGAGCCTTCACCTTGTTCGATCGGCACTGGAGCTCTACATAGCATTAAGGAAAGGAATCATTGAAAAAAAAGGTAGATCCCAAGCCGTGTTTGTTGCCTGATTCTTCTAGGCTAGGTCGCGAGGAATCGGCGTAGCTTCACCTAGTTCCTAAGACGTTTCAAAGTGATCCTTGTTATTTTATTGCAATAAAAGATTTTTTAATTTGAATTTGAACGAATAACGTAGAGTGCTTTTATAAGTAACTACTGTTTTTATGAATGCAGTAAATCCGATAATTTGTGAGGATGTTTGGATGTGTGCCTAAATCACGCTAATAACACAGGTCATATTTTATTGACAAAAAAAACAGTTTTACATGAAAATTGCAATAATGTAACCTAAGGTATCAAAAATTTGTCTGTAACCTTCATTAGTACTGTGCGAAGTCGGAGCGGATAGCTAGTTATTTTATAAACTGATAGGTATGTATGCCACGAGCCCACATATAAAAAAGAAAATAGGAACACAACTGTGATTCCTATAAGTTCGGTAGACATCCTCTCAGATCTCCAGACGCTTAGATCCTTTGAAGATGTCTAGTCAAGTGGGGTCCAAACATTATATTTGTCATATGCCCACATTTGACAAATATAACGCAAGCTCACGGTTTATCTCACTCTCACTGGTTTCCTCACGATGTTTTCCTTCACCGTTTTGAGCATGTGTTTTAGATGCGCATATACATTTTGAAAACAAAAAAATACATTGATGCACGCCGGGATTCGAACCCGAAAGATTGAAAGTCGAGGTGCCTCCCACTTGGCCAACACGGCTTAAATATTATAATTACCAACATTTATGCAAATGAAGCTGCTCTGAAAACCTTACTTGTTTTAAATAATCACCCGCCGCAACTTAAACATCGGCAACCAGTATTTAACTGAATGTCTACTTGTTAAGATAATATGTGCAGTTACAGGTACATAATTATAAACATACATTATCGGTATCTACATAATGCGTGTGGTCAAAACATGGATTGGGCGAGATGTTATCGAAATTTATAACTGAACTTTTTTGAAAGCTTTTAAGTTCCGTTTCGTTGCTCTCGTTTGTAATAGTACAGGAGCTAGTCCATTTAAATTAATTAGCACGACTATTTTTTTGTTATTATAAATGTGTTCATTTCCGCCAAGTATTTTATTTTACAGCGTTTGATTCTTTTAGTGATATCATCATTGACACCCATACCTCGACTTTATCGACTGTTTCAATAAAACTGAACTGTAGAGTCTCAAAAATTATGAAATATTCCTTATTCATCCTAAGGGACTTTTCTAAACAAAATATTCTCATAATTCAATTCAGTTAATCAAACATTGAAGGGTTAGTTAGTTCTAGATGTTTCAGAAACAGCAAATTGAATTTGTATTGGTAATAGGCGCGCTTGGAGCATTTACGATCGTGATTACTTCTCTAGATAAATAGAAACGACATTGCAGGCAATAACTGTCCATAAGAAAAGTTACCGCTAGCTCATTGACTATAACAGATGGCTTCAGAATGGTAGATTGAAATAAATGACAGCGTGACAGGTTGCCACTTAGATGTTGGTTTGTTTTTTGTAGGTGTTTAGAGATAGATGTCATTTTATGTTCTGCTTGCCACTAACTACTCCATGCGTGTAATTTGTTAGAACATTAAGGGCTTCTTTCACAATCTTCATATAAGGTGTTGATTAACTAGTTAAGTAGTAAAGTTACTAACAAAGTAACGTTACTTTGAAAGTAACTAATCAACATGTACCTAAAAGTATCTATAAATTGTATCAGTTTCTAGGGACTCATCTTCCTACTTCTTTAAATTTTTTATTAGGTATACTTACTGATACGTATAATATGATATGTATGTTAAGTATGTATTTACAAAAAAAAGTATATAAGTAGGTATTCTATTAGTTATCCGATTCCCATAGTATAAGCTTTGCTTAGTTTGGGGCTAGATGGCGCTGTGTGTAAAGTCCGCAAATATTTATTTTATTTATTTATATTTATACAAAAATACAGAAAGAAATACTGAACTGTCATTATTTAGCTTTACTTTTAGCAGTAGAGCCTCATTCACAATCTTCAAGTAAAATCTCGACCACGCTACTTGCCAGTTAAAGAAGTGTCTGCTGTGCATACAAGTTGCACCATGGCTGAGAATCACTACTCGAGATAAAGAAGCATACTAAACTGTAGTACTTACCTTTACTTGCCATTTATGGTAATTCTCTTCGAGTACGTGTAAATAATCGAAACTTTTCTTCACGGTGCACGGTTCTGTCACCAGCACCGCCCGGCAGCCGAGAAAGCAAACATTTATGAAAAAAAACCGGCCAAGTGGGAGCCGGACTTTCGCACGAAGGGTTCCGTACTATAAAAAACGGCAAAAAACACGTTTGTTGTATTGGGAGCCCCACTTAAATATTTATTTTATTCCGTTTTTAGTATTTTTTGTTATAGCGGCAACAGAAATACATCATCTGTGAAAATTTCAACTGTCTAGCTATCACGGTTCATGAGATACAGCCCTGTGACAGACAGACGGACAAACGAACAGACGAATCCTAAAAATATGGTGCTTGGTACGGAACCTTAAAAATATGGCGCGTTTTATCACTTAGTTATAAATTTTTGCTTCTCTCCGGTGTTACCGGGTCTGTGCCGTGCCGGTGTCGTGCCGGCTATAAAATGCCGAAAAGGCAATCAGGAATAAATAACTCTAAACTGGAAATGCCAATTAGCTCATACGAAAAGATTATTTTCCGATTATATTCTTAATCTTTATAATCTTTTCGTGAGAAAATAATCTTGAATGATCTTTTCAGAGCGCTGGTTGTAGGCATTTTAACAACATTTTAATTTTCATACAAATGGTATAATATTGAAAAAAATATATAAAAACGACGATTTTAGACAACATAGAATAGAGTATTTATCTATCACTTAGGTTGAGCAAAGGTTTTGTAAGAGGCGATATTTATTTATTAATTGGAACGAAGTTCCTTATCGCGCGTTGTGAAAGGGGGCTAGACGGAAAAAATTCTTACGAAAAGTTGTCACGACACTTTTTTGCTATAGTATATCTATTAATATATATATCTATTAATTGTGTCGAGGTCGAGGTCGAGGTCGAGGTCGAGGTCGAGGTCGAGGTCGAGGTCGAGGTCGAGGTCGAGGTCGAGGTCGAGGTCGAGGTCGAGGTCGAGGTCGAGGTCGAGGTCGAGGTCGAGGTCGAGGTCGAGGTCGAGGTCGAGGTCGAGGTCGAGGTCGAGGTCGAGGTCGAGGTCGAGGTCGAGGTCGAGGTCGAGGTCGAAGTCGAAGTCGAAGTCAAAGTTGATTCCCCTTCCCTTGTCCCACGTTATTTTGTGAGAACTTCGTTCCATCCGGGTGTCCCTTGACACCTCTCAAGTTTTTATTAATATTTATATATACACAAAACGGGAAATATTAAAGTTGTGGTCAATTAAGTCTAGAGGTACATATAACGCATCACAACTGTCACTAATCAAAACGGACCATAGACAAATAATTGTATTGATTATAGATTTTAAACAAGTTTGATTACTATGCTTAGTTATTGATTGCAAAAATGAAAATTAGGTTGGCTGGTAGAAAATGCCTCGGCATTAAGTCCGCCTTTTTGTATTTATTTTATAAGTGCAATTAAAGTACAAATAAATAAATAATAAAATGACCAAAACTGGGGTAGGCACCACAACCGGCTCTTTGACTCTATAGTGGAAGAAGATTGAGCCTATTTACCACAATCTTATCTACCCCCGTCCCAAATTCGACTACCTTTCGGATCCAAATGGATGGATCATGTAACTAGATACATTTGAGTGCCTCCATGAAGAAATATTTAGTTACCTACTCATCTACTAACCTAAAAGCATTAGAAGCATAGCTATTATGTTCAACCAAATTGAGGAAGGAAGGATTTTATGTTACAATCTACACAAATAGTTAAACAGTAACTGAAAAATATTGTTTGAAATGTTTTTATTTCGACTTGGAGACTTTGTCTCTGTCGGTCATACAGACCGCAGTATAATCTGAAACGACTAAACAGATTATGACGAGAACTGAAACATCTATTAGCTTACGGTCAAAGAATTACCTACCTATAAGATAATTTATTTACCTAACTAACGTCATACGAAATAAAATTATGAAATAAAACTTATTGTTTATTTTTAGCGAACGAAGTACAACATACAATCGACTGAAAATACATAGTTAGGCGTAATTTTTGTTTAAATTGAGTACTTAATCGTTTTGTAGGCGATAAAATTAGTTCCGCAGCGTAATGCTGTCCAGGATAAAAATAAATCCGAAAGTTGTATGTTGTTTGTAGATTGCATTAGAGTCGTGATGCCTCTACTTTAGTTCAGGATAATAATTCGAACTCATTGGGAGCATTGTGAACCCATTTAAATGTACGACTTCTATGTATAGGTAGTTCGTAAGAACTTAGTGATATAAGAAGATACAAAAAGTTTGCGTCGGCCGGGATTGAACCCAGATCAACTGCTTGGAAGGCAACTGTGCTGACCATTACACCAACACCAATGAACTATTGTCGAAAATATTGTCAATTGAATTATTGTGTGAGGCGACACAAAAAGAAAATAAACTTGGTCGGAGTGCGAGTACAATAGTCATCCGATTGACTTAGAAAGATCCTACTCGTACTATGGAAGTCTAATCTTATTTATTTTGTCTCATGATTTTTATATAAAAAAGGCCAGCGGGTGCCTTGTTCCATTATAAATAAAAACTACTTTTTGTTTTCCCAGTGTGTGTGTGTGTGTGATGTACAACATGTTCATCTCGAGCAGCAGAGATCGAACTCGCATCAGGGGTTAAGTCAAACACATGCCCACCATTCTGCCACGCACCATTGTAGGAAACTAAACACACAATTCATTATTTGAAGGCGTACTCAGTTCTATTCTAGATTTGGCCAGAATAATCATCATAACCATCTATTTATATCAGCCTTGAACCCAAGAAGCTGATAAATAAATAATCTAACCAATAGATTGCGCGAATTGAAATGAACCAGACATATTTGTTTGTAGATTTATGGTTCGGCTTAGATGTTTGTTTTTGCAGTGTTTATTATCGGTAATTGTAAAAGGAACAACCGTGGTGGACTTGTTGGACTAGTGGAGGAAGCTTCAATGAATTTATTTGTTACTAGCAGTCCGCCCATGCGTCGCATGGGTGTAATAATGATTATATGGCTAATTTTTTTAAACCTTGGGTTACATTATCGAAGTTTTAATAGGGATCCCTAATAGTTAGACATATGGTATCACGGACTTTTTTGTAGATATTGATGTCCTCTATAAAGCTGTAGTACATCACTTTGCTCTATTGTCAATAATTTTTGCAGCGTACGTGATATAAGGATTTTTTTTCACACGTTGGGTTACATTATCGAAGTTTCATACGGATCCCTAACATTTTTGAAATCGGTCCAGTAGTTTCGGAGCCTATTCGATGCAAACAAACAAACAAACAAACAATCAAATCTTTCCTCTTTATAATATTAGTATAGAAGTATAGATATAGATAATTTAGTAGAAACCGGTCTTATAAGCGGCGATTATGGGGTTGCACCACTCTAGACATGACATCTTCAAGGTTCTGAGCGTCTGGAAATCTGAGAGGATTTCTATGTCTACTGGCTTGTCATGGGCCTATTAAATTATTTGCTTATTTTTATTTATGGAAAAATTTGCTGTGTATCACAAAATATTGTAAACTAGCTGTCCCGACAGACGTAGTCCTGTCAAATTTCAACTTTCCAAAAAAAATCACTACATAGTATAAAGCAAAGTCGCTTTCCGCTTCCCGCGTCTGTATGTAATATGTATGTATGTTTGCTTATATCTTTAAAACTACACAACGGATTTTGATGCGGTTTTTTTAATAGATAGAGTGATTCAGGAGGAAGGTTTATATGTATAATAACATGCTACCCGTGCGAAGCCGGGGCGGGTCGCTAGTATTTTATAAGAACTTTCTGATAAAAAGAATTAACAAAATCGGTCGCGTGATGCCGTGACCAAGGGAAATAGGGATTCATTTTTAACACGCTTTTATTAGTTCGGGTTGTATCTATGTATGTAACGGAATCTTTGAGCTTAATTTTCACCAATTTCCAGAAGTCTGATTAATTTGAAACTTTGCATACATATCAAGGACCGATGACAATGCAATAATTTGATATTAGTTTCCCATTATCCTTAATAGGACCGCCAGGATTAATAAGTTCTTTTGTAGATCCTGTTGCAGCTCCTACTGAAATTCTACTCGCAACGCCTACTTAATATTAACTTGCCAATTAAATATACCTAGTATGGCTAATTACTATCTAGCTACGTCATTACTTTCACCGCCCTTGTACAACACACTTCAATTGTATATATATTTGTCCAAATTAATAAATCTTTACCTAATTGTACTAAATCGCATTTTATTTGACAAAATACAAATAAACCTCATTTATTCACGAAAGAATAAACAGATCCTCTGTAGGAGAGTCAGGAAGATAAAGCTAGCGCGTGATCTGCGCATGCCTGCCGTTTCGGACTTGCTCTTTCGTTCGGGGACAACTGAGTGGTTCTTTCTAAAAAAATCTAAATAAATTATTCATTCCCCAATTTATGAGTTTGACACAGACTAAAAAATGAAAAATAAAATATAGTTTAAAAAAACTAAAAAAACACGCTTTTATTGCTAATCGAACTAAAAACTAGAAAATAATTTTTGATCACTAATAACGGTGCTATTAATAAAAAATTACTTATCCAAAGATCATCTGAGGTTACACCAAGACTTGTTAATACCAGCATAATGTAAGCAACTCCATTTCTAATCCTTGTTTATTAATATTGAATTTGACTAGTCCAAACGTAAGCGTTGGATTAAATTTAATCCGGCGCTAGTCTACGTTTATTAATGAGACGGAAAGAGTTTAATATAACTGTAGTAGAAGATGAAACAATCAATCATATTGAATCACCTCAAAACAAAATTTTAGTAAAATTTAAGTTATTAACACAATAATTCAATCCAAAGTAAAAAGCGTGGGGTGCATTTTACTGCGGTTACCATACCTCTCATAAAATGATTGTAATATTTAAAAATATCACGTACACCACTCTTTTTACTCTGAATTGAATTATTGTGTTAATAACTTAAATTTTACTAAAATTTTGTTTTGAGGTGATTCAATATAATGTAAATAACTAACAGTAAATAACTGTAAACTGAAGTACTCGTCAATTCATTTTATTAAATCTCAAATACAAATAGCTACACTCATTGTCTAATACTTATTCACTTGCAAAAATGTTACAACAGAATAATGAAGAAGCAAAACATTTTATTCTGGTTTCACAAAAACATGAAAACAGTAACAATAAAGGTTGTTTTACACAGACGTCCGACATCACGTGCGGTCGTCATCAACAATTACAATTTTGTTTTGTTTTTGGAGCCTTTGTAACCGTTATGTGCACGTTTTATACCCAACAGAATATTGTGCAAAAGCACAATACATGAACACAACAGTAGAGACACTTAGAGAAACCTATCAAGTGCAAGTCAGAGTCGTTTTCCTGTAAACTATATCTAAGTTAAATTCTTCAAACCGTATTTTTTCAATGTTTGGACGTGCTCCTGAATACTTCAAGGATCTTAGGGCATAAAGATATGAGATGTGTCTTCCGGTAGAGAATTACAGCCGTGATTTCGAGTTTTTACCTAACTCACGCAGAGTTGGGTCGTACTGTTATTGGCATAGGACATTGGTACAGGGCTGAAAAAATGGCGTCGCAACAAGGAAGCCAATCCATGTACTATGAAGATTTGTAGACCTTACGTTACGTTTACGTTACGTTTACGTTACGTTTACGTTACGTTTACGTTACGTTTACGTTACGTTTACGTTACGTTTACGTTACGTTTACGTTACGTTTACGCCCTTGGGGGTTGAATTTTGAAAAATTCTTCCTCAGTGGATGCCTACGTCATAAGAAGAATACGTGTGCGAAATTATAAATTTCTAGCTCTATGGGTTTTGCCTGTGCGTTAATACATCAGTCAGTCACTTTTGCCTTTTATATATATAGATAGATAGAGTATATAGAGGAGACATGTTATCCGGATACTACGAGCGAAACCGAGGGTAGAAGCTAGTTTTACATACTTATATGAAAATCTAACAAAGTCATGATACATACTCGTAATAGAGATTTGTTAGTGTTTTTACTCTTACTGCTTTATGGTGTCGTGTCGTGACTATAAACATGCTTTAGGTATAATAACTCAACACCTTTGGCCGAAAAATGCCAGATTCTTTTTAACCAGAGCAGCGACTGTCAGTCGTGGCACGTGAGCAACTTGCTTTTGGTATTTTATTTTATACACCTTGAATAATATGATACTTCTTAGGGTTCCGTACCCAAAGGGTAAAAACGGGACCCTATTACTAAGACTTCGCTGTCCGTCTGTCTATCACAGGGCTGTATCTCAGGAAATACTAAAAACAAAATAAGCTAAATATTTAAGTGGGGCTCCCATAAAACAAACGTGTTTTATTCGCGTCTTTTATAGATAATGGTACGGAACACTTCGTGCGCGAGTCCGACTCGCACTTGGCCGGTTTTATTTTTTCTTTCTTTCCTTGAAAATTATGATACTTTTTTAGTGCATTGTGTGTTGTTGTTTCAAAAATGTTTAAGTTGAGTTTATAATTGTTTCTTTACGGGATCTATTCGCGAACCTAAAACAAAATTTCGCAACATTATTCGTTTGAAAGTTACTACTACCTAAATAGTTTCGACTATAAGTAGTTTGAACGATAGAACGACCGTAATAACTTTTGACAAATGTTCGTAATCAGTTCAAACTATAGTCGAAGCGATTGAATTTTAAAACGATGGAATATTGTTACGAAATATCGTTTTCAGTTCGTGAGTAGACCATTGGTCTTATGTATGACGATAAAGTACACCTATGTTACTTTTTGTTAATTTGTTATTTGAAGGAAGAATTTACCCTATTTTCCTTGTAAAATTCCAGGACTTTCCTTTTAGACGTTTTTTTCAAATGAGTAATTAATTATGATTTAATATCAGGCTATTTATTTCACCGCCTTATAAGTATTACTGACATTTTCCTCCTATAGTGGTTATAATGAAGCTAACTTTTTGAAAAACATGACAAAGTTGTTTTTGCTTTTATGATTTCGTGAAAATTAAGTATTTTTTTTTTGTTTTTGCTAACGACTTTCTTTAGCTCAGCCTAATTTTTTGGTAGGTACCTACACTTAAGTAGTCTAGTAGTTTAATTCCAGGTTAGGTCTAGTCTAGGTTTCAGTTCAACTTTAGAAACACAAAATAACCGTATTTTTTGTCATCTATATGTATCCATAATTATCTAACTACTAACTACCTACGTAGTTGGGCTTCTAGTTCGGTATTGTGTGGGTAATGTGACAATCAATTATCATTGTTTGATATTGAAACAATGAGACCCGACACGCCATTTTGATGTCTTCTTTAAATTTAAATCTATTTGAGACTTCGGCTTGCTTGAATTGTAGGCATCAAATAGAAAGTCATAGCACTTTCATTGTGAATTTCTATGAGATGCACTGAATTAATTCAATACTATTTTTTATTTTCAATTAACTGTCCCGACAGACGTTCTCCTGTCAAATTCATTTTTTTCCTTATGAACCTTCTGACACTAGCGATTACAACAAAAAAATAATTATAATAAAACCGGTCAAGTGCGAGTCGGACTCGCTCTCGAAAGGTTCCGGCATAAAAAAACTCGATTTTTGTATGGGAGCCCTATTAGATATTGATTTTATTCTGTTTTTAGTATTTGTCGTTATAGCGACAACCGAAATACATTATCTGTGAAAATTTCAACACAAATTTTATAACGGTTCATGGGATACAGCCCTGTGACAGACAGATGGACAGACGGACAGACGGACAGCGTAGTCTTAGTAATAGAGTCCAGTTTTTACCCTTTGGGTACGGAACCCTAAAAACGGTCCAGCCGTTCACGCGTGACGCCGTGACCAAGGGAAATAGGAATTCATTTTTATTTAAAAGAAGTTTATAGATTTATGACTGAAGTGACTGACATAACGAACGAAATTAAAATACACAGGTAGACAAACTATCGCTGAAATGCAATTTAACCTAATATTTTATAATAATAAGTCGGAAGAAAGTTAAAGTTTTTATTTCAATAAAATAACAAGGATAATGTTGAAACGTCTTATGAATGAAAGAATGAAAAAAATTAACAGTTACCTATTTAAAATAAAAAATACCTAAATATCGTTAAAATAAACAAACCTTAGATTAGACTAATGATACGTTTATATGAGCTATGGGGGGTGCCACATGACACAAACGATAAAAAAGTCGTAATTTTTGAGGTATTACCACCGGACCCAGAGTTTTAATAGTAAATTAATGTAGGTCCTCGTAGGAATAAGTATTTTTCCGAAACCTAAAGAGAATGTGAGTAACTTTGATGGAATGCAAGATTTTGTCGTTTTACTTAAGTAAGAAATATTTTAAGATTTTTTCATATAAGATGGAGCAGGGTAAACCATGACATTGATCTTATCAATGTATTTGAGCGTGTTTTCACAGCTTTATGACTCAATCATATTACCCCAAAAAATAGTTAATATGTTTTCACTGCCTTATGACTCAATCATATAAAACCGAAAAAAATAGGGAATATGGACACGACTGTTATTCCCGCGGCACATACCCACATTTTGCATTTCATACGTGACGGGTGCAAGCCCATCGTTGCTCTATCCCGTAACACAATAGTCCATTTCGGTTGTAACAACAAAAAGACGCGTCCTAAAGCCCCGCGCTAAGGGGACGACAAATTATGTTAAAACCGCATATCTCAGCCGCTCGTTATCTCGCTGACGATACAAAAACCGAGAAATTGTATAAAAAACGCGAGGGCGGTCGTTGCCTTCACAATGACGGGATCTACTCTGAAATGTCTCTCTCATTGTTAAAGTGGCTCTGTATGCTTACATCTGTTCTGAGTAAAAGAATCAGTATGATGACCTATATGATCATGATAGGTTAGCGCATTCAAGGAGCTCTGTTCCTAGGTATACACTATACAGAGTTGTCCATGACGAATAGCCCTAGATAAACTTTAGGATAAATAGAGCCCCATGTTACAGAGGTTTAAAATAGCAATAATTAGCATTATAAGCAGGTTAATTATCACTACATAGTATAAAGCAAAGTCGCTTTCCGCTTCCCGCGTCTGTATGTAATATGTATGTAATATGTATGTATGTTTGCTTATATCTTTAAAACTACACAACGGATTTTGATGCGGTTTTTTTTAATAGATAGAGTGATTCAGGAGGAAGGTTTATATGTATAATAACATGCTACCCGTGCGAAGCCGGGGCGGGTCGCTAGTTGTTTATAAAAATCAATGTTGACTGAAAGGTAGAATTTATGCAAAATTTAGAAAAATAAAAATGTTTAAAAACACTTTCTACCTTGACGGTCTCGGAGGCTAGTGTACTAACTGACATAGAATGCAAACCAATAACCAATAACCAATACCATTACCATTGAACCAATAACCCGCAAAATTATTGATCACGTCTTCAAAGTTATTTTTTTTGAACACATCACATTTTATAGACATCAGCGACAATCTTTCTTGAAGCATTGTAATTCTTAATTCATTTTATATTGCAAAAATATATATATAAATTTAATAAATAAAAGCTTTGTGAGTAGAACATTCCCGCTTCAGTTATTTGATAAATAACTGCCCAAACAATATATCAACGTGCGGCATCTCGTATCTATTTTCAAGTCGCATTATCCGTGTTCGAGTGACCAAGTACATAGTTTATAACGTATCGTCGACACGGAGCCTAAAACAAATTCACATAGAATTCAGGCTACCCGCAGACTACCCTCGTATTCAAGAACGACACTATGAGAACACGCACCCACAGTGGACGAAATCTTTTTTCATAAAAATCACTTTATGTGTTGTGCGACACTGCATAGTGTGATTAGAGGCACATTGTCGTGTGCCTCTACCCAAAGTTGAGCTCTAAAGGCACACGGTAGCGTGCGCCATAGTGCCGCTCAACACATAAAGTGATGTTTATGAAAAAAGATTTCGTCCAATATGGGTGCGTGTTCTCATAGTGTCGTTCTTGAATACGAGGGTTAGTCTTGGACTTAGCATAGAGAATTTAGTCAACCGCATTGGCAGTTAGATTATTTTCCCGAGAAATTTCCTGCTACGCTGTAGCATGGATAAAAGTGTTTCGGAAATTGTTTTCTTTAAATCGGAACTGTTGGCTGCATAAAGACTAGGGTCAAAGACCCGGTTGTGGTGCCTAACCCGGTTTTGGCCATTTTCAATTTTGGCAGACAATAACTAAGCATAGCAAACAAACTTGTTTAAATCTATAGTTAATATAATTCTTTGTCTATGGTCTGTTTTGATTAGTGATAGTTGTGATGCGTTATACCTCTAGACTTGAGGTAGTACTTATAACACAACTAAATATTTCCCGTTTTGTCTATTTAAATATGAATAATAAATAAACAAATATTTCTATTTTATGTTGTTTAAAAATCGTTGTTTGAATATATTTTTCAATATAACCCGTTTATTTGAAAATTAAAATGTTGTTCAAATGCCCACAACTAGCGCTTTCACCCTAATTGCCCCCCGTAGGTCTTCTTTCGAAGTGCGAATTACCTAAGAGCCACCATAACTAACTTTTATGGGGTATTTAGTGCATAAAAACATAAAAATCCGTACACAAACATTTTGTTTTAGAGAGCCTTTAAAAATGTTTAAAGGCCTACGAGAATCTTGTTTATTTGACGATAAAGATTTAATGAATTAATTTATTAAAAGAATTCTTGAAGAGTTATGAAGGGATCATGAGATATTTATAGAAATATCTCATGGGTCTTTTCGGATTAGGTACAATATTCGTCTGTCTGTCTGTCATACGATGCTCAGAAGCATTTTACTATAAGTAGACTATTATGTAGAGTTCAAATTCAAACCGGTGCACGGTATCGGCAGCCGCCTGCTCTCTATGTAATGTATGTGCCTCGAAAGATCAAACAAGTACCTACCTACCTACCTACTTGCTTATATTATTCTGTATCGTTGACAGGAAGCCTAAACGGTAGTTTTTGGCGGTTCTTTATAGGTTTTTGTTCTTGTTTGCGTGGGTGCGACGAAAGAGTAGCAAGTGGTTTTACTTTAAGAAAATACCTATTATTTTATACGGTCTTCCGGTGGCGAGATTTATTTGTTATTGATAGTTTAGTAGGTATCTAAATATAGACTTAATGTATAAGTTCGCTCACATAAAACGTGGATAATGGTTTTCGAATCATTCGCAACGCTTATTATGTAGTTAAGACCTAGAAAATCCAGTCTAAAATCTATAAAGAAAGAACCTATTTATTTGTTATTGTATCTTAAGTATGTATCAACAAGTATATAAGTAAGTACTTACCTAAGTATTTTATCAGTACCTAATCTGGTTCTCATAGTACAAGCTTTGCTTAGTTTGTGGCTGTATGGCTATCTATGTGTGAAATGTGTAGCATTATTTATTTTTTTACCTATTACAACACCTAATTTTTGAGGTCGAGATTTATTAGTTTGTATGTACCTACTTACGTAGTGTCTAGCTCTTTACTTACCTAGCCACCAGAGGCGGATTTGCAGTCCTAGCCGCTCTAGGCCCCGGGTCATGTGCCGCCCCTTTCTTAGCACTCATCATATAGGTAGACTAGATACATAATTAATGAATTTACTCTATTGCCACTTTTAACTGCCGAAAAAAAAACTGGCCAAGTGCGTGCCACGCTCAATGCATGGTTTCGTAGTTTACACAGCTAACAACGTTACATCGGTAACTTTCTACAATACTTGGACTAATAAGTTTACTTCTAGTTTACGAGTAATCGTCGAGCAACTTAGAAAATACATTTTCTTAGTTTGTCGATGATTACTCGTAAATTTGTAAATCCTACATAGCCGTGATAATTTTCCTTTTAAATTCGTTATGTGAAAAAATTCACGGTAGTAGTACACCGTGAATTTTTTCACACCTCCAAAACTAATCGTGGTATAAAACTGGTAGGGGGGAGGGGGGTACACACTTGACTCTAACAAAATTTTGCCTTTAAATTAATTTTTAATTATTACAATTAATTTTGTCTTTAAAAACATTATGGGTTTGAGAAAACAACTTTTCGATTAAAGGATCCGTTTGTGAAATATTAAGCTTTAAAGTGTAAATTTTTGTTAGAGTCCCCCTCCCACCTAGAAGCTAAACTATTAGGTTTGGGGGCGTGAAAAAAATTACGGTTGTAGTACAAATACTCAAGTTAAAAGCAAAACTGTCAAGGCTAAGTGAGCTTTACAAGTTTACAAGTAATCATCGACCAACTTAGAAAATTAAAATTTATGCAAATATCAAGTAATGTTAGAATATTTGCAGAAATATCATCGACAATTACATATATAACGCCGTTAGGTGTGTAAATTACGAAACCCTACATTGCGCGTGGTACGACACGCACTTGGCCGGTTTTTCATGCTAAAATATGCAATAGTAACGGCGCGCCGCGTACTAACTAGGCCACATTATTAGGCTTCAATATATTAAGATACTTTGTATTTGAATTATTTCTTGTTAATCTTGTTATCATCAGTGATTTTTTTTGGCACGATTTGCCGCCCTAATATTTGGCCGCCCTAGGCCCGGGCCTACCGGGCCTTAGGGCAAATCCGCCTCTGCTAGCCACTTAATATGTTTTACCTTTTACCTATTAAATAATAGCCTCTTCAGCAAGTGGAGCTATTTACCTACCTACCATCGAGTGCAGTCATGCATGGCTATAGTCTATTGAACTAGACATTTCTTTTTGCATTTTAGGAGTAGTGATTCCAAGACCACACCTAAAATGCAGAAAGCATTCAATTTGAAGTATCATAATATTTATTTACATACTTTTTCAACCTACGTTAAATATCCGTTTGAAATATAAAGTCAAGTCGTAAGTAATAGTCACCACCACATTTATCCCGAACCGTGATATACATAATTAGTTTGGAGAATCATGTAAGCTTGTAAGCCTTACAGCAATGGATTTAAAAAAAAATCTATTTAAAAAATGTAAAAGCTCACTTTATTTAACATAAAAGCTTATTTTATTAAAAAAAAAAGATATTAAATGTTTTTGGTAATCATTATAAACAATTATTGGTGGCGATTCTGTTGTGTCCAAGCTAAACCTAAAATTTCGTAAAAAAACGATCGATCTTATTCCTTTTAAATTAAAGTCTAAATTAGAGTCACATCAAAATGACCGTCCTAAAACTTGGGATATTTTAGCCGTTTCTCTATTTTATTTCGCATATTTGACACATTCAAGTGTCATCTTAGTCAACTCCAATTCACATGTCGATTAAATTTAGCTTGACGTTTCTAAATCGATTACGAAAATCGTAAATTTATTCAAAACAATTCTAAGTTTTAGTATTGTCACTTTAAGGTTACGCTATTTTAAACTTTAACTTAAAAGAAATAAGATCGATAGTTTTTAGGAATTTTAACTTAAGCGTGGACACAACAGAATCGCCACCACTACCTATATTAATCAAGTACTTTTATGAATTGAATCACTAGCGCCATCTGATAGTTTCTTAGGTAACTAAGTACGATGAACGTAACGTGAAAGAAAACATTCTCCTTGCTGCGTTGCGATTTTGTTTCGAAGTAAAATAACAGATGGCGCTTAATTTTAACAGACTATAACAAATAAAGATTGTAAAAATATAGGTAGGTATTAGGTAAGTATCTATAATACCAACCTAGTTTTTAGGCTCTCGAACCAAAATGGAGTAATGGAACCGTCTTCGACGACTTCGTCCGTCCATTTAAAGTGGGGTCAAGTAGGATGGGTATCTAGGTATATGAAAGCTTGATAGGTAGGTACATTCTAAGACATAGGTAATCTAGGTATACGTACCTACCTATTATTCTACTGTTACATATTTATCTACGTATACTTACTTGGTTTTATTTAATAAACCTTATCTCCAAAGTTAACAAAACAATTTTGAAATATTAGATTGGTAGGTAGGTATAGGAATAATATAACAGAATCTCTAACTAAGCACAATTTTTGTCAATACCTCAATAAAATAATGGTGAGGGGTGGGAAAGTTTTATAGGGGGCTACAAAGTCAAGTATCGTTTAAAAAGGCCTTATTTGCACATTGTGAGTAGAATATGTAGTTTGGTACGGAACCTTCAGGGCGCGAATCGACTCGCTCTTGACTGGTCTTGTTTTTTATTGTATTTAGATGATCAGGGCAAAAACTCTTATACCTATCCTCTTAAATGTTTATTATGATACTATTAGTTACTAACTTCAGCCCGTGCATCCACTAGCGTGAAAATAAATAGGATCACGACTGTAATCCTTAAGTAAGGCAGACATCCTCTCAGATCTCCTCTTAAATCCTTTGAAGATGTCTAGTGGGGGGTAGTCAGAGGCACGTCCAAACATTTCCAAGATTCAGGAGGAAGGTTTATATGTATAATAACATAGTAAATAAGTAAAAATGTAAAAAATAAATGATGTTAACGAGTATAGGTACAAAGACATTCTGTAATATATTTTGGTATCAGCTTTGCACCCGTGCGAAGCCGGGGCGGGTCGCTAGTTATCTATAAAAACTGCAAAAAAAAACATGTTTGTTGTATGGGAGCCTCCCTTAAATATTTATTTTATTCTGTTATTAGTATTTGTTGTTAGAGCAGCAATAGAAATACATAATTTGTGAAAATTTCAACTGTCTAGCTATCACGGTTCATGAGATACAGCCCTGTGACAGACAGACGGACAGCGAAGTCTTAGTAATAGGGTCCCGTTTTTACCCCTTGGGTACGGAACCCTAAAAGTTACTGAACTTTTACTGTAAGAAGAAGGATTTTAAAAACAAAGTTCTAGTTAAAAGTTTGTTCCTTGGGTTGAACTAAACGGCACCGACTGAAACGAATTGCTCGTTATCTTCAAATTGCATTTTATTACCGCTCCTCCTGATACTCTCTGAACTTTGAGCTACTTTACAAAAATAAAAATATTAACGTATTTTTAAACCTTATATAAGTTTTCTGTTGAAAAATATTTATCAATATTTATAAAAAATAGGACAAAAACACGTTTGTTGTAAGCCCCACTTAAATATTTATTTTATTCCGTTTTTAGTATTTGTTGTCATAGCGGCAATAGAAATACATCATCTGTGAAAATTTTCTAACTAACACGGTTGATGAGATACAGCCCTGTGACAGACAGACGGACAGCAAAGTCCTAGTAATAGGGTCCCCTTTTTACCCTTTGGGTACGGAACCCTAATAAAAACAGCATAATCGATCGTCACAGTAACCGTTTTTATTAATGAAAAATCTACAAAGAACAGCTACGTCGTAGCAGTAGGGGTTTTAGGACTGGCATCACAGCTCAGTTGATAGTAGCTTTGCCTTCTGCGCTGTAGTCTGTGGGTCCGATACTTTATAGTCTTTGAACGACAGTAAAAGTGGGGTTGAACCTTTCAGCCTAACTTAACTTTTGGCTTAGAAAAGCTTCATACAGTTTTCTCTGATTCCATAAGTGTTTCGTTTTGTGTAAGCACGTAGCCTACTAAACGTTTTCAATAAAACGTGTCTTCTATCCGAATGTTGCTTAGTAAGTCTCTAGATTAGTTTTACGCTGCTCTATATAGGTATACAGGGTGTATTAAGAGGAGTAATAAATGTTTTTGAAGAATGCAGAATCGTTTTTGCTCAATAACCGCAAAACATTCAGTTTTGTTGTTTATGACAAAGATAACTTAAGGATATAATCTAGATAAATTACAGACAGAAACCCGATTGGTGATTTTTTTCTAGATAGATTTATTTTCCAAAGTTGGCTCTTCAAAAACACTAGTTTCGTTTTTAATCAAAACTATGAATAGCTAAACAGTTTATTTTTATATAATTCGTTAGATAATCATACTAGCTAAATAAAATTAAAGACAGTTTCTTTTTATATTTGATGGTTTTCAAGATAATGCAGTTTTATCACTTTTTCCGTCTTATCCGGGTAGATTTAGCCCATACATAAAAGTCAAAAATTTCAAGTATCGCCGTAATGAAGAAAATCCAATTTGAAAAAACACTGTTTTCGTTCGGGCAACCTGATTTTGGAAAAGGTTGTTGAACACATTGGAAAATTTGGAACACATTGTGGAAATAGTTGAAAAATTGACTTTTTTTGTTTTACATTTTTTTGGCCAAATTTATCAAGATGCATGCATGGTCTGAACATCAGTTTCAGTTTTCGGGAGTGGTTTTATACACCCTGTATATAACTGAACTTTTGTATTTTATTATGGAGGGAACCAGTGAGATGGAATTAGCATTGGCTCATAAAATGCAGGTGACGCAGCTAAGACGCAGAATACTGAACAGTGACTTAAGTGTAGCGAACCATGAATAGTGATATTAAGTATTCAGGTTGTTTATATCAGTTCTGGCCAATTGGATAGCACCTACCTAGGTAACTATATATAATTACCTAGGTAGGTAAATGGAAACAATAAATATATATGTATATTGTTTCCAGTTTTGTTCATTAATAAAAAATAAAATAACAAAAAATAAAGTCACGACTGTAATCCCCAAGTACGGTAGACATTCCTCTTAGATCTCCAGGCGCTTAGATCCTTTGAACATGTCTAGGAGGAGTAGTCAGAGGCACGTCCAAACGTTATATTTGGCACATGCCCACATTTTGCAGTAGTTAGCATTCCATACGTGCCAGGTTAGCGTTCCTATGGGCTGCAAGCCCATCGCCGCAGAGTAGCATGCATCGCCACAAGAATACTAACTGGTTTCCTCACGATGTTTTCCTTCACCGTTTTGAGCACGTGTTTAGATGCGCATATAATTTTTTCGAACAGAAAAATCCATTGATACAAGCCGAGATTCGAACCCACGATCTTCGAAATGAAAGTCGAGGTACCTCCCACTCGGCCAATACGGCTATTTGTTCATAAATGTATAGCTAAATTTTTAGATACCTTGGTACCTACCTACATTTTTCTGAAACATAGCAACTATTTTTAGAACGCATTAACCACATTCAAAATGATAATGATGGCCACAAAGTAAAATTGTCAATTCATAAAAAATATTTTTAGTAAACCTGTATTTTTAACTCAAATTCCCCCAAATTTTGTAAATTAATTGGAGAAGTAACTGAAATTGACAACATTTGCGATGAAAATAAAATGAAGTATGAAGTAAATTCGAGGGGAGTGATAAAATAAACTTGTCTTAAAATACGAGGCCTAGGTACTAGGTAGGCAGGTGGATGCCATTAGAACCAGGATTTAATTATGTTGATTACACAAAATAAGCATAAAAATTCATTAGGTTGGTCAGATTTTATGTAACTAATTAAATAAAATTGTACTTAATTCATTTTTAATTTCGTGGCATTGTCGTTTTTCCACATAGGACCTACCTACCTACCAAAATGCTTTTAACAATACCTATAATTATGTAATTTTGCGAATATTCAGACACACATGAAGAACGCGGAGTTCTATTAGATACACAATCACTTTCTACCGAATTTAAACTCGAAGATAAACTCGCTGTTCCCACGACTAGGCTCACTAAAACTAAGAAATCATTTCCAGGGCAATGTGTACGCTTCCATAACAAAATCCCAAATGACATGCAAAAGCTATCTATTAGCAAATTTAAAAACTTAATTAAACGTAAACTATGCAAAAAGGCTTACTATAAAATATCTGATTATTTGAACGACAAAAAAGCCTGGGACTGCTCCAACTCGATCTATCAATAATTTAGTATTAAAAATAAGTACAGACATAAAAAAACACAAACAATGAAAAAAATTTAACCTTACTAAATTCTAAATGATCCAAGTGATTTCAATAAATAAACGCTTTTTTGATTGATTGATTGAAATTCAACTTGAATTACAATTACTTACGCGAGTAGAATGTAAACTATTGCTAATTGCTAATCATAGTCGGCTCTGTCATCTTACGTTACTGCTACAATAAAACTATGGTCACCATGGTTCCGACTCAGATAGGAATAGTACCGGCTGTATGTCGACGACTGCTCTTTTTCGAAACGAAAAAAGAAATACTTCTGAACAAGCCACATCTCCTATTTTTATAAGTATATTACTTCATGTTCCTACCTAGATTTCTATTAAGCTGAAAACATAATAGCAGAAACTTTTCACGATAAAGATATTATTTCAAAATGATACGTTTTAGAATTTATGATCGAAATATTTTGATACCTACTATTAAAATCAACTTGTGATTTATTGTTAAAGATAGGTAATATGTAGATCTAAATTTCTATTAGAATAGATTTTTGATAAGTAATTATACATAATTTATATCATTAATTTATTCGAAAAGCAAAGGCGGACCACGCGCCGACGTGTGTTTATCGTCATTGCAGCGGTCGGTAGGATTATTTATCGAAGTGATTAAAGATGGGTACATATTTATTCACATATACTATACATTATAAAATAGGAGATGTTTCTTGTTCAGAAGTATTTCTTTTTTCGTTTCGAACCAAAACAATCGTCGATAGGGAGCGCCTTAAATGGTAAACTATCAGTCGTAAGTGCGGAGGTGCGATATAGCAGCAGAGCAATATTAGATCCGCTCCTTTTTGCCAAGGTAGCATTGATTGTGAGAATCGTCTTAAAAATACTCTCAGCGAAGTAAACAGGATTCGCAATCTGTGGTTCCAGCGAATAAACCATTTTTATTTTTCACCATCAGCATGGAAAGTAGTTCGCGAAAGAAAAATATTAGGTAATTTGCTATACCAAATTGAAATGAAATGGAAATGAGAGCCTGAAGTTAACAGTGAAGCACTCTAATGTTATTGTTTCGTTTTATAATTTCGGTTCTAAGCCAGTTTATTTTATCTAAACAATCCTAATCCTTTCAAATAAGACCAAAGTCACGGGTCTTATAAAGAAACAATTTCCAAAAAGGTAGATATAATTTGTACCTACTAATGCTCATTTTACTTACTCGTATATATATTATTATTGCAAAGTTGTTGTGCTATACATTATACTTAAGTGTATAGGTATAGCATGATTACTCCATAAAATAATAATAAATCAATTGGTGGACATTATAACACAGCGCCATCTAGTCTCAAACTAAGCAAAGCTTGTACAATGAGAACTTGATAACTGATAGAATATGTATGTTTTAAAATGTTAAGGGCGGCTTGCACAACAATTCTCAAATGTTTTTAGCACGCTAAATACATTTAGGAAGTTATTGTCAAGTTATACAAATACGTCAAATTTAAATAAAACAGCTGCTAAGCACTTTTAGTGATTGTTGTGCAAGCCGGTCTAAATGTTTTTACAAATTGTATTATCATCATTTTCCTGCCCTTGTCTCACATTATTTGGCTACCACATAATGACAAGGGTAGGAACCTGACGCATGTAGGTATTTTTCTTATATATCCCTTGATATCATTACTCACTCCTTGCTCAAATGTAATATCCTTCAATCAATTTGGTCCTTCAAGGTTCGAAGGATCTGTCTACATTTTGGGAGTAAATTACCAAACGAAACATCGCGTTAGGGTCGGTCCTTCAAATTTGGCATGACAGAGCTGAGTGGGCTATTTCATTTCTGAGGTCAAATTATCAAGCAATAGAGACACAAGTCAGGTAAAGTTATTGCTTCGGGCAGATGAGGTGCAGACGTACTACAAACGTTCTATGCTAAGAGTAAATTAAATACGAGTAGCGCTTGGATTGGCTTGTGCAAGACATGAAGCGTTTGAAAGCGAGTAGAGAACGAACTTCAAATATGTTTGTGTATACCGATGGTATAGGGAAGTGCCGCTAAAGAATAAGCTCTGTTTTTTTATAATTATGTTACTGTATTTATTTATATTTAAGCTATAAACTAAAACTTCATAGTTAGGATAATAATCAATTTTTTGTGTCTCCTGAAAACCAAACGTTTTTACATACGACTGACATACTTACATACTTTTTTTGTACTGCAGCAACGATGTGTAGTGTATACCGATGGTATAGGGAAACGTCGCTAAAGAATGAGCCCTGTTTTTTTATAATAAAATTATGTTAATGTATTTATTTATATGTATAATTGTATTTTATACTTTACATATTGTTTTGCATGAAATAATGATTATTTATTATTATTATTACTATAGTACCTGAGTAGGTTTACTCTCCGTAGACATCGATATTCCGCTGATTTTTGTTACGAGTGCTCTGAACATTGATCAAATTTAGAGAATACTTGTCCATAGAACCATGCAATAGAAAGTATGATAATAGTTACTATAAAAATATTATTTTCTAAATTCGAAAGCTGTTACCCTGATCCCATAGTATGTGCATACTTTGCTTAGTTCATTATATTTATCAACTTATAAATTTTTACGAATGCAATCTAAAGGCTGCTCAGTATTCCTCTGAGGCTCCAAGTCTACAAACGTGGGAGTTGGGGAATATTTTAGTCTTTCATGGAAATTGTTTTGATGTATATTTATTTTAAGATGCAACTTGATTCCCCCGAGCTTGAGATCGGACATTTGGAAAAGTGCATAAACGTGTTCATTGTGCCGTGAAAAAATATTATTTACTGAAGATGGAGTTTTTTGTATGCACGCAAATGAATTTATCTATTGAAGGTGAAGCGATAGAATTGAAAAATTACAATGCTACCCAAAGTTCATCGTGCCCGTATCCATCTTAAGCCACCCACATCGCATTCAACATTTGTCAACTTGATGTGACTGACTACATTACGTCTAAATATAGTTAACTACTTAATCAAGATTGAATAGAGAAACTATATTTGAACATAATTTATGAAACGCAAGAGTAGTACGTGTGGATTTAAAATGCAACACAGACGGTGCAGACTACGTTTAAATGCGTTATTATTAGCTTTATTATGATAGCTAGGTATCATTTTAATAATATCTACGAAAGCTTATTAATAAAAGTGGATGTTTTCGAAACTATGTATAAAACCATGTACCTAGGTACTCTACCTTAACTAAATAATCTTTATTATCATCCGCTAGAGAAATAGAGAATTAGTCTAAAGGTAGTTTGCTGTGTTGGCCGAGTCGGAGGTACCACGACTTTCAATCTGAAGGTCGTGGGTTCGAATTCCGGTGTGCATCAATGGATTTTCTAGATTTTTCTGTACGAAAAAAATATAATATGCGCATCAAAACACGTGCTCAAAACGGTGAAGGAAAACATCGTTAGGAAACAAGTTAGTTTTCTTAAAAGTCGTGATGGGCCTGCAACCTGTCACGTATGGAATGCTAATTACTGCAAAATGTGAGCATGTGCCAAATATAATGTTTGAACGTGCTTCTGACTACCCCCACTAGACATCTTAAAAGGATCTAAGCGTCTGGAGATCTGAGAGGATATCTATCGTACTTGGGTGTCGTACGTACTACAGTCGTGATCCTATTTATTTCATTTTTATGTGTTTTTTTTAACACATTTGATGCTCAAAATAGCTGAAAAAGAAAGTGTTCTCTGTAGTAGCCGGAATAACTTCCGTTCCGATAAGGTCGTGGGTTCAAATCTTACTAATATAGAATTAGAACAAAAATATGTATCTTATCCATAACTCACCCTTATCGGAAACCCGGTATAAGTTAAGTTATAGGCAAGTCTAAGAATTACGTAAGGACTTTATCCCGAAAGTTTATCCGGATAACGACTAGCCCTACCTAATCGAGGTTGACGAGTCGAAGACCTTTTGTGGTGCAACAGCCAGTTGTAACTTTCCTACGTCGTATATTGAATATAGCAGGACATATGACAGGAAAAATTGGAAGAAACTGGATGAGGCTCTCACTTGATTATAAGGTAAATGACTAGCTTAGACTTTAAGAAAAATATATAAATCACTAACACTTAGATACCTTAAAAATGTCATGTAAAGAGTGAGGGAAATAAAGGCTTATTTATTTATTTATTTTATTATGGAGATTAAGGATTACGACTTCAGAGGCCAGACTGAGATGCAAGAGGTGAATCTTGGACAGATAACATATTTTTTCAAGACCGCCAGATTTCCATGGTTAATCATAAATATTCCTATAGTCTACTACTCACCATATCTATGAAATAAAGAAAACAACAAAATAGGTTCAAGGTAGGCATAAAGCGTTGGCTACACTATGTACATGTACCTACTTAGGACCTTTAAATAAGTTATTCTCAATGATAGTGGTCTGTATTTGAGATAGTACTTGCAATTTATGTCAAAGACGTAAATCTTTAAGTGGATAATTATTACAACGTAAGGAAATTGCCGCTAGCCCCCGGACTAGGTACTAGTGAAATGATTAATTTAAATTACACCGTGCGATGATGGACTGTTAAGTAAATTCGGGCATATTTGCAGAATCACGTCGTTTTCACCTGATTTCAGATGAGCTATCCATCAAAAGGAACCAGTCATCCATCGCTGTAGAGATTAGATTTCTTAGATTTTATAACGTGACTAGCTTTTTCTTAACTCTAAGGAAAGCTTAGCATCTATGCTAATATTATAAATGAGAAAGTAACTCTGGGTCAAACCGCTGGGTAGATTTTGATAATTTTTCATATAGTGATAGCTTAGTCTTGGGATGGACATAGGCTAACATTTTTTTAATTTTTTTTGTTATCCATTTTATCAATGTTTTTCGATAGAGTCGATAAAATCGATTTACTAAATCTACGCGGACAAAGTAGCGGGAAAGCTAGTATTCGATAAAACTGTATGAAAATTGGCACTTAGGTACAGACGTAGGCTATTAGTAATTAGGAGTCTAAGCCAAAACATACTTGTTTATGGTATAAGTAAGTGAGACTCATTTAATAGGCTGAGAAGTGCGGTGCGAACAGTAGATACCTACGTGGTATAATAAAATGAAATGAAATAGGATTACGACTGTAATTCCCAAGTACGGTAGCCAGGTTTAATGAGGGTGGTCAAAGCACGTCCAAACATTACATTTTGTGCTCACATTTAGGAAATATTATTTAAACATCAAAGCAATAAAGATATAATAGTAAAAGGCATTGAGAGCAAAAGGCGCACCTTTCAAATCAGCCAATTTCAAAATCTTTGGGAAGGACAACTGATGTTAAAACTTTTATCTAAAATTCAAGAGAGAACAATTTAATTACTATGTATTAGTCGAGAAAGTCTTTCATTTGAAATGAAACCGAGAATAGAGTGAGCATTCAAAATTCATTAGAGAAAGTGGGTTCCTGGTCCCGTGGTTCGTTAACCTAATTGTTGCAATGGGACAAAACTTTCATCAGTTGTTTTAATGTGTTAATAGGAAGAGGGCACATTAGGTATCGACCTAATGTGTCCTCTTCCTATTTCCCTCAGGAAAAACTACTTGAGTTGTTTATTAACAAACCATTCGCGTCTTCATCATAGATCAATCTCCGATTACTATTTACTAGGTGTAGGCTTTCACTTAATTTTGTTCTTCATTCGTTAATGCCATTGCAAGAAAGACGTCAAATAGTAGATATTGTTTTCTGTAAGATAACGCATAGTACAACACAACTCTTAAAAAATAAAAAACCCTTTGTACGCGAGTCAGCCTCGCGTACAAAGGGTTCCGTACCATCTATGAAAAACGGCAAAAAATCACGTTTGTTGTATGGGAGCCCCACTTAAATATTTATTTTTATTTGTTTGTTGTTATAACAACAAATACTAAAAACAGTAATACATAATCTGTGAAAATGTCAAGTGTCTAGTTATCACGGTTCATGAGATACAGCCCTGTGACAGACAGACGGACAGCGAAGTCTTAGTAATAGGGTGCCATTTTTACCCTTTGGGTACAGAACCCTAAAAAATTAAAAATTCTGTTAGACATCCAACTCACCTAGGGTTTCCTTTTAGTTCTACGAATTAAAATTCTTATTTCAGTAGAGCAGTAATTACTTATAATAATCTGCTTGACATCCCCGAACTTTATCTTTTTAAAAGTAATATATTTAAAATCAAAAATATTTAATTCAATCGCGTGAGTCTCTTTAACTGTTTTCTCTTATTATTATAGTTTTAATACCTTTAAATTATATTTTTGTTTCTTTAAGATATTTCCTTTTCTTTTTGTTATAAATATATTACAATAAGCAATCTTACATTAATCCAAATGCAAAAACGTTTAAATGGTCAACAGCTGTTTTTAAGTACTGTTTATTAACAAAGAAAATAAAAAAATAATTATTACGAGCTCGATGGCGATGTAGGTGAGACGCAAGAGCTTTGATTCCCGCGGCAGGACTAATGTTTCCATGTAGGGACTATGTAAGTAAATAAGCTGTCATCAGATATCTGATCCCCCACAAACTTTGCTTAGTTGGGAGCTAGATGACATTGTTTGTAAAGTCCACCTACATTTATTTTATTTATTTACAGTTGGGTATTAGGTGTTATTTATTATTCGCATACTTGAAAGTCTGAAAAGCCTTAGTAAACTCATAAACTAGTGGACCCTACTTAGCTGTGACAATTTTCCTTGTAGGTTCATTATAATATGCTACTATTTGAAACATTTTTCAGTCACTTGACTTAAATAAAAATTGCCACTTCAAAGCTTTATTCAAAGCAGAAAAATGTTTATAAAACATCCTATATTTCACAAAGACCTCGAAAAAATACACACAATGGATAAAAATACGTTCCCAATTAACATGCATGAAAACCTTTTTCCTAGAATTTATATTTTATAACTTTGTTAGCATCACATGTGATAAAACTAGTAGTCTGCAACTAAACGGATATACCAAAGAATGGATTGACATACAGTCAGACGCGCATTGCGAACTAAAAAGGATTCTTCTCGTAATTCGAATATAGGGTTAAAGATCCGTTGTGGTACCTGTGCCTGTTTTGGTCATTTTCAATTTTTGCAGTCAATAACTTGCATAACAAACTTGTTTACAATCTATAGTCAATACAATTATTTTTCTATGGTCCGTTTTGATTAGTGACAGTTGTGATGCGTTAGTGCTTATTCACGTTGACTCGCGGGCGCGGTGGCGGGCGCGGTCACGAAATATCAAACATATCGCTAGTTAGCTCGCTACTTAGACCGCACGTGCGTTTTGAACGTGAACACTTGGAAATCACGTCATATGTTTGATATTTCGTGACCGCGCCCGCCACCGCGCCCGCGAGTCAACGTGAATAAGCACTTATACCTCTAGATTTGATTGACCACTACTAAATATTTCCCGTTTTTTCTATTTAAATATGAATAATTAAAAAATAAATATCGCCTGTTACAAAACCTTTGCTTAACCTAAGAGATAGATAAATAATCTTTTATATGTTGTTTGAAAATCGTCGTCTTAATAATTTTTTTCAATATAAACCAATGAAAATTAAAATGTTGTTAAAATGGCCACAACCACCGCTTAAAACAAAGCTCGACTTCATGTTTGTGAAGGTTTGTCAAAGATGAAAAAAATAACCAACGCACTAGTAGCCTCTACGATTTTCGAAAGTTCCCTTCGATTTCTCTGGGATCCCATCATCAGATCCTGGTTTTCTTATCATGGAACCACCCTTGGAATATCTCCTTTCCAACAAAAAAAGAATCATCAAAATCGATTTATAAACGACGAAGTTATCCGCGAACACATTAACAAAATATACATTATATACGGTTGAATTCAAAAACTTCCTCATTTTTTGAAATCAGTTAAAAACAAGGCAGCATTGTGGTGAAATTATTACAGTCTAATGTAATTTGAAGCTCTCTTCTAGTTAGTTTTTAATTACACTATAAGGAAGAATTATTTCGAATGTTTTCTACCCTTACAACAAATTACTCTATAGTAACGACTAAGTAGTTTGCAAGTTTCAGTAGCATCTAAAGCGGAATGGATAAACATGGACTAAGGTCGTTATTTTTTATATTCGAACTAGCGACCCGCCCCGGCTTCGCACGGGTTTAATACAAATAAACCTTCCTCCTGAATCACTCTATCTATAAAAAAAAACCGCATCAAAATCCGTTGTGTAGTTTTAAAGATATAAGCATACATACAGACGCGGGAAGCGGAAAGCGACTTTGCTTTATACTATGTAGTGATAAGTACCTAAAAGCATTACCTATTGCCAAAAAAATAGTAACACACAGGCACTTAGAGCGGTTCTTTTATATAGGTACTCGTAGGATAAGTTATGGTAGGTTATTATTAATCGATTGTCTTAGAAAGCTTTTCAGATAGAGACACAAAGCTCACAAAAGGGACTGGTTTGTTTAAGAAACACTTACTTATAGGTTAACGGAGCTTCCACACGAGTCAACACCCAGTGAATTATTGTTTAGGTTGATGGCTTTGAACACTTCATTTGACTCTAGCGCCGCGCCGTCGTTTTCAAACTGTAAAAAAGTAGCTAACTAGCAAGGCGGACGATGCGCCGCTACGTATGGTAGACCAAAGAAGCTTTGACAATCACGAAAGACAATAAGATTTGTTATGACAATAGAAAATTGTTGTGTCAAGGGTATTGTGAAACAGTTTGTAGGCTTCGCATTCACAATAGGCTATCTATAAATATCTATACATTTATACTAGATTTATGTGTGGATATAAAAGGTTTTATCGATCGATCACCTATTGTAACTAACATACGTCGCGGTTGTAAATCTAAAGCATTATTTAGTTCATATAGATTAATATTTGTATTCCAACTTCTTAAGAAGGTAGAAGGTAATCCTTGTGTCCTTGTGAATATATGTTTTTTCTTTCTCATGAAGGCGTGTTAGTTTTAAAGGTAAGTTTCGACCTACGAAGAACTCTGCGGAGCTGTGCGAAGCTGTGCGGAGCGGACCAATGACAGCGCTCAAATATTCGATTTTGATAATGTCGAGCGCAGTCATTGGTCCAAGCCGCAGTCACGCACACAAAAGCGCGTGTCTATATATACACATCACAACTATAAATACCTACTGCTTACCTGCCTTTGAGAAATAGAACAACTATATCTACCCGATTGATGGATCAGTACCTACATATATGTATACCTATAAATCTTCTTACGGTAATAGAATCGATGAATTGAAAACAGGGACGCCTAGAATCGTGTTTACTAAAATCATATTCAAAGTATCTAGATAGTATCGAATAGAATTTAAAATACGTAAAACATGGTTATTCAGCTCGTCTTTTACGGAGCTGTTTTTCCCGGTAGTCGAAAGCCGTTATACGATGTTACCTTATTTGAAATTCAAGACTTGCTAGCTTCCAGCGCATTGCATATCACCACGTTTTAGCTATAAAATAAGGCTAGAAATTTCCGTACGTTGCGTAGGTAATTGCTAATTTTGGCAATATTAATAATAAATTAATATTGGTGAATATTTCACACAGCGCCGTCTAACCTACTATGGAAACTAAGTAACTGATAGAATACTTTATTTTGAATATACACTTTTTTTTTTGTAAATAAATCTATATCTATACTAATATTATAAAGATTTGATTGTTTGTTTGTTTGTTTGCATCGAATAGGCTCCGAAACTACTAGACCGATTTGAAAAATTCTTTCACCATTAGAATCCTACATTATCCCTGATGAACATAGGCTATAGTATATTTTCAAAAATGTTAGGGATCCGTATGAAAACTACGATAATGTAACCGAATGTGTGAAAAAAATTTCCTAAAAAATCCTTATATCACGTACGCTGCAAAAATTATTGACAATAGAGCAAAGTGATGTACTACAGTTTTATAGATATCATCAATATCTTCAAAAAAGTTCATAAATACTATATGTCTAACTATTAGGGATCCGTATGAAAACTTCCATAATGTAACCCAAGGTGTAAAAAAAATACCCATAAAATCATTATTACACCCGTGCGACGCCGGGCGGACTGCTAGTACACAATATACATTATAACACCCAGACACAAAACAAATAACTATGTTCAACACTCACATATATTGTTCTGGATCGAACTCACAACCTACAGCGCAGAAGGTAGAGCTACTACCAACAGAGCTGTGATGCCAGTCTACAAGCCTACAGTATCAAGATCCTTTGCTTCTGAGTAAAACATCGATAAGGAGCTACCGCCCACGGTTTTGCTCGAACGGTCCCGGAACAAAAAAAGTATTATATAATAAATATATAAATAAATATAAATATTGGCGGGCTTTACACACAGCGCCATCTAGCCACAAACTAAGCAAAGCTTGTACCATGGGAACCAGATAACTGATAGAATACTTATATAAGTACTTATTATACATATAACACCCAGACACAGAACAAACATCTATGTTCATCACACAAATGTTTGCCCTGGGTGGGGATTGAACCCACAACCTACAGCGCAGAAGGCATAGTTACTACCAACTGAGCTGTGAGCTGTATATTTTAATCCCGATGCCTATGAGTATGCTTGCAACCTACAACGTATAGAATGTTAAGTACCTACTGCAAAATGAGCGCATGCACATGATGTAAATTTTGGGCGTGCCTCTGACTACCCTCTTTGGACATCTTTAATAGATCTAAGCACCTTGAGATCTGGAGTATGTCTACTAGGTATTACTTGAAGATTATATCATGTGTGGTCATCAGGTGGTCATCAGGTGTGGTATCAGGTGTGATCATATTTCATTTCATTCATCAAATTTCATGGAAATCGGTTAAACCGTTACGCAAATGAGTGACAAACAAACGGCCAAACTTTTGCATTTATAATATTAGCATGGTACACTATCATTCAGACAAATAGTGCCACATAAAGTGTTAACCGGTCGAGTAGCCATCGTTTATTTAGCCACAACTCGTTTAACAGGAGTGCAATAATGAGAGTAATATAACCAGAGCTACCTACATAATGAGTTTATTTCAAAAGGGAATTCGACCGTAACGGCATTATTACCTACATTATGTAAAAATAAAAAATAAATAGGATCACGACTGTAATCCCCAAGTACGATGTCAGTGGGGGTAGTCAGAGGCACGTCCAAACATTATATTTGGCACATGCGCACATTTTGCAGTAGTTAGCATTTCATACGTGTCAGGCCGCAAGCCCATCGCCGCTTATACTAACTACACTAACTGGTTTCCACACGATGTTTTCCTTTACCGTTTAGAGCACATGTTTTTGCGCATATAAATTTTTCGATCAGAAAAATACATTGATGCACGCCGGAATTCGAACCCATGACCTTCAGATTGAAAGTCGAGGTACCTCCCACTTGGCCAACACGGCTCTTTACATTATGTTTATCGGGAAAATACTGAACAAACTAAAAACTTTTCAATGATCGATCAATCATGTATTGTTGCAAATCATTGTTCAAAACTTTAGCACTTGGTCCTAATCTGCAAAAGTTCTTGGATGTTTTTGCCATAATCAATAAGGCTCATTCTGTTATATTTGAACAATGAATTGTTTTCGATACGATATACTTCAAAATTGAGTTACATAGAGCGTAGGAGTTAGCAATAACATCGACTTACCAAATGACATATTATTGTTACTTAATACCATATAAAATTGTACAAAGGCTGAAAGTCAAATGTATTTATTTCAACAAACGTCTTGGGCTAGGTGAAGCTACATCTAATCCTCGCGACCATGTCTAGAAAAATCAGACAACAAACACTACTTGATGCCTATAAATTATATATATATATATATAAATTATAGCTTATAATTTTTTTATGATCCTTTTCTTAAATTATACGTAGAGCTCCATTGAGGTGCCGATCGAACAAAGTGAAGCCAAGAAATGTAGTAACAAAATAAATAATTGCGTTTAATAAACTAAAAACTCAACTGACTTTATGTTGTTTATGTTCAATCCAAAACTTCAACCTCTATTTTTTCACCCTAATAGGTGGCAAAATGTGGAATGTGCCAAATATAATGTTTGGACGTGCCTCTGATTACCCCCACTAGACATTTTCAAAGGGTCAAAGCGCTTGGAGATCTGAGAGGATGTCTAACGTACTTGGGAATTACAGTCACGACTGTCCTATTATTTTTAGTTAGTAAATGACAGAATTCTGAGGTAACAAACAAAAAAAAATTGAAAATTTAATTGAAGACCTTCTGAGAAAATAAAAATTGTGTGTGTCAGCTCCGACGCACGACTGGAGTTTACCAGATCGTGCGTAGAGCGTACCCCCACTATAAGATGTTTTGCCATCAGTAAGAGTGAGAGAAAGCATTATAAAGTATAGGCAAAGTAAGGGTACACACTACCCACGATCTAGCTGCACTGCTCACACCAAATTAGAAAGTTGCGCACCAAAAACGTAACGAGGTCATGCGTTCAGTAGATTTTACTACTCACATTTTTTTCATACCGGGCGCCTTATATTAAAAACCGATTCTTAAGGAGTAAACTCCAAAAAGTTAAATAATGAGCTTCGGTGTGCTGCCAATAGAATGATGTATGTTTCATTCACTGTTTTAGGCTAAAAATAATTCTATTCAATCTTGGTAGATTATCTTTGTAGGTGAAATAGTGGTATGCGGGGATTGCGGGGCCAATATAAACGTACTAGGGCACGTTTTCACATAAAACAGAACATAAGGAAGTTCGGATCACGTTCTACGTTTCTACAACTAATCCTATGTAGATACTTCGCTATGATTTTCAGTAAACAAGTAATAAATGAGACGTCAAAATATGTGACGATATCACGTTGTAAACAAGTTTAGTGTGTCTAGTAAGATTATTTCCAAATGTTGTTTATACATCTCTCTACTAAGCGCTCTACAAGTTGTGTGAATAACGTACCTAAAGCATTAAAATATGTACTGAATTATGCAAATTTATTAAAAACAAAAAATGATGTCATGAAATTTCATATATAAATATATATAGTTGGAAGTCTTGGGATGAACATAGCATTCTAAATATACCGATTTTTTTTTGAAATTTCAATATTTAGGGATAAAGTCGTCAAAAATCGATTTTTTTAATCTACGCGGACGAAGTCTCGGGCAAAAACTAGTAATATATAAAATGACATTTACCCCCGTATTCATCATGAGACTAGTATTATTTTCATCGATGAATAATTATTAAAAAAAAAATGATTTTGTTATCTTGATGTCTAATAATTATTTTAAACAAGCTGACCCGGCGACTTCGTATCGCAATTGACAAATGTTGTTAGTTCCCGTTCCCGTTCCCGTTCTCGTTCCCGTTCCCGTTACCATACGCGTTCCCGTTCCTGTTCCCTACGTTTTAGTTAGAAAACTTTTGTATGGGAAAAAGAAAAGGGCTGTTTTTAGGGTTTTCCCGGAAATTATTCGAATTTTTCTCACCTTTAAACCTTCCCTAGACCTCCACGAACATTTCAAGACCAAGATAAGATAAATCCGTTCAGCCGTTCACGAGTTTTAGCGAAACTAACGGACAGCAATTGATTTTTATATTATTTTAAATATTCCTCACGGCCAATTAAAATATAAAAAACAGAGTGTCAGCAACCAGCAACTTGAGTATTGGAGAATTAATGAACTCGAATATAGACCTTGAATGTTTCCTTCAAAGTTCAAGTACCTACCTATTTATAAAGATATCCTGTTCTATTTTCATCGTCATCTTCGTTTCCCGGTAGATAATAAAAGCTTTTACCTCCTAACAGTGACGAGAGAAACATGTCGCTTAGTAGAAATAACGACTTTAGCGAAGTTTTAAAGACCTTCAGAATTCGTTTGTCCGGAAAAATAATTAGGTAGGTATAGCATTCCGGTTAAATCTGGTGAAGATGGTTCAAAATACAGCACGAAAAACGCAGTTCTTTAATGATTAAAACGTCAAAATACCGTCGAGAAGCGGAGGCAGTTGACGAAACTACCCTCACTTGGTCTTCAGAAATAGAAATGTCCATGTTCGTATTACGCCACATCACACTAACTGTATCTCCGCACTGAGATGGTCTGTCACGACGTCCACACATAGTGACCACAGGATTCCATGAATTAGATAGTCTATAGCCGTCTTCACGATTGAAATTTGAGTACTTCTTGATTTCAATAGCTTCCCGAAATATTCTCTTATAATAATGACGTTCACTTGACAGAACTTTAGGGTCATGTAGTTCAATCCAGTTTCATTACGTGATAAACACCCGTGTTAAAATCTATAGTTATGTCAACTAATCACGATAGTTGGAAAGATGTATTCTTTATCAGATACTTATCCCTACCTTCTACAACATTAAGCATAGGTTATGTAAGCATGTGCAAGATAACAGCGACAAGACAGGATAATCTTACGAAACATCTTCACGTTCCTCATATTTCAACACACTCTCATGATGCTTGGTATTGGAAGGTCTTTGATTTATTTTTGTCATACAATATGTCGTTCCTAGAAATTAATATCAGTTTTTATCATTGGAAGTTTTATAGAAAAACTATGACCTGGCACTTGGATTTGGAAATGGGATTTTTCTTATAAGATCTCTCACTAACAAATAAAAACTAGTGTGCTCATTTTGTTCTCTAAATGCCTTGTTACCTAATATAACTCATAGCAGTCAAACTCAATAAGGTAATTAATATATGTTATTATCTATATATATATATAAAAATCAATTGCTGTTCGTTAGTCTCGCTAAAACTCGAGAACGGCTGAGGTCGTGGAGGTCTAGGGAAGGTTTAAAAGGTGAGAAAAATTCTTATAATTGCCGGGAAAACCCTAAAAACAGCCCTTTTCTTGGTATATAAACGTTTATAAACGTTTCCCATATAAACGTTTTCTAAATAAAATTTAGAGTCAATTTGAACTTTATTGGAGAAAGGGAACGGGAACGGGAACTTAAAACAGCATTTGTTAATTCTAAAGCGATACGAAGTTCTCCGGGTCAGCTTATCACTACATAGTTTAAAGCAAAGTCGCTTTCCGCTTCCCGCGTCTGTATGTATGTATGTTTGCTTATATCTTTAAAACTGCACAACGGATTTTGATGCGGTTTTTTTTAATAGATAGAGTGATTCAGGAGGAAGGTTTATATGTATAATAACATGCTACCCGTGTGAAGCCGGGGCGGGTCGCTAGTTAAATATAAAAATGAATCCCTATTTCCCTTGGTAACGGCATCACGCGTGAACGGCTGCATCGATTTTACTAATTCTTTTTTGTTGTATTCGTTAGTGTCTGCAGAACGTTCTTATAAAAGAAAAACAGGACAACGTCTGTCGGGACAGCTAATACCTAATAGATTTTATTAACCGACTTAAAAAAAACTCTCAATTCGATGACTACGTTTTTTTTGCATCGGAAAGGACTGTGTCCACCGGATAGAAAAACGACCAGATAAAAATTTCTTTGAACCGTTAGGTGCAGGCCGCAAAAGATAGGTAGTTTTATATATCTATGCAAATCTGGCTTATGTTCAGCAATGGACATTCTACAAAATTACACCAATTCAAAATCGCCGAGTGAGTGGTACCTCGACTTTCAATCTGAAGGTCGTGGGTTCGAATACCGGCGTGCATCAAAGGATTTTTCTGTTCGAAAAATTTATATGCGCATCAAAACACGTGCTCAAAACGGTGAAGGAAAACATCGTGAGGAAACCAGTTATTATTCTTATAAGCGGCGATGGGTTTGCAACCCGTCACGTATGGAATGCTAAATGCGAAAATGTGCGAAATGTGGGCATGTGCCAAATGTAATGTTTGGACGTGCCTCTGACTACCCCCACTAGACATTTTCAAAGGCTCTAAGCATCTGGAGATTTGAGAGGATGTCTACCGTACTTGGGGATTACAGTCGTGATCCTATTTTTTTTTTTTTATTAATTTTGAGTTTTTGAAACGAAATTATTTTATCATCTTCTACTATATAAAAGAAAGACGGGTTTGTTACAACACTTATAACTCGAGATCAGCTGGACCAATTTTCATGGTTTTTGATTCGTTAGATTTGTCTCTGCACCGAATAGCAGAATACATCTTAAAAACAATGAAAACTCGACGAATACATAATTATGAAAGATGAATCATTTTCAATAAATGTTCATTGGTTTAGTACATGTGAAACATTTTTGTTGTCCATCCTGTCAAATACTGTAAGTAATGATTGACATGTATGCATGCGTTCAGAAATGTATTTTGTGTAAACAAATTAAAAAGGGTGAATAAACTATTAAATTGTCTGTATTTTTTGATTTTTTAACGGGAACGGGAACTGGACATAATTCTAAAGCGATACGAAGTTCGCCGGGTTAGCTTGTCTTCTTCTTCTTCTACTATATAAAAGAAAGTCGGGTTTGTTACAACACTTATAACTCGAGATCTGCTGGACCAATTTTCATAGTTTTTGATTCGTTGGATTTGTCTCCGCCCCGAATAGCAGAATACATCTTAAAAACAATGAAAACTGGACGAATACATAATTATGAAAGATGAATCATTTTCAATAAATGTTCATTGGTTTAGTACATGTGAAACATTTGTTGTCCATCCTGTCAAATACTGTAAGTAATGATTGACATTTATGCATGCGTTCAGAAATGTATTTTGTGTAAACTATTTAAAAAGGTTGAATCAACTATTGTCTGTATTTTTTAATTTTTTAACGGGAATGGGAACGGGAGTTAATTCTAAAGCGATACGAAGTTCGCCGGGTTAGCTTGTTACAATAATATAGCGAGTCCCAAGGCTTGAAACTTTAATGCGGCCGACATTGTCTCTTTTGTATTAGATATTGTATTGCGCTTTTGTTAGGAAATTACACGGTTTTCTTGTCAATACAATCCCTAGTAGCTATTATATATAGATAACATTGATATAGGTACTATCATAGATAAAGTGGGGAAGTATAATGGTTTTCTAGCCATATTGTGTACCTACGTATACAATCCTTTAAACCTGGTTTTCGATAGCTATTTTCAGCCAAGAATCAAATATAACTTATATATAACTTAACCCAACTTAAAATTACCAAAAAAAAATATAGGATCACGACTATAATCTCTTTGAAGATGTCTAGTGGGGGTAGTCAGAAGCACGTCCAAACATATTTGGCACATGCCCACATTTTGCAGTAGTTAGCATTCCATACGTGACAGGTTGCAAGCCCATCACCGCAGAACTAATAATTCGAACTAATTCATTTTCTGGGAAATTATTGGTAAAACCATAGACGAATTCTATGGTAAACCTTACTATTAGGCATGGTTAGTACTTACTATATATTACACTATATATATTACTATATATTATTATTATCTGTTTCTACACAAAGTATATATTTTTTTCTTCTTTAGATTGAATACATTGTTTTTCAGTACGTAGTAAACATTATAATGTTTTTGAAAAAAAGCCAGGCATTTGTTAAAACGTCATTTTCTGTCGTAATCATGTTTTATGTATAAAATCCACGGCCACTTCCTATAAATCATTGCTGCCGAGCGTAAATTCAAATATTTTTTCAGATACGCCTATGGCCAAGTCGCGTTGGTAGCGATTTTCTGCTTCTTACGAAACCTAATTTTCATTCCCATTATCCACAACAACTAATGGAACGCTTGTAAACGTTTCTTTAGACGAATACCTGTACGTATACCTATTTTTTTTATGTTGTAATACCAACATTAAAAAAATTAGTAGTCGGACTCGCGCACGAAGGGTTCCGTACTATTATCTATGAAAACGGCAAAAAATCATGTTTGTATGGGAGCTCCCCTTAAATATTTATTTTATTCTGTTTTAAGTATTTGTTGTTAGAGTAGCAATAAAAATACATAATCTGTGAAAATTTCAACTGTCTAGCTATCATGGTTCATGAGATACAGCCCTGTGACAGACAGACGGACAGACAGACGGACAGACAGACGGACAGACAGACGGACAGACAGACGGACAGACAGACGGACAGACAGACGGACAGACAGACGGACAGACAGACGGACAGACAGACGGACAGACAGACGGACAGACAGACGGACAGACAGACGGACAGACAGACGGACAGACAGACGGACAGACAGACGGACAGACAGACGGACAGACAGACGGACAGACAGACGGACAGACAGACAGACAGACGGAAAGCGACGTCTTAGTAATAGGGTCCCGTTTTTACCCTTTGGGTACGGAACCCTAAAAAGCACAAAATAAATAAAGTTAGTTCCAAAACTATACCTTAGGTTTTCTTTTTAGTTAGTCGTAACATTTTTTAAATTTAGTTTATTACTAGCGACCCTAAATATAATCAGAAAGCTTCGAACTGCTAAGCTATCGGGAGTTACACGTGTTATTGTGAGTCAACCATAAAAGATAGACATATGCTGTCGTGGGATATTTTTTATATAATTTTAAGGAGAACATTTCCGTCATACATGATTTCTCTGTAGCTTTAACCTTTAAGGTTGCACACGCGACGGAAGCTTAAAAAAATTTTGTGTAAATTTTCGTTACGAAATTTCTGGATTCGGTCTCCACGCTCAAGGCCCGCGATAGAAGCTATGCAATAGCTTAAAATGGAGTAAATTCTCCCGTTTTCCCAACATTTTCCTTCACTGCTCTGCTCCTATTGATTGCAGCGTGATAAAAAGTATACTATAACCAGCTCAGGAGTATGGAAAATAATTGTACCAAGTTTCGTTAAAATCCGTCGAGTAGTTTTTGTTTCTATAACGGTTATACAGACAAGACAGACAGACAGACAGACAAAAATTTGACTGATTGCATTTTTGGCATCAGTATCGATCCCTAATCACCCCCTGATAGTTATTTTAGAAATATATTTCATGTACAGAATTGACCTCTCTACAGATTTATTATAAGTATAGATAATATTTTTTAATTTCCGATTTTTACATAATAAAATTCTTCGTTTTTATTTTTTAGACGTATTTATAAGGAAATTATTTAAGGGTAGGTAGTAGTATATATATAGTATATATTATAGTAGGTAGGTAAGTACGAGTAGTTTCTTAATAGAAAATAATGTCTAGCATTTTTTTTCTTAAGATTTATCCCGGGAGACACAGCAAAATAATTGCCTGTGTTTCCGTGGCATGCATTAATTAATTAATATAATTGAGTAATAATTTGAGTGCCACGCGGCCCAGACTTATTTTTATTCAACTCAAGTCGCGTGTTGAGCTTCGAACTCAGAACTACACGGATTACTGTGTACATTATATTCAAATGTACGTGCTGTACTTTTTATAGTTTTATTTAAATTACGAATTTTGATAGAATCCGTATCATTCACAAAACTAATGTCAGATTTTTTTGATCAAATAAATTTTATTACTAATTTTGGTAGAATGCGTATAATTCGAAAGTCAAATTGTCAAATGTAAGAAAAAAAAATCCAATACCGAGGAGGATTCAACCTTTTAGCAACGCATTCTGTTGCTATGACAACTCAATGTTTTCGGTTTGAGATATCTAATTTTTTGCACATTAGCGCCATCTATACCAAAATCATCCTTTTTGTGTTTTTTTAATCATTTAGGGGTTGTTTTTCGGATTATAATCCCCCTTTATTTATTTTGATTTTTTTCTACATAATTACTACAGCAAATTTCATTTTAATCCGTTTTGTCTTTTATTTTTGATTAGGGAACAAACAGCCTTATCACAAACTTTCGCATTTATAATATTATTAGTATAGTATTTTCAGATCAAAAGAATACTCGTATATCTATGTAAGTCCAAAGTTCGAACTATTACAATAAAGCGGACTTTTGCTAGGGATAGCATGGTAGCTTTTTGTTGAGTTGATACTAGCATTATTCCAACCAACATTCATGCAATTGCGGGTTCCATTTCCTAGAATCCCAGTGTTGTAACAGCTGCATTATAGCATGCAATTTTCAACCTTATGGCCCAGAAGAATAGCGTTGTATATTGTGGAGTTTGATAGAAGTTGTTGACTCAGCTTCATATGATGCTTGGCGATTGTGTAGGAAAAGCTATTCAGAAAGGTGAAATAAAACTTTACGAAATCATATTTTGGGTCATTCGTTATATAAATAAATAGTTAACTTTTAGCAAGAACGATAATATGTAAAAGTAACTGAAAGTTTGTTCTTTGAAGACATTCGTTTAATGGTCCGTGCTCACCTGCGTACAATACCCTAATGCAGAAAACTAGAACAATTTAAATGCGCAATAAAATCTTCTTGCTAAACTTTTATCATAAACTTTCTTAAGAGGCTGCCAGTCGCTGATTGCTCTTTTTCGAAACGAAAAAAGAAATACTTCTGAACAAGCCACATCTCCTATTTTTATAAGTATATTACTTCAGGTTCCTACCTAGATTTCTATTAAGCTGAAAACATAATAGCAGAAACAATTCACGATAAAGATATTATTTCAAAATGATACGTTTTAGAATTTATAATCGAAATATTTTATATACCTACTATTAAAATCAACTTGTGATTTATTGTTAAAGATAGGTAATATGTAGATCTAGATTTCTATTAGAATAGATTTTTGATAAGTAATTATACATAATTTATATCATTAATTTATTCGATAAGCTAAGGCGGACCACGCGCGGACGTGTGTTTGTCATCATTGCAGCGGTCGGTAGGATTATTTATCGAAGTGATTAAAGATGGGTACATCTTTATTCACATATACTATACATTATAAAATAGGAGATGTGGCTTGTTCACAAGTATTTCTTTTTTCGTTTCGAACAAAAATAATCGTCGACTGGCAGCGTCTTAAACATAAACGAAAACAAACAATGTTTTCGTTTAAAAATGACTTTCTTTTTGCGTAATTCACGAAGTTTTGGCATAGCACTGGGTAGGCACGTGATAAGAATGAACTATGAGTGCTAACTCACTGTTTACATCTAGTTAATGTTATTGGTTTAAGGTTTAGCGATACCCTAAGAAACATGTCACAGGCACTACAAAATTCCGTAAGTGAGTAAAAGTTCCACCCGAGGCTGTAAAAGATTATTTAATAAATATAATTTAAATAAAAACGGTCAAGTGCGAGTCGGACTCGCGCACGGAGGGTACCGTACCATTATCTAAAAAAACGGCAAAAAAACACGTTTGTTGTATGGGAACCCCACTTGAATATTGATTTTATTTTGTTAAAATTTAAACTGTCTAGCTATCACGGTTCATAAGATACAGCTTTGTGACAGATAGACAGAAAGACAGTCAAACGGACAGATAGACGAACAGCGGAGTCTTAGTAATAGGGTCGTTTTTACCCTTTGGGTACGGAACCCTATTAATGCATTGCTAATATAGTATGTATCTATATTAATATTATAAATGCGAATAACTCTGTTTGTCTATCTGTCTGAGACGTTATCACGACCAAACCGCTTGGCCTATTGTAATGAAATTTCATACAGAGATAGTTTAAAGTCTTGGAACGGGCATAGGATACTTTTTTTCTCAAAATTTTCTTTTGATTTTCCGGAATTTCAATTTCAGGTTATATTCATTTAAAATCGGTATTCTATGGCCTGAGCACGTACCGCTAACTTATCGACAACGTATCGTCCAAATGTCAAAACTGTCATTTTTTTGTATATAAAAGTGTCAGTTTTGGAATTTAGACGATACGTTGTCGATACGATAGTGGTTCATGCTAACCGTGATCGACGCGAACCAAATCGCGGGAAAAAGCTAGTTTATAAATATATTTTAATAGATTTTTGCTTCACCTTTGTACCAGATTATTGCTTTTTAGTAGTGCAACTTGTCTTTTTCTTCATATTTATTACAACTGCTTTTGAGAAAGCGGGGCTTTGAAATGATTGATGAAAACTAAAAAGATTTTTCATCCTGAAAACTATAAATTGAGTGGGTAGAGGAAAGCGCTATGGGAACCCGGTAAGCCTTAACCTAACGGTTTGTGACATAACAACTGGGCGGTCATTTTTACTGTGTTTATCTGTACTATTAGTTATCTTTACTGTCGTATCACTACATAGTATAAAGCAAAGTCGCTTTCCGCTTCCCGCGTCTGTATGTAATATGTATGTATGTATGTTTGCTTATATCTTTAAAACTACACAACGGATTTTGATGCGGTTTTTTTTAATAGATAGAGTGATTCAGGAGGAAGGTTTATATGTATAATAACATGCTACCCGTGCGAAGCCGGGGCGGGTCGCTAGTTATTGATAAAATAAAATAGGATCACGGAACCCTCGTACGTACCCACGGGAAATATCTTCTTAGGTCTTTAGAATCTAAGATTCTTGAAAGGGGGTAGTCAGAGGCACGTTCGAACACAAAATTTGGCACATGCTCACTTTTTGCGTGTAATAATATTAATTGATGGTTTCTTCACGATGATTTCCTTCGCCGTTTTGAGCAAGTGTTTAATGCGCATATATTTGTTTTTGTAACAGAAAACTCTGTTGTTGAATTTGAACCTACGACTTCGGATTGAAAGTCTAAGTAACTTCCACCTGGGCAAAATGAAAATAATTTTATTGAAACGGAGAGGAAATCCCACTCAATAAATCAAACTTGAATAAGGTTTGAAAAGGGTGTGGATAAAGATCTAACTAGCATAGCCGACGCGGACTATACAAAGGATACGGGGGATAAAATGAATTGTCCATTTAGTTTTGCGTTCCACATTGTAAGCTTATAAAACTCAGGCCTATGTTCACTGAACCGTCGCAGGACATACGTAGCGTATGAAAATAAATCTTGCCAATAAATGTCCACCTAAATAAATTTTACATACATACTTATACGCCTATTTCCCAGAGGGGTAGGCAGACTGATTGTACTTGTCGTTTTAGACATACATACTTTACATATCCAATGTCAAGGTAATTTTCGCATCATAGTCAATTCTACTGGATAGTCTTTTTGTAGATAGCAAGCATGGTGTAATGATAGGTACCTAACTATAACTGCCTACCCATCAATCTCAACCTACTCATCAACAATGTTAAACCTCACAGCTCAGTAGGTAGTAGTAGGTAGTAGTAGGTAGTAGTAGGTAGTAGTAGGTAGTAGTAGGTAGTAGTAGGTAGTAGTAGGTAGTAGTAGGTAGTAGTAATTCTGCTTACTGCGCTGTAGGTTGTGGGTTCGATCCCCACCCAAAACAAATATCTGTGTGACGAACATAGAGGTTTGTTCTGTGTCGGGGTGTTATAATGTATACCTACTAAGAATGTATTAACAAAAAAATATATATAAGTTAAGCCAGCTACCAGCTACCAGCTAAGCAATAGTTTGAAAAAATCGACTTCAAAATAATTTTACAATTTTACATTTTGAAATAATACTACACTGTAGGTAGGCACTATTGTTGAGGTTTGTTGTTCATGATTGTATATACATATATGTATATATATATATATATATATATATATATTTTAGTACAAATTACCATAAACAGTATAGGTAACATAAGTAACGATCTTGTTTTTATTAGTGCAGTTATATTTCCTTCGTTGAATATTTATTATCATTGTTGTAAAGATTCTGTGTTTATGGAACAAGACGAAAAACAACAGGACATCCGCGATTCGTACAGTTTTCCGTACAAATTTTGACATCCCATTTCCAATCCTTTAGGCGTAGTTCCACCGTTGTGGGCACTATATGGGCATGCCCACAACCCTAATAGACTTGTGACATCACAATTTTATTTTTGCGATTTTAATAGTGTAATTTTAAGGGTTCCGTTCTCAAATGATAAAAACGGGACCCTATTACTAAGACTTCGTCCATCTGTCTCTCTCCCATTTTCTTTTTGCCCATTTTTGGGGGGTTCTTTCGTGACTGTGACCACAACCTTTTTTGAGGGCGGGATCCGCGCCTGTGACCAGGACCATCACATTGGCTTCGACATGGTGTATAAAGTGTCATCGCCAAAGTTCACTATAAACCTACCGAATTCTTGACGATATTTAAATAAGTAGCTTCCGGTTCCGGTAGAAACCGGTTTTCGCATTCGTTACGACATGATTGAGTAACAATTAAGTTCACGACTGGTATTCATATTCATTTATTGTCCCAGTTGGTAAGTTGAGTAAGTTGACAAAACCGCCTCTAGGGCAAGACGACTAACGAAGAAAGAAGAAGGTATTAAGTTCTCAGCCACAGAATTTAATAGTTCTTCTTGATAATCTGCGACTATTATGTCCAAGACTTTATAAACCGCTTACCCGCAAGAACAGCGAGCGATAGTTAATGATGTCTGGACTGAATTCAAAAGTTATCCCAGTTTTACTAAGAATCTCACGAGTAGGTATTTTCGAATAAAAACTGAACGATTATGGCACATTTGTACCAACTAAATAAATTTTTGGTTGGCTCATTTGTTTCAAGCACTCGTTTTGGAATAGGTATAGAGTTCCAAGTACGTTCGGCTTTTCCGCTGCCAAGAGGCATAAAATTATAATAATATTTTTCAGATTCTCTTCAGGGTACACTAACATCGATAGGATATTGAGGTGATATTGTTCGGACGATATTTTCGGATTTCACATGTGCTGACTGTTGCAAGATTCCGTTTGACTTTGTCGTTGCGTCAGCTTCCAAATGCAGCGATTGTACAATCAGCTGCAGAAGTTGAAGACTTTTTTGTAATTTAAAAACGATTTAATTCAAGATCTGATTACAGTTTTAATCAATTTTACTGCTATTTAAATTATAAACGTTTCATTCATAAATCTTTTTTGAAAATTTGCCCAGTTCTCATCTAGTTTTGATGTTTACTGGTACTCGTAGTTGTGGGAAGTCTAAAAGTTATAGATCGACTCACCGTGTGTATAAAGCGGTGGCACTCGAAACTTCACAGCAGCAGAGCACGCAATAGCTCCCGCGCCGCCTCCAAGTTGCAGTCCGTGAGACAGCACCTGGACTAATGTCCCCACGACCGTGATAGTCCAGCCCCATCCTCCTTCGGGGTAGTACCGCCGCGCGAGGGTAAGGGCTGCCCGCGCGCGTAACGCTGCTGCTGTCTCCGCACCAACGGTGGCGCCGGCACTTGCGCACCTGGTGTACCACACACTATACAATAAGGCTTAAAAGGGAAATACAGGTTCAAAAACAGCAGGAAGGTGGACGTTATTTAAAGGTTTAGACCTGAGAGGGTTGTGTTTGATTTCACTATAAAAGCCACATTATTTGAAACTACACTGACCGACGGAATTGGGCTACTTCGCGAGCAGCCTCATATCCCACACTCTTGGAGCGACCCCGCTCCCCGTATCTATTGCTCCTGTTTGGGAGCTTAAAGCGTTTGGCACTAGCACCGCACGTGCACAGCAAGTCTTCCGGCCGTAGTCGGTTCTGGTACTTGGGGATGTAACGCTCGAGGCAGTCGCAATCCGTAGCTCTCCAAGAGAACAGTCTTTGAAGCAGATTCCGACGGCGCACTTTACTCCGGCCGAGCTCGGAATCGTTCCCTTGGCGCGGGTCCAGGGGTAATGACGAGCACTGATCGGCCTCTTCGATCCCAACCGTCCGATTATCATAAGTGATTTTCTTTCGCACGTCTCTATTGTTGCGTGTTGGAGCAGGGGTGTAATCGTGCGTCCCCTTTCCGTTCGTTTCTCCGGATTTGTTTTTAGAGGTAAATTCATTTTTTATGCTGCTGACGTCTGAGTGAAGGGATTTCCAAGTGGCGATAACTTCTTCCCGGGCGGGTGTGTGGTTGAGATCTGGATTGGTGTTGGAGTCGGGTGTGTTGGGGACAATGGGCCTGGCGGGGACAGGTGCGACCCGCAGTCGCGTCGGCAAGCTGTCAGACCGGCGGAGAGTCATTGCCTTTCCTTGGGGATCTCATCTTTTGAGCTCATTGCCGAACTGACCATTTACATGATGCGGTTACACCTAAAACAATTGAAATAATTATATAGTCATAATATAGTATCCGTGTCTACATTATTTGCTAGGTACTTACAAATTAGTTGAAAAGTAAATAAAGTCGTTACGTTACAACTGAATAATCTTTACACAAACTACTAAAAGAATAAATTTGGCATTCAAGCTTCCTATTTAATGTTCTATGAAATATTCATGAATTCAATGGTATGTTAATACAGAGATTTTCGTAAATGTTAACCGTAATCTTTGGGTTACGTAATAGATCCACCGTTGAAAATATTTGTGTGAAATAATTCCCTTTGATTTATTGCTTGTACGAATGTAGGTAAGTATAATACGGTAACAAAGAAAAAGCATTTACTTCTACTTAAAATAGCGCTACAAATTTATGCTTGCGCTACATTAATAACATAATAGGTTATTTTTAAGTAAAATACGAGATCTAGCTTCTCGTAGCTGCTTGTTCTTCCTGCCTTTTAATATTATGTCCATAAACCTGTGTGGGTTGTGCTTATTACTTTTTTAATCGACTTGATTCTTTCAAGTGCTTTCTACTGCAAAATGTGGGCATGTGCCAAATATAATGTTTAGACGTGCATTTGACTAACCCCCACTAGACATCTTAAGCATCTAAGCGCCTGGAGATCTGTGAGGATGTCTACCGTATTTGGGGATTACAGTATGATCCAATTTTTTTAAATTATTTATACAATGTATGGCCGTAAAAATAAACGGTGTCACAGAAAACATCTGGTTAGTCTCTGGTAAATCGTAATAGTTAGGTAAATGACTCCGAGGCCCATCTGCATCACTTAATTAAGTCGGAGACAAGACCCCTGACCGCATATTACTCTGACACGACAGTTGTGACCGCTGTGAATAACTGTTTTAGAATTTAGCATGGACTTCTGGAAACAAACCTTAGGCCATAAACAGAACCTAATCTAGACTAATCTAGAGCCCTTAGTGCCATCAGGTAGTGAAAGGCGTCAACGCACATCACGATTGATGATGATGACTGGCCTTACAGCTCAGTTGGTAGTAGCTCTGCCTTCTACGCTGTAGGTTGTGGGTTCGATCCCCACCCAGGACAAATATTTGTGTGATGAACATAGATGTTTGTTCTATGCCTGAGTGTTTTTATATATTTTGATCTTGATTGATTAAATAAGTATTCTGACAGTTATCTGGTTCCCATAGTAATAGCTTTGCTTAGTTTGGGGCTAGACGGCGCTGTGTGGAATGTCCACCAATATAACAAAATATATATATAAAAAAATCAGTGTGACAGCTATCACTGAGACTGAAACCGGCAGATTTATTGCCTAACTTCCGATATTCCCCATTGATATTCGATGGGAGTTCAATTGGCTTGAATGACGTCATTTCAGGCTCAGTCAATCAAAACGGAATTGTATATCCGTTTTAAATCGGCAATGCCACCACAGATGTGTTTTATGCCGAGTGAGTGAATTCTAATTTTGAATTCCCTATGAAACTGTAAAAATGCAATTTGCAAATTGTCTACAAATAATCGAAGCTCGATTGCCGGACCTATGATAATCGTTTCAATTTCAGGGAATATCGATGGGTGTAGGTACATAGGAAATTAAACAATACGCCTGCTGATCAGAAACGGCGTGACTGCTAGACAATATAGTTATGCATTGATAGAAAGAACCAGAAGGAATTCAAATGGGAACGATTAAAATAAATCTGTATATCTGTCTCGCTCTCGCTTAGACAAGAAAAGTGAAGTAAGCAAAGTGCTAATCGTTTTCAGTGTATGTTTGCTCACTAGAGTTTCAAAGGTTCATGGTGATTTATGCACTGTCTCTACACTTACCTTAAAGTTTTCAAAACATAAACATACTAAATATGTCCCCAAAGAGCTAAAGTTTACTGCGGTCTTAATAAGAGGCAACCGTGATACCGTCACGGTTATTTAGTAGCGTTAATGGTTATTTAGCAGGGATTTTGAACCTTACTAAATTATGCAAAATTTCAGCTCAATCGGTTGGGGATAACTGCTTCAAAATTGAGTTGCAAGATTCCACCTTGCATAGTCATGTACATATATTGCAAGTTAAATAAAAGCTTGTAAAATAACTAGCTGCTTACCCATTACTCGCTGATAATGTAGATTTTGATAGGTGTAAGAATTTTTAAATTGGTCCATACGTTTGTTTAGTTTATCCATTACAAACAAATAGAAACAAACTTATTTACAAAAGTTCATTTTTTTCTTTGAAATGTTAGCGTATATTGATGTCTGGTCTACGCTGTATTACGGATGTTAAATAGCGGTCGTCGGCCTTAGCAAACCAAGGCTTTTGGTTGGTATATTCTTCAAGATAGTTATCTGAAAGTGTGCCACAAATTTCAAAGATCCTGTGTTGTTTTAAACTTTAATTGCTGATTTGTATTAGATCTACCACGATACGATTTATTTGTTCAGTGGTTAGAGTACGGATGTCTGTCTGGGTGTTTATTTTATGTGATGTTTAGTGTCATTTGTATAGAACGTATGCGAGTGTTGTGTATAATGTGATACGCTAAATACTACTAGCGTTTATTGATGATTTAAAGTATGAATAAAATATAGTTGCTTTCAAAATATCACACAAAATTTATAGATACGAAAGTTAGGATTTTTGTTTGTAGTAACGACTGAACGAATTTTAATGAAATTTGTTGTAGGTATATGACCTAAATAGACTATGACATAAAATATGAAAGCCCGACGTTTCGGCTTACAATAGCCATGGTCGCGGGCAGACTCAAGTCTGAAGTCAAAATCAAATAAGTCAAAATCTATAGTTATGTCTACTAATCACGATCGTTTGAAAAATAATATTGAAAGCGAACGTTTGTAATGCGAATTAAACAAGTCACTTCTATTCCTTCCTATGCTTATTTTTACTTATTAATTTTGTGGTGGCTGAATAAATGATTTTTCTTCTTTTTTCTTTCTTACACTTCAACTGGTAGTTAGAGAAGCAGTTTTTTTTTATTCTACCTCAAAATAGCATGTTACAACTAAAGATGCTACCTAATATCAAGGCAGGTTGTAAACGTAGTCTATGTATATAATATTTTATCAAAATTCTGCATAATTAATCTAATTAACCGCTAGTAGAGCTTATTTTGCTCGCTAGAGATTTCATGTAGCTAACGCCTGACCGCACTAATTCAAATCAGATTTCAATGTAAATTGTGTTTATTATGCTGTTATATATTGCTAATGCGGATGATCACCTGGCAAATCATCGAACATAGTGCGGCTGCGTCCAAATATATAAACTAACTAGCCTACCGGTACAGACGTTGTCCTATTAAATTTCAATAATTGATTGACAACAAAATCCCCATTTACAAAATGATCCACCATTTATTAAATTCATTAATTGAGTTAAGTACAAAAAATGTGATAAATGAAGAACCGCTCTACCGATTTTGTGCAAACTTCACATAAACCATCTACTAAATAGTCCGAACAAAGCCTAAACATTTGGTTTGGATTGGTAAGCCTGTTCTTGAGTTATAAAATTACAACGAAAAGTGGCATTGATTTTTATATATATAGATGACCAAATCCTAATCCTAATCCTAATAATATTATAAATGCGAAAGTTTGTGAGTTTGTATGTATGTTTCGTCCTCAATCAGGCCTAAACGACAAAACGGATTAAGTTGAAATTTGCTGTAGATGTAGATATAATGCCCGAATAAATAATAGACTACTCTATTAATATAAAAAACATCCGTAAAATGATACAAAAAACGCAAAAGGGATGATTCTGGTATAGATGGCGCTGGTGTGCAACAAATCTGACATCACAGACTAAAAAAAATCAGTCTTATCTATCCGAATATTGAAATTTGACAGGACAGCGTCTATCACGGGTCGGCTAGTAGAACCATAGTTCTAACACAGAACTATGTATGTGATGTGACACTTTTGATTGGTAGTGATCTGGATCATTTGAGCTACCTAATATCACGTAAGAATTTACATGATATTCTGCCACCCTGCTGGATCGAACGGGAATCTCAGTCAGGCAATCGATCACCATGCCATCGAGGTCGTTCAAAATGTTAGATGGTTTTCTTCGCGCAATAGAGACGCAGCACTTACACTACACAATATCATTTTAAGTGCACCGTTGCAAGTAGGTAAGTAAACGTTACATTACCTACCTACTTAGTTCTAAGCTCTATATTTTCACTTAGACTCACCCTCGTATTCAAGAACGACACTATGAGAACACGCACCCACAGTGGACGAAATCTTTTTTAATAAAAATCACTTTATGTGTTGTTCGACACTGCATAGTGTGACTAGAGGCACATTGTCGTGTGCCTCTAGCCAAAGTTGAGCTTTAAAGGCACACGGTAGCGTGCGCCATAGTGCCGCTCAACACATAAAGTGATGTTTATGAAAAAAGATTTCGTCCACTGTGGGTGCGTGTTCTCATAGTGTCGTTCTTGAATACGAGGGTCAGATCCTCGAGTCTGTTGAGCAGTTAACTTTTATGAGTGCTCGCTTCGTCGTAATCGTCACGAAAGCTGTTTCAACTACATAATTTAGAAAAGGATTAATTATACTGAAAACAACTTTTCATAATGGTCTACACTATTATCACTTCTGTTAGGGTTTGTACTACAGAAACAGAGATGCCTCAAATCTAAAGAATAATGAAAAATTATCTACATTTAAAATATTTTTGTATGTTTGTTTGCTATAAACTACTAGAATATTTTGCAAAAAAATTAAAGTTCCTAAAAATAATAATTAATAAATAAATAATAAAGTTTATTTATTTTCTCTTACAAAAGTAAGCATTAACATTAGTAAGTAGCAGTAATAAATCTTAGGTGGTAAGTATATAGTAAAATAAATAGTAATGTAAACGGTTTTGTGGGAGACTGGTGCCTGAGGTAGGTTTTTACTCCTGTATTACTGACTGGTCACCATTACTGCAAAAATAGCAATAATGTAACCTAAGGTATCAAAGATTTGCCTTTAATCTTCATTAGTACCTACGCCTTCTTGCGAAGCCGGGACAGCTAGTCGTATGCTAGTAGTATGCTAATATTATAAAAAGGTTTGTTTGTTTTAATAAAATTATAAGAATATTTTCAAAAACGTTAGGGCGGATACCTAAAAATACTTAAAAACTTCGATAATGTAACCCAACGTGTGAAAAAGAATCCATAAAAAATCCTTATATCGCGTACGCTACTACAGTATACAGTTTTAAAGAGAACATCAATAACTACAAAAAAGTCTATAATACCATATGTCTAACTATTAGGGATCCGTATGAAAATTTCGATAATGTGACCCAACGTGTGATAAAAAATCCAAAAAACCTTTATATCGCGTATGAAGCGGAAATTATTGGCAATAGAGCAAAGTGATGTACTACAGTATAAAAGAAGACATCAATATCTACAAAAAAGTTTGCAATACCATATGTCTAACTATTAGGGATCCGTATGAAAACTTCGATAATGTAACCCAAGGTGTAAAAAAATTACCCATAATATCATTATTACTCCGGTGCGACGCCGGAGCGGACTGCTAGTTATCAATAAACTCGTAATAAATGGGAAAGTTGTATTTTTATGGAATAATTATACCGAAACGGCTGAAGTGGTTTCAGATAGGGCCGGTAACAGAATGGCAACAGAGATAATTGAAAATTTGGTTTAATTATTATATAAAAACATGCCCCAAAAATATCCGCCCATCTCACCGTGACCACAAACTCGCACCGGCTTTTGTAATTGAAAATACTTGAAAATTACTTAGCTTACGATTAAAAAAAGCAAATAATTTTGTAAAAGCAAATATGAGACATTCAAATTAGGCTGGTAAGGACTTAAATCTAAGTCATGTTCATATTTTAGTGATTTATTTGAGAAAACCGCTGAAAGTACGCCGTTCGATCAGTATTTTTTGCCAATATCTTAACAGCATAACTTCAGTGTAGGTATTTATAAGTCTAAGTAGGCTAAGTTTAACGCAAATTGGAGCAAGGGTTCGAAAGATTTCGAAAGCAAACATTTTAAGCCTGTAAAATCACATCTGCCGATTATACCTATACCTAGTCGACACTTTAATCTTGTTTCGCTCGATCAATAGTTGACACTAAGATCAACACTTCGCTACCTCTATCGATTATTGTGTCCGATCGTCGAAACGTAGATCGTCGAAACGCCGAACGTCGCGACTCTGGAAGTGACCTAAACTGATAATTTTTTACTTTAATACTAAAACTCCACTGCCCGTCTGTCCGTCTGTCTGTCTATCATCAGGCTGTATCTCATGAAACGTGATAGCAAGACAAATTGAAATTTTCATAGATGATGTATTTCTGTTGTCGCTATAACAGCAAAAACAGCACACAACATACTAAAAACAGAATAAAGCAAATATTTAAGTTTGGCTTCCATACAACAATTGTGATTGTGAACAACGTGATTTTTTTTGCCGTTTTTATAGCTAATGGTACAGAACCTTCGTGCGCGAGTCCCACTCGAAATTGACCGGTTTTTTTTATCCCCGCGCGCAGTTTCGCTATCATTTTACCAAGACAAAATTACCCTTTATTTCAATCAAGCTCATAATCTATCATTATACATATCGAGCCGTTATGGATTAGTAACAAATAGACGAACATCCGGTCCGACAACATTCGAGATATCGAGAACAAAATAGGAAAAACAGTGTCCGCAGTGACACCATTGTGATTAATTCTATTCAAATCTACTGCTATAGCGTTATACAGCGCGTGCTCTTTTATCTTTTTTGTTTTTTTTTATGAATGCCCCTGCATAGCTACATGGTGTTGGCATTTGTATATGAGTTTCGAAATAGAATTCGACTTATACATTTTTCGCTGTAAGTATTCGTATAAATAAAGCACTAGTGGAAAACCCTGTACTCTATTCGTGTAGCTTATCTTACAAACTTTTACACATTTAAATCCTATAGGGAATAGTCAATCTAGGTCAATTTATACAAGACATTACATCAAAATCGGTCCAACAATTTGATTAAAAAACAAACAAACATTCTAACGGTCCCATTCAAAATATTAGTGTGGTTTTAATAGCTCTACTACCAGATCTACAATTTATAAAATCGGTTCGGTATTTCTAAATTAGAAATAGGCATTCTTTCTTGGAAGTCGGATATTTTATTTAGGGTGTCGTTACCAGCGCATCCAATGACGAGGACAGAATTGTTAGCGCGGCTTAGCTTACTTACTTAGTTGTTCTTAAGATCCCTCAGATAGGCAAACTTAAGTCACTTATACGAAGTGACTTAGGTACCTACTTAAAAGACTTTACTGACAAAATGTAAGCAGAGTGTATGTATATTTTCATTAAAATAGACGTTCATTGACTTTAAACGAAGCATTTTCTATAGAAATCTCTTCAGTTGATAAATATAGCGTATTGAAGTCTAGCTATCTGTAGGTGGAGATTATTTCCAAAGGTTCTAGAAAACAAACTCTTTGCGTGGGATGTCTAATCCCCCTCTAATATTAATTTCTTCGTCAACATTTATGGCTTGATGCAGATTACAAACGGCAAGCAAGATGCCATGTTAAATATATTTCTAAATAATTCTTCTTTTCTTTTGTGTTGTTGGATCGAAATGAGCTATTCTAAATTGACTCTATTCCGTTGAGATAATAATCATTTCAAAGTATAATTTAGATATTTAAATAGTAATACGGTGGCCGAGTGGGAGGTACCTCTGCTTTCAATCTGAATGTCGTGGGTTCGAATACCGGCGTGCATCAATTGATTTTTCTGTTCGAAAAATTTAAATGCGCATCAAAACATGTGCTTAAAACGGTGAAGGAAAACATCATCTAACTACTACAAAGTGTGGGCATGTGCCAAATATAATGTTTGGACGTGCCTCTGACTACTCCCAATAGACATATTCAAAGGATCTAAGCGCCTGGAGTGTGTCTACTGTACTTGGGGATAATAGTCGTGATCCTACCTATTTTATTTTGAATACGGCTAATGACCACGTTCCAACTTGTATTGATGACGTTTCAAGGCAATTCAGATGTTCTTCATCACGAGTATCACTCGTCACGTCGAGATCACGTTCAACGTTAAATCGACGAATATGATGCTCATGATGAAGAGCATCTGAACTGTCTTGAAAAGTCAGCAATACAAGTTGCAACGTGATAATTAGTCGTTTTTCTAATTAAAATGTTCAACGGCCTCAATAGTTTAAATTCTATACTTTAGATGATAAATCCTACCATCGAGTGGTCGATGTATCCCAAACCACCTGAACGCGGGTTTATAGTAGGTACCTATCTCGATAATTTTCCATTTCAGTGACAGAGTGGATTAAAGTTTTGGTTGACGTAGGTGTAAAACGCACCACTCACTGTAGCCTTCATAGATTCCCCAGCATAATAATGAGGGTATGTTACGAGTACTACGATAAGCTCCGATAAAGAACTATAACAATATTTTTAAACTAGCTGTCTAACACGGGTGTAGGTAATAACGAAGATTATAGGCAATTTTTTAATACCTTAGATAAATTATTACAATTTTCGTAAGGATCTCTAACTTTTTTATATATAAAATATTGATTCGTGAGGATGATCCATTCGATATGTGATTTTTTTAAATATAATTCAAAAATATATGTACAAAACAATTTTTTTTTATCTTATCTTCTCTTATTGTAGATAACTCAAATAAATCCTACGGGTAACTCTCATTAGTTCTGTAGAACAAGACGTCGTAGAACAAAAAGGCACAGTTTTTTTCCCAAATTGTTCTATAGAACACGGACAGTTGGAAATGTTTCATTCCAACTTCATTTGTCACCACCAAGCCATGCAATTAACGCCCAAAATGACAGACCCTCGTATTCAGGAACGATACTGTGAGAACACGCACCCACAGTGGACGAAATCTTTTTTCATAAACATCACTTTATGTGTTGTGCGACACTATGGCGCACACTATCGTGTGCCTCTAGAGCTCAACTTTGGTTATAGGCACACGACTGTGTGATGTTTATGAAAAAAGATTTCGTCCACTGTGGGTGCGTGTTCTCACAGTGTCGTTCTTGAATACGGGGGAGAGAGATGTGAACCCATTCGTGTAATTCTCGGTATGAATAAGTACGTTCATATCATAGTAACAAAACAAGCAACAAGACAGCAGATAAGCTTGTTCTGGCTTTTCCGTTGTCTTTTGTTAGCAAGGTCCTTAAATTTAGGTCTAAAATTATTACGCAATATTAATCATAATACTCGTAGGCACAGTCGACATCAAAAGTACACGATGACTAAACAACGTTTCAAAAGTGTTTTAGAAATAAATAAATAAATAATATTATAAATGTGAAAGTTTGTGAGTTTGTATGTATGTTTGTGCCTCAATCAGGCCGCAACGACAAAACGGATTGAGTTGAAATTGGCTCTAGATGTAGATATAGATATAATGCCATAATAAAACATAACTTAAACACTTTAAAATATGAAAAACATCCCCAAAATGATAAAAAACGCAAAAAAAAATAATAATCTGACATCACAGACTAAAAAAATCAGTCTTTTCTATTCGATTATTGAAATTTGACAGGACATCGTCTGTCACTGGTCGGCTAGTAAATAACTTTTATAATAATAATAATAACTTTTGTCATTTGTTACTAACCATCAACGTGTTTTGAATAAAACAATAAAACTGTTTCAAGTATGTTATCAGCTTCTGAAATAAACAGTTTCTAAATTCCGAAGAAGTACTTAATTTCGACTGGCCTTACAGCTCAGTTGGTAGCTCTCCCTCGTATTCAAGAACGACACTATGAGAATACGCACCCACAGTGGACGAAATCATTTTTCATAAAAATCACTATGTGTTGAGCGACACTATGGCGCACGCTACCGTGTGCTCAACTTTGGCTAGAGGCACACGACAATGTGCCTCTAGTCACACTATGCAGTGTCGCACAACACATAGTGATTTTTATGAAAAACGATTTCGTCCACTGTGGGTGCGTGTTCTCATAGTGTCGTTCTTGAATACGAGGGTATGCCTTCTACGCTGTAGGTTGTGGGTTTAATACCCACCCAGGAACCAGGATAAGCATTTGTATTATGAACATAGATGTTAGTTCTGTTTCTGGGTGTTATTATGCATAATTAGTATGTATTTACAAAAAAATAGCATATAAATACTATATCAGTTATCTAGTTCCCATAGTATAAGCTGTGCTTTTGGGGCTAGATGGCGATATCGTTACTGTTAGTACAAAAAGTAGTATGTCAAAATTTTGCTAATTTTTTTATTGGCTTGTATGTGTAGTAAATCGATTTGCAGGAGTATAATATACGTATGTAAGCTATTTACATTTAAATATTGTAAAAAAACTTCATAAATAAGATAATAATCAGTTTTTTGTGTCTCCTGAAAAACTAACGTTTTTACATACGACTTTTTGTACTGACAGCAACGATATGTGAAATGTCCACCAATATGTGTTTATCTGCAGCTGACTGTCACCAGCTCATTAGAGCAAGTTCAAGGGCGGAAAGAAAGGCAATTTATCTTTGCTCTTGAGTCCTATTATGTCTATAAATTACTTATGACAGCCAGCTTATACTTACAGGCTTAGATTTTAGCGGGTTTTATTCCAAGATTTAGTGCAAAACGTGATAAAAATAGATAATGAGTGTTCGCTAATTACTTTACTTGTTGGTTTATGAACCTATTGACTTTCCTTGTTTTAGTTAAAACAGAAACGATTTAGACTCAAAACATTGTAAACTTTTATGAGTTATGAAATTAACTAATTTTGCAAATTGTTGGCTTGATCAGATTTTAATTTGTATAAAGCACAATTTATGTTGAAAACTTTAATTAACTTTGCACGCAGATATTTTAAATTGAACAGTAACGTGTTAGTGATGTACGATTGATGAGGTACCTTACTATTCAGTCTATAGCTGGAAATAAGCATTGAATAGTGTCACCACACACCACACAAATTCTTTTTTAGGGTCCCGTACCCAAAGGGCAAAATCGGGACCCTATTACTAAGACTTCGCTGTCCGTCTGTCTGTCACAGGGCTGTATCTCATGAACCGTGATAGCTGGACAGTTGAAATTTTCACAGATGATGTATTTCTGTTGCAGCTATAACAACAAATACTAAAAACAGAATAAAATAAATATTTAAGTGGATCTCCCATACAATAAACGTGTTTTTTTTTGTCGTTTTTTTTATAAATAATGGAACGGAACCCTTCGTGTGCAAGTCCGACTCGTACTTGGCCGGTTTTTTTCATTATTGGTCCTTGGTCAGATATTTTTTTTTTTTAGTTATCAACATTTTAATAATTCTTCCCTTTAGACATCCTCAAGGATCTAAGCGCCTTAATAAGTAAAAAATAAGTCTTCATTATATTTGCAGAATTTCGTTCGACATCTCTATAATTTTTCTACAAAATTCACCAAAATTAAAGGATAGCTAGGTATATTCTACCTCAAAAACATATATTCGCATTAACAGAATCTAAAGTTTTCTAAACATGTTTACCTACTCAAAGTAAAAGCGAAGTGAGTGACGTAGTTTTGGTGTTTTATGAAAATCCTACCTCGAGATTTGCTCATAAAGATACACAGGCTGATAAAAATACCCAATATTCTGTAACCGAGAAAACGATTTGACTACGAATGAGTAGACAAAAGTTACATCTGAATGTATTTAGAATGTAGCGCGCGCCGTGGGCGTGGACATGAATTTTAGGTCCAGGGAAGTGTTAATACTTTTATTTTCATTAATTCTTGCGATTGTTCAAATTCAAATTGATATCATCGCTGCTTTCGGAACAAACAATCTTCTTTGCCTGCTCTTGACCTACTTCTGTAGTAGACAAAACGTGTTTATAGGTTCTTATGATAAGTACTGAACAAAAACTATGTAATGAACAGGTATAGGGCAATCTCTATACAAAATTTAAAGTAGGTAATCTCTAAATAAATAATTTATTTATCTGTGTTTCTTTTTGATAATAAATAAATAAACATGTAACAATTATTTAAATAGTCCTGACCTCACACTAGATTTCCCTGTGTCATGAATATACTTAGAAACTACGAGTATCTAACAAATATTTGCAAATTATACAAACATTATTATAGACGCGGGAATCAAACCCACTTGCGTCTCAGTCGGGCACTTCACTACCACATCACAAATGCCACAAAAAAATATTAAAAAAATAAACTGAAATAATGAAAATTGTAATTACAACAATTACCTATCTCCATGATATAAAACATTAATTTAATTCTAGTGAAAGGAATAATTATGTGTAAGCTAAAATCCGAACCGTTGAAATGTAATATTGAATGTTTGTTAATTGTTCATACGCATTGTCCCCAATTCAATGAATAGCATTATTGCTCTCTGCTTTGATAAATGTACACCTCGTAATTAATTACAAACATCAAAATTGTATATAGCTCTAGAGATATTGCATTCGTTTATGTTATTCATATTATTTTAATTGAATCATATATCTTACAAACTGGCCTTACAAGCCATGAAGCAGGCCTATGATGATGATCATAATACGAAACTATGTTCTACTCGCGTTCCATATTTTTCGAAGTTTTAAATGAAAATCTTTTCGCACCCCATTGCGAATGTTCGCCAACTCGTCCTTGTTTTGATAATCCAAAAGCTCGAACTAAAATCGGCTTGTTGTTACAGAGTTGACCTTAAAGAAACCTTTTCTGTAAATGTAGTTTTAGAGCAAAATGGCTGCCTTGAAGCCTATGCTCTTTCTATGACGTCACTGTTAAATGTATGCAATATCCCTAGACAAAGTTATTGATAGATGTATGTTTTTTTTTGGTATGGAAAAAAATTGTTTCATGCTTTTAGTTTACTGCGATTGAACTGCGGTTTACCATTTTCTTGTTCCAATTACAGAGCCGTCTCTCAAAATCCAGCATACAATATCGTGATGCCTATTTTCAATTATATTTTTCACTACTCCTGAAAGTGGATAACAGTTCACGTTTCATAATACTTTCAACTAAAATAAACTATAAAAACATATTTTTTAAGCAAATAGTATAAACACATAATATTTCTAGGTTGGTACCGACTATAACCATGAAGTATGTAGGCAATGTAGGCGAGCTTACAAGCGTGCAATTTACCACACGCGACAATGGAAGTGCCAAGCTAATGCCATTCCACATCCAGTACATCATTAGACTGGATGTTCATTAAAACAATTCATGATAACGAACGACTTTTATTATTCAGATTTAATGTACTGACCACTTTAAATACGAGTATTTTTCTAAACCAGTCTGCACCCAGTGTGTTTAAGTTTTATATATTAGTTAAACCCACGCAACTTAGTGAAGTTTTTCAAAAAGATTCCGACCCCCACTTCTTCTTTTAGTACACCAAAGGAAGCACTCCATCCAAATTTCAAGCTTCTAGGACTGGTTTAGACTGTGTGTTGAAAATTCAATCAGTTAGTAACGCAAGAGTTTTATATTATGTAGATTAGAGGTTTGTTATCCAGTTTCATATTTATTGTCCAGAACAAAATAAAACAGGGTAGTGCCCACATTGAGTTATGCTCCAGTAAATTAAGTGATATTCCATTAGTCGTAGTTATGAGTGCTACGGCCGTTAAGAGATATGGGCCTCGTAAAATCAGTATTAAATTATACAATAAATAAGGATTTCAAGAAACCTAACGTTTTTACTAATTTTGGTGTTGTTATACTAAAACTGTCTGGATAGTCGTTGTCAGCTCTGTCTGGTTGTGATTGCAAGAACAAATTAATTTAGAATAGAGCTTTTATGAACCGATAACAAACAAGAATACCTAGTAATAGTAGTAAAGCCTTGAGCTGGTACTTCAGTAGGTAGTACTTTAAAATATTCTTGAAAAACTTTATCGGACTATTATTAAATCTGAAAGTTTGTGAGGATGTTTGTGCCTCAACCACGAACAAACGACCAAAAGTATTTGGATGAAAGTTGAAAAATACATAGCCCTGGAATAGCAAATATCATACTTTTTATCTAGATACCAAGCGATCACGGGCAGTTTCTAGTATTTCAAAAACTTTGTAGGCGTTATCAAGTAGGTACTCGTGCCGTGCCAAGTTTCAACTTGTGCTAATCGACTAGGGATGAACAGACTACAGATATTGCGAAACTATATACCCCGTTTACACTCGCGCCTCGTACCTCGCCTCGTGTCTCGTCTCGTGTCTCGTCGCTGAACGCGAGTGTAAACACCGCGCTCGCGTCTGCCGCGAGGTCCTTTGACTCGTGCCCAAAAACCGCTCCGGACGCGAGCGCCGCGAGTGGCGAGACGAGGCGCGAGGCGAGCCGCTAGCGTCTGATCACACTCAGGGCTCGTGGCTCGTCTCGCGCCTCGTCTCGCCACTCGTACGCGAGTGTAAACGGGGTATAAGTGTGAGTTTCCACATACGCGGAGTTGTGTGAAGCTGTGCGGAGCGACAATTTCAAACTCGAATATTTGTTGGACGGAAAGCACGAGGATGATATTGAGAGAAGAGTGAATGCTGGAAATAAAGTGAATGGGGCACTACACGCTTTTATGAGCAGCCGGAAAGTGTCCGAAAAGGCACGACTGGTCGTGCAAAGGGGAGTGTTAGTGCCTACCTTAATGTAAGGCAGTGAAAGTTGGGTATGGCAGAAGAAGAATCAGAGTAGAATGAATGCAGTAGAAATGAGAGCCTTGAGAAGTATGTGTGGGATAACTTTGAAAGATAGAGTGAAAAATAGCGTGATAAGAGAACGTTGTGGAGTGAAAGAAGGCGTAGTGATGAGGATTGAGAAAGGGATGCTTAGATGGTTTGGGCATGTGGAGAGAATGAATAAAGAAAGATTGACAAAACAGGTATATAAGGCTAGTGTGAATGGGATCGTTGGAAGAGGAAGACCTTGGCGTATTTTCCTGGACCAAATTGGTAACGTTTTGGAAAAAGGCCGGGTCAAGAGTACTCTAAACCGACGAGCATGCATGAGGAATGTGATGAGAGTGAATGAAGCTAAAGAAGTATGTCAGGATCGTAGCAAGTGGAAAGCCGTGATCTCTGCCTACCCCTCTGGGAAACAGGCGTGATTTTATGTATGTATATTTGTGTGCTGTCAATGGTCCGCTATGCACAGCTTCGCGCAGTTCCGCACAGTTCCGCGTAGGTGGAGACTCACCCCATCCGCCTACAAGTAATACCAAGTAAGTGTGTTAGAATAAGGTGGTCTACTTTTTAGAAAAATATTGTAGGTAATATTCCCGAGCATTAGGTACCTTGGTCGCTTTTAATATTGTCTATTGAAGTGCTGAGTGTGAATTGCGTAGTTAAACCACTAGATACGTTTGAGTTGCAGGACAATGCCATTGTGCCGGCGGCGGCGAGTGCTTCGCTTATCTCACAAATATTTCAGGAAATTGTGGCGTGATGAAATAGTAGATGAACGCTCCCTTATTCACTAAGGCTTAATTATAATAAAGAAATTAAATATATTGAATAAAGTTTGACATTAATTGCCATGAAATTAATTCGAGTATGGATTCTAGTATTTTTTTATCGTTTCTTTTTATCTCAAAGCTTTGGGGGTCTATTACAACTACTGATAGATTTTCATTAAAAACTGTAGCCTACACGATCCTTAGCCATTACCTACTAATAGTAATAAAACTGTAGTTTTTTCATTTCATTGCGTAAATCAAACTTGTACCTAAGTCGTTTCAGAAAAAAATTTCAAGCTTACTTAATCAAGTTAGGATGATTATTATATTTAAGAGTCATAATAAGTTATACCTATCACGATGAAAACAACAACAGTTTATAGTATGAGTTTAAAAAAATATTTGCAACGATCAAAATACAATTGTGAGATTTTTCGGTGAAACCTAGTTTCCTTCATTGTTTATTACAAATTGTTCAGCGCGATTGTGTCGAGGCTTCTTAGAGAATCAGGCTGAAGAATGCATGGTCTAATGAACAGAGGAAGATAACCTCGCCCCTGGTGTTTTAATATTATGATATTGCATTTGATGTTCCAAGCTTCACGTTGCATTGGTCGGACTTGAAATGGAAGAACAGTACCGTCTGTGATGTTAGACTATTAAACAAGCTTTTAGTTATACAAAGTTAAATCAATATTGATGGACATTCACACAGTGCCATCTAGCCCGAAACTAAGCAAAGCTTGTACTTGTTGGAAGCAATATGATTTACGTGTAAGGTACGTAAATATGTTATTATTATAATTGTCAAATTAAACAAATTACTTAGTTAATTATTTTATTCTAGGTACAACTCGAAATTCATAAATCCTTTTTATTATAAATACGAAAGTATGTGGTTTGTTCTTCTCTATCGCAGCAACGGAGCAACATAATAAAGTAACATTTTACTGGTACCTACCACGCGTGAAAAGCCGCGGGAGAAGCTAGTTATAAAATAAACCCTATTTACTGATGCGGTCCATTGGACGTGTCAAGTCGGGGTCCTACGGCGCGTAAAACGACGGGCCGCGCCGGATGACGCTCCGCCGGTGTGCGTCCGGCGCGTTGCGTACAGAGCGTTCCGAGCACGGGCCACCACGAATGCATCGTTCCCACGGCGCGTCCGTCCGCCTTGGCACGGTCTGGCGCGTAAAAACGCGGGCCGTTGGACCCCGGCTTCGAATAGACTATTCAATATATTGTGACGTTCAATAACACTTCAAGGCAGCTTAGTGTAGGTAGATGTTAACGTGCTACGCCACTTCCCGAGAACAACACTTCTTCCGTAAAAATACAGCGAACTTTGCAGGGATAGTGACACTGTATGTCCTTGCCACAGTTCATTTTGAACATCTCATTCACGACAAGAAACTGAAGTAACTTGTACTACACTACGCTTGTAACTTTGTACAGTGCTGCGTCGTGATTCTAAGCTGGATCCTTAGTTTTACTTACTAAGACAGCCAGCTGTCCTGAACAAGTACAGGGTGTATTAAGACTACCCCCGAAAACTTAAACTGGCTGATCAGACCAAGCATCTAGACCTAATACAAAAAAAAAAAGAATTTTTGAACTTTCAGAAGAAACAGAAAAGTGCCATTTCTAAAATCAGGTTGTCTGAATGAAAATTGTAATTTTTCACTTTGGATTCAGTTCTTAGAGGCTAATATTGCCGCATCAATTGCTTACAGCAATGCTTAAAAACAATGTTTCGTCATTTTGAATCTATACAAAAGACAGTCACAAGTTGAACATTTTTCAGAATCAAGCAATTTGGTTTTTACCCCTATTAATGTGATTGTGATTTACCAGACACACTTTTTCTAAGATATCGTTATGAAATTTCAGGGTGTGTACAGTACATATCAGTTCAAAAATAACTAAAATGGTGGTGAAAATATTCCCAGGCCGGAAAACTTGACTTTTCACTACGTACTATGTGTAGGACATCGGTCCCCTATACTGCGTGTGCTACATATACATAAGGGTTTTTCATAAGAAAATTCTAGCTAAATATCTATACTTATATTATAAAGAGAAAAGTTTGGATTTTTTGTTTTTTTGTTTTTTTGTATGTTTGTAATGGATAAAATCAAAAACTACTGAACAGATTTCAAAAATTCTTTCACTATTACCAAGCTACATTATCCCTGAGTAACATAGACTATTTTTTATTTTGAAAAAGTAATAAATTCTTTATAAGAATGACGATAGTTTGAAGCAAGGTGTAAAAAATTGCTAAAAATTTTGCTTTCTTCGTGTGCGCTACAAAAACTATTGAACGGGAATTGTAACGGGAATGGGAACGGGAACGGGAACGGGAACGGGAACGGGAACGGGAACGGAAGACAACATTTGTTAATTCTAAAGCGATACGAAGTTCACGGGGTCAGCTTGTAAATATATATTTTCAGAAGTCTATGTACTATACATGGACAGATGGACAGGTCACATGTTACGCGACCCTCAAGATGGTGTAACATTATTTCTGACTGGTATCCCAGAGATGGCAGGAGAAGTAGAGGACGTCAACAAATAATATGGGAAGATGATCTGAAATTCACGGCTGGATTTCACTGGAGAAGAGCTGCAAGCGACAGATCCCAATGGAAATGTTAGAGGAGGCATATGCCAAGAGGCAAACCGAGCTACGGGACATATTATAACAAGAACATAATTGCATTTATACATAAGAGAAGTTCAGAATAAAAAGGCTTATTATTATTATTATTATTATGGTAGGCCGGGGGGCAGGAGGACACCCTGTATAACAGTAGTTATAACAGGTTATAACCTGTGAACCTATGTAAGTCGCTGTCACGTATTCGCAACACACGACACTCGTCCAAAGTCGTGCAATAATTCGTGCAATGATAAACTAGCAATCCGCTGCGTCGCACGGGTGTAATAATGATTATGGGTAATTTTTTTACACCTTGGGTTACATTATCGAAGTTTTCATACGGATCCCTAAAATTTTCGAAAATATTCTATAGCCTATGTTCATCAGGGATAATATAGAATTCTAATGGTAAAAGATTTTTTAAATCGTTCTCCAGTAGTTTCGGGGCCTGTTCGATGCAAACAAACAAACAATCAAATCTTTCTTCTTTATAATATTAGTATAGACATACACCTAACTGTTTACTTGTACGCTGTAAACTTCCGATATCACTGAAACTTACAGTTTTCAACGCACCAAGTTTGATACAACAAAACGAAACCTAACCGAATGTTACTATGTGTATTGTTTTATTTAAGCCCAGCGAGTTTTGAATTTGCAAATTTTGCGAGTTGGACAAACACAAAATAATTGTTCTTGCATTAAAATTAATTTTGTTTGCGATTAACTTCGAGTTACAAAATTGAAAATGAAATTAAATAGATCACGACTGTTATCTTTTAGTACCTATCTACAGTTACTGTAGGTACTTTTTTAACTAATTTTACGTTGTAATTGTATATTTTCAACCGCTACAGTTTTCTTGGCGCTTAGATCCTTGAAGATGTTTGAAAAGGATTAGTCAGAGGCTAGTCCGAACGTTATATTTGGCACATGCCCACATTTTGCAGTAGTTAACATTCTATTTGTGACTGGTTACAAGCCCATCGCCGCTTATATAAGAGATAAACTAAATAAAACTTGGCAATCTTAGAAATAATTAGAAAGTTTGGCAAAAAGGTCAACTTCATTACGAGCTCAAATCGAAAAACTTATTCAAAAACCAACAAAAAACTTGACTAATGACAATAATAAAATAGAATAAGGTAGAGGCGCCTACACCATTTTATTTTCACATAAACTCAAGTGGTTCTCAACACAATTCAGATCTTCAGAAGGTTATTTTTCAAACTATGGTGATTAGTAGACATAACTATAGATTTTGATACGGGTCTTTATCACGTAATTACCTTTAATTTACTCCGACGTTTTGACTATGTTACAATAGCTATCTATGGTCGCGGGCAGACTGGAGTATTACGTGATAAAGACCCGTGTCAAAATATATAGTTATGTCTTCAGAAGGTATTGATGTTTCATACATAATTTTTTAAAATTTATTTTTCGGAAACGAATTTCCTTCGAAATCTCAAATCTCCGTGGTATTTGGTTTATATTAGTAAAGGGGCAATATTTTCAGCCAAACTGACGACGCGAGCGCTGCATCAAAAACGATTAATATTTTGATACGCTTAAAGATTTAGCACTCAATGTGGTTGTTTATCACCCTAAAACTTATGAAATAAACATATTTCCATCAACATAATTCTTTAAATTAGAAGAAAAGGCAGTTTTTCTCGAGAAATCGGATATACTTTCTACTAATATAATATACCTTTCGGAAATAGGTGTTTAGGTTATCTAACAGGTACTTAAAATATGATTTAAGGTTATATGTGAAATGTTTGGCTTTTTGTATGGGCTACCAAATAAGACGGAAAAAGTGATAAAACTGCATTATCTTGAAAACCATCAAACTTAAAAAACCGGCCAAGTGCGAGTCGGACTCGCGCACTAAGGGTTCCGTACCATTATCTATAAAAACGGCAAAAAAATCACGTTTGTTGTATGGGAGCCCCTCTTAAATATTTATTTTATTCTATTTTTAGTATTTGTTGTTAGAGCAGCCACAGAAATACATAATCTGTGAAAATTTCAACTGTCTAGCTATCACGGTTCACGAGATACAGATACAGCCCTGTGACAGACAGACGGACAGACAGACGGACAGACAGACAGACAGACGGACAGCGAAGTCTTAGTAATAGGGTTCCGATTTTACCCTTCGGGTACGGAACCCTAAAAACTGTCTATAATTTATTTAGCTAGTATGATTATCTAACGAATTATATAAAAATAAACGGTTTAGCTATTCATAGTTTTGATTAAAAACGAAACTAGTGTTTTGAAGAGCCAACTTTGGAAAATAAATCTATTGAGAACAGTTTCACCTTTTATCTAGATTATATCCATAAGTTAAAAAGTCTTTCTTTCAGTTTTGTTTTTTAAGTCTTAAAAAACAAAACTGTATGTTTTGCGGTTATTGAGAAAAAACGATTCTGCATTCATCAAAAACATTCATTACTCGTCTACAACAGAGTGTCTATAAAAAAGCTGAAGCGAGCTTAGCTAACATATTTTGATTTAATTACATTTATATTCTTAAATACATTGTAATTCATATTGCCATAACTACCTATTTGCTAGTCCCATTTTGAGTTTCAGACCAAAACCATAAAAGTAAAGTTCACCAATTCAAAGGATATTGAGTATTTTCAGATTCTGATCTTATTATATATCTTCGGAAACCGAAAAGACATTCTGCACGGGTCATTGAAAAAGCTCCATTCACGGCAATCTCGGCCAGTTTATGTCACGACTTCACCAAGAAAATGACGTCAAAATGCCAATACTAGGATTCCATTGCGTAAACCTATCTTCTATAATATAACGGAATAAATATTTGCAGATCGTGCAAACAAAGAAAAACCAGCCAAGTGCGAGTCAGACTCGCGCAAGAATGATTCCATATATATATAAAAAAACACGTTTGTTGTATAAGAGCTCCACTTAAATATTTATTTTATTCTGTTTTTAGTATTTGTTATAGCAGAAACTGAAATCTGTGAAAATTTCAACCGTCTAGCTATCACGGTTTATGAGATACAGCCCTGTGACTGACGGACAGACGAACAGACGGACAGCGAAGTTTTAGTAATAGGTCCCGTTTTTAACCTTTGGGTATGGGACCCTAAAAACCTATTGTACCTATCTCAGCCTGACAGACACCCAACATTCCATCTAGGCCTTGCCAAATTAATGACATAAGTTGGTTTCCCTCCTGAATTGTCTGTAGTTTACCTACACCCCTACCTACAAACTCACTAGCGATTTTGTTAGGAAAAACAGCACCTCAGGTGATACGCGACAAACAGCTGAATGGGTTGCTTTTACTAAAAAGATTGTAACATTGTAAGTTAGGAAAGCACTTTACTCGCTTCGTTTGTACCATTGCCAAGGATTTGATATTCTGAGGAAAACATAAGGAGCAATCATTTATTGTATGTTGTGGTCTATATTTACTATGTAGCCTAGGTATTAGCAGTTCTGAGCTCTGTAATGTGTTTTATTTACTGATTCTCCGCAGCAGACGGAAAAGCGGATGCGTGTTGTACTGCTGTCTTTGTAGCCTAAAACTTAACCCAAACATACGCTAAGCGACCGAACGCGGCGATCATTTAAAAAAATGGTAAGTAAGTAATAGTAAGTCTTTAAATAAATATTGGTGGACCTTTTTGCACCACGCCATCAAGCCCCAAACTAAGCAACAATCTTCAACAGCCGCATAAGGTACTAGCTAACCTGTCGAACTTCGTATCGCTTTAGTATGTTAATTTCCCGTTCCCGTTCCCGTTTACAAAATGATCCGTCATTTATAGAATTCATTTGTTACAAAAAATGTGATAAATGAATAACCGCTCTACTGATTTTGTGCAAACTTCACATAAACCATCTACTAAATAGTCCAAACAAAGCCTAAACATTTGGGATAGGTGAGCCCGTTCTTGAGTTATAAAATTACAAAGAAAAGTGGCATTGATTTCAGAACCTATTAAGAAATTGAGGGTCACCCAACCCTTTTTCGAAGGAAAAGATTAGCTATAACTTTATTTATTTCCCAGACCTTCGAAATAATTGGCCTAACTACGAAAGAATTGGCCATCCCTAAAATAATAGCGAAAGTTTATCCGAACTTATGACAATCATTATAATTTATTATAGTAATAATATGCTGAAGTATTCTCTGTTGGAGTTAATTTAGCGTTAATAGCTGCTAGTTTAATTAAATAAACCAAGCATGATAAATTCAAATTTACTATATATCAGTACTATATATAATATATTATATACATCATAGGCTAGCTATCTATACTCATATCATAAATGTTAAAGTAACTCTGTCTCTCTGTTTGTGACGTTATCACGGTTAAACCGCTAGGCCGATTATGATAAAATTTCACATAGATAGTTTAAAGTCTTGGGACATTTTTTTGCATTTTCTTTAACTTTCAGGAATTTCAAAGTTTTAGGATAAAAGCGTAAAAACACATTATTATAAATAAACACGAGCGTAGCCGTGTGTTACCTGGATAAAAAGTATATTTTATGCTATTCCAGTACTTAAGCTATATTCCAAGTTTCATCCAAATCCGTTAAGTCGTTTGGGCGTGAACCCAGCAGCTCTTGCGTCCCAGTCGGCAGTCGTCTATCACGCCACCGAGGGCATCAAATATAATTGTATAGTATTTATATTTTAGTTTATAATTTAACCAATTGAGCCTTTAGTCGAATGATTTGATTTAATTAACATATAATAATATCCAAAGCTAAAGATACAGAGAAAGCTATGAAGAAATATGGGAGACCTAACACAGAGAAGGTCTTTCCAGAGAGGCAGGCGACATATTTGCATAACTGTATGAACTTTATTTTATAAAATAACTTATATTTTTTACTAGCTGTCCCGACAAACATTGTCCTGTAAAATTTAAATAATCCCATAAAAAAAGGAAATCAGGTTTTCCCGTATTTTACAATTTCCAGGATACTTATCCCATTTTTCTTAGTTTTTAAACCACCCCAGTGTTAAAGTAAACAAAACAAAAAAATAAGTATTCAAATCGGTCAAGCCGTTTTTGAGTTTTAGCGAGACTAACGAACAGCAATTGATTTTTATATATGTATAAAAGAAGAAGAGAAGAGAAGAAGAAGAAGATATCATTTTCTTTTTGATTTATGGTATTTTTGTAATAGAACTGAACGATACTGTAAGTAAAATGAATGTAATAGCAGTAATTCTAATAACAGTTATTTTTATTTATGTACCTATAGGAAAATTTTAATATTTCACGCGGGAACAAGATTTATCGTATACCGCTTACTGCTATTTCAAGTTACGAGTAATTGTAACAAAATAAAAACCAGCCAAGTGCGAGTCGGACTCGCGCACGAAGGGTTCCGTACCATTATCCATAAAAACGGCAAAAAACACGTTTGTTGTATTATGGGAGCCCCACTTAAATATTTATTGTATGCTGTTTTTAGTATTTGTTGTTATCGGCAATAGAAATACATTATCTGTAAAAAATTCAACTGTCTACCTATCACTTTTCATGAGATACAGCCCTGTGACAGACAGATGGACAGCGAAGTCTTAGTAATAGGGTCACGTTTTTACCCCTTGGGTACGGAACCCTAAAAATTGTCATCCCCAAGTACGATATACGTCCTCTACAAAACACCATTGAAGTTAATTACTCCACTATGGGTTCGTATAAAGTTTTTACGAGTTAATTAGCTTGACAGCATTCGCCTAATTGATGATAATTTAAATAAAACTTTTTATTCAACTGGCTTTGTAATTTAGTTAGGTTAGTTTAGTTAGTTTGTTAGTATGTGCGGATGACATCTTAGTTGAATTAATAACTAGTTCCCCCCAACCAATTAAGCTGTAATTTAGCACACCTGTGTAACTTTGGTGGCAATACATTACATTATGTAGTGATATCGAGCTGATATGATGATGGAGTCAGAAGCTGTTCAACGGACACTCACAAAGGAACTCCTTACTAAATAGTTCGTTCGCGCTAAAACTTTGCATACATTTCAAGTCGTCAATGTAATATTATTGTGACAAGTGAAAAGCTTGTTTTCAAAAAATATTTCTAACAGAAAACTTATTCTAAAACTAATCTAAGTTCTTACGAATAAGTAACCTTTTGATATTCACGTTCGTTTAAATGTTAATAGTTGCTTACCATGTTATTCACAAAGTTACGTTTCGCGATCGCGTCACTAGGTTTCGGAATGTTGGCGGTTGGTACGTGCGTCCCATGCCAACACCGGATCGGTACTGACTGGCTGATAATAGTCACTGATAGCGGACGACGCACTCAAGCCTTCGTTGACTAAAATTGTATGGACGGGCACCTCTATAAATTGGATGGACAGGTAATTTACTACTTATATAGTATATAATAGTATTGTAAACATCTAACTTTTACTTACATATTCCTTACCCCACAATCCTACTAATAATTATAAATGCGAAAGTTTGTGAGTAAGTGGGTGTGTGTGTATTTGTTACTCTATCACGCAAAAACTACCGAACAGATTAAAATGAAACTTTACAGTAATATAGTTATTCAGGTGGTACCCGTGCGAAGACGGGGCGAGCATCTAGCATTATAATATTCCCGGTGTCGTGGGTATCAGAAACTACGATCACCGTGGTACCTACACCCAGACCCGGAATTATTTGCAGATCTTGCAAACATTTACCTTGTCGCGGGAATTAAGTTAGGAACACCCTCCACTCCATGACATCGAGGCTCTCAAGAATATTTTACCAGTTATGTGAACACTGCTTAAAATGGATGGTTTTTTGATAGACTAAAGATATTATTGTTTGTGAAGCGTCTTCGTATAGTATTTTACATTTACTTTATGAGCCAAAAAAAGTGAGTCCCACCCGCAGACGTATTGTCTATTTTCCGATGTTCATCCATCGATATGCTCCGAAATTGAAAACGATTATCATTCGATTCTATAGATTAGTATCACGTAAGCCCGGCAGTCGAACATCGATCATTTGTTAGATCGATCATTAGTTATATTAGTTCTTTTTTTCCAGTTCTATAGAGGATTATTAACTCATATCAAAACACAGATGTGGTTGCATTGCCGATTTCAGATAGATACACAATTCTGTTTAGATAGACTGAGATTTAAATGACGTCATCCAAGCCAATTGAACTTCCATCAACCATCGATAGTGAATATCTAGGAAATTAGGCAATAAGCCTGCTGAAGCTGCAGATTTATTACATCGGACTGCTTAATACTGACGCTCACAAATCAAAAGCCGTTTTAAGAGCAATTTACTTCATACAGAATATTGTTTGGTAAAGTTCTAAAAAGTTTTTATACTAAGTGAACCTGTATTTTCAATCATAATTTGAAATGACAGAGCTGTATTTATCGAACTTGGAATTTCAAAGTTCTGCATGTGTTCTTGAAATGACTATAGTTTACGAAGTTTTCAATATTAGGTTGCAACTGTTCCAGCCTTCAGTACTTCAGTTAATGTAGGTGAAATCCATTGTTATAAGCTTTCTAGAACATCGGTGTAAGTGTGTATATGTATATGTGTAATGTTGTGTAAGTTAGTAGAATAAAAATATACCTTCTGTTTATGAAGGTAGGTACCTAGATAACAAATTCTCTTTAAGGAGTATCTACTCATTTTCATTAAATATATAAAAGAAAAGTTTTGTAATAGTAATAATTATCGCAGTATCATTAGTGAATGCGAATAGCTTCGACTTGAATAACACAAATAATTATGATCATCTGTTTGATCATGAAAATTTAATGAGCGGAAGAATTCTTTCATGTTAGTTTCACGAGGATGAAACAAGTCAGCTGTTCCCTAAAATATGCTCTTTGAAATTCAAACTGTCTTAGTTTTATACATCCCTAACTAGAGACGCAACAGCCATTAGTAGTATATAGCCTGCCATTTAAACAACATCGAATTTCAAAGATTATGATTTGTATTAATGATCGTATCAGTTTAAATAAAGTACCATTTACATTTATTTGATGGCACTCTCACTAAAGCATCTAATAAAAAATACTTACGAAATTCGAGATCCATTTTGACCTACTTTGAGCCTTGGAAAGGGTCCAGAAGTGTTAAATGTTTAACACATGGCCGTTTACACGCTTGACTTCCGTAATATGTCAATTTTCTGGTATCAATTATGTATTATGCTTCATAAAAGTCTCTGGATCAAGCCCTCGAGCAATTTGCGTAATTAACTGGGGTTTGAAGTTATAATCTAAAACATAGCAGATTGGCTCTAAAGTTTTTTCCGGGTTACGGTGATATGCGACATTTTTGTTTTTTTGTATGGGCTCAGTCTCGGATATAACGGAAAAAGTGATAAAACTGCATTATCTTGAAAACCATCAAAATTAAAAAGGAATTGTCTATAATTTATTGAAGTATTTATGAAAATCTAAATAATTATATAAATATTAACTGTTCAGCTATTCATAGTTTCGAGTTAAAACGTTACTAGTGTTTTTGAAGAGAAATCTTTGGAAAATAATTTTTTCGAGAAAATTTCCACCAATCGTGTTTCTGTGTTACATTTATCTAGATTAAATCCTTAAGTTATTTTTTTTCATAAAAAACAAAACTGTTTGTTTTGCAGTAATTGATATAAACTATTCTGCATTGAATGAATAATATCTTGTGTGCCAATATCGACCAACTAGATTGAAGTTTTAGCTGAATTTAATAAAGGATAATTCTATACACTTAGCAGTTAGTAAATTAATTGCTTATGTTATGCAGATGAGGTGTAAATTATGCTATCAGCCAGTTACTGTATACCCTGAGGGTAATTTGCCGTAAACAAAACTAAGTGACGCGGTGTAATCGAATACCACGACTCATTTGCAATTTCACTTTTATCTCGATCAAAAATCCGTATCGAGGCTAAAAATAAATCTATATTCATGACTATATTCATGCTAATATTATTCCTGATCACGTAGGTTTTCCATTTTATTTGGAGTGATAAAATATGCCACAGGACTTAATCGTCTTATTTAGGTAAAGTTATAACATTCCTGGCCATATACACGCGTTTTACGATGGAGCAGATTTACAGAAACATACCATTTTCATATCATAGTCCGGTAATAAATTCTGGTGACTAGATTGAGCCGCATGATGAATGTCATCCATTTATTAAAACTATTTTGCCGATTATGGTGAAGACAAGCTGTACAAAGCGTCGCCACTGCATACGCGATAAGAGTACAAAACAAACTCTAAAATTGACTTGTATCACGGTGTGTGTCAAAGCGTCTCAAAAGCGTTCGTGGCGCAGCTCGCTCAGGCGTTCAGATCGTCTTAGTTAAGCGCGCTCTTCTCTTTAGTGCGCTTGTTTAATAGATGGGTGACCGCTAGTCGTGCTTTCGTGCTTCGAATGGCACGTTATGATGTGGGTCCCAGCTATAAAAGTCCTTAAGCCATGACCTCTTGAAGGTCTTAAAACGTCTCCAGAGTAGGCCACTAGCTTGTAGAAACATACTTTCTATCACACCATTATCATCTTCCGCAGCCGAAACAATAATGCTTATATATCTCTCTGCTACTGCCACTTATCACGATTCTGAGCTAAATTCAATGTTCGGCTCAAGACGCTAATATCGTGCCGCTGGACGATCGACGTTTATCTTGCCTCATTGTAAACCACCTGTCGTCACCTCGGCTCGCCAGAGCGTCGAGTGGGAGATGACAGCATAGATTGTCACCTGTCACAGTGGATGGTAAGACAGGGTTTTTCAAAAGAATAAGTGCCTTCAATGTCGACGCAACGTTGTCGCATCGCAACGTGTTTTGTCTAGGATTTGCCGATATAAATTCCCTTTCATAGTATTTCTATAAAACAAAACATCATGTGTTCGATTTCCCTTGTTGGGGTTATGCTTTATAACTTCATTTATGCCATAAATATTGAATAGTGCTACCTAACAAAATATGTTGTTATTGATAAAATGTATACCAATTTTACAACTTGCGCATTAATGGTTGACGTCCTCTCAGATCTCTGGGGGGTTAGCACGAACCACTATTGCATCGACAACGTATCGTCCAAATGTCAAAACTGACGCTTTTTGTATACTAAAAGTGTCCGTTTTGGCATTTGGACGATACGTTGTCGATACGATAGTGGTTTATGATAACCCCCCAGGTCACTGCAGGTGCTCAGAACTTTCAAGATGCTTGAGAGGGGTAGTCTGAAGCACGTGCAAACATTACGTTTCGCAAATTGCACTTTTTGCAGTAGTTAGCATTCCATAAGTACTTACGCAACAGCTTGCAAGCCCATCGACTTATACTGGTAACTGGTAACACGATGTTTTCCTTCAGCATTTGGAGCATGTTTTAATGCGCACATAAATTTTACGAATAGAGAAATACATTGACGCGCGATCGATTCGAACCCTCGACCTCATCGAAAATCAAAGCACCTCCTACTATGCAGACACGCGACTCACACATTAATTAATTAATTAATTTGGTAATATGCAGCTCGACATCCGCTGGAACGCAACTATAATGAAGTCAATTTACTGTAGTGTTTACTGATTATATGCACGAAGCATACTCATTTAAAAGTTAATAGGTACTAAATAATTTAGGCCAAAGGACATTGATTTTATATATTTGAAATGTCTATAAAACAAGAAGTGCCTACCCACGCTTGTTCGTTTCCAGCATACCTAAAATACGTGTACCATATTTGGATGATAATCTGAATTTGGCCGCATTTATGTGAAATAAAAAATGGAATAGGATCACGAGTATAATCAATCTGAAGGCTGAAGGGGTTGGCCAGAGGTACGTCCAAACATTACATTTGGCGAAGTGAAGTCGTTCCACTCAGCCAACACGGCTGCGTTTATGATTTTATGTTACCGATACCGAAGTAGGTAATTTAGAATTTGTCATCACTACAAGTCGATAACTATCACTCTGTGTTTTTATTAGCTTTAGAGTGAAGACTAGAAGCCGATATGAAGCCAATATCACCATATTGGCTGTGACACAACCATAAATGGGCCAAGTTTTTGAACTGTGGCCAACTTGAGGCAACACCAATTTGTTGCATAGATACCGAAAGCGATCGACCTACATTAAGAGGCTCCCAGTCGCTGATTGCTCTTTTTCGAAACGAAAAAGTTCGAAACTCCTATTTTTATAAGTATATTACTTCAGGTTCCTACCTAGATTTCTATTAAGCTGAAAACATAATAGCAGAAACTTTTCACGATAAAGATATTATTTCAAAATGATACGTTTTAGAATTTATGATCGAAATATTTTATATACCTACTATTAAAATCAACTTGTGATTTATTGTTAAAGATAGGTAATATGTAGATCTAGATTTCTATTAGGATAGATTTTTGATAAGTAATTATACATAATTTATATCATTAATTTATTCGAAAAGCTAAGGCGGACCACGCGCGGACGTCTGTTTGTCATCATTGCAGCGGTCGGTAGGATTATTTATCGAAGTGATTAAAGATGGGTACATCTTTATTCACATATACTATACATTATAAAATAGGAGATGTGGCTTGTTCACAAGTATTTCTTTTTTCGTTTCGAACAAAAATAATCGTCGACTGGCAGCGTCTTAAGTACCTACTCGTGTATACACTGAAAGCCAATCTTCTCGACAAATTACTACATGAATCGGTAATTCACAGTATTTATATTGCCATTTTAATATGCTCAATATTTATTATGCCCATTTTTGCAGCTATAGTGATAGTTGTCTCCACTGCGATAATTGAGCTTTTATGCACCAAAAACTAAGCTACTCGTACTTAGAATCAGAATAAAAATAGCCTATAGCACTTAGGGACAGTGTAGTTTTCTATCAGTAGTATAATCATTATCAGAATCAGTTGAGCAGTTTTCCTCTTTATAATATTAATGTAGATTTATTAATATGATCTACAATAATAAGAAAGGTTAATAGTTACAATTATATAGTTAGAATATTATTTCGTACGTTCCGACACGCACCGTCTTGGTCATGAGGAGAAACAGTGCGTCCGCTAAGCAATGGCCGTATTTAGCGGCTACCGCGATTTAACGAGATTAATACATAGTGAGTAACGTGTCTTCGCTGTAGAGTCGTAAAATTTTGGAAACTGTAGTTTAAGAAACGTCAATTCCAAATCCTATAAAGTAATGAAACTTATTACCTACACTTATGCAAACAAGCAATTTTATTGAAATAAAAGTATTTGAAAGCCAATTCCTTTAAATGGATTGGCAATTAAAAATATTTTACATGTTCAATTATCGGATGTATGCTTCTTGCAACATTCAAGGGTCCGTTCTCATTTGCTAAGTGAGAATGAATAAAGAGGAGACACTTTATTCATTCACTTCAATTTACACTTTTCTCATTCTCCAACTACAATATAATGTGATATATTATTTTCTATTGAAATAATATGATTGGGAAGCAGGATTATATTTTCCACGACATTAAATAATTAAACGTATGATTATATCACAGATTCTGTATCTAAGATTGATTCATGATTTTTTAAAAAGTGTTTTCCACTTTTTTTCTATATAAAAATATACAATATGGCATTCTTAGGTACACCCATCCCAAAAAATTGTGTCAAACAAAAGTTCAGAGATAGAGCATCCTAAAGATTTAAACTTTTTAACAGTTCATATAACAACCTCTATACTTCATCTTCGAACAATTTCATGGGACATCCTGTATAAAAACTTTGGTAGTCAGGTTGTTATTTGTAGATGTTACATGTTTTGTGTTCAAATATTTCAATATTGAGATCTCTTTCCTTCGTATTCAAGAACGACACTATGAGAACACGCACCCACAGTGGACGAAATCTTTTTTCATAAACATCACTTTATGTGTTGTGCGACACTGCATAGTGTGACTAAAGGCACATTGTCGTGTGCCTCTAGCCAAAGTTGAGCTCTAAAGGCACACGGTAGCGTGCGCCATAGTGCCGCTCAACACATAGAGTGATGTTTATGAAAAAATATTTCGTCCACTGTGGGTGCGTGTTCTCATAGTGACCTTCTTGAATACGAGGGTTAGTCTCCCAACGATTTATTCACATGTAAAAACTCAATATTTTATTATAATTCGGGCATGTCTGGACACATTGCGACTTGTTTCACACTCTTTCACATTCAATTTTATTGAATAATTCAGAGGTGGAGAGCTTTCGATTTTATTGTGGGAATGACTTGTCTCGTTAGAGTCAGCATGACAGCGTTTGTAGACGTTAAGAGACAGATATGAACAAAGGGTTTTACGACTCGATTCTAAAACGATAAAAACTATGTTTTCATTTTACGATAGTGAGAACGTGTTATTGTTACCGATACAGTTATGATAAATTGTTATCATAAGGATAGGTACCTACGTGTATCGAATACTTATCAATGAAATGATTTAAGGGTGAAAAATCAAAATCAACGTTTAAGAAACTAAACTCACACAACACACACATACTGACACACTTTTTTGCTAGATAAATTTTCATTTTGTACCTATATAAAATAAGCCCTTTTCGGGTTATCATTTGCTAGTTCCGGATCACGTTTGCACAATAAATTGGTCTGATTTTGTGATGGTACCTAGAATTTGAAAATGTTCTGATTATACATACTTACCTAGTGGTATCTACTTGTACCTTCTATTTATTCTATTTTTCTACTAAGTTCGACTTGCATATAAATTAGTACAGATCTATCGAATTTAAGGCTCTAATAAACCAAGCATAACCATCTTACCGATATTCTTGACAAGGAAATATCTTTGTAATTAATTAGGTACACAGAAAGAAAGTTTACACAACGTCACTTTTGTAGAATAAGGTCATGTGCTGTCCTGAGAAACCAGGCTAGGACTACCAGTTTAATATGAATATGAGAAGATACGCATCAGGAATTTTAATTATACTGCCTAAGTCTATTTTATGCACATACGATAGCTCTAATGGTATGGTCATAATGTGGGACACTGCACTCGACAGAAACCTTAAGTAATTTTATTATTTATTTGCTGGTGCATATTACATAAATGAGAATTCATACAAATGTAAATATTGATTTACTTACAGTATACGAAAGTTCATTCATAGATCTATCATGGAATGGAATACCGATTTTTGAAAAGATTAGACTTTCAAATTAAAGGTTTTCATTAAGTTTTCTACTAAGTACGCAGTTTCTTCTGATAAAGTGATTTACGATAAAATAAGAGACTTGTTTTGTTGTCAATCGTAAATTTAATAGATATTCGATGAAAACGATCGAACTAAATCGTAAACTGTAGATGGATTTCGAAGAGTTTTATGAAAGATAACTCGGTTCAGATGATGACTACAGTATGCAACAGATAAGTTACAGAATCAATGCTGAGCCAAGCTGAGAATTAAAAAAAGGGCCAAGTGCGAGTCGAACTCGCGCACGACGGGTTCGGTACCATTATCTATAAAAATCGGCAAAAAAAAACTCGTTTGTTGTATGGGAGCCCGTAAATATTTATTTTATTCCGTTTTTAGTAAGTATTTGTTGTTAAAGCGGCAACATAAATGCATCATCTGTGAAAATTTCAACTGTATAGCTATCACGATTCATGAGATACAGCCCTGTGACAGATAGACGGACAAACGGACAGAAGGACAGACAGACGGACAGCAAAGTCTTAGTTATAGGGTCCCGTTTTTACCCTTTATGTACGGATCCCTAAAAAAAGTTGTTCTATCTTACGAAGGCGGGTTGGTATTAAGGGTGAGTTTCCACCTACACGGAGCGCTCGACATTTTTAATCTCGAATATTTGAGCGCTGTCATTGCAAAGCTTAGCTCCACGAAGGTTGAAACTCACTCTAAGTGTGTATTTGACATTGACATTGTTAGTGGGTGCTAAGCTCGGGAGCATATCAGACACGCACGAAAAGCACGTGTCTATACACATCATAACTACAAGTACTGCTCACCCACCTTGGTGATATCGAACAACGGTTGTATATGAGTGAAGACGGGGCTTAAAAGTACTCTAGTTGTGATTGATTCATTCAGGTATCTTCTACTTACGATCTTAGTTAACCTTAAAGTCTCTACCACAAACCATAATGATAATAGAAGTTTAACTTTGTTAAATCTCGCCAACTTTTAGAACTATTACTGTTAGATCAGAATCAAATGACAGGTTACTGATCTCTCATCAAACCCTGTTTACCCAAATAGAGTATTCAACCAAACTTTACTCTTTAGTCTAACCAATATTTGTCTCAGAAAGATTGCAATGCTTCAAATGAACCTTCAAGTCTGGAACGGATCAAATCTCACTCACATCGAAGGATTACCTTTTACAATGACATGGCTTGAGAAGTTGGCTGGATTTTTCTTTGTACAAAATATCCAAGTCTGTACTGAAGAGTAGCAGTATTGTCTAGACGCAAGCTTCAATGGCACCCTGAAGTGCATGCCACGTTTATGGCTAAGACCTATATTTTATTTTTTATGAGACTACAGTGTCGCATCTGCCGTAAGTTCACTTTACAGAGTGTATTGAGAATTTCGAGTTTAATTAAGAACTTTCTTGGTGTGAGCTCAATTTGGAAGGTTTTAGCTCTCTTGTGTATGAATACTGAAATCATTTAACATTCTTCTAGTATTATAAAACCGAAAGTTCGGAGGATGTTTGCCTCAATTGCGCCTAAACGAACTAACGCATTTGGATAAAACTTGAAATGAACATAGCCTATGTCCTGAGCAATTAGGATACGCGGGCGGAAGCTAGTAAATTAGTAAATCCTTTGCTTCTGAATTATGAATAGGTGGGAATTACACATCTGTTATGGAATTTATTTATTTTAATTCAATGTCGTAATCAAATTTGTTGTGCATTTACACTGTCGTATTAAAAAGTGGCACACTTAAAACGGGGTGAACTGTAAATGTTGCAATATTATAGGACAGTAATTTTAGAAATAAATAAATAAAAATAAATATTTGCAAACGTTACACACAGAGCCATCTAGCACGAAACTAAGCAAATCTTGTATTATGGGAACCAGGTAACTGATGGAATACATATCTACTTTTTTTTTGTAAATACATACTTATTATAACATATTAACACCAGATATTAAGACGACTAATAAATGTTTTTGATGAACGCATAATCGTTTTTTCTCAATAACCGCATAACATACAGTTTTGTTTTTTTATGAAAAGATAACTTAAAGATATAATCTAGATAAATTACAGACAGAAACACGATTGGTGAAATTTTTCTCAATAGATTTATTTTATAAAGTTGGCTCTTCAAAAACACTAGTTTCGTTTTTAATCAAAACTATGAATAGCTAAACAGTTTATTTTTAAATAATATAATTTTAATAGCTAAATAAATTACAGACAGTTTCTTTTTAAGTTTGATGGATTTCAAGATAATGCAGTTTTATCACTTTTTCCGTCTTACCCGGATAGACTCAGCCCATAAAAAAACCAAACATTTCACATATCACTTTAAAACACAGAACAAATATCTATATTTATCACACAAATATTTGAGCTGGGTGGGGATCCGAACCCACAACCTACAGCGCAGAAGGCAGAGCTACTACCCACTGAGCTGTGAGGCCAGTTTAAGGAAGGTTTTCAATCTCACCCTGGAGATTTCCAGTTTAGAGGTGTAATGCCAAAGGTAACGATAATGTTGGCGACGCATTTTATGTTTGAGAAAAGCGAACATAACTAAGGTGGCGTGGCGGTAATCTATGAAATTCAATATTAAATGCTGCAAAGCAACATAAATCGCAGAACAACACTTTCATGCAAATAGGTTTAAATTGCTATATTTTATAGTGATGTTTGGCGGGAACCAATAAAAGCGAAGGTCATCGACACTATTTATGATCAATTTATTTCAATCCGTCGTAGACTTGGATTTGCATGATCGTATAATAAAGTGGATTATCCTTCATGATGCACTATTGATATTTGAAAGGTCCTCGTAAACTTTATGCTTTCATTGAAAATTACTACTCACGACACCCTCTCGTCTAAGCATTTCCAATTTTTATTATCATCTCACCCGGCTCTCCAATAAAGTCATAGATTATGTTCTTAGCTAAATATTGGAGATCGAATCTAAGGATTATTCCGCTAACGTTTATTTTGCATCAAATATATTCGGGGAGGAGACGACATCATTGTGTATAAACCTCCTGTTGCTTCGCTGTAGTCGGGTAAAAATTTACATAATATACACTTCTATTATAATTATAAAGAGGTAGTAGTTTAATGTGAAAAGTAGTTGACTAATTTTAATGATTCTTTCACCTTTTTAAAGCTACACTTTATGGAAGTAACATTAGTCATATACTATTTTTTTTAATCCCTACGAAATTTGTTATAGTGTAACTAAGGTATCAAAAAAAATTATATAACCTTGTCCGCTCGGTTTCTTACAGGTGTAAGAAAGAAAGAAAGAAACGAAGAAAAAAGAAAAAAAAAGAAAGAAAGAAACCGGGCGGACAGCTTAGTCTAAGCACCCTTACAACATTCTCAACATTGCAGAAATATTTTTATTTACTATCAAAAATGATTTAGAAAAATCTAAGAGGTAAATATTAAATAATAACACAATAATTTTCCTTTAGCTCGCGCAAATTTTTGACCCAATTTAACGACCTTAGCTGTTATGTTTACAGTAGAAATTGGATTTTGTTGGTCCTTGGGATATATATGATTTTCTTTTAGTGCTACCACTTAGTCAGAGTAAACAACAATTAACTTTTTGAGCCGTTTGAAGATACAACACAAAAATACGATGACAGAGTGAAATATCTTGCTTATTTTTTTTTTACTGTAATTTAAGTACTTGTATAAGAAAATGGCCAAGTGCGAGTCAGACTCCCGCACGAAGGGTTCAGTACTACCATCATCATCATCATCTATAAAAAACGGCAAAAAAAACACGTTTGTTGTATGGGAGCCCCACTTAAATATTTATTTTATTCTGTTTTTAGAATTACTTGTTATAGCGGCAACATAAATACATCATCTGTGAAAATTTCATCTGTCTAGCTATCACGGTTCATGAGATACAGCCCTGTGACCGACAGACGCACAGCGATGTCTTAGTTTAAGGGTCCTGTTTTTACCCTTTGGGTACGGAACCCTAAAAACAGAATGTTGAATCCATAAAAAGCAGTTTGTCGACCAAATGCAGCAAAGTGCGTTTCAAACACGTAAACAAAAGTTTCGAAACAGTAGTCGTAAATATTTTATTGAGTTTCATCGATCGGACTGTAAATTCAATTTAGCATTTATTTAGGGCATGTTCAGAGGTGCGACTTTATCGGCAATAAAACTTATAATTTTATTTAAAGTACTGATTTTAAGAATTTTTGGTCAAGAACGGGGTTTTTATCGTTGTCTAAAAGTGTTTATTGCCACTTCTGAATTTTTGACGTGATTTTATAGCTTGTTATGATTTTCCAACTATAAGACCACAAAGAGTTCACTTTGCATCAATTTAGCTACGAGTATCTAGTTATTATTTTACCCTTGTGTTTATTGTGGAATGTATTTCTTCAATGTAAGTATGTAATTACAACAAAAAAAAGTATTTATGTATTCTATCAGTTATCTGGTTCCCATAGTAAGCTTTGTTTAGTTTGGGGCTAGATCGCGCTGTGTGAAATGTCCACCAATATTTATTTATAAGCTCCTCAAACTGACATCCAATTGTTCGACAGCAAATAAATATGACAGTCACTGTTATTATTTGTGCTCTCAAAAACAACAAAGTGAAAAATAACACTTGTCTAAAAATAAAAGGGTATATTACCATACCTAACTAAACTTAAGGGGCTCCCAGTCGCTGATTGCTCTTTTTCGAAACGAAAAAAGAAATACTTCTGAACAAGCCACATCTCCTATTTTTATAAGTATATTACTTCAGGCTCCTACCTAGATTTCTATTAAGCTGAAAACATAATAGCAGAAACTTTTCACGATAAAGATATTATTTCAAAATGATACGTTTTAGAATTTATAATCGAAATATTTTATAAACCTACTATTAAAATCAACTTGTGATTTATTGTTAAAGATAGGTAATATGTAGATCTAGATTTCTATTAGAATAGATTTTTGATAAGTATTTATACATAATTTATATCATTAATTTATTCGAAAAGCTAAGGCAGACCACGCGCCGACGTGTGTTTGTCGTCATTGCAGCGGTCGGTAGGATTATTTATCGAAGTGATTAAAGATGGGTACATCTTTATTCACATATACTATACATTATAAAATAGAAGATGTGGCTTGTTCACAAGTATTTATTTTTTCGTTTCGAACATAAACAATCGTCGACTGGGAGCGGCTAATCTTTTGACTGTTCCCAATAAAAAACGTGTAATAAACAGTTGCCTATCTATTTTAATTTATTGTTTCGTCGCCACCAACGCTTCGGGCATTTGGGCCTAGTCTGAAATGTGTGTCACGTCCAATGAGTCAACGGCCGACACTCGCCCAGTGCATACTGATGCTTTGCGAAATATAGAACAATTGGATTTGGTGGACTTGGACTCGAGTCTCACCTTGGGTTTTCACTTTCATTCAGACAGGATAAACCAGTGTAACATAGTCTTTGATTTTCTTACCATCTAAAACTAAAATAAATCGAGAAGAGACTGGTTTAGGTTTCACAATGAAAAACAAAGAAAAAAATTATGTATTAAAGAGTTGCAACATGTTAATAATAACTTACGGCGATTAAATTTGAAAAATAGAACACAGTCGATTTTAATTTCCTAAAGTAAGTCCCTCCTAAAGTAAAAGTAAGCTCCGACCGGATCAATTTTTAGGATCGTTTGAAAATCTTTCATAATTTGGAGTCTAAATTACTTTCGTTAATTATCATTGCCTAAGGAATGTACAGTACATAAACTAAAATAATCTAGAGCAAATGTAAAAATGTTAACACATTCCAACAAATCTCGATGTCTGTGGCCTGTCTCATCTTTGTTTACCTTAGTCATCTTTGTTCGTCTTTGCAAGTCGTCTTCGTTTTCCTCATCACAATGTTTTGTCTGGTAAACTTCTACTGGCCCCTTCTGCTCTATGTACCTATATCTAAATTTTCTATTTAATTTTTGTCCTTTTGTACATCACATTTGAGAATATAGTCATTATTAGATAGTTCTTTACCCAAAATTGCTTTGATATCTAATTTTCTAAACAGTGTTAGTAAATCATGAGCTTTGTTTAAGAGGCTCCCAGTCGCTGATTGCTCTTTTTCGAAACGAAAAAAGAAATACTTCTGAACAAGCCACATCTCCTATTTTTATAAGTATATTACTTCAGGTTCCTACCTAGATTTCTATTAAGCTGAAAACATAATAGCAGAAACTTTTCACGATAAAGATATTATTTCAAAATGATACGTTTTAGAATTTATGATCGAAATATTTTATATACCTACTATTAAAATCAACTTGTGATTTATTGTTAAAGATAGGTAATATGTAGATCTAGATTTCTATTAGAATAGATTTTTGATAAGTAATTATACATAATTTATATCATAAATTTATTCGAAAAGCTAAGGCGGACCACGCTCCGACGTGTGTTTGTCGTCATTGCAGCGGTCGGTAGGATTATTTATCGAAGTGATTAAAGATGGGTACATCTTTATTCACATATACTATACATTATAAAATAGGAGATGTGGCTTGTTCACAAGTATTTATTTTTTCGTTTCGAACAAAAACAATCGTCGACTGGGAGCGCCTTAACCTAAAAAATGCCCAGACTATATTCTTGCCGATAATGTCAATCTGGCTCGCAGACGATCGGGATAAAGTATGTCGTTTTGTGGGAAACTTGTCCTAAATATAGGCTGGGTATTATTTCGGACGCTGTCGCGCGCGCCGTCCAATTCCAATCTAAACACATTACCGGACGGTCTAAGCTCGCGTTTATTACGCCAGTGTTTTAAAACATCGATTAGCTTTACGGATAATTACAATGTTTGGATAAAACATAAACTCATTAACATTTATCGTTCGACGGCAAGCGTTCGTGGAAGTTAATTATATCTACATTGAAAGTGCAGTGCCGAGTGGGATTAATTTAATGATATTTATAAGTGTGAAATGTGTGTGACAGTATGGTTGTTGGTTCTGATATTTGCACCATGTTCTTTATCTCAAGAGGAGCAAGGAGAGAAAATAAGGGTCTTAGGTGAGTTGACATAGCAATTTAGAAAGTGAATTGCGTCGTCCCGTTGTGAGAGCACTGGGATTTGTTACTGTAAGTTAATTTAGTTCCTAAAACAAATAAATTATAATTTGTATTAAATTGATTTTTTTAATCAATTAATAGACAGTTCAACGGTCTTTAGATATTTCACTTTCAAAACTTTCGTGAGTTGTACTACACATTATTACAACAACGGGAAATAATTAGTAATTTCTAGTAATTTAATTAGTAATTTCCCGTTGTTGTAATAATGTGGGTCTTCAGATAGCCTGTTTCTTGTGTATTTTGTAACAAATGTGTACTTAAATATATTGCAATTCCTTTCTATAAGCAAATAAAGCTATTGTTCCATTATTTTCCAAAAACTATGTAAAAACTAGTCACGGGTAGGTTAGCTTAGGTACCTTTATTAATTAACACTTGTTGTATAGTAGGTAGTAGTAGTTACCTTCTTCTTTTTTATAAAATACTAGCCGACCCGTGACAGACGTTGTCCTGTCAAATTTCAATAATCGAATAGAAAAGACTGAATGTTTTAACCCTCGTATTCAGGAACGACACTGTGAGCACACGCACCCACAGTGGACGAAATCTTTTTTCATAATCATCACTTTATGTGTTGTGCGACACTGCATAGTGTGACTAGTGGCACACCAGCGCCATCTATACCAAATTCATCCTTTTTGCGTTTTGTATCATTTTGGGGATGTTTTTCGTATGTTAAAGTAGTCTATTTTTTATTCAGGCATTATATCTACATTTACAGCAAATTTCATCTTAATCTGTTTTATCGTTTAGGCCTGATTAAGGAACAAACATAAAAACAAACTCACAAACTTTCGCATTTATAATATTAATATGATGTGTTTATATTTCAGGAGGGATATTCTACCAAGATGATACTGATTTAAAAGAGGCATTGGCTTTGAGTGGTCGTTTGTTTGGTTTCAATACGTTAATAAAGGAGATCCAAAATGATGGCGATATTCTTGAAATATCAAACAGTGTGTGTGAACTTGCAGAGGTAAGACTTTATACAGACACATACTAAATTATATAGGGTTCGTTAAATTAATCTACAAGCTTTCGCCAGTGACTTTATTTATGATACCGGAAAAATGGAGCCTTCGTGATATTCCATGCTACAAACTGTATCTATTACCATTGAAAGAACTAGGATCATTGAAAAAAAAGGTAGACTCCAAGCCGTGTTTGTTGCCTGATTCTTCTAGGCTTGGTCGCGAGGAACAGGCGTCGCTTCACCTAGTTCCTAAGACGTTTCAAAGTAATCCTTGTAATTTTATTAAAATAAATGATTTATTAATTTTAATTTTAATTTATTCAAAATTTTTAGTCGTTACTGCCTTATTGAACCATTAACAAAAACACTCATAAACTTGAGCATTTTTATTTTTCGCTAAGAAGTTCTTGTCTTGATTTTTTTTTAAAGTTCATGTTTTGAATAAATAAAATATACAAATGAAAATCATAGTATGGTCAGGTTTATTAGCATAATATTATTTGAGGTAAAATCCTAAATGTAAGGATTTATATCGATAAACACAATACAATTAAACATTTCAGGAAGGAGTTATGGGAATCATAGACGCCGTGGGTGGCCGAGCCACCGAAAACATTCAATCTCTATGCGACTCTCTGGAACTGCCTCACGTGGTGGTACAGCATACTGACCTCTTCTCAAGGAACTGGTCGATACTCAGTTTATATCCTAGCCCGTCTGTTTATAATCAAGTGAGTATAATCTGTACTTTGTCAATAATCCGCATCTGTCTCGTGTGTTTGTTGTTCTTGCGATTTACCACGACATTGAATTACTACCGGGCTTTGCTCGCGTGGTACTTGTATGGAATGTCTCTATGTTATTTCCAGGATATAAGGCATGGATACAAACAAAAACGTTCAGGGGGGTTAGCATGAACTACTATAGTATCGACAACGTATCGTCAAAATGCCAAAACTGACACTATCACTATACAAAAAGTGACAGTTTTGACATTTGGACGATACGTTGTCGATACGAAAGTAACAGATTTACAATATTAGTACCTATGTAAGACATTTGTAATGTCAAATGATATATAGGTTGGAGGCGCTGACCAAAAAAAATGTTAAAAATGTTCTTACGATAGACCTCATCTCAGATCTCAAGGCGCTCAGATCTTTGAATATGTGTAATGGGGGGTAGTCAGAGACACATCAGCCACATTACATTTAGAAAAAAATGTACCTATCCTTGGAACACATGGTGGCCTGTATTACAGGTTTTTTTCAAAAACCTATTTCAGGCACCAGTCTCTCGCTAAACAGGTGAACCTAACATCATCCTTTAGATAAGCACCAAGTTTATATTACCTACCATGTGAGAGAAAAATAAATTATTTTTATTATTATTATTATTATTTACTCATACAAAGTATAATTTTGTTGTATTACTTGCATGAATTTAATATAGTACTTGTACTTGTTCGAGTTTTTTTACTAAATCTTGGTTTTAAAAATATAGAATCTCTTATTTATTTACTATTCCAGTATCGTTTTTCTTTAATTTCAGGCGATACAAGAGCTAATTTTGTTTAAAGATTGGCAAAACTTCACTATTCTGTATTCGAGAGGGTACAGTGTTGTGAAAGTAAGTGATTTAATGATGATGGGTAACACTACAGAGAGATACACTATCACGGTTAGAGAACTTGGTGGTGATGATTACAGGTACGAGTATATTTGATAATTAGCAGTCCGCCCCGGCGTCGCACGAGTGTAATAAAGATTTTTTTTTACCATTAATCACGTTTTAGTAGAGATCCTTAGTTTTTTTCTAGTAATAAATATAGCTTATGTTACAAATAATGTAGCATTCTAATAGTGAAAGATTTTTTACAAACAATTATTTATTTATTTAAAAAAAAAAAAAAAAAAAAAAATACCAAACATTACGATTTTAGCCTCCCTCCCTTCTTTCCATACCTTTCGATCTCCAGCTAAGTTGTGCCAGTCATTTAAATGACTGTTGAGATCGTCTCGCCATCTCCTCCGGGGTCTGCCACGAGGGCGCCAAGTTTGTGGGGACCTATCGGTTGTTATTTTGGCCCTAAGATCGTCCGGCATGCGAGCGACATGTCCTGCCCAATCCCATTTGAGTTTTATTACAAAAAAAAAAATCAAATGTTTCCTAGTTATAATACGAAAAGTACGAGTATTAGTATAGATATTTAGATATAGACTAGCTGCGGCTTCACATGGTTTTACTAATTAAGATTATGAGGAAAATGTTGATACCTTAGGTTACATTATTGCATTATAAGTGAGGATCTCTGATTTTTTTTAAATAAAACATAGCCTATGTTTTTCGCTGATAATACAGCTTTTTATAGATGAAAGAATATTTAAAACCGGTCCTGTATTTTTATAGTTAATCATAGTAATTCAATGTTTTGAAATGTGTACATTTTCTAAAGTTTTTTATGATTCTCGTATACTATTGTGGTTTGAAGTGTGGGTGTAAAGCGAATGTTACGAATTGCAGGAGGTTCATTTATGTGGGCGATATTGTGTATTTGCTCACTGTGATGTACCTACCTACTTCAAAGGAACTATTGCGCGCTAGCTTGTAACAAAATGGTACCTACTTTTGTAGACAACACCTACGGGTAATGCGAGTATGTTTGGTATTTCTAAAGTGGATGTTATTATTGTTGACTAGATTTCTTATAATACGGTGCCAGATAAATAAAAAATGATAAAAATACAAAAAAGAGCTTAAGATGTTATAATCCTCGAGCATAATAAAATCATCACAGTCGTGTTAACGTTTGAAGATGACTAAGGGGTAGTCAGAGGCACGACAAACATTAAATTTGGACAGGCCTACTTTTTATAGTGTTTGTATTTTATACGTGACTGATTAAAAGATTTCAATTATGTCATAATGGTTTTCTACTGAGGACGGAGAGCTCTATCATATTTTATTAATTACTTTGAATAACCTAAGGTATAATATATTCCTTCCAGAGATGTTCTGATTGAAGCTAAAGAAAATGGCTACGTGAATTTTGTGGTTGATTGCCCATCAGTGAACCTAGAACAGCTGTTATCCCACGCTCAACAGGCTGGACTGATGGCTGACGAACACTCATACATCTTCGTGTCCCCGGACTTGTTCACATTGGACATGGAAAGATACAGATATGGAGGAGTTAATATGACAGGTGAGCGATTGGCTAAATTATAAGGATTAGTTACATAGTAGCACGCTTTAGCACTGCACGGTTGTCACTATAGGTACATGAAGTAATAAATTATGAAATCCGTTCATTGTGGATGGGGCGCGATTTGTGTATTCGTGATGTAAATTTTATTTTACAGTAGTTACAGTATAGTCAAGTCATCTTGTCATGCCTCCAAGTAGTACCAAACGGTAGGTATAAAAAAACAATATTTTTTTTACTATTTTATTATTTATAAATTAGATTTTACAGTACTTACAGTATAGTCAAGTCATCTTGTCATGCCTCCAAGTAGTACCAAACGGTAGGTATAAAAAACAATATTTTTTTTACTATTTTATTATTTATAAATTAGATTTTACAGTACTTACAGTATAGTCAAGTCATCTTGTCATGCCTCCAAGTAGTACCAAACGGTAGGTATAAAAACAATATTTTTTTACTATTTTATTATTTATAAATTAGATTTTACAGTACTTACAGTATAGTCAAGTCATCTTGTCATGCCTCCAAGTAGTACCAAACGGTAGGTATAAAAACAATATTTTTTTTTACTATTTTATTATTTATAAATTAGATTTTACAGTACTTACAGTATAGTCAAGTCATCTTGTCATGCCTCCAAGTAGTACCAAACGGTAGGTATAAAACACAATATTTTTTTTACTATTTTATTATTTATAAATTAGATTTTACAGTACTTACAGTATAGTCAAGTCATCTGGTCATGCCTCCAAGTAGTACCAAACGGTAGGTATAAAAACAATATTTTTTTACTATTTTATTATTTATAAATTAGATTTTACAGTACTTACAGTATAGTCAAGTCATCTTGTCATGCCTCCAAGTAGTACCAAACGGTAGGTATAAAAACAATATTTTTTTTACTATTTTATTATTTATAAATTAGATTTTACAATACTTACAGTATAGTCAAGTCATCTTGTCATGCCTCCAAGTAGTACCAAACGGTAGGTATAAAAACAATATTTTTTTTACTATTTTATTATTTATAAATTAGATTTTACAATACTTACAGTATAGTCAAGTCATCTTGTCATGCCTCCAAGTAATACCAAACGGTAGGTATAAAAAACAATATTTTTTTTACTATTTTATTATTTATAAATTAGATTTTACAGTACTTACAGTATAGTCAAGTCATCTTGTCATGCCTTCAAGTGGTACCAAACGGTAAGTATAAAAAAATATGTAGATAGGTGTAGGTGATGGTAGGTAAGTGTGTTTTGTCTGATGACGTCCAAATACAAGTACAATCGTGGTGATGATGATATTCCAGTATAATAAATTTTTAGTAACGGTGGTAAAGCAAGGGGCTAGGCACTAATCTACCTTTGGACTTCTGTTTAATACATTTTTTTGCGATACCTTTTATAATAAGTGTAGCTAGATCCTTGTTAACGAATTAACTCGATTAAGTATCACATGTTGCTTTATCATGATTACAAAATCTGCACGTCGTAGAACCATAATGCTCTTAGATTGTTAATAAAGGTATGAATTAGGAAACAGGCGTAATTAATGTACCTACACTAAGACGGTGGGATCAACTCTTTAATTCTTGTTTAGTCTATAATTCCTTTACAGCTCTATTTTTTTATACAAAAATCTTTCCTCTTTTTAGGTCTACGCCTCCTAAATCTCAAAGATAACATCGCCCTATGGAACTTCACCGCAGAGTACAACAATGCTTTCAACAACAGTGAAGAGACACTGATTCTGCCAGAACAGCTCAAGACCAAAGTTGTGCTTATCCACGATGCAGTAAAAATATTTTCCACGGCATTGGACAAAATAAACACAACAATAACGCCTACACAGCTCAGCTGCACAGACTACACCTCTTGGAAATATGGATCGACTATGCTTAATTTTATGAAAACCGTGAGTAAAGTTGCGCAGTAGTGGGCGGGCGACTGCCCGACTAAGACTCAAGTTCGATACCCACAGCGGAACAAACGTTTGCATGATCTCCAAAATCAAGGAATCTTATTGCGTTATCACACTGGTAATTTCCCATTATATAACTGTCAAAAGACCATGGGATTTTGACAGTTGCAGCCGATTACGATTACCTTAACTAAGACTAAACAATCTGTTGCTATGTATTATGCCTAATTATGGACACAACTTGCAAACGCATGAACCTTTTAATAACTTTTTTTCCAGAATAAATTGAATGGTTTGACAGGTTCACTGTTATTCAATGGCATCGGCCAAAGATCTCAAGCATATTTTGATATCTTAGAACTGACATCATCAGGAAACCAATCCGTAAGTCGAAATTAAATTGCAAACCCTCCAAATATACATAATCAAGAAACCTCTTCACAAGTAAACAGTTTATTTCAAATCAAGAGTTAATTACGAACTATCTGTTTGTACTTAATATAGGCACATGTAACTAAACTTTTATAATAATAAAATTATTATATATTAATCTTCTAATATATAAAATTCTCGTGTTTGTAACCAAACTCCTTCGAAACGGCTTGACTGATTTTCATGATTTTTTTTGAGTATTTTCAGTAGGTCTTAGAGAGGTCGTAGGGTACTCGTAGGGTAAATCTCAAAGTCCTTTTTTCTGTTGGCTTATTGAAATTTGACAGGACAACGTCTGTCGAGACAGCTAGAATTATATATTTTTCGATTTCAGATTGGTGAGTGGAAAGTAGAAAATAATTTAAATATGTCCAGACCTTTTGTTCCTGACGCGGAAATAGGCGAAGAATCCATAATGAGAAATAAATCCTTAAGGGTATTGATTTCAACGGTACGTATTTTGTAACCTTTTTTTATTATCCTAATAATATTATAAATGCGAAATTATGTGAGTTTGTTTGTATGTGTGTGCCTTTGTCAGGACTAAACGACAAAACGGATTAAGATGAAATTTGCTATAGATGTAGATTATAGACATAGACTTCAAATACGAGAAACATCCCTAAAATGATAAAAAAAACGGAATAACTGCGCAATAAATTTGACATCAGTTGTCAGAGCAACGTGCGTTACTCTATGCGATTATTGAAGTTTAGAAAGGACAACGTTGTCTGCTAGTATCACATATTACACTGAGGAATAATGCAATTGACATAAATAACACTTCTATAATTACATTTACTAAAAAAATTTACAAAGACATGTTTTGTTTAACAATGAGGGCTGTGTAAAAAATTACAGACCGCTCCATACGGCTACGAGAAAATGTCTAAAGATAAATTAGAAGGGAACGATCGCTACGAAGGCTTTACGATTGACTTGATAGAACGCCTGTCTCAACTGTTGGGCTTCAGCTACGAGTTTGCCGTCGAAACATCTTATGGTAAAAAAGGAGCGGATGGAAAGTTCAATGGAATGGTTCTACAACTTCAAGAAGAGGTGAGTAGGTAACAGGGAGTGGGTCAGGTACATCCTAATAAATAAATAAAAATACATAAATATTGATGGACATTTCACACAGCGCCATCTAGCCCCAAACTAAGCAAAGCTTGTAATATGGGAACCAGATAACTGACAGAATACTTATAACTTTTTTTTTTTTTTTTCTAAGCGTATGTAATTTATTATACATACTAGCGACCCGCCCCGGCTTCGCACGGGTAGCATGTTATTATACATATAAACCTTCCTCCTGAATCACTCTATCTATTAAAAAAAACCGCATCAAAATCCGTTGTGTAGTTTTAAAGATATAAGCAAACATACATACAGACATACAGACGCGGGAAGCGGAAAGCGACTTTGCTTTATACTATGTAGTGATTATAATAATATTACAAATGTGAAAGTTTGTGAGTTTGTGAGGCCTAAACGACAAAACAGATTAAAATGAAATTTGCTGTAGATGTAGATATAATGCCCGAATAAAACATAGACTACTTTAAATACGAAAACATCCACAAAATGAAAAAAACACATAAGGGATGATTTTGGTATAGATGGCGCTGGTGTGCAAAAAATCTGACATCCGTGTTGTCATCAGTCGTCATATCTATGCGATTATCGAAATTTGGACAGGACAACGTCTGTCGCGGGTCTGCTAGTAAAACATATATGACAAAAGAAATACCCACGAAATCATAACCTATTACATAAGTACCTATGGACTAGAGGCGTTGATGATGCATGACTTTTTCACAATTTGAAGTGATTCATTAGAGTTGCGGAAAGAAGTTTATAGAGTGACCGAGATATTTTATCTCCGAAAACTCTAAGTGGCAGGAAACGATTTTGAATCTACGCCCCGTCACGTCGCCGTCACGCCCGACATGCACTATTTCACCTATATCTCGTTATTTTGCATGAAAAGGTATAGACAACTATATATTTTTGGATTCTCCGTGAAATTTCCTACAAACTTATCTATAAACGCATTTCAGAGTGTAAATAACATTTTTAGGAAAAAAAAAATAGCGTAATAATTTTTTTTTTTTTGATAAAAAAAATTAAAAACATCATGAAAAAAAAATTTAAAGCAATTTAAATGAAGTTTCTTTTTTATATCATTTCTATAGCTATTATTTACCATATAAATAAGAAACTTTATAATAAACTAAATAAATGGATTTTTAGTGAATTTTTTTAGTTAAAAAAAAAAATGGCGCTAAAAAAAAATTATTTTAAATTTGCGCGGAAACATATTTCGGATCCGGAAGTGAATGGTTTTGTTACACAGAACGATACTGTCATCTGTCAGCTTCGTAACAGTCAAAACCCGGAAGCGATAGCTCTTCGGGTTATTTTATAATAAATTTTTCAAAAATTCCTAAATTTTCGAAAAAAAAATTGGATTAAATTGGATCAGTGTCATTTAAGGGAAGAAATTTATTGGATAATTTTGGATCAGCGGCCCTCTATAAGAGAAAACATCCACAAAATGAAAAAAACACATAAGGGATGATTTTGGTATAGATGGCGCTGGTGTGCAAAAAATCTGACATCCGTGTTGTCATCAGTCGTCATATCTATGCGATTATCGAAATTTGGACAGGACAACGTCTGTCGCGGGTCTGCTAGTAAAACATATATGACAAAAGAAATACCCACGAAATCATAACCTATTACATAAGTACCTATGGACTAGAGGCGTTGATGATGCATGACTTTTTCACAATTTGAAGTGATTCATTAGAGTTGCGGAAAGAAGTTTTTTTTGTACGACCGCGTATATGTTTTTCCTGAAGATCTAATTTTGATAAACATTTTCTATTGTTTTTAGAATAATTCGAAGTTAGTCTCATTTAAATTGTACCTATTTATGTAAGACTATTAGTTTTATTTATAAAAATTAAAATTAATTATCCTGTGACTTTTCGATTGATCGACACTTTTTGTCGGTTTTCCTTTTTCTTATTTTTTGGAGTTTACTCCTTAAGAATCGGTTTTTGATATAAGGCGCCCGGTATGAGAAAAACGTGAGGTGTAAAATCTACTGAACGAATGACCTCGTTACGTTTTTGGTGCGCAACTTTCTAATTTGGTGTGAGCAGTGCAGCTAGATCGTGGGTAGTGTGTACCCTTACTTTGCCTATACGTTATAATGCTTTCTCTCACTCTTACTGATGGCAAAACATCTTATAGTGGGGGTACGCTCTTAGGGATGCAACATCGCTCTTAAAAACATCGATGTATAATAACATCGATGTTCAAACAAAAACATCGATGTTAAAAAAACATCGGTCATAAGAACGATGCATCGATGTTTTATCGATGTTTTGTTTTTACCTTACGATTCATTGGTAACAAGAAATATGGTTATATAAATCTAAATTAATAAAATATAAATAAAAGTAAAAAAAAATTGAATTAATAAATAATAATAAAATGTATAATTTTTTACAAGTTATTCCCTGTCAAACAAGAACAAAACATTTTAGTATGCAAAAATATTTATTTCAAAAACCAATTTAGTAATGTTACTTATTTTTTCAAGTTCAAAAATCTTGAAATTTCTGTCGGCAAATCGAAGTATGCGCATAAAACGACGTGTTATTAGCGTTACGTTCGCGAGCCGACTGAAAAGACAACGATTAACGATGTCGATGTTTATGCCGAACATGAACGATGTATCGGCGATACATCGCTGATAAATACATCGATGTTAACATCGATGTTTATTAACGATACCTCGATGTTTTTAAAACATCGATGTATCGTTTGCATCCCTATACGCTCTACGCACGATCTGGTAAACTCTAGTCGTGCGTCGGAGCTGACACACACAATTTTTTTTTAAACTAAATTATTTGCACACTAGAGATAAGTATGCGTACATACTATGTGTTCGATTTTATTTATTTATTTATACTTTAATTGCACTTAATAAATACAAAAAGGCGGACTTAATGCCGAGGCATTTTTTACCAGCCAACCTAATTGGTAGTGGAAAATGCCAACTAGGAAAAAAAAAAAAACTTAAAAACTAGGTAATGGAAACATGGAAAAATTAGATTTAAAATAAATACGACAGAAAATATAATTATAATTATATAAGTATATAGATATATGTATAAAAATATAATATATCAATATATAAATAAACCTATGTTGTATAAAATAAATGGATTAACAAGTTAGTATAAGAGTGTAGTTACTAAGTTACTATAAGAGTTCTTTAAGTTATCAAATGACATGTGTGTATGATTTTCTAATGTTTATGTAACTGTTGGATGTTATTTAATTTGTTCTCTTTAGAAAGCCGACTTAGCTCTTTGCGACTTCACAATGACAGCAGAACGCCAGTCCGGTATCGACTTCTCGACGCCTTTCATGACGCTAGGCATCGGGATTCTGTACAAGCAGCCCAGTAAGCAACCGCCTGAGATGTTTTCGTTTTTGGCTGTATTTTCTAAAGAGGTAATTTTTTAACTACCTGAATAACATGTTGATCATAGACACTAACCCACCGCCGTGCAGCGACTGTGTAGTGTAGGCTATGTGATTATTTTTCATTAAGACGAGTAATAAATGTTTTTGATGAATGCAGAATCGTTTTTTCTCAATAACCGCAAAACATACAGTTTTGTTGTTTATGACAAAGATAACTTAAGGATATAATCTAGATAAATTACAGACAGAAACACGATTGGTGAAACTTTTATCGATAGATTTATTTTCCAAAGATGGCTCTTCAAAAACACTAGTTTCGTTTTTAATCAAAACTATGAATAGCTAAATAGTTAATTTTTATATAATTCGTTAGATAATCATACTAGCTAAGTAAATTACAGACATTTTCTTTTTAAATTTGATGGTTTTCAAGATAATGCAGATTTATCACTTTTTCCGTCTTATCCAGTTAGACTCAGCCCATACATAAAGTCAAAAATTTCACTTATCACCTTAAAGACTAATTGTCATCTGAAGGTTAGCTGGTAGATATTTTAGAGAATATTAGTAATAACCAAGCATTGCAAATAATACCTCACCCCTAGCCATACTGCATAAGTAGCTCAACAAATGTTACTCATCGGTTCTTAGCACCTACAATTTAGTCACAAAACATTTGCCTAAAGTCTTGGTTAAACTGTCTCACCGAATATTTACTAATTCAATTCAGGTCTGGATCAACATGCTTCTCATCCAGTTGGGTCTCGGCGTGATCATGATATTTGTGGGGAGAATCTCCAACAAGGAGTGGCAAAACCCAGTACCGTGCATCGAGCAGCCAGAAGAGCTCAGTAATCAGTTCAGCTTCGCGAACTCCGTGTGGCTCATCATAGGATCCGTTATGCAGCAAGGATCTGAGATCGCTCCTATGTATGTGAGTTTTATTATTACCAAATAACTTTGTTAGTCTTCTCTCTCGGCCAGTAGTCGGATATATATGAGTACATGTATGCAATTGAAATTTGACTTATCTATACTAATATTATAAAGAGGAAAGATTTGATTGTTTGTTTGTTTGTTTGCATCGAATAGGCTCCGAAACTACAGGACCGATTTGAAAAATTATTTTACCATCAGAATTCTACATTATCCCTGATTATAGGCTATAGAATATTTTCAAAATCGTTAGGGATCCGTATGAAAACTTCGATAATGTAACACAACGTGTAAAAAAAAACAAAAAAATCCTTATATCGCGTACGCTGCAGTAATTGTTGACAATAGAGCAAAGTAATGTAAGTACTACAGTTTTAAAGAAAACATTAATAACTAGAAAAAAATGTGTAAGAAAATTACCCATAACATCATTATTACACCCGTGCGACGCTGGGGCGGACAGCTAGTGAAAAATAAAATAATGGTGGGTACTTATAAACCCTATTGGCAAATCAATTAAACTACTCCACTAGTAGGACTTCTGTCTTATTATTTGGGTAGAGTATGCAAGTCTATGGTTTGTAGTTGGATGGTAAAGAATCTGTTGGCTTTTTAATTAAACGTCTAGGAATATTGAATTAATTTTACAATAATACTGATCAGTTTTTTTTATTTATTAATGTAGTTGTATAGAAGTAAATGTATTATTACTTGATGTTTACTAATGTTTTCAGTGCATTAGCACCGCGTCTGATCACTAGTATCTGGTGGTTCTTTACACTGGTTATGGTGGCTTCTTACGTTGGTACATTGGTAGCCTTTCTGACTATCGAGAAAAATGTCATGCCCTTCGAGACGGTCGGCGAGCTTTACAGGCATAAGTCAATCCAGTACGGTGCTAAGGACAGTGGTTCTACGATAGACTTCTTTCAGGTACTTATGATGAATGAATCCTAATCCTAATCACTACATAGTATAAAGCAAAGTCGCTTTCCGCTTCCCGCGTCTGTATGTCTGTATGTATGTTTGCTTATATCTTTAAAACTACACAACGGATTTTGATGCGGTTTTTTTTAATAGATAGAGTGATTTAGGAGGAAGGTTTATATGTATAATAACATGCTTAATATATTAGAGAACCACTGATAATTTTAAGATTTCAAATCAGCGCGACTTTTTAAAAAAAAATTAAATGTTGTTAACGTGTATACAAAGACATTCTGTAATATATTTTGGTATCAGCTTTGCACCCGTGCGAAGCCGGGGCGGGTCGCTAGTAATATTATAAACGTGAAAGTTTGTGAGTTTGTATGTATGTTTCTTCCTCAATCAGGCCTAAACGACAAAACGGATTAAGTTGAAATTTACTGTAGATGTAGATATAATGCCCGAATAAATAATAAACTACTTTAAAATATGAAAAACATCCCCAAAACGATAAAAAAACGCAAAAAGGATGATTTTGGTACAGATGGCATTGGTGTGCAACAAATCTGACATCACAGACTAAAAACATTTAGTCGTCATAGCAACGCAGTTTTGATTAATGAATGGTACGCATTCTAGCAAAAATTTTAATTTATTAATCAGTACAAGGTTAATAGGTAAAAAATTGGCCAAATATTGCATATTCCCATGTTTTTCCCTTTATTAAAATTTGACAGGACAACGTCTGTCACGGGTCGGCTAGTAATTTATATTTAGTGTATTTTAGAAAATTACCCTAAGTAAGCTATTACGTAATTATGTCATTAATTATTATTTCCATGTTTGTAGTACTCAACAAAAGAAGAATATAGAGCGATGTACGCTAAAATGAAGGCAAATAATTGGCTGGTGAAAGAAAACCAACAAGGCGTTTCAAGGTAATGAAATAATTTTAGCTTCCTAACTTCAGTTATGTACTTATATAACAAATAAAACCGGCCAAGTGCGAGTCGGACTCGCGCACGAAAGGCTACGTACCATTATCTAAAAAACGGCAAAAAATAAAACACGTTTGTTGTATAGGAGCCCCACTTAAATATTTATTTTATTCTGTTTTTAGTATTTGTTGTTGTAGCGGCAACAAAAATATATCATCTGTGAAAATTTCAACTGTATAGCTATCACGGTTTATGAGATACAGCCCTATGACAGAAAGACGGACAGCAAAGACTTAGTTTTTACCCTTTGGGTCCGGAACCCTAAAAACAAGAAGCTCTTGTCAGTAGGTAGCTCACGTGCGGTTGAGCCTCGCAGTTGCCTTTTCACTGGAATGAACGAGTCCCACGTTACTCGTTCACGACTTCACGACACGACTTGAACTGACGTTGTGTTTTCAGGGCTGAAAATACAGCTTACGCATTTTTCATGGAATCCACGTCCATAGAATATACCACGGAGAGACACTGCGATTTGCTTCAAGTCGGAGATTTACTCGACTCTAAAAGTTATGGCATTGGCATGAAAAAAGGTAATCCTAATCCTAATCGTAATAATATTATAAATGCGAAAGTTTGTGAGGATGTATGTATGTTTGTTCCTCAATCAGGCCTAAACGACAAAACAGATTATGTTGAAATTAGCTGTAGATGTAGATATAATGCCCGAATAAATAATAGGCTACTTTAAAGTATGAAAAACATCCCCAAAATGATAAAAACCATGATTTTGGTATAGATGGCGCTGGTGTGCAAAAAATCTGACATCCGTGTTGACATCAGTCGTCATATCGCATCGCGTTACTCTATGCGATTATCGAAATTTGGATAATAATTTTAGCATTTTTTAGTATTCATGTAAGTACCTACTCAATACACATTCTGATTTACTGACTGGTATCTCCATTTTATCAGGTTCGGCGTACAAAATTTACATTGACGACGCATTATTAAAAATGAAAGAATCGGGAGAAATTCAGAAGTTGAAAAACGTTTGGTGGAAAGAAAAACACGGTGGTGGAAAATGTGGAGTGAGTATTGAAAAAAAACCGGCCAAGTGCGAGTCGGACTCGCGCACGAAGGGTTCCGTACCATTATCTATAAAAAAGGCAAAAAAAAAACACGTTTATTGTATGGTAGAGCCCCACTTATATATTTATTTTATTCTGTTTTCATTTGTAATTATATTGTTATAGCGTCAACAGAAATACATAATCTGTGAAATTTCAACTATCTAGCTATCACGGTTCATGAGATACAGCCTTGTGAAGACAGAAGAAGAAGTCTTAGTAACAGGGTCCCGTTTTTTACCCTTTGGGTACGGAACCTAAAAACACAAAGAAATACGTCATGTTGCCAACATACTGTGTTTTATATTTTTTACCGTTCATTTGCAATTAACTGCCATGAGTAGCATAAAACCATCAAAGCACTCCTCCCCCTTTTATACTCCTCACATTGTAAGGCTTTTAATAAGGGATCTTGAATTCTTTACAATCCTAACGCCAGCATTGAACTACTCCTTAGAGGATGCTTTAGGAAATTAATTATTATTATGAGACTGCAACTTAATTACATTTCAGCCGATGGAATAAAGAATAGGTGCGAAGGAAATACCTTATTGTAAACGCCGCCTGTTTAAGTTGTAACCTTACGATATACACCGTGCAAGGGTGTAGCCATTTTCTTTAGGGGGGTAGGGATCAGATAAAGAAAATCCTGTGTTTGTGTTAAATGTATGAAAATATTAAAAACAAAGATTAGAACAATACAGTCTGTATGGTTGTAATCGTGCTTTTTAACAAATATGATGATATAAGTATCACACATTCTTCTAGCTCTTCTAGAGAGGGGCCACCCCCCCTCCTGCCCGTACCTTGCTACGCTCATGACAGTGTTCAAAAATGTGTAGTATACACTACGTATACATTTTTTAATTATTCAATAAAATATTCGTAAGTTTTCTCTTTACCAGATATCCTAAAAAATTGTTGATATCTAAAAAAAATCTTGAAATTAACAAAATTATATCGTCTTCTGACTTTTTGATTGGTCCAAACATTTTCGTCGGTTTTTTTAAAGTTTTATCTTACGTGCTCTGCCCTTGATTTCAGGAAAAACATGACGAAGAACAAAAGCAACTGGGTATGAAGAATATGTTGGGTGCTTTTGTGGTGCTCGGCGGTGGTTGCCTTGTCGGCCTTTTTATTTCTACGCTGGATATGTTGTGGGGAGTTTTCAAGCGGACAGTGAAGTATGGCGTAAGTACAACTTTAGACCTAAAGTACACCAAATATGAATAAAGAGAACCGTAAGACAAGTTTGTGAGGATGCTTGGATGTTTGTGCCTTAATCACGTTCGCACGACCAAACGGATTTTTGTTGATACTTGGAATGTAGGTACATAGCCAATGCCATGGAATAGGCTACTATTTAGCCAGGTAAAACGCGGGCAAAGCCACGGGCTGAAGCTAGTAATAATCTATGCAGGTACAATTTTAACAGTTAATTTTATATAAAAATATTTTACAAGTAAATAAATAAATAAATAAATATTGGTGGACATTATCACACAGCGCCATCTAGTCAAAGCTTGTACTACGGGAACTAGATAACTGATAGAATACTTATATACTTTATTTTTTTTAATATATACAATAACACCCAGACACAGAACAAACATCTATGTTCATCACACAAATATTTGTCCTGGGTGGGGATCGAAGCCACAACCTACAGCGCAAAGAAGGCAGAGCTACTACCAACTAGTACTTTCAGTGTTCGAATGATGCGTTTATTTCTAGTTTAAATCAATTAAATACTTTATGTAACTCCTTTTTATTACGATTGCTATTAAAAAACCTTTTTGCTCAAGTTGTAAAAATAAAAAACAAAAGCCTAAATTAACAACAGTATGAGTTATTGTCTGAGTCTTGAGTCTTTGTTAGAATTTTTATTTTTTATGTTCCCTATCAATCAACACCAATGTTATATAGGAAGTGGTTGTAAAACTTTTTCGCATTGTTTTCCAGACCACATTCAAAGACGAGCTGGTAGAGGAACTGAAATTCGCACTCAAGTTCAGCGGCAGCGTGAAGCCAGTAAAGCGAAAATTGAAGACGACAGACGGCAGTGAAGAAGCATTCGCCCAAGCTGAAGGCAAAGATGAAATCATGTCTCTCCCCTCCATCCGTTCTGGTAGATCTACCAGCACTCATAAAACTTGTCACTCGCACAACTCCAGACATTCTTCTAAAAGTTTAGTTGTGGCTTTTGCGAAAAGAAGATCTTACAGCTAAGTTAATAGCAAACATCAAACGTTGTAGCGCATCGAAAAACATAACGAATTGCGCGATCCGTTGGGAGTAACCCATGTTTTTTCGAGGAAAAAATACCTTAGGATAATTATGACATAGTATTTTGAGTTTGTCGGTTTTGTTTTACGATCTCATTGTTTTTTGCTTGTTTAACTATTTGTAATATACTATGTTCATTTTAAACAGTCTGGATAAAATATGTATAAACTTATAGAAACCAGTTCGTATACTTAGCGACGATTGGCTTGCAACCTGTTACGTATGAAATGATTACTTACTGCAAAATTTAGGCATGTGTCTAACGTTTTGTTTGGACGTGCCTCTGTCTACCCCTGACATCTCCAAGGATCTGCTAGAGATCTGCGAAGATGTCTACATTGCGTACCGTACTTGGGGATTAAAGTAGTAATCCTATTTCAAAAAAAATCATCGATGTAAAAACATATATCTTCATGTTTTTCAAAGTAAACATTTTTATACTATCTGCAAATAGATAATAAGTATTAATTATTAGAAAAAAATGTTTTTTTTTCAGTAGGTATTATAAAAGTTATGGAATATACAATAATAAACCGACGAAAATGTTTCGACCAATAATTTTATGAAGGAACTATTAAATATGATTTTTTGAAAATGAGATTATATATATTTTACATAGGTAGATTCATAAATCCAAGCTTTTGTCGCTAACGAAGCGGAATACACAAGTGCAGAGGATAGAGCCTCCGTGGAGTGATTTACATAGTTTATCCACATGAATACCCCTCTTGGTTATCAAAGGCTCGCATTAGGCTGCTACCTAAGAGTACCTTTTACGTTTGCATAATAATGAGCAATTTTCCATGTAGGCGCTGGATTTCTTACATAACGCAGCTTGTACTAAACTGTTTTCTAATTGGTTTTTCATAAACAACCAGTAACAATACATAGTTGGGTACTACCTATAGATATATATAATAGATAGGTGGGTACTACCTATACAATTTCGTTTAAGGCGACTTGCATTTTTTTGGTTTTTTTATAGGCTGAGTCTATTCAGGTAAAACGGAAAAAGTGTTAAAACTGTGTTATAGAAAACCATTAAACTTTAAAAGAAACCGCCAATATTTATTTATTGTCTTTCATTTATGATGATTATCTAACGAATTTTATAAAAATGAACGGTTCAGCTATTCATAGTTTTGAGTAAAAATGTAAACAATGTTTTGGAAGAGCCAACTTGGAAAATAAATCTATCATTAAAAGTTTCACCAATCGTGTTTCTGTTCTTCATTTGTCTAGATTAAACCCTAGTTATCTTTGTCGTAGAAAACAAAACTGTATGTTTTGCGGTTATTGAGAAAAAACTATTCTACATTCATCAAAAAAAATATACAACACTAGTTTTTAATTACCAAAAAAAATAATAACGTATTGTCAGTGTCTGTTACTAATTAAATTTAAGTAGTTAAAACTTAAATTAAAAAATTAAAAATAATATCCTTAAAAAAACACAATATTTAGTTAACCGTTTATTCATACGCACCTACCACATAGCTACTCATATTTTCACGATTCTATCCATTCATAAATAGCTCGCCGTCTCCGTTGTAATTTGTGTAGTATTTTCTAGTACTGAGACCATAAATTAGTGCCAATTTTCGGTTAAAAAGAAACCTCGATAACTTTGTGATAGTGCAATAATAAATCATGCTGACAGTGCTCAGATCATAAGAAGCTTCTGCTGCAACGGTCAATTTTTTTTTTCGGTATATTAAAACTATTATTGTATACCTCGTCTTAAAAACGGCCAGTTGAGTTTCAGCAAAAATCCTACTAACATTATTATAAATGCGAAAGTTTGTGAGTGTTTGTGTGTGTTTGTTACTCTTTCACGCAAAAACTACTGAACGGATTAAAATGAAACTTTACAGTAATAAAGATTATACATCAGAATAACACATAGACTACTTTTTATCCAGGTACCACCCGTGCGACGCCGGGGCGAGCAGCTAGTGTTCACATAAAACCTTTTTTAGATGCTGCACTGGCTGGCAAAAACTTTAAAGAATGGTGTCCAAATAAAAATTAATAGTTAGGTATGTATGTGCTTCGGACCGGCTGGTAATAAAGTAAAACAATCATCGGATCCCGTTATCTATGCAATAATAACACTAATAATATTATAAACGTGAAAGTTTGTGAGTTTGTATGTATGTTTGTTCCTCAATCAGGCTTTAAACGACAAAACGGATTAAGTTGAAATTTGCTGTATATGTAGATATAATGCCAGAATAAAACATAGACTACTTTAAATATGAAAAACATCCCCAAAACGATAAAAAAAAACGCAAAAGGGATGATTTCTGTATAGATGGCGCTATGCAACAAATCTGACATCACAGACTAAAAGCATTCAGTCTTTTCTATTCGATTATTGAACTTTGACAGGACAACATCTGTCACGGGGCGGCTAGTATCAAATAGTTTTAGCTATTATTATTCCAAATTGACACCGACAAATGGACGGTTGGTAAATTGACACCGACTGTACGATCGTGATCGCTCATAGTGTTTTCATGAGCACAACAAATTGCTTTTAGTAAGAATCACGATCCCGACTGTAATCTCCATGTACCTACGGTAGACATCTATTCGGTCTCTAGGCGCTCAGATCCTTGAAAATGAATAAGGTTAAACTTACTACTAAAATGTACCTTTATCTGCTGGTACCTTAGAGCAACACGGGCTTCCTACGGAAGGGAGTAGCCATTCGCCGCGGTCCCCTCTGTTAAAGTACAAGCCCAAGTGGGCATACACATTTTATAAAACATGTCAATGTGTGAGTCATCTGTACACGAATTATTAATGTAGTGTTGGATTGTTTATGTGTTAACGTCATCATTACAGTCAGTTGGCAGTTTTGTTTTTGCATGTAAGTGTGCGGAACTGCACTTGTGTGCACATTTCCCCCCGCAACAAACGCCAGAACTATTTTAATAGTAATCTATTGCTAAGACTACTCCCTTCCGTAGGAAGCCCGTGTTGCTGTCAGAGTGGTACCTTTAGAAAAACCCTCATGGCAACCATTATCATATTTTCTTTTATAAGAGTCCAGAGAGTTGAAATGATATAAATAAATAAACTAATTTGTGACCACGATAATAAAATTATCAAACAAATGCATAGATGTTTTAAAATTAAAACCTGTAACTTGATCATAAAAACTAGATTAGTTACCCCTAAGATTGACCTCTGCGGATTCCACCTCTCAATCAAGCAGGCTTCATTACGGACCCTCTTCAACTGGACACGTTACACGGGCTGACAAGCCCACATTTCTCAAACATTCTAATTAACTGAAGCTAAGAGTCAGCTGAATCTGGCCTGTGTCATTTCAAACTGGCTGTACGCGCAATAAAATAGGCTTTACCGTATTGAATATAGGTTCAATATGGCTTGAACATAAGTCATTAAAATTCTCAAAAAATATCAGGAAAATATGGGTACTAATAGACTCATTTGGTCAATTGAATTATAAGCTGTAGTCGCTATGTTTTTATGTTGACTAGAAAAAATAAATAAAATATTAAAAGCAATCTCTATAATGAACATTTAATAACAAATTATTGACAAAATAAACACATTATTTCCTCTTTTAATGATTTGTGTGCTTGGAGTGAATTGAAGACAAACTTGCAAGCATTATATTTATCCTGTGGCTGAAATTAGGTCGGATTCCACATAGGTTAAGTGTTGGTGAAGTTACAAAATCTAGTTACATGTCAGTGTGATAAACAGAGCCCATCAATATAGGTGGACATTTATTCATTGAGATAGTATCTTCAAAGAATTTTACTTGCAATACAGAATGGCCTGTATACCAAAACTGAGTTAAAGAGAGAGAGAGAGATAACGTTTGAAGCAGGACGGTTAATGTTTTGGTGAACTAGCTTTAGTTATTAATAGGTACTCCACTGACAAGAATGAATCAAGCGAAAGGTGAGGATTTTAATCTATTTTGAGCGAGTAGACTTGTACCTACGTAGTGTTGATCGTCACACATTTTTATATAGATTTAGCTTCTGAAACTGTGTTTCCTCATTCTAGCCATCTGCACAGCGTTACTCTGTCGCCTGCTGAGATGCAACGTATGCCGCGAATGAGTAGACCTATGCGACCGTGGCGTCGGAGCCGGGTCTTCATCGTCTATCTTTAACGATTCTTCCACCCTTTCTTCCTTTTCATCATGACCATCTTTTTCTTCGTCTTCTTCAACTTTCTTGGAACCAGCAGAACCACTGCCAGTGGACTCTCGGTGGCGTACTGGTTTGGTATCTCCGCTGGAGGTGAAGATAAACTTCATTTCAGCTCTTAACTCGTTTATAAAGGATACCTGCAAACAAACTTTGATTAGGCAAGTTCATGTTTATCTCTTTATGATACAAGATTCAGACGGGCATAAGCAGTGAAGTAAGAGCTAAGCAATTTTATAATATTCAATGAACAGCAGAAATGTTGACTACACTTCTGCATAATACTTACCATTTAGTCAGTAGTTGCAAATCATTGGTCTCAATAGGAATCACTAATATGGCGTACAAAGGGTGAACTCGACCATGCGTTTTGGGGTTACACGGGGTCATGCATTTCTGGTGGAAGGAAATTTCAATTATCACTCATGACTTTTTGGATCCAAACCCAAAACTTGAAGTACTTAATATCATGTTTCAGGTTGTAAAATAGATTCTGAGTAGGGCCACTCGCACACATCCTTTTCGCCAGTCAAAAAGAAGCCAGCCAAAAAACAAATGTATGTTTAACTTTGGAAAAAACGAGTTGCACAATCTTCCAACAAACCTTCATCCTACGAGATATCATCCAGACATCGAAGACCATTTCGAAGAATGCGCAGACGACCGCCATGGCGGAGCCGGCTACGAGGACGATAAACACTCCACCAACATTCGCTAGAACTAGAGGTTGGGCTTCAGATCCACCATCATCGTCATCCTAAAAGAACGTCTCATATTATCTCTTGCATCATCATCATCATCGACTCCTTATCCCACTTCATGTGGAGTTGGCACAGCATATTTTTCCACTCACTTCTTATGTACCTATAACCCCATATGTAGAAAGATAAAGCTTGGGATGTTTTATAACCGGCCGCTTGTCTGATATAATCTCATGTAGATACCTAGATATACCGTGGTATTATAATTAGAAGGTCGTACTTTATTTTTATTTTCACAATGTAAATGTTTGGTTTGTACCTACTTTGTAATTACATTGTTGGTCCCTGAAGAACACCTGATTTTATCTTTACCTACGTTGTACAGGATTTGGCATAATTAGGTCTTATAGACCTCTGGAAGCCATAACAACCTAATGGCAATACTGCAGGTACAATCGCCAATAACAAAACACTAACATCCTTATAAGTTTTTATTATCGTTTCACAACTTTTTTTGCCTTATAACCGGATAAATTACCAATTCTTACTTAGTTAGGGAAGATAAGACTTATAATTTATTACAGTGATGATAATGTTATTTTATTTGTTTATCTTGGTACCTACCTTATTATAAATCCTAATATTATAAATGTGAAAGTTTGTGAGTTTGTATGTATGTTTGTTCCTCAATCAGGCCTAATGACAAAACGGGTTAAGTTGAAATTTGCTGTAGATGTAGTTAAAATGCCCGAATAAAACATAGACTACTTTAAAATATGAAAAACATTCCCATAATGATAAAAAAGGCAAAAGTGCAAAAATACTAACATCACTGACTAAAAACATACAGTCTTTTCTATTCGATTATTGAAATTTGACAGAACAACGTATGTCACGGGTCGGTCAGTTTGTTACAATATTCACCCGGTATAAAGCTTCTAAACTTACAGCACATGCACCTCCGCCCCTCTTCTCTTTCCACCATTTATCTTTCATTCTGGTTATTTTGCCTTCCTCTTGAAGCTGCAGTATCGATTCACTCATAGGCTGGCGGTATGGAGAATCTGTAAATAAATAATTACGTTTATAAAACTTTATGCATGTTAAAAACAAAACCGACTTCATGCATGTTGTTATAAATTGAATTGAACAAGTCCAAAACAAAATTGTACCCCTATTTTATCACCCTAAAAAGTGGATTTTTTTTCCTCAAATTTGGACCACAGGAAAAGCACCAGAAAAAAGAAATAATAATCAAAATCGATTCACCCAGTCGAAAGTTCTGAGGTAACAAACATAAAAAAATACAGTCGTATTGAGAACCTCCTTCTTTTTTGAAGTCTGTAAAAAAACTGGAGAGTTACCAGCCATAGAAATTATTATTATATTTTTTTAAATTTTGTATACAAATTAATCCTCTAAATGGGTTGGTCAGAGTCATTTTAATTTAGCTATACATTACGTCACTTGACTGTTTGCTATTTGTATTTGTCGACTCGTGTTTATATGAAACATTTGTCGATTTTATACAAGTTTGTGTAATCTGTTTTTTACTCGATTGCACAGACTAATAGGGTACTTAAATATTCATGCTCCTTCTCGCCTTCCTAGAAAATCAGCCTATAACCTTTTTGTGAAACTATATTCGAGAACAAATCTAGGTAAATAGGTACTCGTCGATGCCAAGACTCCTTAGGCAATATGATGCACTCTCCAAAAGTGATGATATAGACATTACCGATCCTCCAGCGAAATTTAAAAGAATTATACGTGACATTCTTTTATCCACCCCTATGTAATACACTCATTTGGGGGCACGGCAGTGCCCCCGCCAAGTCGAGCGCGAAGCAAACACTGCCGTACCATCCTTTACTGGAACCATTTCGCCGCATTTTCAGGCCCCTATTTGAGAACCTCTGGATAAGACCAGAACGCTGAAATTTTCGTCATCCAGTAAGCCATAATCACATACTTAAAATCCAAAATTTCAAGTCTGTAGGTCATTTAGTTACGAAGTTAAGCGAAAGCAAAGTTTCGCATTTTAGACAGTCACTCACTCACTCACTCATGATCATCAGAATAGAACTAGTACTTCCCATAAACTCAGAAAGCTGAAATTTGGTACAGAGTTAGGGTTTAATGGCCACATAAAGGGAAAACCATAAAAACTAGGATAATCGAAGATCTGGAGTACCTGGTGACCCTGATAAGAAAACACAAGAGCCTAACCAAACTATTAGAGATCGACATACCGCCTTTACAAAAAATATTCAACTACTGGACCGATTTGAAAAATTCTTTCACCATTAGAATCCTACATTATCCCTGATGAACATAGGCTATAGTATATTTTCAAAAATATTAGGGATCCGTATGAAAACATCGATAATGTAATCCAAAGTGTGAAAAAAATAAAAAATAAATCCTTACATTGCGTTTGGTGCGGAAATTATTGACAATAGAGCAAAGTAATGTACTACAGTTTTAAAGAGGACATTTATATCTACAAAAAAGTATGTAATACCATATGTCTAACTATTAGGGATCCGTATGAAAACTTCGATAATGTAACCCAACGTGTGAAAAAAATCCAAAAAAAATCCTTATATCGCGTACTCTGCGGAAATTGTTGACGATAGAGCAAAATGATGTAGTACAGTTTTAAAGAGGACATCAATATCTACAAAAAAAGTCTGCGATACTAAATGTTTTATTAGGGATCCTTATGAAAAATTCGATAATTTAACCCAAGGTGTAAAAAAATTACCTATAATATCATTATTACATCCGTGCGACGCCGGGGCGGACTGCTAGTAGGTATGCAATAAAATTAAAGGAAAACTCCGGATAAGACTAGACTGGCTTTTATACCTACTTAACTTATACTTACAAGTTTACAAGAAGAAATAGTCGAACGATTAACTTTATTCTACTCGAACATTACACAAATTGAATAAACAAATTAACAAATTAAATAAACTAAAATATTAATTTCGCTCAAAATTTGATCAAAATATAATGCATTGGACTAAGAGTGGCGGTGATCCCCCGCACCCGTCGCTAGATGGCGCTGACTGTATTTTAAACGCGCTTACGATTTGATTTTATAATAAAAAAACTACTCATAAAAAAAAAAAAACTGTGTCAAATAAGAAAATCTAATAAAATAAATCAATAAGCCCACGTTTCTACAAAAAGAAGTGAAATCCCACCAAAAACATTCTGTAAAAAACTAGCCAAGTCTCGATGGAGCTGCTTGTTTATCTCTAAAAAGTAATGAAATCTAGACAAAGTCGTGTCAAGTCTGAGGTTCTTTACTGCGATTTCTTTATTATTATAGAATGTTATGTGACTTGGCCGTTGAAGAGTACACAAGGGTAAAAAAGAGGTATAAAACCAGGTGCTCCATGACACCATTGCACCAATCTGTCGCCAGAACCGCTACCCATTAACGATGGAAAATTGCCACTTAGAAAACGTTGATTCAATAACCAGTCAATTGTAGGCTTGATAAAGCTGCGTATTTCAATAACACTTATGTAAAGGCGAGCCTGAAACAAACAGTATAAAAAATACGTCTATTTTATGTTAGATCGGTGGTCGATTTGACGCTCCAAAGACAGCAGAAGTCAGCATTGTCAATGCTGAATGCATGTGTTGCACGATCAACAACAGCCTAAAATAAGACACTAGCGTCCAATTACCAATACCTGTATTGGCTAAACATAGGTAGTTACAACAGATATAACATTACGTGTAAACAAAATTGACTTGTACCCACTAACGTATAAAGAATGTTCAACGGCCAAGTCACACAACATTCTATAATAATAAAGAAATCGCAGTAAAGAACCTCAGACTTGACACGACTTTGTCTAGATTTCATTACTTTTTAGAGATAAACAAGCAGCTCCATCGAGACTTGGCTAGTTTTTTACAGAATGTTTTTGGTGGGATCAGATTATATCCTAGTATAATAAGCAAATTATATAGTTATAAATAATTATAATTTTTGTAAAATTGATTTTAAGTAAGTAGTTATATTTTATAATCTAAATTATGTACTGTATATGGAAGTTTTTATAACTTGATCTCATGTTTCTCTCTCACTCAATTTTTTGATCTCATGTTTCTCTTTCTCTTTTTAATTTTATTTTTTTACCTGTAGGTTTTCATCGAAATAATTTATCAGAAAGGGCTAAATCGCAGAAAAATAGGTAAAGGAAAGTTTTTTGTTGAGGTTGCGTGACCTACGCTCGTTTTCTGAAAGTACTCAAACTCAAGATTTGCTAGCTAGTGGGAGGGTAGGTACCTCGACTTTTGAGTGGCATTTATATACTCTCAAATCGTCTGCATGTTCGCTCAAATCGCAGGAAGTATCTCCAAATGGTATAAAAAAAAGATTAAATGTAAATAAGGCTAGATTACTTAGTAGGATTAGATAGATACTTGAGTCGTAACTGAGCGCGAATCCTTATCCCTACTCATGTATACATTTACGACATTTCTTATTAAGGTGATACTTGAAATTTTTAGTTTTTTGTATGGGCTGGGTCTACCCGGACAAGACGGATAAAGTGATAAAATCTCATTGTCATGAAAACCATCAAACTTACAAAGAAACTGTCCTACATTTAGGTAGCTAGTATGATTATCTAACGAATTATATAAAAATAAACTATTCAGCTATTCATCATTTTGAGTATAAACGTAAATAGTGTTTTGGAAGAGCAAACTTTGGAAACTAAATCAATCTCGAAAAATTTCACCAATCGTGTTTCTGAGTTACATTTATATAGATTAAAATTCTGTGTGTTTTGCGGTTATTAAGAAAAAACTATACTACATTCCTCAAAAAAAAATCTACCTCGTCTTAAAAATCGGTAAAAGTCACGATTGAGCTAGAGCTATATCAACACAGAATACGTGTCCTAGAAACCCATGCGACCTGCGTGGTAGTACCTACAGTACAAGCAATTTTCGTTCTATTCTCCTTTGGTACACAATAATCTAATTTTGGACGAGTATGTAAATTTTTCAGACAATTTAAATTCAGTGGACTCACTTTTCTTTATAGCTATACCATATCCTTTGCTGTCCAACAAGCCACCCACTTGTGCTACGTCACAATTTCTTTCTACCATGTACTCAATTGATGTTGACTCCATCAAAAATGCGTAGTTTTCACTATCCGATTTTACCCTGAAACCATTAATTGTAGATATAAACCTTGTACCTCTTTTATACCTTAAAAAAAACAAGACAATATACTCTACAGCAAAAAATGTGCCAATAAAATTAAATGAAATAGAATTACGACTGTAGTTCTTAAGTACGGTAGACATCCACTCAGATCTCCATGCGCTTAAAGATCTTTGTATGTATAGGACATGACTTATATATTATTTCGAAAACTTCTGAAGTCTACCAGACATGGGGATTTAGTATTTTATTTGCAAGACAAGACAAGTTGCATGATAAAGTTGTGAGAAATGGAAAGAAAACAACTGTCTTGAAGTTGTCTCACAAGCGATAAGAACTATATAAAATAACTAGATTTTTTTTTATTGTTGTTCGTACTTGAGTAGTTTTTTAATTATTATTCTTGTTTGAGCCTTCACCTTGCTCGATTGGCACCACACTGGAGCTCTACATAGCATTATGGAAAGGATCATTAAAAAAAAGATAGACCCCAAGCCGTGTTTGTTGCCTGATTCTTCTAGGCTTGGTCGCGTAGAATCGGCGTAGCTTCACCTAGTTCCTAAGACGTTTCAAAGTGATCCTTGTGTTTTTATTGAAATAAATTATTTTTGAATTTGAATTTATAGTCCTAGGAACTATGAATGCTAGCGACTATAGGATGATATTGTAACATTGTCGAAACGTAGGAAAAATAAATAAAGACACCTGTAAAAATCAACAGTTATGACAATTAAAGGAAGTTGATTCTTTCGTACCTCTCCAATCCTTCATCATTTGTCGCTGGTTGGTGTTCAGGGTGACTATCCATGTACTGATACATTTTTTGGTAAAGCAAATTATCTGATTCCTAAAACAAAAGAAATACTGTAGGAAACATTTCAGTACTCAATTCAAAGTCGCAAATTCACTTTTCTAAGCTAATCTATACTAATATTTAAACTAATATTATAAAGAGAAAAGTTTTGATTTTTTGTTTTTTTGTATGTTTGTAATGGATAAACTCAAAAACTACTGAACCGATTTCAAAAATTATTTCACTATTACCAAGCTACATTATCCCTGAGTAACATAGGCTATTTTTTATTTTGAAAAAGTAATAAATTCTTTATAAAAATGACGATAGTTTGAAGAAAGATGTAAAAAATTGCTAAAAATTTTGCTTTCTTCGTGTGCGCTACAAAAACTATTGAACGGGAATTGTAACGGGAACGGGAATGGGAACGGGAACGGGAACGGAAGACAACATTTGTTAATTCTAAAGCGATACGAAGTTCGCGGGGTCAGCTTGTAGTCTATAACGCAGCAACAGATTTTCATGACCAATTTCCTCTCAAGCAATAACTTATGAAATGCTTCGAAAGAGTAGTGCCGTTAAGCCTCGTGAACGTCAGCTGCCGCTCGGAGGGTGGGTGGGGCCGTGGTAGCCCACTCATGTAAAAAAAATTGTTTTCAATCATTTCCTCCTCCTTTGGCTTGACATTACATAGTATAAAGCAAAGTCGCTTCCCGCGTCTGTATGTATGTATGTATGTTTGCTTATATCTTTAAAACTACACAACGGATTTTGATGCGGTTTTTTTAATAGATAGAGTGATTCAGGAGGAAGGTTAATATGTATAATAACATGCTACCCGTGCGAAGCCGGGGCGGGTCGCTAGTAAACTATAAATTATGCTTTGTGGATGCCAAAAAATAACAAACGCGGTGACGTCATACCTTGAAAAAATTGAAAGTAGCACCGTTAGCCTTAGCACCATAAGTCATTCCATAAGGATTATTAGATAAATCCTGTACACTCTTGATAGCATAAAACTTGGACTCGACAGTCAGAAATGCAGCAAGATTTGCAGTGTAAGAAGAAACCATGATAAGTGTGAAGAACCACCACATACTTCCAGCCATTCGGGTAGACACAGCTCTAGAAACAAAAGAAACAAGAAACCTATTAAAGCTTTGAAAACATTCGTAACAAGTGTAACACTCTGTTTTCTCTGTTCTGAAATAGTAATAACTTTTTATTACACGCCCGATACGAGTTAAACTCTCTTATCAGGCAACAAATATAAAAAAAATAGTGTCACAAAGTAGTACTAGGGGAGTACGGAAAAAATCTCAGATCTCCAGGCATTTAGATCCTTCAAGATTTCTAAAGAAGATAAGCAGAGGCACTTTCATCCTCATCGCTGCTTTTAGAATACTTACTGTTTTACTCACGATGTTTTCCACAGGATAACTGCACGATAAAACAGATAAATGCACGACCGGGATACCTACCACCTGCAAATTTTAAGTTGAGGTACCTTCCACTCGGCCAACACAGCATATAACATGTTACTCTATAAGAAGTTTACTCACATAGGTGCGATTTCCGAACCTTGGGTTAGCACGCTGCCCAGTGTAAACCAGAAAGAATTTGCTAATGTCCACTGGTTGTCTAAAGTCTCTGGTTCTTCGATACACGGGTATGGGTTCTGCCATTCTTCAGGAGCTACTCTTCCCAGTGCAAATAGAAGGACCGATACTCCTACGTACGCTAGTGCTAACCATGTCCAAACCTATATACAAAATTATATTGAACAATCATTTTTAGGGTTTCATACGGGTAAAAACAGGATCCTATTACTATGACTCCGCTGTCTGTCTGACCGTCTGCCTATCTGTCTGTCACTAGGCTGTATCTTATGAACCGTGATAGCTAGACAGTTGTAATTTTTTCAGATGATGTATATCTGTTGCCGCTATAACAACAAATACTTAAAACAGAATACAATAAATATTTGAGTTCCCATACAACAAACGTGATTTTTTTTGCCGTTTTTTATAGATACATGACGGAACCCTTCGTGCGCGAGTCCGACTCGCACTTGGCCGGTTTTATTAAACTTTATAATCGCCAATGAGGCATGGAGTTCATTCCAAGCAATACCAAAGTATGAAAATATTAGGTTTTAGTTAACAGTACAAAAACATGTTAAATGTTTTACTTACGCCCATAGAAAATGGAGAAATGAAGGAGAACAAGTTAGGTGGCATCTTTGTAGGCTTCTTATAAAGAATAGTTATTCCTAAATTCATAAAAGGGCTTGTAAAATCCACTGCTTTTTGACGTGCTGATGTTATAGTTAAATCTGTTATGCCAAAGTCTGCTCTCTGAAATAAAATCATTGAGATCCGATGAATCATAATTCGTGGTTTTTTGGTCTTTTACCTTGACTTTTATTAGTTAAATATCCCGGGTGATGTAGGTCATGAAATGGCTTGTATAGGACGTTTAGTACCTACTTGTATCATAATGGTATACTTATTAGGCAGTTTTCAGGTTAGAAAGAGTCTGCTTTGAGTACATACCCGTCTTTAGGAGTCACATTACTGCCATAAAATGTACAGCGAAGTGTATAATTGCATCTTAAAATTGTATATTTTCATCATTACCCAACTAGACAGAACAAGGGTCGACTATTTCGTTTTAAAAACAGTTCAAGTGATGTTGTATTACAAAAGGATAACATTCAAAGGTTTTAGTTATAGTTAAAGCTATATGAGTGATGAGCATTACAATGTTATAGTACTAAGTTTCAGCACTTAAGGGGCTGTATGTCGACAATTGCTCTTTTTCGAAACGAAAAAAGAAATACTTCTGAACAAGCCACATCTCCTATTTTTATAAGTATACTTCAGGTTCCTACCTAGATTTCTATTAAGCTGAAAACATAATAGCAGAAACTTTTCACGATAAAGATATTATTTCAAAATGATACGTTTTAGAATGTATGATCGAAATATTTTGATACCTACTATTAAAATCAACTTGTGATTTATTGTTAAAGATAGGTAATATGTAGATCTAGATATCTATTAGAATAGATTTTTGATAAGTAAATATACATAATTTATATCATTAATTTATTCGAAAAGCAAAGGCGGACCACGCGCCGACGTGTGTTTGTCGTCATTGCAGCGGTCGGTAGGATTATTTATCGAAGTGATTAAAGATGGGTACATCTTTATTCACATATACTATACATTATAAAATAGGAGATGTGGCTTGTTCACAAGTATTTATTTTTTCGTTTCGAACAAAAACAATCGTCGACTGGGAGCGCCTTAAACGTTTTACGAAAACTGTAATCACAGGTAAATTTCTAACACACATCGAAACAGGTAAAAAATAGTTACTCCATCCATTATCTTCTCCATCATGCCGTTCCATTTCCCAGTCTTCGAGTTCAGGGATCCGTAAACACCATCAGCTTGAATTTCGAAAGTGTAGTTGAATTCGTTCAATTTTGCTAGTTCGTCTATTATCTCTATGCCAAATCCCTCGTAGCGGTCATTGCCATCTAACTTTTTCGATGACTCTTTTAACATTCCATATGGAGCACTCTAGAACATAACAACCACGTAAGAAATGGCTTTACAAAAATTATCATCATCAGCATCCAGAGGGGCATTTTTACCAGAGCTGTGATCACAATGAAATGTTTTCCTTTCATTGAATCGGAACCTTCAGATTCTACTGGTGGTATTACGGTCCTGGTTTCAGTGTAGCCATCTTCACCAGTCCATGTTCCCACCTGAAAATACATTATACTAATGACATGTTCAGAATAGAATAGAATAGAATAAGAATAGGATCACGACTGTAATCCCCAAGTACGGTAGACATCCTGTCAGATCTCCAGACGCTTAGATCCTTTTAAAGATGTCTAGTGGGGGTAGTCAGAGGCACGGCCAAACATTATATTTGGCACATGCCCACATTTTGCAGTAGTAAGCATTCCATACGTGACAGGTTGCAAGCCCATCGCCGCTTACAAGAATACTATAACTGGTTTCCTCACGATGTTTTCCTTCACCGTTTTTAGCACGTATTTTGATGCGCATATAAATTTATCGAATAGAAAAAGCCATTGATGCACGCCGGGATTTGAACGACGTCCTTCGAAATGAAAGTCGAGGTACCTCCCACTCTGCCAACACGGCTATTACATTTGACATGTTCAAAGGTGTTTCAATAATGTAAATATATACCACTCTCTAATATACCTTTTCCAAGCCATGTGCCATAACCTCGAGCACATCAATTTCGAAATCTGATCTAAACCCATCTTCATCAAATTGCACTACACCGGTCAACCCATCGATATCCATCTGAAACGTAGTAAGAAACATACTTTAGGTACCTATAAATAAATAAATATTAGTGGACATTATCACACAGCGCCATCTAGCCCCAATGAGAACTAGATAACTGATAGAATACTTATATACTTTTTTTTGTAAATACATGATACATAATAACACCCAGATACAGAACAAACATCTATGTTCATCACACAAATATTTGTTCTGGGTGGGGATCGAACCCACAACCTACAGCGGCGCAGAAGGCAGAGCTACTACCAACTGAGCTGTAAGGCCAGCCTATAGTTTCTAATGTTACGACGTAAGTCAAGTTACGGCCGCAAAACAACAGAAATATGCTTTAGATTGTACTCCCCAATCGTGGTAGACATAGGCTCAGCAGAAAATGGCAATAAAATATTTATTATGTTAGTAAAAGCACAGATAGTAAGATATGTAAGTTTTTATGGTCCAACTATGGTCACGACTTTTTTTTATCAGGATTAATATTTCAACTGTCACTTCAAAGCATAGAAACGCTTTGCGCTTAGCGCTTTGCCAGTAGCAGTTACCCATCAATTTTGGTCTCAGGACAAGGACAAGGTTTCTCCCGATTTTATGAAATACAAGCTTCTGTCCGCGGCTTCGCTCGCGTGTAACATGGATAAAAAGTGTCCTATAGGCTATTCGGTTAAAAAATAGCCTATGTGTTATTCTGATGAATAAGCTATATTATTGAAAAGTTTCATTAAAATCCATTCATTAGTTTTTACGTGAAAGAGTAACAAACATCCATACTCAAAAACTTTCGCGTTTATACGGTTAAATAACTTTATTCTCAAAAGAAATTATAAATGAGAGATTTCACTTTACAATTATATAAAAAAAAAATGTTTCAGCTTAGTAAACAGTGTCCACTTTCATATGACGGCCATTATGTAACAGTAACGGCTTCTTAGGTAGCCGAGCGTTCGCAGCCCGGTTAAATCGAAGAATAGTAAGTACCATACATAATAGTATTTCAAGCAAATACTCACTTTTCTAGCTAAATTAATAATTGTAGATCCAAAATTCCAGGTTTCATCTTCGTCGCAAGTGACATTAGCGCCTTCCTCAAGTCCCATCGCATTCAACGCCGTAGTATACAAAATAACAGCGTCGTAAACCAAAGCAAGATCTAAAGTCAGACCATTCTCTGTGATTGCGTTCTCTATCTGCCCCTCAGATAATTCCACTACTTTCTCATTTACAGATGTGATGAAATTTTGAATGGCTTCCAAGCTCGGATCGAAGAACCTTATTCCTGGAAAACAATACTATTCTGCAATCTTGATGGATTGTTTGTCGAATCTTATGATAAAACCATCGTAAAATATTACTCGTCCCATTTTGTCTGGCCACATGTAGGTACGCAGTACCAATTACCGACAAGTTATTTTCCCGTTTTTAAAAGATTGTATTATATATAAGCATTCGCTTTTAGGGTTCCGTACCCAAAGGGTAAATACGGGATCTAATATAACTCCGTCTGTCCGTCAAGTTTTTAACCGAAAATAAAAGTAAGAACCTAAATTAGATACTGATGTTTTACCTGTGATGTTAGACCCTCCATGCTTATATGGATCGATGTCAATAGTCTGAAAGTCAGGGTTCATGACGATGTAGCTGTGATCATCAGACATTATTCCAACCTGCTGTGCTTGCTCTAGGAAGCTTGTTAAGCTTTCTGTTTCACAGTTGACTATGAAGTTAACAGAGCCTGAGCTTTTTATTGTTTTCAATTGCGGTCTGTGAAATAAACAAGCTCTTTTTAAATTTAGTGAAACTCGACGAAAATACCTTAGTTTTTAACCTCGCGCTGATTTTTCAACCGTTAAGAGGTTTTAATTGGGTTTGAATAAGTCCACTTATCAATATTTTTTAAGAAAGATCTTCTTAATCGTGTTGCAAAGGTATTTCGAAAGTAGAATGAAGATAGCAGGTTTTATATTGGGTTTTAAATCGATTTGAGTTTTCTTATATATATTTACCTAAAATCACCTCCATCAGGTAATTGGACAACATTTATCAAAATCTTTTCTCCTGAATCTAAATCCTGAATGCTAAGTAAATTTTCTACGAACGGCAAAAGTTCAGCGCCTTCATAAATTATGGTGAACTCTGTCCAACCCTTCATTTCAATAATGTCTAAGAAAACCTGAAAATATACATTTTGTTAAAATACGGTTGCACACGATAATAAATTACAAAGGTGAAGCAAAAGACTGAGAAATGTGAACTAGCTTAAATATTCTAAAATGCCAGGTACTATCAAGATTAGTGGTTAAATAAATCCTTGTTACAAATCTTCTATGTACTATTTAATTAAATTGGGACATTAGAAACTTTTCGGTTCAATTAGCAAGGTAGCGTTACGGGATTAGTTTTCAAGCCAGAAAAGTTTTAACCAAAGCCTAAGTGACACATGTTATCATCCATGGTCGTTATTCTACCTACTGTTAAATACCTGTGAATATGCAATATGCTGTGGATAAAGATTTACAGCTGACCAATTGCGATTCTGCATTACCATTGCTTCAGTCAATATTTGTGGAATTTCTAAAAAATCCGCTATGGACTGTATGTGCTGCAGTGGACCTTTTTTGGTTGGACCAAATATTCCAAATATATTACTCTGAAAGATTGAATTGCATGTTTTATTCTAGCCCACTAGATAAGATATATATTGTCCTTTGTTTTTCTCTATAACAAAATAGCTACGAGTTGTGCAGTAGATATTCCGAGCAGATACAATAACCTAATCGAAGAGAACTTTGATATTCTAAACCAATTACTTAACTAGTTTCCAACAGCTAACCAATTAAAACTTTTAAGTGACTCACCTCGAGTAGTGTGCACATCGCTTCCTCTGCTTCGACGATATCCCCAGGGGATGTCCGCACTACATTTGCCACAAATGGACTTTCCTGGTCTGCGGAAGCAGCGGAAAGTGCAACATTAAACGCTGCCTCCAGTAAAAATCCACCATCATCGAAAATTGCACCTATCAATACAGAGTAGTTAGTGTAAGAAATTCGCAAATGCTAATCTATTGACAAACACGTACCGATCGTTTTATCACCGCGGACTTTTGTTATCACGATAAAAAAGCACGACATAAAAGTATGAATTCTCATTCTTTTATAGGCATTTGATTTGTCAGATGAGTCGATAAGGTAGTAACAGATGGTAAACCCTGATAATTATAATTGTTGCAGTGCTTCTCTATTGGTGCCTATATCAGAACGTCCGCGCGCTATATTTAGCGCTGCATCTTCGGTTGAATTCACTTGATGCCACCTGTTTGACACAGTTTCAATAATATTAATCGTATCAAAACATAGACTAAATTGTATTCCAATATGCAATTGTTTTGGGCTTAAAATTAATATAATTTTCTAACCAACCTTATCAATTAAGTTTTATAAAAAACTAAATGAAATACAGTTACTATGAATATTATTTTTGTTACCCTTTAGCTTGATTTATTTGCTACCTTCTTATTTTTTCAAATCTTTTTCGAATTTTGCGCCCTCTATGAAAAATGCTTTGAACTTCTGTAAATCATCCCAATGTGATCGCAAACGAGGTTCGAGGTTTCCATTAGGTATTTGCTCTCCCTAACAACCCTTGGGGAACTCACTCGGTTCACTTACTCCGTGTTGCTCCGCTAGATGGCATTAGTTTCATAGATTTCAACTCGGGACAAGAAAACATTTTTACTATGAATATCAAAGCCTGATAGATACGAGTAGGTATATAATACATGATAGAATCTTGCACCGATAAGACAACCATCGGGTTACTACCTACTTTTCATTTCAGGTAGTCAATGCAATTTGATCTTTATTTTGTTCATGTAAACCGGAGTAAAAAGTTAAATACCTAGCTCTTACTTATCTTTTTTAGGAAGATGTATTGGCTTATTCCAATTTTCTTCAATGTAGCTTAAAACAAAATAAGTCGGCACAAAATACGTAGGTAGGAACTTACTACATAAGAATTGAAAGCTTCTAAGACATTGAGGTGTTATTCATCAACATGGTTCCGTATGAGCAGCTTATGAATAAAACTTTTTAACTTGTAAAGAGTTTTCCAATAAGGGCGGGTCGATGTGTTTACAAAATTGTAGGAGCATCTACAAAGTCAAAGTCAAAGTCAAAGTTGTTTATTTCTTTAATTTTGTAAAAAGGTCTTATAAGTTAAATAAGGCTTCAACATACGCATGGGTAGGGTAGGGCGTTGCAAATTCATAAAGAAATGAGGAAATAAAATCATAAAACTAAAATAATAATAATATTTATGTATTTATCCAAGTAATTGTCTGGTTTTTTACTATAAAACTCTTGCAGTGTATAAAAACTATTTTTAACTAAATAGTTCTACTGTTTGATAGTTTCCAAAAAATAATAGAACGAAAAAAACGTTTGAGTTAAATTTATATATAGTAAAACCGGCCAAGTGTGAGTCGGACTCGCGCATGAAGGGTTCCGTACCATTTTCTAAAAAAAAAGGCAAAAAAATATATATGTGAACACGTTTGTGTAATGTGAGCCCCAGTTAATTTTTTCTCTTTTAGTATTTGTTATGGTATAGCGGCAACAGAAATACATTATCTGTGAAAATTTCAACTGTCTAGTTATCACGGTTCATGAGATGCAGCCCTGTGACAGACAGACGGACAGACGGACAACGAACCCCCGTATTCAGGAACGACACTATGAGAACACGCACCCACAGTGGACGAAATCTTTTTTCATAAGCATCACCTTATGTGTTGAGCGACACTATGGAGCACACTACCGTGTGTCTCTAGAGCTCAACTTTGGCTAGAGGCACACGACAGTACCTAATATTACTTTGTAATAATAAATAAGGTATCGTTATCAAGTACCTATACAAACTTGGTAGGCACTACAAGATACTAGAAGTACCGAGAATCTTAGAAACATTTAACTAATTTGATTAATGTTGATAGTGATTACCGAAATATCGACGAGATAGAGATGAGATAAATTTAACCTCCACATGTTCTTTCATTCATAGGTCGCCTTGGACCCTAGAAGAGGAAATGGGATAACCTCGGAACTGCTCTGTTGGCAAAGCTGCACGCTCGCGTCGTAAACTTAAAATTGCAGAGGTTTGTTACTTGCCGCCAACCCGCATTTAGACTAATCCAACATCGGTTTAACTGCATAAGCGTTCCCTGAAACCGCATTGAAATTTTATCTAGTTTTGCATTTTCAGTTCTAACAGGTTAACACGTTTTAAAATTGAAAATAAAAACGACTAAAATGTTTTGACCAATCAAAAAGTCAAGACAATATTCGTTTATAGATTTTTATAAGTATTCTTTTTTATGGGACCAAATTTGGACTATTCTCTACACAATCAAAAAAATCATTTAAATCGAATCTCCAAGTAAAAAAGTATGCAAGGCCAAAAGGCCATACATAAAATATAATATATAAAAAAACCGGCCAAGTGCTAGTCGGACGCGCACGAAGGTTTCCGTACCATTATCTATATAAAACGGCAAAAAATCACGTTTTTTGTATGGGAGCCCCACTTAAATATTTATTTTTTTCTGTTTTTAGTATTTGTTGTTATAGCGGCAACAGAAATACATCATCTGTGAAAATTTCTACTGTCTAGCTATAACGGTTCATGAGATACAGCCCTGTGACAGACAGACGGACAGACAGACAGACAGACGGACAGCGAAGTCTTAGTAATAGGTTCCCGTTTTTACCCTTTGGGTACGGAACCCTAACAAATAAAATCTATATTGGTCGAACTGTGAACCTGCTTTTTTCTTCGGTTGAAAAGTTTAATAATAAGCGGAAAGACATGTGCCCAGAAATAGTCTACTCAACCACCAACTGCGTTTTCGACTTCGATGACTAAAGTTTCTACACTCAACAAAAGCAATGGTCACAGTAGCCACTGGCTTATATTTTAGTGAAAACTTGCAAAGAATATATTTGGTACAAAATCGATGTAGGTATAGCTTTTAGCCCACAACAAGCTAAGCTGATCTCAAACTGAGTGCTACATAAAGCACATGTTTACTCAGCGGCAAATGACAATAGGAAGGGTAAGGTCAAGTGGAGAGGCTCGACAGATGTTGTCTCCAGTTTACATACAAATACGTTCGACCCAATCGTTGGACCCAAGCCCAAATACGAGTGTATCACATGTTTAGCATAAATTGGTGTGGGAATAAAACAAAAGGCCGCAGTTGCGGACGTGTAGCTTGATAGCTATACTCCTGGGGTTTTTAGGGCGGACCTAAGTATCTGCATTTTATTGGTAACTAGAGTGTGCATGAAGATTCTCCGTGGACACGGAGACACACGGATGTTTTATTCTGAGTGGGTTTTACTGTAGTCGTGTGAAACTAGAGTTACAGAAAGAGATACATAAACCTTTAAGTGTCCGTAAAAAGCACTGGCACCGTAAAAGTAAGCTTTAGAATTCAAGTAGTTCATTAAAGTGTTACGTATGAATGCTCCCAGGGATAAAGCAACAAGATATTTTCCTACTCCGACGAGTAATGAATTTGTTTGATGAATGCAGAATCGGGGGGCACGACAGTGTCCCCGCCAAGTCGAGCGTTGTTTTTTCTCAATAACCGCAAAACATACAGTTTGGTTTTTTTATGAAAAATAACTTGTTACCTTGTTTAACTTGTAACCTTGTTCAATCGGCACCACACTGGAGCTTTACATAGCAGGTAGACCCCAAGCCGTGTTTGTTGCCTGATTCTTCTAGGCTTGGTCGCGTGGAATCGGCGTAGCATCACCTGGTTCCTAAGACGTTTCAAAGTGATCCTTGTGATTTTATCGAAATAAATGATTTTTGAATTAGAATTTGAATTCAAGATAAATTATAGACAGAAATACTATTAGTGACATTTTTCTCGATAGATTTATTCTCCAAAGTTGGCTCTTTCAAAACACTAATTTTGTTTTTACCCAAAACTATGAATAACTAAACAGCAAATTTTTATATAATTTGTTAGATAATCATAATAGCTACATAAATGAAAGACAGATTTTATAGGTTTGATGGTTTTCAAGATAATGCGGTTTTATCACTTTTTTCGTTATATCCGGGTAGGCTAAGCCCATACAAAAAACAAAAACTTCAAGCATCACCTTAAAATATGCGTGTCCATAGGTAGGTAACTGCCAGTCGTTTTGCAGTTTACTAGAGTAAACACAATGTTGGTTGACTTGAATTGAAAAAATGCATCTACTCGCTGTACTTACGATAGGATCTCTGATTGGTTGCAAGGGTGATCAGCCCACGTTCACCACAAACCACACAGCCAATCTATAGTTTCAATCAGCATACCTAAACCTAGCTCAATGTAACATAGCCTTTAGTTTATCGGCTAGTATACCGGTGTGGAAATCAGGAGGGTTACCATGAACCACTATCGTATCAACAACGTATCGTCCAAATGCCAAAACTGACACTTTTACATTTAATAAGCGTCAGTTTTGACATTTGGACGATAGGTTGTCGATACGATAGAGGTTCGTGCTCAGGCCACAGTTAGTATTCTATTAAGCAACGATGGGCAATGGGCACCAACCTTTAAAGTATTAGATGCTTTACTATCTACTGCAAAAGTAGTAGTGTATTTAGCTAATAATTTACTAAGTATAAAAAACGGTGAAGAGAAACCAGTTAGTGTTCTTGTTAGCGGCGATGGGCTTGCAACCTGTCACTTATGGAACGCTAACTACTGTAAAATGTGAGCATGCGCCAAATATAATGTTTTGACGTGCCTCTGACTACCACTAGGCTATTTATTTATTAATTTTACCCCAATTTGTTGAAGTGCCTCTGTTTACTCCGTTATCTTCAAGGGTCTAAAGATCTGTGAAGAAATTCGTACCTACCAAACTTGGGGATTAGATACGGCCTTGTTCCTATTATATTTTCGTTCCTTCTGCTTGTATCGAGACATATAATGTATAATGTACGAGTATAACCATTGTATAACAGTAAAAATAGAGGCCTTTGGATAACGCAACGGTGGAAATTATTTTAACAATCTGTATATAGTACCTATCTCACGCCCATAAAGAACCAGTAGTAAAAAACCGGCCAAGTGCGAGTCGGACTCTCACGAAGGGTTCCGTACGATCTATAAATCTATAAAAAATCTATAAATCGATCTATAAAAAACGGCCAAAAAAACACGTTTGTTGTATGGGAGCCACCCTTATATATTTATTTTATTCTGTTTTTAGTATTTGTTGCTATAGCGGCAACAGAAATACATCGTCTGTGATAATTTCAACTGTCTAGCTATCACGGTTCATGAGGTACAGCCCTATGACGGACAGACGGACAGTAAAGTCTTAGTAAAGGGGTCCCGCTTTAACCCTTTGGGTACGGAACCCCAAAAAGGACATACCTCTTGCAAAGGCTTGTATGCCGGCCCGTGCAAAGGCTGCTTGGGTTGGTTAGGCCATTATTTAAACCAAGCCTTGTGAACACGATGAGGGATTTAGATACTGGTTAATAAATAATTGGAAAATACAGTTGGAATCCATTCGATATTCTGGATACGTTGATTTATTCAAACACGACCAGTTTAGAACTATTTATCACAATAAATAGTGGAATATTCAGTGGAATGTTTTAGGTAAATACTCGTATCTAACTACTCAAACCTAATTGGTTGAATTTCAACTTAATAGAATCCTAATAATACGAGTATTATAAATGCGAAAGTTTATGAGTTTGTATGTATGTTTGTTGAAATTTGCTGTAGATGTAAATATAATGCTCGAATAAATAATAGACTACTTTAAAATATGAAAAACATCCTAAAAACTATAAAAAAAACGCAAAAGGGATGATTATATAGATGACGCTGGTGTGTAACAAATCTGACTTCACAGACTAAAACATTCAGTCTTTTCTATTCGATTATTGAAATTTGACAGGACAACGTCTGTCACGGGTCGGCTAGTAAGTTTATATATCTATAGATAATCAACAGTAGTACGTAAATATTGCAATAGCGAGTACCTACCTACATAATACTCAAATTAAACAACCTTGTCGCATTTAAGGTGATATATGTTTGGTTTTTTGTATGGGCTGACTACCTGAATAAGATGGAAAAAGTGATAAAAGCGCATTATCTTGAAAACCATCAAACGTATTATGAAACTGTCTTTAATTTACTTAGCTAGTATGATTATCTAACGAGTTATATAAAAATGAACTGTTTAGCTATTCATAATTTTGATTAAAAACGAAACTAGTGTTATTGAAGAACAAAAACTAGTCTAACTAACGAAACTAGTGTTATAATTTATCTAGATTATATCCTTAAGTTATCTTTGTCATTTATTGAGAAAAACCGATTCTGCATTCATCAAAAACATTTATTACTCGTCTTAAATCCACCGACTGTATCATTTACTTCTCTCTGCAATATTTCAGTTGATTGTTCTGTTTGAAACTGGTTCGTTTTTGGTCACCCTACGTTAGGTCAGTGACCGCTACTGTGTCATGACCTTAACTTTGATCCTCATGTTTTTTAAGAGTAATTCTCAATCTACCACAAATATTTACTTGACAGGATCAAAGACTTCAAAGGCAATAAAAATAGTGAAATACCAAAATACGGTGTGTACCTTTGAAAATGCTTAATACTTTATTAATTGGAATCTGTTCCGGTCCGCAACTTATACACCTACAATCTCAGATGAGTTCAGATCAATATCAATAAAGGTTTCGTCGAATGTCGACGATTGATACCGAGTTGGTAGACGAACTGTCGAAGTGCGATATCAATCCGACGAGGATTGATGGCGCAGTTCATCTAAAGTGACTTCTAAGACGAAGATGGCGGATCGCCGACGGTCGAAGAGCGATGATACCTACCATGTCCCTAGGAAACAAATAAAAGCTATATGAATTACTAGCTGACCCGTGCCCGCTTCGCTGTGCGTAAGACATTTCTAATACCATCGTTGACTTTTTTGTAGACGTTTTTAAGGTGTACAATACTGTAATACATTATTTTGATATATCTCGTGGGGTTCAGCCAGCATTTGCAATGTATGCGCAAAAAAATGTGTTTATTTACGACATCACATTAGAAACCTCTAAAATTATCAGTGTTTCTCTACTATATTATGCATGTATTATACATATAAACCTTCCTCTTGAATCACTCTATTTATTAAAAAAAACCGCATCAAAATCCGTTGTGTAGTTTTAAAGGTAATAAGCAAAATATAAGCAAACATACATACAGACATACATACATATTACATACAGACGCGGGAAGCGGAAAGCGACTTTGCTTTATACTATGTAGTGACTAGCTGACCCGTGACAGACGTCCTGTCAAATTTCAATAATCGAATAGAAAAGACTAAATGTTTTTAGTCTGTGATGTCAGATTTGTTGCATAGCATTTATACAGAAATCATCCCTTTTGAATTTTTTATCGGTTTGGGGATAAAAAATCATTCACATTTACATTTTTATATTATTAATAAAAAATCTTTCCACTTTCGATTCCGCATTCTTCTATAAAAGTAGTCTTAGGGCGCCTTTAGATTAGACACTCGAGGAAGCGAAACAAAAATCTAAAATCATTAAATCGTTCATGAGGTATGAAGATTTTGTTGTAGCGGCTCTGTGGTGCTTCCTCGAGCGTCTAATCTGAAGGCGCCCTTTTATTTCCTAAAAGCTTATTATGACCGAAATAATAATATGTGAAATGAAATTTAAAAAAATAATGCCTAAGACAATTTCAGACGTCAAACATTTTAAATGGACCTTTTAGAGAAAATTACCTCATAAACCATTCACTTATGAGAAATATAATAGTTTTTGAAACGTCAAAACTTATAAATCAAAATGAAATAGCTATGAATATGTAAGTATCTAGTACTCGTATCTCAAAAGATTTTCGCTCAAACTTTTATAATATGATTTGATCACGAATGTTGTAAAATATGTGTCGAGGCAACACAGACGTGTGGTAGTTTGTGCAAACAATATATTGTGATTCAGCATTTGCGTTCATACCACATCCGACAGCTGCGCTTGGAACCGCCGAATAGTGCTTACGTGACGCAAACATCCTTGGAAATCCTGTATAAGTTAAAAAAAATATATACGATCACGATTGTAATCTAAGTACGGTTGACATTCTCCCAGATCTCCAGACGGTAAGATCCTTTGAAGATGTCTTGTGGGGGTAGTCAGAGGCACGTTCAAACATTATATTTGATACATGCCCACATTTTGCAGTAGTTAGCATTCCTTACGTGACAGGTTACAAGCCCATCGCCGCTTATAAGAATACTAACTGGTTTCCTCACGATGTTTTCCTTCACCGTTGTGAGCTCGTGTTTTTGTTGCGCATATAATTTTTTTCGAACAGAAAAATCCTTTGATGCACGCCGGGATTAAAACCCACGATCTTCAGATTGAAAGTCGAAGTACCTCTTACTCGGCCAACATGGCTTACTGTATTAGATATACCTTAGTATAAATCGAGGTTCAGGCAGAGTGGTGTCTTATGAACCAGCAGTTCCGTCTACAGTCCGTAATCATTGAATAGTGACGTAGGTATACTCAAAAAAACAAACATTTCTTCGTTCTCCAGTACCTCCAGTACTACAGTAATACCGTGAGTATTTAGATTGAGTACTAAATAAAGCTATTAGGAACGAAGAGAAGTTGTGATCTTCATTATTAAAGAGCTCTCTCAAGCTCTGCGGTCTTCGATACATATAACAAAAATTCTAAAGAAAAAACTATAATAATTGGAAGCATCGGACAAAAGGGTAATAGCCCACAAACTTCGCCACCAACAAAAAGGACACCAAAATAACAAAAAAAATGGTGAGGGATCGAACATACTCGTACCGAAGTAATTTTCTTACAAAAAAGGTGGACTATTTCAGGCTTTCGTTCGACAAGTGAAGAATGAGTGCTCAGAAAGAAAAACGAGAATAGAGGAATGAAAACTTTTGTATTATTAATCAAGATGAAATACTTTGTAAAATGCTCAGTCCCGTCTAGGGCTGTCGAACCAGGGTTTAGTCCTTGGAGACAAAACCTTCGTTCAGTTAAACTTTTAATATAGAGAATAATAAGGTACAACTAAAGTAAGAATTAAAAGCTCTCTACCAACTGTTAGGGTAGATTTATATTAGACCTGGTCGTGTGTGAGGGGTAGTCAGAGGCACGTCCCAATATTATATTTGGCACATGCCCACATTTTGCAGTAGTTATTCCATACGTGACAGGCTAAATTACACATTACAAAATCGCCAAACCAACACAAATCGTGTCTAACTTAGCACAAAACACTATCGTATCGACAACGTATGGTCCAAATGCCAAAAACTGACACTATTACTATAAAAAAGTGTAAGTTTTGACATTTGGACGATACGTTGTCGATACGATGGTGGTTCATGCTAACCCCCAAGGGCATAAATTAAAATAACCCTCAGTAATTTACGCCGAAGTTCACTGAATACAAAAAGTCTTTCAGCCTTTTTACAATCTTATGTTTAATACAGAATTGCACATTTAACCCAGCTACCCTTATCCCGGCACGTTTCTAAAACATTGAAAGACCATTAAAAGCGACATCTTATAAAACGCCCGTTTGTCCCTGACTTTGAGGGCGGCAGCTAATGGCTTGTTAAAAGAATAGAAGCTTTTATAACACTATCTTGTTTAACTGACACTTAAAATTAATAGCGTGGACTTTGATCGTTTCATACTGGCAAGTCACTATTATACGTACATATATAAAATCACGCCTGATTCCCAGAGGGGTAGGCAGAGGCCACGACTTTCCGCTTGTACGTCCATACGTCTTTTGCGACATTCACTCTCATCACATTTCTAATGGATACTCGTTGTTTTAGAGTATTCAAACTCGCCTTATACTTGTTTTGTCAATAATTCTTTTTTTATTCTCTATACATTTCATAACCATCTTAGCATACCTTTATTTATATCATCATCACATCACGTCATATCATCACGTGAGACGTGACGTCTTCTTTTACTTCACAATGTTTTCTTATCACACTACATCACCTTTATGATACAATATGTAAAATGAACATGGAGTGGATTTTTATAAGTACTCAATAGTGTGAACGTTTCCATTTCAAATAAGGTTCGCACCTAATTATTAAGATTTTGTACAAAATTGCATAGCAGTTAAAACTTTTATAACTTGATTGACGTTTTTTGGATCCCGTAGCTGGAATAAAAACACCCTTCGTGTTTTTAAAACATGTGCGCGTTGATTAAAACGACAAGCCAATTTGTAAGGCAAATAAACTAACATTTTCACCGGTGTTTTCAGCACTTTACTCGTATCTATTAATATCATCAGTCACCACTAACGAAGGTAGGGTAGTTCGATAACTGATATTATACTGATATTGACACGCCTCGCAGCTCAGTTGATAGTTCTGCCTTCTTCGCAATAGTGTAAGTTGGTGGGCTCGATTTCCACCTAGGACAAACAGTTTTGTGATGAGCCAGGTGCTTGTTCTGTGTCTGGGTGTTATAGAATAGAATATAATAGAATATAAAATACTTTATTTTACACCATAAATATAAAATATAATAAGGGCACACATAGTTTTATTTAGATAAATCGTACAACTGGTCTTCACGATACGGGCTTGCCTAGTGTGAAGAACCTAACCTTAGTTTAGCCTTTTGTAATTAGTTTTAATGTTTTAGCTGAAAATAAATATTTTTTTCATATATTTTTTTCAGTTATAATAAGCAGGTATTTACAAAGAAAAGTACTATTTGACTATTCTATCAGTTAAGTTAGTTAGCTTAGTTTTTGTATGAAGTTACAAAGCTTTGTGTTAATATTTATTTATGTTTAAATTCATTTATTAAAATGACGGTTATTACATTCATTTCAAATAACCTCAGGTTCTACGATGATATGTAAAAACAAGCAATTTCTCAGTGTCTCACAGTAAACAAACTTTATGCATACGAAATATGATAAAGCACATCAAGACAACACGGAGACAATTTTCTTTGCTACATAAATTCCTCGGGTCTGAAAGTAGACAAGTTAATACGAGATTTCATAGCAGTCAGCGGAAACATCGCCCTTCTATACCATATACATAGAATTGAAACCCCCTACTGGACATTGTTTAAGATGTCAAACTGTTGACGTTATTATTATTATTACAGCTTTATTTCCACTTAACACTTTACAAAATTCATGCACTTAAATTTATTTCACTTAACACATTTTTCACTGTTATGTGGCCCCCTGTAGGTAAAAGCCTCCTCCATTTCTTTCCAACTGTCCCTGTCTTTGGCCATATGCATCCAGCTTTTTCCAGCTATGTTTATAATATCATCTGCCCATCTTTTCTTCTGTCTTCCCACTTTCCTTTTGCCAATTGGGCCCTGCCATTTTGTTGTTTGGTAAGTCCATCTCTCATCCTTGTATCTTGACAGGTGCCCAGCCCATTTCCACTTCTGTTTTAAACTAAAATGAAGTGCATCTGTTAATTTAGTTTTCATGCGAATGTCTGCGTTTCTCGTTTTCTGTATTTTTCTAAGTTTTAGTATACTTCGTTAAATACTCTTAAAAAGGTCTTCAAGAAGCTAAAATCACATGTCATGATTGTTGGAGTTACTCAAAAGAACTTGCCTGCTATGCCACTAAGATGTGCCACCAAAACTAATGAAGTGCAAACAGCTTTATGGGAATAGGATGATAAATCACCATGGGAAAATCCTCGGAATTACGTTTCTATGCTCTCCATCTATTCTATTGCTTCTCCGAGCTCGCTGCTAATGAATAAATAACATGCTTGTATGTCTGCACTCGGTATCCTGCCTTTATGCCCACGCTCAGTTTTCTTTACATTGTAAAATTATATAGAGATTTTTTTGCTGCTTACTCGTAGTATATTGCAAAACAACCGTAATGATAAGGGTACGTAGATAATGGAAACTATTTCTTTAGAACTAAAACGCACGATCGTCATCAATAGTCATCGTTTTTGGTTGATGTGTGCTGCACAAAGAAAGAAACTTTCAAAATGTAATTCCAAATTGTGCAAAAAAAAATGCAATCCGCATTACGGTAAGCCAAGTTTGAAAAATAAATGTGTATTTTATTTTATCGAATGGATCAGAAACGTATATGTACTAGAACGGTAAAGAAAGTATCAAGGTCTTCCTAAAATAAAACCACCTTCAAATTTAAATTCAAAAATCATTTATTTCAATAAAATCACAAGGATCACTTTGAAACGTCTTAGGAACTAGGTGAAGCTACGCCAATTCCATGCAACCAAGCCTAGAAGAATCAGGCAACAAACACGGCTTGGGGTCTACCTTTTTTTTAATGATCCTTTCCTTAAAGCTATGTAGAGTTCCAGTGTGATGCCAATCGAACAAGGTGAAGGCTCAAACAAGAATAATAATTAAAAGTACTATGTACTCAAGGACGTAAACAATAAAAAATAAATAAATAAATAACTAAAGAGCCTCAGCACAAATTCAAAAAGCAGCACTCGCTACACTTGATTTAGAAATAAAACTTAAAGATAAAATAACTATTTGCTTAAAAAATATTAAAGTAGACAAATGTTACACAAAATAAAATAGTGCAGATTAAGGGCCGATTTTTCAATCATCAGATAAGTGTTAACTGTGGAATAAAATTGCAATTTTCCATACGATATGTCAAATTTATTCAACAGTTAACACTTATCTGATGATTGAAAAATCGGCCCTTAGTAAATTACTAGTTAGCTGTCGAGTGGCAGAGCGACATCAGGCCACGAGGATTTATCATTTATATAATCATCTACAGTATAATACGCTTTGTTTATAAGATTATTCTTTATGTAGGCTTTAAATCTTCTAAGCTCAATATAAACACAAGCGTTTACGTAATTCTAGTGTCTACTTAGGCCTAATTCTCTAGCAAAAGTTCACGACCATGTTCAAACGAATACCTAACTTCTTTCATCTTGATTTAGACGGACCAAAGTTAGGAGACAGCTCTTGTAGGTATTCTGCTTCTAAGAGAAAATAAAGTAGACTTTCTGCTGATAGTTGAAAATACTCTATTAAAAGTTTAGTTCTTTTATGTCATTTTGTTCAATATTTTACGAAAGATATAGCTTTGATTTTATGGCATAATTTACTTAAGACGAGTAATAAATGTTTTTGATGAATGCAGAATCGTTATTTTTCTCAATAACTTCGAAACATACAGTTTTGTTTTTATGACAAAAATAACCTAGATAAATTATAGAAATAAACACGATTGGTGAAACTTTTCTCAATAGATTTATTTTCCAAAGTTGGCTCTTCAAAAACACTAGTTTAGTTTTTAATCATAACTATGATTAACTTAACAGTTTATTTTTATATAATTCGTTAGATAATCATACTAGCTAAGTAAATTATAGACAGTTTCATTTTAAGTTTGATGGTTATCAAGATTTTCACTTTTTCCGTCCTATCCGGGTAGACTCAGCCCATACAAAAAACCAAACATTTCACATATCACCTTAAGGGTTTTTTTTGTTCGAATTATAGACATAAATACGATTGGTAAAACTTTTTATCCACGAAAAGGACTTCTAAATACGAGTACCAATTTCTCTTTTAGTTACGCAAGCAATTCTATAAAATGAAAGAAATGTTCTCTACAATTATATCATATACCTCTACTAAGTTACCTGCTTACATAAAACCAGGTAGAATGTATTCATACCGCGTACGGAACAGCTATTTTTAATATCATGAAAATGCATTTCTACTGACTCATTGTGGCTGGTTGTACGCAAAGCTGCTTCGTAATGCTGTTTGAAATGTAGCTAGTCTAAAGTCTGTTGAAAAGAGAGCAGGGTTAGGTATATACTCGTACTAAAACCTTGGTTACATAAGAAGCTACGTGCTTATAGCCTTTGTGGTTCTCTGGCAAGTAAGGTGCAGTATACTCACTTATATTTCGACAAAATTATTTCAAAACTAGTGACCCGCCCGGGCTTCGCACGGGTGCAATGCTGATACTAAATATACTACAGAATGTCTTTATAAAAACGTTTTTTTTCACATCTTTTTTGTCATTAGACAATTATTGATGATTTCTTTTTTTCTCGAACGTTCGCGACCGACCGAACTGCGCGTTTGACGCCTAGCTGTTAGGCCGGTCGCGAACGTTCGAGAATGTTCGTTTTACGAAGCTACTCGCTAGCCTCTAGGTGCCAAGCAAGCCGCCTGCCTGTGCGTTCGCGTTTTTAATTAGGGATGACTGAGAGGAGTACAAATATAATCAGAAAGCTTCGAACTGCTAAGCTATCGGGAGTTACACGTGTTATTGTGAGTCAACCATAAAAGATAGACATATGCTGTCGTGGAATATTTTTTATATAATTTTAAGGAGAACATTTCCGTCATACATGAATTCTGTGTAGCTTTAACCATTAAGGTTGCACACGCGACGGAAGCTTAAAAAATGGAGTAACTTCTCCCGTTTTCCCAACATTTTCCTTCACTGCTCTGCTCCTATTGATTGCAGCGTGATAAAAAGTATACTATAACCAGCTCAGGAGTATGAAAAATAATTGTACCAAGTTTCGTTAAAATCCGTCGAGTAGTTTTTGTTTCTATAACGGTTATACAGACAGACAGACAGACAGACAGACAGGCAGACAGACAGACAGACAAAAATTTTACTGATTGCATTTTTGGCATCAGTATCGATCCCTAATCACCCCCTGATAGTTATTTTGGAAATATATTTCATGTACAGAATTGACCTCTCTACAGATTTATTATAAGTATAGATAGATAGATAGATAATATCTTTCTAATACCCTGAGTAATCAGTCATCAATATTATTGATACAAGTGTAATAAACATTAAAAAATTGGCCGAGTGCGAATCGGACTCGCGCACGTAGGGTTCCGTACCGTTATTTATAAATAACGGCAAAAAAAATCACGTTTATTGTATGGGAGCCCCCCTTAAATATTGATTTTATTCTGCAACAGAAATACATATTCTGTGAAAATTTCAACTGTCTAGCTATTACGGTTCATGAGATAAAGCCCTGTGACAGACAGACGGACAGACAGACAGACAGACGGACAGCGAAGTCTTAGTAATAGGTCCCGTTTTTACCCATTGGGTACGGAACCCTAAAAACCTTATCTACGAATATCATTAGTAATTATAGTAGTGTTGTCTTCTAGGTAGCGAGGAATAGACAGCTAAGACGTAGCGATCCTTGCAAAAATTGAATTTGGAATTGAATGAAGTTTTGACTTTGACTACGAGTAGGTACGATAGTAAAGCTAGAAGCTTCCGGTCCGGTCCGGTCCTCATTATCCATGGGTATTATACTGCCCCTTTAATTTAAGTTTAATTAATTGTGACTTTATCCGCGTTTAACTTTTACCATTGTTGACTCTTCATTCCTATATAACCGACTTGAAAAGAAGGAGCCTTGACATGACAGCATAGATTGTGATGTGACCAATCTCAGTTTTTCAAAATATTTTTTGTTTTGTTTTTGGTACGTAGGGTACAGTGAATTATGTAATTTGTGCTGTGGTAATACATTTTTTATTGTAAAAAACTACGCATACAGAATTAGCTATTTTCTCGTTTAGTTTATTTTAAACATAAACACACTTCACAAGACCGATTCCGCCGGTAGTTTCGACGACGTCGTTAACACCTCCCCAGGGTGTATTTTTCTCGAAAAACCTCTCTTCGATAACGGTCAAGCTGAGGTTCGTACTTATGTTGTGCCCTTGAGGCCCAACCTAACAATTTTTAACGGCGCCTTCTGCACTCGCAGAAGAACACTTGAAACAGGTCTTAGAGACTACATATAAATCAGTCCAAAAAAAAACACAGTTTTTGAGTCTCGTGACACAGCACGAGCACACACACTTGCACCACTACTAACTAGAAGTCAAACTACACTAACATCTATATCTATACATCAATCTATTTATTTTATATCTATATCTATCTATATCTATACATATCTATACATATAATAAAACTGTAGAGAAGTTCAATTCTGTACATTGAATAAAAACTAAAAAAAATACTCCTAGGGGTCTTCATACAAGCAAAAAAAAAACATTTTGAAATTTTTGTATGTCTGTCTGTCTGTCTGTTGTCTGGCTTTCACGCAAAAACTACAGGAAGGATTTTGATGAAACTTTTTATAGCTATTAGTGCTCGGCAACATATAGGCTATAATTTATTTTGAAGATTGGAATACCAGATGTGAAACTGTCCCCCAACGAAGCGGGCACGGGTCAGCTAGTCCGTTATATAGTAGGTATTATCTCATCTAGGCTACACAGTAAAATTAATTCAGACTTTATTAGCTTTGAGTCCCAAAATGAGATAATTTCGCCGTTTTATTACGTAGTAGCAAAATCAAGCTTCACTTCATCCAAATTAGACTTATAAGGGTTAGAGTTTCCGTCGTTCTTCGTATTCCCCTGGTGTATAGATTACGAAATACATGACGAGTAACACGTGAGGGGTAGGTAATCATCATAAAATATGACGTCATTAGCTTTCCCTTTTATGCGTAATTTACATTCAGTTTTCAGTTTCACGTTTTCAAGAGTCATCTAAGCTTATAAACATTATTTGTTTATATTTATAATGGACTCTGTTTTCCGATCCAATGGATTGGAAAGTGATTGCTTGTTGACAAATTGCGTCATAGTCATTCGAATAAGTTAATGGAAATTATGCCTCGTGAACACTTATTTAAAAACATTTCCTATTACTGAGTGAGATAAAGTCTGACGCTGTCTAGAATGAGATGTAGTTATTATAATTGTGTATCGAATCAGATGTGGAAAAAATCATATGTATAAAATTAAATAAAGACGGGTAATAAATGTTTTTGATGAATGCAGAATCGTTTTTTCTCAATAACCGCAAAACATACAGTTTTGTTTTTTTATGACAAAGATAACTTATGGATTTAATCTAAATAAATTATAGGTTTGAATTTAAAATGATTGGTGAAACTTTTCTCGATAGATTTATTTTCCAAAGTTGGCTCTTCAAAAACACTAGTTTCGTTTTTTAATCATAACTATGAATAGCTAAATAGTTTAGTTTTATATAATTCGTTAGATAATCAGACCTAAATTAAAAACATTTTTTTTTTAATTCGTTTTTTTTTTCAAGATGATGTAGTTTTATCACTTTTTCTGTCTTATCCGGGTAGACTCAGCCCATACAAAATGTCAAAAATTTCATTTATCACTTTAAAACCATAATCTTCGTATGGTGAAAAATGTACACAGTCATATGGTAATGAGGTTAATGCTAAGTGGCTAAGCCCGGGGAGAATTTCCTCTTGTACAGGATAGGTACTTGTAAGGTAACCTACATACCTACTTATGCACAGACATGTTGATAACCTAATTAAAGCACCTACTCGTAGTTAATATCTGAATACTCGTTCTTATCTCAAAAAACATTTGTAATATATTTTTTGTCTACTTTTTTTTTATTATTGTTTTGTTTATAATATAAAAAAAAACCTATTTTAAAAATTCTTATCATAAGCTTAGCGTTAACATAAAAGCTTAAAATATAAAAGAGATCCTTACGAAAATTGCAATAATATACCTAAACTACGGCATTTAAATTCTACAGTACAATCGTGCGAAGCCGGGGCGGACTGCTAGTACCTAATCTATAAAAACTATTATCCTTTACATACCCGTAAAATTATCAAAATATTTGTGCCATATAAGTTATTCCTATGCAGCCGGTGAGACCACTTAGATCCGGTATCTGATTAAATATTGAAGTATCAACTAATGGTCGGTGTGATTTCCTGAATTATTTAGAGCCCCTAAAAGCTGGGCTATTAGGGTAAGACAACCGACTACAACTGTAATACATATTCTTTTAAATATTTTATCTATTGTTGAATACGTTGATTTTTGTAAAAATGAATCGTTGAATGTGTTGTTAAGCGCAAACCTCGAGAGCAGCTAAACCATATTCGCTAATTCTTTTTTTGTTGTATACGTTATTATCAGGAGAAGGTTTTTATGGAAAAAAAATGAATTTGACAGGACAACGTCTGTCAGGACAGCTAGTTTTTAATATTTTATTTATTTACTAGCACTCCGCCCCGGCGTCGGCGTCGGCGTTGATCTGTGCACTAATGATTTTACGGCAATTTTTTTTACACCTTGGGTTACAATATTGAAGTTTTAGTAGATATCTCTATTATTTTCTAGTTATTGAAAAAGCTTACGTTACTTAGACATAATGTAGCATTATTATGGTAAAATAATTTTTGAAAGCGGTCCAGTAGTTTTTGAGTTAACTCGTTACAAACATATAAAAGTACAAAAATACAAATGTTTCCTCTTTATAATTAGATATAGATATAGCTCGATATTTGGTTGGTATACTTCATATTTAATACTTTCTTAGGAAGAGTTGAAAAACATAACTTAACATAGTTACTTGACGTCAAATACACAAAGTTAATTTAATACTCAAGTTATTATTCATGCTTTTAACCTTTCAAAGTTATTTTAAGTTGCTGCAAGACAGCTTAAGCATTTTCCAAGTTCTAAATATTTTCGACTTTGTAATTATTTCAATATTCTTAAAATAAATCAGTCTTGTTCTCAAACTACTGTACAACTCATTATTCAATATTGTTAGGTATATCACTTTATTAATCCATTAAATAAGCAGAAATTTAGAAAATCGACATATAAAAAAAGGCCAAATGCGAGTCGGACCCGAATAAAAAGTACCTACTTAGAGTATGTTAAGTTTCAACTCGTATAATGCCAAATTTAATCGAAATTGAGTAACTTTCTAACTTTTACATTTATAATAAGTACTAGGTAATGCTAGTAATAATGATGCGATGACTTGATGACGTATCCTATTATGGGAGAAGCCACTGGCTCCTGAAACACAGTTTTCACTAGTTCGGGAGCCTATGGATTCATTTAATTATGTTCACTGTATATTATGTCAATATTAATAAATAAATTTGAATTTAATTTTGACTTATTTTCCACCAACTTTTAATTCACATTAATTTTAAACTTACAGTACCCTGGAATTTAAATTGTTAATTTTGAGAGTGCATTGTGTTAGTAAAGGCGACAGTACAAAACAATGCGGTCTCTTATTTACGACTCACCACATTAGGCACTAGATAACCTCGCCAGCCTCAAGTTTAATTTCGGCAATTGCATTATTCATTGTTCTTATTGTCCCATTGTTGGGAAATACGTATGCAATGGTAGATTAGAAGTGTAGAAATATTGCTTTTAAAATATTTTGGATTTTTATTAAATATACCGTACTTTACTGTATCTATTATCTTCACTACATAGTATAAAGCAAAGTCGCTTTCCGCTTCCCGCGTCTGTATGTCTGTATGTATGTTTGCTTATATCTTTAAAACTACACAACGGATTTTAATGCGGTTTTTTTTAATAGATAGAGTGATTCAGGAGGAAGGTTTATATGTATAATAACATGCTACCCGTGCGAAGCCGGGGCGGGTCGCTAGTAATATATATAAATTACGCGTCACGTTGTTTGTCCGCGATGGACTCCTAAACTACTTAACCGATTTTAATCAAACTTTGCACACCGTGTGCAGTTTGATCCAACTTGAAAGATAGGTTGACTTACATCTCACTATGGTAAACATCCTACCATATCTTAAGGCGCTTAGATCCTTTGAAGATGTCTAGTGGGGGTCGTCAGAGGCACGTCTAAAAATTATATTTGGCACATGCCCACACTTTGCAGTAGTTAGCATTCCATACGTGACAGGTTGCAAGCCCATCGCCGCTTATAAGAACACTAACAGGATTTTACTGTATCTGTCACGTATGAAATGCGAACTACTGCAAAATGTGGGCATGTGCAGAATTTAATGTTTGGATGTGCCTTCGTCTACCTCCTTTAGTCATCTTTAAAGATCTGAGGTTGTGTCAGAAACTACGAGTACTATGGTACCACAAAACCCAAACCCGGAACAAATATCTGCAGATTATGCAAACATTCATACAAAACCGTGTCTTGCGTCTCATTCTGGCACCATGCCACCAAGGTGAAGCTTTTTATCTGTAAATACGTAAAAAGTAAAGCATAATTTGAGTTAAGACGAGTAATAAATGTTTTTGATGAATGCAGAATAGTTTTTTCTTTTTTCTCAATAACCGTAAAACATACAGTTTTTTTTTACGACAAAGTTAACTTATGGATAGTAATCTAGATAAATTAAAGACAGAAACACGATTGGTGATACTTTTCTAGATAGATTTATTTTTCAAAGTTGGCTCTTCATAAACACTAGTTTCGTTTTTAATCAAAACTATGAATAGCTTAATAGTTAATTTTTATATAACTCGTTAGATAATCCTACCTAAATAAAGACAATTTTTTTTTATTTGATAGTTTTCAAGACAATGCACTTTTATCACTTTTTCCGTCTTATCCGGGTAGACCCGGGTCAGCCCATACAAAACGTCAAAAATTTCACTTATCATCTTAAAACTAAAAAATCGGGTGTTATTTTCACCAGCCTGAGTGTAGGAACCTAGCTCTCGTCTGATCTTTTTTTATCCTATTGTTCTATCCGTATCTCATTAGCTGCCTCTAAAAATGTAACCCTATCATTTCAGTCCAAAACCAGGCATAGTTTTAATTTAACATTATTTTTGAAACTTACATCCATTGAATATTTCAAAGTCTTCAAACGTATGCAGTGGCTGAAATTATGTAAAATTCATTCCATAACTTTGTATTCTTATGACCGAATACTGAAACGTTACTTTGTTAATCAACTTACCAAACTACAAGCTACTTAAAGCATTATATCAATATAGCAGTGTTGGCCGAGTAGGAGGTACCCCGACTTTCAGTATAAAGCCCGGCCGTGCATCAATCCATTGATGCACGGCTCAAGGTGGTGAAGGAAAACATCGTGAGGAAACCAGTTAGTATTCTTGAAAGCGGCGACGGGCCTGCAACTTGTCACGTGTGGAATGATACTATTGCAGAATGTGGGCATGTGCTAAATGTGCCTCTGACTAACCCCATTAGTCATCTTCAAACATCTAAGCGCGTGAAGATTACAGTCGTGATCCTATTATTATTATTATTTTATGAATACCAATCTTTTATGTCATGTAACATTTTTGACTGACTGAATAACTCAATATCCATTTTGTAAATAAAAACAAAAGTTATTATTATATTTTAATATGGCAAAACTCGTATAAGCAAACATGTTAGTTAATGATGGGTACAAGCTAAATTCTCGCTCGTTTTGTAATCAACACGCAAACGAAGACACAGGTTTCTACTAGTCACACGTAACGTCATAATTAGGTACTCATATACCTGCCTTCATAACAAATTCCATAGCCCAAAATAGAATTACAAAACCATTTCTAATATCCACTCATTCAGGTTATTACTTTTTCAGTTGAAATGGTTTCTTTAGAAGATGATTGAATTTATTGGAAAATGGATTATTATACATGCCTTCCCCTTATCACATAATTTTCACTTCTAACCGAATCAGTTTATTAAATTATTTATTTTGACTAGTGAAATGTCTAAAATAAGAATAGCAGTATTACTCGCGATGCGAAAGTGACAACGCCATACGTAAATATAAAATAAATAAATATTGGCGGACTTTACACACAACACCATCTAGCCCCAAACTAAGCAAAGCTTGTACTATGGGAACCAGATAACTGATAGAATACTTATTTACTTTTTTTTTTGTAAATACATACATAATATACATAGTAACACCCAGACACAGAACAAACATCTATGTTCATCACACAAATGTTTGCCCTGGGTGGGGATCGAACCCACAACCTACAGCGTAGAAGGCAGAGTAACTACCAACTAAGCTGTGAGGCCAGTAGGCGTGTGAGGCGTGTTCGTATAGCGTTGTCACTTTCGCTCTTAAAGCTTTTCGCTCTACCTGCATTACAATACAAAAAAGTAAATACTATCCAAGTTTCAGCTAAAAGGACATGTGGAATCGTGCATTGATTGTCGATCAAACACCCTCACAACAGTATCTTTTTAAACATAAGGGGTATACATGTTTTAAATATATAAAACTCTTACGTTCGTGACTGACTGATCTATAAACGCACAGCCTAAATCAATGGTCCTCGTTATTTGAAATTTGGAGGTTGTATTCGTGCATGTGCACTAAGAAAGAAATTTCCGATATTTAGCCCCTATGAGCAGCGAGTTGAAGTCTGTTCAATAATTTCACGTGAACGAAGTCGCAAGGCTTTCCTATATCATTCCTCATGTTCATCAAAGCCTGAGTTATTGATAGTGTAATAAGTCATGCATGTCACATATCCATTGTGTTTTTTGACTTGTATCCGTTGGATAGGAGCCAAAGCAGGATTGAATTTGGTTCTCAGCTTGTAGACTAGCAGTGCGCTTGTGGACCATTCAGGACAGGCTGAAAGCATACTCTTGGAGTGCTAGCGAATTGAGGGCACTTAAGCTCTCAATTCGCTTACGTATGTGCAATACATACGATGTCATGATGTGGAGAAATTTACTTCTCGGAACTGTGTTATGTTCACTGCAATACCATTATGCACTTAGGACATTGATGGACGCGTGACGCTCATGTAATTGATCCAGGGTAAATCAAGTAAATGAGAGCATAGACAGATTAGAAGAACGAAGGAAAAACGTAAGAATTCCCATTGATTCAAGCCAAACGAACCAATAAGAATAGGATCAATGTAATCCCCGTAAACATCCTTTCAGATCTTTAGACTCTTACATAGATACACGTCCAAATATTCGTCGAATTATGATAAGTAGTCTAGAAGTTATGCGGGAAAAGATGAACTAGCTTAAAACGGGCTAAAAACATAACCCTTTCTTTGGCTTCGCAGTATTCGGTTAAAAAAAGGTTATATTTGTTTGTTACTTTGTGATTATGTAAGCTTAGCAATAGAAGTAATCTCCGGAATCACTGATCCGATTTTAAAAATTCCTTATTTTTTTTCTTTTAGGACATTAATTATCCTTGAGTGCTCTAGGCTATTTTTTATTTTGATAATTTTTTTTAACAAAAATACGCAGTAACTGTAATTCAAATAAAAAACACGGACCATCTGACTGTTTATTTAAATTAGACTAGGCCGTGCACGAGGGGTGCCGTGTACGTGGGCCGGACGTGGCCCGGACGGGGGGCACTGATTTGAAACGTTACATATGTTACATATGTTACATATGAAGCATATATTATATTATACAGTGCCTGATCCGTGTCCCGTCCGGGCCCGTCTACTAACTAAAGGCTCCGACCCGGCTCGGACACGGCCCGGTCTAATTTAAATCTACCCTTATTGAGGTGCGTTGCGTAAACGGTTAAAAATAAGTAAATTGTATGATCACGACTGTAATCTGTGCAATAATTATGTATGTTAGTCACCTGTCAGGTCTTAGTCTCTAGTCATTATAATCTCCAAGTACACATCCTCCCAGATCTCCAGGCGCTCAGATCCTTCAGATGTCTAAAGAGAGAGAGTGTTGGAAGCTCATCGCCGCGTATAAGAATACTAACTACTTTTGCTCATAAAGAGAACGTGCTTATACGTTTTTATATTTGAAATTGCAATTTGTTATAGTTTATGAAATTTATTTCTTTAAGACATATTTATTTTTTAACTGCTATGGTGCTGAGGATGCTAAGATACACCTTATATTATGGAAATAGCTTAAATAGTTAACTATTCTAGTTCTTTATGTAGTCTAGACAGAAATGCAAACTATTTGTTTTGAAAACTAGGACAATGTCTTTCTCAAATGTCTGGTCAACGGGGTCTGGTCTACTAGTCTGTGGTTCTGCATTCTAGTCGGATGTTCAGTGGCCGCTTTGCAGTTGCAGTTTTGTTGTGTTGTCAAAGGGCGAAATAATCACGGTGTGAATAATGAAAAGACAATTTGCGTTGGCGATGCGAATCCTCCGCGCGAGTTCAACGGACGACGGGGTGCGTGCTAGGCAGCGGGCGGTAAAACGCCGCCCATCCACTAAGACAGTTTGCTACTGTTAATGTTTAACCACAATTTTTAATAAAACTAATGGATAAACAAGTATTTTGTATTCAAAGTATCTGAGTTTAGCTTTTGTGCTTTAGGATTAATCTAAGATTTTAAGTAGAGCTAGATTTGTAGAAATTACTAAGTAAAGACAATAAAAACTCGACGCGGTTTTTGTCCGGGTTTAGCACTTTACCTTTCTTTTGTTTGTTGGTGTAGCGTTATATCAAAAGCTAATAGAGCTAATTCAAAAGGATAGAATACTATCTACGTGTGTGGGGAGCCTGAAGCAGGGTGTCGGCGCGCAGGCGCGGTGCCGGCTCTGCGCTCGTGTCCTAGAGACGTCAGCTCGCTCAATCCGCGTGGTCGGCCGTACGCTCTCGGCCTACATACACACTCGATCACAAATCGATAGTACTCGATTAATGAACCGAAATCAACCCAACTCACGTGCCAAATTCGACACTACCTCGTAAATTAAAAAGAAAACTGATTCATGTGCCCATCCATCTTCTCGCGGCGTTTCGGTCACAGCATCGGTTACCGATTTACTGAAATGATTCATAGTGTTGTGAATGTGTGTTTATGTAACAATTAGTTAATTGATGACTGTAATGTGTTCTCGGGGACGTGTTTATGAATGCGACAACACATAGTCGTGCAGGTATGTTCGTTACGCTGAATCAAATGAAGTGCAGTCACTAGAATAATCGGATGTAAGGATTAGCAACATTGTACTTATACAATAACTTATATGTCTTGGAAGAACAATAGAAAATTGTATGTATGAATGAAAATATTTTAAGATTGTTTTTTATGCTAACAAATTATAACAGCACTAAAATAATAAAGTTCGATGAAATAGAACGATTATTTGATTGTATGTCAATGAAATTTATTTTTTAGGTATTTATGTATATTCATAAAAATCGCAAGAATCGTTTTGAAAAATGTGATGACCTATGTTGAATTTACGCTATTAAATAGACTAACCTAACCTTAGAAAATACAGTCAAGAAAGCATGGCTACGTATTTTTAATTGATTTTAATTTGGTAAAGCTTCTGTGTGTTGCTGATTTAACAAACAGAAAAATACGAAGTAGGTGTAAGTACTTAATAAAATATGAAGACGAAATAAAATGAATGGTAATAGCTTATACAAGAGTGGTAAAGGATTTTTACCATATTATTGTTACTACGTTCCAAGTTATTCTATAGGTACTTTATTGTGTTTTTTGCGTCAACATTTAATTCATTAGAATGGCTTTGTTACAAACATCTTACGTTACCGTAATAATAAGACAGCTGTAACAGTAGGTACCTAAAATAAACTGGATAATATGACGGGCACCGCTTTACGAGAACCGCTTGAGCCGTCGGCGTCACTGCTTATGGTAGAGTACTGGAGCAGTATGAATAAAAAAACAGGCATAAAAAAACATTATTGTAACCCCCTGTTATGGTTGGCATCCTCTGAAGCACTTAGAAAAAAAAACCATTATTATAATAACCCCTAGCATGGTTCTCAGGCACTTAAATCCTTGACGGTGTCTAAAAGAGATAGTCAGAGTCATGTCTAATTGTCTAACCAAACATTACATTTGGCGTATCCTCCCCTTTTTGCAGTAGTTAAGGCTCTATGATTTAGAATACAATTAATAACTGATCCCCAATAATACCATTCGTTCGAGCGTTTTGTTATTGGTTCATTATTGGTTACCGTTCTCTAGATCAATGATTGCGTAATAAATGTTACAATGGTTCTTACATTGACAAGAGTAAAAGTGTAATTCATTCATTGTGAAAGGTATACCCGTAGGTAAGATATATAGGTAAGGTAGGATAGATACCTACCTACGTATATTGGTATAGACCAATGGAGCTATTTTGTAAAAACTTTGATTCATGTTATGTCATAGGGCCAAAGACCCGATTGTGGTGCTTACTCCGGTTTTGGGCATTTTCAATTTTGCCAGTCAATAACTAAGCATAGCAAACATTCTTGTTTAAAATCTATAGTTAATACAATAACAATTCTTTGTCTATGGTCCGTTTTGATTAGTGACATTTTTAGTGCGTTGTACCTCTACATTTGATTGATCTTACTAAATATTTCCCGTTTTGTCTATTTATATATGAATAATTAATAAATCAATATCGCCTTTTACAAAACCTTTGCTAGATAAATACTCGATTCTATATTGATTAAAAATAGTCGTTTAAAAAAATTATTTATTCTATAAAAACCGTTTATTTGAAAATTAAAATATTAAAATGCCCACAACCAGTGCTCTTATCCTACCAATATTATTGGTATGGTTATCATACCATGATAATCATAGTTTTTACAAAATATCTCCACAGAATACGTATACCTGCAAATGTATTCATATAAGATGGTAATAAAGGCACCACGTTAAGTAAACGAGATGTCTTCCAAGCAAAGTGGAATATTCATACTATGAGTCTCTAAGGCGTTAATGTTGACATTTTCACAAGAAACATCTGAAACGGTCTCATAAATAGCTAAGAACTGGAAATGCTGATAAAATTAGGAAACTTAATGTACTTTACTTATCTTAATACTAGCATCCGTCCGCGGTTTCGCTCCCACCACGGGAATACCTGGATAAAAAGTATCCTTTGTTATTTCTAGGAGGAGGAGTATCCTTTGTTATTTCCTTTGCTACTCGTAAGTAGGTTTATTCAAAGTCGTTACGCGTGATTGAGGCACAAACATCCAAACATACTCATGACTTTCAAATTAATAATAATAGTGGGATAAAGACTAAATAGGCCTGAATTATTTTGTAAATTATGTTGAACTTTTGAATAGCATAAAATTTACCCATTTTTCTTCTGAAATATAGATTTTTTTCCTAAATTTACTAAGAACGGATGAAAGCAAAGATAAATTATTAAATGTATTCCAGATAGTCCGAAGTCCTATACCTACCTACCTAATTAAAATTTTGCTTTTGTTTAAAGTTCAAGTTTCTAATAAACTAAATATTTAGACCGAAATGTCTTAGTTAAACTTATAACATTTCTAGTATTACCTTTAAGATCAATAATTCCAAAGAAAAGAGATTTTGTTGCCTAAATAAATTAAAATTATTTTGTCTTGCTCCACCTGAATACACTGTATAAAAAGCCAATATAAATAGCAAAAACCCAATAATATGGCGGAAATGTATAGGCTACAACAAATGGTTGGGATTTCTATAGATGCGAATCTTTTTCGCACTTACTTTTCTGAACCGATAATGATGATAGATTTACATAAATAAATCTCAAAGGCAATATGCGTAGAGCGATAATACATCGATGCATAGTCCCCGCAATTGTGTGTATCCCAATCCCGAATAAGACTCATAACAAGCTGCTTTTACAAATGAACACTGAAATGGGCTTGCAACCTGTCACGTATGGAATTCTAACTACTGCAAAATGTGGCCATGTCCAAACATGCCTCTGACTACTCCCACAAGACATTTTCAAAGGATCTAAGCGTCTGGAGATCGTAGAGGATATCTACCGTACTAGGGGATTACAGTCGTGATCCTATTTATTTTTTTATTTTCACTGAAATGAACGCGAAAAAAAGAAATAAGCATTTTTTTGTACCTCGAAAAGGTTAGTTTTGCACAATATACTTATTAGTATTAGAGGTGGTGGGTATTTACTCGACCAGGTTTGTAAACCTGGTCTAAAAGTATTTTTGTACTTGAAAGTGTTTTTATAATTCAACGTATTTTTATACTTCAACTTATTTTATACTTTGCAGTATTTTTTTACTTTATAGTATTTTTAAACCTGGTTTATCAACCTGGTATTTGATGGAGTTGGTATTTATTAGACCTGGTACGTCAAAACACAAGTACGACCCACCTTTAATTAGTATGGTATCAACTAGATACACATGTGGAAAATTATAGGTAACACCTTTTTCTTCGTTACGGTGGCAATTTAATAGTTATATCATAGTTACCCCATATAATAGTTACTACTAGTTAAAACTGTAGGTTTTTTCGTCACAACCGATACAAGCAGATCGCATTTACTAGTGGCGGACTGGCGGCATGCTTAATGTTCTGTAAATGAGATAACTCAGTAACTGTCACTCGACTCTATTTGATTTACTCGCTTGTTTGCTTTTCGTTTCGGAACTTGCACATAACTGGCCATTGTGACTTTCTGTGGTACTTCGAGCTCGAATTTAATTTAAACTAGCTGACCCGTGCCCGCTTCGCTGTGCGTAAGACATTTCTAATACCATCGTGGACTTTTGTAGACGTTTTTAAGGTGTACAATACTGTAGTACATTATTTTGATATATCTCGTGGGGTTCAGCCAGCGTTTGCAATGTAAGCGCAAAAAAATGTGTTTATTTACGACATCACATTAGAAACCTCTAAAATTATCAGTGTTTCTCTACTATATTATGCATTTATTATACATATAAACCTTCCTCCTGAATCACTCTATCTATTAAAAAAAACCGCATCAAAATCCGTTGTGTTGTTTTAAAGATATAAGCAAACATACATACATACATATTACATACAGACGCGGGAAGCGGAAAGCGACTTTGCTTTATACTATGTAGTGATGTTCCATTGGGCATACATATTTCAAACGATTGGATATAAAACAGATTTTGCAGTTTTATAGCTTTCGAAGTCGATGCTCGATATCAGCCATGTGCATGAATAATTGCTACAACTCTGATGACAATACTGTATTTGCAGTGGAAAGTTTATATGTTACTAGCTGTCCCAACAGACATGTCCTGTAAAATTTAAATAATCCCACAAAAAAAGCACTTTATTTTTTTCCGGAACTTTACACTTGATTTTACAAAAAACGGTCTCATACCTACCGAATATGTAGGTAGACGTTTCGGATTAGTTTGGTTACAAACACTGTGACAAGAAAATTTTTTGGAGCATTGAGTTGGAGATGACAGCAATTATGTCAAAGTGACTGGTGAGACACGATTTTGATATGAAGAACCAAGCCGCATTTGCACTAAGGGACATGTCGCAGAGACATATACAAATTATACAACACGATGTTGCCCTACACGTAGAATACTTTGTCAGGCGACAATGTCGCAGGACAAATGTTCCCTAGTTAAGTTGTGGCTATATGGTTTTAGTTGTGACTGCCCGATTTGATTTTATACAAATAAATCGACCCCACCAACCACCATGACCGGCGACCATCAAAGCTTCTAAGCCAAACCTAAGCCTCCAAAGTGTCAAAAATATAAGCGTAATCTCGCGATATAATAAAAGGGCCTACCAACGAGGCAGACTAGTTTGTGGATTATAATAATTTCCATTCATAAACAACCGCTTACTTTATTCAATTTTATTTTAATAAAGTTATTTTTAATGAAATAAGGTATCAAAAGAAACAGTGTTTTTGAAAGATTATGATGATCTATTCAAATAAATTTTCTTTGTTACAGGATGAGAGGAGCGAAGGCGATTTTCCTCATTTTATTTTTTGGACACCTTTCTGCACTGCCTGATACCATCAGAATAGGTAAATAATTAGATTAAGATAGTTTTTTTTAGGGTTCCGTACCCAAAGGGTAAAAACGGGACCCTATTACTAAGACTTCGCTGTCCGTCTGTCTGTCACAGGGCTGTATCTCATGAACTGTTATAGCTAGACAGTTGAAATTTTCACAAATGATGTATTTCTGTTGCCGCTATAACAACAAAATACTAAAAACAGAATAAAATAAATATTTAAGGGGGGCTCCCATACAACAGACATGTTTTTTTTGCCGTTTTTATAGATAATGGTACGGAACCCTTCGTGCGCGAGTCCGACTCGCACTTGGCCGGTTTTTTTTATTTTGACCACAAAATACAATAACATGTGATATACATGTCATGTGATAGAAATAAGGCTACAGCTATAGCAAATGCTGAGCACTGGTTTTCACTCGTTTTTTTTTAAATCTTAGGATAAATTACCAATTAATTTAATTAAATGTCAACTACATAAATTTTACCTTTCTTCGTTTGCACGAACTTGCTCTTGAAAAAGAGTTCATCAATTTGGCAGCTATATTTTTTTATGTGTTTTGTATACATTATTATTTATACAAACTTCTTCAGCCTATACATAAACCTCATACACATATATCAAATCAAAACATTTTTGATAATTGTACTTAGCTGGAAGGTTTTTTTTTCTAAAAGCTTAAAAACAATAGACATAATAGTTCCATAGAATATTTTGTAATCTAATGTAAACATCGGAACTTTAGAACCATTATTATGTTTTTATAATAATAGTTGGTCTCAAGAGTGATACTAGTATTTTCTTTTCGGCAGACTGTTGAATTTAATATTACAACTTGGAATGATATGAAAATAATCCAGTATCTTTCTTATAGTATACTAGCGACCCGCCCCGGCTTCGCACGGGTAGCATGTTATTATACATATAAACATTCCTCCTGAATCACTCTATTAAAAATCTACTATTAAAAAAAACCGCATCAAAATCCGTTGTGTAGTTTTAAAGATATAAGCAAACATACATACATACGCGGGAAGCGGAAAGCGACTTTGCTTTATACTATGTAGTGATTATATCAAACTCAACATCGTTGTGTTATCAAACGCAACATCAAGCTGAGTCGGATTCCATTTTTGTGACGTCATCATGTGTATGGTACTGAGAGACACACCTTTAGTTTATTAGTTGTTTGTAACCTATTTTTTTTTATATTGTCATTTTACCATTCTTGCTTTTTTTTGTCTCTTTTTTCTGCTCTGTAATGTCACAATTAAAAACGTTTTCTTTCTTTCTTTCTTTTTTAACAATATCTCTGGTATATTTTTACTACGTGGAATTTACGCAAGAAAAGCGTTCTTTACTTTATTAACTGCATGTTTGTATGCTTTATGTTGCTGTAGATTCGACATTCAACATTCAACATAGTGTAAAATATATTAGTCACAAAGTACTGTATGTACTCTGTATGCATTCCCAGAGTACTTTGTATATACTCTGTATTATGCATGGTTATAATATCACATAAAACTACTTTGACGGATTTGATACTAGATTTACACTCGCGTACGAGTCGCGAGGCGAGGTGCGAGGCGAACCACGAGACGAGACTGTGAATTCGTGAAAGACGTTCGTGGCTCGCCTCGTGCCTCTCTTCTTTACTATCAATCACGCGAGGTGCGAACCGAGACACGATACGAAGCACGAGGCGAGAGTGTAAATCTAGCATAAAACAATCCAAAACTATTGGCAACATCTAGATGTTGTGCCGACCCCACGAGGACGTGGGATAAGGAGAAGAAGAAATCATTAAATTTTCTGTTGAGAAATAACAAACTAACCAAGCAAGCTAAATAAAAGCTTGTATAGAGGGTTGCGAATCCATATTATCAACCGTGTCGGTAATACAACGTCTCGTCTAACATTTACTCGTTTCAATATCGAACAGGTGGCTTGTTTCATCCCGAGGACGATAAGCAAGAAGTGGCGTTTCGGTACGCGGTGGAGCGTGTGAATGCAGACAGGGTCGTTCTGCCGAGAGCTAAGCTCTTGGCGCAGGTGGAGACGATCTCACCGCAGGATAGCTTTCATGCTTCCAAACGAGGTACGTATTATCAAATATCGATAGAAAAGGTTCTTTGAATGCAGAATTTACACCGAGAAACTCAACTACACAACTGCTATGCATGTTAAAAAACCAACTAGATCTAGAACATAGTAATCAGTTTTGAAACAGGGAATGCTATAGTTGGTTTATTCGGTTACAAAGTTTAATTGTTAGCCATTGCAATAAAATCATTATGCAACTATTTTAAGGGATTCAAAAACTTGTTTTCGATCATGCATTGACCGTCTTATGAAGACGAGCTTGAATAGTTACAGTTACACAGCGTTATATCGCTATATGGCGGTAGCCGCGGGTAATATGGCCAGGTAATAAGGAAAAGAGTAAATCAACCAACACCATAAATTATTTCACGCAGTGTGTCATTTACTACGAAGTGGCGTAGCAGCAATCTTCGGCCCTCAATCAGCTCCCGCTGCAGCCCATGTCCAATCTATATGTGACACCATGGAGCTTCCACACTTGGAAACCAGATGGGATTACCGCACTCGAAGAGAATCATGTCTCGTTAATCTTTACCCTCATCCAGCTGCCCTAAGCCGAGTAAGACTTATGTATTTTCTGTAAAACATAAAAGTAAATAAAGCCTTCCTGACCTTCTATCAAATCCCTTGTTGGTTTAACAAAGAATCATAATAAATTCAGAATTAAAGGTGAAGCGGGATCCAATAATGTTTATCATAGGAATGGTATGGAGCATGCAAGGGTACAAAGGTCCCTATTAAATGCATAACCCTTGTTCAGGGATATATGAAATCATGAATTTACAGAAGACTGGACGTCCTTAAACCTTCTGTTTTTGTAAAAAGGAATTACAATTCATTATTTAGCTTCATTTATATTCAAATATTCAGTCATATCAATATTTTCGATATTTTGTAGGCTTACGTGGATTTAGTAAGAGCGTGGGGATGGAAATCTTTTACTATAGTATACGAAAACAGTGACGGGCTAGTACGACTTCAAGAATTGCTCAAAGCACATGGACCATCCGAACTGCCGGTTGCGGTTCGACAGTTGCCAGATTCACATGATTATAGGTAAGTAATGTTGCATAAAACATTGTATGTACGGTACGATAGCAAGGAGTCCGGAATAAGTTAAACTTGTCTTTTGCAGACCATTGTTAAAACAAATAAAGAACTCGGCAGAATCGCACATAGTACTAGATTGCGCGACAGAAAGGATAAGGGACGTACTCCAACAAGCTCAACAAATTGGAATGATGTCCGATTACCACAGCTACCTTATCACATCGCTGGTAAGACGTTTTTACAAAGTTAAGCAGTAAAACTTTTCGAATTCCCCTCACTTCGTATCGTGTTCACGCAATTGAACTTTCAACAGGATCTTCATAGTGTAGACTTGGAGGAGTTTAAATACGGAGGGACTAATATAACGGCTTTGAGGTTGCTTGACCCTGACCGAACTGATGTTCAAAGGGTGGTACGAGACTGGGTTTATGATGAAGCTCGAAAAGGTAGAAAGCTTCAGCTTGGACATACTACAGCTAAGGTAAAATAGAAACCGTATTGAAACAAAAGTTTATTCATGTTAAACTTGCAAATCTAATTCTCCACAACTTTATTTGCAGGATAACATGACTTTTATCAAGGTAAGCCTGAGCTCACATAGTCTGAACACGCTAGCTTTTTCAAAAGTTATAATACGAATACATTCCATTAGTTTCGGGTTGCCCGTTGAATTTGGTTTCAGTTTTCTAGTCTATTTTCTTTTGGCTTAACTTCAGTGTGAATTTCCATTTTAATTGAAATGAAAATCTGTTTCGTGTTTCGAACTGGCCAACTTTGTCAACTTTGCGAATAAGTTTTTTATTTTACAGACAGAAACAGCTCTTATGTATGACGCCGTACATTTATTCGCAAAGGCTTTGCACGATCTCGATACGTCACAACAGATTGATGTGAGGCCCCTTTCTTGCGAGGCCGAAGACACATGGCCCCATGGGTACAGTCTCATCAATTACATGAAAATTGTGAGTACCCTTCATTTCCCACCATCTATCGAATTTTTCTCACAATTCTTGTAAATTGAACTCGTTTATGTGAACAACCACATATTCTCGGATGACATTGTATAGAGTCTTTTACATCTGAACCCAGAGTGGGAGATGAGCATAGATTGTTACCTGTCACGGTTAATGGTCTCACGATTTTGGTATGAAAGAAGATTGACAAAACAGGTACAAGGCAAGTGTGAATTACCGTTGGATGGAATACATTGTCTTTGACCAAATCGGCGACGTTTTGGAAAAAGGACATGTCAAGACTAAACCGACGGTTGCGGACCCGTGGTTACACCAGAATATCACACTGGTGTAATTAACAGGAATTCATTTTACTTGTTGTCACACTAACGAGTATGCTTGAAGATGTAAGGGAAACTGTAGGGAACAGGCATGATTTTATGTATGTATGGTTTTGTGACCATCAGAAGTGCTTATTGTAACTTTATACAAATAATTGGTACCACCATCTACCGTGTCCGGTGCCATCTATGCTCTCATTTCCAACTCGGGCCTCTAATTCTGCTTATAAAGTTTTAAAAAGTTGCAACTTCCGCTTACAAGACGATTCTCTGAGTTCCACTTTAGTATCTATTATAACAAAAAAGTAATTATGCAGCCAATAAGCCAAAGCCGCTAACGTAGTGGGATTAACTGCAGAAATGCGAGTGAGTTGACGAATTACTCTACTAGCATTGTTGGACCAACTTAAACCGTTTTGTTCTTCACTCAGCCCCCGCTTTTTGCAGATTTGAGGGATTCTCTCAGTTTCACAGTTATAAAGAGTTTGAACTAAAGTGATTAATTACCGACGCTCGCTTTTGATGCCTTTCTTTACTTGAATGTTCCGATTTTATAATGAAAGAAAGAGATAGTTTGACTTTCTGAGACTCAGTTACAATATCAATACTTACTCGTACTAACTGGCTTTGTCTTTTGTACAGTGTGAGAATAAAACCAATTCAGAGATCCATATAGCATTAACACGTACCTACTTAAAACGGTAAAGGAAAACATCGTGAGGAAACCAAATAGTATTCTTATAAGCGGCGATAGGCTTGCAACCTGTCACGTAAGGAACGTTAACAACTGCAAAAATTATACATGTGCTAAATGTTATGTTCGGGCATGCCTCTAACTACCCCCTTTAGCCATCTTTATGGATCTAAGCGCCTGGATACCTACCGTACTTGGGGATTATATCTATATCTTGTATATTTGTATATGTACCTATCAAAGTTAGCGCGTATCATTATACAAACTTTGTAAATGCAAACAATTTGTATAACACTCGTTTGTTTCACTAAACAGGTTGAAATGAAGGGTCTAACCGGCGTTATAAAGTTCGACCATCAAGGATTCAGGAGCGATTTTACTTTAGATATAATTGAATTAACGAGAGACGGTCTGCAAAAGGCCGGAACTTGGAACTCCTCCGAAGGTGTTAATTACACCCGATCTTACGGCGACAACCAAAAGCAAATTGTGGAAATTCTGCAGAACAAAACTCTCATCGTCACCACTATACTGGTAAGCGATAAATAAAACCAGCCATTATTTCTTCGGAAACATTTTAGTGCTCTCTTGTGACCCACAAAAGCAAAATTAGCGTATCGTGCATGTACGAGTACGTATGGATGTTGAGAGACGAGGGAAGGGGATTTGCGTAGACTGGCACACTGTAAAAATATATTGAAAGGGAGAAAACATTCATGCGAAACATCCGTATTCACGAGTTTATACCGAAGCTTTAGCTGTAATAGAAATAAACGTGTATTGCAGATACATGAAAGAGGTAGAAAAAATTGTTGAGATAAAAACAACCTTGGGCCTTTTCGCGTGCATACGATTCGAGTGACAGTACTGGCAAAGTTAATCAACTTTTACTATATTAACCTACATATCACAGCACAGTCATGGTAGCCAAATGTAGTGCTAAGAGCCTTAAATATCCTATTTCGATTCAGCTCACGTTTTGTATAAATTCTCAAAATATATTCCTAGAATAGTTTTTGCCAGAGATTCTGCAAGCTGCATGCATTTTTAAATTCTCGTTTAAAGTTATTGCTAGTCTACGTGTACAATTCAAATCCTGTGTAAGTCATAGCTACATTAACATACTGAACTGGAGGGTCTGAGGTCGAATAAACACAATAAATCTGTTATCCCCTAGAGTTCGCCGTACTGCATGAGAAAAGAAGCAAGCGAGAAACTCACTGGGAACGCACAGTTCGAGGGCTACGCCATCGATTTAATTTATGAGATATCTAAAATTCTGGGCTTCAATTATACATTCAAGCTGGCTCCCGACGGTCGATACGGCTCCTACAACCGTGAGACCAAAGAGTGGGACGGGATGATAAGGGAATTGCTCGAACAACGGGCCGACCTCGCTATTGCCGATCTCACCATTACTTACGATAGGTAAGGAAACATTTGATTTGTTAAATATCACCAAGGCCCCGTTTTACAACCGTTCGTTACTTTGTATAACAAAATGTGAAGCACTTTGTAGCTTTCTGAACATAGTGCTACGAAACGCTACGAACATTCTACGAAATTTTATTTATTTAAATAGAAGTATGTATCTATCCCTTACCAACCAAACATTGGCTTTATATCTTTCCTCTTAACTTGATGCAACCCGATTTTACGATTAGAATCATGAATTTGGGCATTTACTACTAGGTAACTGTGGGCTCCAGTGGTCAATTTACTGCTCTATCTCGGTAGTTCACCCCTTAGCTATATCATACCAAATTAATTTGATGTCTTTTCCAAACTACAGAGAGCAAATAGTAATTTTATCACATCTATGGTTTTAGTAGTCACCTTCATCCGTTCCATGACCAATCGATCATCAAATTTATGTTCCGCAGGGAGCAAGTCGTAGACTTTACGATGCCATTCATGAACTTGGGTATATCAGTGTTGTACCGCAAGCCGATCAAACAGCCGCCAAATTTGTTCTCATTCCTGTCTCCGTTATCTCTAGACGTTTGGATATACATGGCTACGGCGTACTTGGGAGTGTCTGTGCTACTGTTTATATTGGCAAGGTTCGTATGATTTTCACATGATAAAACTGGTTTAGAGAACTTTTCACCTACACTACTATTACAAAGGTTAAACTTGTATTTATATTTATAATTGACTAGCGACCCGCCCCGGCTTCGCACGGGTAGCATGTTATTATTACATAGTATAAAGCAAAGTCGCTCTCCGCTTCCCGCGTCTGTATGTCTGTATGTATGTTTGCTTATATCTTTAAAACTACACAACGGATTTTGATGCGGTTTTTTTTAATAGATAAAGTGATTCAGGAGAAAGATTTATATGTATAATAACATGCTACCCGTGCGAAGCCGGGGCGGGTCGCTAACATATAAACCTTCCTCCTGAATCACTTTATCTAAGAAAAAAAACCGCATCAAAATCCGTTGTGTAGTTTTAAAGATATAAGCAAACATACATACAGACATACAGACGCGGGAAGCGGAGAGCGACTTTGCTTTATACTATGTAATAATAATAATTGATGATTAATTATAAAATGACTGTCAGTGTCAGTGATAAATATAAAAATACACAATCACTCTAAATATCTTTAGTCTGTTGACGTCTTGATCTAGTCTCTGTTACGAATATTTAGAAGCATGTTGTTTTGCGGGGAAATCCTGCTATGTCTGAACCCTCAGTTTGATTAATCCGACAACACAGTAGTTCCGATTACAATCGAACTATCAGGCAATGACATGTGATCCATCTCTCTAACAATTCTCGTTTCCTTAATGTGTTCATGCAATAGGTTCACTCCATACGAATGGCATCCGACTCATTCACCCGATGGCGAGAAAATGGAGAACATTTTTTCCCTTGCAAACTGTTTATGGTTCGCCATCGGATCTCTTATGCAACAAAGCTGTGACTTTTTACCCAAGTAAGGTTATTTTTAAACCTTTCTGTGAACAGTACAATAAACAATGCTTAGATTATGCTCTACGGTTTGTGTACGCGTTAAATGTAAAGCTAACTTAAATACATTTAATATAAACTATATAAACTTTTGTTTAAGGCCATGTATGTCGACGATTGCTCTTTTTCGAAACGAAAAAAGAAATACTTCTGAACAAGCCACATCTCCTATTTTATAATGTTTATTATATGTGAATAAAGATGTACCCATCTTTAATCACTTCGATAAATAATCCTACCTGCACGTGGTACTGATCCATGGGAGGCGCGTGGTCCGCCTTTGCTTTTCGAATAAATTAATGATATAAATTATGTATAATTACTTATCAAAAACCTATTCTAGTAGAAATCTAGATCTACATATCTTTAACAATAAATCACAAGTTGATCTTAATAGTAGGTATCAAAATATTTCGATCATAAATTCTAAAACGTATCATTTTGAAATAATATTTTTATCGTGAAAAGTTTCTGCTATTATGTTTTCAGCTTAATAGAAATCTAGGTAGGAACCTGAAGTAATATATTTATAAAAAATAGGAGATGTGGCTTGTTCAGAAGTATTTCTTTTTTCGTTTCGAAAAAGAGCAATCGTCGACATACAGGGCCTTAACTTGCAATTTGTTAAGACTTTATTTACCCGCGAGACTAGTAATCGTGTACACGTACTTTACAGTATAACTTTAGCATTGTCAACCCAGAAGTGAAAACAAAGACAGTAAACGGAAGTTTTCATATCTGGCGCGAAATAGTAACCTCAGCGAAGTCACAAGAAGGTTTTAAGGGGCTGTTGAAAAACAAAACGCACTTTGAATGAGTTTCAATGCCGGAAATTATTTCGTTAAAAGTTACCCATCTCTTATTAAATTATTACCTATTGTCGCTCCCGAGTTTAATAGCTCGTAAATTAGTTAGCAGAACTTTTGACAATCATTCTTCTAAATGGAGAATGTGAATTGACGTGATTCGAGAAACTGGTAAAGCCTTTCTCGGCTCGAAACTTTGTTCGCACGTTCGTTTGCGAACATTAAACTTGTTGTTGAACTTGCGTCTTTTAGTCAGAAATCGGATCGTTTTTGTCCGGGATTGAAACTTTTCAAAGTGACTTAGCATTTTGAAGTCGATTTAGTACAAAGTGGGCCGTATTTGGGCGCAGGTTCAGTCCGTACGAGTGGGACAGTCCGCGCAACTGTCTAGACGAGCCGCCAGTGCTGGAGAATCAATTCACCCTCTTGAACTCGCTGTGGTTCACTATCGGATCCTTGATGCAGCAAGGTTCGGATATCGCACCGAAGTAAGTCCCATCTCAACTTCGACGGCTACACTTCCGTTCAAAGCGCCCGCAGACCACAAAGTCACACAGAACTCCCGAAACTTCGGACGCAACAAAATCGGCTCCTGCAATCCGTAATTACTTACGGAAATGTAGCCTTCGGTTGCAAAGCTTGGATGAAGAACTCCCTTTCACTAATTAGTTTCAAAGCGACCGCAGCCTTTTGTGAATTTCAAGCATCGGTAGTCGCTTAGAGCGGCCAATTTAAATAGAAACGTGTCGGCAAATTCAACTAGCCCTTATTTCCGTCCGGTCCAGTGTATTTAGCTAAAGAGTTCGAGACATAGTTGCTAATTGAATAATGTAGCTACGATAATGTTTCCGGTATTTCTGCACCGTGTTGAGATTGTGCTTGTGTAGAATCCACAGCTTGCTGCATCAAAGTTTCAAAGTTGTTAGTCTAAGTTGCGGAGACAGATTTCACGGAAAACTTCGGAACACAATTTAGTATCTATATCAATATTTGCTTGTCCACCTACTGTGAAATCGATCTTCGTCTGATTTGAATATCTCAGTAGTATCTCACTTAACTTAGAATGTCTGTCGAAACCTAAAGGTTTTCGGATTCTGTAGCGAAGTAGCCTGAATAATTTAGGGATATTTACAGGGGTCGTCTGAAATAATGTTAAAGACCAGAAAGTTTACCAAGTCTAACTTTTATATTTATATTTTACATTGTTGTTATTTTATAGGTAAAATTACCTTGTTTCTGTTTATTTCAAACCGACTCTAGTAATTATAACCTACGAGTATGTATTTCATGTTTTTTGTCGTTTTGTACTAATGCGATTTTGTTTTTGACCAGAGCGGTATCGACTAGAATGGTAGCAGGAATGTGGTGGTTCTTTACATTGATAATGATATCGTCATACACTGCCAATTTGGCTGCTTTCCTAACTGTGGAAAGAATGGACTCGCCCATTGAGAGCGCCGAAGATCTTGCAAAGCAAACAAAGATAAAGTACGGAGCTTTGAAGGGAGGATCCACCGCGGCATTCTTTAGGGTAAGTTATCTTCCCCAAGTTCCTAGTAAAAACAAAACAATAAAATACTCGTACAATCTGCTCGAAACTTGGAAACGATTAAAAATACCCAAAACAATGCCGAGAATTTTGATGGCTACATTTGTGTTGCTTAGTGAAAATAACTATTTACATTCCCTGTCCGTGAAAGTTTGTGAGCGATCGCTTCTGTTGGACCCACCCTGGAGGATAATGAATGTTTTAGTCTCAGAGTTGACTTGCAAAGCTAACTTTTGTCTAAATAAATATTTATGCTTTAGAAATTTTGTATGGTCTTGTTACAAGATTATTTAGTACCTACCTTGTTGCTATGTTACCTAGATAGGTGTTTGCTGTTTGTTACTGTTGCTAGGAATTATGATACAGACTAAACCATAAGTCCTAGATTTTTTTATAAATCTAGAAAATGTTGAATTTTCTTCTTTAATCTAGGAGTGTTGAAAATAAGAAAATATGTTGCTAAACTTTAAATGCAGCGTGGGTTGAAGTTTGAACGAGGAAGAACAAAGTCGCGTAGATTACCACAAGTTGCATATAAGCCTTATATAACTTTCAATGAGAGATTCAAGATTCTTTGCAGCACTGAGGAAATGCTGTCTCTCGTGATTACTCGCCCTCAATTTTATGGTCTGTAGTCGCGCTATCAAAAAAGTTTCAGGCGCCCGACGTGGGGCTCTTATTACTGTCGAGTGTCGACACGGCCTTTATGTCGAACCATTTTCTAACTTTTGGGTACAAAAGACAACTGACTGTGTCGTCTTTATAATGGATACAAAACAAAACAAAACGTTTTGATATTCGAGTGGACCATTTTTAGGGTTCCGTACCCAAAGGGTAAAAACGGGAGAGCAACACGGGCTTAATACGGAAGGGAGTAGTCTTAGCGATAGATAGTTCTGGCGTTTGTTGCGGGGGGAAATGTGCACACAAGTGCAGTTCCGCACACTCACATGCAAAAACAAAACTGCCAACTGACTGTAATGATGACGTTAACACATAAACAATCCAACAATACACTAATTCGTGTACAGATGACTCGCACACAACGTGTCAAACGTTTTATAAAATGTGTATGCCCATTTGGGCTTGTACTTTGACAGAGGGGATCGCGGCAAATGGCTACTCCCTTCCGTTGAAAGCCCGTGTTGCTCTAAGTTTTTACTATTTAGTTTTTTATTTTTCTTATACCGCTAAAGAAAACGGATTGTGAAGTTTGACTTATTCACTTAACGCCAAACTTTCCGGTATAATACCTGGCAGTAATGATGGATTAGTACGCTCTTGTTTGAGTTTAACTTTAATACGAGTACATACAACCAAATTACAATTACAAAAGTTTTGATTAATGCGCGATAAATTTTATTAATTAAAGTCTGTAAATTTATGAAACATTGTAAATCTATGTTATTTCTACAGGATTCGAACTTTTCAACATACCAGCGAATGTGGTCGTTTATGGAATCAGCTCGGCCGTCAGTTTTCGCAAGTAGCAATAAGGAGGGCGAGGAAAGAGTGGTGCGGGGAAAGGGGGGATACGCATACCTGATGGAATCTACTACGATTGAGTATGTGGTTGAGAGGAACTGCGACCTCACGCAAGTTGGGGGGATGCTGGATTCTAAGGGCTATGGGATCGCTATGCCACCAAGTAAGTTTTACTATCCACTTTTTTAAAACCAAAACTACCCTGAAATGCTCCTTAGTGTTCCTAAATATGTTTCCTCTTGCTCAACTTATGTTCCTCAACTTTCACCATATTATAATACTTATGCTTGTGCGGTTTTGTTTAATTTTAAACATCACTGCTTTATGAGCTTTTAGCATTTTTTTATACTCTACATTTTATAAGTTTTGTTTACGGGACAAGAATAATGTTTGTTTTTTAGTACGTTTTTCATTGCTAAGTCATTATAGTAGAGTGCTATGACCGTCAACCACTCATCGAGATCAATTTAAAACTTTTGTGCTAGTGACCGAGTGCTTTACTTACAATAAACTTGTCCGTTAGTTCTTTGTTTAATTGAAGTAGTTCTTCGTAGTCTAAGGTTCTTGCTTCACTTCTTTTGAAAAGAGTAATACTGTCAGTTGATGAGCTATCAGAAAGAGCCGCACTAAAGCCCCAGTAAGCTTTATGCTGGCCCGTTTATATTATATTCTCTTGAAATAGAATAACTGTGAAACCAAGGAGTCGTTTAATTAATCGAATAAAATGCAAGTAAGAATAATATCGTTTCGCAGACTCGCCATATCGCACGGCTATAAGCGGGGCCGTTCTGAAGTTGCAGGAGGAAGGAAAACTGCACATTTTGAAAACAAAATGGTGGAAAGAAAAACGAGGCGGCGGGTCTTGTAGGGTAAGTAAAAATCGTTATAAAAATATATACAAAAATATGTGTATACCAGGTGTCCCAACAGACGTTGTCCTGTAAAACTTCAATAATCCCACAGAAAAAGAGCACTTTCTTTTTTTCCTGAACTTTACGCCACCCTTATTACTTAGGGGTATAAAAATACCCTACGTCCTTCTCATACCTACCAAATATACAAAAAAAAATCGGTCTAGTCGTTTTGGAGGAGTTTGGTTACACGAGAATTTTATCTATTAGAATTTAAGTAAGAGACTACTTATTTTTTAAGTGACATAAAAATATAATTAATGCCATTTTTAGGTAAATTTATGGTTAACATTTATGGGTATACATTTATGTGTTTGTGTCTAGCAAGGCATAAATTTAGGTGTGTTTACCGAATGACGTGTGACATGATCCCGAATTGTTATTACCGAATGACGACATGTTTCATCAACATAATGCCGTACCAGGGAATGCTTATCTAACCATTTACCTAATGAAATGGAAACAAGCCAGACTCATAAAAAAATATTACACTATTCTTTTTAACAGTGCCAGTAATATCCATAATAGCAAAGATGCTAATAGCATAAGAAGCTTTTTAATTTTCAGCATTTTATAACCATAGTTTCATTTGCAAGTAAATTAAAAGTCAACTTTGTGACATGTATCCAGTTGAAAAGCTTTAGCGATAAAAAGATCCGTTGTTTTTGTGCTAAATAACAATTGTGATTGTTATTTACTTGTAGGAACATTTCTGCTTTATTTCATAGCAGCTGTAATACAATATGTTATTGTAGCAAAATAAATATCTTCAAAAACAATGGTAGTTTCACCTTTACGAAATAAGAAACAAGGAAGTACATTGGTTGATAAAGTTCCATCTTCAAGGATTCGAGGGCGGAGGGTTTTCAAGAGACAGGATAATTATTTAAGATAAATATTTAGGTTTTCTTATTTGTGGTCTCCAGAACACGTTTTCGCAAAAAAAATATGGATGTCTTGAGTTCATTTTAGCAACTACACTTACCTTACTTGATGACCACGAATATTAAAACCGAATGTATTGATTGGTGCTATTCTTGGAAGGATTTAAAACACGATCATGCTTAATCATATCACATTATCATCATTGTCATCAGGATGAAACCTCAAAGTCGTCTTCAACGGCCAACGAGTTGGGGCTAGCCAACGTTGGAGGCGTGTTCGTGGTATTGATGGGGGGAATGGGGGTAGCCTGCGTCATTGCCGTCTGCGAGTTCGTTTGGAAGTCTCGTAAAGTCGCTGTGGACGAAAGAGTAAGTTTCCTACTTTTTCCCTTTAGAACAAACTTTTATATTTATTTTTATACATAAGTTTTTAGAGTAGATACTTGACGGCCTCGATTCCCGCGTCGGGATAAATATTTGTTCTAGTTCTAGGTACGAGTAGCTTTTTATAATAACGACAGAGGGAGTCCTAGACTGGGTGTTTATTTTTAGGGTTCCGTACCCAAAGGGTAAAATCGGAACCCTATTACTAAGACTTCGCTGTCCGTCTGTCTGTCTGTCCGTCCGTCCGTCTGTCTGTCACAGGGCTGTATCTCATGAACCGTGATAGTTAGACAGTTGAAATTTTCCCAGATTATGTATTTCTGTTGCTGCTCTAACAACAAATACTAAAAACAGAATAAAATTAATATTTAAAGAGGGCTCCCATACAACAAACATGTTTTTTTTGCCGTTTTTATAGATAAAGTACGGAACTCTTCGTGCGCGAGTCCGACTCGCACTTGGCCGGTTTTTTTAATCAATTTCCGACTGTTTATTCTTCTACAAGTGACACGAGCTTATGTTTTATGCAGTAAAAGGCCATTACATTTGATATATAATTGTATACAAATAGAAATAGTAAAAGCTAAAAAGGCCAGCAAAGAAAATGGCGGATATAGCACTCATAAATCAGAAAGCAAAACAAGAATTTTATAATTATAGCAACATTCTGCTAAAACAAACTCTAAGCAACCAACAAGAGAAACAAATAAAACATGAACATAATCAAAGACAATGCGCTTACGAATCGTCGAGCTTGCATGAGTATAACTTTTATTTTTGTTTCGAGTACCTACCTAAGTTATTGAGAACAAGAGTTTTCCCCTTCAACTTATTTCTTTTCTATTTTAGAAAAGGAGACCGGTATATTTACGTCCTGGTATTGTTAACTTACTCGCAGATCTCCAGTCGCACAGATCGAAGTAAAAAAATATTAACTAAATTAAAGAAAAATAGGCCGTACGCAAGGGTTATAATACCTACGCAATGAAAACAAAACCCACCGAAATAATTTCCACGAAGCTTATTTGAGAGACGACAGCTTGACCTTAATAATATTTTTTTATTTTTCTCGACGAGTTAACCGGAGTAGACCTCATTTAGTTTAAAGTGCAATTGAGGCTGATTTAGGTTCATAACCCTGTTAGCTTGGGGGGAGAGCGAGTTGACTGGTAATTTCAGCTAATACCGTCTGATTATATTCAGTTTAATTTTATATTTTTTTTGTTCTAGGTTTACTTTTGAAATAGGTAAAGGTTTGTGTGTTCAGCTAGAAATAAGCTCGTATAATAATAGTTAATAGTAAAATAAAGCTATGAAATTGTTTGCTAGTCTATTATATTGTTAAATCGAATTAATTAATGCACATAAGCACATTAGTTTTGATATACCGATCATTTCCAAAGATGCACGAACGAAGAACTTTGAATCTCTACGACTACGACCAGCAATTAAGAGAGGCAACCATACTTACAACGAGCAACCACTAAGCCCTAACTGTTTTGTCACACAGAGACAAATGTACGAATATAAATATGAGGTAGGTCACCTTTCGGGGTCTGTCGTAGTTGTAGAGCTCAAAGGTACACCGTGTGAATTTTATAACATATTTTATTTTCCTGTGCTGCCGAATTTCAGAAGGAAGAGGTAAGAACCTTCTAATCCTCTATCTTACAACAATAAACAAATTCTACTACGCGTGTTTCTTGTAGGCCTCCCTCTGCTCGGAGATGGCGTCGGAGTTACGTTCCGCTTTGAAGTGCCCCAGTGGGGCTAGCGGGGCGACTGGCAGTGGGGCTCGTGACGGGGCAGGGTCCCCATACCTGCACTATGGGTTTAGTACGAAAAGTCAGCTGCACTAGCGCCAGGACCCAGCCTCCTCGTCACCGAGCGATGTGTAGGCTGACATACTACGAGTAGTGTTAGATTGAGTGAAAACTAAGGTGTGTGATTTTCGATAAGAAATTTCTCGGGCTGGAAATGGGACTGGGGGATGTAATTCTTACTTTAAATTTTAAAGGACAAGGGACTTGCAGAGCGGAATAATCAGACTCTTATAAGAAGACTAAGACTCTGATAAATTATGTATGTCGTAAGTTATGTGAAACAAACAGCATTTTGTAGCAATATGTATTCGATGAATCCTGCGAGATGTGCCGAATTGAATGTAAAATAATTGAATTTACTTCTCATTAATTTGTATTGTAAATAATCCATATCTTAATATTAAGTAGCCAATCAGGCGTGGATTATGTAATGCGTTGTTGAAATACGTTAAATTTTATTTATTATTATTAGAAACGAGTATCGTCGATGGATCAAAAACCTAAATAATCCATTATTTATGCTTTTGATTATTTCGATTCGAAATTTGTAAAGAGCAAAGAACGTTTTTCTAAATCCACGCTTGATTTTAAATCTGTTGTGACGTAATATAGGTATTTAAATCTATGTAGTTACGGTAGGTTTGTAATAATAATAGTAACATACTTATTTTGTTTAATTTATTGGATACTCAAGTCTGAGCACTTCGTAAAATTAACACCATTCCAACGCGCTCAAATGCGATGTCATCGCGATATTGAACCAATTTTGACAATAGAAGAAACGCGTGCCAAACTTAGGTAGGTAATTGAAATAACAGTAATGCCGTGGTACCACCCGCGTTTTCACGCGCCAGACCGCGGCAAGGCGGACGCGCCGTGGGAACGATGCATCCGTGGTGGCCCATGCTCGGAACGCTCTGTACGCGACGCGCCGGATGCACATAGGCGAAGAGTCATCCGGTGCGGTTCGTCGTTTTACGCGCCGTGGGACCCCGGCTTAACAAGGACCTTTCTAAATAAATGGATTCGACACACCTGAATCAACCCAGCTAAGCAGTCATTTTGTCCAACTGTAATTGGTATTGACTTTTGTCATGCCTATCAGTTTATTCTCAACATCCATCTGGATCCTCTTCGTATTCAGGTAGTCAAAATGTTGATTGTGCAAAAAGTCCTTTTTGAAGAAATGTACCTAAACAAAATAAACAAATTATTATTAACAATTAATTATTTTATAGTAGTTATTGTAAGTAGTTGTAAGGATAAACTTCGAAACAATGAATGAATACTGCCAAGTTTTAACTATAATTTTATAATATGTTTTGTACTCTGTACTGATTCTAAGATTCGCTTACAATTTCATTATACGATTTAGTTTGGTTAATTGTCTCACTTAAAGAATACCTGACAGTGAATCATATTTCGTTCAACTTTATCAAACAAATGAAACATCTTATTTTAAGAAAGATAGATAAGAGTAGATATTTAATAATAATTTAAGTTATTAATAATTTAAATGCGAAAGTTTGTGAGGATGTTTAGATGTTTATGGTTCTATCACGTCGTGATTACTGAACCAATTTTGATAAAACTTAACAGATATAATTCGTGACCCAGATTAGCATTTAGGTTATTTTTTAGATACCACGCGAGATGTTTGTAAATTGTACCTTGATTCTGTTGCCAAATAAAAATGACCAGTGTAACTTCTAAAATTTAAATGTATAATATTATATTAATAAATAAATTAAAAGCAATCCATTATAAAGGCTCAGGCCAAGCGACTTTGATCTCTCTTGTAAAATATTTTGTAAGTTTACATTAAAAAGTTTAAAATAAATCGTTTTGTTATGATGCTTCGTTTTATGTTTAAAATTCCCTTTGAAAAGCTTAGCTCATTATAAAAGCATCGTTTTCAGGTGTAACAGAGGAATTCCTGAGCTTTGTTCGTCCAGAAACATTATTCATTGGAAGAGTATGCTTTTTTGGCTTTTCCAAATGCTCGCACCGTTTGTTTTAATTTAAATTTGAATTCGTTTGCTAAATGTAGATATGTGAATGTTTGGATGTGCCTCTGGCGAACCCCTATAGACATTTTCAAGGGTCTTAGCGCCTAGAGATCTACCGTCCTTGGGAATTACAGTTGTAATCCTATTTCATTTAATTTCAAATCGAGTCGAAACAAATAGTAGGTACTAAAAATACGCTTTACCAGCAACAAAATGTTTTTGGAAGATCTCGTAGCACCTCTTATTTTGAAAACATTTAAATGCAGGGATTATGTTGAGTAATTAGAACAAAATGTAAGAGCCGGTAGCTACGTAAAATGTTCATTTTAACGACTTATGGAGATATAATGGACTTAATAAAGGGGTTTAGTACCGTTCTCGCCAGGAAAAGTACCAATAGCAGTTGCTTCTGACGTTATCGAGTCGCCCCGGTATTACGAAAAGATATCTATTCACAAAAACTCATTATTTTGACCCTTATTCTGGCACAATAGTACAAGTTGTCTCAGATACCAACTACACTGGCACTGGGAATACTAGTGTAAGTAGTAGCCCTATTGCATACGCTCACTGATATTATAATCGTAGGGTGAGAGAGCTGGTTGTGGGCATTTTAACATTTTAATTTTGCAATAAACGGTTTATATTGAAAAAAAAATAAAAACGATGATTTTTAAACAACATAGAATAGAGTATTTATTTACTTAGGTTATGCAAAGGTTTTGTAAGAGGCAATATTTATTTATTATTTTTTTCATATTTAAATAGACAAAACGGGAAATATTTAGTTGTGGTCAATCAAGTCTAGATGTATAACGCATCACAACTGTCACTAATCAAAACGGACCATAGATAAAGAATTGTATTAACTATAGATTTTAAACAAGTTTGTTTGCTATGCTTAGTTAATGACAGCAAAAATTTAAAATGACCAAAACCGGGGTAGGGACAACCGGCTCTTTGACACTAATCGGCTTTAACTGTCGAAATCCATAGTCTTTCGACAGGTAATCAATGAGAATTTTACAGTTGAAGCCATTTACAATTATTAGAGTGTACATACGGCTGCTGATTTGAATGTGTCATATTACTTATTTTTATTCTTGAAATTTTTGACTTTTTGTATGGGCTGAATTTACCCGGATAAGATGGAAAAAGTGCTAAAACTGCAATATCTTGTAAACCATCAAATTTAAAAAGAAACCGTCTGTAATTTATTTAGCTAGTGTGATTATCTAACGAATTATATAAAAATGAACTGTTTAGCTATTCATAGTTTTGATTAAAAACGAAACTAGGGTTTTAAAAGAGCCAACTTTGGAAAATAAATCTATCGATAAAAGTTTCACCAATCGTGTTTCTGTCTGTAATTTATCTAGATTATATCCTTAAGTTATCTTTGTCATAAAAAGCAAAACTGTATGTTTTGCGGTTATAGAGAAAAAACGATTCTGCATTCTTCAAAAACATTTATTACTCCTCTTAATTATTAATTATTATTAATTAACACAAGTTCACTGACTTGTGTTAATTGGTTTGCAATATATGTAGGTACAATAACTTTGATGTGCTTGAAAGCCTTTATTGCGTGCGTGAGCACGTACCTATCGTCAAATTAGGCTGTACTCGAAGCGCGAACGTGCTAAAATAGGTGCTAATATCATTTTATAAATAGGACCTAGTATAAGTGCCTAGTAGTATTCTTTTAGGTGGTAATGGCATATCGACCTGCCACGTATGGAATATAAATTACCCGCAAAATGTAGGCATGTGTCAATTGAAATGTTTGACGTGCTTCTGTCTATAGAACTTCAGAGCTCTCCAGAGCTCTTCAAGAATATAAGCGCTTGACGATCAAAAGGGACGAGACCTTTTATTTTATTAGCGGCAATATTTGTCAGAACACCGTTTTCAAGATCATGCTAGGTGTAAAATAAAAATCCTTCTTCATCTGAATCGGAAAATCAACACGAGGATTTTAATCAATACACAGGAAACTACCTACATATCACTGTTGGATGTTTAGTGACTTTAATTGGACATGTTCATTGTAAACGAACAAAGGAAGGAACGAAATAAGGTTTCATGTCTTTAAAATAAAAATAAATAGGATCACGACTGTAATCCTTAAGTACGGTAGACATCCTCTCAGATCTCCAGACGCTTAGATCCTTTGAAGATTTCTAGTGGGGGTAGTCAGAATCACGTCCAAAGATTATATTTGGCACATGCCCACATTTTGCAGTAGTTAGCATACCATACGTGACAGGTTGCAAGTCCATCGCCGCTTATAAGAACACTAACTGGTTTCCTCACGATGTTTTCCTTCACCGTTGTAAGCACGTGTTTTTGATGCGCATTTAAATTTTCGAACTGAGAAATCCATTGATGCACGCCGGGATTCGAACCCACAACCTTCAGACTGAAATCGAGGTACATCCCACTCGGCCAACACGGCTTCATGTCTTTGTTTGTTTGAAAGCAATAATTGAAATACGAGGGCACAATTTGTAGTTTTGTTTTAGGTACGAGTAAATACGCTTAATAAAATATGTAAGCGGCATTAAACTTAACGCTATTTTAGTTGAAATCTTTTAGGTATTTTGTTGATATCAAACTATACTAAACTATACTGTCAAACCTGGAATCTAAATGTGAATACTACCTATTTATGTCTAACTATTGAGATTTTTGTAAAAATAAAAAGCAGACGTTTTCAAGGTTACGTAAAAAAAAAACAATTTACTTGTTCATGTCTTAATATAAACAACTTTGTAACCTACAACCCGGTCACAATATCTGTGCACCTGACCTCGTGACGTCATATCGAGAGAGAGAGCGGGAGAGGCGCCGCATGGCGGGAGAGAGAGAGAGCGGGAGAGGCGCCGCATTCCAGCGAGGTGCACAGATATTCTGACCGGGTTGTACCTGCATATATAGATCACGGCTTTCCACTTGCTACTATCCTGACTTACCTGTTTTGCTTCAAATCACACCAGTTTCCCAGGGGGGTAGAAATGTCATTCACAAGTATAATATTTTTTTTCAAAGAAAATTACCTTATTCATACGCTTTCATACAAGCTTATTACGGCGACACATGACGTCATAAACAGGTCTACATTGATTACTCACTGGTACTGAAATCACGTTTGATACCTAGGGTGAGAGCGCTAGTTGGTGCATTTTAACAATAGTTTAATTTTTAAATAATCGGTTTATATTGAAAAAAATATAAAAACGATGATTTTTAAACAACATAGAAAAGAGTATTTATCTATCTCTTACGTTAAGTAAAGGTGTTGTAACAAGCTATATTTATTTAATAACTAATTATATTTAATTAGACAAAACGGGAAATATTTAGTTGTGGTCAATTAAGTCTAGATATATAACGCATCACAACTGTCACTAATCATAACGGATCATAGACAAAGAATGTATTAACTATAGATTTTAAACAAGTTTGTTTGCCCATGCTTAGTTATTGACCAAAACCGGGATTGGTCTTTGACCCTACATTTCACACCAAACAAACACGTGTTCATAACATTAATTTCCATCCATCACCTCTGATGGCGACCGAAAACGTTTTCACTTCGCGCGTTATTATTGCTGAAATGTGGTTTACTTTCAATTTACACGGCACAAATATAACACAAATATCGGCTTATACTACGTCATATCTTGGATATACCCAATCATGGGAACAGGGTTCGCTTTTTTTACTTTCGGGAAAGCGTCACGCGTTTTATTTGAAGTAAAAATGTCTGATGTGATGGGCCACAGCAACAGCAGTGGACTGTATGACCACATAACCGAAATTTACGGGTTATGGGTCGCCAAATGGGTTCGTATTCATTTAGCTGATAACAATTTCAGATTTAACTTAAGGGCGTAAATATTTGTTTGTTTCTATGTTTGGTGAAATTATTTTTCATTAAGGTGATATGTGAAATGTTTGATTTTTTGTATGGGCCGAGTCTAACCGGATAAGATGGAAAACGTGATAAAACTGCATTATCTTGAAAACCATCAATCTTAAAAAGAAACTGTCTATAATTTACTTATCTAGTATAATTATCTAACGAATTATATAAAAATTGACTATTTAGTTATTCATAGTTTTGATTAAAAACGAAACTAGTATTTTTGAAGAGCCAACTTTCGAAAATAAATCTATCGTGAAAAGTTTCACCAATCGTGTTTCTGTCTATAATTTATTTAGATTGTCATGAAAAACAAATCTGTATGTTTTGCGGTTATTGAGAAAAAACGATTCTGCATTCAGCAAAAACATTGAAAAACGGTGAAGGAAATATCGTGAGGAAATCCACTGTTTAGTTAGCTCCGCACGTATTGACAAGTATTACCAGAGTGGTTAGGGCTGACTAAGCCAAGATAATGGTACCTATTTAGTGCTGGGCAAATCTACTCGCAGACACTACAGTGTCCTGAGCACGAACCACTATCGTATCGACGTATCGTCCAAATGTCAAAACTGTCACTTTTTGTATAGAAAAAGTGTCAGTTTTGGCATTTGAACGATACGTTGTCGATACGATACTGGTTCGTGCTCAGGCCTGAGAGTCCCGTAAGTGTGTAAAAACTCTATGGTTGCCGTATAAATCACCTTGCCTATTCCTACTATACTACCACTCGCATTATCTTCAATGAAAATGTACGTAATTAATATTACAAACGGGTATTTATCTTTATTGCCGCAACCATGATTGTGTAACACAGTCGTCGTTAAACAAACCCATTTGAAATACCGATTAATATTGTGTTCTGATCGCGAAAATGATTCAAATAAGACAATTTCATGAAAACATTTACCAGCCGAATCACATTTACGCAAGCGCAAGTTAAGAATAAAACAAAAAAGGAGATAAAATAGAAGATAAATAAAATAAAACAATAGTATTTGGGTACAGCTGTTTTAATCCTACTTTTCTAGAGTTTTTTCATTTGGTTGGACTCATTAGAGGCAGTTCTGGTAAATTTGCACTAGATATCTTTGTCCGTTAAGTATTGTGATCCTTAACGGACAAAGATATTTACAAACATTTCAAAAATGTTTTTTTTAGTTTGCGAAAACAGACAGACAGAACGAAAGAGACATAACGAAACTACAACTACAACATGACTACAATAGTAATATGGGTGGTTTGGTGTGGATTAGGTGTATCTACAGGAGACTAAATACTTCCTAAGCCCATGTATCTTACCCTAAGCGCTTAGGAACGAATTAGGGTAAGAATCATGACAGGCCATAATTTATTTAGGTCGTTTGCTGACCAGCAATAACGTACGAAACCACACGAAACCCCCGAAAAGAGAGTAAAAAAATTAATAGCATAAGCAAGTAAATAGGTCGCACTTGAAATTTTATCTGGGGAAGTGTAAAATTCTCTTCTGTTTATCGTGTACATATATTACGATGTCCATGTGTTTGTAAATTTAAAATGTTGGGGTGATACCAGGCTATGTTTGTAATTTACACAAAAGGAAAGAGTTGAGACACTCTGGTCGTCGGCTTGCAAACAATACCTACAAACTTGAAATGTGTTCGTATAAAAAAATAAAAATAAATATGATCACGACTGTAATCCCCAAGTACGGCAGACATCCTCCCATATCTCCAGACGCTTAGATCCTTTGAAGATGTCTAGTGGGGGTAGGTAGAGGCATGCCCAAACATTATATTTGGCACATGCCCACATTTTTCGTACGAATAGGTTTTATTATATAAAAGACAACATTCGATATCTTAGAATGCTTGTAAATAAATGTAAAATATGCTTTTATGTTGTGCTTAGACAAGCTGTGCTTGTTGCCAAATTCTTCTGGCTTGGTCGCGTAGGTATCTCCCCTTGCTCCTAAAACGTTTCAAAGGGAGGTACTGTAATCCTTGTCATTTCCTTATTTTTACTTTGATTTTGACTGTAATACATATTATATCCCTACATTTACCTATAAGGCATATTTAGTTACGTACTTATCACATTTAATAACAAATATTTGTTGATGCTGCGCTTCCGTCACGCAGATTCCATTTCTGTTTCATTTGTACCATCTGTTTCATAATATTTGATCCGTGATAAAAGTAAAAGCTATTTAAGGCATTCACAGTAACACGGCCGGGGGCGCGCAAAAACATCGCCATTTTGTTTTGGTTAATTAACGCTGTATTGTCGTTGTGCCCTAAGGACTAATGTACCTATAATTCTATAGACATACTTCGGGTTTCTTCACCTTTGCGCTAAATTATTTCCATTAAATAATTACATAGCACTGCGATTCATCGCATTCCGGAAAATAAATAATTTTCAATAATTTTCAATATTTGATCCGTGATAAAAGTAAAAGCTATTTAAGGCATTCACAGTAACACGGCCGGGGGCGCGCAAAAACATCGCCATTTTGTTTTGGTTAATTAACGCTGTATTGTCGTTGTGCCCTAAGGACTAATGTACCTATAATTCTATAGACATACTTCGGGTTTCTTCACCTTTGCGCTTAATTATTTCCATTAAATAATTACATAGCACTGCGATTCATCGCATTCCGGAAAATAAATTATTTTCAATAATTGGCTAATATTTAATTTACGGGTATCGCTACATAATAAACAAAATATTACCAAAGAGCTCCTTACATGATTAAAAACATTTCATTCAGAGATTTCTCAATACAGAGTGCATTTGAAAAAAAAATTACTGAATAATTTTAACAAAATTTAAAAAATAAATACTATTTCGTTAAACACGACATTTTATCTATCAACAATGAACCCAAAAAAGACTATTTCTGGTAATAATGTAGGCTTCTACGCAACACGCAACATCGTAGGTTGATTGTAACAAGCATATGCCGGGGTCCCACGGCCCGCGTTTTCACCAGCCAGTGGGAACGATGCATCCGTGGAACGCTCTGTACGCGGCGCGCCGGACGCACACAGGCGGAGCGTCATCCGGCGCGGCCCGTCGCTTTACGCGCCGTGGGACCCCGGCTTTAGGTACCTTTTGTTTCCTTTGTTATAAGCGAAATAGCTCCGAAACTATTATTTTTATAAAGTACTCGTACCTACAACAATTCGTATAAAATATAACGTAATAACTCAATCTATCCCTTTGCTGTTCTTTTCCTTTTGAGTATATAAAATTCCCTTAAGTGTTTTATCGGACTTCGTGGTGTAGAGGCATCGACTACATAGCCTAATAGACGCCTAATGGCTTCATTTCTTCAAACAAACAACTCTGTCAAGTCAGTGAGGTATGAGGTACGGGGGGAGCCGGAAAAAGCATTCTAATTTCAAAATGACGTGATTCACTAGGGATGGGAAGTGTTGACATGAGTTGTCGATAGCAGTCAGAGGCACGTCCAAATATTATATTTGGCACATACCCACATTTTGCAGTAGTTAGCAGTCCATACGTGACAGGTTGCAAGCCCATCGCCGCTTATAAAAATACTTACTAGGTACTGGTTTCCTCACGATGCGATGTTTTCCTTCACCATTTTAAACACGTGTTTAAAATGGTGAATGTATAAATATCAATTGCTGTTCGTTAGTCTCGCTAAAACTCGAGAACGGCTGAACGGATTTATTTTATCTTGGTCCTTAAATATTCGTGGAGGTCTATGAAGGTTTAAAAGGTGAAAAAAAAATCGAATAATTGCCGGGAAAACCAAAGTTAAAAGAACGTAGAGTCCATTTGAGCTTTATTAGGTTTGATAGTACGGGAACGGGAACGGGATCGGGATCGGGATCGGGATCGGGAACGGGAACGGGAACGGGAACGGGAACGGGAACGGGAACGGGAACGGGAACGGGAACGGGAACGGGAACGGGAACGCGAACGCGAACGCGAACGCGAACGCGAACGCGAACGCGAACGCGAACGCGAACGCGAACGCGAACGCGAACTAATTCTAAAGCGATAATATGATAAATGCGAATAGCAAATAGGTTACTTTACTTCATATCCATGTAGGTACAACGCGAGCGAAGCCGGGGACGGAAGCTAGTTGGCAATAAGTAGTTTTACTAGTTAGGTCCAACTGTTGTTGTTAGGTTGTTACTACTATGTAGGTTTATCGATCATCAATTATTGAGTAGTGATACAACACTATTGACTTTATTGACACTATCGACAAGGAAAGAACCAGTCTAACTTGAGCTTGTGGTAATGGTTTTTTAGCATAAACAGACGAGATGTGCACGGGTCAAGGAAGTGGTCGGTACTACTGCAGGTTTGACGCGCGGTATTTTTTATCGGCCGTATAAGACTGACCTTTTGGATGTCAATGTTCGCCTTGCATGCGGTGTCTTTTTGGGCTGTGTAGTCGATGTGTAGAGGTATATGAAAGTTCCTATTGTTTTCACGATTTAAAGATTTCGATGTAGAGCTATAAATCTTTAATAAAAGACAAATCAAACCTATTACAAGGATTTATAAGGATGATGCTTACAAATGATGAATTACTTGTTTTTTGTTATATATATTTTGTATCACCAATAAGATTATTTAAATTCAAAAAGTATTTATTCGCATTCAATATATTCGGTATTAAATACCTACTGAAAGCCAGCTTGCACTTTATCACCAACGAAAAATGGCCTTAAAAGCCTACTTTTCTATAACACCAATGAAATAATGTAACGAATTGTATCATTTGTAACAATAAGTAAAACACTTTACGCTTTGACAAAGCAATATTTGATAGGTGTTAGCTTTTACGAGTCGCTGGATCGTATAAATTACGACAGGCCGTAACAACCTACCTCGTACAAAAGGTATAAAACAGTCGTGAACTATGGTAAGCTCATTTACCTGTGACCTATCTGACTTCACAAGGATACTATTATGCGATTCACGTGATAAAACTAGCATTAAACTAAAAAAAACCGGCCAAGTGTGAGTCTAACTCGCGCACAAAGGGTTCCGTATCTATAATAAAGCAATTTTTTTTTATTAATATTATTTATTTATTCAGTTTTAAGTATTTGTTGTTATAGCGGCAACAGAAATACATTATAATGTGTGAAAATTTCCACTGTCTTGCAATCACGGTTCATGAGATACAGCCTGGCAGGTGACAGACAGACGGACGGACAGACGGAAAGACGGACAGCAAAGTCCTAGTAATAGGATCCCGTTTTTACCCTTTGGGTACGGAACCCTAAAAACTAACTACGATTTCAATCTGTAACAAAAATAAAACTGAATTCAATAACAAGAATTTAATTAGCGAACAAGCAAAGTTGTAACAATATCCAAGCCAAGTAAAATAAACTTTAACTAGAAAAGCCAGCGAGCGGGTATTTATGTACAAAATGTTTACGAATTTAAAAGTCAAACCTTTTAAAATTTAGTTGAACAGCCATACCTACTGATTCTAGTTCAAACTTAAATCAAAGTTTAGGGGTTGTGCGGTTTGGTTTGGTTTATAAAACCACTAAACTAAAGTGATTTCAGAATCGCCTTCGAATTTTAAATCATCCATCATAGCATAATTGGATCATATTTTAAGCCGTAACTGAAATCGGACTTTTCTTTATATCCAGATCAAAAAGATCTAGCACTACGTGAGTTTAATGGCGCTGATTAGACCGACAAAGGGCTAGAGAAATCCAATTACAAAAATATAGGCCGAAGTAACCCTAGACAAGTAGATTGGTACTACAGATATGTCGTTACCCACATCTACGGTCATTTGGCGAAACACCCGCTCTTATCATGCTGGCACATTTGCCACTAAGTTCAATGTTCGTGCGGCTCAAAGCTCTACTAAGGCAGACAGGTGGTTAACCCCTGTTGTTAAACCTTGGCTAGTGCCTTTAATAATTTGCTAGCTGAAGTTGTATTGAATGATAATGCAGCACACAAATTCAATTATCCTTTACCACTATCGTCGCTTAATATCAAAACTTTAGTCCACATGACGGAATATCAAACTCCATAAACATACTGCAAGCATTAAAATATTTTACGATCTTAAAGTTACTGTTCAGCTCAGAAGACAATTCGGTTTTATCGGTCTCAATAAAATTAGTGAGCAGTATTTGGCAACAAAGTAATCGTTCGATCCGTCGTAGGAGATTCCGAACCGTCACTATCTCCTAGGGGCTATAAACGGGATCAATGGTGACAATTCTCGGATTTGTAACCTATTGACGCAAGACGGGCACATTGTGGGGGAACTTGCGACGCAGTTCGAATGTCTGACATGCCATTGTCTAAATTTAAATACATTTCGCCTAGACAGAGGAAGTTTTCAGGTGCTTATAGTTGTTGGCGGAACACACACGAAAGCGGAGTGGTTTTAATTGTGTGTGTAGATTCGATATTGACATTGTTTGTGTGTGCCTAAGCTCACAAAAGCGCGTGACTATACACATCACGCGCGTGTCGATACACACCACAACTACAAGTACTACTCACCCGCCTTCATGAGATAGTACAAATACAACCAGAAACAGAAGTCAGCTACCGGGCGTTAAAACTAATTTTAGAAGGTAACAGAAATGTTTCATTACTTACAAATTTTGCGATTTACTCGTAAACTGACCTGTATATCGTCTACGGGGGGTCCAACGAGGTCAGTTAAGTATTTTAACATTTTATAGGTGCTGTGAAATGCGCTGTCGAGTATATACTCTATCTACTCGTCATTAATAATGCGACGGCACGTGCTTGTTGTAAAAAGCGTCCACGGAACAGAGAGGGATTACAACGCCTAAAAATCTACCCGACTCTAGAAGTTAGCATTCCATAAGTGACATGTGGCAAGCCCGATGTAAATTTTGACCTCTGACTTCACCTTTAGATGTCCTAAAGAATCTGAGTTCCAGAAGATCTGAAAGGATATTTACCTTGCTTGAGGATAAGTTGTGAGCCATTTTTGAGCAGCCCCTGTCTCAGAATTCCACATAGATGCAAAACCATCTAAAAATAACATTAAATAAAGTAAAAATACGAGTTTAATTAACAGGAAAAGAAAGCTTTATAAATGTACAAAGTAGATTTTTCAGATGAATTTTACATTCTTCAACCTCCACTGCATCCATAAAACATTAACTTTAAAATTAATTGGAGAAGAAATGTTCAGGAGATCAGAATTAAAATTACGTTTCTCTAGACGGCAACCATTTACTCAAAATATATTGAACAAATTTTGGTAGGAACTGTTACAACTAATACTCTCTCTCTCTACTCCCTCTCGTAGCTTAGGATTCAAGGAGGTATAATTTATTTTCTGTATTATTAGGCAATGATGGTACTTGGCTAAATGTTGCCAATGTTTCGAATTAAACAATAGTTTACCCCTAAGCTACAACAACGTTTAGCATAAATTAATAGGATAGGCATTAACCAGTTGGGTCAAATAGCAAGTCTCGGTTTTAATTAAACCACTGGTGATGAATTTCATCTAAAATAAACCTTATAATGTCGCATTTTAAGAGTTTTAAAGGTATATTTGAATAATAATAAAAGCTCTTCTTTATAATAACTTGAAAAAAAATAGGATGATGTAATCCTCAAGTACAGTAGACATCCTCTCAGATCCCCAGGCGCTTATATAAGCGATGATAACTATTTCCTATCAAAATGAGTCTTTTTAATAAAATGTCTTACTCTTTGTTATTACTTCCTTACACCGGCGTCGCTACAACATATTTATTTATTTATTAGCAAACTGGATCGTAAACTATGCCGTCGTTTTTACTGAAGCGTCAATTTCAGATAGCAAAGTCCCGGCAGTGTTTACACAGTATCGTTGTAATTTACGTTGTTCGTATCGAATATCCGGTAAAATCGGCTATTTTCCGCGTTGTATGCGTTTCCACAAACGCGTCGAAAGGTGCTTTAAATGCAAATCACAACAAAGTTGGGAACGTATCACCATACTGTATCACTGCCGCTGTCATACACAATTTACCCTCATGGTTTTATTTTCATAGAGTTGTGAAAACAAAGCTCAATACAATCTGCGCTTTTATTAACGAAAGATCTGGAACATGGATTGTTGTTTGAAAATGTATAACATTGTTGGAGACGAAAATCTAGGTAAGTATAGTACGAATTTCGAAAGCATAAATTTTAACATTCGATCACAAGAGAATACTTAGACAGATACGAGTTGTTGGGACGACTGGATAAAAGAAAAACAAAGCATAAATATGAAGTATCCACCTAGAGAGTTTTTTTACGAATGAGCCCTTGAAATCTATCGTATAAAAATGATGTACCGACATATTGACAGAGGGAACAGTCCCCCGAGGTTATGTGAAGTGCCGGGCAAGTTCGCGCGATATGACGAGTTGCCAGCAAGAGTAGATTGACGAGACGGAAACACCCGGGGGACATGTTTGCAAACTTTAGTGAAGGACTTTTCTATTTGAGGAAAGATTGAAATTTTATTCATGAGCTGATAGATAGAAGAAAACTTTATTTAATTTTCCTTTATTTATCAGTAATGGTCGATGTCCACTCAAACGTACCATACCGGTTTACAGATAACGTTTTAAAATTAAAATAAACTATTTGAACGAAGGATTTTGTTCTTTAACTCAAAATTCCGGTAAAGTTCTATAAAATTAAATAATTTAAAAATAATTACAATACGATACAGTTTCTTAAGTTTTATGAAGAAGCTATTAGTTCTTCATAAATTAAATTAAATATCATCACCTTGGGTCTATTCTGTAATTAATAGAAAAAAAATCATCAAAATCGGATTACCAGGTAAAAATATTACATAAAATATTTCTCCTCTTTTTTCGTCAGTGGATATTTTTAACCAGCCCGATCATCCGGACAGTTATTCGGTCAATGCGTTTGTTCGCATCACTAGCCCCAGCGGCAACGTGACGCGTGACGTACCAAAGATTATAGTGACAGAAATAACTTCCGCACAAAAATATTATTTTTATCACATCTCTTTGATGAACGCGAAAACTATCAGACATATTGAACAAAAGAGTGTCGGATCACGCACAGTGAAGGCTACCGAATTAAGTAGGTTCGGCTTACTTTTATTTTAAAAACAAATAACATCTACTAATACTCGCCCCGGCATCGCACGAGCACGCACCTGGATAAAAATTTGCCTATGTGTTATTCTGATGTATAAGCTATATTATTGTAAAGTTTCATTTTAATCCGTTAAGTAGTATCCGTATCCGTTTTTGCGTGAAAGAGTAACAAACACACACACACACCCACACACACTCACTCACTCACAAACCTTCGCATTTATAATATTAGCCATCTAAAGACCGTTGCAAATAGTCTATAGGTAGCTCAACTGATCCAGATCACCAGACGGAAGCGTACCCAAGATACTGGCGGCATTGCCTGGATGGCAATGCTGATCCGATGTGCCAATGGGAACCAGTGAAGAGTTCGGCTTGTTTATTCCTCAAGAATGACAAAAACAAAACACAGGATCACGACTGTAATCCCCAAGTACGGTAGACATCCTCTCAGATCTTCAGAGGCTTAGATCCTTTGAAGATGTAGTCAGAGGGGGTAGTCAAAGGTACGTCCAAACATTACGTTTGACACGTGCCTACATTTTGCAGTCGTTAGCATTCCATACGTGACAGGTTGCAAGCGAACCGCCGCTTATAAGAATACTAACTGGTTTCCTCACGATGTTTTCCTTCACCGTTTAAAGCACGTGTTTTTTAAGCGCATATAATTTTATCGAACAGAAAAATCCATTGATGCAAGCCGGGATTCGAACCTACGACCTTCGGAATGAAAGTCAAGGTACCTCCCACTCGGCCAACACGGCATGGCCTCAAGAATGAGGAAGTTAATAATGGCCAGGAAAACAATTTACCGAGAATTTACCGAATCCGACTGACTACCTGTAATGTAGTCGGATTCGGTAAATTCTCGGTAATTTCGTAATTTAATATAATCTGTAATTTCTCTGTAATTTACTATAATATTTAATTTCGAATATAAAATTAAATTATCCAAGGATGCATTTTAGGGACTCCAACGACATTCTAAAAGAAAGCCGAGGCAAAAGAACCCTCTCACTTGGTTAACACATTCTTTATACTTGCATAGGCCGACAGCTAGAAATAAAGCATTACTTAAATTGTTATTCCAGTCTATCTTCTTTTGTATAAAGTTATAAACTTGAAACAAAAATAAATAAAAGAGCTGTTTCTTCACTACAAGTAAATTACTGACATCACCACCGTTGTGATCCGGTAAAGAGATCCACTTATTTACAGAATTGTTGTTAGGATACGCCCAGAGGACTTGTTCCGGGCTAAATAGAGCCCAGTTTAAAATAATGACCGGATTCATCCCACAAAAGGTAGGACGAAGCCCCGTTCGATGAACGACGTTAAAACGCTGCAGCCGATCCTAGTTCTACACTAATATTATCGAGGAAAAAAATATATTTATGTTTGTAAATATTAAACGAAAAAATTACTGGATCATTTTTTTTTAATACTTTTACTTATCAAAAGTTACATTATAAGAGAATAACATATTAGGTCATATGTTAATAAAATAAAAAAATATTACGAAAATTACAATAATGTAATCTAAGCTATCAACAATTTGTCTGTAATCTTCAGGTAACCCGTGCAAGCCGGGGCGGGCGAACGATTTTGATGAAACTAGAAATAAATAGGCTACATTTTATTTAGGTCTAGTAATAAAACTAGAAACTTATTGAGATTATAATATAAAAAATGTAATAGGTACTGAAATATGTGAAGGATTCACATAAGTCGCTGCGTATTTTTATTTTTATATTATAACCAGGCATTACCTACTTAATACAAAGTAATTGGATATTGATGATATTTTTTATTTTTATTGAATAAGGTTATAGCCTAGAGCATCTCGTATAAATTTCATCGATATAGGATTATTGGTTTTCCATAAAAGTTAAAAAACTTGATCAACTTTTGCAATTTGTCGAAAAGGGTTTTAGGTTTTTTCTGGAGTTTTTATTATTCAAATTAGGCTTATTGTATGTGATGAAGATCGTCGGAAAAAAAGTACTAAAGCCGGTCAGTTTAGTTTAAAAACATAATTACGATAATTTACTTTCATTAATTCAAAACTTTCCCGTAATAACAGCATTTCCTTATCCTTACTAATAAATAAAAATAAAAAAAAAATAGGATCTCGACTGTAATCCTTAAGTACGGTAGACATCCACTCAGATCTCCAGACGCTTAGATCCTTTGAAGATGTCTAGTGGGGGTAGTCAGAGGCACGTCCCAACATTATATTTGGCACATGCCCACATTTTGCAGTAGTTAGCATTCCATACGTGGCTTGCAAGCCCATCTCCGCTTATAAGAATACTAACTGGTTTCCTCACGATGTTTTCCTTCACCGTTTTGAGCACGTGTTTTTGGTGCGCATATAAATTTTTCGAACAAAAAATTCCATTGATGCACGCCGGGATTCAAACCCACGAGACCTTCGAAATGAAAGTCGAGGTACTAAATTATAGTTTTTTTTTCTATGTTTATGGCTTACATTGTACATGAGTCGCAGTTCACTTCAGTGTTTCTGTGTTTCGGACTATATAAAGTCTTTCAACGAATGGGCCCGGATTATTTACCACAAAAAGTAGGACTGACTGAGAAGTCTACCGTGAAATTGCTCTAGGTTTTAGCTGAGCTAACGCTGATAACAACTCAGACCATCTTCATTATAGCCCAGTTACATAAACTTTTCCAATTCTGGCGAGACATTATTATTCACAAAATAATGGTGTAGAAATAAGAAAAATTACTAAGAATTTTTATACACGAACTACGAGTACTTATATCTATTCTAAGTTTTATTTCTATCGATTTATCTGTTACAGCGTTATTGAACATCATTCAAATAGCATCATATAATGTTTGGACGTGTATCTGACTACCCACCTTGCACAAATTTAAAAATGTGAGCACCTCGGTGCGTTCTTAAGGCGTAACTCTATTTTTTTCCATTCATCATTAAAAATCCTTACAAAGTTTCGGATTCTAATTTAGGCACTATATAATATTTAGGATATATTAGTTAGAAGTAGTAGAATTCTTTCTTTTATCCTTCTAGATAATAATGAAAATTTATAAAAAACAATGATACGTTTTTTACCTCTCTGAGATAAATAATATTCGTAGAGCCAAAAGATAATAATGTGTCTTTTCAAACGAATAAAAAGATTACGCTCTAGTGAGCTCTCGTATCCTAACATGCAGCGACCGTTTAATGATGGCAGACGTCGTAGATGTTGTACGTGTAGTGTTGTTAAGAAGAATCGTACCACCAAACGCGTCATATTACGGTTACCGTTTCTTGGACAGCAATTATTCTGATATTTGTTACAGTACAAAACTCTCTCAAAACGCTTAGAATTTTCATATAACAAAATCGTATCATGACAGGGTATCATCAGAACAAAACAATTCACGTCGAGGCACGGGTGCGATTTATCGACGTGTAAACAATACCCATTTCATATTCTTATACCATGTAAATCCCTTGATACCTTGTCAAGTACAATGGACGTGATGAAAACTCTTTCGTAGGTTATATAATACTTTACCCGACTGTACTTACAAAAAATCGACCAATATTAAAATCATAACATAATTAATAAATAGGATCACGACTGTAATACTCAAGTACAGTAGACATCCTCTCGGATATCCAGGCGCTCAGATCTTTGAAGATATCAAAGTTAGTCAGAGGCACGTCCAAGCAGTAATTTGGCACATATCCACACTTTGCAGTAGTAAAATAAACAGAACAAAACACAATTATTATAAGCACTGCTATTTTAATATGTATACATAAGAATTATAAAATCGTAAGTGCCATGATGGAGCGCGTTTCGACTACAACTTTATTCATCATCATCATCAACCTGTAAAAGTCCACTGCTGGACTTAGGTCTTAGACGCGCCACTGATCCCGGATCCTATCAATTTTATTACAACGATATTATTATAGAAAAAGTTTTAAATTTACTCCGTGAGGAACTACTATTTTCTTAGCTGACTATTAGGCAAAACTATCATACAATTTGAAATTATGATTGCTATGATTAGAATCGTAGTCAAAACCTACTTTAGTTTCATTATTATTAAGGGGCTCCCAGTCGACGATTGCACTTTTTCGAAACGAAAAAAGAAATACTTCGGAACAAGACATAATATCTCCTATTTTTATAAGTATACAGGTTCCTACCTAGATTTTTATTGCTGAAAACATAATAGCAGAAACTTTTCACGATAAAGATATTATTTCAAAATGATACGTTTTAGAATTTATGATCGAAATATTTTATATACCTACTATTAAAATCAACTTGTGATTTATTGTTAAAGATAGGTAATATGTAGATCTAGATTTCTATTAGAATAGATTTTTGATAAGTAATTATACATAATTTATATCATTAATTTATTCGAAAAGCTAAGGCGGACCACGCGCTGACGTGTGTTTGTCGTCATTGCAGCGGTCGGTAGGATTATTTATCGAAGTGATTAAAGATGGGTACATTTTTATTCACATATACTATACATTATAAAATAGGAGATGTGGCTTGTTCACAAGTATTTCTTTTTTCGTTTTGAACAAAAACAATCGTCGACTGGGAGCGCCTTAAGCGAATATACTATGTCGTCACGATATAGGATGCCGTATAGGAGACGCACCGGCTATGGCTTATTTGGGCTATCTGGGCTATTTGGGCTATTGGGGCTCTACGGGTTTCGGGATCAACCTGATTTATAGATCACTAGATGATACTCGTAATTCAGCGCCATTCACACATGCGAACGTAATAAAGAGACTTCTAGCCGTTTGGCCGAGTGGCAGGTACCTCAACATTCAATCTAAAGGTCGTTGGTTCGAATCCCGGCGTGCATCAATGAATCGTCGATCATCTTCTATTCGAAAAATTTATATGCGCATCAAAAACACGTACTCAAAACAGTGAAGGAAAACATCGTGAGGAAAACCAGTTAGTAGTCTTATAAGCGGCGATGGGCTTGCAACCTGTCACGTATGGAATGCTAACTACTGCAAAATGTGGGCATGTGCCAAACGTAATGTTTGGACGTGCCTCTGACTACCCCCTCTAGACATCTTCAAGGATCTAAGTGCCTGGAGATTTGAGAGAATGTCTAACGTACTTAGGGATTACAGTCGTGATCCTATTTATTTATTTTTTATAACTTCATGCCTATCTGCAACGCAGTAACGTCATTTTGTATGGAAATGTCTTAAATTAAGTACAACTTTGCTTGGTTTAAGGCTAGATGGCTATGTAACATGTCCACCGATATTTATTTATTTATTTACATATGAACCGCTTCTCCGTGCGATCTGACGGTAATAACATACATAACGGTACAACATAGGATGTCCCTACTTCCTATGTTGTACTGTTGTGTATGTAGTAAGCAGCAAGCCGCGGGAGGTGCACGCTGTCGTGTAGGGTGTGAAACGCCCTACATAGTTACATTCTCGTACCTAAAGGTAAAGAATAAAGCAAACAACAGATGTTAAGTAGAGTCAGTGCATGTTATTAAGCTAATTCATGTTGATGTTGAACAAGGGCGCAAACATTGAAACGTATATTAGCGAGATAGAGCACGGCTATTCGTGGACTTGTTTGACGAAACAATATTTGCCTTATAAAGCTTCAGTTCCAGAAAAAACAATGGCCGTAACAAAGCGTTATTACGATACCTTGATACATGTTGGCGCCGTGTTGCGGTCAACTTGTAAATTAACAGCCGTAAAGTTAAAGCAGAATTTTACTGGCTCTGCCAATAACAGCTGTTATAATAATTACGTTTAAAAACTAAAAACAAAACTGACTTCATGTTTATAAATATAAATTGTAATGGGGGGGCTAGATCCCATCATTAGATGCAGACTTTTTGAGAATGGGACCACATCGGAAGTATAGAATTCAATTAAAAAAATAATTTTGTAAATCCGTCCATAAACGCCGGAGTAATCGCGTAACATAAACACATAAAAAAAACCTTTTTGAAGTTGGTTAAAAAAGAAATAGGCCCTAAGCAAACAATTATAACATAACAAATCATTTATACATACACAAGAACTTCGGATCGAAAGTAAAAGCACCTACAACTAAGCCAACACTGCTTTACACACAATCCTGTGGTTAATACGAAAAAGCGCATAGCTCCGTATAAAATTATTTTGTTAATTGTGAAGAGTATAACTAACAAACGGGGCAGTTTAATATATTCTAAGCTTAAGGTGATAAGTAAAATTTTTGACTTTTTGTACGGGCTGAGTCTACCCGGATAAGACGGAAAAAGTGATAAAACTGATAAATCTTGAAAACCATCAAATTTAAAAAGAAACTGTCTATAATTTTATTAGCTAGTATTATTATCTAACGAATTGTATAACAATTAACCGTTTAGCTATTCATAGTTTTGATTAAAAACGAAACTAGTGTTTTTGAAGAGCCAACTTTGGAAAATAAATCTATCGAGAAAAGTTTCACCAATCAAGTTATCTTTGTCATAAAAAACAAAACTGTTTGTTTTGCGGTTATTGAGAAAAAACGATTCTGCATTCATCAAAAACATTTATTACTCGTCTTAACCGCTACGAGTTACCTCTACGCGCTGCTACGAAGTATCGTAGAGGTACTACAGATATTTAATTATGTGTAGATTTTGGACCGAAGAAGAATTATGAAAGTCCTAACTGACATTATACAGACGTGGCACAGTCTAAACCCCTGGACGTAGACTTGAAAATCGGAAAATTATCATCCTGATTTAGTGATCCTAATTTAGGCACACTGTTTTTTTGTTCCCCGTAGTATAATTACCGTATTCTGACGACACAAGTACATATTTACTTATAAAGGCTTATAAAGGGCATGGCTTGAAGCCATAACAAGGGCATGGCTTATCGCCACATTTTTGTAATTATTGAACAATGTTCTAATAACGACTCGAAGTTGTTTCTCTTTTCGATTTTCATAATTTTGTGTGTCAATAATCAAAATGATAATGACGATCAAAGACAGTACTATATGTTGTACACTAATTAAAAATAACAAGATCATTAATACGTCAAAGGGTTGAACCTTTAATAATTTATTTATAAAACAATCATGAAATCGCTACTTCCATAAACTGAAACGTATGACAACAGAACAATTAGGTATACCTTCCTACGCAGAAGGGGATTGTGTTCTGCGAATTATTAAACGTATGCATCAACGCGGCTCGTGTTGAATTTCTATTCCAAGGGCAAGTAAGCCAGGGGGAATCCATGTTTCATCACAAAGTACAATTTAAAGTAGCGCAAAAAAAAAAACACGACTGTAATATTTAAATGTAAGGTCCATCCACTCAGATCATCAGGCACACAGATCATCAAAGATGTCTAAGGGAGTTAGTCAGAGGAACGGCCAAACATAACATTTGGCACATGACCCCATTTTGCAGTAGTAAGCGCAAAACAAAAGCAAGCAACTCTATAAATAGCTCTCTTTTCTTGTGGTATAGGTAAGTTTGTAGCTTTGAATGTACGAATATCCTAGTACAACAAGGCATCGTTGAAGATTAAGATAGAAAATCTCAGCTCATTCCTAACTAAGTGTAAGTGTGTCAGTAACACATACACACACACACACACACGCACACACACACACGTATGTGACTGTGAGTGTGTGTGTGTGAGCATGTTTGTGTTTGTGTGTGTGTGTGTGTGTGTGTGTGTGTGTGTATGTGTATCTGTGTGTAAGTAGTACTGGTTCAACCAATGCTACGGTCACTAAGGTCCAAGAGCACTAAAAAGGTCGAGTAGCTTTACTAGCCGTTGGCAATCGATGGACCGTTGTTATTGAAGATATTTCGTCTTTCATCGAAATGTATTTATAGAAATCAATAACATCTAATATGTACACAATATATTACATAATGTTTACAAAATACACAAGAAGCAGTTGAGTTATCTAAAGACCGTTATAAACAGTTTATTGGTAACTCAACCGATGAACACTACCAAAGAAGTTAGCTACCCGAATAAATAGGACGAGCCCATTCAATTACTATACATTAACTAATGAATAGATACCGCCACCGCATTTAGTCTATTCTAAATAGGCTACTAACTAAACATTCGATCCCCCAGACTTAACAGACGGACTTCACAGGCTCGTACTGCACGTTTGGAGTATAGCGGCCGACTGCTTCTGGTTTTATGATTGCTATAAGCGTGCAGTCATAAAGAGTTGTGGATGATAAAGCGCTGTTAGGTACTCATGGCAAACTACAAAAGTGCGGTCCGTAAAGTAAAGTCCATCTACTAGGACCGTTTCGATCTAATTCATCATTCTCCTTATATCGGATGTACGCTCCAAAAGCCACTAATCAGGATATTTCACGGTCGGAAGTAGCACATATCCGGGGGTTAATCAAATACAATATTGTTACTGTGTCTTGCCACATATTGGATAACGATATAAATAATCTGGTTATGATTTTATGAATTGTTAGTTTTCATCTAGTTTCCCATAGTACAAGCTTTGCTTAGTTTGGGTTTTATTAGATAGCGCTGTTTGATAATGTTCAGCAATATTTATTTATTGACCTAAATATGTTGTTTAAGGGGCTGTATGTCGACGATTGCTCTTTTTCGAAACGAAAAAAGAAATACTTCTGAACAATTTCTCCAATTTTAAAAAATTCTATACAATTTATCTTCTCCTATTTTTATAAATATATTACTTCAGGTTCCTACCTAGATTTCTATTAAGTTGAAAACATAATAGCAGAAACTTTTCACGATAAAGATGTTATTTCAAAATGATACGTTTTAGTCAAAGTCAAAGTCAAAATCAAAAATCATTTATTTCAATAAAATCACAAGGATCACTTTGAAACGTCTTAGGAACTAGGTGAAGCTACGCCGATTCCACGCGACCAAGCCTAGAAGAATCAGGCAACAAACACGGCTTGGGGTCTACCTTTTTTTAATGATCCTTTTCTTAAAGCTATGTAGAATAGAATAGTTTTGTAGTCTATTCTATTCTACTCTATTCTATTCTATTCTATTCTATTCTATTCTATTCTATTCTATTCTATTCTATTCTATTCTATTCTATTCTATTCTATTCTATTCTATTCTATTCTATTCTATTCTATTCTATTCTATTCTATTCTATTCTATTCTATTCTATTCTATTCTATTCTATTCTATTCTATTCTATTCTATTCTATTCTATTCTATTCTATTCTATTCTATTCTATTCTATTCTATTCTATTCTATTCTATTCTATTCTATTCTATTCTATTCTATTCTATTCTATTCTATTCTATTCTATTCTATTCTATTCTATTCTATTCTATTCTATTCTATTCTATTCTATTCTATTCTATTCTATTCTATTCTATTCTATTCTATTCTATTCTATTCTATTCTATTCTATTCTATTCTATTCTATTCTATTCTATTCTATTCTATTCTATTCTATTCTATTCTATTCTATTCTATTCTAAAGCTATGTAGAGCTCCAGTGTGATGCCAATCGAACAAGGTGAAGGCTCAAACAAGAATAATAATTAAAAGTACTTTAGAATTTATGATCGAAATATTTTGATACCTATTATTAAGATCAACTTGTGATTTATTGTTAAAGATAGGTAATAAGTAGATCTAGATTTCAATTAAAATAGGTTTTTGATAAGTAATTATACATAATTTATATCATTATTTATTCGAAAAGCAAACGCGGACAAAGAGAAAATGGTTATTGAGGGGTAGGTAAAGCTACCCCTATTACTTGCCTACGTAGGTACCAGCAACGCGATCTCATAAAAACTGTCGATAATATTTACGATACGCATACGCCATCTAGAGCTTGCCGTTGTTAACTGTCTTAGTCGTTTCTGCCGCGGTTTTAGGAACTGGTAGCGCCTTAATAGGCCATAAGTAATTTCTCATGCCATGTCAAAAAGCATGTTGTAACTACAAATTAACTGAAATTGAGTAAAATACAAACGTTCTTATTCTGTTCATTCTAAAATTCAAATAAGCGACAAGTAGAACTAAAGGACTCAAATTTAGGATCGTTTAGGCAGATTCTAAATAGACAACTAACTGAAATGAATGTGTTCAACAGTTTAAAACATGTATTGGATGATTAAAAACATGTATGTTTCCCATAAGTTATGTCAAATTACTTAGGATTTAAAGTTAACAGAATAAATTAGTCAGATAAGTCTTTCATAGTTTATGGTGCCAACAGAATCGCAACCATTGACGAATTAAAACGTATATAAAATAACACACTGAAAATAAGCCTAATTTATATCGTCGCTTAAAATAGCGATATGTGACAGCACGCAATAAATCGTTTCGTATAACACAAAAGTAGGTCTTTCTTAGCTCTTATCCCAATAGGGTTGATACAGAACGATCACAAAGGAGCTATCGTGACGTTGTTCAAAGGTTAATCTTTCAAAGCTATAAGGGTGAGAGCATAAATCTTTTCGACGCCATTAGGTTCACGCATATAATCGATTTCTAGTGTCCCATATCACTCTAGCTGTTACAATAGAAAATGATCTTTATTCGCCAGACTTAAGGTGAAATATAGTTTAAAAGTTTACTATCCTGCTGTGCTAAAACAAGGTGACTGCTGGCGCTGATTATCTGAGTCTTATCAAGTTGAGTATTATCATTCTTGATAATCATATATAGTCTGAGTATCGTCAGTATAAAACTTCAGAGTTTGACTTACACTTGTAAAATTACTAAAAAAACTGTATGTACGCTTATATTTATGTGTTAGTGTCCAAGATGAAGGTATAAAATATTGTTTGGATGCTTGCTTGTTGACATCAAACATGAGACATAAAAATATTATCACTTACTTAATAAGAAACATGACTGGATGCTGTTTTGAAACCATTTAGCAGTCGTGTGATTTTACGAGTATAACATGTTTGTCTTTTACAATTTATATTTTACACTACTTTATTTTTATTATTATAATCATTATTATTATATATATATATATATATATATATTTATATATATATATATAATATAAAATACATAAACATAAACAGTAGTAATAAATATATATATGTATATATATATTTATTACTACTGTTTATGTTTATGTATTTTTATTTTTGTTAGGTATTAAGTGTGATGTGTCTAGCATGTTTACATACTTTGGTATGTGAACATGTATGACATAACAGTATGATTTATGTTTACAAACATGTCTAATATATAAAATGATGAAACCGAGGCTCTAAACTTTTGTAAATCGTATGCAGGTACCCACGATACAGATTTATCTAGTGTGGGAACCATTGTTAACATGTCCCCAGATTTTTCTTTTACTGTTAATAAAATAAATATTTTTTCATTTTTTCATTTTAATATCGTTAAACCGACACCCAATTTGTTTTATACATCGTAAGTAGAATGCTAAGAAAAGAAGAAGTAATTTCTTACGAATCTTTAAGATATCAGCAATGAATACTTAAATGCTTTATTTAGGCTCCGCTGCTTTCTTAAATAAATTAGTAATGTATCAGAAACCCATTCAGATTACTAAGGTCAGCATAATTTGAATGTCTAAACTACCAACTAAGTCTTATGCAGATCGGAGAAGTAGTTCAAAAGATTTTGAAAGAAAAATATCGCGAGATCGTCGTTTTAGTACAGACATAGACACTAAATACTTTTACTTAGTATAGATACCTAACTAACTACGTGTATACTCATGTACTGTGTCACTGTGTACTACTTTTATATTATTTACTAGCTTTCCCTACAAAATGTTCTACTGTCAAATTCATTTTGTTCCATAAGAACCTTCTGAAAATAACGAATACAACAAAAAAATAATTATCAAAATCGGTTCAGCCGTTCACGCGTGATGCCGTGACCAAGGGAAATAGGAATTCATTTATAGATACAAGAAGATAAATTTGTCAATGAAATAATCAAAGTTAATTTTTAATAGAAATTTCAGAATAATGGTTGGATAACACAAAATAAAGTTTTTTATTGGGATCGCAAATTGAACACACGTTATATTGTGTACAGAATGATAGAGACAACCTACCTTTATCCCCTCGAGAGGCAAGGATCTGGAACGAAACGTCGACTCATAAAGCTATAGAAAGAAAACTATTCTTGTAGTAGGTAAATATTGTTATGGTCCAAAGGAATTCAATTATATTTTTATCAGTTCTGCTATGAATTTTGGTAAGTATTTTGAAAAAGCTGTCTTTTCACAAAGAGCGTTCGTTCTTATGAATATTATGAAATATCCGTAAATAACTGTACGAGTAAGTACAATTATAGTATGAATAAGACCCTCATATTTTTAGTCAACTGACTGACATCAGGGGGGTTAGCATGAACCACTATCTATCTCTAACCACTATGTCAAAACTGACACTTTTTAGGGTTAGTCCACTAGACAAGAAACCCTTATAGTTTCGATTAAGGAATTCGTTTGTGAAATATTAAGCTATAAAGTGCCAATTTTTGTTAGAGTCGAATGTAGTGTAGTAGAGTTGGGTTTGGGGGCGTAAAAAAATTTACGGTAGTAGTACATAAGTACATATACTGAAATTAAAAGCAAAACTATAACAGCTAAGGAGGCTAAACAAGTTTATGAGTAATAGATGTAATAGTCGACTAACTTATAAAATGTACTTGAAGAAGAAATAATGGATTTGTTTGTATAAATACCATTGAAAATTATTTAATATAACGTTAGCTGTGTAAATTACGAAACCCTACATTGCGCGTGACCCGACACGCACTTGGCCTCTGTACTATTTAGTATAAGTGTCAGTTTTGGCATTTGGACGATACGATAGTGGTTCGTGCTCATGACACTGAACTCATCTGGGCCCATCGACCTATGTAGTCGATGTCTGGGCCCTACATTAGTAGAAGTTACGATATCAATTGTCAAAAGTAATGTCGGTCATTCCAACGTTCAGAATATACTCGAAAACGATGTTACCTGAGTAGGTTTGACTCGATTGTTGTCCCAATATATCAGACCCTGATCATTTATTTTATCGCAATGTCAAATTGTCACGTTTGATTAGTATTTTTATATTTCTCCTCTGAATTTTTCTCACGTGCGACCCAGAAAGTAGGTACAATAAAGTGATGTCTCAATTTCTACGAAATGTTTTTACAGACCCCAAGAATCTGTAAATATTTATTAAGATCTTAACCAAATGGTAGGAGTTATTCCTTTTTCGGTACTTGCCTAATTCTATAAAATAATCTCACTCATTAAAATTCATAATCTCTTCCCGAATCCTGTTTCCGCTTGCAAGATGAATGCAAAATAAACCTCTGCGCAAAAACACAGCTAGCAACCATCAAAAGGTTTGCTCTTTCAAACGGCCACAAAAAGTGGTCCGTTCACAAGTCATATTTCAGCCGAACAAACTGCTGTAAGCACAACCTGGGTCCATGCCTACTGGTCCAGTAGGGTAGATATTTGAATTATACAGACCGTGAATCGTTCAAAAAAGTAGAGTTAAAATGGGAGCAGTTTCCCTCTGGCCGTACGCCAAACGGTCAGCTTGACTCGCGTGTCAACGGAAAATTGTTTATTTCTTTTTTGGACAGGTTTTTCGTAAACTATTGAAAATATTCACAATGCAGGCAGCATAAAAAAAATATGTATTGTTTTTTGTCTACTAGTCTGACATGACAGGCATAAAACGATGGCTAGAAATAATTTTGTTAAATGAAATACTGAAAATTCAGGCTTCTAGTTTTATCCACAACGAAGTTATAGGGGGTCGAAAATGGCCTGAACTGCTTCGAGAAAAGGATGGTACGGCCGTGCCGCTTTTTGCTAGACTTGGCGGGGGCACTGCCGTGCCCCCAGATAGGATCACGACTGTAATCCCCAAGTACGGTAGACATCAACACAGACCTCCAGGTGTTCAGATCTTTCAAGATACCCAAAGGGAGTAGTCAGAGGCACTTAGTAAAATAAACTACTTTATGCATAACTAGCTGACCCGTGACAGACGTTGTCCTGTCAAATTTCAATAATCGAATAGAAAAGACTGACTATTGTCAGATTTGTTGCACACCAGCGCCATCTATAACAAAAATCTTCCCTTTTGCGATTTTTCATCATATTGAGGATGTTTTTCATATTTTAAAGTAGTCTATGTTTTATTCTGGAATTATATCTACATCTACAGCAAATTTCAACATAATCCGTTAGATGATGCCTGATTGAGGCACAAACATACATACAAACTCACAAACTTTCGCATTTATAATATTATTAGGATTTATACCAAAAGAGTGCTGTTATTAGACAGAAGAGATACATATCTAACGAAAATATTTACTTGTAAACATTTTTACCTAGCGTTATTTCTATGAAAGCTTAGCAATTTGCTAGGTAATATAATTTTATGGAGCAAAGCAAAATCCTGTTTAGGTCTGCTAAAGAAAATGCGACAGAAGCGGACAAAATGCAACAAAGCTCGGTTTGATTTTCAGTAGCATTCTCATTTCCTGCTGTATTTAGATTGAGGCAAGAGTATGCAAAACAGCTTAATGGAATGGTAAACGTTTACACCGCTAAAGAAGGTGTCTTTAACCAGAAAATGGCCGGCTTACTGGCTGGGGCTCTAAATGAATGTTTGTCTAGTTAAATTAATGGTTAGGAGAAACTCGCTTTACATTTTTGGGACAGTCATTTGAATATTAATCTCTTTGTTATATATAAGCAGCCAGGCAGGTACTTAGGTACTTAAAAACTTTCTATACTCTTTGATGCAATTCATGCAAGAATTATATTTATTGATCTCCGATCTATTAGTTAGATGCTTTTTAAATATATTATCACGTTGGCTGGTCTCACAATTTCCTCTAAGCCGGACAGTAATAAATAGAAGCACAGGTAGAACTAAGCAGTACAAAACAATTTATATAACTTAAATAATGTGTATAATAATAATAACACGCACAATTAAATTATGTGCCTTCAAAGTAAGACAGTAAGAAAACAAAACGGAGAGAATCCAATTTTATGAGACACAAAAACTTACTAACGACTTATAGGCCATACCCGACCGTTGAATATTGACCCGAAAGTTGGATATTTTGGAGCGTCTGTACTAACGTAAAGTTTTATTTTCACAGAAAACAGTGCCCGTCATTTGACGGCCGTGATAGTAAACGCGACGCATTGATGACGTCGGAACGATCGCTAAAACACATTCGAGTAGCGATGCACAGGATGGTGAAGGCGGCAGAAGATTATTTTCTGTGTCTTTATTTATATACAATCTTAATGTTATAAATAATTATCTTATAATGTTAAAAGCCGTGTTGGCCGAGTGGGATATACCTCGACTTTCAATCTGAAGGTCGTGGGTTCGAATCCCGGCGTGCATCAATGGATTTTTCAGTTCGAAAATTTATATGCGCATCAAAAACACGTGCTTACAACGGTGAAGGGAAACACCGTGAGGAAACCAGTTAGTGTTCTTATAAGCGGCGATGGGCTTGACGTATAGAATGAACTGCAAAAACTAACTACTGCAAAATGTGGGCATGTGCCAAATATAATGTTTGGACGTGCCTCTGACTACCCCCACTAGACATCTTCAAAGGATCTAAGCGTCTGAAGATCTGAGAGGATGTCTACCATACTTGGGGATTACAGTCGTGATCCTGTTTTTTTTTTATGTTATAAAAACTGGCCTGAGTTGGTACGGTTCTTAAAAACATAGGTACAGTACGTTTGATTACTTATGTACATTACAACGTTAGCAAAGTACTTGTTTACTAAATATGTACGCGCTAAAGTGCTTATGATGCGGAAACGAACCCCTTTCCCCCTACGTCCCGTAAGACCGGGTAACCGTTTGATTACTAGGAAATTGAGTTGCCTCGAGTACTAAGCTACATCCGAGCGCAAAGGTATAATTATACCTTATTCATAATAACTTATGGAGCAGACCTGGTTAGGTAGGTACCTAGTACGTAATATGTATGTGTGGTTTGTGCGGAGCTTCGTCATATAAATTATTTAATTAAAGTTATAAGACTTCTTTTCTTAGAACCAAACATTTTTAGATCTGATAAATTTCTACGTGTATGTACGTTTACCTAACCCAAGAACAACTTGTCCATCTTATATAGTTATCACTATCACATCTAAATATGCTACGAATACTATACACATGTTGACACTAATTCAATTTAATTTATTTTTCCTTATCTGTCTTCTAAAACTTGTTTTTATTAAACAATACAATTTTTTTCTTAGACAGATCTACATGCAAACGATATGTTTTCATGCGCAAACAACGAAAGATAACCAAAACAAAACTTGGCAATTGAACTCGTATTACCAGCAGATATAGGTAATGGTAAACATCATTAAGTCCGATTCAAATAAGTCTCGAGGGGAAAGGATCCATTATTCAACAGGTAAGGGTATACTGAATAGAGGTAGTAACTGGTATGTTGGTATCGCTGCTGGGTAGAATGGCATAGTTCTAGTACCCAATAGAGGTGGGTCTTGTACACAATTTCGAGTACCACTCTTAAGACAAGTTCGCTAAACAAGTTAGTATAGCGTTGTCTTTTCCGCACCGCGAGTAGTAGGTACTGTATTAATATTATTATAAGTACTTGTGGTAAAGCCTTACTATAAATAAAATACCACCTCAGTCTTATGAGGTATTGAATACTTTAAAGTATTTATGAGTCGTAAAAAGAAATTGCATTGAAAACTTTGTTTAATCTGTGTTGTGTTTATTATTTTCCTTGCACTTGAAAAAGATGCTAATGAAAAAATCGTAAAAAAATATCGTGAACTTGAACTATAGGACTGTTAGTCGGTCTGTCGCTTTAAATCTTTGATACAGGCATTGATATGCAATTGCATAAACCAGAACGAGGGTGAGTACCTATAATTTCACTGCTTACTTGCATACGCACCTGACAAGTATCTTGCAGGTATTCAAGCCCTGCAAGTACTGAAAGGCCGTACCTAGATCCCGTACTTAGAAACCGGCCGCGTGAATGTGCGGCAACTCTAGTACCTAGAAACTTACCCTCTTATTTTTTATGGAAAGGACTTTTATTTTAGTTGTCATCGTGCCGAGAAATCTCAAAAGAGAATCAAGTTTGACAGTAATTGCGATGAAATAAACGTCAGTTTGATGCGAGGTAAGGGGCGTGAAAAATATAGCTAAAAATATATTATTAAAATTTCCGAGTTTAGTTATTGTAAAGTAAATTTTGAGGGAAGATATATAAAAAATAATCTGTCAGTGGAAGGCAGAACTACTACAAACTGAAGTGTGAGGCCCGTATTAATCTTTAAATATTACTCTGCTTTTGGATTTGGGGGCACGGCAATGCCCCCGCCAAGTCGTGCAAAAAAAAGCGGCACAGCAATACCATCCTTTTCTCGAAGCAGTTCAGGCCATTTTCGACCTCCTTTATCTTCGTAGTGGATAAAACTAGAAGCCTGAATTTTCAGTAACCAAGCAGGCATCATAAACACGGTATATTTCAAATTTCATTTATATTACTAGACTTTTAACAAAGGTTATTTTTGGACATCTATCAATATCAGTGCCAAATCTTGTGCGACTATTTTCCTTTGAGATGAAAAATGTATTTAATTTATACTTTAACCAAATATAAAAATTTATTAATCGTGAATCTCTTCAATAAATCTAAATTTATTTAACTTAAATGAACGTAATTTTCGCAATGATGGTCACTGTGATTACGGTTGAAAGTCGGATACTCGTAATAAAACCCATTTACGAGTGCCCTAGTAAACGCAGCTAAAAAAATATTATCTTACGCTCGCAGACAGTGGCTGTACCAGCGGTATTTTCTGCTCCTGTTTTGACCAAAACACTGCATAATTCTTACTATTAACTGGCCTCATCTGGCTTTTTTTTACAGCGCAATAGCTTCTACCAACTGAGCAGCTATTGCGCTTTAAAAAAAAAGTTTGTTTTAAACAATAATGACAGTAGAATAACTAAAACTATAAGCGGCGATGGGCTTGCAACCTGTCACGTATGGAATGCTAAACTACTGCAAAATGTGGGCATATGCCAAATTTAATATTTGGACATGCCTCTGACTACTCCCACTAGACATTTTCAAAGGATCTAAACGCCTGGTGATCTGTGAGAATGTCTACCGTACTTGGGAATTACAGTCGAGAACCTACCTATTTTTTTTTTTACAAATACACGCACTTAGATGACGCGACGACAGGTTTATTTTTTGGTTCCATCTTTGGTGTTTTAACCTAACCTTTAAGAAACCTGGCCGAGTGCCAGATAGTTACATGCAACTGCCACAGAAGTACTTTACCTTTCGAAATACTAACAGGTTCAAATTCGAAACTACGAACGATATACGATTGGGTTTTGGCTAAGGACAAGTTGGAATTGATAGCATGTTTTGTGTGGAGCTTACGGAGAGTCTGATGCTCTGAGAAAAGGAATAGAATAGGTAGACTTTATATTAGTCTAGTTTATTTTCTGTGGTATGGAATACGAGGTAGTAATAAAAGTAGTAGTTAAACCGGTATTTTCATACTTAAATGGAGACCTCAACACTGTTATATTTACTGTGATTAAGAAACAAATATAGCATTATTATTATTATTATTATTATTATTTATTTTTAAATCTAAGTTTACTCGGCTCATAATAGCCGGAATTTAACTGAAACACAAGAGCCTAAGCCAATTGTGAACCAGTGCTAATCTGCAATCACTCGTACTAGATGGTAACAATTCGGTCGAGGAGTCAGTTTGTAAAAACTTTCTTACTATATTATTATTATTATTAGTTAAAGGGAGATCTCCTCTTTGAAGCTAACTATAAGATGATTTAGTAAAACTTGGTTTATGTATGAATCTAATATAAACTATTATATCAGTGGTTGCCATAGTCCAAGCTTTGCTTAGTTCTGGGTTTGTTAGCGCTGTGTTAATAAATAATAAATAAATAAATATTGGTGGACATTATCACACAGCGCCATCTAGCCCCAGACTAAGCGCTTGTATGATGAGGACTAGATAACTGATATAAAAATCTTTATTTTGCTTACAAATGTTCATCACACAAATATTTGTCTTGGGTGGGGATCGAACCCACAACCAAATTTGAAAAAGCTATTTTATTTTCATTGTGCTTTGGTACACTTAGTCTCTGAAAACATTGACACAAATAATTCTAACAATGAGAACTAAGAATATGGATTAAGAGGTGTATTTTTTTATTTTTTCTTTTAAGTAATTATAATTCTATGTTGGAAATTAGAGCCTAGAGATATTTGTAAGTATTTCAAACATTTTCAGCTAATATTTATTCATTTTCCATTATCTAATACTTACATATTCAGTGAATAGTAGCATAGATACAAAATGCAAAACAGCCTTAATATTTTATATCTAAAAGCTAAACGTGGTATGAAAGTAAATTTCATTTTATCCTGGCAATTATTTTTATTTCAGCAACGCGTCGTCGATCAGAATAAAAGCTTTTTGAAATAACCTATTTTTTCTACTTCGCTTGCGTTTAAAAAAGATTATGAATTTCTAAATTTAAATTATAAACTATTATGATAACGGTGTAGCAATTTTACAATTTCAGTGATGATAATAAATTCAAATTCAAATTCAAAAATCATTTATTTCAATAAAATCACAAGGATCACTTTGAAACGTCTTAGGAACTAGGTGAAGCTACGCCGATTCCACGCAACCAAGCCTAGAAGAATCAGGTAACAAACACGGCTTGGGGTCTACCTTTTTTTTAATGATCCTGTCCTCCAGTGTGGTGCCAATCGATCAAGGTGAAGGCTCAAACAAGAATAATAATTACAAGTACTACTCAAGTACGTACAACAATAAAAAAAATAACTAAAGAGCTTCAGCACAAATTCAAAAAACAGCACGCCATAGTTTTACGACTCCACGTAACTTACCCTCGTATTCAAGAACGACACTATGAGAACACGCACCCACAGTGGACGAAATCTTTTTTCGTAAAAATCACTTTATGTGTTGTGCGACACTGCATAGTGTGACTAGAGGCACATTGTCGTGTGCCTCTAGCCAAAGTTAAGCTCAAAAGGCACACGGTAGCCTGCGCCATAATGCCGCTCAACACATAAAGTAATGTTTATGAAAAAAGATTTCGTCCACTGTGGGTGCGTGTTCTCATAGTGTCGTTCTTGAATACGATTGTAAATCATGATTCGACGTTGTGACCTGTGATTCAGAAATCAAGTTCTTCTTCCATCCTTATGCACTAACACTAATTTCAAGTGAAGAAATTTAACAATCTTAAAAAGAATGAAAAAAAATGAATAGGTTAATCTCATTTGAGAACAAGACTCTACTATGTTACATTAGCTATTAGTCGAGTCTGCATGCGATTACATTAGGCATGAATATAATTAGGTAGCAAAATATAATTTTCGTAGGAATTATTTTGTTTAGTTAAACTTTTGTATCTGGAAGTGATCGCTTTTATCGCGATAAAGCCGCTCATTGTACATTTATTTTTGTTGTTATTTATTGTTTTCTTTGTGTGCAACAAAAAGTTTATCTATCTATCTAGCTGTAGCATTGTCGAAACGTCAGGTCGATTAGAGGTAATATGTGATAAAGATGGTAGCCTGCGCCATAATGCCGCTCAACACATAAAGTAATGTTTATGAAAAAAGATTTCGTCCACTGTGGGTGCGTGTTCTCATAGTGTCGTTCTTGAATACGAGGGTAAATCATGATTCGACGTTGTGATGCTCTCGTCTAGAATTCGAATAATCTTGTTGCTAACAAACTTCTCAAGTCGCGTTTAGAGGGTTCGCGACATGTCATCACAAATTTACATTAAAATGATCCTTATGTCCACTGAATAAAGCGAACTTAGAGTTGACACTTGTATATCTCAATGATAGCGCTTTACCTCAAAGTCAAACTCAATATTAACTTTAACTAGAATAGAGTAGTTGAGCTCCTTGTTGGAGAGGCTCCTTAGCCACACATATTTCTGCCTGGCAGTGCATTGTATGGTGCGTTCTGGGTTCGTAACCTGTGAGATAGTGCTTTGTTATAAGCGATGGGATGAATATAGAACATTCTATCATAATTTGTTCAATAAGATATCTAATTTGGGTAGTCAGGGGCACGTTCAAACAATAAATTTAGCACATGCCCAATGCAAGAATTGCTTATAAAAATACCACATGATGTTTTCTTTCACCGTTTTGAACATGATTCGAACCAACGACCTTCGGATTGAAAGATGAGGTGTACTACTCGGCCAACACAAATACAATGTAGCAGCATAGTTGTAGTTTATTGGATTAACCCAGTTTGTTGAGTGTCCAGTATTCTTCAGCAACTTGGTCCCAGCTGGTTAGTTTTTAAGCTCGATTTAAAAGTTTCAAGTAATGAAGCTAGTAAAGAACGCCCCTAGCGCCAGTTCGAAGCTGTTGTGCAAATCTAGGAAGTAGAAGTTCGCAAACAATTTTATTTCAACTGCAAATAGCTTTGAATGATTTAAAAATATTCCATCGTTATTTTTCACTACGCGACGGAGAGACTGCCAGTCGCTGATTGATCTTTTTCGAAACGAAAAAAGAAATACTTCTGAACAAGCCACATCTCCTATTTTTGTAAGTATATTACTTCAGGTTCCTACCTAGATTTCTATTAAGCTGAAAACATAATAGCAGAAACTTTTCACGATAAAAATATTATTTCAAAATGATACGTTTTAGAATTTATGATCGAAATACCTACTATTAAAATCAACTTGTGATTTATTGTTAAAGATAGGTAATATGTAGATAAACCTAAGGCGGACCACGCTCCGACGTGTGTTTGTCATCATTGCAGCGGTCGGTAGGATTATTTATCGAAGTGATTAAAGATGGGTACATCTTTATTCACATATACTATACATTATAAAATAGGAGATGTGGCTTGTTCACAAGTATTTCTTTTTTCGTTTCGAACAAAAATAATCGTCGACTGGCAGCGTCTTAATCAGGGTTTCAGTAAAATATTTTATAGATGTGGAGTAGATTTTTGGGATAGAAAATGGTTTATTGAAAGATTCAGTCATTCCATGAGTCAGTTTATGCATAATATTAAATATAATTGGTGGATATTTCACACAGCACCACCTAGCCCCAAAATAAGCAAATTTTCTATAATGGGAACGAGATTACTGTTAGAATTCTATTTTTTTTTAATAATAATAATAATAATAAATTATAAATATTGATGGACATTTCACACAGCGCCATCTAGCCCCAAACTAAGCAAAGCTTGTACTATGGGAACCAGATAACTGATAAAATACTTATATACTTTTTTGTGGTTGTAAATACATACTTATTATACATATTAACACCCAGACACAGAACAAACATCTATGTTCATCACACAAATGTTTGTCCCGGGTGGGGATCGAACCTACAACGCAGACAGCTAAGCTACTACCAACTGAGCTATAAATCCAGTCTGTTGATTCATAGACATCGTATACAATTTTATTGCAAAACTGATGTCAACATAAATTTGATAATATCGCCTAATATCGAAATTTCGCAATTCTACTTTTACCATTTCCGTCGTAGAAGTATTTTGAAGTCTTTTGTGGAACCGTCACCGCTCCTAACTTAAGTAAGTAAGCAGGCAACATCTTTTACTCATAACCATGCAGTTCCATTTACTTATTTTACCATATCTTGAGCAAACAAACCGAAAACTTTTGCCACACATTCCTGTAACTATAGTTTTCTACACAGATGATCTTTAGTGCCTTAATTTATTTTCCCGACATCTCTACTAATAATAATAATAATAAACTTTATTTATTTCACTCACAAGATATACATGTAGTTTTTAAAGCCCTTGATCTCTGAGCTAGGTAATATATAACCTGTGATTCAGAAATCAAGTTCTTCTTCCATCCTTATGCACTAACACTAATTTCAAGTGAAGAAATTTAACAATCTTAAAAAGAATGAAAAAAAATGAATAGGTTAATCTCATTTGAGAACAAGACTCTACTATGTTACATTAGCTATTAGTCGAGTCTGCATGCGATTACATTAGGCATGAATATAATTAGGTAGCAAAATATAATTTTCGTAGGAATTATTTTGTTTAGTTAAACTTTTGTATCTGGAAGTGATCGCTTTTAGCGCAATAAAGCCGCTCATTGTACATTTATTTTTGTTGTTATTTATTGTTTTCTTTGTGTGCAATAAAAAGTTGTTTTGTCGAAACGTCAGGTCGATTAGAGGTAATATGTGATAAAGACCCGATTAAAAATCAATACTTATTCTTACATACCTACAGGGTATTCTTCAGCTTTATTTATTTGTTGGGTTAAACCACTAGATCGTAACGTCACTATTGATCCAACTTATCAATGGCGCAGTAAGCGTGCTTGCCTTTAACTCCTGTAATTTTGCACCGGCATAGGTAGGCGCTGGCAACCTGCTTCCTCCGTAAATGCGGTCACAAGTCCGTAAAACTTTATGTTTAATATCTAGGTTAGGTACATATCTATGTTTGTGGACATATGGAGCGTGGGTTGTGGCGTATTTGTCTGCGGTTTAGTATCCTTTGTTATCTACATTCTGGGAAAATCACGATTCTTCTGAACAGAAAACTCGTAGTGAGACACAAAATACTTATTTATAAAATACTTATTATCTACGAGTACTTGCAGAACGTCTGCGATTTCACTTGTCAGTTTTCTTATCATTTTCGTAGGAAAACTAATATCTTCTAAAAGGATCTATTATACCTACACCAAAGAGATACATATTTCTATAGATTTATTTGTTACACAATAGGAACGAACAATGAAAGTAAGTAAATAATAAAGTTATCAATCGAAAGAGGAGTTTTTAGGGTTCCGTACCCAAAGGGTAAAATCGGGACCCTATTACTATAACTTCGCTTTCCGTTTGTCTGTCCTTCCGTCCGTCTGTCCGTCCGTCTGTGACAGGGCTGTATCTCATGAACCGTGATAGTTAGACAGTTGAAATTTTCATAGATGATGTATTACTGTTGCCACTATAACAACAATACAGAAACAGAATAAAATAAATATTTAAGTGGGGCTCACGTGTTTTTGCCCTTTTTTATAGATAACGGTACGGAACACTTCGTGCTCGAGTCCGACTCGCTCTTGGATGTTTTTTTGTTAATCCAGTAACAATAGCTCAACATTTTCGCACTGAATAGAAAAACTCGTAAAAGCAATCTAATTGAACTATACATCAAAGAATAGAATCGAGAGCTCGTTTAGAACCAACTAAAGGCAGATTTATGTTTAACGGAATAAGACAAGAAAATCGTTTGATCCTTAATGTATCGAACCCGCTCCATTTTCTACGAATTGTTTGTCTCTTTCTTACGTGAAATTCGAGAATAGAGCGAAGCAGGTAATTTCTGATGACATACGATTTACACAGGAAATCTAATTTCGCTTTGTGAATAACCCACCTACTTATACAGATGTATATAGATGATGTACTTACGATATTTGTATTTCGTGTTTGTTAATTTGTTCACACAAACAACACAAACACAACTATTCATACCACGTTTTTGAGGTTCCGTACCCAAAGGGTAAAAACGGGACCTATTACTAAGACTTCGCTGTCCGACTTTCCCGGAAGATCTTAAACTTGCTATTGTCAAACCGCTATTTAAAAAAGGCAACAAAGAGTTGACTAATAGTTACAGACCAATAGCTCTTCTATCAGTTTTCTCAAAAATTATTGAAAAATATATATATGAAGAAATAAATTCCTACTTAGAAAAGCATAATTTATTATGCAATGAACAAAAAGGGTTTCGACGTAACAAATCGATAAACTTGGCAATATATGAATTTATCGAAAATATTGTGCTCCAAATAGACAACAGAACACCTGTCTCTGCTGTGTTCTGTGATATGACACAGGCGTTTGACTGCGTTGATCACGACATCTTAATTAACAAATTAGAAGCGTATGGACTGAGAGGTAGAGTATCTGAACTTCTCTGCTCGTACCTAAAAGACCGTAGACAAATAACCGAGATTGCAAAACTGGATACCAAGACCAAATGTGAAAAATCGTTTCGTTCTTTAGAACGCGTAATCCAGTTCGGCGTTCCACAGGGGAGTGTCCTGGGGCCTTTGCTATTTATTATTTATATAAACGACCTACCCAGGTCAGTAAATCAACCAATGACCTTATTTGCTGACGATAGTACGATAACAATAAAATGTGATGACATAAATACTTATAATTCTGACATTAATAATTCAATAAATTCAATAATAAAATGGCTTGACAATAATAATCTGAAAATAAATATAAATAAAACAAACATAATGCATTTTAGTCAAAGAATTAAAAATGATCATCAAATTGACCTACAGTTTAATGGTAGTAAGGTAGACGTGGTAGAATCAACAAGATTTCTGGGAATTCAAATAGACAGCAAATTAAATTGGAAAACCCATATTGAACTTCTAAGTAAGAGAGTAAGTAGCTCCACCTACGCACTCTATAAATTATCCTCTATTGTTAACTTAGAAACACTACTTACAGCTTATTATGGAACAGTAGAGTCTATCCTAAGGTTTGGTATAATTTTCTGGGCTAACTCTACTAATAAAGACTTCATATTTACTAGACAAAAAAGATGCATTAGATCGATGTTTAACCTGCACGTTACCGACAGTTGCAGACCTTTGTTCATTGAGCACAAGATTCTAACGCTTCCGTCGTTATATATATTTGAAATGGCATTATTTGTTAGAAAACATCCCCATCTTTTCCCACGAAAATCTGATTTTGTAGTGCGAAATAGACGTGATAGCAGTAAACTCCAAATGCCTAAAACTAAAACAGCTTTCCTACAAAACAGTGTAGTCTATATGACACGTAAAATCTACAACAAAATACCTAAGTCATTAAAAGATCTTGACGATAATATATTTAGAACTAAACTCAAACTATTATTAATCAACAAATGCTATTATAATATTAACGATTTTATGACAGATAAATTTTGACATTACCATATTTCTATTGAGCCTATTACTATTATTACTTTTTATTTTTTTGACATTAATTATAATATAATATTGTCTTTATCTTACTATAACATTTGCATGCTAATTTTAGTAGAACATAATTGAATCTAAAATATTATTTATTATCATCTGTGTAACCTACATTGTGTTCAAGCAAATAAATGATCTTTATCTTTATCTTTATCTTGTCTGTCTGTCACATGGCTGTATCTCATGAACAGTGATTGCTAGACAATTGAAATTTTCACAGATGATGTATTTCTGGTGCCGCTATAACAACAAATACTAAAAACAGAATAAAATATATATTTAAGTTTATTTAAGGGCTCCCATACAACAATCATGTTTTTTTTCGTTTTTATAGATAACGATACAGAACGCGCGTGTGTATCGATACAAGCGACATCAAACTGCTCTTATGAATAAAAACACGCCGACGGACGCGCGTGTCGGAAAGGCGCGTCGACGTCGCGTAAAAAAACGTGGTGTGCACACTGCACAGGCCCTTAAATGACATTGTACTAAGTAATTAATATTTGTATCATTATTATAAGTAAAAATATTAATTATGTATAGGTATCGGTATAAAATCTCGAAACAAATATAAAAAAGAAAACACTTTACTAAATGTATTAAAAGAAGTAATCCTCTTTCCGGTTGTACCGAAGAAAAAAGGGTATTTCAGTATGCAAATTTCTAATCCAGCTTATCCAGTTTTAAAGGATTCTGAAGAAATATTTTTGATTGCTTTCAGGCTCCTAACGAATCGTCGTTTTAAAGTTGGCCCAGATATTGAAGCTAGTTAGGTAATTAGGCCATGCCGTACTTCGACGATTAATGGGCGATTTAAGAGCAAAAGCAATATATTTTTTTGCACAATATCTTTTAAATAAAAATTAATGAGTGGAGGGATGAATGCTGATAGAGGGAAATGAAAGAAGTACACAAATTGTGCCGACCCCACTTAAGTGGATTAAGGGCAGGAAAATGATGATGATGATCTTTATAAAAATCTTTATAAAATTGATATATTGATATTATATTCTATTCATTAAAAACTTTTATTGAATAGAACTTTATTTGTAACAATATAAACATAGGTACATAGTTAGGTACACAGTAACAGGTAAAACAATAAAATAATAAAACAAAAAAAATACTAAGAAAAACCAAATAACACCGATCAAGTGCGAGTCGGAATCGCGCAAGAAGGGTTCCGTACCATTATCTATAAAAAACGGCAAAAAAAAAAAACACGTTTGTTGTATGGGAGCCCTACTTGAATATTTATTTTATTCTGTTTTTAGTATTCGTTGTTATAGTAGCAACAGAAATAAATCATCTGTGAAAATTTCAACTATCACAGTTCATGAGATACAGCCCTGTGACAGACAGATGTACAGACGGACAGCGAAGTCTTAGTAATAGGGTCCCGTTTTTACCATTTGTGTACGGAACCCTAAAAACGAAAAACATTGTTACAAAGTTCAGCCTAGTTCAGCAATCTAGATCGTGACCAATATACGCTTATATACTTATAGGACCAATATATACTTACTAGGACTACTAGGTAAATGAAATGAAAATTAATTTCTGACATTCATTAGTTTGTACATAATTCCTTAATAGCACGATCGAAGTAGGTAAGCAAACTACAACGTGGTTGCCGGTTCCTATTAAGCTCGTTATTCAAACACAGTATCAGTATGAAGCAATTTCGTATCGAACAAATTATTAAACTCTCGTAACGATAGAGAGAACACACTATAATCCCCAAGTACGGTAGACACGACATCCACTCAAGTAACCAGTCATTCTTTGACGATATCTTAAAGAGTAGTCAGAGGCAAGTCTCAATAATGCGGACATCGCACGTTCTAAGTTCGGGGCGAACGACTAGTTATTTTAACCTAGAATGTATTCAGAATGTAGTTATTTTTTGTTTTGAAAACATTTTCCTTTTATTTGTTTTGCGTACCTTCTTGAGCATAACCGTCGAGGATCTTCAATTTATTTTAATGAGGGATTCACGTTCACTACGATCAAAGCAGTGGATTTAGCAACTCACAATAATGATGACATTACGTACCTTCCGTAAATCAGTGGTGCCTCTTTGTAATTGCATTTTAGCTCGTTAACTTCCCTTTGAATATCTGTTTGTATGAAATTTTCCTTAAAACTGTGTAATGTAGGTTAAGATACTATTTTCAAGGAAGTGAGATCGTCAAACGCTTTATTGGTAGCTGCTACAATGTAGCAGAAATAGCAGCCCGCGCTGATTTAGTTTTTAGGGTTCAGTACCCAAAAGGGTAAAAACAGGACCCTATTACTAAGACTTCGCTGTCCGTCTGTCTGTCTGTCCGTCCGTCCGTCTGTCTGTCACAGGGCTGTATCTCATGAACCGAGATAGCTGGATAGTTGAAATTTTCACAGATTATGTATTTCTGTTGCTGCTCTAACAACAAGCACAGAATAAAATAAAAACAGAATAAAATAAATATTTAAGGGGGGCTCCCATACAACAAACATGTTTTTTTTGCCGTTTTTATAGATAATGGTACGAACCCTTCTTGCGCGAGTACGACTCGCACTTGTTTATGGTATATTGAAAGGATAAGACGTCTGTCGTACGTAGATATTCAGAACATGGTAATAAAACAAACGTATGAAAATAGCAGTGATAATGAATAATGGTAACCGCAAACAGTTCAGAGCTTTGTTAATAGAATCTGTGGCAGTGTGCCGCGGGACTGGAACGCATCCAACAGACCAATCTCATTATGCATGTATTACGTAACGTTGTTTTTACCTGCGACAACGGAAGATATAGCGGAACCCTAAAAACGGCAAATAAAACACGTTTGTTGTATGGGAGCCCCACTTAAATATTTGTTTTATTCCGTGAATATTTGTTGTTATAGCGGCAACAGAAATACATCACCTGTGAAAATTTCAACCGTCTAGCTATCACGGTTCATGAGATACAGCCCTGTGGCAGACAGCGAAGTCTTAGTAACAGGGTCCCGTTTTTATCCTTTGGGTACGGAACCCTAAAAAGCTCTTTCAGTTGTTCCCGAAATTGATTATGTTTCGGGCAACTTTTTTTTTAGGCACCTACTCGTATGTTTATACTTTTTTATTTCTCGCATCCTAGCATTAACTTAGAGTCCACCCTCACAAGCATGCGTGATGCTTTTGCTTTTTATAGTTGTCATCACATGTGGCATGTGATTATCTACAGCTTAGCAATATCTTTAACTTCAGATTGTAAACTCTACAATCTTTTCTTCTTCAGAAAAAAACATTTAAAACGAGCTTTGTAGCCAAAGCCAATTTAGTGTTAATTATTATATAAAATATTGCACTAAGATAAAAACATTTTACCACTCTATTATGAATAACTTATCCAGGGCAACGTTTATTACTCTTGAAGGAGATTTTTTTATTAAAGAACTCCGCAATTTTTGATTCCATAATACCAAGATATTACCTACGCTTCCAAATGAGTTTGTTCTAAACTGTGAGGTTGTTCTACATACGAATTTATTGGATACTAGCGACCCGCCCGGGCTTCGCACGGGTGCAATGCTGATACTAAATATACTACAGAATGTCTTTATATAAAACGTTTTTTTATATAAAACGTTTTTTTTCACAGCTTTTTTGTCATTAGACAATTATTGATGATTTCTTTTTTTCTCGAACGTTCGGCGACCGGCCGAACTGCGCGTTTGACGCCTAGCTGTTAGGCCGGTCGCGAACGTTCGAGAATGTTCGTTTTACGAAGCTACTCGCTAGGTGACTCGCTAGCCTCTAGGTACCAAGCAAGACGCCTGCCTGTGCGTTCGCGTTTTTAATTAGGGATGACTGAGAGTGTTATAAACGTAAGAGTAGACAAATATAATCAGAAAGCTTCGAACTGCTAAGCTATCGGGAGTTACACGTGTTATTGTGAGTCAACCATAAAAGATAGACATATGCTGTCGTGGGATATTTTTTATATAATTTTAAGGAGAACATTTTCATCTTTAACCATTAAGGTTGCACACGCGACGGAAGCTCAAAAAATGGAGTAACTTCTCCCGTTTTCCCAACATTTTCCTTCACTGCTCTGCTCCTATTGATTTTAGCGTGATGAAAAGTATACTATAACCAGCTCAGGAGTATGAAAAATAATTGTACCAAGTTTCGTTAAAATCCGTCGAGTAGTTTTTGTTTCTATAACGGTTATACAGACAGACAGACAGACAGACAGACAGACAGACAGACAGACAAAAATTTTACTGATTGCATTTTTGGCATCAGTATCGATCCCTAATCCCCCTGATAGTTATTTTGGAAATATATTTCATGTACAGAATTGACCTCTCTACAGATTTATTATAAGTATAGAAGAAGATAGATTGGATAACAAATCGAAACCATTTATTTCCGTAACCGTGAGAGAGTTATAAACTGTCTGATCTATTTATCTGAATAGCTTTTGCCTGCGGCTTATTATGAACTATGCTTATTCCGAATAACATTTAAATCGGTTTACGGTTTACGGCGTGAATGAAGAATCCATCCAGCATCATCGCATGAAAATCTGATTTATTTAATTAGTATGGTCTCGCTATAGTATGATCTATTAATATATTGTCCCAATGCCAGCTGTGAATTCAGTCGTAATCAACCTTTTACATCGTACCACGTACAAACTTTTGCAGCACTTCTGTTGGTCGCATTAAAACTTTTGCAACCACATGCCAAACTTTGATGCCAATTTTGGGTCACCGATGTATATGTATTTAAAATTAGATTGAATAAACAAAGCTAGAGCTCTTCAAAAATATTAAAGATTATTATTAAAAATAAAAACATATTGGCCAATGTGTAATACTTTAGATGTAGTTTTTATTCAACTGAATAAATCAACATACATCAATACACCAATAAATTACCATGAAGCTTCTAAGCTAGAGTTCAGATTAGGTAGATCGATTGGTTATAATTTTATTAAAAATCCGAAAACTTTGAAATTTTTCTGTCTTGTCAATGAAATTTTCGGAACGTATTTTAATAATTCCTACTTTGGGATAATTTAGGTAATTTAGAAGAATTTCGTCTATACATCCAACTTTCGCCGTAAATACAGTTTTGCTTTTAGGCCAAATTTGCAAAATAAAAAATATAATTTTCTGGTACTTTCAGCATCCATTAAACAACCCACTCAATAGGATAGGAAAGTATCCTATTATAATAGATAGATAGATTAGATAATTTTAATATTAACGGAATAATAATTGCAATGGGAATAATAAAAAATATAATTATTTGTATTAAAACCTACACAGGCATCACAAGCTATAACTATTCCAAATTACAAACTTGAGTAGGACAGAAACTGACACGTTGCGTAGAATTTTCTAGACGAGTCGCATAATCATAGGTACTTTAAAGCCAAATATTGAGAACAACTGTAAAGTGAATGCTAATCGTACGTTGCACGATGCACGTAGAGTTGAATTGGACATTTCAGTTACGTCACAGTACGTGTTCTAAGCCCGGAGCCGCGACGTATAGTGGGATCTAAAGTGGGATTAGCGATGTGTCGGTAAACACTGACGACCAACTTATGACAGCAGCTGTGAATCTCATTGTCCCATTTTGTTTGGAATCGCAGAATGTTACGAGTACAATGGGGTGAGTTTTAGTTTAGATATGAGTACTTCGCTAGGGAGTTGCTTCTCAAATGTCTTATCATTTTCGGTATCGTTGGCTTTTCTGTATTAATGTTTTTTAGTTGTAGTTTAAAATTTAAAGGCACCATTAAACCTACCTACTAACTTATGTTACCATTCTTTTTCTCTTCATCTGTCATGTAAAGTTTGAAGAATTTTCAAGTTTCGAGTTTGTGAGTTCAAGAATATTTTTTTTCATTTTCATCTCTTTTGCCTTAAATTCAAACCAATTTTGAAAAATTCCTTCTTAGTTGTTGGTTCTGGACCAAACAGATTTGGATGAAACTTCGAATATACATAGCTTATGGACACAACATAAAGGATTTTTTTTATCCAATACCAAGCAAGCGAAGCCGCGGGTAGAAGCTAGTATTACATACATAATTTAGCATAACAACAATAAACACTACTTACATTCTGTACCCTACCTTAGCTAAAAAGCTCCGCCTGAAGTGAATTTATTTACACAAAGTAAACTGCTCGTTGATTGCAGGGAAGTACGTGACAGTTATAACAATTTTAATTCTCGGAAACGCGGTAGCCACGTTCCGGAACTTCGAATCCCTGAAGACGACGGTTAATATTGGTGAGAACAAACTCTCCAACTTTTAATGAAAGATTAAATAGAGATGTTGTTTTCGAACTGTCTTTGGAAAGTTCGAGAGGGTACTCTTAGAACTATTTTAGGGGATTATGTATCAGAATGACTTTTATAGATTCAAAATGATAATGACTAGTAGATTAGTTTCCTTGGTGCTTTCACTAATGATCACTGGCCCTTTTCGGGCCATCATACCTTAACCGAGTGGCTGACCTATGCAGGATGAGCAAGAAAGATTTAATAAAAACAACCTCTCCATAATATACACGCTAAACAAGCGAAACATTTTACAATTTCTGTCTGCTAAAGCTCTCCTGCAAATGATGATTATATTTTAGCCAATTACCCTTTACATACTCATAACGGTGCAAATTATAACAGATAACTATGCCTTTCTTCCCGCTAAACTGTAATACGGGGCTGCCTGGAGCGTTGAGCATTTTTTCTTATTTTCCCCGGTACCAGGTTAAAAGCACTGATGTATCTGGAATCAAATAATTCGTACGACAGCCTCTGTAGATATTTACTTTACTTCTCAGGAGCAATTTTACCGGCGAATTCAGTGGAGGAAGTTGCATTCGCCTCGGCTCTCGCTCGCGCCTCGATGGAGAGTGAAAAATATAATTTCGTCATGAAACCGGTTTACGCGCCATTCGGGGATAGTTTTGCAGCATCAAAAGCTGGTAAGTGCGCATTTACTTTTCACGGCAATGATAATAATGATTTCGTTTTATTGTAACTCCATAGATATGAGGAGTCCAATAGAAGTTACCGTGGTAGCAGCTACAGCGTTTAAATTCCAATGTTACATTATATTAGAAAATTCATGCCTTTCTTGGAAAAGTGCTTAAATATTATATAATTGTCCGACAGACAGTGTCTAATTAAATTAAAATATATCATGAATCAATTGAGAAAAGCATTTGACGCTTTTCATATTTGATTATTATTTACAAATAACTTTTATGGTTTGTAATTACAAATAATAGCAAATGTAAATGAAATTATAACAAGTTATCGAGCTAATGACAGCTTTGGAGCGTAATTAACAAAATTATTTAGTTTTCTATCACACCAGCAAATATTCTTTACATTTATTGGTATATAATTAGATTATATATAGAAATACGATAAAATATATCCATCAATGATGATATAAATGCGAATGTTTGTGAAAATAGCTGAATGTTTGTACCTATCAATTACTTTGTAACAGCTGAACCGACGGATGAAACTGGGAACAGTTCGTGATCTGGATTATAACATAGGCGGAGCTGCGCTAAACTGTCTGGTGCGGACCAATGACAGCGCTCAAATATTCGAGTTTGAAAATGTCAAGAGCTGTGTTTGGTCCGCTCCGCACAGCTAAGCGCAGCTCCGCGTAGGTGGAAACGCACCCATAATACTCCGGTGGTAGTGTTTTTTAGGGTTCCGTACCCAAAGAGTAAAAACCGTACCCTATTACTAAGACTTCGCTGTCTGTCCGTCTGTCTGTCACAGGGCTGTATCTCATGAACCGCGATAGCTAGATAGTTGAAATTTTCACAGATGATGTATTTCTGTCGCTGCTATAACAACAAATACTAAAAACAGAAAAACGTTCACGTTTGTTGTATGTGGCTTCCATACAACAAACGTGATTTTTTTGCCGTTTATCGATAAGTACGGAACCCTTCGTGCGCGAGTCTGACTCGCACTTGGCTGGTTTTTTATTGTAGGCAGTTAAAAATTTGAATTTTCAAAAAACTAATGAAACTGTTCTAAAAAAAATACATAATGCTACCGAAGGCAGCCTAGATAACGAGTTGTCTACTAAACAAACAGTATGGTGAAATAAATTTTAGGTAAATAATTAAGTAAGTACCGTGGATGTGAATTTTTGGCCGAGAGAAGTGTAGAAACTTCACTTTTTATTTATACTCCTACTAGCATCTGTTTTAATCATCGACTACATAGCCTGTGTAGTCGATGGTTTTAATAGCTGAAATACGGCTATAAAAGCTAAGCCTGCAGCAGTATGCATTCTTTTACCCTGTTCTATAAACTAGCTCTCTTCTATTCCGCGTCAAAACCGGCGCCTATAAATCCCATAAATCAAATACGTAAATTTCAGCTTGTCAGCTAATATCGGAAGGCGTGATTGCAATATTCGGCCCAACAGACCCCGTGTCGACGTCTGCCGTCGAAGCGCACTGCCGCAATGCGAGAATTCCGCACATACACGTGAGTTCATGCTCCAAAGAGGAGATAACCGGCTGTTGATATGACATATTTTTAAAGTTTCATATTCGTCTCGCAGACTCACTCTGTTGAGTACAGCAAAGAGCACGTCAAAAAAATATGACTAAGAATACCAGGGTAGGTCCTCAAAGAATATTAAGAAATGTGATAGCATACCCGCTTAATAAAGTTGCTGGCCATGTTTTTTAGAGTTCCGTACCCAAAGGGTATAAACAGGACCCTTTTACTAAGACTTCGATGTCCGTCTGTCTGTCTGTCTGTCTGTCTGTCTGTCCGTCTGTCTGTCCTTCGTCTGTCCGTCTGTCTGTCACAGGGCTATATCTCATGAACCGTGATATCTAGACAGTAAAAATGTTCCTCACAATGTGTCATAGTAATGGCCGAAAACTAGATACAAGTGAGAGATATGCGACCGATTTCTAGATACTGCAATCAACTGATATTCCTCTTTAGGACTCGAACATACTCTACTCAACGACTTTCGTAGTTAGTTCCTAGTCGATGCTACGTATATGTCGATCAGGGTAGTCAAATACTTAAAAGTTTCCTGAGTCACAGCTTATAAATATAATATTATAGCTTTATAGACACACGATAGGCTTCTACGAAAAGGTTCTACGCCGTAGATCCTGCGTAGACCTTACATAGTCGTAACACCAATAATTATCTAAATGAAATGGTAAATGGTAGAATTATGACAATGTGAACTTTACACTTTAATCAGATACAAAGTTGCCTCGGGGCAACGGACAATATACCAGTCGAAACAACACGGGTTTAATAAAATTACAATTAATAAATTAAAATGCCTTATTGCACACCAATAACAAAAAAATAATGACAGAAACTTAAACTAGACACTGGTGTCGATTCTGTTGGCACCGAGCTAAGCCTAAAATTTCCTAAAATTAAATTAAAACAACCTATTCCTTTACGTTAAAATCTAAATTACAGTAACCTATAAATAGACGAATTCTTAAATTTAGAATATTTTTAAAATTACGTTTTTTTCGGTTGTGCTAAAAAAAATAAAGAAAGTCAAAATTTCACTTTAGTCAGCACCTTTTTATATGCTTTTCGACACCACTGTACAAAGGTCATCGCTAAAGAGCGGGTTGTCACTTCCAGTCAACCTTACGGTAAACATTTGATTGTATAAACGTTGATAGATAGCCAGCTGAACTGAAGAGTCTGTGGCTCGTTTTCCAACTTTATTATTACCCGTACCTCAATCAGAAGACGATAGCGTGAGCCGTATATTTTCATTAAGCACTCCAACGTCAGAACATTCTCAGCGTTGATAAGTTAAATGAGCTCGTTAGAATTTACTTTAGTGGTAATGGCGCCATAAACGAGAAGTTAACAATAGATATTGTTTAGGTTTGAAATTGATACTGAGCGACTATTCTTACTATCTCTTAAGACGAATACATTTTGGAGTTACTTAAAATCGTTGCGTAGAAAGTAGTAGAAAGCGTAGAAGTCATTTTCGACAAACTAAAAAAAAGGTTCTCAATTCGATGCGTATTTTTTTTATGTATAATCATATAATGTTTTTTCAAAGGATCTAAGCGTCTGGAGATCTATGAGGATGTCAACCGTACTTGGGGATTACAGTCGTGATCCTATTTTTTTTTTTATGTTTTCGCGCATATACAACACTAGTTTTTAATTACCAAAAAAAATAATAACGTATTGTCAGTGTCTGTTACTAATTAAATTTAAGTAGTTAAAACTTAAATTAAAAAATTAAAAATAATATCCTTAAAAAAACACAATATTTAGTTAACCGTTTATTCATACGCACCTACCACATAGCTACTCATATTTTCACGATTCTATCCATTCATAAATAGCTCGCCGTCTCCGTTGTAATTTGTGTAGTATTTTCTAGTACTGAGACCATAAATTAGTGCCAATTTTCGGTTAAAAAGAAACCTCGATAACTTTGTGATAGTGCAATAATAAATCATGCTGACAGTGCTCAGATCATAAGAAGCTTCTGCTGCAACGGTCAATTTTTTTTTTTCGGTATATTAAAACTATTATTGTATATGTACTTACCTGGTGATTCGATTTAGATGTTTTTTTTATTGTACACTGCATATTCCAGAAATTATTCTATTTGTACTGTTAGTTCCTTCATAAAACTAAAAAATTAACATCTCTTGACTTTTCGATTAGTCGAAAGATTATCGCCGGTTTTCTTTTTAGTTTTTAAAATGTAATAATGACATCTCAATTTAATTAAATTAAAAAAAAAGATTGAATGCAATTGAAACTACCTGTCACAAAGACAAGATAATCTTAAATGCACTTTCAGGCTGTATGGCGTCCTCCTCCAGTAAGAGGCTTAGCGCAGCCGAGTCCTCCGTCGATAAACCTGTACCCTGAAGCCGTGGCTCTGTCAAAAGCAATTGCACTTTTCATAAGAGACAGCGATTGGATCTCCTATACGCTGTTGTACGACGATGATCTAGGTAAGTCAAATACTTTATTATTCCAAATGTTGTAAAAAACTATTTTAACTTACATTTATAGTGCATAAGGGGTTAAGGAACTAGCTACTTAAGACTTTTCGATTTTTTTAGTAATCTCAAAAAATATAAAGCTACCGAAATTGGTAGTTTTAGTTTGGTAGTCAATTAAAAATGATTTTCGAACTTACAAATAGCCCTAGATTGGCCGTGCTGGGTAAGTTGAAATGCTTTGACTTTCGATCAAAAGGTCGTGGGGTCGAATTCCCGTCGTGCAATGGTTTTTTTTCGAAAAATATATGTGTGGATTAATATATGCTCAAAAAGCTCTTTTTAAATCTCTAAATTAAACTTGTTATATAAATTAATGGTTGAGTCGTGTGCAAATAGCATTATACGTTTAACTTTGAAACATACTGCTAATATTACGTCTGCAGGGAATCATTTTAGTAATTTATTAGTTTGTTGATCTTTGCATATCAAATTAGTAATATTCCTGTTAAAATTGTAATATCAAAGAATTAATGCATACCAACTTAGATCAGTGGTTTGAGCACGAACCACTATCGTCAAAGTATCTCAAAACGGACACTTTTTGTATAGTAAAAGTGCAAAGCATTTAGACGATTGAACGTATCGCACGTTGTCGATACAATAGTGGTTCATGCTAATCCCCCTGGACTAGAAATTGTTTCTGTTTGCAGGTCTTGTAAGACTTCAAGAGATTCTGAAACATTCAGATCCTGAAGTAAAATGGTTGGTCCGGAGGTTGACTCCAGGTGAGGATAATCGTCCTCTGCTAAAAGCATTGAAAGCTGCTGGTCAAATGAGAATCATCATCGACTGTCCAGCGGAAAGAATTCTCGAGTATCTCCGGCAAGCAAATGAGGTTAAGTTCTTTGAGGATTACATGGTAAGCCAGAATGTACTGTTTTATTTAGTTTGTATTATACACAGTAACATAACAAAGGCCGACCGAATCCTACTAATATTATAAATGCGAAAGTGTGTGAGTGAGTGGGTGTGAGTGTGTGTTTGTTACTCTTTCACGCAAAAACTACAGAACGGATTAAATTAAACTTTACAGTAATATAGCTTATACATCAGAATAACACATAGGCTTATTTTTATCCGGGTACCTACCACCCGTGCGAAGCCGGAGCGAGCAGCTAGTTTAATATATATTTAAGAATTTATGATCTAAAATTCATTTTCTATCATATATTTAAAAAAAAAAAACATTTATTTCAATAAAATCACAAGGATATCTTTGAAACGTCTTAGGAACTAGGTGAAGCTACGCCGATTCCTCGCGACCAAGCCTAGAAGAATCAGACAACAAACACGGCTTGGGGTCTACGTTTTTTTTCAATGATTTTTCCTTTTGATCCAAATATGGAACACAAAGTTACATAAATACGTAAGTAGGTATAGATGCTTATAATTAATTTTCAGAGCTACGTCTTAATGTCTCTAGACGCTCACACAATAGACCTTGAGGAATTACGATATGGATTATCGAATGTTACCTGCCTACGGATCTTTGACCATTCTGATTCGAGGACCAAGTCTTATTTAGCTGATTGGAAAACAAGAGGGTCCACCGATGTGAAGATACCAAGACAAACATATGAGATAACTGTGAGTTTTCAATCGTAATGCATTGACATACTGACAGCAGTTATCGTTCATAACTAAATCACAACTAATCCTTACATCTTAATATATAAAAATTATACGCGTCACGTTGTTTGTCCGCGATGGACTCCTAAACTACTAATCAAACTTTGCATGCCGTGTGCAATTTGATCCAACATGAAAGATAGGATAACTAACATCTCAATTTATAGTCGCGATATATGTTGACACAGCAACGTGTGGCTGAGTCTGTTAGTAATATATAAATACGAAAGTAACTTTGTTTGTCTGTTATTACCACATTACACTTTTTAACAGTTTTCAATTAAATTTGGCAAAGAGACATTTTGTCCCAAAAAAAAACTGAAATTAAAATAGAGAATGAAAGTTTGTATGAGGAATCCATAATTTCTCAAGTAAGGGATATGAAAATTCATATTTAAGCTGAACAGCATTACTTACATGTGTTTTAATTTAACATCTAGTATTTTACAAGTGAAATCTGGATCAATCCAGATTTCACTAGTAAAAAACTTGAAGTATCAATACTTCAAGCTCTATTAGGAACAAACCGAATTGCCAATCCACAAAATTTATAGCATCCACGTCCTTACCATACTACTCGTATTAACCCTATACTTGGCAGAGTGCCTAATTTGGTACGTTCAACTTTCAAAAATTCCCTACGCGTTAAAAAATATTTTTAAACTATTTTAATTATTACATAATTTAGAAAATATTGTCCCAATTCTACTAAAATATACTTTTTGATGATTTGCAACTCTCAATTTGAAGTAGAGCGAATGATAGCTGACCAATGAAAGGAGTCTTCGCACCGAAGGTTAAAAAAATTAAATATTACTAGTATTTTTTTAGTATTTCTGTCAAAAACGGTTGATATGTAATAGTTAACATTTTTTTTCACCCGAAATTAATATATTCATGTTCCTAAATTAATTACAATGGCATGCAATCAACTGGTTTTTCATGATGTACCAAATAAGTCACATTGCCAGATGAGCGCCATTCAAGTTTATCTTTACTATGTACCTGATATGTGACATGGCCATACTCGTATAAATTATATTTTTTCAAAATTACATACATTTATGATTTTTGATCGAGCGAAGCGAGATCTCTTTGACAACTCGGAGGTGTCGTCGGCCCTTTTATGCGAGTATGAATGTTTTTTCGACGATAGCATTCTAATCTAATGCTCTAATAAATCGAAATTCACCAATCGTCATAAAATTTTCAAGCTTGAGCTTTAATTGTCAAGAAATTATAGAGATAAGAATGTACATAAGGTGTCAGTTTGATGCGAAGTACTTGGTAAAATGACATTTTAGCGCCATAGGTGCCGCAACTATATCAGCAGCAGCAACATCGACCTCGTCAACTTGTGGGTCTTATTTTCGAGTCGGGGGCAAGTCAGATTTAGACAAAATTTAATCATCAGATGATGAACAATAGCAATGCTGTGATAGCAGTTCACCGCCTTCACTCCTTCCCATTGCCATTTTCACTGGAAAACCTAAACTTTTTATGAAATGTTGATAATGAGATGAATCAAGTTGTTACATCAATATTTCTGCTACAATATCAACTGTCATCGCTGTCGATCACTGTTCATTGCCCGTTGATTCTGAACAAGTACCTTACCCTATTGTAGGTATGCAGCCTTGACCCTAAGCAGCTACTTAATCAATAAGACCTAGTGTATTAGGCACGAAGGAAGGTCTTAAAGACTAACACCTTATTGGCGTTGTAAAAAGTTCACTAGTTCTGCTGAAGTCAAAGATCATGTGTCTTCTTTGGGGTTTGACTTGCAGGAAAGAGTGTCATTCAATACTTCAAGCTGTTCTACTTAGATGACATCATCTCTCTAAATGTGCAAAAACAAATCTTTACAGCACATAAATAACTAGCACTTCTTTCGAAGTTTCAGAAGGCGATGGAAAATATTTTTGACAATCATTTTCTGATCTAGCAGATCGTTTTGGGGCATATACATCATTTCTGGGCTGTTGATAATACTCGCATATCTTCTCTCTAACGCTTGATTAAATATCTCATCACCCAACTTTCAAATTTAGCAGAGGGAGGTGCATACATTGCACAAAAGTGCAAACTAAGAAAGGATTAGGGGAATACTAAAGAGTTTTATATACTTATTTATATATTATCTACAGATTATAAATTGAAAATGAATATAACGTAATCGCAAATTATTTTTAGCATGTTTTTGTTACTATTTAATGTAAGAATGTAATATTTTTGTTATATAAAGTGTTAAACACAAATGTATATAATCCTGGCAGTGTGACACATATGGTACGTTGATTTAGTAAAGTTGATTATGACACATCTGGCAATGTGCCAAATATGGTACATTCAATAAATCTAAAAGTATTAATAATATAATTTTTTTTTTCATACTATCCCCTCTATTAATGACCCTAGATCACAAATTATACAAAAAAAAACAACATTTCAAAAATAAAAATTCCTGCCAAGTATAGGGTTAATATAAATGGGGTAAAGATTGAGGTTTACTCCGAAACTACTAATCCAATTATAACATTTCTCACTAATATGAAGCTACATTATTCCTGAGTGCTATATTTTAATTTTAATAAAAAAATAGTATTATGAAACCGCGAAACAGGTGGTTAAAAATAAGTAAAGCTTTATTTCAAGCTAATTTACAAAATACATTTCCGTGTCTGGTGGAATATTTAGATGCACTGACCCAACTTTGTGTTGAAATAGGTAGAAGCTGCATTAGCTAGCGATGCAGCCAGGCTTATAACTGATGCAGTGGAAAGCGCCCCAGAGGAGATCAAAATTGAAGCGCAGGAGATCGAGTGCGGCTCTGAGGAGCCATGGGAAGTTGGAGAGGATTTCATTAACCATATACTCACGGTAACATTGTTTTTCTATCTAAATATATAAAACTCTAGTTGAGAAAGTCCTAAAAACTTTTAATTCGGATGATGTATTTGGTGTGTTGGGATACACTAAGAAAATAATTTCCAAAATGTAATCTCTAAGAGGGTGCTACTGGAGAAATCAGTTGATAATAACTTCACGTGAATGAAATCGCGAGGGTTTCCACTGGTAGCAATATCTTATATCTATACTAATATTATAAAGAGAAAAGTTTTGATTTTTGTTTTTTTGTTTTTTTGTTTTTTTGTATGTTTGTAAAAATTTTGCTTTCTTACAACAATAGTTCTTTCTACAATAGTATATTATGCAACTAGTGAATAAAGGACGGATTTAAAGCGAGGGCCGTAGATGAGTCACGAGCAAGTGAAGGATTCTAATGATTGAATCACGAGCGCAGCGAGTGATTCAACTGTTAGAATCCTGAACGACGCGAGTGATTCATGGCCCTCGATATAAATTCGTACTTTATTCAGGAGTTGCATACTATACTTTATACCATGACTACGAGAATATTTATTTAATCTAATGCCAAACTCCTTGTCGCAAATATCGACCAATCAAATCTCGAGAATTTATTTGCACCAAAGAGTTTTGAATTTCGAATCTCAGCGCCAAGGAGTTTGTGTAAGCATTGAAATAGAGACCGGATATATTTTGTGTTCCAAATTCAAACACCAAAATAGTGAATAAAAACAAAACAGTGAATAAAAGGCCTTTTTATTCACTGTTTTGCGTGAATAAAATAAGCTTTTTAAAGTAGGTATGGTATAAAAACTATTGATTGTACATAAACAAATATGATACATATTGAATGTCCTTATCAATGCGCATAAGAAAGTCTGGAAGATGGTATGTCTTAATATTATACATTAGGTATAATAACCGTTTGTTGTTGAAATTTGTTAATTAAAACATGGTTTGGAACAAAAAGTGATTCTATCCATATCATGATGTATCTATATAATATATAAAAATCAATTGATGTTCGTTAGTCTCGCTAAAACTCGAGAACGGCTGAACGGATTTATCTTATCTTGGTCTTGAAATGTTCGTGGAGGTCTAGGGAAAGTTTAAAAGGTCGAATAATTGCCGGGAAAACCCTAAAAACAGCCCTTTTCTTTTTCCCATACAAAAGTTTTCTAACTAAAACTTAGAGTCAATTTGAGCTTTATTAGGTTTGATAATACGGTAACGGGAACGGGAACGGGAACTTAAGACAACATTTGTCAATTCTAAAGCGATACGAAGTTCACGGGGTCAGCTTGTATTTTATATTTTCCTTACTACCTTGCTAAATAAATTACTAATATAAGCAAGTAAAATAATCTGTTTTTTTTCTCGCTTTAGAACCCGATCGTTGGTATAACCGATCAAATACAAGTAGACAATACAACCGGCGAACGGACGAATTTCAACGTCGAAATAATGGAATTATCAAACAGCGGGTTCAATAGCATTGCCAAGTGGAACGCAGACACAGGTTTTGTATACGAGCGGTCGGCGAACGACGTTTCGGACCTTTTAGCAGAAAAATGGCAAAATAAGACGTTCAAAGTCGTATCGCGCATCGGTGCCCCTTACTTAATAGAACGGAAGCCAAAGGACGGTGAAGTACTCACTGGAAATGACCGTTACGAAGGCTATTCCAAAGATCTAATACACGAAATATTAAAAGAAACGCTACACCTGAATTACGAGTTGGAAATCGTCCCGGGAAACATATACGGCTCGTACAATAAAGACACCATGAAATGGGATGGTCTTATCGGGTATCTACTCGAAAGGGTTAGTGGTGGCTGCGGCGTAGCTCAATCTAGTTATTAATTCAAAGGGCTTCGTAACTAACAATAAGTTTGTGTTTCAGAAAGCTGACTTGGCGATTTGTGATTTAACAATTACTTACGAGAGGCGGTCCACGGTGGATTTCACGACACCATTCATGACTTTGGGCATTAGTATTTTATACTCAAAGGCGACTCCGCCGGAGCCTGAACTATTCTCATTTCTGAAACCCTTTTCGGTTGACGTGTGGATTTACATGGCCGCCGCCTACTTAATGGTTTCCTTACTACTCCATATCCTAGCTAGGTAAATGTAAATTTTCACACTTGTGTTATTTAGATAATACTAGCCGACCCGTGACAGACGTTGTCCTGACAGGACAATTTCAATAATCGAATAGAAAAGACTGTTTTTTTTTAGTCTGTGATGTCATATTTGTTTCACACCAATCTATGCCAAAATCATCCCTTTTGCGTTTTTTATCATTTTGGGGAGGTTTTTCATATTTTAAAGTAGTCTATTATTTATTCGGGCATTATATTTACATCTATAGCAAATTTCAACTTAACCCGTTTTGTCAAACAAACATACATACAAACTCACAAATTTTCGCATTTATAATATTATTAAGAAGATTTGACTTGATATATTTTTATACATGTTTCAGACTTGCGCCAAACGACTGGGAAAATCCTCATCCATGCGATAAATCACCTGAAGAGCTAGAAAATATTTGGCACATTAAAAATTCACTTTGGTTGACTATGGGTTCCATTATGACTCAAGGTTCTGATATATTACCAAAGTAAGCTGCAATTTTGTTGAAATACATGAATATTCAGAGAGAGTAAAGTGCACAGAAGATTTTGAGATTAGAATAAACGAAAGAGTTTAAAATAAAAAAATAAATAGGATCACGACTGTAATCCCCAAGAATGGTAGACATCCTCTCAGATCTTCAGACGCTTACATCCTTTGAAGATGTCTAGTGGGGGTAGTCAGAGGCACGTCCAAACATTATATTTGGCACATGCCCACATTTTGCAGTAGTTAGCATTCCATACGTGACAGGTTGCAAGCCCATCGCCGCTTATAAGAACACTAACTGGTTTCCTCACGATGTTTTCCTTCACCGTGTTTTTGATGCGCATATAAATTTTCGAACAGAAAAATCAATTGATGCACGCCGGGATTCGAACCCACGACCTTCAGATTGAAGGTCGAGGTATATCCCACTCGGCCAACACGGCTTTTAGTTTAAAATAGTTTCTTTATTATTTGAAATTTTATGAACTTTAATTATTTTGTTCCTCAGAGGTTATTCTACGCGTTGGGTGTGTGGAATGTGGTGGTTTTTTGCACTGATCATGTGTTCATCATACACCGCCAACCTCGCCGCCTTTCTTACCAATGCTGCTATGGACGACTCTATAAAAAGTGCTGAAGATCTTGCGATGCAGACCAAAATTAAGTACGGCACGATGTTTGGTGGTTCTACGTACTCATTCTTCAAGGTGTTGATATTAACTATCTATACTAATACTAGCCGACCCGTGACAGACGTTGTCCTGCCAAATTTCAATAATCGAATAAAAAGACTGAATGTTTTTAGTCGTGTGTTGTCAGATTTGTTGCACACCAGCGCCATCTATACAGAAATCATCCCTTTTGCGTACTTTATCATTTTGGGGATGTATTTCATATTTTAAAGTAGTCTATTATTTATTCGGGTAGTATATCTACATCTACAGCAAATTTCAACTTAATCCGTTGTGTCGTTTAGGCCTGATTTAGGAACAAACATACATACAAACTCACAAACTTTCACATTTATAATATTATTAGGATTATATGCTAATATTATAAATAGAAAAAATATACATTAGGTTGTATTTCTGTATGTTTGTTTGTAAAGGATAAACTAAAAACTACTGGACTAATTTTAAAAATTATTTCACATATCTAAAGCTACATTATCAGCGAGTAACATGGGCTACATTTTTTTTTCATAAATATTGGAAACCTCTACGAAAATTGCAATAATGTAATAACCTACACCCGTGCGAACCCGGAGCGGATATCTATTAGCTAATATTTTCGAGCCTTCTTTCAATTAATTATTTAACCTGTTAAAGTTTAAATTACCTACAATAAGATAATATTTTTTGGTAACTCAGCGCTCAAACGTCTCCACTTATCAAAGAATGTGGACCGCGATGGAATCGTCCCGGCCGCCGGTCTTTGTGAAGAACAACGACGAAGGCCTAGAAAGAGTGCTGAAGAGTAAACGAGGATACGCATACTTTATGGAGTCCACCGCTATCGAGTACCAACTGGAGAGGCACTGCGATCTCATGCAGGTTGGAGGGCTTTTGGATTCTAAGGGGTACGGGATCGCTCTGCCATTTTGTGAGTATTACCCTCGTATTCAAGAACGATACTATGAGAACAAAAAAGATTTCGTCCACTGTGGGTCAGTGGACGAAATCTTTTTTCATAAAAATCACTTTATGTGTTGTGCGACACTGCATCTAGTTGAGCTCTAGTTGAGCAAAGTTGAGCTCTAAAGGCACACGGTAGCGTGCGCCATAGTGCCGCTCAACACATAAAGTGATGTTTATGAAAAAAGATTTCGTCCACTGTAAGTAGGTGCGTGTTCTCATAGTGTCGTTCTTGAATACGAGGGTTTGTTACCTATTGTTACAATCAAAACCTTTTTTTTTTCTAATTTATCAAATTCTACAAAAAGTTTAGTTGTTACTTATGTAAAAATGGGTTATCTTTTTTAGTTGCATCATATCGCACAGCTGTTGATAACGCAGTACTGAAACTGGCAGAAAGTGGGAAATTAGTTGAATTAAAGAATCGATGGTGGCAAGTATCAGAGGCAGCTTGTGTCGTAAGTACCTACGAGTAACAAACTTTTAAGTAACCCTTTCTAGCTAAGTTGATGGCAAAATACATTTTTCTCTATACAATATATTCTATTATGTCGAGCAAAAGTGATTAATATTTGGGATTTATACTTTTCTATACATTATAATGTACCTACTGCGTTAGCCCGAATGTGACTGAACCCCGTACTTCCTTCCCAAGGGACGAGAAACGAACAAACTCTCTCTGCCTACAGGCAAAGCATTTTTTCTAGCACCATTGAGCTGTGTAGAAATATTTCTACGCCACCTTTTTTACCTGCAGGATAGTAGTCTAGTCACAAGCGCTTTCTCGTATTCGACTAAACTAAATGAAGCGAAAATGTCTTTACACATTTACCTAAACTTACGGATCAAACGTACAAAAGTAAAATCAAACAATGGAATCGCGCGCCATGCCATTTTATGACATTCTATTAGTTGTTGTCACATCTTACACCCGTTATTTTTTGCTTAGTTCTCGTGGAAGAGGCTCCCTAATCAGTTAAAGTTATGTTTTATGTATATATCAATAGCAAAAAAACTCAATATTTTTGAAAAATCTTAAAACCTTTTTAGTGTCTAAATGTTTCTATAATATAAAAGAATTTATGGTTAAAAATTAATAAACAAAGATTTCTATTTTAATTAAATATATTTAGTTATATATATATATATTATTATTATTATTATTATTTTTAATTAGTATGTAATTAGAATAATATATTATTGTAGTGCCCTAGCGGGGCCCATGTTGAGAAACTCTGTACAAATATTTTAAGACCATTGTACCAACTGGAGCAATAAATGAATATGAATATGAATATAATGTCATAATTATGTTGTTTATAGACAGAGGAAACAGAAGAAGGTGCGAGTGCAGGTGAACTCGGAGTCGATAATGTGGGCGGAGTGTTCGTTGTTCTGGGTATAGGCTGCGGCCTGTCCGCCGTCATGGGGATACTGGAATTCATCTGGAACGTTCGCGACGTTGCCGTTGAGCAGAAGGTATGTTAGCTATACGTAGGTATGTTGTTCGACAGCATTTGTTCTTGGTTACCCTGCGTTAGGTGCGTGCCCGAGTTGTGATGAATTGGTCCTGAAAGTACCACCTGACAGAAAGAACCAGTGCGTGGAACGGATTCAGTGCGTCTAACTAAAAGAGTTAACCTTTTTCAACTTACTAACCGTTTCCTTCATTAAAAAAAAAACAATCAGGATTCAAGGCCTCTCTTTAGTTTGACAACTTTATAATTTTGTTCTAGATGTCACAATCCGAAGCTTTCTGGGCCGAACTTGCGTTTGCTCTGAGTTTCTGGGAGACAGAGAAACCTGTGAAGCACTCTCGACACTCCTCCGAGGCATCAGAGTCCGACAAAGGATCCCGGGCCTCATCCGTGCTGCGCTCTGCAGCTAACTTGTTTCATATTGATTTATTTAAATAGTAGGAAATTTATTTTATTTTTCGCTCGTATAAAAGCTCTGAGATTACACAATACTAACTCCAAGGTAATCTGTCACTTGGTAAAAGTAAAGAGATATTTTGTTATTGACGACCTCAGAGGTACGGTGGACGATTGCCCAGCTAAGATAAAGATAAGCGGGACACGTGTTTGCATTATATGTAGCTTCGAGTCTGATACCTCTGCTTTGATGTGTTAAGTGTGTATTTTATTAATAAATATTGCAAGATAACATCGGAATGAAGTAATAATTAACTATGTAAAATAACATTTTATTTAATATTATAATTATATCGAAAATTATATATAAACAAGCATTTTTTGTCCTTGAACGTACTCTAGACTAGGTAACCTAATTATATTCATAATATTCAATATAGTACATAGAATATAGTAGGTAATCTATTCAAACGATATGTATCTAGGTCATATATACATATCGTTTGAATAGATTACCTACATATTATTCAGATATTACATATATTACGATTGGGCACACCTGTGTTTTCGGTGAACATCCAAATCGATTGAATGAGACAAGGTTACTTATTAAAATCAAATGGCCTTAATCTAGGTAAAATGCGTGATACTCTTAATTGTCCCGACAGTTTAGTAAGTCTCATCAAAGTTGATGAAAGAAGTGGCTGCTTTAAGCACTGATACCGCTCGGGACTGCGACCGTTCTCGCTGTGGTGATTCTGAGACAGTGGATGGTGCAGCAGAGCGAGGTGGCGCCGCCGGTTTATGCAGCGACTTTGGGTTGATCGACGCTCGCCATTCGCTGATAACCGCTTCACGGAACGTCACCTTTAAAATAAACATTTATCGATGTTAAAGTCCGATTATATACTTTCCAGATAAGCGGCTGTATAAATGGTTGCACCTCGTAACTCTCTAAAAACAATTAATAAATAAAAAACCTTTGTAGTCACAGGATTCTACATTTTGAATCGATCAGAGAAGTAGAAGTTGCTTCAACATTCCTTCAACAATTATAGCTAAAAACCATCTCGATCACATTAGCTTCCAAACAAAAAAACCGCATCAATATCAGTCCATACGTTTAGGAACTACGATGTCACAGACAAATACACAGATACACAGACAAACACGTCAAACTTATAACACCTCTCTTTTTTCGGCGAGAGTTGAAAAATATAGCCTTTCTAATGATAGCTAGAAATTCCAGTGATCATTATTTACTAGGATGAAGAAGCATTGTCTAGAAGTTATAGGTACTATACAATTAACTAAGCTTAGTTGCTTTCATCCACAGAAATAAGGTATTAAGACTAAGCCGTGGGCTTCCTCACAACGTTCCACCAAGCTCGAATAGCTTGTTTTACTTACCCGCTCTTTGACGCTAATCTGCCGGGAGTGTAGCAGGAAATCGATGACAGCCACTATCAAGCCCAGAATTCCTCCAGTACCGAGCACCAAGAATATACCGCTAGTGTTCTCCATTTGTAAGCCACTGTCGTCCTCCACTTTTACTATGTCCTTGAAACAAAATAATAATGTTTTAAAAGTTAAAAAGATAACCGATGTTTCAATAAAAAAAAAAACATATAATAAGATCACCAGGTAAAAAGATAAACGAATGTAAAAATGTTATGCAGTTGTACATAAAAAAAACCGGCCAAGTGCGAGTCAGACTCGCGCACAGAGGGTTCCGTACCATTATCTATAAAAACGGCAAAAAAAACATGTTTGTTGTATAGGAGCCCCCCTTAAGAGGCTCCCAGTCGCTGATTGCTCTTTGTCGAAACGAAAAAAGAAATACTTCTGAACAAGCCACATCTCCTATTTTTATAAGTATATTACTTCAGGTTCCTACCTAGATTTCTATTAAGCTGAAAACATAATAGCAGAAACTTTTCACGATAAAGATGTTATTTCAAAATGATACGTTTTAGAATTTATGATCGAAATATTTTATATACCTACTATTAAAATCAACTTGTGATTTATTGTTAAAGATAGGTAATATGTAGATCTAGATTTCTATTAGAATAGATTTTTGATAAGTAATTATACACAATTTATATCATTAATTTATTCGAAAAGCTAAGGATTCGGTATTTCGGTAGGATTATTTATCGAAGTGATTAAAGATGGGTACATCTTTATTCACATATACTATACATTATAAAATAGGAGATGTGGCTTGTTCACAAGTATTTATTTTTTCGTTTCGAACAAAAACAATCGTCGACTGGGAGCGCCTTAAATATTTATTTTATTCTGTTTTTAGTATTTGTTGTTATAGCAGCAACAGAAATACATCATCTGTGAAAATTTCAACCGTCTAGCTATCACAGTTCATGAGATACAGCCCTGTGACAGACAGACGGACAGACAGACAGACAGACAGACGGACAGCGAAGTCTTAGTAATAGGGTTCCGTTTTTACCCTTTGGGTACGGAACCCTAAAAAGGAACAAAAAATCCTTTTTTCGTCGATTGAAAAATTGGCATAGCATGAAAAGATAAAAAAAATTATAAGAAAATAACAAAAGAGTAAATTCAGATTGAGCATTATCTTTGGTCACATTGACAGCTAGGTACATTGCGCTGTCAACGCCCAGTTTTATTTTTAATTGGATAAAAAACGTACTGCACAATGTGCGTTATTATCTTCTGTTTCCCACCACTTTTTCTTCAAAACCTCCAACTGTCCCGCTTCTTGTAATGACAGTATAGCAAAGTCTATCAATCGTTTATGGGGAAAATCTGAAACAATCAGTAAAATTCAAAAGTTAACAAATTATCTGCGCGAGCTCACTTGCTTAATGGTACGTACGCAAATCTATTCACGCCTTCGTTATTTTGATTATCATTTATTTGCTTTTCAAATAAATCAATAAAAAATACATACCCATTATTTTTAAAATGAGAGTTAGAATAGAAGTATGCCCAAATGTTTGCTCAAATTTGAAAATCAGGCGCCCGGTTTTAGAATTTATTTTATTCTGACGAACGTGTTTGTCTCTTAATCATTAAATGTACCTACTATGAAAATAATACTTGCTTTTTGGCATGGCAATCCCGTATTCCTTAGAATCCAGATTAGATCCAACCTTTTTCAATTTACAGTTTCTTTTGATGTTGTATTCAATAGCTGTGGATTCCATGAAAAAGGCGTATTTCCCATTACTCTTGTTGACACGATCTAAGCCCTCCTCGTTTTTGGCGGTGAATACGGAAGGCTTAGCTGATATCATTGTTGACCATAGTTTTTGATATAAGGAATCATTGGAATTCTAAAAACAAATAAACACTCCTTTCATGTCACATGTCTTTGACATGCTAAAACAAGTAGGTATAAGATCTAAAATAAAAAAACCGGCCAAGTGCGAGTCGGACTCGCGCACGAAGGGTTCCGTACCATTATCTATAAAAACGGCAAAAAAACATGTTTGTTGTATGGGAGACCCCCTTAAATATTTATTTTATTCTGTTTTAAGTATTTGTTGTTAGAGCAGCCACAGAAATACATAATCTGTGAAAATTTCAACTGTCTAGCTATCGCGGTTCATGAGATACAGCCCTGTGACAGACAGACGGACAGCCCTGTGACAGACAGACGGACAGACAGACAGACAGACAGACGGACAGACGGACAGCGAAGTCTTAGTAATAGGGTTCCGTTTTTACCCTTTGGGTACGGAACCCTAAAAAACTGAATAATGTAGGTAAATATTTATAACAATCTCATATGAGTTATCCTCTCCATCAAAAGGTTGTTTCTATCCAAAGGAAAAGATCTCATTATAAGAAATTCATGTTTACTTTGTTTTTATTTGTCCTTCGTAGGCATTAGGATTAAATAAATGTTTCAATTATTGGCTTACTTCAAAAAACTGATAAGTAGATCCATTCAGTAGAAGTCCATACGTGATTTTGTTTTGATCAGCGAGATCTTTCACATCCTGTAGATCAGTGTCGCGACGATTGTCACTGATGAAGGTGGACATGTTAGCCGTGTATGATGACGTCACGATTAGGGCAAAGAACCACCACATGCCTGATATCCAACGGGAACCAGGTGCTCTAAAGAGAAATATTTTAAACTAGTTTGAATCGTTGATATTTTTTTACTAGTCTATTTTACTATTATGCAGAAATTTTGCATGGCAACACATATAAATACATATTAGTGACGCCTACAAAGTTCTCTCTCCTACATAAATTTTAGATTAGATTTTATGTATATACCTTTTTTTATAGGAATGCTTGTAGTGTGTGGAAATAGCCTTACCTTGGCAAGATATCACAGCCTTGACACATGAACGAGCCCATGGTCAGCCACATGCAATTGTAAAGGCTCCAAATGTTCTCAAAGTTCTCAGGGTTTTGATTACAGGGATGAGGATTAACCCAGTCCTCCTGACTCATTCTGTAAATAATAAACAGTACATAATATAACTTGAGATTTTGACACGGGTCTTTATCACGTAATTACCTTTAATTTACTTTCCGACTCTACAAACCCGTGTCAAAATCTATAGTTATGCCTACTAATCACGATAGTTGGAAAAATAAAACTGTAAACTCAGTTCATGCATTTAAAACTAAACTCGCTCACTATATCCTAGCTGATAAATCACTCCTAAGCAAATAAGAATGCATCAGCTGGGCACCTACCCTCATAAACTATTATAAATTTTGTCTTCACTTTATATATTTACTTTGTAAACTTTTGTAAGAACGACATAGCTTATAAATATCAATGTTTTTCTCATGTAAGTGACTTAAGTCTTTTTGAGAATAAATTTATTAAACCTTATAATAGTACATATTATGCCTATTATTACCAAAACAACATAATTATGAAATGAAATAGGACTATGACTGTAATCACCAAGTACGGTTAAAATCCCCTCAGATCTCCAGGCCCACCTTTTTCACGACAACGTACCAAAAATAAAAGAGTTTACCTCGATTTCAGTCACGTTGAAACGGTTTTTTGTATGAAGTCATGATAAGCGCCTCTGACCGTCACTTTGTAAACCATAATTCTTCATACAAACATCCTTTTCACACCATTCACCGTGACAGGACTATCTATGCTATCATCTCTTACTCTAGCTTCAGAAATTCAAAAATTTAGCTAATATAGTTTATAGTATAGTGATTAGTGACTCACCGGGCGCAAACAAGCAAAATAAAGGACACAATAATATAGGTGGTCGCCAAGCTCAGCCATACATCGAGAGCTAAAGGCTCTAAAAACGAGAACATCTTCGGTGGCTCAGGGTCTCTTTCCTTCATCAGCATACCGATTCCCAGGGTCATGAATGGAATAGAAAAGTCAACGACTGCGTTCCTGTCTGATGTTATAGTCAAATCGCATACTGCTAAACTAGCTTTCTGAAAATAAATAACGATTGTTTTTGACAACAGTGAGAGAGTTCTTGGCTGTAACGCAAAACTTTACGAGTTTGATTTTCGTGGCGGGTAAAAATGTTTGCTATCTGCAAATATTTGTTCTAGGTCTGGGTGTTGTTGTACCATGATACATATAGTTTTCGTTTTTATCTCCATACCAAGTAGGTAATTCTAGTGTTAGAACTATGAATTGGTAGACTATGTAGGTCGTTGAGTGTTTATTAAGAGGGAATACAGAGTAAGTACTTACGTGTTCAATCAGCTCTCCTAAGAGACCGTCCCATCGCTTTGTTCCAGGCTTCTGTTTTCCATAGCCATCTCCGTCTACTTTATAGATTTCGTATTTAAAATCTATTTTTTTCTCTTTCTTTATTTCTTCAAATATTTTGTCAACCAAATCAACGACATAGCCCCTATAATAAACGGTGCCATTGGGTGCAGTTTTTATTTCAAAGTATGGTTTTCCTTCTTTAGTAGCAATCTAGAACAAAAAACATAAAGCCTGTGTAAAAATGTGTCTCACTCAATTCCAATTTATATTATACTAGCTGACCCGTGCCCGCTTCGCTGTGCGTAAGACATTTCTAATACCATCGTTGACTTTTTTGTAGACGTTTTTAAGGTGTACAATACTGTAGTATATTAATTTGATATATCTCGTGGGGTTCAGCCAGCATTTGCAATGTAAGCGCAAAAAAATGTGTTTATTTACGACATCACATTAGAAACCTCTAAAATTATCAGTGTTCCTCTACTATATTATGCATGTATTATACATATAAACCTTCCTCTTGAATCACTCTATTTATTAAAAAAAACCGCATCAAAATCCGTTGTGTAGTTTTAAAGATATAAGCAAACATACATACATACATACATACATATTACATACAGACGCGGGAAGCGGAAAGCGACTTTGCTTTATACTATGTAGTGAAGATCTCTATCCCGCTATTTCCGTAAATTTGTTATTTTGTTCAGGTATCATATATCTATATATATATATATATATATATATCTCAAACTTACCATTAATTTAGAATCTTTCGCAGCAGCTGAAGACCTGTCTGGAATGTTGATATTTTCGGGAATTTTGTTTAGATTTGAATTCCATGTCCCAGCAAAAGCGAACATACTGCTTGTATTTAATTTCATGTAATGTAAATTGAAATTTTCCCTCCTACCAAATTTATCAAATTGTATGTGTCCAGTGAAACCTTCTGTTTGAATCTAAAAAAAATAATGACAGTTACTAATTAGTACACTACACATTAGTAATACAGTACACTAATTATTTATTTGAATTGGCCAAGCAGGTACCTAAAAGAGAGTAAGTAGTAGGTGGTACTAAAAAGTAAACATAACATCTTTAAGGATAACTATGATAAATGTTACACGGGTATGATACGAGTACTAGTTAAACCAGTCTCGGTGTTTCCTTCACCGTTTTGAGCACTTTTTGTAGGTATATATTATACACTATTTTGATACACTACCGTAAGCATTTTTTCTCGCACTACATCACCAAGATTCCACGCTAATTCCTCGTATTCAGTTATCTCGTCTTTGTGGCACATCGCAGGTAGTGTTTCATCATCATCATCTTCTTCTTCTTCTTCTTCATTATTTTCAGCGTCTCTTAGATCATCTTTTAAGCTCAAAATCACTTTGTCTATGTGATTTATAGCGTCCACGGTGAGTGCTGTTTCTAGCTGAAATAAAGAATACGAGTAGCAAGATCATAAATGTTTTTAACGTGGTCCGATATCAACATTTTTTCTTTATCCTGAGAATGACTCAGATGTCATCCTCATCCCGTCCCATATAAATCAATCACTTACATATGACTCATAAAATCAGCTTACGTATGAGGCATTAGTGCAATAAAACTTAAAAACGATATCTTTTGTTTACGAGTAGGTATTTTATTCCAAAATTGTTTATTAGAATGAATTAATCAATCCAATCTATTCTGATAAAGATCTGATAAATATGTATGTATTTACGAAAATATACCTAATCGTAGAACTTCCTTACCGAAGTACATTTTTTTTTCTTTACCTTTATCATTTCTTCCGATTGCATATTGATATCTATCCATTTATCCTTCACTGAAGTTGACAATCGAAATGTGGATACGTTTGCCAAGAGCGCATCCATGCTATTAAGCTGCAGTTGGTATGCGTCAAGATTTGTAAGAATAAAACTCTGTAACCAATATCTATAAGGTCAAGTTTGGCTAGAAAAAAATGCTAACTAGCAAGTTCGCCTATGTACAGTACATGCTCTTGTATTGTGCAATAAATAATTTTCTATCTATCTATCTATTGATAAACTTTTTTTTTCCGATTAACGCATTTTTTCTGTAACTTGACGAAACCCTCGCGATTTATTTTCTAGCAGACTATAGCACCCGCTGCACCCCCTTAGAAGTTGAATTTAGAGTATTCCTTTTTTAGTGCACACTAAAAGAAATACACTGTCTAAATTTCAAGTTTCTAGGATCAATTAGTTTTAGGCTGTAGGTTTATAAATCAGCCAGTCAGTAATAACGCAGGAGTTTTATATATTTAGATTTCATCGTGTAATGGGCTATTTGACAAGATTTTAAAAACCATTTTAGATTATTCAGTAGTGACTATGGAACCCATAAAACAATATTATTTGAAATTCCTAAAAATTTTAATTAAATATCGTCATTTTAAATAACCCGCAAAAACGAAGCGTTTTCATGCAAATGGCGTTGAACTAGTTTCTGTGACGTCACAATTTTGTCAACAAGCAGGCGAAGACATATTGACAAGCATGCTACGTCATCGTCGATTCGACCACCGTTTACCACCAAATTGATAATTTTAATTATGGGTTTTTTTAATCAATTATTGTTTATTTTCAAGTTATTTTACTGCATCACACTTTTCGAAGGCATAATTTACATAGATTACTATCAACAACACTTTATTTTTCATACTGTCAAATAGCCTATTGATTCACATATCTGGGTATGTAAAGTAACCAACACTAAGATTCCCTGTACCGTGGATATCAAAATCAGATACTACCATGGTACCAGAACTCGCGGGCCGAAACAAATATTTGTAGACCACGCAAACATCTGTCCCACCGGCACAGCACTTTCCTGCTACTCCACTGTAAAAGTATACCCTTTTCCAACAAATAAATTCAAAACAGAATCCATATTTACACGTCTAGAACTAAAAATATAGGAATTTTCAAACGTGGTCCCTAGGGGTTTATGTGTTTACCTGGAACTCGGTGTTATTGTTGACTTGAAGTATCTCCCTGAAATATTTATACGTGTTTTCAACTTCACAATCCAAAATGTGATAACTTTTTTGCTCTACGTTAAAGATGTGCTTAAACGCTTCTCGGTTATCCCCCTTCGGGTCCAACTTTCGGAAGGTGATTGGTTCTTGGGAGTTTGGCCAAGAGTTGATTATGTCTTGCAGACGGATGAAACCTGAACAAATTGATAGACGAATAAATCTTTGAGCTTGAAGTATTTTATACCACTTAAAGGTATTAATAAAAATAAAAATAAATAGGATCACGACTGTAATCCCCAAGTACGGTAGACATCCTCTCAGATCTCCAGACGTTTAGATCCTTTGAAGATGTCTAGTGGGGGTAGTCAGAGGCACGTCCAAACATTATATTTGGCACATGCCTACATTTTGCAGTAGTTAGCATTCCATACGAGACAGGTTGCAAGCCCATCGCCGCTTATAAGAATACTAACTGGTTTCCTCATGATGTTTTCCTTCACCGTTTTGAGCACGTGTTTTAGATGCGCATATAATTTTTTCGATCAGAAAAATCCATTGATGTACGCTGGGATTCGAACCCACGACCTTCAGATTGAAAGTCGAGGTACCTCCCACTCGGCCAACACGGCTATTACAAATAGATGGTTATAGTGTTAAGCATCAACCATTGTATACAACACTATCTCGCAGGTCACGAGAACCAAGAAAGACGTACCGCCTTACATTCGCCAACTTGAGGCATACCTACTACAGGTGTCATGCCTCATGTACTTACCATGTAACGGCTGTTTTAAGGCCCTGTATGTCGACGATTGCTCTTTTTCGAAACGAAAAAAGAAATACTTCTGAACCAGCCACATCTCCTATTTTTATAAATATATTACTTCAGGTTCCTACCTAGATTTCTATTAAGCTGAAAACATAATAACAGAAACTTTTCACGATAAAGATATTATTTCAAAATGGTACGTTGTAGAATTTATGATCGAAATACTTTGATACCTACTATTAAGATCAACTTTGTGATTTATTGTTAAAGATAGGTAATATGTAGATCTAGATTTCTACTAGAATAGGTTTTTGATAAGTAATTATACATAATTTATATCATTAATTTATTCGAAAAGCAAAGGCGGACCACGCGCCGCCCATGGTGCCCCGTGTGTTTGTCGTCATTGCAGCGGTCGGTAGGATTATTTATGAAAGTGATTAAAGATGGGTACATCTTTATTCACATATACTATACATTATAAAATAGGAGATGTGGCTTGTTCAGAAGTATTTCTTTTTTCGTTTCGAAAAAGAGCAATCGTCGACATACAGGGCCTAACACGTTTTTGTCAAAGGAAAGAAACAAATGACAAAATAGTTGTGATCTCGTTAACACTTACTGCCTTCTTCCTCGTATAGTATTGTAAACTTATCCCATTGCAACATTTTGATCAGTGTTGTATAAGCTTTCGATATAACATCTGGAGGAGGGTGATACGAAAAGCTAAACAAGTCTTCTATCATGGACTCTGTCGGCTCCCATCCTACTGATAAATGAGTTATCTGAAAAAAAAGTACTTATTTATTGGCTTTGTAGATTATAATTGTCACTCGTTACAAACAAAACCGTACCATTTTCAATTCAGCAAATCTAAAAACCTTTTTTTTTTCAGAGATTTTTAATCTGAACTTTTATTTTTCATCAATCTACCGACAGGGAGAACCATAGTGCTATAATAATCATTTCTTTAGTTTATATCAATATAATAGTAAAAAAAGCACCATTTAAAGAATAAAACTTTAATAAAAGTGTAGCAGTTTCCTCCTATTTGTCATCCTGAGCGGTTAGTTTGTCTTTGCACCGGAAATCCTGGCTTTCACACCGGAACATGATCGCAGTAAATGCAGGTATTACTACAAGACAGGCTGGGCTAGACAGGGCTTTGTCGAAAGAGCTCTACTAATGTTACCTGGCTGGGTAAGGCACTTAATGTTTTATTGCTTTGAACGTGAGGATTAAAGTTACTCGCAACCGTGAAGATAAAATAAAAAATATATTTTTATAATTAACATTCCTAAAAGTGCAATAGCGTTGCTTCTTCCTGGAAATATCATCGAAATTCAAAATTTTTATACTTGCTTGGAAATTTAAAATGAATTTCCTTCAATGGAGCACATTAGATCAGCTGTGTAAGAGAAATTTTAGGTAGGTACTTACGTTATATCTGTTAGCTAGCAGGCATACTGTATCGCAGACCCCGTTTGTCGGTCGCGCATCGATTAGTGCCATTATTCCATGGTTGTCAGAAGTGGATTTACACACTGGAATTCAATGAGAGGACATGGTAGAGCTAATACATATTTTCACAAAATTAGCTAGTAAATTTTTATCCACTTACTGCAATGCAAGGTCAATAGAACTGTGGTTGGACTGGATATAACTATGAACTTGTCTTGCACTAAAGTGTTATGATCTTATAAGATAGTAAAGTATATTTTTGGTTAGTTACAGTCATAGTACGAAACGCTGGTGGGCAGACTTCTTGAGCAAAGAAAAATTGTAACAAAACTTACATTCTAAAGCCGTGGAATAACTATCGACCGTCTTTGAAAGCAAAGAGCGACCATGATAATTTATATCCCCACTGAGCCGCACCAAGTTGTCAAAGGCTTTCTGCGACGGTTCTTGCGACAGCTGATTGAATAGGCCACCTGAAACATACACAAATAAACAGTCAGTCAGTAGGTTTCGTGTTAATAAAATGTACAAATATTTGGGTAAATAAGTGCAAAGATATTTTAATGAAACTTAAAACTAGATAATGCCGCAATGCCCATACCGATGGGATAATAGATGGAACTGACTGTAGCACCGGTGGCATATGATATGCAACAAATAAACGTGATTGTTGTTATTATTGACATATTTTTATTGGTCTGATACAAGAATTCAGTTAAGGTGGGTTTGCAGCGCGGCCGCCGCGCACGCACTGTCTGAAACAAGTATTTTTAGAAAATAATTTTAGGCCACGTCTGGTTACGTTATGTCGCCGAACTTTTATTGACATACAACTCAGAAATTATTGAGGAGCATGGAATTCTCCTATGGAGCTTTTAAGTTCTGTTTTCGAAATTTATAGTCATTATAAAAACTTTTCTATTTATTAGGGCTCAAAATATCTTCAGTTAAATGGGTAAACGAAACGGATAGGCTAATCCTGTGCAATATAAATAATCCTGAAATACTCGTGACAACTATTGGGTACATTGTTGCAATTCATTGTTTACGTCTGCTGTGCAGTATGTTCAGAAAATATTGCAGATTAATTTAGTTGCTTCTATACCATATACTAGATGCCGTCTCCAAATCTTATGATTCCGCAAGAGTTTAATTTTGTTTGAGTGAACGGCTAACCAGACGTGTGCACGAAGTGTCGCGGTTACAAATAACTGTAACACATTTTTATAAACATGCAAAATTGAGAAACTATCATCTCTTGTGCTGATTTAAACAGTGAAAAACAACCTTACGGTTGTTGGAGGTAAATGAAAATGTGGTGGTACCTACTAGTGCTCCTAATTTTCATAGAAAATGGGAGCTCACAGGTTCTACGCAAGGAGACTCGTGTAATGCATTACCAAATAGGTAAGTTTTGAGGTGAATTTGAGTATTAACATCTTTTATTATTATTTTTACGGATAAAACGCGTCTAATTTGTGAAAACTGTAGTTTGGTCCTTGGATTTTTCAGCCGGCTTATTTGATAAAACAGCGACGATTCAAAGAAATGCTTTCAATGAGTGTATGCACAATGTTCCCAGTGGAGAATATAAAATACAGACTGTGATGGTGGAATCCCAGAGGTCTGACAGCTACTCAGTGTGGAGAGATCGTAAGATTAATTTTATAGCGCCTTTACCTAGTAATAAGTAATTTTGTGTTACTCCGGGATTATGAATCTGATTAATCAAATTACAGTGTGCTCCAAAACCATGAAACCAATAGCAGTAGTTGGACCACAAACTCCTATATCAGATGGAGCCATACGACATCAGTGTGCTCGATCTCACATCCCACACATCCAAGCTGCTTGGCAGCCTTTAGACCCAAACGCAGAATTAGCCAATGAGGAAACTGGAGATGAAACACAGGAAGATGAAGAAATAGAACCAACTTTCAAAAAGATATCGATAAATTTCCATCCTAACTCGGACGAGCTATCGATAGCTTTGGCTAGACTCCTCAAGTTTTACAAATGGGAGTCATTTACAGTGCTTTATGAAGATGATTTTGGTAAAAAATAGTAGTATTATCATTTTACAATAGCCTAATAGCTAGTTTTTATCTGATCTTCTTATCTTCACCTAGTCTATAGTACAATGTGCTAGTAGTATATACATATATTTTTTATTTGATTTAAACAAATGTAACTTAAAAAGCGAACATACTTTCTAACTGAAACTTTTTAGGTCTAATGAGAATGCAAAAATTATTGGCTGAATATACTGACAAATTTCCAATAATCGTCCGGAGGTTGGACCCTGAAGGCAATAATAAAAAGGTAAAACACAGGATGAACTGGTCTAAGTCTTTAAATTGATTTGTTCTATATTTTTATTTTTCAAATTTTTTGTCTACCCGCGACCATGGATAATAAATTAAAAATAATTAAGTGATGACCCGTGTAAAAATATATAGTTTGGTTTTATATTATATTTTTAGACTACCATTAGTCCTGAAAAAAATAACACCAAACTAATATTATCTTCGTAGTAAGTATCAAAAAATACAAATGACATAGCACCAAAACTTCCCAGACACTGGACCGTATCTAAGAAGAATATTTTTCGTGATTCTATTTTTACAAATGACTGTTCTTCGCCATACATATTTCTAACTTTGCAGATATTCAAAGAATTGTATCGTTTCCAAGAAAGTCGAATCATACTGGACTGTCACGCTGACCGTATTATGAAATACATGGACGATGCTAGCATTTTGTATGAAGAATCGACCATGGTGTCATACTATCAGGTAAACCAATAGTCTAATCATTACGTCGAAAAAAAGTTAAAAATGCATGTGAACCGAAAGGCTAAATTTTGGATATTACAAATAATAATAACGATCAACGATAGGTGACAAATGTATAGGACCTTATTTATAGATCGTATAAAAAGCAACAAAAAGTATTTTATCAACATTTTCGTATCTCAACGGAGAACCGAGTTTAAACGAGTAATTGTGAAAAAACTAAATTTAACCCTTTTTTCAAGATGGCGGAAAATACACATATGAAAACATGGTTGACAATTTGAAGTTAAGCTTTTCTAGGGCCCCACGTAGTATCTAAAATTTAGCCTTCTCGGTTCACATGCATTTCCAAATGTATATAATGACCGGACTACAAACTGTCACTCGAACGGGATTTAAAACCCCACCGTTGATTAATTCATTTAAAAAACCAAAATTTGTTTTAATTAGCATTACATATTTGCGTCAATGGACGCTGCAACGGTTGCGGATCGGCTGGAGAAATTGGATTGTAATTCCACCTGGCTGAGCCTCACGCGGTATGATAACCTAAAAATATCTCCACTATCGACACGAGTGTCAAAGTGGAACGAAGACACTTCGAAGACTGAAACATCCGTACCTAGTTTCGAAGTATGTACGACCAAGTCATTTATACACCTAGTACTTAGTTTAGTACTTAAACTAAGCATAAACTAAGCATGTTCAGGAGATAAATAAAATGACCCAAATATGTTTTTTCTTTTTGAAGAATTAGTCTATGTACAAACGACTGAACAAGTTTTTATGGAAACTGTAACAACTAATACGATAGTTTGGAGTTCAAAAAGTGACTGGATAAGTGTATTTTTCTACAATATCTAAAAATCAAGTTATTAAAGAAAACGTATGCTTTAAATTAGCATTATTATATTTTTTAATATCGTGGTTGCATGTACCTTTTGCCTTCTTTTTAGCTGGAAGCACTTATCATGGATGATATAGCAAATCATATAATAAAATCGCTAAGGAGCATGAAAAAAATACACAGACCTCGAAACTCTATATGCGAAAAAGACGAAGATGACGTACCAATACCTTGGGCCGATGGAATAGAGTTTCAAAACCAAATACTGAATGTAAGCAATGATTAGACGAATAACGATAAAACCTTATTTTAAGTAAATTACCGTCAACATCAAAATCTATTAGGTATTTCGAATATACGGCTGAGAATATTTAAAAACTTTAACATAACTTAAAAGTTGAAAGTATTTTTTTATTTGTTTTTCAGGAAACATCTTTAGGGGCCACTGGGCACATACAGTTCGATAAACAAGGTCGCAGAGTTAATTATACTTTATACGTAAACGAAATACACGTGAAACTTAGACGTATAATTGGCGAGTGGAGTTCTTCGGATGGAACATCGATTAAGGAAACCCAATCGACTACTGATAATATAGCTAAGCAGAAGAATAGTAAAGAATTCCTTGTTAGTACCTTATTCTTACTCTCAATCTTACTGACCTCGTTCACATAAATTGGAAAGACGGTGAACCTTTCAATGGTGTCAGGGCAACCTCTTATCGAAGGAAATAGCTATGAAATAAAACATCGTGATGTTATTTATGAGGAGAATCCGTGGATTGACCTTGTTTTTCCGACTAAGTTAAGATAATGGTAAAGGTACGGGCAGTATCTAACGGCATCTTTTCTAGGCACGTTTTTTTACTTTATGAGGTAAAAATTGGCCTTTAGTGCTGTATAAAATACCATAAGCCTGAACCTAAGCAACTAAGAAAACGGTTTGTGCTAGACTTACTAGAATATATTAGACATTTTGTCACTTTATATATGTGTGGATACGAAATAATACCTCGGGCGTCTGTAGAAACTATATATATGTACCACTATGTCAACCTAACAACGTGTTACAAAATACCCCGTAAAGAAATATAATAAATCCATAGGAAATGCTCATTATTCGAAACCTTCGATAAGATGCCTGAAAAAGCCAGGACGATCGAAGAAAGTCGACAAAAAGTATGCATCAGAATGGCGGGTGTATTGTTGCAAATCAGCATAAATAAAATATGGGTCAAATCTACCTTAATTCTACCTAAATCTACCAATAATAATAATGAAAGTACCTCTTTGAATGCGGAGTTATTATAAAAATAATATAGTATAATAAAGCAAAGTCGCTTTCCGCTTCCCGCGTCTGTATGTATGTATGTATGTTTGCTTATATCTTTAAAACTACACAACAGATTTTGATGCGGTTTTTTTTAATAGATAGAGTGATTCAGGAGGAAGGTTTATATGTATAATAACATGCTACCCGTGCGAAGCCGGGGTGGGTCGCTAGTATAAAAATAAAATTAACATTCATTTTGAAGTAAACAAAAAAAGTCAGGTAAGCAAATTATAAGAGGTATTTCTGTCACAGGTTATGTCGCGTAGAAACCAGCCATATTTTGACTATAAACAAAAATGCGAGGGTGACGATTGTGTGGAGGACCCGAATCCAGAAATGAAATATGAAGGGTTTGCAGTTGATCTAGTTGATGCCATATTCAAAATACTCCAAACAGAACAGGGGCTTAATTATACGTACAAATTCGTACACGATAAGGACAAAGAATACGGAAAATATAACAAGAAGGAAAAGAAATGGACTGGTTTGATAGGTGATTTATTGAACAAGGTAAAGCCCATTGTTTACTTTTGTTCTAAATTAAATACTTGTAAGTATCTTTAGGTACTTTTATGTTATAATGCTGGCCGTAATAAAAAACTTTTGACAGAGGGTCTTAGCGTCAAAAGAGATCACATCATCATTAGAAATTATTTATTTTTATGTATCCTATCAGTTATATGAAGAATAACTAGATATGGGAAATATTTTGCATTTTCGGCGCTAGATAGATTACCGTGCAAAATGTCTATTAGTATTTATTTATTTAGTGAAAACCCCCGCGACTACTTCGTGCTTATTATCATTGAGTTTGGTTTTTGTTTTTCAATGACATGACAAAAAAAATATAATTATGGAACTACTGCAAGTAAACAAAGATATCATAACATAAATCTTGGACAAATAATCTAAAACCACACTGATTTGAGATAAGAGCCAATGTTTATTTTTTTGTTGTTATTGTGGTGATTGCGGCGAATTTGCCTGCAACCTGTCACGTATTGAATGCTATACTGCATGTGGGCATGTGCCAAATCTTATGTTTGGACGTGCTCCTGACTATTCTCAGTGACGGATTTGAGTGCCAGGAGATCTGAGAGAATGTCTGCCGGTCTTAGGGTAGTTGTAATTAAATTTTTTATATCTATTTCAGAAAGCGGATTTAGCAGTTTGCGATTTCACCATAACCGAAGAGAGAAAAAAAGTCGTAGATTTCTCAGTTCCATTTATGACACTAGGAATAAGTATCCTCTTTGTCCAGGAACACAAAGTAGTGCCTGAAATGTTCTCATTCTTGAATCCTTACACTTTTGAAGTCTGGATGTACATAGCGACAGCATACTGCATGGTGTCCATTGTTATGTATGTTTGTGCCAGGTACTCACATGATTATAATGACCTATCGTTGTCGTCATACTTAATTATGTTAAATAAGGTGATAAGTGAAATTTTTGACTTTTTGTATGGTCTGAGTCTACCCGAATAAGACGGAAAAAGTGATAAAACTGATAAATCTTGAAAACCATCAAATTTAAAAAGAAACTGTGTATAATTTTATTAGCTAGTATGATTATCTAACGAATTGTATAAAAATTAACCGTTTAGCTATTCATAGTTTTAATTAAAAACGAAACTAGTGTTTTTGAAGAGCCAACTTTGGAAAATAAATCTATCGAGAAAAGTTTCACCAATCAAGTTATCTTTGTCATAAAAAACAAAACTGTTTGTTTTGCGGTTATTGAGAAAAAACGATTCTGAATTCATCAAAAACATTTATTACTCGTCTTAACTAATTAGTCGTAAATCGATTTTTTTATCAGAATATCACCTGCGGATTGGGAAAATCCAGAGCCTTGTGACAAAGACCCAGAGTTTTTAGAAAACATATGGACGTTCAAGAACTGCGTATGGTTGACGATGGGATCAATTATGACTCAGGGATGCGACATTCTGCCTAAGTAAATATTATTATATTTTCTTTATTTTATATTATTTTATTGATTTAGTAGGAACATAAGAGCGTAGCAGATTTATTACATAAAAGAAGTCCCTAACCTAGTGATAGATTTATGTAATCTTGGGTACAGAAATAAATAATTTGAATTTGAATTGAATTTGGGCGTAGCAGAGAAGATGAATAATTGTCGCCGTGTTGCAGGAAGCCTGTAGGTAAATAGGAGGATTAGGATTGTTCATCATATAATTTTATAGGAAAAGGCTAGCTGTAGATGGGGACGAAGATAATGATGATGATTAGGACAAGATTCTTTTACTAGCGAATTGGAGTTAGTATGAACATTTGGACAATACGTTGTCGATACGATAGTGGTTCGTGCTCAGGCCACTGGTAACGGAGGATCAAAGATTGATTTTGATATCGTAAACTTTTAGGGCATTCGGAACGCGGTGGGTTTGTGGCATGTGGTGGTTCTTTGCTGTGATCATCTGCCAAACATACATTGCCCAGCTGTCTGCCTCCATGACGTCCGCCTTAGCTGAGGAACCAATCAACAGTGCTGAAGATCTTATCACACATAATAAAATTCGATATGGGGCTTACAAGGATGGATCGACATTGGAATTTTTCAGAGTAAGTAGTTATTATATATGAGTTTTATAGTTTTATATATCCGCGCGACTGACTGACTTGTCTATCAACGCACAGCCTAAACCACTGGGCCTAGAAATATGAAATTTGGAGGGTGTATTCTTTATAAGATCCATTTTCCTATCACGATATTTGTACATACCTACGTATCTATTCTATATATTTACTGTATTCATTATATTCTCCTGTAATGTAATTTTAGACTTCCAAAGACAAGGTATATCAACAGATATATCAAAATATGATGGCAAACGATGCCGTTTTAACTGGCGGCAACGACGAAGGCGAGAAAAGGGTCAAAAACGGAAAGGGCAAGTACGCATTTTTCATGGAATCCTCGACCATTGAATACAAACTGAATCGAGAATGTGAACTCAAGAAGGTAGGCCCTGAACTGGACTCAAAAGATTATGGCATTGCAATGCCAGCAAGTAAGTATTCATGAGTACAAGTAAGCCTTTCTTAGTATTTAGTAGAGCCAACAATCTACCATGATTGTTGACTAGTTACTAACTAGAATGTTAACATAGTGGTCCACCCAATCCACACATTTTCTTTTTCTCTAATAGGACTCCGCTGAAACCTGCTAAAGTCTGTTAAAATATCCAACAAAAACCCTTCTTTACTAAAGATCGGCTTCCTATCTACCTATAGAGGTACTATCTCTAACTACAACTACTCCCTACCCCACACTTAGGATTCCCAGTGTCGTATGTATCAGAAACTACAATGGTGCTACAACGCCATGCTTCGAATCATATTTATTGATGCTTTGAGTAATGTATTAAGTATTTAGTTACTGAATTTTATAAATATTTTCAGACTCTCCATTTAGATCCGATATCAACACAGCCATATTAAGGCTAAAGGAGCTAACAAAATTACAAGAAATTGTAGAGAAATGGTGGCAAAATAAATATGGCGCAAAAGTTTGCCCGGTACGTATAATTTTCATCATACACCATAAATATTATAGACAAGCTGACCCCGCGAACTTCATATCGCTTTAGAATTAACAAATGTTGTCTTAAGTTCTCGTTCCCGTTCTCGTTCCCGTTCCCGTTCCCGTTCCCGTTCCCGTTCCCGTTCCCGTTCCCGTTCCCGTTCCCGTTCCCGTTCCCGTTCCCGTTCCCGTTCCCGTTCCCGTTCCCGTTCCCGTTCCCGTTCCCGTTCCCGTTCCCGTTCCCGTTCCCGTTCCCGTTCCCGATCCCGTTCCCGTTCCCGTTCCCGTTCCCGTTCCCGTTCCCGTTCCCGTTCCCGTTCCCGTTCCCGTTCCCGTTCCCGTTCCCGTTCCCGTTCCCGTTCCCGTTCCCGTTCCCGTTCCCGTTCCCGTTCCCGTTCCCGTTCCCGTTCCCGTTCCCGTTCCCGTTCCCGTTCCCGTTCCCGTTCCCGTTCCCGTTCCCGTTCCCGTTCCCGTTCCCGTTCCCGTTCCCGTTCCCGTTCCCGTTCCCGTTCCCGTTCCCGTTCCCGTTCCCGTTCCCGTTCCCGTTCCCGTTCCCGTTCCCGTTCCCGTTCCCGTTCCCGTTCCCGTTCCCGTTCCCGTTCCCGTTCCCGTTCCCGTTCCCGTTCCCGTTCCCGTTCCCGTTCCCGTTCCCGTTCCCGTTCCCGTTCCCGTTCCCGTTCCCGTTCCCGTTCCCGTTCCCGTTCCCGTTCCCGTTCCCGTTCCCGTTCCCGTTCCCGTTCCCGTTCCCGTTCCCGTTCCCGTTCCCGTTCCCGTTCCCGTTCCCGTTCCCGTTCCCGTATTATCAAACCTAATAAAGCTCAAATTGACTCTACGTTTTAGTAAGTAGTAAGTTTTGTAGGGGAAAAGAAAAGGGCTGTTTTTAGGGTTTTCCCGGCAAATTCCCGGAAAAATATAAAATCTATCTATCTATCTATAAACTCAGAACTTACCATGAGCGTAATCGTAATTTCTCGTAAAGATTATATCGACACTATAAAACACAATAATCCGTACAAACAATGTATTTGCATGTGCCGGTGGCGGTATGGTCATGGTATGGTGACTACGTTGCAATAAACAAACAACGCATAAATAGTATGTTTTCTTTAAAAAAAACTGGCTGTACTTGAACAACAATCTCGTACGTGACACTGAAAATATGCACGGGTGAGGAGGATGGGTAAAAATGCTTAAAAAGTAAAGAAGTGTGCGATCCTTCTATTTACACACTAACCGCCCACGCAGTTTTATGTCACCCACGACGCGAACTAGGTCGTCACTTACGAGCTTGAAGACATAATTTTACAAATTGATTTTGTACTAAAACTGTAGGATAGTCAAAGGTAAAATAACATTAATCATTATTTCTTCTAGTCTCTCACTAGCGTAAATGATGTGGAAGGCGATCTTGAAATGGAGAACCTCCAAGGCGCCTTTATAGTGTTAATCGCTGGACTGGGGTTAGCCCTTGTCATCACTGCAGCTGAATTCGCAAACGAAGTCAGAAACATTGTTGTACAAGAACAGGTACCTGTAGATTCATTTCCTAAGCATTCCGAGCTGCATCAATAAAGTTACAAGTAGTTGATTTCACTCTTTTCAACTTGAACTACATTATTTAATTAAATTACTCGTACCTACCGAATTTTGATGATGAATACATCGTGAGGAAACCGGTTAGTAATAAGCAGCGATGGGCTTGCAGCCTTATATGTATGGAATGCTAACTACTGCAAAATGTGGGTGCGTACCAAATGTACCTGATATTTGAACATGCCACTGACTACCCCTTTTTGGACATCTTCAGGGATCTGTGCGCCTGGAGATCTGAGATCATGTCTACTAAGTACCAAAACTCTTTTTCAGGTGACCCACAAGGAAGTATTTGTGAAGGAGTTGAAGGCTTCTCTCAACTTCCTCCAGCTGCAGAAGCCGGTACTTCGCAATCCCAGTAGAGCTCCGTCGATCGACCTTTCATTAGACATCGAGAAAAAAGATAAACTATCTGGAATCCAGGATTTTGTTGAATTCGAAAAGGATGCGCAGAAGGTTTAGAAGCTTTACTTCGCTTTATCATTTGAATTAGATTAAAGTCTGTAATTAATTAATAAAATCAGTAAATAATTTCATAAATGTCAGTTAAAGCATTAAGGAAAGGATCATAAAAAAAAGGTAGACCCCAAGCCGTGTTTGTTGCCTGATTCTTCTAGGCTTGGTCGCGTGGAATCGGCGTAGCTTCACCTAGTTCCTAAGACGTTTCAAAGTGATCCTTGTGATTTTATTGAAATAAATGATTTTTGAATTTGAATTTGAATTTAGTTAATAAAAAAAAAACAATTACGCATGCGAGTTAAGCGAATGCAATACGGGAGCGTATCCTACACTGTTATTTTAATCAATAAATCAAGTTAAGGCGATACTTGAATTTTTTTACTTTTTGTATGGGTTGAATTTACCCGGATAAGACGGAAAAAGTGCTAAAACTGCAATATCTTGAAAACCATCAAATTTAAAAAGAAACCGTCTGTAATCTATTTAGCTAGTGTGATTATCTAAAGAATTATATAAAAATGAACTGTTTAGCTATTCATAGTTTTGATTAAAAACGAAATTAGGGTTTTTGAAGAGCCAACTTTGGAAAATAAATCTAATGAGAAAAGTTTTACCAATCGTGTTTCTGTCTGTAATTTATCTAGATTATATCCTTAAGTTATCTTTGTAGTAAAAAACAAAACTGTATGTTTTGCGGTTATTGAGAAAAAACGATTCTGCATTCTTCAAAAACATTTATTACTCCTCTTAAGGGGCTCCCAGTCGACGATTGCTCTTATTCAAAACGAAAAAAGAAATACTTCTGAACAAGCCACATCTCCTGTTTTTATAAGTATATTACTTCAGGTTCCTACCTAGATTTCTATTAAGCTGAAAACATAATAGCAGAAACTTTTCACGATAAAGATATTATTTCAAAATGATACGTTTTAGAATTTATGATCGAAATATTTTATATACCTACTATTAAAATCAACTTGTGATTTATTGTTAAAAATAGGTAATATGTAGATCTAGATTTCTATTAGAATAGATTTTTGATAAGTAATTATACATAATTTATATCATTAATTTATTTGAAAAGCTAAGGCGGACCACGCGCCGACGTGTGTTTGTCGTCATTGCAGCGGTCGGTAGGATTATTTATCGAAGTGATTAAAGATGGGTACATCTTTATTCACATATACTATACATTATAAAATAGGAGATGTGGCTTGTTCAGAAGTATTTCTTTTTTCGTTTCGAACAAAAATAATCGTCGACTGGGAGCGCCATGATTCTAATCGTTTTTTCTATGGTTGTCTGATCACGTCTAGTTAGGCTTATATTTATGTACTACGTGCCACATAAAAAAAAATTAAAAAAATCTTTCATAATAAATATTCGATTTTCTTTTACTACACTTTAGGTACCTACCTGATTTTAGGCATTCGATAGAGTCAACTCAGTATCATAAGTATCAAAATTAAATAAGCAATGTGCACAAAAGTCGCTCGCAGATTAGATAAGTCACATCCTGCATTTGCACGTGCTTGGCCGTTGGATTCGATGACGCCGACACGCGACAGCCGATCGGAAATGAGGGTACTGTCGGAAGCCCGTAGCCCGCACAAGGTACTTCTAACACACACTACACATGCTACAATTGAAATCGTAGGTACGAGATGATTACTGCATAAGTGTCTATAGACCCCTACCAGTCGCAATACAAACTAATATAGCATTGATATTGCGCAGTGTGCGCGTAATATTTTGATTTATGACAAACGTCGCCCGCGCATCAAGCGATTGTGGCGAAAGAGCGCCAAATCTGACTGAATGCTGAATCCTGGTTCAGTGGCGCGGTAGCCACGGTGTGAGATGGCCGTGTCGTGGTTCGCAGTGGTTGCGCTGGCCGCAACAGTACTCGGAGCTTCGATTACACGTGAGTTTTAATTGTTATCATAATAAAGTTCATTTCGCAAAATTGTTTAAAAAACATCAAAGTTACACTAACATCAGTCATAATACCTAAGTTTTACCAGTTTTTTATCTGGTTTATCAATGCATTTTCTTGATGATATTATTGATGCCTTCCAACTGAATAAGTAGGTGCCTAGTAGAATTATAAAATATATATTAATTTTATTCATGAATCATGAACAACAATTAGCCCTGGAAAACTGGAGTATCCTGAAACCTTAATTACCTCGACGTTTTTGGTGCATGAAGAGAGGCCCCTAAGTTTTACCCCTCTTCAAGTCGTAATTAATATTGAAGGACCTACCTAGGTAGTCTTAGATTTTCTTTAAATATTTCTAAAACATATACAAAAATACTGCCTTATGCAAAATAATAAATAAAAACACTGAACAGTCAAATACAATCCTGACTCCACACTAGGGTTCCCTGTGTCATATCAGAAACCATAAGTATCATGACATCCTGACTACATGAGAGTAGACCACGGTGGGATAGTGGGCGAGTTCCCAACTGAGACACAAGAGGCGCGTGTTTGATCCCAACGGCGAATGTTGGCATGATCTGTAAATATTTGTCCCGATTCTGGATGTAGTATCACCGTACTCGTAGGTACGTCATGTCTGATACAGTGCCCGACTGAGACTTAAGAGGTGTGTCTTCAATCCCCACGGCGCGACGGGACAAATGTTTGAATGTTAAGAGGCTGCCAGTCGCTGATTGCTCTTTTTCGAAACGAAAAAAGAAATACTTCTGAACAAGCCACATCTCCTATTTTTATAAGTATATTACTTCAGGTTCCTACCTAGATTTCTATTAAGCTGAAAACATAATAGCAGAAACTTTTCACGATAAAAATATTATTTCAAAATGATACGTTTTAGAATTTATGATCGAAATATTTTATATACCTACTATTAAAATCAACTTGTGATTTTTTGTTAAAGATAGGTAATATGTAGATCTAGATTTCTATTAGGATAGATTTTTGATAAGTAATTATACATAATTTATATCATTAATTTATTCGAAAAGCTAAGGCGGACCACGCGCGGACGTGTGTTTGTCATCATTGCAGCGGTCGGTAGGATTATTTATCGAAGTGATTAAAGATGGGTACATCTTTATTCACATATACTATACATTATAAAATAGGAGATGTGGCTTGTTCACAAGTATTTCTTTTTTCGTTTCGAACAAAAATAATCGTCGACTGGCAGCGTCTTAATATACCTATGTAAATATTTGTTCCGGGAAAGGGTCTTGTAGTGTTGTAGTATCACGGTACTAGTTTCTGATACCCAGGACACAGGTAATCATAGTGTGGGATCAAAACTGCGTATGTGACTGTTGTGTGTCATCCTAATAATATTATAAATGCGAAAGTTTGTGATAAGGCTGCTATGTTTGTTCCCTAATCAAAAATAAACGACAAAACAGATTAAGATGAAATTTGCTGTAGTATGTAGATAAAAACAGAATAAATAAAGGGGGAACTTATAATCCGAAGAACCACCCCTAAATGATAAAAACGCTAAAAGGATGATTTTGGTATAGATGGCGTTGGTGTGCAAAAAATCTGACATCTGACTAAAAACATTTAGTCGTCATAGCAACGCAGTTTTGACTAATGAATGATACGCATTCTACCAAAATTCGTAATTTATTTTATCAGTACAAGGTTTGTAGGGAAAAAAATGGAAACTCCTCCGAAACGGCTTGACCGATTTTAATGAAATTTGGAGGTATGAAAATAGGTCGTAGGATATTTTGTATAGTAGGGAGGGGCCCTAAGTGACAAGGATAATAAAGTTCAGGAAAAACTAATGAGTGTTTTTTTCGTGGGATTATCGAAGTTTAACATGACAACGTATGTCAGGACAGCTAGTAAATTTAAAAATATAGCACACTAGCTGCTCGCCCCAGCTTCGCACTAGTGTTACCTAAATAAAAGTAGCTTATGTGTTATTCTGAAGCTATCTAACTGTAAAGTTTCATATTAATTCGTTCAGTAGTTTCTGAGTGAAAGAGTAACAAACACACAAACACTCACAAACTTTCGCATTTATAATATTATTAGCGACCCGCCCGGCTTCGCACGGGTGCAAAGCTGATTCCTATAAACCTTCCTCCTATCTATTAAAAAAAACCGCATCAAAATCCGTTATAAGTAAGCATGCATACAGACGCGGGAAGCGGGAAGCTACTTTGCTTTATACTATGTAGTGATTATAACAAATACAATCTATACATATTATAATAAAACTGTAGAAGAGTACAATTCTGTACATTGAATAAAAACTAAAAAAATACTCCTAGGGGCCTTTATACAAGTAACACAAGCCAAAAAAAAAATTTTGAATTTTTTGTCTGTCTGTCTGTTGTCCGGCTTTTACGCAAAAACCACTGGACGGATTTTGATGAAACTTTTTTTGTTATGTAGCTATTAGTCCTCGACAACATATAGGCTATAATTTATTTTGAAGATTGGAATACTAGATGTGAAACTATCTGTCGACCAGCGAAGCGGGCACGGGTCAGCTAGTTACAAAATATTATAGTCCCCCAAACAACTACGTCATTGTCAAAGTAGGAATTTTGATTGATTACCTTCAATCGGAATATCCATCAAATCATTACTATGTTATCGAAGAAATGTGTAATCATCAAATCAGCTATGCACTTCGATCAACAAATTGTTATTGTTGATCTGGCTATGCCTTAAATTAGTAGATCAAATTTCTGTAGGAACAAATAAAAAACAAAGATAATTTTGACATTTTAAAAGATAGGCGACTGTAAACAACCTCACTGATACCATAAAAACAACAGGCTACAAATAATAAATAAATAAATATTGGTGAACATTATCACACAGCGCCATCTAGCCTTCCATCATACAAAAAGTTGGTAGTTTTAGTTTATCAAATAAAAAAAATAAAAAATAAATAAATAGGATCACGACTGTACTCCCCAAGTACGGTAGACATCCTCTCAGATCTCCAGATGCTTAGATCCTTTGAAGATGTCTAGTGGGGGTAGTCAGAGGCACGTCCAAACATTATATTTGGCACATGCCCACATTTTGCAGTAGTTAGCATTCCATATGTGACAGGTTGCAAGCCCATCGCCGCTTATAAGAACACTAACTGGTTTCCTCACGATGTTTTCCTTCACCGTTGTAAGCACATGTTTTTGATGCGCATATACATTTTGCAACCTGCAAGCCTATTGCCGCTATATTTATCAAATAAGTATTGCATAATCGATTGCCTGCATAAAGGTGTATGCGTTTAGACTGTTAAAGACGGAACCAGGTGACATGCTTCGCTACACAACAGTGGCGTACAAAGGCAAAAATTGGTGTCATTACGTGCATTCTTTCATTCTCAGACATCGTTAAGTTATTGTGGCAGATATCAACCGATAACTGAGCGGTGTTTTGTTATTGTTTTGTTTAGGGTTCCGTACCCAAAGGGTAAAAACGAGACCCTATTACTAAGACTTCGCTGTTCGTCTGTCCGTCTGTCTGTCACCAGGCTGTATCTCGTGAACCGTGATAGCTAGACAGTTGAAATTTTCACAGATGATGTATTTCTCTAAAAACAGCATAAAATAAATATTTATGTGGGACTCCCGTACAACAAACGTGATTTTTTTTGCCGTTTTGATAATAGTACGGAACACTTCGTGTGCGAGTCCGACTCGCACTTGGCCGGTTTTTTCTATAGAGACTACTAGGTTTTACCCGCGAGTTCGTCCGCATAGATTCAGGTAATCATTTTTTGACGACTATATTGCAAAAAAATAAAATTCCTAAAAATTAAAATCCATTTTTGGAAAATAAAATTAGCCTATGCTTATCCCAAGTCTTTATACTATCTCTACATAAAACTTCACGACAATCGGCCCAGCGCCAGCAGTTGTTAAAACTGTTGTTAACAGTTGTTAAATACATTTTTGAAAAAAAAAATGTAGCCTATGTTTATTCCAAGACGACTTTCAACTATCTCTATATAAAATTTCATAATAATCGCCCGGCTAAACAGCGCCAGCGGCTTAGCCGTGATAACAACACAGACAGTCAGAGTTACTTTCGCGTTTATAATATTAGTATAGTTTATAACGATCTTACACAAGTAAACGAATGTTTGAATGATTATTTTTCAAACTATCGATTATGATTAGTAGGCATGACTATTTGATTTTGACACGGGTCTTTATCACGTAATTACCTTTAATTTACTTTCCCGATTTTTCGACTATGTTAAAATAGCCATGGTCGCGGTCAGACTGGAGTACTCGGAATGATCTATAAATGTTCCGGGTCTGGATGTTGTGGTGCTATCGTACTGAGTCTCGGGACAGAGGAGGTCGGGAGATGACACCTTAGTTAGAATATAACTAGTCACTTTGGTTTTTGAGACACAATGTTTTTTTATGGTCTTTTATTGTATACTAGCTGTCCAGACTGACGTTGTCCTGTTAAATTACAAATAAGAACCTTCTCCTGATAATAACGAATAAAACAAAAAAAGAATTAACAAAATCGGTCCGGACGTTCACGCGTGATGCGATGCCGTGACCAAGGGAAATAGGGATTAATTTATATAAGATTGTAATTTTGGGTAGTTTTTGATGATGTATAGGTACTCACTCGCACTTGTTTGTACCCACGACAGAAGGAACTCTAGTGTAGGGTCAGCACTGTGTTGATTGTATTTATATATTTTACAAAACTCACTAATCTCATTATCTATCTATACCTAACAAAACCTGTGCCACAGCTTAGTCAAATTCGATATAAAATATTTGATATTGGAATTTTGTTTCTACATGTCTAAACACGTACACTACTTTATATTCTTACGTCGGTAATGAAGAAATCTTAAAAATACATTAATTCAAAGATTGTACGTTTTATGTATGACAGAATTTCCCGAGTTACAGGTTTTAGTATATTTAATTAAAATTTTCAGTGATTAGCCCGAAGGCGCCATTGCAGTGCCCACCCGAAATATATGAAAGAGTAGGGCAGAGTCAAATACTGTGTAGGACTATTGAGGGAATTCTCAGACTATCTAAAATTACTTAGGTTTTATACAACGAAAGTTTGTTTTGACCTATACCTACTTGTAAGGATGTCATCATACGTGGTCTCGTACCCAAACAGGAACACGACGAAAGGAAAAGTAGGTTACGTGGGTCCTTGCATAACTGTATGGCTATACATTATTTAAGACCTAAGTTTTATAACATTGCTGATACCTCGTAGGCATAATAAAGGAAGAAATAATTGTGTTGTTATGTATATAAAGACCTATAAAATAGGTTATTAAAATCTAATTGCAATTTTACTAACAACCTACACCTACATAAGACATTTGCAGTTTAATTTTGAAATTCTTAATATATAACTAACTCGACTGCATTTACTTAAACATATTCTTGTGATACTTCACATAATAAATAGGATCACGACTGTAATCCCCCAGTACGGTACCTATACATCTTCTCTGATCTCCAAGCGCTTAGATCCTTTGAAGATATCTAGTAGGGGTAGTCAGAGGCACGTCCAAACATTATATTTGGCACATTCCCAGATTATGCAGTAGTTAGCATTCCATACGTGACAGTTTGCAAGCCCATCGCCGCTTATAAGAATAGCTAACTGGTTTTCACACGATGTTTTCCTTCACCGTTTTGAGCACGTGTTTTTAATGCGCACATAAATTTTTCTAACAGAAAAATCCATCGATGCACTCCGGGATTTGAACCCACGACCTTCAGATTGAAAGGTTCACAATAATTAGGTTATTGTCTGATAAACGGTGTAGGTTTCATAATTGTTCCTACTTATCTACGTAGGTCATCAAGCATCAATAATTTATACCTAATAGGATAAACGCTGTCTGTGCAAAGGTCAGAGTTTAATTCATACAATACATGTGTCTAGAACATTCCTAGTTACGTACACTAATTATCTATCTTCATATCATGAGCTCTCATTACCGTTCTTTCAGTTTCCCTAATGCCCTTGCGGTCACCATCAAAGGAAACCGATGTAAGAATGAGTCGAATCATACGGACTGTGAATCGTGTATGTACGTAAACTGTACAAGAGACTATCACGGCTGATGGAAGCACATTTTAGCGCTATTTACTCGTAAAAATGTGGTGGTATGGTACCTATTGGTGTCTAAGGGAAAATTATTGTGGCACATTTTAGCACTATTGGACTGGTGGCACTTTTATTACTTGCACAAAAAAACGATACAAACTATATTTTTATGTCGCACTTTATATGTTGTCACGACTTTTACCTTATTTTTCTTGTGTCTAATTTTACTATCGATAAGAAATGAATCTTACTTAAATCGCCCTACGAGTATCTTTATGTTTTCTTTATAGCACAAAATCAGTCGATCGAAAAGTCATCGTGCGGCAGAGTGTGGGTGACCGTGCACTCACCAGAAATAAGCCTCAGCGGTGGAAACAGACTACTAGACGCTGTGGAGCTCAACTGGGATTTCAATGGATGTTCAATAATACCTAAACAAGTGAGCTACCAAAAATACTATTTTAATATATGTCAGTAAGCTACTTTTATAATTCTTTAGTATGATTTGTTTACTCAAAATTCTATTCTACAAAATCGATACTAACCATTGAATGAATTGAATAACGAGAAGACAGACAAGTCATTTTTCGATCTCTGCCCCGAGTTGGATTCATCGACTATCCTTTTTCTCGAAGTTGAGCCAACCTAACTTAATGTTTGTCCTAGGTAGACGTACACCTAATAGTCATAAACTCCAAGATCCTAATAATTATTATAAATCTTAAAGTTTGTGAGTATGTATGTATGTTTGTTCCTCAATCAGGCCTAAACGACCGAGCGGATTAAAATGAAATTTTCTGTAGATGTAGATATAATGCCCGAATAAAACATAGACTACTTTAAAATACGAAAAACATCCCCAAAATGATATAAAAATGCATAAGGGATGATTTGGTATAGATGGTACTGGTGTGCAAAAATCTGACATCAGTGTTAACATTAGTCGTCATAGCAACGTGCGTTATTTTATGCGATTATTGAAATTTGGACAGGACAACATCTGTCGCGGGTCTGCTAGTAATTTATATATTCCAATTGCCCAATCCAAAAATCTAACGCAATGTCACGTTTGTATGAATATTTATGCAAAAACACAGAGCTTATATGCAGGCTCTTTCATTAGCTCTCTTTCTCTTTAGTATGTAGCTATAAAGGCAGGTTTAGATCGTTCATACATTTTATCTAACTGACGTAAATAGCATTTGCATAAAGAGGTTAGGTAAATGGCGTGTGGTGCTAACGACTCAATTTACATAATGCTGATGGCAAAGCGTGTACCTAGATACCTTAACTTTCATCATAAGTAATCGATATCATCAAAGAATGAAGTATCTACTTAGTGTGGTAATTCTCATATTGGAGCGCATGTAGTTTTGAAGGGTGACGGTAGCGAAGCGGATTTTGTAGAGGTGCGTTGCGTGGATGTGGCGAGATAAAAAAAAATATATTTGTGTGTTCTGTTTTCATCTGCGATCAGTCTTCAGACTATGAGCAGGTTTAGTGTAGGCAGTCAGGCTTGTGAGGGAAAGACTCCAGTGAGCATTTCTCCTTTTCTTTTGGATCATGTTCCATCCAGTTCCATGATGTGTTGTCTGCGTAGCCTTTTAGGATAGCTGATGTTGGAAAGCTGTTTAGCCAGGTGGTTCGAGTGTACATACTCCTTATATTTGGATGAGTAGATCCTTATTTTATCGCTGACTGAGTTGACTTTTAGTTCGTTAAGCGATTAGTCTCAGCGGATTACATATACAGGTTTGACATTGAATTCGTTTCTTCGTCTACCGATGCGCAGCACGGTGCAATGTTTATGTAAGAGCTATCACTAGTATGTTGAATGGCTTCTTTCACAATAAATAAACACGTAGTCCTTACAATACGATCCCAGCTGTGTCATCCCAATAATATTATAAATGTGAATGTTTGCGAGTTTGTATGTATGTTTGTCTCTCAATCAGGCCTAAACGAAACGGATTAAGTTGAAATTTGCTGTAGATGTACATATAATGCCAGAATAAAACATAGACTACTTTAAAATATATAAAACATCCCCAAAATAATAAAAACGCAAAAGGGATGATTTTGGTATAGATGGCGCTGGTGAGCAACAAATCTGAGATCACAGACTAAAAACATTCAGTCTTTTAAATTCAATTATTGAAATTTGACAGGACAACGTCTATCACGGGTCGGCTAGTGTAGTAAAAACTACAAGTCTCATTGGACTACAACGCCCAGCGCAAATGGATTCTTTGTTCGAATAAACATTTCTTTCTCACACTATTGCACCGAGGTTTAAAATTCTAAAAACATTTCAGTTGAACAATAAAGTCATCGCTCTTTGTTAAATTTAATGTTGATTTATTCTTCAACACATATGCGATACGATCAGTCTGCCCTTTATTCAACCCAATTTACCCTCGTATTCAAGAACGACACTATGAGAACACGCACCCACAGTGGACGAAATCTTTTTTCATAAAAATCTCTTTATGTGTTGAGCGACACTCCATAGTGTGACTAGAGGCACATTGTCGTGTGCCTCTAGCCAAAGTTGAGCTCTAAAGGCACACGGTAGCGTGCGCCAAAGTGCCGCTCAACACATAAAGTGATGTTTATGAAAAAAGATTTCGTCCACTGTGGGTGCGTGTTCTCATAGTGTCGTTCTTGAATACGAGGGTTAGTGTTTTAACGGTCGAGATGGGCCAAATCCAAACATCCTGCGATTCAGTTCATGAGTTCATGACCACTGTCACATGACGCACACATTCAAACGATAATGTGGTAAATACTTCTGGATTATCACAAGCCGATAAACCGTTTTTCAATTAAACCCATTATTAGACAACAACCATTCTGATGACATACTTATATAGTTATGTATGACATCATCATAATCATAACCAGACAAAAAAAGTACGATCTTGTGCAATCAATGACGAGTTACCTAATAAAACTTGAATCATTGTTTTAACAAAAAAAACCTTATAACACTTCTTCCGCTGAAATTTTGTGGTTCGAATACGCCGAGGCGACAGAACCGATTAGGATAAAGATTGTAATAGCAGTAGGCTATTTGCCTAGGTACCTTATATCCGGGTACCAGCTACCAGCTACTAACCGAGCCCATCCTTAGATCAAAACACCTTATAAAAAAAGCTAAACATCCCTCAGATTATAGCGATGATTTACGACGATTTATCGTGATTTTTCGTAAGTTTTCCATCGCCGAGTCAATTTATTGGACTTGATACCAAAATGAGGCGACAATAAGTGGACTGCATATTTTGCATGTCATTAAAATCGTTGATGTAGTAGTGCCTAGCATTTGCTGTGGTTACACAGCCACAGTTTATTTAGCAGCGGCATACAATGATTTCCTGTATTATTGCGTAAGTATGAAAGGACGTGACATTCGATAACAAGCGTAGGTATTACCTACTACCGGGGCGTATACTTTTCTGCGGATCAGTGCATTTTACAATTACTAGGTACTACTATTTACTACATAAGGTACTGATACCACGTCGTGTAAGTATGCGAGTATGATCCCTTCTAGTAGATCTTTTTGGGGTTGACTGTTCGTAGAACGCAGACAAATTCAAATTCAAAAATCATTTATTTCAATAAAATCACAAGGATCACTTTGAAACGTCTTAGGAACTAGGTGAAGCTACGCCGATTCCACGCGACTAAGCCTAGAAGAATCAGGCAACAAACACGGCTTGGGGTCTACCTTTTTTTTAATGATCCTTTTCTTAAAGCTATGTAGAGCTCCAGTGTGATGCCAATCGAACAAGGTGAAGGCTCAAACAAGAATAATTATTAAAAGTACTACTCAAGACTTGACTTACTCCCAGTATTTTACTGATTTAATTTGTCTTTTTCAAACTACTTCGCAATCGCGATCAGAAAACATAATTATAATTAGTAGGTATTTATTAATACTTCAATCATTTCACCTGTTTGTAATATTAATATTTATCTTATACAACGCGCGAATAAGAGGACGTGGTGACATTTTATAACGATGCTATCCGATTTAGGTATTTGAGCCTTGGATGAACTGTTTGTTTTTTCCACTCTTCCAACGCAAAATTGCATTTGCATGAGTTTTCCAAACGCAAATTACAGTGGAAGTCAAGTGGTTATCTAACAAAGTGTTGAACATACTCCGTTGATGAATGGTCATTACAAAATGATTGCATGCGAAACGTGCAAGAATGGAAGCATTTGGATCCTTTAGTTTTTTATTTTATTTAATTCTACTCGTAAAACATGAAAGTAGAAAATAAAAAGAATTTCATTCATCCCCAAATACGAAAGACATAGGTTCTCTCAGATCTGCAGACACTCAGATCCTTGAAGATGTCTAAAAGGACTCCCGAATATTATATTTGATTATAAGAATGTTAGTATTCTAGTTCCCTCACGATATTGTCACGATGTCCCCTCGACCTTCGCGTTGAAAGTCAAGGTACCGTCCACTCGGCCAAACGCCTTTTTAAAAAAACCCACAGAACAGAGCGGTATCATGCAATTATGCAATGACATAATCATCAGCTGCTATGCGTCGGTAGCTGGATACACCCGTGTACAAAGCTCAACTCATCTAAAACTACGGCCTTTTTGCGACTGGCACTATACTTTACTACGGTAATCACTTTCAGATCGGCCTGTTCGATAACCTACCAGGATCTTGGAACAACGCCTTAGCAGTCTTCTCTATTAATTCAGCTGAAGGTCATGTGGTCACAAACATCTCCCTTGGAGATGGCGCCTTACCTGCAGGATGGGAGCAAGGAGTGGGGTACAATGGACCTCACTGCCTCTGGCCCTGGGTTGGAGCGGGTGATAACCAGATACAAGCTTACAACTGCTTGAAGATACAACCTACATGGATGGAGGATAACGCGTAAGTATAAGTTTATGCATGAAGAAGCCCGTCACGGTCTCGTGAGGCGATTAACACATTCCACCTCCAAAAGGCCCAATTTAACCTCGGTGGTGAGCGACCGGCTAAACGCAAGAAGTTGAAAGCAAGAGGTGATACATATATATAGGCAAATATTTGTTTACAGAGGGTATATTAAATTGGCACAAATTATTTATTCAAGATAGACATAACATTACAGATATGGTTCACTTGCATGTATCTTTATTGTCTGGTGTATTGATGATATTGAATTATCTAGAAAGCATCACCTTTCAACTTTGTTCAACTTTGTTTTTTTCAAACTTGTTTGAATGTGTCTATGGTTACCCCCTTTAGACATTCTATGATTTGAGCATCTGCAAAGCTGAGCTGAGGATGTCTACCGTACTCGAAGATTACAATCGTGAAACTATTTTTTTTTAATGAAAATAAATCGTATTTTACTAAGGCACATATCGCCATATCCAAATTCAAAGGGTACATGAACCACGTTGAAAGGAACGTGCAGTTTCTCATAGCCAAGCAACAAACACGTGTGCGTTTAGCCGTGTTTGTTGCTTTTGTGTATAAAGTGTTCACTGCACAGCCACGTAAGACTTTATGGATGAGAGCTCTATTACAGCTCCTTCTAGAAGATCTCGTCCGGGTCAGTACTACCATCATAGGCATCTGTTTCTACCGCCAAGCAAAAAAATAAATATATAAATGGATTACGGCTTACGGGATTACGACTGTAATCCCCAAGTACGGTAGACTTTCTCTCAGATCTCCAGACGCTTAGATCCTTTGAAGATGTCTAGTGGGGGTAGTCAGAGGCACGTCCAAACATTATATATGGCACATGCCCACATTTTGCAGTAGTTAGCATTCCATACGTGACAGGTTGCAAGCCCATCGCCGCTTATAAGAATACTAACTGGTTTCCTCACGATGTTTTCCTTCACCGTTGTAAGCACGTGTTTTGGATGCGCATATAAATTTTCGGCTGTAAGCAACGCCAAGCAACATTGCTGTATTTAGATTTAAAGGGTTTGGAAGCTCTTACTCACACATAAGACCGTAATTTGTGTGTTTGTTATACTGATAAGTTCCTTTCTATTTTCCAGAGTTAAAATCAACGGCCTCCGGATCGGGGATCTAGTGATCGCCGGGACCCATAACGCAGGCGCTTTTCAGTTCGACACAGAGGTCAGCTCCGTCTCTCGAGACAGTTTCGTGCTGTGCCAGGACCGCTCCATCTGGGCCCAGCTTGCCCATGGCATCAGATACTTTGACCTGAGGATAGCTTACTATAACTTCTATGATAAGGAAGAAGATAGGTAAGTAAATTGACACATCGACAGCTCATTTGGTAGTAACTCTGCCTTATGCGCTGTAGGTTGTGGGTTCGATCCCCACCCAGGGCAAATATTTGTGTGATGAACATAGATGTTTGTTCTGTGTCTGGGTGTTAATATGTATAATAAGTATGTATTTGCAAAAAAAAAAGTATTTATAAGTATTCTATCAGTTATCTGGTTCCCATAGTACAAGCTTTGCTTAGTTTGGGGCTAGATGGCGCTGTGTGTATAGTCCGCCAATATTTATTTATTTATTATTTATTTATTATTTAATTAAAGGGGCCTGTGAAAAGTGCTTTTTCTCGATTCTTTCTTCGTCTTGAGATAAAGTTTTGGAGCAGCCTCTGATGTCAGCCAGACAATGTTTATGACATAAAATACTTAAATAATAAAAACCGGCCAAGTGCGAGTCGGACTCGCGCACGAAGGGTTCCGTACTATTATCTATAAAAACGGCAAAAAAATCATGCTTGTTGTATGGGAGCCCCCCTTAAATATTTATTATATACTATTTTTAGTATTTGTTGTTAGAGCAGCTATAGAAATACATAATCTGTGAAAATTTCAACTGTCTAGCTGTCATGGTTCATGAGATACAGCCCTGTGACAGACAGACGGACAGACAGACAGACAGACGGACAGCGAAGTCTTAGTAATAGGGTCCCGTTTTTACCCTTTGGGTACGGAACCCTAAAAACTGTAGTTTCGTCGTCATTGTCAGTTTCTTATTTTTGAGAAATATGCTCCAACTGTAACGAAGGTAGGAAGGTACTTAGTACATTCTTTGAAAACAAAAATTCAGTTAACTTTCTAAAGTCTTACCTTAAATAGCTCATGAGAGACCTTTTCTTTTCAGATACTGGCTGAACCACAACTTAATTAGAGTCCGTCCCTTAGTGCCTATCCTTAGAGAAATAAGGAAATACTTAGATGCTACAAAAGAAGTAAGTCCAAAGTGTTTTTATTTAATTACTAGCGACCCGCCCCGGCTTCGCACGGGTGCAAAGCTGATACCTATAAACCATCCTCCTGAATCACTCTATCTATTAAAAAAAACCGCATCAAAATCCGTTGTGTAGTTTTAAAGATATAAGCATACATACAGACGCGGGAAGCGGGAAGCGACTTTGCTTTATACTATGTAGTGATACGGTCCTCGGCTATGATAAAAGCGATGTTACGTTGTTACGTTGCGTAGTTATATGATATTGTTACATTGTGGTTTTTGTACAAAAGTACCTACGTCAAAACCAATTATAATACGATCGAACTTACTTTAGTAATCGTGAATTAAGCAATTTACCAGCTAAAACGATTTCCAGATTATATTCCTAGACGCCCACCATTTCCCAGTCGGGTTCTATAACACCGACGGCTCCCCCATCCGCAGCGTGCACGCCGGTCTACTAGAGCTGGTGCAGAGAGAGCTCGGTCCACACCTAGCACTGGCTAACGAGTTCTGGACGGGTGTCGGCACTAAAGACCCTACCCTACAGTCGCTGCTGAACGCCAACAAACGCCTGCTGTTCAGCTATGTAGATAACTCTATTGTTGGAGGTAAGCTCAAGAACAAATTATAAAATAAGTTTTATTAGACTGGCGTATAATTATTTTTTATTGATGTCAACGTCATTTTAGTTACCTTAGTGAATTAATTAATTGCAGATAACAATTGGTTGTGGCCAATCCTCCCTCACCTTTGGGCGAACACGAATGATCCCATCGAGTTACTCCATTACCTGGACCAGGCGATCGCGTCGTCTCCTCAGCCGAACGCACGCTCGCCCCTACACTCAGCCATGGCCCAAACCACACCAACAGTGCTAGATATACTGTTCCTGCGCGGTTCCTTGAGAGAAAGCGCCGATTCTGTGAACCGTAATGTAACCACCCGTCTGGCTGCCAGATGGCGGAATCAGGCCAACATCATTTCTACGGACTTTTTCCTTGGAAACGATGTCGTCGATCAATCGATAGCGCTCAGTGTGGAGCGCGCTGCCCGGTTATGACACCATAGGCGACGGTCCAGGAGCGGCGGAGTCTATCTGAGTGGAAAGCGGAGGTTCCACCACATACCAAAAAACGTCCATCGGTCGCCATGGCTCCCGCATCGGCGGAACCGTTCCGATGCACATCATCGAAGTTTACCAAAGCTTTCACTGCCGTTTATTTTCAAAAAGATATAATTGTGATTATTAAAGTATTTTAATTTATATTTAAATAGCTAGTCCCATCGCTTCTTTGAGAGGTTTTAGTGAATAAAATAAATAAAATTATCAAACCGTTGTTTTTTTTCTGAAATACGATGGACAACAAATTAAACACAAATCGAGAAGAACCACTTCTTTACTACATAATTAAATTAGGTCTAGTCCCACTAACAATAAATAATCTTAGCGTCTAACATTAATTTAATTGTACTTGCGCAACAAAACGAGGTAGATTCGGCATGCCAACTAACACAAAATAAGTCCACGATCACGTGTGAGGCGCGAGCAGCGGGAGGAGCTCGGCTCGCGACATCCGCGTAAGGGCGCGCGCATCCAACCCCATGGCCGCCGCGGCGCCGCGCACGTCCAGGCCGAAGCTCTGCAGCAGCGAGGCGAGGGCCACCTCCTCACCGGTGCGTGGGTCGCGCAGGCGCGGGCACGAGCCATTGCACTGCGGCCACGAGCACGGCTCCACCAGCCGGCGAGGCGCGCAAGCCCCGCGCCCGCGAGCTCCTGCAACGCGCCGCTCCCAGCACGCGATGGCGCGCGGCAACGACACGCCCGACACGTTCATCGACAGCCACTCCGGCCTCGCGAGTGCGCCGTGCGCCACGCACGCTGGCGCGAACGTCGCCCTTACCGGCGCCAAGCTGGCGCGCATCGCCGCACCCGTCGCGTGCACAGCATCCCACTGCGCACGCGTGCGCGGTGCACGCACGCCCTCCGCCGCCAGCTGCGCCGAATCGAAGAGGTACTGGAACACGAAAAGGGGCGTCCGGATATGCGGGTAGAGGCGGTATCCGAAGTAGCAGAGCCAGGGCTCGGTCGGGTACTCTCGCATGCAGGAGTTGGGAGGGCTGCCTCGCCAGTGCGAGTGTCCGAGGCGCGCGACCGTAGCCGCGGGGGGTCGGCGAGCTCGGGCTGGTCGGTCGAGGAACCATCCCGAGTCGGCGAGGGCAGCGACCCGGACGCCATGCGAGCGCAGCGCGCGTCGCGCTGAGTCCGCGTGCAGCATAACGCCGGCCCCGCCCGCACTCGACCCGACGAGTAGGAGTCGTCCCTTGAGTCCCGAGCCAAGCAGGTCGGCGAGCACCGCCTGGACGATGAGTCGTCCGGCGAAGGCGAAGCGGGTGCGAGGATGCGCCATGGTTCTGGTCCCGGCCCACATGTCGCTGGAGCAATAGGGCAGCAACACATGATTGGAGGCGTGCCACAGAGGATTGGAGACGGGATCGGCGGAGAGCAGTGCGGGCGCGCGGCGCGAGTGCGGCCAACGCGTGGAAGACATGAGCGCTGGCCGCCGACGCCAGCGCGCGCGGCACGATCCGCCGTCCCAGCAGTACCCGCCTCCCTCGAGATACACCACCCAATGCTCGCTGTTGGTGCCGCGGCGAAAGTAGTACCTAAAAAAATAAAAATCATAAAATTACCCCGATGAATAAACCTTCTCAGCCCACACTGTAGTTAATTGGCCTAATATGCAGAATACAAAAAATATGTTATCGTATGGAAAGTGCATTATTTTATTTTAAATCTTAATATATATAAATCTCCTGTCACGATGTTTGTCCGCGATGGATTCCTAAACTACATAACCGATTTTAAATTAAATTGGCACACCGTGAGCAGTCTGGTCCAACTTGAGATATAGGATAGCTTAGATCTTTAATTATAGTCGCAATTTTATTTTATTGCAAATTGTTGACACAGCAACGCGTGGCCGTGTCTGCTAGTTTATTTATATATTTTTATATTTATTTTGTAATAAATATTAATTTTTTGTGCCAAATGTGGTTGAACAGTTAACAATTAATAATTTGTTTTTTTTTGTCTTTCGCATAAAATAGACATAAACGCGCTCGGTGCTCTACGGTGGGTCTACGAGTCGGCGTTATGTTCGTGCGTTATATTTATTTTTTCTTATAGTTAACGAACGTTTGTAGGTAATTAAATGCTATTTAAAGCTTACAAGGTGCTTTCTGTATTATCGAAATTATATGCACCTAAGTGCCTTTGTGCTTATAGTTGTAGGAATCTGGATCTATACATCTGTGGAGGTAGGCCAAAGAAAAGATGAATGGATTATGCAAAAGATGGCTGATAGAGGGAAATGGGATAAAGGCAGGAAGGTGATGATTACCAAATACGATTCAGAGCTTAAAATGTTCTTAGATAACTGAAGAAGGACTTGAATTCAACATACCCAGCACTAGATCCATCGTTGCACGTGAGTGAGGAGTTTGCTAGCCACACCAACTTCAGACTGTCAGGAGGTGAAGGTGCTACAACTTTAGTCGCTGATGTCAACACCGCCTGTGAAAACACTTTATTACATTTTCACGCTAAACAAAACAATACAAATTATACAATTTTTGTAGTGATTGTAGTACAGACGGACTACAGATGAACACTAAAATCCAGCTTAATCTTAATTGCCAAAATAAAGTTTATCCAATCAGGATCGTTAATTAATTGAATTGTTACAAAGTTCATAAAAGAAAAAGAAAGAAAGTTAAAACAAATCATTCGTATAATGTTTGTTCTTTCTATGTTTAACATTTTGCACTATTTGTTTTTTTTTGTCTTTTTGATAGGTACCTACCTACTGTATTTTATACAGTTTACAAGGACTACAAAAAGCAAACACTTGTGAATATTTTCACTCTCCAGTAGCGCGATTCCGATTTTCCGCAGTGACATTAAAATAAACACTCCGTGATTTCAATGTAAACTGTTGTTGCTGGAAACTACATAGATGTACTTCACATTATCCGAAAACATCAAATTGGATTCCACACGATATTCGGACAGAATATTCATGCGTTTAAATGCAAAGGGCGGGCATTTCTTTTGTATAAAAAATCACGGGTCACACTTTGTGAATTCACATGCCACTGAACAGAATATAAATAGAATGCATGCGTACACAGAGCGAGATTGTGATCCAAGTGAAGTGGCGGCAAGCTGCGCCGCGGAGTCGCTTCTTCATCGCGTGGTGGCGCGGCAGTGGCGGCATCGGCAGCGGCAGCGGCAGCGGCCATACGGCACACACCCCATACTGGGCGAGCCACGCGCTCCACTGGTCTGCAGGCCCATGCAGGCCCGCCCCGCGCTCACGGTAGCGCTCCCGCTGTTTACTAAATAAAAGCCTCTATTTAGAGCGAGGGCGAAGGGCCGAACGACTGGCAGCGCGGCGTCGAACCGAATAAAGGTGAGCGGGCGGCTCGTTTGTGCGGCAGGGGCGGCGGGACCGGCTCTGGCGGCGAGATCAAAAGCGCCGCAGATCAAAGGAGCCGCCGCGCGATCGGCATCCGTCATTATTATTATGCAAGCATTACGAGGCGCGCGTGACTCAGGCGAGAGGGCCACGCGAGCTGCGCGGGCGCCGCCCGCTCCGCCCCGCACGCCCTGTGCCACCCTCCACCTGTCAACGCTCCACGGAACAAAACAACGGGCGCTCCCAGCTCCGACCGGCTCCCGGCCATTCCACACTGACCGACCACTCAAATTAGCTTCTCAATAAGCAATCATGTTCCTTTTAGGAATAATTTCGCACGATATTCAATTTGCGAGCATCGTTAAGAGCAGGTGAGCGATGCTACGGCACCGGTTGTTTACACTTTACATTTGAATGAGGCCTCTAATTAGTTCACTGTACCTACGCTCTAGTGTAGTAGAAATATTCAAGCAGAATGGTAAATAGGTACCTACGTAACCTACGTAGAGCACTTATTTCAGCAATGTTTAAAATCTTGCTGATCTCAAATCGTAAGTTTGGGTTTATGTAACTCACCAATTTAAGGTTTAAACTGAATCTAACCTAAGTTTTTAAGCTAATATCCTATACTTATCAAACCTGCATAAATAAACACCTAAAAGTTACAAAAATAAAATTCTAATGAGAGCTTTCTAAAGAACATCATACAGAAGCTGAAACAAAAGCTGTCGTACACAGAAACTAGTCATATAATCATACAACAATGAGATGCTCGAGTTCTGATGGAGCATGGATGTATAAACAAAGAAAATCCAAAGTAAATATTTAAATTGACGTGTCAATCGACCGTGGAAAGCCTTTTTAGTGTCAACATAGGGTTATCACGAGGGTTTTTGTTATTCAAACATGTAAGAGTATGTTTAGTATTCGAATGTTATGAAATGGTGTCACTGTCACCAGTTTCAATTACTTGCACCTTCACTTCAAAAACATAGCACCATAAAATACAAAAAGTACTTACCAGTAGGTACACCATGGAGATGTAACAATATGGGATCTAATCATGTCTCGTATATGAACAATTTCAAATTCAAAAATCATTTATTTTAATAAACTCACAAAGATCACTTTGAAACGTCTTAAGAGGAGTAATAAATGTTTTTGAAGAATGCAGAATCGTTTTTTCTCAATAACCGCAAAACATACAGTTTTGTTTTTTACGACAAAGATAACTTAAGGATATAATCTAGATAAATTACAGACAGAAACACGATTGGTAAAACTTTTCTCGATAGATTTATTTTCCAAAGTTGGCTCTTCAAAAACCCTAATTTCGTTTTTAATCAAAACTATGAATAGCTAAACAGTTCATTTTTATATAATTCGTTAGATAATCACACTAGCTAAATAGATTACAGACGGTTTCTTTTTAAATTTGATGGTTTTCAAGATATTGCAGTTTTAGCACTTTTTCCGTCTTATCCGGGTAAATTCAGCCCATACAAAAAGTAAAAAATTTCAAGTATCGCTTAAGAGCTAGGTGAAGCTACGCGTGTTCCTCGCGACCAAGCCTAGAAGAATCAGACAACAAACACGGCTTGTGGTCCATATTTTTTTTCAATGAACTACCATATTACGTACCTACTTACATAGCATGGGTAAAACAGTTTATAGTAGGTAGCAAACCGAACCAACATATTATAGCTTACCAACATAAACTTATTAATAATAACTTAGGCAATGATAATATTTCCATTATAAAATTTGCTAGTTTTTATAGACTGGTTATTAACTAGATGCTTTCTTTTAGTAGGTACCTAAGTGCCAATATCATTCAAGAACATCCTTGGCCAGAAGTTGCGTTTGGACACGGCTAAGTAGAATATAATTGGCGGTCGACTCGGCAAGCCTTCAAAGCTTGTACCTGCTTGTAAAAATGCTATAATCAAACCACGCCGACACAATGAGCCCTTTGACAGTTGGTACCTTTATGATGCCGACTCCGATACACGGAGCAACCTCATTAAACTTATTTTATCGACCCCAGATACAACATCTAGTAGATAGTAAATCAAGGCATCTTAAGAAATGGCCGCTACTGCCGCTCACAAACAGGCCGGAAAGAATAAACCATTTTGTTAGACCATTCAAAATCTTTATGGCTTATTATTCAATCCCATTAAAGACTTAGCGGGACGGCCTTTTTAAAAGCGCTCTTAATATAAAATACCATTATAAAGCCCATTTTCCATAACAATGGACATCATATTTTTTCGTTCTATGTGCTCGTTTATACTCGTATCGTAGGTATCGCAGATTATTAAAATATTACAGGCGGTAAAAGGATCCCACAAAGAATCGGTGGCTAAAGGTTTTATTATCATCACTGTTTGGGAAAGCTCCTATTGAACCTTAACCATTGATCTGTACTTATAAAACTATAAAATTAAAAATAAATGAGCCTTTACTTTTACTACTTATATTTAGTTTTGTTTACATTAAACTACGTAACATCTAAAAAAAATAACTAGAAAGAACAAACAAATTATACACTTATCACACATATTTAGCAAAAAAAAACTTATTTGTATAAAAACCTTGATTAATATGTATCGCCTAGTCGTTTCCGTTGCGTAGAAGTACAATTTCTACAAATCTCTATTTCTGGCCTTTGACATCCAGTTTGATTATAGTCTTCTCTACAAAAATATAATCCCATCTTTTTTCTGGTCGACCTCTACCTCTTGTTTCATTTCTTGGTAATCATTTTGTTATTGTATAAACTAATAGTATAAAATAAATGGAAATTGATGAATAGAGTTGAAGGAGGTAGATATAATAACCACACACAATATTTTACAAAATAAAATGATAAAATAAGTTGTAGTAAAAGTCATAGAATAATGTCTAGTTGTACAGTATAACACGCATAACGGACTTTTTAAGGCGTAATTAAATTGTGAATTCCTTGTGTTCTCCTTGGTGTTTTATCTTTTCTCTCCTATCAAAATTCGTAGTAATCAACAGCACATTATTCGGACAATGGCCGTCTATTTGCTAGTCACTTCGCATAGTGGCCACAAAAGGTAACTTTTTATCAGCAGGAGCTACTGGGAGCTACCGTTGCGGTGGACGCAAAAAAACGCTGTGGTCATTCTCGGTGACTGTAAGTATAGGTGGTGATATAAATGTTTCGATGCTGAAGTTTTTGAAGTTGCTTACCAAGAGTATTAAGTTTTTGGTTCGAAGTTGCCTCTAATAATTTCGGTGGTTAGTTTTATTTAAGTTTGAATATAGGTACCTAGGGGTGGAGACTATCTTCGTCTTAAAACAATAACTACATTTACCTACCTACTTGTGATACAATAGGTACTTATAGGTACTTACTTTATCTATGCTATTAAGTACCTATCTGATAAAAAATACAAAATATGGTAAGTAGGTAAATATATGCGCAAAGAATATTTGACATTTGAGATATTCCAAGAATACGGAATGGTCGTAATGGATAACCTTTGACCAAATAGTTTCTGAAATGTAAACCAAAAATTTAAGATTAATAAAGTTCTCGGTTGTTAACTTAACTGCCTTTACGTGGAAGCCGAACTTCTGAAAACAACCATAAGACGCAACAATGTATCAAAAGTTCTTACCTAGGTAGGTACTTACCCACTTTGTAACCTATGTAATTTGTACCTACTTAAGTACCTACCTTCTCTGATGTCAAAGAAAACAATTTCTATTTTATTTTAGAGCTCTAGCTAGGTAGGTACCTACCTACCTACTTCAAAGGTCAAGCAGTAGCTAATGAATAAACTTAATCGCATTACCTAATTATTTTGATAGTTTTCTTCTACAATTTTTTTGCAAAATACCAAGAAGTATTAGTAATACGTAATATTAAGTAATACTCTGAGTAGATAACTACCTAGATACACGTAACGTATAACTATGTAACGGTGTAGAGACTATAGAGTAGGGCCTAAGAAAATGATGAATAACAGACCAGCCATAGTCTTATACGTAGTTAGGTACCTTTCTATTTGCAAGTTCGTTGATGTAAGAAACTTATTTTATTTTACATGGAGCTTTCGAAATATTTTTAGAATGGCATGCTGAAATGCTAAAGCTAGTTGCATGCGACTATCCTCATAAGCATCGTAACGCTCGCGAAGTACGGACGAGATGAGAGTGCGACTCCCCGCGGGCCGCAGCCTCCGAATCACAATAAATCTGAGCCGATAAGTAGTCGTCCGGATTGTCGGCGCGGTGCGATCAAAGCGAAGGGAGGACATGAAAGGCGCCGCCGCCGCCGCCGGATCACCCGTTTCCAACATCCTACGTCAAGTCACGTGTGATCGCTTTGTTATGTGACATTTTCATTAATTTAATTTTGAATGACACGCGGCAGATTGTAGTGATGGAGGTAGGAAGACTTTGATGGAGGTTGATACCTTCTACTAAAGCATTACGCGTCAGAGGCGTGTTTAGCCAAGTTGTATTGGAGGCACTTATTTAAGTAGGTAGTAGGTAGGTACTTATTCAATTTCGTCATGTAGGTTCCTACTTATGATGTTGAGATGGATGTGTGGAGTGACTAGAATGGCTAAGATAAGGAATAAGATCAGAGGAAGCTTGAAGAAGCTTGAGAAAGAGATCAGAGGAAGCTTGAAAGTAGCGCCTGTGACGGAAAAAATGAGGAGCAATAGGTTAGCGTGGTATGGGCATGTTATGAGGAGGGAAGAAAGCCATGTAAAGAAAAGAGTGTTAGGAATGAATGTGGATGGATGTAGACGTAGGGGTAGGCCGAAGAAAAGATGGATGGACTGTGTGAAAGATGATATGGGTAAGAAAGGAGTGAGTGATGAGATAACGGCTGATAGAGGGAAATGGAAGAAGTACACATGTTGTGCCGACCCCACTAAAGTGGGATAAGGGTAGGAAGATGATGAGGTTCCTCTTATGATGCGTTTCTAGATATCCAAAATATAAAGGTTAGACTAAAATCCCGTAATTATGCTTTAAAATGCAAAGCGAAATTGATTCGTGGGTGAAAGATAGTAAAATCAAGGAGTTGATCACTAATTCAATATTCTCCTAGACGGATAAAACAGTGGAAACGCGCAAAATAGTTAACAACACGGAGATTGTAGCAGTTATTACTTTATATGCATGAAGCAATAACACTCGCAGCCTAGAGCGCCCGCTACTGGGGACCTGTGTAATTAATTTGTTATAAACCACTCACACTAGCACTGCTAAGCTACTTACTGGAGTTACGGTGTTCTATGTATTTGCGCCGCGCGTCGCGTGCAACGTGTTTTCCATTTCTAAGGGCACAGAATGCCAAGGTACCTGATAACCTGATATTAATGTATTTACTGCGGTTTATGTTGCTTTTCGGGCTGCGTTGATCTAGGGAGAGAACCACGATGTGCGATTTAGAAGGTCGTTGATTTGAATCTCGTGCAAAATAATTTATCACAGTTTCTGTCGGGGTGTCGATGTGTCTGATTTTATACTTAGTCCTAGCTATCTGTTAGTCAAGATTTAAGGCTTTTTACAAGTTTACTTCGTGATAATACAATATTAATGCTGATCTGCTGATGGAGTCAGGATCTGTTCAACGGAAACCCCTTATTAAATAGTATGATTGAGTTAAGGGGCTGTATGTCGACGATTGTTTTTTTTCGAAATGAAAAAAGTAATACTTCTGAACAAGCCACATCTCCTATTTTTATAAGTATATTACTTCAGGTTCCTACCTAGATTTCTATTAAGCTGAAAACATAATAGCAGAAACTTTTCACGATAAAGATATTATTTCAAAATGATACGTTTTAGAATTTATGATCGAAATATTTTGATACCTACTATTAAAATCAACTTGTGATTTATTGTTAAAGATAGGTAATATGTAGATCTAGATTTCTCTTAGAATATATTTTTGATAAGTAATTATACATAATTTATATCATTAATTTATTCGAAAAGCAAAGGCGGACCTCGCGCCGACGTGTGTTTGTCGTCATTGCAGTGGTCGGTAGGATTATTTATCGAAGTGATTAAAGATGGGTACATCTTTATTCACATGTACTATACATTATAAAATAGGAGATGTGGCTTGTTCAGAAGTATTTCTCTTTTCGTTTCGAACAAAAACAATCGTCGACAGGGAGCGCCTTAAAACTTTGCAGCAAGTTCCGATGACAATGTAATATTATTAAGTAGGTACTTGACAGGTGCCAGCGCGTTGGGCCAATGATGGAGCTCGAACACAGGTTCGAAGGATTTTATAGACTTGTTTTGAATAAAATATTTTGCTACAGTACTTAACTTATTTTAGTAGTCGCTTGTCACTGACGAAGTTAAGAGTTATTCTGTCGCGTGCGACGTAAATAGGAGATCATCGATTTACCAGACGATCAAAGGAACTCCACAGCTACATACGCTTCACAACATCTTTAGCTCCACAAACTGTAGTCGTTGTTAAAAGTAATGAAAGTTACCTTGGAATAATAGTTAGTCTGGGTTTCTATATGTAATAAAATATATAAATAATGAAAATGGTTTATTGGCATAAATAAAAATAAGTAGAAACAAATTAAACTTTGAACAGAACATTGCTACGAGCAATTAAAGTAAGTAGGTAAAATATAAAAATATTACATGCAAGTATGTTTCGTATAAATATTTCTGCACAACATATTTCACAAATCTGGTACAAAATACAGATACAATTGTACAAAAACAAAAGTGAAAACAATAAGGCACTTTATTTTATCACAGAATACATCATCTACAAACAAATGTTTCCATAAAATTGTATCGTATCAAAGTACCTTGTATAAAAACACTCCAAGTTCATACAAATATCTATTTACAAAACTTATTACTTACTATACTAGATATACATTTATTAACACAAATATGATTACTTTATGTACTACAGGAATCGTAATTTGGTGCCTTTTGTAATCACGGGAAAAGGCATGGAAAGGCAATCAGAATTCATACCAGTTTTCTACACTATAATATTTATAATTTTTTGTATGTGTTTTTGCAATGGATTATCTAAAAAACTACTGGGCTAATTTCAAAATTCTTTCACTTGTCAAAAGCTACATTATCGGAGAGTAAAATAGACGATGTTTTATTAAAAAAAATGAGTCACACGAAAATTCGTGTAACCTAAAGTATCAAAAAATTGTCTATAATCTTCATTAGTACACCCGTGCGAAGCCAGGGCGAGCAACTATTGTTTTATCATTTCAACCAACAACAACACTTGACTTTATGAGATCTAAATGCTAAAAATATGTATGTACTTAAATGAATACACATACAAATATTATCAACTAGCGACCCGCCCCGGCTTCGCACGGGTGCAAAGCTGATACCAAAATATATTACAGAATGTCTTTGTATACTCGTTAACAGCATTTAAAATTTAAAAAAAAGTCGCGGTAAAAAGTAAAGGATAGAAATTGATTATTGTGGGTTATCCCTAAGAGATAAACATATACCATCGCGAACTTTTTTGTAGACCTTTTTAATGTATACAATACTTAGTACATTATTTTGATCTATCTCGTAGAGTTCAGCCAGCGTTTGCAATGTAAGCGCAAAAAAATGTGTTTATTTACGACTTCATATTAGAAATCTTAAAATTATCAGTGGTTCTCTAATATATTAAGCATGTAATTATACATATATGCTTATATCTTTAAAATTACACAACGGATTTTGATGCGGTTTTTTTTAATAGATAGAGTGATTCAGGAGGAAGGTTTATAGGAATCAGCTTTGCACCCGTGCGAAGCCGGGGCGGGTCGCTAGTTTTAGTATATTCTAAGGTTTTTTTACTTAAAAAACTTGAGAAGACTGGATTCAAATATAACACTAGGATTAAATAAATTAAGGCAGGATATTGCTTTTATTCTTCTTTCGAGCAATTTAGTTATAAGCATTTTTTAAAACTAAATATATTTAAGCTCTATAAATAGCATAATGTCAGTTCACATCAACAATTCCTTTTACCAGATTAGCTATAAAAAGTATGGTTTTATATTAGAGCTTCAAGTCGACACTAGTGTCAATATTCTGTTGGCGCCAAACGAAGCTAAAAATTTATAATTTAGATATCTCTAAATTTATTGTTGTCTCTTTTACTCTATACGAAACAGAAGAAGATGCCGTTATGTTTAGTTTCAGTTTACCCTGGTACCAACAGAATCAGCACTAATATATTAAAATATGTTTGTATGGGATGCCTTCAGCACGTGCGATCTCAACCAGACGGCAATCCATACAATACTCTCCAATACAACAGTCGTTGTTAGCTCAAACTTTTTATATACTGAATAGCGTGTTATGGGGCACATACTGTCGTCCTAAAGATAAACGCCGTAAGAACCATTTTCAAATCGTTTTGAGGTGATAGGTGACTAGTATTGTGTGTATAATCGTACCTATTAGATTTATAAATTGTACTTTGATTTAAATAAGCGTTACAGGTAAGTTTTTTCTTTAGAATAACAATTGTAAGCGCACAATAATTAGAAATCTTTAGGCACCTTAATGATCTTACGCTTATTATCCTTAGCATGGCAGCATATAATGCCCATATAGCACGCTTTTACATAAACTGTTTGTTTACCAGGAATTGTTGTAAGCTTGTATTTCACTAGCTTCCGTCCGCGGCTTACCGTGGTACCTGGATAAAAAGTATCCTGGAATAAGCTATGTATATTCCAAGTAATAGTTTCAAATACCTTCGATCGTTTTGTCGCGATTGAGGCACAAACATCCAAACATCCACACAACCTTTCGTATTTATAATTTTAGTAGGATTCCATTCACATAATATCACTTCACATTTTCACTGAATCGCAAATCGTTGCAAATTTGCGCCTTTCGAAAAGTTTTCCATTCCCAATTCAAGTTTTAGATTTTTTTAGTTCAACCTAGAGAGAAGAACTGTTTGCTGGGCATCTTTTGTCTCTGCTTTTTGAGGAAATCGCGAGCTTGCTTATCGCCTTGTCGGGTTTCCAACGCCTTAATTGCATCTCCATCTATTGAAGAAAAAATGGTTAGGTATTTATTTTGAGTAAGTACAGCTAAAGGTAGGTATACTACAAAATAATATTCCTGACATCTTGACGTCAGGCAGGCGACCGGTTGAAAAACATCCCAAGCTAAATCCATGTGCAACATCTACATGTTATGCCGACCCCACGAAGACGTGGGATAAGGTGAAGAAGAGTAATTTTGTATTGTGTTGGTTTATTTAATTAAAAATTCAATCAAATAGGATCACGACTGTAATCCCCAAGTCAGAGGGCCGTGAACCGTGATAGCTAGACAGTTGAAATTTTCACAGATTATGTATTTCGGTTGCTGCTATGACAACAAATAATAAAATTAGAATAAAATAAATTGAGTGGGGCTCCCATACGACAAACGTGATTTTATGCCGTTTTTTATAGATTATGCAACGGAACCCTTCGTGCGCGATTACGACTCGCACTTGGCCAGTTTTTTTAGTAAATGTTACTTACCAATAGCGGCTGGCCTGGTAAGTGTAAGCAATTGTTGCGGAAGACTAGATATGGGCGCGGGCGAGTCCGGGATCTCATTGAAGTGTAAATACGCTTCGCCTACGAACGTGTTGCTCATACTGAACATGTCCTTGTCTTTGATCGCGAAGTGGAGGATACCGTCGGCGGTTGTACGCTGCTCGTGATTCAGAGGTCTACAAAAAAGTATTTATCAAAAAAATATGGAAAAAACTAACCTAAATTCGTCCCAAGAATTATCTCCAAGTACGGTAGACATCCTCTCAGATCTCCAGACGCTTAGATCCTTTGAAGATGTTTAGTGGGGTAGTCAAACATTATATTTAGCATATGCCTACTTTTTAGCAGTAGTTAGCATTCCATACGTGACAGGTTGCAAGCCCACCGCCGCTTATAAGAATACTAGCTAGTTTCCTCACGATTTTTTCCTTTACAGTTTTGAACACGTGTTTTTTAGAAAAGAATATTCAAGAATTTAAACTATCTCTATATTATAAGCGGTTTGGACGTGATAACGTCACAGACAGACTGAATAACTATAGCAATTATAATATTAGTACCTATATATTTATGATTATAAAGTTTAAGTTCAGGTTAAGTTTAAGTGTAATCTGTGTAATGTCAATTTAGTTAATGTCTTATTTTGACTCTGATAATCTAATGTCACGCATTTGATGAAGAAACAGCATACTACAAACATTAAAAAACATACATAAATTGACTGCTAAACTCATAACCATTATAATGTGTCGCTGTTGTCAGGTAAAAAAATATATAATTATGTTTAAGAGACCTTACATAGACTGTATTTTAAGGAACTTGTTTCATAAATAGCGTTACTTACATCATGAACATTTCGTCGTACAGCGGGAAGAGATTTTTACTGTGTGTCTGAGTTTTAGGCTTGACTACATTAGCGAATGTATCTTCCGGTAAAATTCCAACACGGACGTACGAGTCACATAAACCTGTTAAAAAAAACGTTTTAAAATAAACATCTCACAAGCCCGACATAATCGAACTCAAACTTAAATATAAACTGTATAACTAGCCGATCCGTGACAGACGTTGTCCTGTCAATTTTTAATAATCGTATAGGAAAAAGCAATTTCAGGCAACTTCCAATTTATTCCCTAGAAACCTTGCTTGTACAGATAAAATATATTACGAATTTTGGTAGAATGCGTATCATTCATTAGTCAAAACTGCGTTGCTATGACGACTAAATGTTTTTAGTCTGTGATGTCAGATTTTGTGCACAACGCCATCTATACCAAAATCATCCTTTTTGCGTTTTTTATCATTTAAAGGGTTGTTTTTCGGATTATAAGTTTTCCCCTTATTTATTTTGATTTTTTATCTACAGCAAATTTCATCTTAATTCATCATAATGGATTTTTTTTTATTGGGCTACCTCAAAGAGAGTTTACATTAACAATCCCCGAACTCTGATGGACTTAAAAGAAAACATTCGTCGAGAAATCAGCGCAATTGAACCAAGTTTACTGCAGCGTGTGGCGCGGAACACGAGGCTCCGTTTTGAACAGTGTGTGCAACTCGACGGAAGACATTTGGATAACATAATCTTTAAAAAATGAAATCCGCATTATTATTCTGTCGTTCAAATATTTTAATTAAAACGATATGTCAAATAGTTTTTGTTTTATTTAATTTTGAAAACATAAATCTGCCACCTGACACCCTGTATATAAATAAGAAAGTCGAAACATTTTACTCTGTACAAAAAAAAATGTTTTATATCGCATTGTCTTCTCATAATCATTATAATCAACCACTGGTGGCCATTAGAATACTCACCATTGGAATCCGTAGGCGTTAAATTCCTCGCATTCATTATCTCCACTTTCAGATGGTCATCTATGAACTGCGCGCGCACTGTCAATAGCCCCATCTTCGGTTCGGCGATGGCTTGTTGTTCCTGCCACCTTTCTAAATGATACTGATGAATAAGTTCTCTGGTCTCCATTCCGTGGATTTTCAAAAGATACTCCACTCGCTTGAGGGTATCTGAGGAGTACGATTCTTTGCCGTTGTCTTGGCGGAACGAACGGATCATTATTTTAAGGCACTCGTGCAGGTTTGAGAAGAATGATGGAGGACGGCGTTTCTGTAATTTCAAATTGTTTGTTGTTATAGTGGCGAAGTTATATATATAAAATATATATAAAGATGCCGGCTTATATAAGTTATACGAAAGTAAGTAACTCGTAAAATATAGCCAATGCCTTTATTACAACTTTTTTTATTCTTAAACGTTATAGTTGTAGTGGTAGACAGGCGTAAATTCAACTAGTCAAGATCAATAGAAATTATTCTTGTGATTTTTTCTGAATTCAAGTTGGTCAACAACGGGAAAAAAAGGTAAAGTACAGTGTAAATTAATGTTTATCCTATCAAAATGAAATTAAAATATGAAATATTATAATTAGAAAAAAATACCCTTCACCTTTTAACTAAACAAAATCAACGAACAGGCCGCAGCGAGTACCTTGATTTCAGAGTTACAAAATGAATGAAGTAGCAAATGAAATGACGATAAATCTGGATAAATGATAAATGTATGACCATACATATTTAGTTATTTAACCTCCACCATGCATGCAAGGCAAAGCTATTACCGTAGACACATAATATTGTGATTAAATGATTACAAAAATAATCTCATGCTAATTATTTACTGGGTAGATAATATAGTTGAACAAGACATGCCAATTTCTCAATAATATAATATTCAGGCGCTCGGTTCCTTGAAGACGTCTAAACGAGGGGAGATAGTCAGCGGAAAGTTAAAACATTACATTTGACACGCCCATATTTTCCAGTAGTCAGTATTCCATACGTGACAGGTTGCAAGCAAATCAAACACGGTTGAACAGTGTCAGAAATATTTACATACTTAATTCTGAGAGCCTAAAGATCTGACCTTTCGAGGCATATGGCGCCTATTCATTCTATATTAGTCGTTTAAATCCTAATAATATTATAAATCCGAAAGTTTGTGAGAATGTTTTGATAGTTAGTTTTTTTTTACCAACTGGAGCAATAAATGAATATGAATATGAATATGTTATACCTCAATCACGCCCAAAGAGATTCGGATGAAATTTGGAATATAGAAAGCCTATGTTCTGGAATGGCATATAGGCGATATAGCTATTATAGCTTCTCATTCAGGTACCACGCGAGCAAAGCCGCAGCGGATGCTAGTATTCTATAACTAATATATTATTTACATATAATTAGGCGTACTATAAAAAGTTATTTTTGATAGTATCATGCACGATTTAACTAAATAGACACCTTGATATAGTGCCTACTTCTAATTTGCGTCAAACTAATCGAACATTCTGCTGTAGCTGTAAACTATAGGATTCTTTCTTTTAATAAAGGTATATTTTTAATACACATATTAAATATAATGCAAACAAATATTGAATATTCACATAAAAACTAATTAATAATCCGCTAAGTTTTATCGACAGGAAAAGCTTTCAAAGATAAAATCAAAGAAAAATTTAGTTTTCTCGAATAGCCTGAAGAAGAGAGGTGGAGGTAGGTGGTGCTAAATCTATAAAAAAATCTGCCCAAGATTTACAAAAACAGCTTAATTTGCACTATGCGATATCGTAGTTAGTTCTCGCATTTTCGATGCCAAATGAAGATACAGGTCGAACCTTTCTGGTTTTATAATTTTAGGTTGTATTTTAAAAGCTATAGTGAACCGATAACCAAGACCTCAGTGAAATAGGTCTGTGAATAAGAGAATATAGAATTGAAATAAGACTGACTTGACGTAAACACTGACTAAAATTTAGTAAAATACGATCTATTTTATTTCGCCCACCTTAGAGTTTATATAAGCTTAAGGCCCTGTATGTCGACGATTGCTCTTTTTCGAAACGAAAAAAGAAATACTTCTGAACAAGCCATATCTCTATTTTTATAATGTATAGTATATGTGAATAAAGATGTACCCATCTTTAATCACTTCGATAAATAATCCTACCGACCGCTGTACGTGGTACTGATCCATGGGAGGCGCGTGGTCCGCCTTTGCTTTTCGAAATCTAGATCTACATATTAAGTACCTGTCTTTAACAATAAATCACAAGTTGATCTTATTAGTAGGTATTAAAGTATTTCGATCATAAATTCTCAAACGTATCATTTTGAAATAATATCTTTATCGTGAAAAGTTTCTGCTATTATGTTTTCAGCTTAATATAAATCTAGGTAGGAACCTGAAGTAATATATTTATAAAAATAGGAGATGTGGCTTGTTCAGAAGTATTTCTTTTTTCGTTTCGAACATGAGCAATCGTCGACATACAGGGCCTTAACTTCAGAATTACAGTTATAAAACTTAGGATAGTTTTGACTAAATTTACGAATTACGAAATGTGATTTAGAAACGCCAACCTAAATTTAGTTAAAGCAATAAGTCGCTTGGATTTGTAAAATATACTAAATAAAATAGAAGAATTACTAAACTATCCTAAGTTTTACAACTGTCACTCTAAGCTTAGGCTAATTTAGACTTTAACATGAACAGAATAGGAACGTCGTGTTTTACAAGATTTTAGTCAGTTTGTCGAGACAACAGAACAGCAAATAGGAAAAACAAAGCACTTTTCGAGTCGATAATTCTACTATCCTAAAAACATCACAAGCACAGAGCACATAACATAAACCAAGGTGCTGTATGTGTGAGTTTACCGCGTCTAATTGTGCGGCGGCCGATTTGTTCAAACGTCTCGGGTCGATATAGCGAGTTATCTTTGCCCTTCTGTGCTATTGAAACAAAAAATAATTAGTCACTCCATTGGCGTACATAAATGTGATATAAATAATAATAAAAGGGGAATAGGCTGTCTTTGACCGATGTCAAAGATCACAAAACTTAGCTTAAGCGTATTTTTTCCCCTTAAAGTTACCTTTAAAGGAAAAAAATACGAGAGACCTTTAAGATCAGCATATAATCTTTAATATAGAACACACATGTATGTTCTATGGTGCAGCACACATCTAGTATTTTGCGAGAGCGAGCTTAACATTAATAAGCAACATTTATTTACCCGATAGACATAGATGGGAGAGACTTTGTTTTTTCCAAAATATCTACGTCTAAACAAGCTGATACGAGTGGAGAATTTCTCTTTCTAAAAACCAAATTAATAAAGGTTAGTCAGTATGAAATAAATATATACCTATGGTCCAGTGAAAATTTACATTAACTACTAAACTACTTGGTTTAAAATACAAACGTAAAAATAATACAATAAAATAAAAGTAAAACATACTTTCACTGGCCCCATATTGACGAAATTATTAATAAAAATTAGTAATAGGAGTATTAAATACATGACGGAAAAAACAGTTAGCAGCTTAGTTAGGAAAACTACGCCATATTTATAAAAAACAATAATACACAAATGACGTAAAAAAGACATACCTCCAGGTTAGCTTGGATCAGTTCATACAAAACGTCACCAAGTTGCTCCCAAACTATATCAAGAGTTCTTGAAAAGTTCTCGTTGTTCAGGTGCTGATACAACATGTCTAAATTTTCTTCTAGGTACCGCATAACGCGGTCCATGCTAGAGCAGTCTTGGTGGAGTAATTCTGCGCCCTCGACTAAGAAACGAGTGATGGATGGCATCATCTGAAATGTGAGAAGTAAGAAATTTTATATTCCAATACGAAATCATTTGAATGGAGATATCATAGTAAATTTGTGTCGAGCAATTCGAATGTTCGGAAGGTTTCGAAGTGTCTAGCATTACTTGCATACTACAGGCAGGTTTTTGTTCTATTAAAAAGTAGTAGTCGCGGGAGAAATCGCGGAATGCAGTAGTAAATAAATGCGTAATCTTACCTTTCGAACCATAACCAACAGAATGTCAACAATTTTATTCTTGACTGTGTCTATGGCATTTGCGATAACATTTTGCATTGTTTCTTTGCACCTGAAAATAAAGAAATACCAACTGTCACATACACCGGACCCCATATTTCTTGATTAATCGATTTTCGCCAAAATAATGCGAAAACAAAAGTCATAATTCATAATTTAGCACTTTTAAAAATAAGTTTGCAGAATGAAAATACATAAAAAAAACGGCCAAGTGCAAGTCGAACTACTTATATACTAGTTATAACAGCAACAGAAATACATAATCTGTGAAAATTTCAACTGTCTAGCTATCACGGTTCATGAGATACAGCCCTGTGACAGACAGACGGACGGACGGACGGACGGACGGACGGACGGACGGACAGACAGACAGACGGACAGACGGACAGACGGACGGACAGACAGACAGACAGACAGACAGACAGACAGACATACAGACCGACAGACAGACCGACAGACAGACAGACAGACAGACAGACAGACAGACAGACAGACAGACAGACAGACAGACAGACAGACGGACAGCGAAGTCTTAGTAATAGGGTTCCGTTTTTACCCTTTGGGTATGGAACCCTAAAAACACTTTGAATTCATATCAACATTTTTTTTCTAAACAACTGAGCTGCGAGGCCAGTCAATAATGATTCGTGCTAACTCCCTTGAACTGTATTAACGTACCTTTGGGCTTCAATAGGCGACCTCGCTTCGCTCAACCTCTGCACAATATCCTCCATTCCCAACTCGTCCACAAACGGCTCGAGACTCTGCCTCACGTAGTCTATATTGTTTATGGCCACACACCACTCTGTGGTCACTTCGAATCTCTCTTCGAATACGGTGTTGACTGTACCGACACTGTCTACACGGGCCGCCATTTTGTCCGAATAGAAAACGCAACAGCGGCATATGTCCTGGAAACGAGAATAAATTTGATGAGACACTTTATTCATAACTTGGGAATATGGTACAGATTAATTATAGTATATTCTACTAATATTATAAATCCGAAAGTATGTGAGGATGTTCCAAAGCCCAGTCATTTAGGTGTAAATTGTCGTACCTCGAGTTATAACTATCGCTTAGAGCACAGGATTACCTAGTTTAAGTGATAGCGTTTATACCCTTGTAAACCTACTGTTTTTGTAATAAATAAAATAAAATAAATGTTTGTATGTTTGTGGCTCAATCACTCCCAAACGATCGAACGATCGAACCTGGAATAGCCTAGTAGCTACTTTTTATCCAGGAACCACGTGAGTAAATCCGCTGGCAAAAGCTAGTAAATTAATATTTTAAACGAGTGTTTATCGCCTGTGTTCACCTCTTATTTCAAGTATTACAGTCGTGTCAAAAAATCGTTTCGACGTCGTTTGAGTAGTAAAATCCACCGATACACGACCGGGATTGAGAGTCCAGATATCTCCCTAAAGGCCAACACGTTTTATAATAATAAATATGTAGTATTAACTCACATCAACAATTTTCGCGACAAACGTATAGCACCCCACAACATCGGGCCACGACAACTGTTGCCAGAAGATCTTGATCTGGTAGAATATAGCCAGTGTATCGACCCCTGAACTGCTGTATTTCACATTTGTATCGACCTGCGCCAAGTTATCCAGGTCCACGGCCTTTTCAATCCTGGAGAGTGCTTTATATGCGGCTATATCTAGCCATTGGGCAACTCCGCCGAAGAACCACGTGTGGAAGTGTGATATTGCGTAGGAGCTCCATTCTGTCTCGTTCAGGGCTTGTCCTAACCTGAAATGGTAAAGTTACTTACTATAATCTATTAGTAGAGTTTACTTACACACATAAGTCTCCTTTGGGATTAAATTTTAATGACAAGAATCCCCTAGTGCACTCATAGATCACGTGTGTTGATTGTTTATCAGTCAGTCAGTCGCGTGCATACAAATATTTCGAGTACGACAAAGTAGGGGATTAATGGGGATTACTGGACTTTTTGTCAGGAAATCCCCACTGATGGGGATAGTTAATGGGTATTACTGGCCTAACCCAAAAATTGTACCTAAGTACCTAAATTAAATATATCTGTATACCCAACTACGGTAGACATACTATCGTATCTTCAGCTCGGCAGCTAGAATATGCCTAAATGGAGCTGTCAGAAACACGTCTGAACATTTGTCACATTTTGACAAATGTTCAGAGAAAATAGTTAGCATTTCATACGTGACAGGTTGTAAACTAGTCGCCGCTTATAAGAATGCTACTACTGTACCTACGTATTTATTGAATAGAATAATCTTTATTTTACTCTTATTCCATTACAAGGTCTACTAATCGAACCATGTAACTACACCACTTTCTGTAAATAATAGAAAGATGGCGAAGTCGATAAGCGAGAGTGTCGTAACAGAATGTCAACCTTAATAAAAAGCGATTAAGTTCAAAATCCTAATCGAGTTTCGTCTATGTACATAACAAATAACATGCTCCGAATTGACCGACACGTTAGCTTTGTTATAATGATTGTGGTAGTTTCTTAGGTCAATATGAATAAGTGAAATATTGTTTAAGTTTTTCACACCTTTTTACTGCTATTATACTAGGCATTGTGTTGTGTGCGTGACAATAACTGATTGTAACGTGAATAATGAGTTTTTTGTGCTATATTTCAATAGAACAAAAGTTTCGTAAAAGTAGGTAAAGTTATGTGAATTTGGTTCAAATTCCTTTGGCCGCGTGATTCGTCATTTGTAGAATTGGATCTATTGAAAAAGCGGTTACACGCAACCTTATCAAAAATGCAAGTCAAGACCTTTTCAGGCCGATAGAGTAGTTACTTTCCTAGCAATCTAGCATTACTCACACTATAGGATCCATCAATCTATATGTATATAAAAAAACTATGCTATTTCTGTCCGTAAAAATATAAGCGCATCATGTGAGAAAGGCTGACAGATTGTTTTAATGTATGTATGGAAGAAGAACTTGTGTCCAGCAGTGGACTACTGTAAGTTGATGATGATAAAGATAATTAAATTATTATTTGTATACTTTTAATAAAATATGAGTGCCACGCAAGCAAACCCGCGGTCGGGTACCAGCAAATTAACAATAACAAAGAGGTTGTACTCACGTCAAAAACCTCTGCAGCGTCAGATACAGTTCAAACAACGTAGTTCCCATAGCTAAAGGTTCTGTTTCCAATCTTGGTGTGCCCATCACCGTATCGCCATTGACGCCGCCCGCTAAATGAACGCTGTTTGTCGATCCTTCGTTGTACCGCAACCGTTTTAAACTCTTGCAAACTTCTAACACTTCCGGTTCGACTAGAGACGCTATTTTGCATTCGTATACCCCGTAGAGTGTCTTCGGGTATGGGAAGTTCATGATGCTGAAATAAAAAATAAAATCGAATTAATATTATACAGAGAAAGAGCGAATTTTGGGAGTTTATAACTATGTATGCGGAGGGTAATCCCCAACATGAAAAAAGTACTTGAAAGATACGTTATTCCGGATTGACATAAGCTAGTTTTTATCCGAATACCATGCGGGCGAAGCACAGAAACTAGTAACAAATAGTGTGGCTCAGAACAGTACATTCCCCACGCGTGGTAGGTATACCTACATCCTCTCAGACTCCCAGATACTCACCCTCGTATTCAAGAACGACACTATGAGAACACGCACCCAGAGTGGACAAAAACTTTTTTCATAAAAATCACTTTCTGTGTTGTGCGACACTGCATAATGTGACTAGAGGAACATTGTCGTGTGCCTCTAGCCAAAGTTGAGCTCTAAAGGCACACGGTAGCGTGCGTGCGTGCTCAACACATAAAGTGATGTTTATGAAAAAAGATTTCGTCCACTATGGGTGCGTGTTCTCATAGTGTCGTTCTTGAATACGAGGGTCAGACCCTCGAGTCAAGGAAGTCTGCGCGTCCAAACATTACATTTGACACATATCCACATTCTGAAAATTAATCTACTTGTTTTTAAAGTAGCACATTGTGACTTTGACGTTACTAATGACGTTATTATATAGCCATTTGCCTACATACGTACAATCTTCGTAAATCTACACTAATATTATAATGAGTTAAGTTTGAATGTGAGTTTGCGAGTTTGGTTATAGAAGGTAATCTTCGAAACTACTGAACCGATTTATAAAATTCTTTCAATGGTGGAAATCTGCATCATCCCTGAGTATCATAGCTTATAGTTTATACTACGCTGTCTTAACCAGTCAACAACATATTTTCCAAAAATGTTTATCTTTAGTAGTCTACAAGAAAATCATAAGTTTTTATATTTAAATTTGAGAATAATAATCGGAAATCAGAAAAAAAATCAATTATCCAAATAATGTAGAATACCAGACGAGCTAAGCCGCGGGCTAAAGCTAGTTGATAATAATGAAGTGTTAAGTCTATTGCGAAACGATTTAACTCATTAAAAACTGACCTGCACCTATTAAGAACAATACAAGATGGTTTTAATGAATCATCTAAGCTAGACATACTTGGTGACAGGGAAAATAGAACCTTAGCGTTATTAAAACAAAGCACTAACTTGGTTATTGTTCCGCGAATGGAAGTCAATAGGATTATTACAAGGAAAATACGTTTTTTGTTATTGACAAGCCATTATGCAATTCTAGGGCTATTATATAGGACTCATCAAAATGCATCCATTAAGCCCAGCATCGACCACATAGACAATAGACACCATGTCTTCATTTCTTCAAACAAACAATTCAGTCAAATCATTGTGGTGTGTGAGTCAGGGGGAGCGGTAAAAAATGCATTCTGATTGGCCGCTTCAATGTCACAGCCCGCCGCGGGAAGCGTCGTGAATCGCGCTCGGTATCTTATATCAGCAGTATAAGCCCAATGTGTTGTTTAAAAGTGTTCGCCTTTCATGAGAAGTCTATAGACTGTGTGGTCAATGAAGCCTAGACACGACAGACACATGTGAATCATCTATCTTATTCTCTCATTTCTCGAATTAAACAACTCATTAACCCAGTCGCGAAGGAGAAAGAATTTCGTCTTATCTCTTTCTCTGTCACTCGTGCACAAATATATTGCTGTCGCGCTCACACGCAGGCGGTAAGCTCAGATCACCAAAATAAGCTGTTAATTGTTTTGTGAATTGAATTATTAATTAGGACTATAAATACGTTACTTACTCAACAAAGATCCGATCATAATACTCCACGGCCTTCTGCAAATCTGACCGCACCAACTGTATAACTTTTATTAGATGTTGCAGTGTTGATTCTTCGGTTTTTTCCTTACATTCATTATTATCCAGAATATGGACGAACCAATCTGAAGCACCCTGTATAACCGCCTGCTGCAAAACATCATGGATCGTCAACCTTTTCTCATCTTTGCTTTCTTTCAACCAACCGTAAAGATTTTCTGGGAAAAGATCTATTGAGTCGGGAACATCCAAAGCGGAGAGTTTGTGCAGTATTTTGAGGACTTCTCTAAGCATTTTCATGACAGATTTGTCGTCTTCTGTCTTTTTCCTAAGTTTCCTTATGCGACTGAAGCATGTTGGCAGCAGTTTTTTCGCAGCATCCCAGAATAGCTTGACATCCTCTTCATTGGTTAAACCTGAAGCAAAGTCATTATTATGTAAATATTGTTGCATTTATCATATGATTTGCGGTTACAACGTAAAATAAACAATAATATTTATTTATTGTTCTTCATTTAATGGAATTTTTAATGGTCTTACACAATATTTTTTTCCTCAACGTGATTTTCTATTTACATCATAATTTATATTCAATCAAGTACAAAAACGTATTTATTTTAATAAGCACTATTTCATTGTTCTTTAATTAAAAAACCGGCCAATTGCGAGTCGTACTCTCGCACGAAGGGCATAAAAATCACGTTCACTTGTATGGGAGCCCCAATTAAATGTTTATTATATTCTGCTTTTAGTATTTGTTGTTATATCGGCAACAGAAATACATCATCTGTGAAAATTTCAATTGTCTAACTATTACGGTCCATGAGAAAGCCTGGTGACAGACAGACGAACAGCGGAGTCTTAGTAATAGGGTCCCGTTTTTACCCTTTGGGTACGGAATCCTAAAAAGTATCTATATACGAGTAAGATACCGGTCTAACTCGCTATAAAAAGATTATAGGTTATAAGTATATTTTCCTGATATGACTGGTTTCAGATCTTGTCTGAACAAAGTGTTAGCAAATGAGGCCGACTCGACTATTGCTATATAATCAAGCAAGTTCATGGCAAGATCATTTTAATTTTCTATGAAGCAACATGAGTTATGGGTTTTTTGTAAATTGTCCAGTTAATACCAAGAAATAATAATAAACATTGGGCCGATTCAACTTATAAACCTTTTGAATAGAATGATCGCTTGCAGGTTTTCATCACATAAACAACAAGATGAGTTTCCAGGTAAAAAAGTTATCTTGTTAAACTTACGAATAGTAAGTACATATACTCAAAATTACCTATCCGGTTCAGACAATTTAGAGATCTAAAACAGCTTAGTTACGTCACTAGATTAGTTATCTTCTATCAACAATAAGCTGTAAATAACCTCATAGCAATAAAATTATTATCACAGTTTATATCACTGGTCTTAAGTGTTTAATTTATATTGAGTTGTTCATATCACAAGTTCGATTTGATTCGTTCATTCGATTCGATGAGATTCATCACTGTGACAGTGATGAATCTCATCGTTTTTTTTTTTTAGTTTTGGTGTTTTGACGATACCTTTACCATAACACCTTTAAGGTGTGACCAGACATAGCGTGGTATTTGAGCGCGGCATTCGCGGGACACAAGTTTGCCACGTGACTAGTTTAAACAAAAAGGTAAATTTACGCGCGGCCGTCGACCAATCATAGCGCGGCTAGCAGCGCGTGGCCGCCGCGCTATGTCTGGTCACACCTTAATGATTCAACTCAATGCTCAGGGTGTCTACTCTTGTATATGTAATCTGTAATAGTAACATTCATTTCGTTGTCAAATTCAAACTTTCGTATTGTTTTTCGTGATTTAGGACTAACGAATATCGATGCTGTCAAAAGTAATTACGGTCGTTGTACGGACGTCGTCATGTCCAGTGGGGGTAGTCAGAGGCACGTCCAAACATTATATTTGGCACATGCCTACATTTTGCAGTAGTTCCTTAGCATTCCATACGTGATAGGTTGCAAGCCCATCGCCGCTTACTATGTATCTACAATGATCTGTTAATACTATTGCTTACCAGATTTGACCGGTTTCGAGAGTTTATCGAGCAGAGTGTTGAAGAGAGCGAAGCTAAGGGGGTGATCTGTAGTGACAGCGCAAAAGACACACCATTGGACTAGTGTGTTGTCTTGTTGGCCGAGACCGCTTTGCGCCGCATGCTGTGTTATTATCGCCTCGGCTTGAGCGCTGAAGTTTCCCGACCACCAGTATGGAGCTACCTGTTGACAAATATATTTTATTGTGATTAGAATTTTAGAAAAATGTGCTAATACCCACCGATCTTGACACAAAGGGCCTGCGCAGAGTAGCTGACGGCAGCGCAGAGGATTTAAAATTTATCAATTTAATAGTTAATGCCCTGTATGTCGACGAAATAGGAGATGTGGCTTGTTCAGAAGTATTTCTTTCTTCGTTTCGAAAAAAAGCAATCGTCGACATACAGGGCCTTAATCTCGCAAAACTGCGCTGCGATGCTCCCGAAGGGCGATCACCAAGCATTGAAATACCTTATTTCGAATAGATAACTATTAAATTCAAATATATAACTATATTATTAAAAAAAAAAAAAAAAAAAAATAGAAAAATATTTATTTCACAGTAAAAATAATACATAACGTACCTTAAGTAGTTATAGATTAAGAGTTGAAACAAGAGTTATCTTGGGAATTATTTAGCTAAGTACTGTGGAGAAGGAGACAAAACATGATTTACTGTCTGTCAGAAACTGTGCAAATTAGAGCTCTTTCACACGAACGGCACGTTTTGTCTCTGTCATTTTTATCGTGTCGTTAGTGTGTAAGGGCTCTAAACCAACATTTGAATTTCAGAGAAGTGTATATTTGAAAATAAAATAAAATAAGAAACTTGACTCGTCTCTGCGGGAATCCCGATCGTTGTCTCGCTCACGGGAATCCCATTTTTAGCGTCTTGTTTCTTTCTTATTTTTAAATGCATATACAAATTACAATAGCCCGATTAATACATAAATAGTATATAAAATACCAATTCGACTCGAAATAGAATGCTGCAAATCATCATTTAGTTATATTCACTCCATCCTAAGTTTGTCTGGAAGAGATCGCTTTTTAGCGATAAGACCGACCATGGTACAGTGTTTGCTCTAGTTTAAGTTTCTGTTACTATTATTTTTTGTTATTGGTGTACAATAAAGTATTCATTCATTATTAAAACACACGCGGGGTAGTTGGGATAGACTATCCCAGATCACGTCGATTTGATTATCATTCAATAAATTTATAAGTGGACTGCAAGCGTCCTGTTTTGTTTCACCTATCAAGAGGAAGGAATAAATCTCTTGAGACTATATTCACGAATTCACGATACAAATGCATTCAAAATGTAGGTCATGTTATTTTGCTGCAACGCAGAATAGGTATTCATCAACAGAGCAAACAACTAATTTTATTTAGCACGCATGAATTTCTGATACTGAATTGGGATTTACTAGATTTATAAGAATGTATAACTTATAATTATGATTTAATTTTAAAGTGATAGAAGCTTTATGACTACATCTTAATTTGGTTAGGTAGCCGGTATGACTAGATCATTTATGCCGAAATATTGATATGACTACATCGCGTTAATGATGAATGATTCGCGAATGATTACATTGCGTTTGGACAAGATAAACAAAAAAAACAGACAAAAGCGGGGATTTTTCTAGCGTAATTCTTAAAAATAATCAATAAAAAAATAATCGACAAATCAAAAAGTCAAGAGTCGATAAGCTTTTTTAAGTATTAAGAAGGAACTACATAATCCTAATAATATTATAAATGCGAAAGTTTGTGATAAGGCTGCTATGTTTGTTCCCTAATCAAAAATAAACGATAAAATGGATTAAGATGAAATTAGCTGTAGTATGTAGAATAAATAAAGGGGGAACTTATAATCCGTAAAAAAAAAGATAAAAAAATGCAAAAAGGATGATTTTGGTAAAGATGGTGTGCAACAAATCTGACATCACAGACTAAAAACATTTAGTCGTCATAACGCAGTTTTGACTAATGAATGATACGCATTCTACCAAAATTCGTAATTTATTTTATCAGTACAAGGTTTGTAGGGAAAACATAGGAAGCTGCCTGAAATACTTTTTTCTATGTGATTATTACAAAAATTGACAGAACAACGTTTGTCACGGGTCGGTTAGTCCGACATAAATAAATTCGAACACTTTGAGTAGCTCTACACAATAGAAAAAAAACGAATAGCTAAATACATTTTGAGCCTAGATTTAGAATACGAGCTTTAAAACATACCTTTGAATTCTCCAGTTCATGCAGCAGCATTATCCTTAGAAGATGTCTGTGTTCTTGTGCTGCGACTTGCGAGTTTTTCTCCGAGGAAAAGTTTAGACGAACTTTCACGACGCCTTGGCGACGCAACTTGCTCTTCTTACTCAGACTAAACCACATCACCATGCCGCCCGCTGGGATGGACTGTTGGAATATGAATGAACGAATGAATGAAAATGTTTTATTGTACAACAAAAAATAACAATTTAAAAGAAAATATATGATTTACTAGTGGAAATCCTTGGAATTTCGTTCACGTGAAGTTATTTTCAAACAGACTTTAACCTCCGCTGCACTCCACTGGGTAGAGTTTCGGAACCAAGTTAATTCTGTGCGTTGATAGATCAGTCAGTCATCAACGCAAGAGTTTGATATATTTAAAAATGCATGTCAATGAAAATGTGGCCCTAAGAAGCGTTTCTTGGAAGACAAGACATGCTTTACAACATTTTGATTTAAAGTTTTTTTTAAATAACCTACAATTAGTTCAAAAAACGCGAATTGAATAATTACAGATTTTAAACGTTTTTGAGAGTGTAACGTGTCTGTCCAGTTACCGCGGGATTTGCCCAAAATTACGAAATAAAATGATGTCCATGATCCATAGATGTAACCTTGATAGTAGTGAGAAAAACACAACAATAAGTTACCTTGAGTGGTATATTCGCGGTGCCGATCAACTCATTATCATGTTTCCCAGTAGACGCCGTGATGGCTATCTCCTTCATCAGCTTCCGAAGACCTTTGACACCTTTCACGTCGAAGATCTTTGTCATCTTCTCTTTCACCGTTTCCGCTGGGTCGAAGTCCCTACAAACAATCAGCTAATGAGAACCGGTCTAGTTATATTGGGAAAACGTGTGGAACGCCATTAGAAGTTACCCAGACGCAGGACTTTAGTCTTTGTAAATATTATTGCATGCCATGGTAAGCTAACTCACGGCGCCGTGTCATATCAAGTTCCGGTGCAAATGTTCATTTACGAACAAGTTTCTTTCTAGAAATGGCGCCACGCCGTGATGATATGGCCGGAGCTCATGTCTTTATATTAAAAATCCGAAATTTGTGAGCATGTTTGGATGATCGTGCCTCAATCACGCCGAAACGGATTGAGATGAAACTTGGAATATACCTTGTCGTATATATATAATATATAGCTTTTGTCCTGGAATAGCATATAAATATACTTTTTATCCAAGTAACACGCAAGCGAAGCTGCGGGTAGAAGCTAGTTTGCTAATCCATAAAAATCTAAATCAGTCGTTTGTGAGAAGTTTTCTTTTGTGGTTCGTAGGTCGAGAAGTTTTGCCATTTCATGACCAAATCGTTATAATATCGCTCAGATTGTTCAATGATCCCCACCGTTACGTTATCGATGGTTGCTATGCTAACATAATTGACCCCTTGGAATAGAATAAGGGCCACTTTTAATCCGGGTATCGAACGAAGCTCAATCAGACTATTTACTAAGGAGTTCCGTTGAACAGCTCCTGACTCCACCATCAGATCAGCTCGCTGTCACCATATTATTGCATTGTCACCGAAGTTACAAAAGTATGCCAAATGTCAGCTCAATCGGTTGAAGATAACTGCTTTAAAATTGAGTTGCAAGATTCCACCTTAACAAACATAGTTACATAGTTACATACATACATACATTGCAAGTTAAATAAAAGCTTTTAAAAACAGTTAACTTACCATACTTCTAAACATAATGAATCGTCGTGAAAATTCCCAGGCATTGGTCTGAAACAAAAACATTCCTCTGATTATGAGAAGACCCGATCGCTATCAAAGGAAAAATACGGAAACCTAAAAATTAGGGTTAAATCTTACTATAAAAATAAAAACGCATAAAGTAACTGGCTGTCTGGCTAAAAATCAATGCCGATTCGAGACAATTTTAAAGACAATAATGTAAGCAGTGATTTTTGAACTTTGATCAAATCATCATTTTATGCCATCAACTTTTTCACGTACGAGTATATTCGTAACACTATAATTAGCGATGTAAGATACATAGTTTGTCTATATATATTCTCATCTTAGTATCTCCCTAATAAAAAAGCTCCCCAACGAATATTAGGGGAACTTTCTGCTCGGGGAATTACTTTAAAAGTTCAAATGGTTGCATATAGCCTGACTTCTGTCATATGAACATTACACGATTTCTTTGCGGTTGGTCGAGAACCTATCACGAATTATTATTGTAGTATGACATAATTATGTTACGAAGCAGTGATATGAATGGTGACTGAAAGACGAGAATGGAAGAATATGACATGTGTTAGGTAATGATGGACACCCATTAAAAATAAATGTATTGAACTTGGAAGATACCGAGGTTCGACTGTCGAGTAGGTAAAAGTGTGAACTAAAAGAGTTTTGATCGAGTATTTATATTGAGGGAACGTGGAATAATTGTAGGATCAGGATCACGACTGTAATCCCCAAGTACGGTAGATATCCTCTCAGATCTCCAGGCGCTTGGATCCTTTGAAGATGTCTAGAGAGTCAGATGCACGTCCAAATATTATATTTGGCACATAACCACATTTTGCAGTAATCACTACATAGTATAAAGCAAAGTCGCTTTCCGCTTCCCGCGTCTGTATGTCTGTATGTATGTTTGCTTATATCTTTAAAACTACACAACGGATTTTGATGCGGTTTTTTTTAATAGATAGAGTGATTCAGGAGGAAGGTTTATATGTATAATAACATGCTACCCGTGCGAAGCCGGGGCGGGTCGCTAGTATACTAATATAATAATAATAAAATGCACTAAACAATAATGACAGAGCAAATATATTTTTTACAATACGAAATGGAATAACTAATAATGGAATAATGGATAATAATCTAAGGGAAAACTAGTCTAAAAGACGTAATTTAGTGCATACAAGGAACAACAGTTTCAACTAAAATCGGAAAGCCATAAACCGTTTATGCATGCTAAACATTGACCTAATAACAAATGCTAAAGATCAGTTATGCCGGAATTGGCAATGTCATCTGTTTTGTGGTATTATATTAGACGATTCAGATAAATAGCAGCAAAAGTATATAAATTATTAAAGCACGTGTGTAACTGGCATATTTATTTTTTATTGTGTAAAATTATGGATGTTTTTTATGAAGAAATTATGTTGTTGGTACGGTAAGTGGCCAGAGTATAGTATAGAATGAAAGTCGAGCGGTGTCGAGATGTGTATTGATCTGTAAAGGTTCCCTACCTATCACTATTGTACCCAAAAGTTAACAATTAGTAAAAATACTTACAATGAGAAATGTTCCTCCCATACAGGATTGAGCGTTGACTGCTTCACTGATGAGTTGTACCTCTGAGAAGAGTTCGACATCATGTATATCGTCACAAACGGATCGCTCAGCCCGTTAGGGTCCTTTGGCACCAAGTCCTTAGCCTCGACGACTTCGACATTCAACATCAGTTCTGGGGGTTCCTTAGCTTCAGCCTTAGTCATCAGTTCATTGTGCTTATCGTTTGATATCTTAAAAGCCTCTTGCACGTAGGACAGCATAGCCAGCTGCCCTACTTCGCATCCTACGTCACAGCCTCCCACATTGTGCAGAATCTCGTATAGAATTTCCAGGTAAAGTTCATCGATCTGAAACAAGTTAAAGCATATGAAGACGTTGTATTTTCCTTAAACTACTGCGCCTTGAAATAGCTCAAGTTTAGGTATAGTTTTAATATCCTTAAACTCATAAACCTGTTTTATTCACAAACTTACACCCCACTGAACTTTTTAATCGTAATTTGCTAACTATGTGCCTAAAGAAACCACGAAAATCACGGTCAATACCCTTACGTCGAGTGGTTGAAAGATTATTTAAAAAAACAAGAAATAGTTAGGTAAACATAAATAAATAACTACCTACGTAAAGCAAGAGAGTTAAAAAATAATAACATACCGAGGTATCATAATAGTATCTCAATTTCATAAAGCCAAGGAAACGACCAAACAGTCAGCAATCCGGTTACACACTGAAGCTCAAGCTCAAACCACCATCGAATGAATCACCGATTATAACGAAGTGCTGAAGTTGTCCCTGGAGTCCGGAACTAACCACAAACTATAATAGACGACCGATTTCGAATGTAATGCCACTTGGAACTAGTAGGTGACTGCACACACTCTCTGCAGCTTGCAGGGTTACTGCGCCGACGTGGAGGGGAGGGGTGGGAAGCTTATTGATCTGATCGAAAGCTAGGACACCAGTGTTTTGGATCAACCGCGTCGTTGGTTACGGAGTGATGACTTTGTGTTTACGTAACCGGCGCGTCGAAAGATTGCGACCACTAAGTTGATGACTCACATTTCTTTGTAAATTCCCTATATCAATTTTGACTTCGATATTTTTGGTCAGAAAATCCTATAAAAAAAGTTTTTATTGAACTTGTCTTGTATGTTTGTTTGTGTGTTACAGTCAGCTGCAGAAGTTTAAGTAGATGTTACACAAGACGATTTTGACAAAGTTTCATTGAAACAATGGCATGGAATTGACGGACAGCGAGCTAATCTGATGGAGACGGAAGGTGGATAACAGATGTTTATAAAAGCTTGTAATAGTATATTTGTCAACAAAACCTCATTTTTAGGGTTCCGTACCCAAAGGGTAAAAACGGGACCCTATTACTAAGACTTCGCTGTCCGTCTGTCCGTCACAGGGCTGTATCTCATGAACCGTGATAGCTAGACAGTTGAAATTTTCACAGATTATGTATTTCTATTGTCGCTATAACAACAAATACCTACTAAAAACAGAATAAAATAAGTATTTAAGCGTGGCTCCCATACAACAAACGTAATAATTTTGCCGTTTTTTATAGATAATGGTACGGAACCCTTCGTGCTCGAGTCCGACTCGCACTTGGCCGGTTTGTAAATGTTAGTTTATTTATTAATGACCTGCACTTTGGTCATGGGTTCCAATCCCGACCGCGTCCCGGGTTCAAATCATTTATTATTCTACTTGATTATTTTTATGCGCATTCATACGTGTTAAAAACGGTGAAGGAAAACATTGCGAGGTAACCGGTTAGTTTTCTTATAAGCGTCAATGGATTTAAAACTTGTCACGTATGGAATGATAACTGCTGCAAAATGTGGGCATGTTTCAAATTTAATGTATAGACCTGCCTCTGACTACCCCCTAAGACTAAGGCTTTAAGCGCCTGGATATCTAACGTGCTTGGGGATTACAGTCGTGAGCCAATTTTTTATTTTTCTCAAAGAGTATAAGAACTTTTGTATCATTTAATAGACTTGAATAACCTTGGCATAACTAAAAATATTATTACGTAAAAATAAAACGTTATTTTTAAATATACCTACAGTCATAGACTGTATCAGCATGCTGGTCTGCCGTTCTAGGAGCTCCTTCTTCACGCCCCTGAACTTAGTCCGAAGTGTTGCCTTCCCGTCCATTTTCACTTTCACACCAAATGCACACAAATCATGAGAACAACACTTTAATTCATTGGAAGACGCGATATCGTAAAACCACTCTCATAGCGAGTTGTGAATTAAACTTAAACTTTCCGGGGAAAGGGACACGGCAGCGGCGAGTGCTGAAACTGAAATGTGTGTTGTGGGAGCTATCGGTGCACTGGCGAAGTTCGGCCGGGAGTCGGGAATGAACCGCCACTGCCGCCAAATTCTATTTTTGCAAAGCGCCTACAACCAAGACGAATGCGAACTGAACCGAACAAAAAAAAGAATTGTCCAAAATATTTTTCATACACCTCAAACGTCTGCATCGCTGTTTTTAGAATGGTAACCAACTTCCTGTCTCCAGAGCTTAAAGCTTACACTTCGCGCGAGTATAGCTTTTATGTTTCCTCCTATCAAAGTAAATCAGATCGTAATGTAGATGGTAGTTTTATTTCAAAATGCTTTTAACGCCTAATTGGAATAGATTTTTCTATTGGATACCTTCATAAAAATCATCTTATTTCATATATAATGTTTTTTCTAATGGATAATGGTCAATTTATGAGCCTCTTCAACTCGAAAAAGTTATAAAGCAGTGTATTAATGCAAGTTTTATGTGCAAACGAAGGCTAATAAAGCTCTATAAAAATATTCACTCGAATCCAATTGGCGCCAGATAGGTCATGTTTGTTTTTCTTACTGCAACATTATTCCGAGTTTTCACAATCGATAAAAGCTACCAAAGTGAAGTCAGAGATCTCAGCTTTTGTTCGACGCTGGCGAGGCGAAATATAAACTTCACTTAGTAATTATAATCTACTTCACCTTCATTTCACGCGCGAGTAACTGGATAAACCTCATCAACGGAAAACCCCTTTGCACAGTTCACACGCGCAACCGGTTCTTCATATAACAGATATTTAGAGAATGTTTATCATAATTTTGAGTGGTTTTAACACGTAAGTAGGTAATTTCAAGGTTCTTCTCTTGCAAGCAAGGCAACAGGCACGCGTGAACGATTTATTTATTTTATACGCCACGTGCGTTTATGTTCGCCAGGAACGGAAATTAGTGTTACAATTTAGTCCATTTATTTACATAGCAAAACTGATTTCAACAGGCACTTCATAAGGCTCTTGAGTGATATATTGATAGCTAATGAATCCTCATTGTGTCTATCATCATCTATCTGTAGTGTTTAAAGTAAGGTAGATATCATTGTTATGCATGACCTATCTTATAAGAGGAGATGGGTTTGCAACCTGTCATGTATGGAACGCTAACTACCGCGATATGACGGCATGTGCCAAATGCCATGTTTGGACGTGCCTCTGACTACACCCTTTAGACAACTTCAAAGATCTAAGCGCCTAGAGATCTGAGAGTATGCCTACCGTACTTGGGGATTAAAGTGTGATCCTATTTCATTTAATTTAACTTTTAGGTCCATTCCATCTATCCATAGTAAGATCAGTATGCCAGACACCATTTACAGATTCGAAGGAAGTCGGGCTATTTTAAGTTGAGCTATGTAGATATCTCTTGAAGACGCAGGCAGCCTAGATCTGTAAGCGTGAACGCTAATGTACGCAGGCAGACAAGTACATAAACAGCAAATTATAAGATAAGATAAGATGACGGTATCCATTAGGTACGCACTCCAGCAAAATCAAATAGCGAGGTATTTACCGAGATACCTATTTGGGAGTAGTTAGGTAGGTATTATAAATACCTATTTGGGCATATTACATAATATTCGATGTTTGAATACAATAAATTATTAGTTCAGATAAAATCTAAACTTGGAAATATAGATCTGGACGATCATTCGCAGGCTCAATAATTATAATAATTATTGATCCATACCGATTTGGAAACCGTAAATTCAGCCGAAACAAGATGATTTTTTATAGTTTCCAATTATATCCAAGGGGAATGACATTGAATGACAACATTTTAGTTAAAGAATACCATTGAGAATAACCTTAGAAAGTTGTCAAACTGATTGGTAGGTAATAAAAAGTAAAATGCCGTTGGCAATACGCCACGGTGATGAAGAGGGATAAAATGCTCTCGCTTCAGACATTGCCTAGGAACCTAGGTATGTACATAGGCGCTACAACGTCATACGAGTAGGTACACCGAAGCATCTGCATATAATTATTGTGCCACTGACATCAACAGCAAAGACTTTGTTTATAAGTCGTGAAATGAATATCAAATGGTCCTATAGATAACATCGTAGTTCAAACAACAAAACATCTATTCGTATATAATCCGTTTGTGCCGTTCCCTTGGAATCGTGCCCATGAAAACTAAAATCAAGTTATAATGTCGCCGTAACGTCTCAGTGCATTCAGACTCCGACCCATTTTACAGAAATAGGCGTAGCTCAATGTCTAGTTCAAATGAAATGTAGCTGTAATTGTTTGTAAATTCCTATGAATTTGTTAGTGGAGGCACGACTACGACTTACACTATAGTTAGTAGTAAGTATCTACACGAAGAGTTCATATAAATTGTACCGGTTAATATCGAAATGACCTATGGCTGCCATTGATTTGCCGCGATTCTAGATCGGGGGGCACGGCAGTGCCCCCGCCAAGTCGAGCGCGAAGCAAACACTGCCGTACCATCCTTTACAGGAACCATTTCGCCGCATTTTCAGGCCCCTATTTGAGAACCTCTGGATAATACCAGAACGCAGAAATTTTCGACATCCAGTAAGCTATAATCACATACTTAAAATACAAAATTTCAAGTCTGTAGGTCATTTTGTTCCGAAATAAAGCGAAAGCAAAGTTTCGCATTTTAAACACTCACTCACTCACTCATCAGAATAGAACTAGTACTTCCCATAAACTCAGAGAGCTGAAATTTGGTACAGAGTTAGGGTTTAATGGCCACATAAAGGGAAAACTATAAAAACTAGGATAATCGAAGATCTGGAGTACCTGGTGACCCTGATTTGAAAACACAAGAGTCTAACCAAACTATTAGAGATCGATATACAGCCTTTACAAAAAATATTCAACTTGATGGGCCGCTCTATTTGATGTCAAAAATCGAAGGTCTGAAGTATCTGATGAAGAACCTTCAGCTGGTCTCAGTTGTATTAGAGATATGGTATTATCGATATCGATTTCTTGATTATTATAGTTAATGACTATAATAATAAAGAAATCGCAGTAAGGAACCTCAGACTTGGCACGACTTTGTCTAGATTTCATTTAGTTTACAGTCTAGTTTACATTTTAGAGATAAACAAGCAGCTCCATCGAGACTTGGCTAGTTTTTTACAGAATGTTTTTGGTGGGATAAGTATTTCAACTCCAACCTCGAAGACATTATCATCTTATTGTGCTTGACGTAGTATCAATTGAACTCCATGTCTTATCGTCCTCTAGCAACGCTGATGAATACGATTTTTCTATTGACCCATAAAGATACTTTAACTATGATATTTCACAATATAGGTACCAACGGAGTGGTAATAAGTAACTCAAAATGGAATAGGTACCTGTCAGACTCTTGGAAAACAGGTTAACGAGATTCTGAAATATACTGGAAAATACGATTCATCCCGCAACCATTATAACCATAAAACTCATAAGTATCTCAATATGACGCAAATCTTCCGTAACGAATAAAATTTCCCAGAAGGTAAAGGTGTAATAAAAATAGGAATAAAACTCACATTCCATCCGATAGCCTCTATGTAGCGGTTTATCTTTTCGTTTTCATCGGGTTCGGAATCTGTGTCTAGAAGGGTTCCGTTTCCACTGTCCGAGTCGCGGATACTGGAGTTCTCTGCCTGGAGATCTACCTCGACCTTTGGTTCTCCCTCTTGGTCTTCGACCTCCTTCAATGGTGCTAAAGGAGTGCATTCTTCGAGAGCCGCCCTCTGCGATGCTTGTTTCAAAATTGATCCGAACTTCTCAAAAAAGCCGTTGTCTACCTCTTGCACTCTGCGAAATAAAGTTTTTATTTAACATCTTCATCAAGATCAGAAGTATTAAATATAGACTGAATATTTACCATTTTCATATAGGTTTTTGAGCGTGTATGCATGCATTAAAAGATTATTTAATAATACAATTTTAATAACAATAACAGCAGATACAATAAACTTAATAACCTACATAAAATACAGAAAAGAGTATTTTTTTTATGTTTTGGAAAATTTTACTTCATATACCAACTACTTTTACTAACATCACAAAATTGGAAGACTGGAATTATTGGCAAGATCACATAGTTATTAAAAGTGACAAAACAAGCTATGGCTGCTTATCTTACAAAATTATGCCAATTTATCATACAAACTATAAATATATAGATATAAATGCAACTTATTATCTAGTATTGACAGTAAAATCTTAAACTAATGACATTCGAAGAATTTATAAGATTTTTAGATGGACATTTTTTAGAGCTGCTGATACAAATTACTTGTCTAAACCAGACATCAATGTGTACTTAATATCAGTATACTCTTCGGCTCCATGTTTACTGCCCTCCCTGCCAATACCAGACTCCTTAATACCTCCAAATGCTGGTTCCGGGGCAGATAAAATGCCATCATTTATAGCTACCATGCCAAACTCAAGGTTCTTTGACATCCGGAAAGCTTGACCAAGCTCTTTTGTAAAAACATAAGAAGCCAGACCACTTCTTGTGCTGTTGGCAATCTTCAAAACCTCATCTTCCGTTTTAAACTTCAAACATGTAGCTACGGGTCCAAATATTTCTTCATTATAAATTTTCATATCTGGTTTAACATCTGTCAAAAGGGTTGATTCATAAAACTTATTTCCTAGTTCAGTGTTGAATTTTCCACCAATAAGTGCTTTTGCTCCTTTAGACTTAGCCTCGGACACTAAACCCGCAACTTTCTTAGCTTGTTCTATGTTGACTAGTGGCCCACAAGTGACACCCTCTTTATTTCCAGGTCCGAGTATGCATTTTTTGCCAATGCGAGCTTTAAATCCCTCCACAAACTTGTCATAAACATCCTCATGAATCAGAAACCTGTTGGCTCCGATACAAGCCTGACCATTGTTTCGGAATTTGGCCAACATTGCCTGGTCCAAAGCATGTTCAATATCAGCACTAGGGAAAACAATGAATGGCGCATTTCCTCCCAGTTCCAAAGACACTCTCTTGATGCCCTTAGCAGCCATTCCATACAATATCTTTCCAACATTAGTGGATCCAGTGAATGAGATGCAGCCAACACTATCATCTTCACACAAAACTTTTCCCACGGCTGGTGCATTTTTTCTACTGCTTGTGACAACATTTATAACTCCTTTGGGCACACCCGCTTCCTCAGCAAGTACCACCGCAGCAAGAGCAGAGAGTGGAGTATCTTCCGAAGGCTTAATGACACAAGTGCAACCAGCTGCCATAAGAGCTCCAACCTTACGTGTTATCATTGCAAATGGGAAGTTCCAGGGGGTGATAATTGACACAACACCAAGAGGATGGCGAGTCAATAGTACTTGCTTATTAGGCCAGGGGCTGGGTATAACTTCTCCATTAATTTGACGGGCAGTGTCAGCAAACCACTCTAAGAATGAGTTACCATAAGCAACTTCACCTTTCGCTTCAGCTAACGGTTTTCCAGCTTCGGCTGTGATGATCTCAGCCAGATGATCTGTATTTTTCACGCACAAGTCAAACCATTTTCGAAGGATGTAAGATCTATCTTTAGCAGTGGTGTCCCTCCAGGTTTTAAAGGCCTCAGATGCTACGTTTATAGCGTTCTTAGCGTCATTTGCATCCATGTCCGGAACTTCCGTAATTACGCTATCATCTGCAGGGTTGAGTACGGGAAATACGGCATTACTGCCGGCCTTCACCCAAACTCCATTGACGTACGCTTGATTCTTCAGCAAATGCATGTTTCTGTACTGTGTGAAACACTGTTTTATGCGTCGCGATGTTCCCGCTCGCAGGAGATCCATTCTTTACGAGTGAACAATTTATACTGATTGAGCTAAATTGTGTAGTGTAGCCTGTAGGTAATGATAGCCCAGTGTAGAGCGAAAACGAGATAACAGAGTAACAACAACCGAAAACCGAACTTAAAGAATTAAACACTGACGCGTTCGTAATATATTACGGACTTTGGATTTTAAAACGTATGATACGTGAGTTAAAGCAGAAATTGAATTAGTAGAACGCAAAATCTGGAATGAAAATCAGCTGTTTCAGAAATCAGAACCGAGTTATGTCAGTCAAGTCATGTAAAAATGTAAGTCAATGTCATTTTGACAATTCCATAATATAAAACGGTACGTTCTACGCAAGTTTATGAAACGCAAGTTATTTGAGCGTAACGTAACGTGGACAATCATCCTTAAAAATATTAAAATAAGAGTGTACCTACATAAGTATTGCGTAACTACCCACTACCAACCGGCTGATACACAAAGACAATAACTAACTTATTTTAATAATTTACCTACTATGTACTGCACGTACCTATAAAACCTATCTAGGATTTTAGTTCTAATTTATTTTAGTTCTTCTAAAAACGTCAATAAAATTTATATAATTTCTAGTTTAAGGAGTAGGCAGCTGGCAGCAGCCTTTCAAGATAGGATAGGTGGTACTGTTGGTAGGTACCGACTAAGGTACCTACCTACCTAGTAGCAGCCTCTGCTAGTAGGTGTAAGCAGCCACTGGTGGACAACGAACTAGTTAGTTACGTACGTACGTACCTACGTACCGTTTTTCTGATTTCCGACATTAATGCAGGTAGGTAGGTACCTAGGTATCGGTAGGATAATGTAATCGCCTATTTAGGTAGGTGGATTATGTACCTACTTACTATACCTATCTAGTTTATTTTGGCAGCTGTAACCGAAATTATAGTTACAAGCATCCGTAGGTTATTACCTAGATAGGTAGGTAGGTACCTACCCAGGTATAAAGATAGGTAGGTAATGGTATTGTTTTTAGGTATAGGTTAGTCGTTCCATCCAACCATCCAACCAACCTCGTATCGTGAACCTGTTCTTCCACAGATTTTTGTTGCTGCAACTTCTCATAGAAACCCTTCCACATTGATTCTTCATCCATTTTCGTGGCACTTTTTGTTCAGATCTTAAACGAGACACTCCGCGGCAGTAAAAACACGTCTATTCTGCTGATGCACAAATCCTCATTGGTTTGCACAGTGATGCACTTGAATGAAGGAGTCACGATTGTGCGTTGTCCAATGACGTAAACATCTAAACGGAGGCGGTTCTTGAGATTGAACAGCACGGAAATAACGTTTCGCAAAGCAATGCTAAGAGTAAAACTGAACCACTTAGCGGTCACTGACACTCACTGCATTGACTTTTAATAATTAAAGTTTTTTTCGCGCCCGGAACTCGTGAGATTTGGTTATAGATACATAAATATTTGGGTGAATGTTTTGTTTTTTACTAGCGGCCAACCGAAACCGACTGACGTAAGCTAAGATTCAAGGTGGCTGCGCAACCGAACCAAAAATCCAACTTCACGCACACGATCGGTCGCGGCACTGAGCTAACTAACCGAGCTGCAATAGCACACGTGTTTTTGTAACCATACGACAGCACGACATTAACATCATCATCACAGTGTAAACATTTGGATGATGATAACGTGCATCCTGTATCTGAATAAATTTACAAGACGAGATTCTAGGTGATTTCAGTTTGCTGAAGGTTGCCTACAGGGCCGTCTCTTCTCTAGTAGGTATATCTTGCGCCAGGGTGCGAACCTACATGCGCACCTAACTAACCAATAACCAACTCAGCCCTTCCCTTGACTGGTAGGACTTGTAGGTAAAAACATTCCTAAAGTATTAATTCTTCTTTTTTATTAGTGAGTAGGTAGGTTACTTAGATTTAAGACAAACAGGCATACGACCTGTCTAATCACCGTTGCTTATTGACATCTGGTATTCCACTATGACTATGACTCTTTGTACCGTTTGTTTGAATCTATACAAGCGGAAAACCACGAAAGAAAGTTTATTCCACAACTTGGACGTTAAGAAAAAAAGTTCTCATCGGGTCTCAAACTAGTAGGTTACTCATATAGTTTGCTTTGCTCTTTGTTTTTAACGCATAATCTTCGTGCCCTTATTCCACTCAAGAGGGATCATGTATTCTTCTTCCATTTCCCTCTATCAACTGTCATCTCAGCACTCACTCCTTTCTTACCCATGACATCTTTCACACCGTCCAACTATCTTTTCTTTCGCCTACCTCTATTTCTACATTTATACATTCATCCATCCACTTTTATTCCTACCATTCATTTCGTAACATGATCTAGTTCTAGGCACCCTTTTCATGCTCTACCACGATAACTATACCTTCTCATTTTTTCTGTCACAGGCGCTACTTTCAAACTTCCTCTTTTAAAGATACTTATTTCTTATTTTATCCATCCTCGTCAATCCATACATCCATCACAACATTCGCATCTCTGCTGCGAGAATGTATTCTTCTTTTTTCCCTCTAATGAGTAATAAAATTCTAAAACGTACATATCATTTTGAAATAATATCTTTATCGTGAAAAGTTCTGCTATTATGTTTTCAGCTTAATAGAAATCTAGGTAGGAACCTGAAGTAATATATTTATAAAAATAGGAGATGTGGCTTGTTCAGAAGTATTTCTTTTTTCGTTTCGAAAAAGAGCAATCGTCGACATACAGGGCCTTAACGTTAAATTTTTTATCTATGCAATCACACAAAGTGGATGTCGTCAAGGTTAGTATGTAAGTAGGTAATTTAAGTAGCACAATCAGGGACCGAGCACAATGACATGTAGGTACCTTAGCATGATAGCACTTATTTGTACACCTATTTACATCGGTAACTACCTATATAATGAATTACGCTAACCCACTAGGTACTGTTACTACCTATGATCACAGCCTAATTATATTAATGTGTCATAATGTACGATTGTTCGTTTTTATTTATGATTCAAGAATCAACGAATACCTAATACCTACTTTACTGAATGTTTTAGGCTTGTAGTCAGTGTTTTCGATGTAAGGACTGATTTATATTTTCTGTACCTAAGTCATCAATGTCATCATACATCACATGAATATCTGAGAACCATGTCAAATGGTTATCACTTTATCAACATGTACTTAGTGCGTTAATCATCTCATTCGGTTAGTTAGCAAAGAAACAAAGAAGCTTGACACGCAAAATATTCAGCAGAATGACATCATCGCGGTAACTTTGCTATACTACCTGTCCTGCTACCTGTCCCTGTCTGATTTAATATAAAGGAGGAAGTAAGAAATATAGGTTTGATGTAGGGGTAAAACAATGCGTGGAAAACCAGGCAGGCATGAACATAGTTAACTTGTAGTGGGTGGCTGAGCAACAGTTATGTTCGAAAACAACTATCGACACAGGTGTTTTTATCATTCTGGTCTGTCCAGCCTAGATTCTAGATCTTCAGACATGCATAGGTACACTACAACATCCCTTGGTATTTCTAACTTATTGTGTATTCGAAGCTAACGTAAGATCGATCTAATAAGAATTGTATACCGTATAAACAGTTTTCCTATCTGGGAAGTTAAGATTTACGAGTGTCCTTGGTTACCTTGAATTGGGTAGGCAATAGGCATGTCTAATACTAACGAGAAGTTTTTTATTAATTCTGTGCTCGTTGTATAACCAGCCTTGTAACTTTATAGAAGGGTCAAGGTCACTGCCTGGTAGGGTAGGGTTTGAGTTACCACCTAAATATAAACAAACTATTACACTTATTTATAGGACTCCTTATTAGGACGCGAATAAAAAACCAGACCAGTCAACTACATATGCAAAATAATTCTAAACTAAATTGATTAATCTTGACTGATGAACAGAAGGTGTACAGAAGGTGAATAGAAGAGTAGGTTAGCCTACGCCCACATAACGATTCTGATTTTGTTTATGGAATCTAGAGCTTCGAATAGGAACTTTTTTACGTCAACCCTCTGTGTTACTAACAGCATAGGCAAAATAAAGAACTGACTGGCTCATTGAATCGATAAAGACCGGGGCGTCTTCCAGTCTGGAGAGATTTGATAGCATTGATACAGCCTTGTTAGGTGAATCAAAGTTAATGCGGTCAAAACTATCTAAATACTCTATAGTTGTGTTCTCACTTAAGTAATGAAATTGATTTTTTAGGTTTACGGTCTTGTAAGGCTAAAAATATATGAACACGCAGGGAATTTATTTTAAAACCCATTAAGCTACCCTACGAGTAAGAGCTAAGTAAAGCTTATTTTTGATTATCAAAGAGCATAGCCAAATGACTACCTAAGTAAGTGATGCTCTAGAAGCTAGCTGGTAATATTTTTACTTAGCAGCAGGTAATTATTTAAATCAATTAAATACCAAGAGCTAAGTAACTTCGTGTGGTCGCAGTGGCGTAACTTTAAATCTTTTACATAACTGAAGTGATTCTCAGAAACTTACGAAACAATAATGCGTAGAAAACAACCACCCTCCTACTAACTATTCCTATTGAAGCATTACGAATCCAGAAACCTTACTTTCTTCTGCTGATGACATGATTATCTTGCAGTTTTTTATAAACAAATTTCCACGGGTCTTCGGGAATTGCAGGCATATTCACAACTACTTTTAACACTTATACTGATCACACTATAGCATATATTTCGGGATGAATGAGGAAAAGACTGATCATAATACGTATTGTGTTTTAACACCGTAAATTATTTTTTTCAGGCTTCGCGGCGCGCGTTATGTTTGCGACTGGATACTGAAATGCACGACAAGCGCTTATGCGGCAAGCTTTGTTTGCCTGGGGTTTACCTACTCTAGTTTTTTAGAGATGCGAGGTTCAATGGTACGTACTGCTAAGTTGTGAACGTTTTTTGTTGTTTCATTGTTAACACTTCATCAAAACACTAACGCTCGTATTCAAGAACGACACTATGAGAACACGCACCCACAGTGGACGAAATCTTTTTTCATAAACATCACTTTATGTGTTGAGCGGCACTATGGCGCACGCTACCGTGTGCCTTTAGAGCTCAACTTTGGCTAGAGGCACACGACAATGTGCCTCTAGTCACACTATGCAGTGTCGCACAAAACATAGTGATTTTTATGAAAATAGATTTCGTCCACTGTGGGTGCGTGTTCTCATAGTGTCGTTCTTGAATACGAGGGTATGTGAAGTATTCAACAGCGAAGGCCAAGTAAGCCCGTAGTCAAATTGTAACGAATTAAAATTAATAGAAGTGAAACACATCCTTGAAGATCACTAGTGGATCCTTGATCGTTTGTGATGTTCGGCTATCATCGGTCTTTCTTTTATCTTTCAACCTTTGTTCTGTCCCACATCATCACTTCATAATCCCATACAGATCACAATCAACTTCTTGTCACCCGCATTCTGTAAGTATGCTTTCCAATGAATTATTTGATTACATTTTCTTCGGAATTCCAGCTAGTTATAATTCTTATGAAACAACAACAATCTCTTCTATGTTCTGTTCTTAATATTGATAGGTGAGTTTTATTAACGCCCTGTGTGTTACTAATCCTTATAGAGGGCCTCTGATATTTGTTGATGAATGTACGATCTGTGTTTCTCGATCTCTGGAGTTTCTGTCTAATTTGTTTTATGATGAGTATATCTCTTGATTTTATAGCATGTAGGCTTAACTTTATCTTTCTACTCAATGTTTGTCTTCAGCGTGATAACGAGCTAAATAAAGCTTCTCGCACTAATAGGAGGAAAATTATGCATGAATTACGTATAGCACAAATAGCCCGCACAATTACCTTAAGTGATTTATTGGTTTATTACCTATATTAAATGTGACCACTGTTTTTTCAGTCAATATTTTGAGAACTTTATTCCTACAGAACCATGGCAGATCAGTTTTTATCACCCTTGCATTTTAATTATAGGTAAAGGTTCTTTTTTCTTATGTTTATAGGTATTACCTACTAGTAAGTAGGTATATAGGATCAAAGCTATGGATCAAGTTTCTTGAGGCAGAACAATAGAAGCATAAAATTAAATTACCCACGTAAGCTAGGTAATCCCGTGAGTACAATCATGAGTAAACAGTTCTTCAAAAATTTAACAGAAAACCGACAAAAATATTTTGACCAATCGAAAAGTACATAATCGACGAAGACATAAGTTTTTAATCTTTTTTCAAGAAACTACTAGTCCTACATAAATATAATTTAAATGGGACCAACTTTAGACTATTCTCTACATACGATAGAAATCAAATCAAATCGGACCAGGCAATATAATACGACAAAATTATATTGCCAATAAAACACAACAAAAAAATAAACGCGTCTTGCTGAGAACCTTCTTTTTTCATCAGTTGAAAATACGTTACAAAGAATGATGTCAGAAAAGCCAGAAAAGTAATAGGTGGTTGGTAGAGTTTATTTTTCGTGATGTCAGGATGACCCGGGCTAAGAATGATTCAGAATCTTCAGATAAAGTAAGAATTTCCGGTAATTACATATTTTGTCTGAAAGATCGGGGACTCGTACAATAAAATTAAAGGAGATTTAGTCTTTATATTTAGAAAAGGAATTTAGTTTGCAGTGATATGTACATTCATATATACACATAAGGCGAGTGTGAAAGGGAGCGTTGGAAGAGGAAGACTTCGGCGTATTTTCCTGGATCAAATTGGTAACGTTTTGAAAAAAGGCCGGGTCAAGAGTACTCTAAACCGACGAGCATGCATGAGGAATGTGATGAGAGTGAATGAAGCTAAAGAAGTATGTCAGGATCGTAGCAAGTGGAAAGCCGTGATCTCTGCCTACCCCTCTGGGAAACAGGCGTGATTTTATGTATGTATGTATGTATGTACATTCACAGTTGACAATATCAGTTGTGTGAACTTGTGTGTGCAAAAAAGACAACGAGAAGGTGTATGCTGACTGAGAGGGGGAAGCCACAGGAGTATGTTGACGGAGGAAGTGTTTGACTGTCCATAAGCAACTCTTAAAATCCTTAGATTCTGACGAAGTAGATACCAATGTTTTTTTCCTTTATTTTATTGAACCCCTTATTTAATACAACGGATTCGATATTTACTGCTAGCGTGGCATTTGAGTTTTATATTTCCCCATCACCTTTATGCAGTTGGTGATAGGGAAATATACCTCTGTACTTAGGGAAAAAATAAGTGTTTCGTAAGCATATAAACTTCGAATGCGCAAGCAGGAAAGTGATAATACGTATAATACAAAGTCTAGTCACATCCTCATCATCCTCTCATAGTAGTACAAAGGATTGACCACAACACGTGAAGAAACATCGCAACGGATGAATGTAAAATGACCCCACTTTAAAAAGGCTAACGACCTGATGAGGTCAAAGGAAATCTTAGTATGAACGTAGTACGAGTATTAATACAAGATCCAGCTGTCTTCTTTCCTGGCCTTACAGCTCGGTCCGTCTGCACTTTTATTTGTGGATTGTGGATTTAATTAATACATACATACATATACATATTGGCGGACTTTACACACAACACTATCTAGCCCCAAAGTAAGCAAAGCTTGTACTATGGGAATCAGATAACTGATAGAATACTTATATACTTTTTTTTTTGTAAATTCATACTTATTATACATAGTAACACCCAGACACAGAACAAACATCTATGTTCATCACACAAATGTTTGCCCTGGGTGGGGATCGAACCCACAACCTACAGCGTAGAAGGCAGAGTTACTACCAACTTGTACACACTTTTGTGTGATGAATGTTTTGTTCTGTGGCTGTGGGTGAGTGTGATTAATAAATGTTTGTTTATGTACTTCAGTATTTAAAAAATGTAGGTACCTTATAGGGTAAAATAATTTGACTGGTTATGGTATTTAGTATTATTATTTAGTAATAGTATTTAGTGTTGGCCGAGTAGTGGGATGTAACTCGACTTAAATCTGAAGGTCGTGGGTTCGAATCCCGGCGTGCATCAATGAATGTTTCTGTTCGAAAATTTATATGCGCATCAAAAACACGTGCTTACAACGGTGAAGGAAAACTTTCGTGAGGAAACCAGTTAGTGCTCTAATAAGCGGCGATGGGCTTGCAACCTGTCACGTATGGAATGCTAACTACTGCAAAATGTGGGCATGTGCTTAATATAATGTTTGGATATGCCTCTGACTACCCCCACTAGACATCTTCAAAGGATCAAAGCGTCTGAAGATCTGAGAGGATGTCTACCGTACATGGGGATTACTGTCCTATTTTTTTTTTACTAATATTAACAGAATATTTACAAAATAAAATACACCAGAACCAGTAGAGCTATCTAAAGACCGTTGCAAACGTTTTAGATACAGACGCCAGCATAAGTTAATTTATACAAAAGTCACAGTTGAAAAGTATATGGTAGAGCTACAAAACATAACTAGAATAGAAATATAGAAGAATACTAACAAATAGGTAGGGTATATAAAAACATGAAATGTCTTATTTCGAAATACAAAAGATCTCTAACAATTCAAGACAGAATGCAACTCGAGACAGGATGACATGATGAATCATTAATGTAAATGAACAGCATTCGACGTCATGCTAATTATTGTAGTTTCCATATTATGCAAATAGGTTAATACCTGAAGGCACTAGGAGCTAAAATAGTTTTTGCTTGTTAAATTTTGGCTTTCCCACGGACCCTTTAGGATATTGGTAAATAATGTTCCCAATGCTGAGTCTAGCTGGACGCAAATTCTCGATGAAATACATCATAGTAACGCCATCTATTACAACGTGACGGAACGAGACTAGAAGCTCACGATTTCTACTCACGCGACCCGAATACTACTATGTTTGTATACTGTGCTAGGTACTAGGGCATGTAAACCGATTAATCGATTAACCGAAAAACCGATTAACCGACTGATTTTAGGTCGGTTTTTTCACCGGTTTTTTTGGCAAAATAACCGGATATTCGATTTTTTCCAAATTCATTATTTTTGCATTTTTTTTATCATTTTGGCAATATTTTTCGGATTATAAACCACCCTATGTTTTAATCGGGCATTATAATCTACATCTACAGCTAATTTCATCTTAATACGTTTTTTCGTTAAGGCCTGATTGATATTTAAACATACAAACATCTTCACAAACTTTCGTATTTATAATATTATTAGGATTTGAGTACGAGAAAGAGTTTTAATACTACCAATTAAAAAAGTTAATTATTCTTATTCCTATATTCTTAGTTGTTACCTAGAAATATCCTCACTTAGACTCGACCTCGTAACCGTGTTTTAGTAGTTGTAGTTAATAAAATGACTTCGAGTTTGCCTCATGTCGAGGATTCCTCAACATATTTCCTCAGTGAAGAAACTGTCAACTCAAGGTATCTTGCGATCTACCTTGAGCATTCCTCGACAGCTTCTAAACGACTGTGTAACGTTTCTTTGACTTTCGTGACATTTAGAAACCACCACAGGTAATTGAGGAATTGAGAAAACTCCAAAAAATCGATTTAAGATGCAAACATGAAGTATTATTTTTCAAACTATCGTGATTAGTAGACATAACAATAGATTTAACACGGGTGTTTATCACGTAATTACCTTTAATTTATTTTCCCGACGTTTCGGCTATAATTTTTCGCTATAAATAATATTTTTTTATAATTTTTAATAAATGTTTCGGTTACAATAGCCATGGTCGCGGGCAGTCTGGAGAACACGGTGCTACCGTCGAGAAGCGGAGGCAGTTGACGAAACTACCCTCACTTGGTTGACTTGGTTGAACTACATGACCCAAAAGTTCTGTCTAGTGAACGCCATTATTATAAGATAATAGTTCAGGAAGCTATTGAAATCAAGAAGTACTCAAATTTAAATCGTGAAGACGGCTATAGACTCTTATTCTTGGAATCCTGTGGTTACTATATGTGCGCGTCGTGACAGACCATCTCAGTGCGTAGATACAGTTAGTGTGGTGTAGTGTTTCCGGAACCGGTATTCTTTGTAAGAACCGGGAATTTCGGTACTTTTTTAAATCGGTACCGGGATTTCCCGGTTCTTTCGGTATTTTAGGTTCTTGGCAGTTTTTGATTTATAAAAGAAGTGATAAGGTTCAAAAGTCAACTACAATTAAGATCGACGAGAAAATAGATAACATTAAGAATGAATATATATCAGAAAAATGATATAGAGCCGATAACAGGACCAGAGGTTCATCGCGCGCTTTGCAGCATGAAATATAGCAAGAGCCCAGGTGCAGATGGTGTTACCACCGAAGCCTTAAAAATCGGAGAACCAGTACCACTCCCACACCTTACGAACCTTTGTAACTACATTCTTCAGACCGGTTCTTTTCCTCATAATTTCTGCCACTCCACCATTATACTCATACATAAAAAGGGTGAAAAGTCCGACATTAGCAATTATGGTCCCATCAGTTTTATCTCACACCTTTTTAAACTATTCATGAAAATTATCGAAAATCGAATATCCGGTGAGCTCGATTTACATCAACCACCAGAACAAGCGGGTTTCCGCCGTGGCCTCTCCACGACGGATTATTTCCATTCCCTTAACCAGCTCTTAGAAAAACGTAGAATTTAATATCCCACTTTATCTTGCATTTGTAGATTACTCAAAAGCTTTTGATAGCATAAAACATAAACCATTATTCGAGTCACTTTCTAATCCGAACATAAATTAAACGTACATTCAACTTATCCGTAATATCTATAGCAATAGTACAGCATCCATAAAAACCTCACTCACGGGGCTCTCTTTCCAAATTGTAAAAGGCGTGAAACAGGGAGACCCGCTTTCTCCTAAATTGTTTACAGCTACTTTGGAAGAAGTGTTCAAGCGATTGAAGCCCAAATGGGCTGAGAAGGGCATCGTCGTCGGAGATAGCAGGCTAACAAACCTGCGCTTCGCCGACGATATTGTCCTTTTCTCCCCCACAGCTGCAGAACTAGGCGATATGCTTCAAGGACTGAACCAAGCAAGCCGACCAAGATGTGGGACTCCGAATGAATATGAGCAAGACCTAGCTGATGACCAATGGAACGAAGAGGAGATTGTACGTGGAGAATGTGGAGATTGAGTATGTCCATGAGTATGTGTATCTCGGCCAGATAGTTTCATTCCAGGCACAACAAAACGAAGTTGCTCGACGCACCGAAAACGCCTGGAGAAGCTTCTGGTCGATGAAACATCTTATGAATGGCGAACTGCCACTCTGCAATAAGCGCAGACTTATGGACATGTGCATTCTCCCAATTCTAACGTACGGTGCACAGACTTGGTTCCCGACAGCTCATGAGAGATACAAACTCGAGGTTTGCGAAAGAGCCATGGAGCGTAGTATCTTAGGAGTCAGACTCACAGACCGCATACGAAACACGATACTACGCTCCAAAACAAACTACACGCCTTCGAGGCAGACTCCGGAGGAGATGGCAGGACGATCTCGACAGTCATTTAAATGACTGGCGCAACTTAGCTGGAGATCGAAAGGTGTAAAAAGAAGGGAGGGAGGCCTTTGCCCTGCAGTGGGACGATATAGGCTAAGATAAGATACCGGCCCCTAAAATTACTGTGGTTTTGTTTATAATATCACAAAAATCATATTAGGAGTATGATAATACGTCGTATTTGAAGTAAATTACATTCTGTCACCATTGTTTGGTATGAGGAACAACGTAATACTTACCTTGGAGTCAAACGCGCGACACTTTTTTCTTACTTTTCGCACGTGGCGAGTCCTGCGAGGCCCGCCGAGTTATAAAAATAAAATTCCCGAAAGTACCGAAAGAACCGGGAATCAAATTAGATTTCCCGGTTCTGAACCCTAGTGTGGTGTGTCGTAATACAAACATGGACATTTCTATTTCTGAAGACCAAGTGAGGGTAGTTTCGTCAACTGCCTCCGCTTCTCGACGGTGGCACCGTGTTCTCCAGTCAGCCAGCGACCATGGCTATTGGAGCATAGCCGAAACGTCGGGAAAATAAATTAAGGGTAATTACGTGATAAACACCCGTGTTAAAACATGAAGTACTTTTCAAGGGGTATTGGAGGGGTCTCAGAAGAGTTTGAATCTAGTTAGTTTTGAGGTTACAACTAAGAATTATGAGGTGTCATTGTTAACTATTATGACTGATTTACCATATTTTTGCCTTTATTACTTTATTAGAGTAAGGGTGAGTTTTGAGTACATCAAAATATTTTGAAATTTAACAATTTAATTTATTTGGTGCTTGCTTATTTGAATAATAAGTTAATTTTCATTAAAATGTATGGTTTTATTATGTCCTAAGACACCTATATAAAAAACTTGAAAAATAACCGATTAACCGGTTTAACCGGTTATTGAAAATTAAAAACCGAAAAACCCGGTTTTTCTAAACAACCCGGTTTTTACACGCCCTACTAGGTACTAGCAGTACTAGTCTAGTCGAGACGAGACAGTCTAGTGACCAGCCAGTCTAAGTTATGCGTTTGGAATTACCTATACCTACCTGGATGTTATGATTATTTTTGCGACTACCCTGTACCAAGTTCGTAGCCAGGATCATGCCCTGTCCCCCGGTTTATTGCGATAGCTTTATTGAGAGGGGATTCTAGATACATCCTAGATTTTAAGAATATGCTGCTAATAGCAGAGTGCACGATATGAGAAATCTTCCACACTTTCTGGATTGATAAGGTTTATTATGATTGTCCTTACTCGTAATGAAACATTGCACGATTTTGCTATTTAATCTGCACATGTTTACGCACGACCTAGTCTACATTATATACCTATAGGTATCTATATACAATTTATTATCTTTAAAGAGGAAGCTATGCGTACTAGAAACACATAACTATCTAATTAGTTAACTAGTGAGTTATCTCATATCTACATATAATAAAACTGTAGAAGAGTTCAATTCTGTACATTGAATGAAAACTAAAAAAAATACTCCTAGAGGCCTACAAGTAAAACAAGCCAAAAAAAATCATTTGGAAATTTTTGTCTGTCTGTCTGTTGTCTGGCTTTCACGCAAAAACTACTGGACGGATTTTAATGAAACTTTTTTGTTATATACTTATTAGTCCTCGGCAACATATAGGCTACAATTTATTTTGAAGAGTGGAATACCAGATGTGAAACTATCTGTCGACCAGCGAAGCGGGCACGGGTCAGCTAGTCGATAATGAATTTATAGACTGCCATTTTTATTTACAAGTCAATCTATTTGCTAGTCTATCTTAGACTACAAATCCAACGTAAATAAATTCAAATTGCCAACAGGTACTCATATTAGTTATTATTATGTATCTTACCGATTTGTGCTTTCCTTCTCTGGTTTTTCTGTCTTTTTCCCGCGCCATAAAAATAGACAATCCAAAGCTCCTTTTTTGAAAGGTGGCTTCAGTAGTTTCCACTTCTTCTTTGAGTCTAAAGTCTTTGAGGTATCAGTTGTACATATTGAACTCACACTAAGAATATCAGGCTCGGAACTGCCCTTCCTAAGGTCACACACACTCGAATAGTTTTGGCACTTATCAAACACTAAACTTTCCGAAGGACATGTCTTTCTTTTAGAAAGAGGAGTTGAAGTAATAAAGTTTTTCACCTTTAAATCTACACCACTGTCTTCTAATTTCGGTTTAATTGTTATACCTTCGCTGATGCTGTGTAGTTTTGATCGAGGATTCCTCGGGGCGAGTTTCGCATTTAGTATGCTAGTTTGTTCGAAGTTTTTACTTTTCATAGTGTGATGAACATCGACGAATGCTGTGACATCCTCGCAACTTCTGGCACTGTACTTGGTTCCGCTGAACCCAGGTTTGTTTTGCTCTGTGGGTTTTGGGTCGCAATGTACGTCGCCCATGCTGGCCAGGTTGTCTTCGCTCTTGGACAGAGCTTTCGAGAAGAGATTCTTTGTGCGCGGCGGTCGCGTTGGGGGTGTTTCAATAATGATGCGCCTTGCGGAGGGTTCGTGCGTTCTCTTATTGTGTCTGGAGTACTTTGCGATAATTCTGTTTATTTCAGCGCTATTCTTGCGTCTATGTGTGTGTCGTTTGAAGTTGAGTGGTTGTTGATAAGAGTCGGCCACGCTTGCGCCGGCGACCCGCGCTGACCTCTCGCGCCATTCCGTCACTTTGTCTTCGATCACTCTTTGTAGCTCCAGCGCTCGCATCATAGGCAGTTCTGGCATCTTTGCTAATTTTATCCTATCTATAAATGTTGCTTTGGTTAATTTATTTGGTAAACTTGAAAGAGTGGGTCTCTTATCAGCCTTTTTCCATGCAGCTGAAACAAACACATAAAAACCGTGTTACACAATTTGATTTGTGACCTACAGCAAGTGAACCTACCTACTAATAAAAGGGGTCTTTGATGTATGAAGATGATTTAATTAAACGTCTTAATGAAGCGTGTGGTGTAAGTGGTTCTTTAAGGACCTGAGTTGATGCCCTTTCAAACTCCAACCGCATGCGCTTAAATTGAGACCTTGCTTGATGGTTAAATTTCTTACTAACTTGGTCAAATTATACTTATTCCAAGACCTAAAATAACTATTTCATTTTGTGTCCTTTTTCAGATTCTTTATCATGTTTCGAAACCGCACGAACATTTGAAATTTTGCTGAATCATGCACTTACTTATATCCAAAGATCGAGGGAAAGACATGTTGTGTTATTTTTATAAACAACCTTCTCACGTGTTGAACGATCTACGACCTAACTAAACTAAACCAACACTTTCAATTTAGCTATAGATTTTGACACGGGTCTTTATCACGTAATCGCCTTTAATTTACTTTACCGACGTTTCGGCTATATGTTACAAAATCTATAGCTATGTCTACTAATCACGAGAGTTTGAAAAATAATACTTTCAATTTAATCACTAGTTCGGGAAATATGCAGTTCCATGGGACGCGGCCTCCCGTTACGGACACTGCTCACAGTCTGTAGGTATGGTAGGTACCATCACCTACTCGAACACACATTTAGTTACACGCAGAGGAAGTAACAGCTACGATTTCTAGCATCGACGGAGACCGACATCCTTCCGAAAAAAACATGTAACCTCTGCATCCTACCGGTAAGTAGGTATTATAGCTATTACAATACAAGTCTAGTTGAATACGAAACTTTATAAAGCATCCGCAACGATAATATATTCGGGTTTTGTTGTTGGAATACAATTCAATAATTCACGCAAATCGTTTGTTCTACTTACATGATTTAGAAGAAAATAATCCAGACACAGACACAGAAACGTTGTTCTTGCGATCACAAAACTAAACAATGAATGAATTTATCAAATACCATCGAGTACACTACGGTAAAGCAAGAGATAGGTACGATAAAACTGTCAGATGTTAACCTGATGAATTTGAAGGAAAGCTATCGACCAAACAATGTTATGCTCCCACCTACCTATTTAGATAGCGGTTGATAGCAGATAATACGAGATAAAATATTCTCTTGTTGTTTTCAAACAAATATCATGAACTCATGATTCATTCTATTGCAGTTGCAAAACTCTAGAAGCAAGAATCTGTTAGGTAGTTCTTTTACATACACCTAATAGAATTGTTATCAATGTTACGTAATTTTCTCTTCCAATGAGCATGTAGGTTACCAACGTGTTTCGAAATTTGATGTTCAACATCTACACAATGAATTCAATACCATTGTTTTTATGCACTTCTTGAAACACGCAAATGTTGTAAGTGAGATTAAAGATTATTGGAGGATAAAAAACACGTAATCAAGGTACCTACACAGTCAATACGAAGGCATCGCTTTCAAAGGATTCCATAGCTCCGGTATCGTTATAATTACCTAATTATTTATTATGTGATTCAAGAAATGACTTAGATGTATTTTTCCATATATTACAAGCAACTTCTCCATAACAGATATCTGTACCAGGTACTGTTCCCAGCTATTTAACAAAAATAATAGCCGTGACGAGGGCATTTGAGTGGCCTAAAAACTCCGTCACCAGAGTTGGCCACTCATACGAACCTACTTACTTATCAAAAATATTCGATGGTAAAGAATTAAATGCTTAGATTTTACGATGATTTGAGAGAAAAAGCACTTACCATTATATATTTAGCACCAATTCCAACTTCTTTAATAAATAACACACACATTCCCGTAGTCCTGACCCCAAATTAGGATTCTGTTTCGTGGGTATCAGAAACTACGAGCACCACAACAGCCACACCTTCACTTCACGCTCTCTATCTAATCCTCTAGTAACACGGGCACAAGGCTCTAGCTGTGTTCACTGTGAGCTTTTCAAAGTTCTTGCGGAGGTACACTGAGGGACACAACTTGACGCAAGCCCAACAACCCATAGTCGCAGTGTTATGATGCGTCAGAGCACACGTGTGCTGGGCGCACGTGCAGATTCCACAGTGAGCTAGCGACGTTCCAGTTGGATGCTCCTGCACTTGACTTCGGACCAGCCCATCCCGACAATGGTACAATGGGTTAAATAGAGCATCTACTGTGATAGATGAGCATTACATCAGATTAGCGAGGTTATTCGGAGTAGATTCTTGATAAACAAATAAATAAAAAAATATAAAAAAAAACAGATTTTAGAGGTAAATTTTGATCTAGCTAAATAAACCAGGTATCATTAAGCAGGTACATATACCTAACTCTATGCTTTAAAACCTGATTCAGATACATTACACAGTAGACTTTTTATATAACGAGTCTCAAACATTGGACCTGATGTACGAAAACGAAATGCTTTCTGGGTCAAATATCGGTAAATCTGTCTGCTAGACTTCGCTCAGGTGGATATCAAAAAGAACTGTGCTAAATTCGTGTCGCTTTGAATAAGTAATAGTCATTATCTACAGCGTTACGCGGGCATTGTTTGTCGCAAGCGTGACAAGTGCTTCCGCCAAGTTCATTGTCGTGTCGAAGCTATGCCGATCGTTGCTGCGACCCCGCCCTTATTTACAATTTAAATTTAAATAACCACGCAAACTTATCGATTTTAAATCCACATTTATAGTTAACTTTGCTTTAGGTTAGATAAGCCTAAGATTTGTTGTTTAACCTCATCGTATAGGAATGTCTAATCTTAATAAAGGGCTATCTCGGTATCAGCCGACCTTGCTCTCTGACGTCACAGCACCGGATCCATCGGATATTGGATGTATTAGCGCGAAAGCTAAAATTAACCGTCCTATTACTGAACTCATTAAAACAATAAGGTCATTTTCATAATGATTTTGTAAATTAAGTGGCGGTACTTGATTAAGAGCAAGGTTACAGCTGTCACGTTTATTAACAGCTCACAATGGTCACGTTCTGTTAATAACACAAAACAATCATGAAAGCATATTAAATTCTCACCTTTTCACTGAACAAAGGTAACTGAACTGTACTAAGCGTATCCAAATCCAAGTCTTTTATCACTCATTGCTCGTCTCAATTGCTTAAATTGGCTTAAATTATAAACCGTGGACACAATTGAAATAAGGATAAAAACTCGGCGCCCGGTTATTTAGGATTTCTAAGAATAATTAGCAGAATATATGCGAAAGACTTTTATCTAATTGGCCCGAGAATAAAGTAACCCGAATGGAGTCCAAATGAACCATTTTATAATCGCCAAATGATGATAACATTGAGGATAAAGTTTACCAAAACAGAATGCATGATTACGAGTTAATTATCCTTTAATCGGTTCCTATTATTTTATTATCCTGCTTATCTTACTAATATAATAAATGCGAAAGTTTGTTATTCATATTTATGAATAACTAGCGACCCGCCCCGGCTTCGCACGGGTAGCATGTTATTATACATATAAACCTTCCTCCTGAATCACTCTATCTATTAAAAAAAACCGCATCAAAATCCGTTGTGTAGTTTTAAAGATATAAGCAAACATACGTACATACGCGGGAAGCGAAAAGCGACTTTGCTTTATACTATGTAGTGACAAACACACAAAGGGAGTTTTAGGAGCCATTTTGGAATGACACCTACAGCAATAAGTAGTTTTACCAATCGTGTTTCTGTCTTTGGATAAATTAAACCCATAGTTATCTACAGGCTTATTCTTTTGAACTATTAAGAAAAACACGATCAAAATGATAAAAACTCTCAACTGCTTAAAAATGCGTTTGACAACAAAAGATAAATCACGAAAACTTTAAATTCAGTAAGAATACCACTTTCCTGCAAAGTTGCGGAATCTCAATATATTACGCAATACATCTTTGAATGCAAAGAGCAAACTGAGAACGTTGAATTAATTAAATGTGAAGTGCATACTTAAAGACTTTCCAACACGACTTCCGGTGCATACGATACAAACAATGCTACTACAATACGGTCAACTGTAGGCAAACGTGAAGCTATGACCGCAATAATGGTCTGCCATGTTGATTATTACGTTTTAAAAACTAAAAAGAAAACAGACAATATGATTCGACCAATGGAAAAGTAATAGAAGGAAGTCCCATAGTTATCTCTAAAGTAAGTCTAAACAAAAAAACATCCAAATCGGATCACCAGCAGTTGGCCTGAGCACGAACCACTATCGTATCGATAACGTATCGTTCAAATGCCAAAACTGACACTTTTACTATACATAAAGATACTCTTACTCTAAACACACACAGCCGTGTTGGCCGAGCGGGAGGTACGTCGACTTTCAATCTGAAGGTCGTGGGTTCGAATCGCGCCGTGCATCAGTGAATTTTTCTGTTCGAAAAAATTATATGCGCATCAAAACACGTGCTCAAAACGGTGAAGGAAAACATCGTGAGGAAACCAGTTAGCATTTCTTATAAGCGGCGATGGGCTTGTAACCTGTCACGTATGGAATGCTAACTACTGCAAAATGTGGGCATGTGCCAAATATAATGTTTGGACGTGCCTCTGACTACCCCCACTAGACATCTCCAAATGATCCGAGCGTCTGGAGATCTGAGAGGATGTCTACCGTACTTGGGGATTACAGTCGTGATCCTATTTATTTTATTTTACTCTTACTCTCTAACCTGGTCAAAAGATATGCGCGAATAGAGAACCTCCTTTTTTGTCGGTTTAAAATGGTCTGCCGCACAGCCAAACAACTGACATCACGTTTGCCTAGATCCGCCGACCGTACATGTTTCCGATTCACTATTTGTTAAGACACATAAGGGACGGTCGCAATACATTCTTCTGTATTAGTATGCAGGCATCGTATTACTACGGTACTGTGCGTAATATCATTATGGTTTTCGAGGTCTTGGCTCCTTGATCCCAATCCGGAAAGGAGAAAGTTGAATTTCACATATTATTCTACCGATTTTTCACGTAATTTTAACCTTACATGCTTGTTTTTTGTATTAAAATATTTTTTAAATAAAACCTGTTTATTTTGTCCTTATAAATGCAATAATAAATTAACTACCTACGCTTTTTAAATAACATAAATTAATTATAAGTATGACTAAAAATGCAGACTAAATCCATGGCACCCTGTTGCTTCTTCATGATGAGCCGGATATGCTCGAAACGTCTCCCCTGAAAAAAGAAGGAACATTTTAACATGACATAATCACAAAAAAACATTTTTGCGACGGGGGTCTGTGACGTCACTAAGTAATAATTTTCACATTATCGGACAGGGCTGTGTAGTTAAAAATAACAATTGACTAATGTTATAAAGGAAAATTTTACAGGTATGTTATTTGTTTCCTTATTTTAAATATCATTTATTTCACAAACATATCGCAACATAATTTATAGTACAATAATTAATCAGCTTATAATATGTTTTATGATGAAAATATATTTTTCAAACCAAGCTTTTGTAAAATGTGTAATGGAAACCGCAAGCTAACTAAAATTAGTCCAAACGCAGCCAATTTGCTAGTCTTGATGTCCTGACGTCGAGGAATTCCTATGGCCAACAAAAACAGGACACCGCGCCTAAGAGTAAGTTGCAGGCAGAGTTAGTACCAACTGAGCTGTAAGGTCAGTTAATACACAAATAACAGTTGTAATTTGAACTACTCACCTGAAATACGGTTGAAAGTCGTAGACATCGTCGATGACTCTACGCACGCGACACGCCACACCACAGGAAGGATGCTGGCTGCCGTACACGGTGATCGCACGCTCTAGCAACTGCTGGGCTGATGTTAGCTCCACCACTGGAATTATGCGTGTATGAGTTAATTGTCAACTTTGGTGACGGCCGAATGCCACCTTAATGCATTCATGTCAGGACTCCTCGCATCGACCTAGCCTGGGTTAACTTTATTCTATACCGAAGTTTTATATTCTTCGATTTTGATAAATAACATTCAATAATCACATAGTCCTGACTTACCACTAGGTTACCCTGTGTCGTGGGAAATCAGAAGCTTCGAGAAACATGGTACCAACCAACCACACCACCAGAAAAATATTTACAGATCATACAAACATTTGTCGAATACATTTTTGATAACATCATAGAGAATGAATGGTAAGAGAGAATAATAACGAAAAGAGGCTTGGATTTATGTAAAGTTTGTCAAATGCCACAATCACGGCCGAATCTACAATGTGTATTTTCTACTCTAATCTGCACGAATCTAAAAAAAATGATCTAATAAATCTCTATTGCTCGCATAAACTCTGTTCATTATGGTATGTATTGCGTGCATTTCTGAATAATCAATCTATTTTGAAATAATCATAACCGGTTATAGGCAATTATTTATGTGTACAATTAATTCCTTCTGAGGTATTTCCCGTCAATCAGTTACAGCACCAAGCTAGGAGCTGTAAATAATTTGAATAATAACATTACAAAGTAACTTACCGTTGTTGCTGCCTCCAAACTTCCTGTCCTCCTCGTCATTGTTATCAGGATTGCTACTGCCCTTCTTAAAATTAATCAGTTTCGGTATCACTAACAAGAAACACACAACAGCAATCATGGTCACGATCTTCTTGAAAATCAAGAACTTCAGCATCAGCTTCGCTATCGTCAGAAGATCCAATTTCAGATGCAGCTTGTCGAATAGTGCCATCCCGAATCCGCCAAAACCACCTAAACCAGGAGCCGTGTAAGGGACTCCATACGACGGACTTGGAGGTCCGTAAACAGGAGCGAAGGGCTTGTGAATCGGTGGGCCGTACGTCTGCGCCGGGGGGCCGTAGGTTTGCGCCGGGGGGCCGTAGGACTGCGCAGGCGGGCCATACGATTGCGCGGGGGGTCCGTAACTGTTAGAAGGCGGGCCGTACGAATTCGGTGGAGAGTTGTAGGAGATATCAGTTTCAAACTTCACTGGTGGTGATGAGTAGCTCGAAGAAGGTAGATAACTGCTCGACGGACCGGAGAAACTACTTGATCCCGAAGAGAAACCGCTGTCACTTGAAGAGTATGATGGTGTGTAGTCGTATCCGGAGCTATAGGTATCATCACGATTCGCAATCTTCTTCTCGCTCTCCTTAGCGGTCACTATAATAACTCCTTGCTTCGCTTTTTCAGCTTCGACTCGGGATTTAGAATAGGCTTCTAGGTAGGTATCCGTTTTCAGGGCTTTCGTTCCATTACTAGGGCTCATAATAGCGGAAGCGCACGCGCATAGCGCCAAAATCGGAGCCAGTTGCCTGAACGCCATATTTCTTTTCCTACTGGGAAGCAGTTGTCGCCATCGATCGCGGCTGACGAATGACAAGCGACGTTGGCTCTCATTCAGTTTTCACTTTTGACTTACAGTAAAAGAAGCTAAATATGATAATGGAACACAATTAAATTCTTAGAGTGAGCCGGGCTTGGGTCGCGTTGTTCATGGCAAGTAGGTGATCGTGTGCCGCGGAACGCATGCTAAGTAGACGCGTTAGAGCGCTCGCCCTGACGACTAACCTTCTTAGACCAGCTGCCCCGAACTTGGGACCATTCATCGCTTAAAGAAATCTTTTATAGGCCGCAATTTGTTTGTGAAAGTTTATCGTTGCGCCTATCCTATCCTATCTATCTACCTGTCATATAATGATACATTTTTAAATAACCACTTTGTCACAAAACTAGAACCGCGAGCTATTCTCTCTACAACATGCGAAAGGATAGTTGAATTTGTATTTTTCGACTTCAGACAATAACATTTTAATGCAAATTTAATGGAAACGTAACGGTTCACGAAAATTTCTTTTGGATATATTCCAATAAGTACAATAAAGCTACGTTTAAGCTGACACGACAATGGAAGCTGGACTGACAATTACAAATTCTATCTAAAGGTATTATTACGCACTAAATTCAAACAGCGTCCACCGTATTCTCGGGCATTGTATTCACTTTACCCGTCGGTTTGGTCCAAGCTTAAATAATACAATGTATGGTAAGGTAAAACAAACGTCGAATGCATAAATCGTATTTAAATCCTGATTTCTACTGATCAGCAATGCGTCGCCAACACATTTTCACTTGCAGTGTGAGACAATGCTGTCAGTACTCATGAATGTTCATGAAAAGTAAATGCAAATTAACGCAAAATTAACGGGTATTCTTGGTCAATCAATCAACTAGAACCTAAATGCAAATCTTAGTAACATTAAATGGTGTTTTGGCCATCACATTGTCCATTTTAAGCTTATTCGATTAGATAGTTTGTATTCTGACAAGACTTAAATGAATGCGCGTTACGTTTTTGAATGGTCAAATAATGTGGACTTATGTCGTCCATAAATAGCGTTCTTAGAACTAATAGGTACTTACGAAGAGCTAGATAAGTTATGATCAGCTCGTATTCTGACATTGTGCTCGTGTGTAAAACGAGTCCTAAGCCAGGCTGAAGAGAGTGTAGGGACTTTTGCAATACGGGAATCAGAACCGTCATATAGCTTTTGTTACCAGTACCTTTAATTATGTCAGCTGTAGTGTCTGTAATAAATGCTACCTACTAATATTATAAATGCGAAAGTGTGTAAGTGGGTGTGTGGTGTGTGTGTGTGTTTTTGTTACTCTTTCTCGCAAAAACTACATATACATTAAAATAACACATAGGCTGCTTTTTATCCAGTACATTACAGTACAGTACCACCCGTGCGAAGTAAATATTTACGCTTAAATAGTTAATGAGGTGTTTTAAAATTAACATTGAGTAGAGGCTGATTTTGTTTGAGGCGTTATCGTGTAGGCTGCATAAACTGAGAGAGTGATTGTAAGACGAAAGTGTCAATATGAATAAAATTGTTGTTGTAAAAAAGTACATTTATTTACTTACATACTCGCAGATTATTCGAATGCGTTACCCATACTCAAATATCTCTCTTCGAAGAACTTGTGTCTTTTTCTTGAGCTCTGTTCTTTTTCTGGATTAACAAAGAATGAACTGATGGTCTTCACAGGTTTTTTCGTATTCCCATCGTCATCTACCTCTTCGAAAGAGCATCTCGCAGCTTTTTCTAACAGCATCCTCTCTGAGGTAGACCAGCTGAACCTCACTAGGAGGGGATAGCCGAAAATGTTGTCTATCTGATCCCGAATAAAGTTCTTTGTTAGTGGATCTGAAACGAGGTTGAAAATAGGTTGAAAGTGATGATCTAAAGTCATAAAAGTACGAATTCGTGCACCAAGGTTTTATCCACTCAAAATATTTACGTGTCCTAATAGATTTTAATTAAATATCTCCTGTGACGATGGGCTTGCAACTTATCACGCAATGCTAACTACTGCAAGACGTGCCAAATTTAATGTTTGGAAGTGCCTCTGACTACCCTCGACAGACATCTTTAAGGATCTGAGTGCCTCTGAGATTCAAAAAAGTCTACCGTTTTTTGGGGCTTTCAGTTGTGCACCTTTATTTTTTTTATGTAAATACCTCCAGGATATCCACTCCCAAATTCAGTGTGATCCATTTCAAGCCCTTCACGGAACTGCCACACCTTCAGTGCATGATCTCTAGTCACCTTGGCGACTATACTAGCAGCAGACACTATGGGGTAGATGGAATCAGCCTTCTTTGCCACCTGGAAACAAATTTATGTTTTCTATACAAATTATATTGAATAGTTATGAGTAACATTATTTAATACTGACTGGTCTCACAGCTCAGTTGGTAATAACTCTACAAACGGTGAAGGAAAACATTGTGATGAAACCAGTTAGTATTCTTGTAAGTGGTGATGGGCTTGCAACCTGTCACTTAAGGATTGCTAACTACAGCAAAATATGGGCATGTGCCAAATTTAATGTTTGGATGTGCCTCTGGCTAACTCCACTAGACATATTCAAAAGGATCTAAGCACCTGGAGATCTGAGAGGATGTCTAACATACTTGGCGACGACTACAGTCGCGAATCCATTTTTTTTTTTTTAATCTTTGTGTTTCTAAGATTCTTGGAGATTGCAGCTGCAATCCTATTTATTTATTCTATCTGCTCTTACCGTTATTTTGTAAGTAGGAAATATTTCAGCCAGCTTCGCTTGATACTTCTCTGGCGGTCCCACTGTATCTACATATACTTCAGCGATGTTAGCACCATTTTCAGCCACTCTCTTGATTAGGCTTATTGCTGAATTCATTGAAACCTTAAAATAAATTAAACCTGATCTTATTATTTTATTATTAATATAAGAATAGGACTGAAATGTCACTGATGTGGGTTTGATCCCCACCCAGGACAAATATTTGTGTGATGAACATAGATGTTTGTTCTGTGTCTGGGTGTTACATATAATATTTTATAAGTAAGTATGTATTTACAAAAAAAGTATACTATAAGTATTCAATCAGTTATCTAGTTCCCATAGTACAAGCATTGCTTAATTTGGGGCTAGATGGCCTTGTGTCAAATACATTTATTTAAACACTTTTCTAGCTTTTTATATACAGTCGTGGTCAACTAATTAGGGACACTCTTTGGTTAAACCGAATTGTGAATTTATTTTTTATTTTCCAACGAGTCTAAACCATATTCCATATCTCTTACATGTAAGTATAATTAGTCATTTATGTGCCCGATTATACAAACAATAACAACTTCTTAAACATTAAACCTCTTTACAGTATAGCTGATAGATTATCGTAGTGCTATTTGTTCAAATAATGCTAGCTGGCCATTTAATTAGGGACACTGAGATATTGCGTTCTCTATTTTCAAAATTTGAATCTCAATACTTTTTTACTTCTTCTCTTATTGTTTCGTGGTAGTTTTGGCGGCAATCCCGATATTTATTTTAAGTTTTGAAAAATATTTTGAAGAAAAATGGGTAAAAATAAAAGTTGCGCTCCAACACTACGAAAAATTATCATGAAGTTTGTTGTCGAGCATGGTTGGCCATACCGAAGGATAGCAGAACATTTAAATTGTTCAAAAACTATGGTATACAATGCAGTGCAACATGTCAGACGCAATAACACAGATTTAAATGTGCCCAGAACAAAAAGATCGAGAAAAACAACTCCACAAGAAGATAGAATGATAACCAGGTTAGCTAAGAAAGATCCGTTTCTAGGCTCTATTTTAATTAAATACGAAGTGTTTGGGACAGACGAAAGAGCTGGTGTCTCAGCGAGGACCGTTCGACGACGTCTGGTAGAAGCAGGGTTGTTCGGAAGAGTGGCTCGCAAAGTACCGTTGTTGAAGAAAGAACATAGAAATGCTCGTTTGACCTACGCCCAATGGCAACATGTATTATTCTCTGACGAGACCAAGGTTAATTTGATTTCTTCAGATGGAAGGCAATACGTACGGCGTCCAGTAAAAGCGGAAATGAATCCAAGATTCACAAAAAAGCAGGTGAAACATGGCGGTGGAAACATTAAAATGTGGGGTTCATTTTCTGGACGTGGATTGGGACCTGTGAGGAAAGTTCAGGGTAACTTAGACCAACATCAATACAAGGCAATATTGGAGGAAACGATGCTTCCCTATGCTGAGGAGCATCTCCCTATTATATGGACGTTTCAGCATGATAACGACCCGAAACATACCGCCCGTTCAGTCAAGTCGTTTCTTACCAGTCAGTCAGTATCGGTGCTAGATTGGCCAGCAAATAGCCCGGACCTTAACCCAATCGAGCACCTTTGGCACGAAATCAAGAAAAAAGTAGCCACTTATCGTACCACAACTTAAGATGAACTTAATGAAGCTTTTTGTGAGGCATGGGCAAACATTCCTGTCGAAATATGCCAGAAACTGATAATGTCTATGCCACATCGGTGTCAAGCGGTAATTACTAACAAAGGTTTTGCTACTGGGTACTGATTTTACTCGTAATAAAATGGAGCTGTTAAAGATATTATAATACTGCAGATTATTAGTTTTGTTTAACTCTATTTTTCATTATAGTTTACTGTCCTTAATTAAATGTCCAGCTACAGAATTATACCTTAAAATTGAATACATGTTCAACCTTTGATATTAAATACTTTTTTCTATTTATTTATTCTTTTATTTACAGCCATTTAAAGCATAATAATCGGACCAAATTATGCAAATAATAGTTACTGAGAAATCAATAGGGTTTTATATTTGTATGTACATAACCGGTTATTGTTCTTCACTATCTTGCATGTCCCTAATTAGTTGACCACGACTGTATATTTTTTCTGTCCTCATGATTTTTTTGATTTAAACCTACAAACCTCATTCAGGGAATGCTTTGCCCTTTTATACATAGAATTGGAAATGTAGTTTGGTGAGATAACTTCACATGCCCAGCCAACTTTGTTAACTGCTTCTTCATCCGAGAGCATTTTAGTAAATATTTCATCTCTTTTAGCTTCTGTTAAAGCTTTAGAATCAGCACAGCCAAGATCTTTTAGAACTTGATCTTGACTCAAGGGACAATAAGACACTCCATACACCATTGGACCTGTAACATTATAAAATCCATACTTACATTCAATAAAATTGGACAACTTGAAGTAGTTAGGTACCTACTGGAAATAACAGATACTTGCCAAGCACAGGTCCTCGCCCAGCTTCATCTATACCGAGCTTACAAGGTTCTGACTTGCAAACTTGTGGAACTTCGGAAGAATTCACAAAGTTTTTGAAATTGTCTTTCAATTTTATATATTCTTGTAACTTGTCTAAAGAATCCATTGCTTTAGCACAAGGGTATTTGATAATTATCGTTACAACGCTTAAATTTTTATCTCTAACCCAGTGATATCTTTGCTCTGTAAATATCAAATAATCAAACTTAGTTGTAAACAAAACTCGCGCCGTTATGTAGTTTTGTTGATTGATTTTAAGCCAGAGTCTCGCTCAAGCAGACTAAACACAACTTGTTGCTGACAACATGTTGTCAAACAAAATAATATTACAAGCAAGCAAATAAGCAAACGATGTAGGGCGTGTACATACACAAAGAAACAGACAACTAGCTTATCGAAAATGTTTTGACGACTCATATTTATTTGTTCGTCAAACAAGCTGCCCAACTGTTGTCGAAATTCAGATTCAGAATTATTATTCAGAAACGCGGCTTTACTTTACTAGCGTTTGAATTGGCGTGACATTGACATCAGTTAAATAGTGACAGCTAAATATTTTTTTGACAATGACTTTGTCATAGACTCATTGAAACATCAGAGATGTGCAAGGCAAGGTATCAATCAATGTGTATGATGTACGATATGTATATCGATTCTCAATAATCGAAAATTAATAAATAACTATTCTGTAGCGTTAACTACACCTACTCATGATTATTATTATTGTAGGTTGTAGTTCGATGAGGAATAAATTGTATCTGATCTATTTGTATGAATGAGATTGATTGTTTGAGAACATGAATGTCATGAAAACAAAGTACGGTAAACAATAGAAACAGCGACCGTGATTATTACGCGATTTTTTCATACATTCGAAGATAAAAACGGGAGCTTTTAAAAATACTTTATGAAAATATGTGTAGTTAATCACAGTGTTGAGTATTTTTAACGTGGTTAATATATTTAGAACTAGCTGACCCGTGCCCGCTTCGCTGGAGGATAGATAGTTTCACATCTGGTATTCTAATCTTCCAAAATAAATTATAGCCTATATTTTGCTGAGGACTAATAGCTACCTACATAACAAAAAAAGTTTCATCAAAATCTGTCCAATAGTTTTTGCGTGAAAGCCAGACAACAGACATACAGACAGACAGACAAAAATTTTAAAATGTTTTTTTTTGCTTGTGTTACTTATATGATGACCCCTAAGAGTATTTTTTTTAGTTTTTATGCAATGTACAGAATTGAACTCTTCTACAGTTTTATTATATGTATAGATGGAATTGAATAAAATAGAATAGAATCGTGTATTTTGTGTTACAATTTATTTTATTTTATTATTTTACAATTTAAAACAGTAGATATTTATTGCAATAATCGTGACTATAAAATTAGTCGTCAATCAGAATTATTGAGCTATAGGATCAGCAAGTCTACGCTACTTGTTATAGCCCTGGTCTTTATTATTACAATAATCAAAAGAGAAAAGGTTATTTTTGTAATTTTTGTATTAAAAAAAGTTCATGATTATAATGATGATGATGATGTTGGGATGAGAAGTTATATAAAAAATCGAGAAGATCGATCAAACAAGAAATGCATTGCAATAGTAATCGGAGCCGCTGAGAAAATATGCACGCACTGACTTATAGCTCAACAAACAACACTACGCTACAACTCCATTGTAGTGGCCAGTGCATAGCATAATATTTTTAGATGTAGAAATCAGGAGTGTCATCTAAATTAAAGTGTTCCTAATCGACAGAGCTAAGGTAAATATATTTTTTATTTGAATACTTCCTAGCACATATTACCAATGTAGTAATCAGTGAAATCGTTTATAGGTTAGAGTAGTGCGATCTAATATGCAGAACAACCCCCAGGAGCTTTCATGGCAGGCGATTCAAGCTATCGTCGGGGTGAAACTCCCTTCAAATGTATTACGTTTCGATGATATCGGATTCCACTTAGTGAATAACACCCCTTCCAGTGGAGAAGATTCTGATTCAGATGTTGAAATAGTTGAAAATGAATGGGAATCCGATAACAATGTCTCGTCTCGACCCGAGCATTCCGACAACGAAAAAACCACATCTCCTGATAGGGAACAAAGCGAATCGCCCGTTCTACATCTCGTCGAACCTGATAATAATAATTCAGGAAAAGACTCCCTGGACTACAGAGAATATTTAGATAAAATTGAAACCAAAGAAAATGAAAGTAAACATACTATGTCTCAGATACAAGCAGATGATGCGGACAGTTCCAATGGGAATGTTATGTCAATTGAAAATTACTTGGAGGTGACATTGTCAACTGACCCTGAGGCTAGTCATATTTGCAGCCAGTGCAATCAAATGTTTACTAGTGAACCGTTACTTGCCTCACATAAATGTAGTGCTAAGCCCACCGAAGAAAGAAAATACCCCTGTCATGTTTGCTCAGAGAAATTCCCCAGTTACTGGGAACTCAGAAAACACATGAACAGTCACTTTCCTGGCATGCTGGACTCAAAGTCTAGTTTTTGCCACCTTTGTCAGAAGGATTATACCAAGACGGGGTTTATGAACCACCTACGCAAACACACAGGCGAGAGACCGTTTGTCTGTGAGCTCTGTCACAAAGCTTTCTCCCAGTCTAGTTCCCTCTCTATCCACATGAAGTTCCATCTTAATGTGCGGAAACACGCTTGCACTGTTTGTGAGAAAAAGTTTGTGACTAAGAGTGAACTCTCCCGCCACATGACTGTTCATACTAAACAAAAGTCCTACTACTGTGGTGTTTGTGACAAGGCATTCACGCGGTCTGATAATATGAAGAAACATGAAAAAACTCACGGTTGATCGATACCTAAGATCCTCCTAAGACACCTGGAGTGTAGAAGGATTAATATTAAATATCTAATTTAACTGATATAAATTCTGCTATAAATGCCTTTCTTCTGTATCAAAAGGCTTTCATAAAACTATGATATCAGATTCTCTATTTGCCAAAAATGTAGTTGTATGTTTGTTATTTTATACCAAAATATGATCTAGTTCATAATTTAGTCATTATGGTGTGTTTATTGTGTTTATGCGAGCTTTGGAGCTCATTGTGTGCTGCTGTAGCTGCTTTTTTACCTAGGGATTTTTATTATTTATACATTATGATTTTCATTTGCATGTTTGGGACAATAATATACTAGTTTATAGGAAATACTGCCTTTTCAGGTGCTTCTTATTTCAATAAGGTTACACGCACATATCTCAATCCAAAGTTGCCTTTTAGATATGATAAAGTGATAGTTAAACATGTGGTTATTGGTCAGATGACCAAAGTTTCAGATAGCCTTATTGTAATAATGTTTATTGTTTACTTTAGATAGGGGAAAAATGTCTAATACCAAAAATGAGGCCTTAAAATGTCACAACTTTTGTAATACTTGTTCCTCCTTCATATAAAAGAAGCTTTAAGTAATATATTTTTGTAATACTTTACATTTTAATGATGTACCAGTTATACATATAGTAAAACTTTGCCAAATTTTAGATAAGTGTTTCTTACTATTGTATGAACTGTGTTTAAACCAAAGCAATAACTTCTAATGTGCCTATCTTTATATTTGTAATTTTCACTATTAGTATACCAAATATAAATGTAGATATAATTATATTGATTCAAAAACTAGGCAATGTAAGACTTCATTTGATGAGCTATTCAATTTCCTAAGGTCTCTAGTTTTATTGCTAAACTCTAGCACAATCAAGTCAATTTAAGAAGCCCATGGCCTATTGTTATGCTTCTAATGGCCCAATGACTTTTAACTGATATTTGACAAATTTATACTTCATCACAATATATTTATTGGTCTTATGTAACTCTTTTTAAATTAACGTGAATAATGTCTCCAGGACACTGAAAATAACCAAATATTTTTTGATGAACTTACTCATATCATCAATTGGCTATGGTAAAATTAGTTAAATAAGGTTCATCAACTATTTTTGATTGTGCCACTTTTCGATTTTACTGGTTGTTTAGTGTTTACAATATTTATATCTAGTGTTTATCATTGACATAGGCAATAATATTAATATTTTAATATATTTATTGTATTTAAATAATGGTTTTAGATGTATAACATGCATGACTTGTTTGTAGATTTAAGATATTGATATTGAGCCAAATAAGAAAAAAAATACACAAAAATCTACAAGACTGACGATAATATTCAGAGTAGATATTAACTCACGCACAAAAACTTATTTATTAAATTTGATGAACAACAATTTTGTAGTAATCTAATGAAACTGCACCTTGTTATACATTCATCATGACAATTAGATTAATAATATATTTTATGAAAACTGTAATAATAATTTTGGATTTTATTAAAGAGTTGTTTGTTGCAAATAGGTATGTTTTATTTCAGAACTAAATCAGTCGTTTTCCGTTTGTTCTAGGTTACGGTAGCGTCTAACGATGTCTGCAAGGTTGCGTAATCTTAATACGTATGAATTGCATAAGTATCTTGTTAATGTGTATTGTTTGAACACGAAGGGATCTACGAAGCATTTAAAACGGGACACGTCAAAGGATAAAACGGACCTTGATGTTATTAGAGAGAACCATAAGTTTCTGTGGGAGGAAGACGATGTCACCGATACATGGGAAAAGCAATTGGCTAAAAAGTATTACGATAAACTGTTCAAGGAGTATTGCATTTGCGACTTGAGTAGATATAAAGAAAATAAAGTGAGTTTAAACTTAATTTCAATACACGAGAAAATGCTTCGTAAATAGATGCTTAAACTTCGTAGTTCCTACTCTTAACCGAGTAATCAATTAAGGCTTTATTTGTTACATTCTTATCTTTAAAAATGTAGAGCTTATCAGCCTATGCACATAATTAGTGCTTAGATAATGATTAATGATGTTTATACTATAAGCTGCCCAGTTAGGTAGTGGTGCCCTTATCGTTTGTTAGGTAGGCACCCATCTATTATTATTCTCGTCGTAAGGAACGTTACATTTTATCCGTTCTACGCTCTTAACCGTAAACAAGTTCAATCTCGAAACGAAGCCAAGCCATGTTTCACATTAACCCTAGCCTATGGATCACACAAAAGGCAACATTAAAATTAATTTATGCGTGCGATGCTGGCCCCTATGCATAAGGCTGAGATGGGGACGGGTCCCCTATGTGAGTCAATTGCCTTTTTTTGCCCGCGAGACCTTCCTTTGTGTTTAACTGGGGAGAGCACAAAGGCCGTATTGCCTTTGTAGGCTGGCTAAATATAGCTGCATGCATTCATTCACCCGCGCGGTTGTACAGTAACGCACATCTGTCCGTTAGGCCGCCCTACTAAAGCAAAATCAATAGCAAAATGCATCGCATAGGCTACGAGGCATTGTTGCGCTTATAATAATAATACCATTATCAGTTAAGTGTAGATATCCGTTATCATGCAAAGATGTTACCAGCGACTTGAGGTTTTTTATACTATGATGTTGCTTACCTTTATTTATAGGTAGGTACTTACTGGCCTCTCAGCCAACGCTTGTAGCTCGGGATAAATCGTAGATGCCTCTGTTCTATTTGTATAGTATAGGTAGGTACCTACCTACGTCAATGTGGTGGCTGAGACAGGAAGTACTAATGAATGTAGGTTATAAGGCCGAGGTAGGGGCGACTGCATTTGCATATTATATGTAACATCAGTGGGATATAATTTGGGTACATAAGTGGGTAGATACCTACCTAGTTATCTACTAGTCGGATCATCTTCTAGTTACGAATAAGTTCCTATAATATATATATATATATATAGTATTCATACTAAGTACAGAGGTCAAAATATAAACAAGGCCTGTGGTAGATAGGATAGTGTACCGGTAAGTACTCCTGATAACCCATTTAGTTTGCATCCAACACGTCATCACGTTCGTAGTGAATTTCCTAGAGAAAAACCAGAGTCGGTAATAAATACGTAGGTAGCACAGCTTGAAAAAGATAATAAAAAGTTTCTGTATATAATAAACCCACCTACTACTTACCGTTATTTTAGATAGGTTGTAGGTGTTACCAAAGTACCTACCCTAATTACCTATTTAATTTACTACTTATAAAAAATAATAGGTGGCGCTAAGATGGCGGATTGAGCAGGAAGTGATTATGGGGAAAGGTCAGTTCCAATGTGGGAACAAAAAATGCAACAGCGATCAAGAACTGAAGTCCTGGGAAGTTAACTTCGCATACCTCGAGGATAGAGAAAAGAAGAATGCTCTCGTAAAGTTACGTAAGTAGGAACCGACTTTGGCAACTACCTATGAGTAGTGTCGTTCTCACATATCGGGCATGTACCTACCTACTTATGGAAGAAAACGTTTTAGTTTTGATCCTTATTTTCCTATGGGCACAAACTACCTATCGAACGGACTCGAACGTGTGCTAAAACAATGCTAATGCCCTCTGCGTCGTCGCTTCGCTTAGCTAACCACAGAACAAGTAGGTACCTACTTAGTACTAGTACCTAGGTGTCTATCCTACCAACTCGTAAATAGTAGTAGGTACCTATCTTAGTGGTGGTGGTACATTAGTAGGTACCTAATCAAGAGATACTAAGACGTTTAGTAAGAAATAAAATACCTTCTCCAATATTCTTTTAGGCTTATGCCCAGAATGCTCCGAGAAACTGAACTACAAATCTAAGAAGCGCGAAGTGAAGCGACTCAAGAAAAGTCATAAGAAAGCAAAAAGGAGCAAGAAGAAAGAGAGCTCTGACAAAAAGAGCGAAGAAGAATACAGCCCTCGAACGCCTGCGCCTGAAGAGCCTTCGACGTCGACCGAAATAGTGGAAGCAACAAATGACAATCAGTCTTTATGGAGTAAAGGTAGGTTGTTTTAACAGAAGCATATCTATCAAAAATTGCTTTTTTATTCATATCAAACGTAAATATCTTACCCCTTCTAGTACAATTCATAATTTTTGGAGTACAATTCGTACAATTCCATAGAATTGTAACTGCATTTAAATAAACCCTTAACCAAGGTGGGTTAACCGTATGGGTAGTAGCACACTTGCAGCTGTAGTCAGAGCCTAAGTTTTTGTAAGCAGTCTTGTGCCCCGTTACGAACGACGAACGACACATCTCAATAAGTGTGACGAGGTTTTTTAACCCACTTCAAAAAAGGAGGAGGATCTCAAGTCGGTTAATTTTATTTAGAGACTAGCTGACCAGTGCCCGCTTCGCTGGTCGACAGATAGTTTCACATCTTCAAAATAAATTATAGCCTATATGTTGCCGAGGACTAATAGCTACATAACAAAAAAAGTTTTATCAAAATCCGTCCAGTAGTTTTTGCGTGAAAGCCAGACAACAGACAGACAGACAGACAGACAAAAATTTCAAAATGTAATTTTTTGGCTTGTGTTACTTGTATGAAGACCCCTAGGGGTATTTTTTTTAGTTCTTATTCAATGTAAATTGAACTCTTCCACAGTTTTATTATATGTATAGAAAACAAGTTTCCATATTTATGGAAACATAGCGATCCGTGATACACTTATTTATCAATGTCAGATATGACACTGGTTCTCAAAGTTCTCATAACTCATCTCTACCACACTTGAAAAAATACTTACGTGTAATTTTTATTCCAGGCGTACAAGAAACTGAAGAGAAATCGAGAGAAGAAGAATTCCAAGATTATCTCGAAGATTTGCTTTTATAGCTACGGTTTGCAATTTTACAAACGTATAACTCTACGGCCCTTCTCTACATATGAATAACAGTAATTGGATTTAATCATAATGTAACTGTTATAACACAAAGTGATTATGATATCGTGAATCCTACCTCCTTATATTAAGAACGCGATTGTGATGTTTGTATTGTAGTCTATCATATCACGCCTTGAACATACATTCATGATCTGGAATAGGTATGCTAATAAATTTTATTTATTTAGCTACTAGCTGACCCGTGCCCGCTTCGCTGGACGTCAAACATTTACAAACAAAAAACATACAAACAAACAAAAAAACAAATCTATATCTATTCTATATGTTGCTGAGGACTGATAGCTATATAACAAAAAAGTTTCATCAAAATCCATCCAGTAGTTTTTGCGTGAAAGCCGGACAACAGACAGACAAACAAAAATTTCAAAAAGTTTTTCTTTGGCTTGTGTTACTTGTATGAAGACCCCTAGAAGTATTTTTTTTAGTTCTTATTTAATGTACAGAATTAAACTTTTCTACAGTTTTATTATATGTATAGATAATCGGTACTGGGCACAATAGTTAAGACATTAGTAAGTATATAAATGGTGTAAATAAAAGAAGCTAATTGTTTATTGAACATCTTTTATTGCCTTCTAATTACATTAGGTTTGTTTAGATGTGTATAAAATGGAATAACTACAATATTTTTCATCACATATCAATACTCATACGTATAGATATTGACGCTGGATAATTGATCTCAAGGTTCCAATTTCTAATGAATCTCTTTTGATTTCGCTCATTGGAATGCTATAAATATTCTTCAGATCAACTAAAAGCAGCTGGACTCACAAAATAAAATCTGATTACAATAACTCAGTTTTGCACAAATAACTAATTAAATAAAATATTCACACGCATAACAAAACATAAAAATCTAGCTGCCAGTTAACACAGCTTATAAAACATTGGCATTTATGAAATTAGTTCAATTCGAACGCAAAGCGCAGCAAAATGTATTTAATTGCCTCATCAATGTTACTTATTTACGTTCCACATTCTCGCAAATCGTGGAACCGATCACAATAATCACAACAATAAATCGACTCGACCAGAGTCTGTAGACGTTTGTCTACTTTCGAGTGTGATCTGCGTAGACATATTACCATGCGATCGGCTAGCGTTTTCTAACTAAATTTGTACGTATGATAGACATCTCTATACTTTAGCAGAATACGTTTGCACATGGACAATTTGTCTAGCAGGGTTGTCTCGTGTCGTGTACAAGAGTGTGAGTGTACGTATTTATTTGTTTTGCGCCTTTGAGACGTCTTCGTCGTCGGAACAGTCTTCGTCGTGCGTGTGCGTGAGCTGACGCGGCGTCTCGGGGCGCACGTGTGGTAGCGCCTGAAAAACATAAAAATAGGTATAGCTACAAAACCAATGAAAAATGTGGGCATGTCCCCAGTGTAATGTTAGGAAGTGCCTCTGACTACCCCCTTTAGGCATGTTAAAGGAGCTGATAGCCTGTAGATTTTACCGTACTTGGCGATTATAGTCGTGATCCTATTTAAGTAGTTAGACAAGAATTAGTCGGTTCAAGCTGATTACGATTTTATCAGTTCGATTAGGTAAGAAGTAGAAGGGGAAAAAGATAGTGGCTCATAAAGTGTTGTTCACCTTCGCATCTACAGACTCGGATGCTGTGCCTGGTTCCTCCGACATATCCTCAGTTATACACACGACGCCGTGACTGCGCGGAGCACTCGTTTGCCTTGATCTGAAACGAGCATGTATATGATAAAAACTTAAAGGAAACAGAAGAAAATCTTTCAACCAAACGATCAAGAGGCGATGTTAGTTTTTGTAATTTTATGAAGGACTAGCTGACCCGTTCGCGACTTCGTTCGCAAGGTAAGGTGGTAGATTAGCGGTGTAGGTAGGTCTACTCTATGAAACCTATTCCAATTTATTATACCTACTTTTGTGATAATTAAAACGATAAACAAAACAGTGCCTACCTAGGTAATTAGGTTGGTAACTTCCTCATTAACCGACGAAATAAGAGGAGGCTCTCAATTCGACGTGTGCTATTTACCTTTATATTACCTATATTTTGTTGTTGTTGCTTTTCTATGTACTTAGGTACCTACCTACCTACCTATGACCGGAAATCTATTTTACCTGGTAATCTGATTGAATACAATTTGAATAGGAACAACTTTAAGACTATTCTCTCCAAATAGAAAACAAAGTCATCCAGCAACAAAAAAATGTACGCATTGAATTTAAAACCTCCTTTTTTCGTCGATTGAAAATAGTAAATAAATAAATATAAAATTTCGAGACGAAAGTGATCCTTGTGATTTTATTGAATCACTACATAGTATAAAGCAAAGTCGCTTTCCTCTTCCCGCGTATGTATGTATGTATGTTTGCTTATATCTTTAAAACTACACAACGGATTTTGATGCGGTTTTTTTTAATAGATAGAGTGATTCAGGAGGAATGATTATATGTATAATACATGCATAATATAGTAGAGAAACACTGATCATTTTAGAGGTTTCTAATGTGATGTCGTAAATAAACACATTTTTTTGCGCTTACATTGCAAATGCTGGCTGAACCCCACAAGATATATCAAAATAATGTACTACAGTATTGTACACCTTAAAAACGTCTACAAAAAAGTCCACGATGGTATTAGAAATGTCTTACGCACAGCGAAGCGGGCACGGGTCAGCTAGTTAAATATATTTTGTCTTTGACTTCATAGTTATTCGTAGCTAAACTTTTACCTGTCGATAGTTGGCGTGTCTACAGTGAATCTCTGTTCGTGTGCGACAGTAGACTCGTGGGGCATTAGCATAGCGGGTGCACGGAACATGTAGCAGAACGGATAGTACATCAGATTCAGGAACGAAGCTGCGTAGAGATCTGCGTACCTCACCACCTGAAACAAATATGTTTTACTAGACGACCCGTGACAGACGTTGTCCTGTCAAATTTCAATAATCGAATAGAATAGACTGAATGTTTTTATTCTGTGATGTCAGATTTGTTGCACACCAACGCCATCTATACAGAAATCATCCCTTTTGCGTTTTTTTTTCGTTTTGGGGATGTTATTCATATTTTAAAGTAGTCTATTATTTATTCGGGCAGTATATCTACATCTACAGCAAATTTCAACTTAATCCGTTTTGTCGTTTAGGCCTAATTGAGAAACAAACATACATACAAACTCACAAACTTTCACATTTATAATATTATTAGGATAACAAACTTTTATGTATTCTATTCAAGTTTCATTTAAATTGTTTTGGTCGTTTGTGGGTAATTGAGGCATTAACATACAAGCGTCGCAAACATTCGGATTTATATTAGTAAGATTTTGGAAAATTAAAACGATAAATATTAATTTGCGGATAAAAAATACCACTATAAAGCCAAAAGTAGGTAGGTATACCTAATAGGGTTAAAGCTGATTACTCTTAAATAATATTAAAAAAACTGGCCATGTGCGGGTCGGACTCGCGCACGAAGGGTTCCGTACCATTATCTATAAAGAACGCCAAAAAAAACACGTTTGTTGTATGGGAGCCCCACTTAAATATTTTTATTGTTTTTAGTATTTGTTGTTATAGCGGCAACAGAAATACATCATCTGTGAAAATTTCAACTGTCTAGCTATCACGGTTCATGAGATACAGCCCTGTGACAGACAGACGGACAGACGGACAGCGAAGTCTTAGTAATAGGGTCCCCTTTGGGTACTTTGGGTACCCTTTGGGTACGGAACCCTAAAAATGTAGATGTTAAATTTGTGTAATTTTGTAATTTTGCTAGGAATATGTCATACCTGTGATGAGAAGAAAGTCTGCCTAGATCCAGATCTGAACAGTGAGCCGAGCATGCCGTATGATAGGTCCATTTTGTGCGTGACGTCACGAATAGACATGCGCAGTTTGGATATATCAGGCTTCTCCTTTGTGCTGGAGTCCAAATCTCTGAAAATTTAAAAATTATCTTAATTAATAATTGTAAGTAACAAGTTGTAGGTTTCGCACAACTATCCTTCCTGGCAAACGAGAATGGCGCAGCTACTTGTGAGGGTGAAACATTTAGTACGAGAGCGTTTTACTGCCGAAACGGTATAAAATCGTTAGATTAGTAATTTTATTTTTCAAACTATCGTGATTAGTAGACATAACTATAGATTTTAACACGGGTGTTTATCACGTAATTACCTTTAATTTATTTTCCCGACGTTTCGGCTATGTTACAATAGCCCGTGTTAAAATCTATAGTTAGATTAGTAATTGATTCTGAAGCCGACTAAGTGGGCCGTATCGGGTGACCATTTCTGCTATTTCAAAAAAGGCAGATAGTTTTAGATTATCATAATGTCTGATATTAAAAATACATATAGGTACATATTGCAATTTTTTTCCGATTAAATATTTATTTTCGACGTTTGTTTGTGACCTAATTGCATTTCCAAAAATGTAACAGAAAAGAATGTTGTCATTGTTGTAACTTACTTGTACATATCTCCCAATTGAACATCTAGATTCTGCAGCTGGGCGAACAGCTGACACTTATCAGTCCACACGTGCAACTCTTGCACCAGCTCCGGCACTATGAGGAATGTGCGCCAGCCGCCAATTTTCTTCGATTTGAGAATATCACCGAAGATGTGGTCACCGATGTACAGTACATCCTTGCCTTTCGCGCTAATCAGTTCAGTGAAAACGTCGCATGAGCCTGGAGACGAGATACTTATATAAGATGACTATGAAAGTGACTTTGACAGCTCAGTTGGTAGCTTTGCCTTCTGCGCTGTAGGTTCTGGGTTCGATTCCCACCCAGGATAAACATTTGTGTGATGAACGTAGATGTTTGTTGTGTCTGGGTGTTAATATGTATAATAAGTATGTGTTTAGAAAATAAAGTAATAAGTATTCTATTTTCCAAAGTACTAGATTTTAATTTGGGGATCGAGGCCATGTGTAAAAAAAATTGGAAACTCATGCCAAGGAAAATTGGTTGAGTATTTCACTTTTATTTTTAGTTCACTATTACCAATATACTTTTAAAATATGTAGATACTAGAATGAACTAGAAATTCTTTTTTTTTTATCTCGGATTAATTACTACCACAACTGGCCAGGTTGTCTAGGTCGTTCTCCTATTTTAGGCCTGTCGACTACCACTGTATTTGGTAATCTATGGATAACTAGATTTGACCAGCACTCCAAATGTGTAATTAAGCTTACTAAAACACAGCAGCTGGCTTGTGACCTACTAATTAAAACATTTATTTCGAGACTGATAGAAAAATGTAGGTACCTTAATATATAAAACTCTATACTGACTAATTGACTGATCTATCAACGCACAACCTAAAATAATGGTCCTAGAAACTTGAAATTTGGAGAGTGTATGTATTCCTTTTGTTGTATAGCATTAAGGGGCTGTATGTCGACGATTGCTCTTTTTCGAAACGAAAAAAGAAATACATTATTACAACAATCCCCTTTTTATAAGTATATTACTTCAGGTTCCTACCTAGATTTCTATTAAGGCCCGGCTCACACTTACACACGTATTTCAATGATTTTCAGGTACCGATTTAAAAACCAGGAATCACAATTGTGAGGATATAATGATACAAAATTACTGATAATATATTCATCTTTAATAGTAGATAATAAAAACTGGCCAGTTCTATACAATATTTTCAAAAAAATACGTTTTTACCGTCGCAAGAACCGCTGAAAATGTCGAAAAATTGGGTCTGGTTAGGTACCAATATCTTTAGACCCACAGCATATTTTTATTTGAAAATAATACGAAATTGTAGATTTTATATTTCTCTATACCGCGTGGCATTATCTTGTTTTCAAATAATTTACTTTTTCATTTATGAACAATATAAAATGCAATAAAACTTCTCCATACATTTTTTCCATACAAAACTCACATTCACCTCAAGTCGGCACGTCAGTTAGCGCTCAGACGCGCTCGGGGAAGCACGTCCACGTCACATTTTTCTTCGAATTTAGAGGAGGTCTTACATAATGGAATACCGGGGTAAAATACTGGACATGCAAAACTAATGATAACATTTGTATAATATATTGCCTTGAAGAATTTAGTGCAAGCCACACAGATGAAGGTTAGGTACAATGCATGATTTGTTGAAAGATTTGGATGGTTTTTTTTGTAGAAGATGCGTTTCATCGAGTTTGGTTTCGAAACAATATGATAATAGTATACGGTTTTACCTTTTTGCATACGTCGCGTCGGAGCAAAATCGAAATAAGCCGATGTTTCGTATTTGATTGTTATTTAATAAAAATATTAAGTTTCAGGAAAATGTGAACCTGGTTGTGTCCCTAATTAATAATAAATAATAAAAGCTTTTATTTCCTTGCACAATATAAAATTAACTTAAATATGTATCTATGCATAGGTATATAAAATTATGTGTAAGGACCGCTTTCAGCGGTAAAAGCCTCCGCCAGCTCTATCCATTTTTCCCGATCTCTAGCGGCTCTGCTCCATGTTTTGCCTGCTACTTTCACGATGTCATCATCCCATCGCATAGCAGGCCTTCCTCTTCTTCGTTTTTTATGTATTGGGTCCCAATTCATAATTGTTTTAGATCACCTCTCATTTTGTAATCTTTGGATGTGCCCGGCCTATTTCCATTTTAGTGATAATACTTTCTGGACAACGTCTTTTGCTGTGGTTTTTGAAGTGTCCCTAATTAGTCCTATTAAATAAATATAAATGTTGATTTGATACATTTCTGTTTTGAAATGAAAGTTCTAAGGTACCATGATCCTTACCAGTATCGTTTAGACCCGATCTACCCTATATTACCAAGCGTGTTTTTTTATACATGGATGGAAAAAAATGATACTTTATCTATAATTGGATTTAGAAAAATTACATAAATTTCAGATTATGAATATAATTTATAATTATTATTTATCTACCTTTAATATTATAAATCTTAAAGTTTGTGCGGATGTTAAGTATGTTTGGATGTTTGTACCTCAATCAGACCTAAACGACTAAACGGATGAAATTGAAATTTGCTGTCGATGTAAATATACCTCTAGCTTATAAATAGGCTATTTTTAATTAAAAAACACCCTCAAAACTATAAAAAGACTCCGAGTGCTGGTGTGCAACAAATCTAGCATTAATCAATTTTGACGACTGATGAATGACTGACGAATGATACGATACGCATTGAACCAAAAATGTTGAACCTTCTAAAAAGGTCGGTATTTGTTATTATCAAAGCAAGGTTTATCTTGGGGCACGGTAGTGCCCCCGCCAAGTCAAGCAAAAAAGCGGCACAGTCGTACCATCCTTTTCTCGAAACAGTTCAGGCCATTTTTTAGACAGACAGACAGACATTGAAATCTCACAACTTTTTACGATAGAGAGAGAGAACTGATGGGTTTTTGGTTAAATTATACACGATCTGGGTGATATATATGGATTATTTATTGTAGAGATATAGAACACGACCAGCCGTAACAAGCGAACAGGGAAGAGAGACTGACATCGACAGATTATCTCTGGTCATCTTAGGCTACTTATACAATATCTCACAAGTTAAGTTTACTACACACGAGCATAGTTCCAACAAAAAAAAGACAAAAAAATAAACTGAGTTGCGTTGCGAGAATTGGCTTTTTATTTTTATTTTTACAAATTGTTTTTGATGGCATATACTTAAGAAAAATAAAGTGTCCTGAAAAATTGTTTAATTCTAAATACTGAAAGTGCTCTTTAGTGTTTCGTAGTTTACAAAAAACCCTTAAAGTTTTGCCATTTTCGTCCATTCGTCCGCAGCTTAGCTCAGATACTCTTAGTACTAGAAAGCTGTAATTTGGCATGAATATACATTAGTCACGCCGACAATGTGGTAGAAATAAATACATATTTTCAGATGTTTTTTTTTCTCGCATACTCTCCATGTCTTTGGATAGGTCTTAAAAAGTATTGCAGGGTACGACTATTTAGTGAAGGGTTCCGTTGAACAGCTCCTGACTCCATCATCAGATCAACTCGCTGTCACCATATTATGTATGCAAAATTTCAGCTCAATCGATTGGGGATAACTGCTTAAAATTAAGTTGCAAGATTCCACCTTATCAAACATACATACATAAATATGTACATAAACTGCAAGTTAAATAAGAGCTTGTAAAAAAAACGATACTTACCGTTTTGTCATAATGTATTTTATTAGTAGGTACCTAACAAATATTTTTTGCACAGTCAAATATTAGTAACTGTGTAGTAGCACTTTACGATTTGTAACCTGTCTTATAATATATATTATTTTTTTCTATATTTATTTTCTTTTTGTCAAGTGCAACCTATAAAATTATTAAGTACATACCTACCTATACAAATATGACATACCTATTGCACCAAATATTTTCAAGTATCAAGACTAGTTATTTAGTCTTGGTAAATGAAGTGTGAAGTAGCTTCAATGTGTGCGTTTGCACTATTCTTAGTGTGCGGCCACAGAATACGACCGAGTACAAAAAATGCGAGCTGTCATAAATTTAACAGGCACCTTAAGCTGAACACATAATAGCTGAAACTTTTCACGATAAAGATATTAGGTATTTCAAAATGATACGTTTTAGAATTTATGATCGAAATATTTTATATACCTACTATTAAAATCAACTTGTGATTTATTGTTAAAGATAGGTAATATGTAGATCTAGATCTCTATTAGAATAGATTTTTGATAAGTAATTATACATAATTTATATCATTAATTTATTCGAAAAGCAAAGGCGGACCACGCGCCGACGTGTTTGTCGTCATTGCAGCGGTCGGTAGGATTATTTATCGAAGTGATTAAAGATGGGTACATCTTTATTCACATATACTATACATTATAAAATAGGAGATGTGGCTTGTTCAGAAGTATTTCTTTTTTCGTTTCGAACAAAAACAATCGTCGACTTAAGAAATTCCAGAAATTTAACTCCTAAGGGTATAGCGACGGTTGAAGTCTGTTTGAAAATAACTTTGCATAAACGAAGTTGTGTGGCTTTCCACTAGTAAAATATTTTTTTATAAAATAAAAACTAACCTCCGGAATATACAAGCCCTTCGTGCAACGGCCCAACATGATGGCCCATCTTCAGAGCCCCAGTGCGGGTATCCACTTGTCTCAGTGTTGTACCCTCTCCGAAGAACAATGGTTTCTTCGCATCCACTACGATCCAATCGAAGTAAGTCTTCCAGTTTCTGTGAGGCTCACCGGGCTGGAAGTTTTAAAGGATATATACAATACTAGCCGACCCGTGACAGACGTTTTCCTGTCAAATTTCAATAATTGATTGACAGCAAAATCCTCATTCACAAAATGATACGCCATTGATTGAATTCATTAGTTACAAAAAATTTGATAAATGAAGAACCGCTCCACCGATTTTGTGCAAACTTCACATAAACCATCTACTAAATAGTCCGAACAAAGCCTAAACATTTGGTTTGGATAGGTGAGCCCGTTCTTGAATTATAAAATTACAACGAAAAGTGGCATTGATTTTATATACATATATAGATAAGGTGTGTTATGACAACTTTCGAAAATTTTAACTGATCGTTCAGACCATGTTAGATGTTTGTTCTGGGTTATAATGTATCTTATGTATGAACTAGCCGACCCGTGACAGACTTTGTCCTGTCAAATTTCAATAATCGAATACGTATTCGATTATTGACTGATTGTTTTTAGTCTGTGATGTTATATTTGTTGCACACCAGCGCCATCTATGCCAAAATCATCCCTTTTGCGTTTTTTTATCATTTAGGGGTTGTTTTTCGGATATTAAGAAACCCTATTATCTATTCCGATTTTTTATCTACATACTACAGCAAGTTTCATCTTAATCCGTTTTGTCGTTTAGGCCTGATTGTGGAACAAACATACATTTCTTTTCACAAACTTTCACATTTATAATATTATTAGGATTTACGAAAAAAACGTATAAGTTTGTATCAGTTAACTAATTACCATTGTAATTGCTTAGTTTAGGGCAAACTGGCGCTGTGTGAAACGTCCACCAATATTAATTACTGCATCTTGATCAATTATTTTGGCCGTAAAAAACGAAAACAAAAGTTGCAAATTTTTCAACCTCATATTTTGGCACTTTACCATAATCAATTTGCCTGAATGTAAAAACTTAAAACCAATGATTTATGAAAAATACATTTTTCTTTTCATATCGATACATATGCGGTAACAAGTTGAATATCCTTCGGGATTAAGCTATTTAGTTTTCACCAGGGGTAGAGGTAGGTGTGTTAATTATTATTCTAGTTTGAGCCTTCACCTTGTTCGATCGGCACCACACTGGAGCTCAACATAGCATTAAGGAAAGGATCATTAAAAAAAGGTAGACCACAAGCCGTGTTTGTTACCTAATTCTTCTAGGCTTGGTCGCGAGGAATCGGCGTAGCTTCACCTAGTTCTTAAGACGTTTCAGAGTGATCCTTGTGATTTTATTGAAATAAATGCTTTTTGAATTTGAATTTATGCTTGTGCCTACAGTATTCGCGAGTCGACTATTACAATTTGTATACTTACAGTGTTAAAAATAAAAATTTTAAACCAAAAACAGTGATTCACACTGTTGTGTAAACATACGCATGGTAAACAAACTTATGTTTCAATTGGAATTCAGATCAAGTCATTTAAAACAGGAGAATCCGGTCCAACAAGATTCGGAGCATAACAATATTTATTTTAAAAAGTAACCTTACCAGTTTACGTTATTATTAAAAATTTACATGATTTCCAAACTTAAGCGACTTTCAACTTTTGTTTTATGCTTTTTTAAATTACTGTTCAGAATTCTAATACATGATATTAAATGTACTCGTACATAACATTTCTAAAAACTAATAAGATACATACATTTAATTAAGTAAGAAATGTTATGTTAAGTTGAGTCTATTACGATCGGTACCTCGTTACACACCTACAGGTATCTTATTCGGCTACGTTAAATGGTAAATATATAAATAACGCTAAATATATGAAGAGCTGACTTCAGGTTTTTAAGCCGTGTAAACCTAAAGGTAGTAGTCAGAGGCACGATCTAACATTAATTATGTACGTGCCTCTGACTACACCTTTTAGACATCTCCAAAGATCTGAACGCCTGGAGATCCTATTCGATCAGTAAACCTATTGTCAAATTACATAAAGCTTTTTTTAAACTATTGTGATTAGTAGACATAACTATAGATTTTGACACGGGTCTTCATCACGTTTAATTTATTTTCCCGACGTTTCGACCATGTTACAATAGCCACGGTCGCGGGCAGACTTACTGATAAAGACCCGTGTCAAAATCTTTAGTTATTTAAAAAGCTTGTTTTGAAATATTTTTAATTAATGGACACGATTATTGTGTCAGTCATAATATATTATGTGTGTGATGTCTTACCTTAGCGCCGTGTGGGATATCGAATAGATAATTCATAATCTTATCCGTGAAATTAAACTCGCTGTTCGTAAGTAGGAACAGCTTTGCTCCACTCTCAGTTATCCTTGATAAGAACATCGGTAGCCTCTCATCTTTCTTCAAGTAGAGGTCCAGGTTTTCGGTTGTTTTCTTCTTCAAATCACCGTGTATGTGAACGTAGTCGACAGCGTTTCGGACGTCTTGGAATATTGATTTGAATGACATCGCCAGGTCGCCGCATCGTACACCGGTTTTTTCTCTGTAAAAAAACATTTTTTTTATGAAAAATATATTAAATACCCGTGACAGTCTTTGTCCTGTCAAATTTCAATAATCGAATAGAAAAGACTGAATGTTTTTAGTCTGTGATGTCAGATTTGTTGCACACCAGCGCCATCTATATATAAATCATCCCTTTTGCGTTTTTTTATCGTTTTGGAGATGTTTTTTTTATATTTTAAAGTAGTTTATTATTTATTCGGGCAGTATATCTACATCTACAGCAAATTTCAACTTAATCCGTTATGTCGTTTAGGCCTGATTGAGGAACAAACATACATACAAACTCACATACTTTCAGTCTTTTCTATTCGATTATTGAAATTTGACAGGACAACGTCTTTCACGGGTCGGCTAGTAAGTAATAACCACTCGTGTAATGGCTAAAAACCAACTGCTGAAACAGAACTACCCACATTACTATCACTGCATAGTATAAAGCAAAGTCGCTTCCCGCTTCCCGCGTCTGTATGTATGCTTATATCTTTAAAACTACACAACGGATTTTGATGCGGTTTTTTTTAATAGATAGAGTGATTCAGGAGGAAGGTTTATAGGAATCAGCTTTGTACCCGTGCGAAGCCGGGGCGGGTCGCTAGTATACAATAAAATGCGGGTACACCACATAAACGCACTCGTTTATATCCATATTCGAACTCGCGACCTTTGAATGAAGAGGCAAGCCTGTTGGATTATCTTTAAACAGCAACGCAATTCATTTCAGTCGTACATTATTTACGTGAGTGTCTAATATAGGTCATGGTACTATAAAAATGCATTGGGATTAAATTAGCCCAGGCTTTTTAAAAATAAAGTTGTATACTGTGAAGCAAGCGATATAAAACGTAAACAACTACAGTTTGCGTAAACTTTTGATCTCAACTTCGGCAAATAAATATCTGGTTTCCCTGAATTTATAGTTTATTTAATTTAGACATTTTCATCTACTGCATGGCATGGCGTTAGGTGTTATGATATGACGCTTAATATGTCTAGTGAAGTGTATAAAACACATGTGGTAAGCTGGACACGTGTTCCCAAATGTAAAAGTAAACATTATTAAAAAACCGGTATATTCTGCTTTTTAACCGACGAAAAAAGAAGAGGTTATCAGTTCTCACTTCGACATGTCTATATTTTTTTGTTGCTTTATTATGATCCGATTTCGATGATTTTTTTTTATATTGTGTGTGTAGATAATAGTCCCAAATTGGTCCCATTTAAATTATATTCGTGTAGGACTAATAGTTCCTTCATAAAACTTAAAAAACCAATATCGTTCCTTGACATTTCTATTGGTCGGAACATTTTCGTCGGTTTTCTGTTTAGTTTTTTAAACGTAATTATTATAAGTTAGAAGATAGATATAGGTACATATGCTTAGATAGTTTGGGCATGTGATAAGAATGAATAGATAATACCATGTTTTTAGGCAGATATGATAGCAGACTCTACCAAACATGTTTTACTAAACTTTACCAAAAAGGTCCAACCAACCAACTTGATTTGAAAGTTATAAGGTAACATTCGGCTTAATACATTGCCATACCACATGAAGGGTGAAGCTTATAAAGTTTGTGATTACTGATTACCCTAATCTACCACATGCTCGTTATCGGAAACACAAGAGGCCATGTTTGGATCTCTTCTTTATTAATCCTTTAACTTTTTGATTCACAACCTAAGAAGTATTGTTTTTAAAGTTAACATGTGAAAATAATTGTTTCTACTGTGGAAATCATTTAAAAAACTGTTTTTAATCATCTCTACGATCGTGCAACCCTAAAAAAAGTCAAGTCAAAGCCCTCCGATCCAATTTTATGTCTTCCCGTGCATTTTTTTGCTACAAGGTTTTTTGCAACAAAATTGAGCGTATCAAAGGTAAATATCGTAATAGCCTGGTTGAACATTGAAAATAAACTATCCTTTAATTTTTATCTGTATTCCAACGAACAATGGCGTTGTGAGTAATTAGATAATGCACGCGCCCGGATATAAATATTATTCGGGGAATGATTTTTATCATACACCCGTCCCTATCTTCGAAGCAAATTGTTCCGTTATCTGACCATACATTTAGCTGGCTTTCCCTTATCTTTGCACGTAAGCCTCACCGCAGAATAAATTGGTAGCCATTGGTGATTAACACGACAACAAAGAACCATAATTCCTTTCAAAAATGCGAATCGGTTCGACACTGTTGCTTCCTAAGTTTTACATCCAAACAGAATGTAAGGCCTAATATCACAACGATCAAGCATGAATCAAATAATCTTGGGTTTAACCATAGATTTAGGATGGTTCACGCCTTATATCTATGAGTTTAACAGTTTGAGTTTAGTTAGAGTCAGAAAACAGGCTAGGCAAAATAAATAGTTAGCGACACGACATCCGAATCCCCAAACATTATAGACATCCCCTCAAATCTCTAGATACTTACTTCAAAATATTACGCGAGTTTCAGTTCTAGATCTTACCTCGTATACTGCGGTGAATTCGTGAAGAAGTCTATCAGGCACGCGATCAGGTAGGTCTCGGGCAGGTTGAATAGCGTGTTCAGAACATAAACTCGGGATTCGTCCAACGTCAGAAACTTATTCGGGTACAGTTCGTACACTTGTGAGCTGGAATTTATAAAAAAATCTTAATACATAGACAAGTAGGTACATAAGTAGAAGGTATAAGGAAACAGATTATGTACCTACCCGATTGACTAATGCTAAAGTTCGGTAAAAGTAGAGACAGATTATGTATTTGTTAGTATGCTCATGTTTGGTGTTACGTAAAAGGGTATATAACATAGTCTGATCCTGAACTTACTAAAGTAATATTTAAGTAGTACATAAGTAAGTTAGGTAACTATTATGTATTGAGTATCAATACATAATAGTTACCTAACTTATACACATCTATGTAGAGTTATAATACATCTATGTAGTGTTATTTTCAGTTCATTCATCATCTTCCTGACCTTATCCCACTTACGTAAGGTCGGCACGGCACAACACGTGTACTTCTTCCATTTCCCTCTATCAGCCGTCATCTCATCACTTACTCCTTTCTTACCCATATCATCTTTCACACAGTCCATCCATCTTTTCTTCGGCCTACCTCTACGTCTACATCTATCCACATTAATTCCTAACATTCTTCTCTTTACATGACTTTCTTCCCTCCTCATTTTTATTTGATTAACTAAAGATATTATTGGTGTTGATTTTGTTGACTAAATAAACTATAAACAATTTCTAATCTCTAAAACTATATCATCTCTTTTACTCCTATACGAAACAAAACGAGATGGATGATACCATTAAGTTAAATCCTGTACGATCACGACTGTAATCTCCAAGTCTAGAGTAGAATTAATTACTAAACATCCAATAATCTTGGTCCAAATACAAATATGTACACAATTTTACTTAATGCAAATATTTGACCTGCCTAGTAGGAACCGCATTTCTTACGTTATGCCGGGGTCCCACGATCCGCGTTTTCATGCGACATACCGCGCCAAGGCGGACGGACGCGCTATGGGAACGATGCATCCGTGGTGGCCCGTGCTCGGAACGCTCTGTAAGCGACGCGCAGGACGCACACAGGCGGAGCGTCATGCGGCGCGGCCCGTCGTTTTCCGCGCCGTGGGACCCCGGCTTTAGTTAGACACAAGCAATGTCAAAAAGGCCGTCATATTATTAACAAAAAACTATAAACGTCCAGTTTTACAACCTATTCAATGTCATATAAATAAGGTCAGAGCAATATAAATTGTACGAGTATGGTTTTATGATGCAAGTAAACTAATTTGATTCTAGACTGTAGAAGTCTAGACTATAGTTAATAGGGACTGGATTTTTTTGCATCATAAAATATCGTCAAAAGGGCAACAACTTATTTAGGGTTCCGTACCCAAAGGGTAAAAACGGGACCCTATTACTAAGACTTCGCTGTCCGCCTGTCTGTCAGTCTGTTGAAATTTTCACAGTATATACATATATAACAACAAACAACAAATAAAAACAGAATAAAATAAATTTGTAAGTAGGGCTTTTTTTGCTGTTGTTTATAGATAATTGTACGGAACCCTTAGTGCGTGAGTCCGACTCGCACTTGGTCAGTTTTTAATCTCTTATCAGAAATTCTTGAACGACCATAACCTTTAATCAATTTTCCTATCAGATACTTTTAAGTAATGTTATCAGAAACATCAAATGATTAGATTGGTACAAATCACGGTTTCGTATTATGGAAGTGTGCGCCAGACTCTACACAACGTAGCGCTACGCAAAGATCAATAATATTGATATTCAGTTTGCTTTAACAGGTGCCGAATATTTTGACTCTCGAACTTATAAACTTTGAACGAAATTATGTATTTGGTACTTACAGACTAAAAAACCTTTTACGTTAATCAATATGCAATATCACGTAGGTACTATACTTGCGTACTTATATACATAACTAGATGTAATAAAGTAAAAACTAAATATAAATTTAATTCTAATTTCTGTCTAATTTGTTCTCTAACGTTGTCTATTAATCATAATATGAATATTATTAATTAATATTATTAAAAATGTAAGCTCAATCGGTTGGGTAGGTATAACTGCTTCAAAATTGAGTTGCAAAATTCCACCTTACCAAACATAGTTACATAGTTACATACATACACATACATTCATTGCAAATTAAATAAAAGCTTGTAAAAAAACGTACACTCGTGTCACGCGAACAAGGTCGCGCATGTGTGATTTATGTACTTAGTTGTATTAGATGTAATATTGATTCACTAAAATAATATTAATATTACACTTACTGTTTCAAAAATTCGAATCCGTGCACGCATACTAAAATATTCCCGTACGCGTCGACTTTCAATAAGTTGCCGTATAAAGTGTCGAACCATAGACCTCTGAAATTATAATATAATGTTAGAAAACCATTTTTAGTAACTAAAGACGAACGACGAAATTCCTTCGACTAAAATGAAGGGTATAAGAAAAAACTGAAAGGATTTCGATGCTGCTTGTTTTATTTGCAGGTTCATAGCTGTTTGATGCAAGTTCTCCGTTTCCACGATATCAAGAATCAAATTCTGCGAAAATTTACTAATATACTTTAGCTGCATTTATATCAAAGTTTAATAAAAATAAACTCACCTCACAGGGAATGAAGGGTCATATTCGAATTCTAATATTTCACTAGGATATCCTTTGTGTATTAATCTTTCTTTGGTTAAATTGAATCCTAACGTTTCGTATTGTGGCGATTTGTATTCTGCAACAAAACAAAATTATCATTCGCATCTGTAATAAGACTGGAGAATGTTGTATGTTGTTAATATCTAAACGGCACGCACGCAATCTTGATCATCATCATCATCTTCTTATCCCACTTTATGCGGAACTGGCACAATATATAGAAAAAACCGGCAAGGGCGAGTCGGACTCGCGCACGAAGGGTTTCGTACCATTATCTATAAAAACGGCAAAAAAATCACGTTTGTTGTATGGGAGGCCCTCTTAAATTTTTATTTTATTCTGTTTTAAGTATTTGTTGTTATAGCAGCACCAGAAATACATAATCTGTGAAAATTTTAACTGTCTAGCTATCACGGTTCATGAGATACAGCCCTGTGACAGACAGACGGACAGACGAGACGGACAGCGAAGTCTTAGTAATAGGGTCCCGTTTTTACCCTTTGGGTACAGAACCCTAACAAACATGTTGCAGAAGGATTTGGCTTTTGGTGTTTTACGACCATCCGCTTGCCTGATGTCATCCCTCTTTAGGAATACTTAAAGGCAGGCATTATGAGAACACAATTTAAAATTTTTCTTAAATGGTTATATTTCTGGGATTGGCAAGTAGAATTAAATGATATAATATCGCTCACCAGCCAAAGTGTAGTCCATATCGAAACCGTAAAACTTGACATTTTCTAAATGCAACGATCTGTTGACGAAGATCCTGAAACAAAGAAGAGAACGTTGAAAGTTACTGCACGGCATTACGAAACACTCACGTGCAATCGATAGTTTTCAAGAGGCCAACACGGAAAGTGGGTTAAAGTTGTTTTGCGAAATTAGTGTGAAGTTAGAGAATGCTATATTATATACCTACTCGAGCCTACTAGAACCTACGATCTTCGCTGGTATACAAATAAGCTACGAGTATAATCGTATACACGGAAAATAAGAAGAGGTCGGTAAGGCAATTGAAATTCTCATCAGCCTTAGCTTAGCTAAAGTAGTAGTTCATTATTTTACATCATAGATCTTGCTACGGAGGGATATAGCTTTTCTGTGTAAAATACCTTAAGGCATCTTAGTTTTAGCTGCAAAATATATTTAATAAAAACCAGCCAAGTGCGAGTCGGTTTCGCGCACGTAGGGTTCCCCCTTTAAATATTTATTTTATTCTGTTTTTAGTATTTGTTGTTATAGCAGCAACAGAAATACATAATCTGTGAAAATTTCAACTGTCTAGCTATCATGGTTCATGAGATACACAGCCCTTAACAGACAGACGGAAAGACAGACAGACGGACAGCGAAGTCTTAGTAATAGGGTCTCGTTTTTACCCTTTGGGTACGGAACCCTAAAAACTAGTAGAATCCCGCAAATTCACGTTGTTTTCCATACAAACATCGATGTCCCAACGACAATCATCTGCGGGTTGTTTCATTGAGATCGGTTTAGCTGTTACGCAATTGAGTACCAAACACACATCCAAACTTTTAGTGTGATGTGATATTTGACAGTTTTGGGTATAATGCACTTCACTCCAGTATTTGTTGACCAGTTTGCGATATGTAACTGTTAAGCATTCTGTTGTGATAATTTACAGTTTTTGGTCTAAAGCTCCGTTCAATCTAGCCTGGCGCGAAATCATGTCGCCATAACAGTTGAAATGCAAATTCACCAACCTAATAATAGTTAACCGTTTGTTACCTACGCCCACAGACGTGACAGGATCTGGTTTAACGCTCAGAGCGAAAGTTGATTAATTTCCGATTCAAAAACTGACCTCCAGTTCTAATAATATAGATGTGGCGCAATCTAAGACATGGAAACCGCCAGGTCATAAAAATAAATATAATAAGGAAGCTTCATCAATAAAGTATTTCTTATTTTAGAGCTTGTAAATATAATTAACATAGCTTGGTGATATCCTTGAGACTACGAACAGATTTTTTCTGATAGCATATCGCAGAATGTGGCAGATAATTAAGTACCTATGTAATTTTATGACCAGGTTACACCTAAGCTACTGTTTCTTTGTTAGATATTTTGTTAAGAAAACCTTGCGTCAGTTGATTGAAAGCAATCGAAACATGCTTTGCATGTTGATAACGTTTTGTAGAGATCGATAAAGCGGTTACCGTGTCAGGTGCATCGATTGACGCGTTAATTTGTAGTCTATGCACTTAACTACGATTCTTCGTACCATTATTAATTTCACTAGCAGCTGGTTGTTACCCATAGCTTTAACATAGATTCTTATAGCTAGTAGATACCTGAGTAAGCATCGCCCACTCTTTGCATATTTCAAATCCTACACGAAACAGGATATTTATATTAAGTTAGCTATTTTATCATGTCTCTGGGTGGATGTTCATATAATACACTTAACATATTTTCCTATGCGAACTCCCCTCCCTAATGTTTCCAACAGGAAATAAAGATAATAAGAGTCAGGCACGACTTGTCTATTCAGATGGAAATGGAATAGCAGAGCGTGTCGTAACAAACAACCGGATGAATTAGCCACTTTAGTGTTAGTTCCTATTTGAAATGGTCCATCAACGACAATGACAAAATTGCGAGGAAGAGGTACTCGCAGGTAAATTCCATTCTCGGATCGATTATAAGCACTTGTACTAAGGTACTAGAAATAATATAAAATGTATCAATATGATTTAGTCAAACTCGGTATAGTTTTTTAAAACTAACATCGTACGCCTCCAATATCAATAATTATGTCTGATCTGATCCCATCTCAATTTCTCGGAAAATCGGGATGTTCGGGAGTTGGGGGGCAGGCGGACTTATTCCCGGTAGTAATAATTTATCCCCACTTGACACGGCAGTTAACTTACAAATAACAGGACTGGATCGATCATGATAACGTGATCGTGTTTGATGATGTGCAAGATATTATAACGAGCTCTACCTACTATCTGTTTAAAGGGCCTAATGTCGTAAAGTGAATTAGTTATCTTCTGGGTTAATCATTTTAATAGAGTGAAGAAAGGAATACACAGATAAAATCAAACCGAATCTAATGGTCAGTATTCCAGTAGGCAAAATCTAGTAGAAAGAACCATAATACTAGATAAAACTCAGGTCTAGGTACAAGAGAGTAAGAGTGGTGAAATGACCGAAACGAAGATGTTATTGATCACGTAAATGCAACCAACGACACTGTAATGCTAGTCAGGTGATAATCCAGAATTAGACTTCGCTTTGGCGCCGTTCGGTGTAATGTCCAGATTGATCGTAAATAACCCATTTGTAGCGACAGCACTTGTGTTCACATTCACACCCACGCTATATTGACATGTGTGTCCAGGCTCGAGCATGTAATTCCAGAGCACACACGCCATGTCAGTGTTTTCGCTTACTAATCCAAAATAATATCATTCGTATTTCTTCCCAAAGTTATCCAGGGTTATTTTTTTTCAGTTAGATCGACGTATTTTGTTTTTATTGCGTGTTGCAACTGGAAAACGCATCGCATCCTATTTAACGGTACCAATGTACAAGTATATTATTATTTCAATAATATTTATTCTATCACAATTGTGCAAAGTATTTCAGCAATCTGTCAATCAACATAACAATGGCACAATCAGCTATCAGTGGTGGTGTTGTTGCAAAATTCCTTCCTCGCACATGAATACGACAACTGTGATTAGCTAGCGAATAGCTGTGATTCACCAAAATCGAATCAAAAGCAGTGTCTAAGACCGAAACGTCAAACTTACTCGTTAGGTGCTGCCGTGTATCTGTCGCCTTTGCCGTAAGAGGATCCATTGGACACGACAGGTTCGACAATAACTACGGACTTTCCATTTTGAGATTTGTGGTCCTTCATTGCAGCACTGACATTCAACTTTTCCAAATACACAGGATCTAAGAAAAATAGGGATCACTTCACTGAAAACCTTCAGCAACCGCTTTGCAGAACACTTTGCCTAAACAAAACACATAGTTTTGCAAATAGGTGGGGTATCCGTATCCGTGGTACAAAGGAAGCTGCGAGTTGATATCCTTGAGAGTAACAAGGTCATAAGACCGGTTTTATATAAACAGATTTTGCTTTGATATTATGGTTTCATACCTATATTTTTTTTAATTATGGACGTCTTTGAGCAAGTGCATTGTAATTTTAGATCAAACGTAGATACCGCTCAGTTCATTAATCGAATTATGACTTGCACGTATGTTTACGACACTAATGACCCTATCTTGAGACAGCAGGGGAGGATGCTTGCAATCACAAATAACTCAGTGTCAGACAAATACTGTGTGCACATGCATGGATGATAATATATCTTTTATGTAGACAAAGCCATATATATCGAACAAAAACAAAAGCAGAACAAATATAACTAGTAAACATAAACTTAGTAAAGCTGAAGGTCTGGGTTTTGTAACATCGTTTCACGAGATACTCATAATGCTGATCGTTTAAGAGATAAGTATTCAACGAGCACATTCCAGTTCCACATTCAGATTCAACAAAACAATGAAGAAGAGAAAAGACGCAAATTAGGACTACTCTGGATCATATTATTAGCATTATCTAACTGCCACATAATACTCGTATCATGTCCTGAACAATTTTACTGTCGGAATTGCTCAATGTTATAATTTGATAGGGGAAGGGGCTGAGTCTGCCTAATGCTTTTAAAAACGGGCCAAGTGCGAGTCGGACTCGCGCAGGAAGGGTTCCGTACCATTATCTATAAAAACGGCAAAAAAAAACACGTTTGTTGTATGGGAGCCCCCTTAAATATTTATTTTATTCTGTTTTTAGTATTTGTTGTTATAGCAGCAACCAAAATACATAATCTGTAAAAAATTCAACTGTCTAGCTATCACGGTTCATGAGATACTGCCCTGTGACAGACAGACGGATGGACGGACGGACGGACAGACAGACAGACGGACAGCGAAGTCTTAGTAATAGGGTTCCGATTTTACCCTTTGGGTACGGAACCCTAAAAAGTGATCTTATGATTGGGTTGGTACGGATGCAAAGCGCATGAGGGAACGCTTGCCAGGAACCCGGCAAATCAATATTATACATACAGATTCACTTGAAACTCTTGAAGTGCAAATATTTATGTTACGGGCTAAAAATATATGTGTATTTCAACTATTTCATGGGCAACAAACTATTTACAAACATCGTTTTTATTTTGCTTTGATAAAGTTATGATTTCTTTACGCGTAATATTATTTGAATAGTATTTCTTGTTTAAAATTCATTTAAATTTGCGGAGTACCTACGTGTAAATATGGCGACCATAATGTTAGGTTTTTGTACGTTTGTATCAAACTAGATTATATCGTTTGAATAACTAATAAACAAATAAATAAAATACAATAAATAGGTTAGTAGTCACTATCAGTGGTCATGGCAAACTATTAGAATGTTTATGCGATGGAGCTTAGGGAAAATGTAAACGAAGAACATAATGAGTTAACAATCGTAAAAGTACTCGAACAATGCTGCATTGAATACGCAACGCAGTTAGCGATTGTAGATATGACTCATACAAATGAACAAAAAAATATTTGAAACACAGAGCTACCTTGTTTACCTGTTAACAGTTCGTGTCTCTTGTAATAAAATAGCACATTTTCTATAGGAAAAAATAGGAAAACTATGTAGGACATATCCAGAAGAAGATAACTTGAAGTCAACATTAACATTCCACTGCACATAAATTAATACCTACTAGAGTAGAAAGTAGTGATTAGACCATCAAAGTTAAAATAAAAAAATAGGCTTAACTGTAATCCCCAAGTGCCTACAGTTTGTATCCTTCAGAATCACTACATAGTATAAAGCAAAGTCGCTTTCCGCTTCCCGCGTCTGTATGTATGTATGTATGTTTGCTTATATCTTTAAAACTACACAACGGATTTTGATGCGGTTTTTAATAGATAGAGTGATTCAGGAGGAAGGTTTATATGTATAACAACATGCTACCCGTGCGAAGCCGGGGCGGGTCGCTAGTGTATAATAAAATGTAATGTCACAAATTTCACAAGACCACTAATTTATCTATTTGTTACCTTAAAAATTTCATAGGTCTAAAATATGGAATAAACGGAATCTATGACACGAAATCAAACAATGAATAGTGAACCCGCAGCTTTCCGATTACCACAGATTTACTAAACATAATATTTGTTTAGCACCGTAATTACTTAGTTCGTCACTGAAATGAGCATTAATACACTCGCGATGATAAAATGAATTGTTTTGTTTTAGGCCGAAAAGCGTGCGGTTTGGTAGCACTGCGCGGAGGGTACTGACGCTAACGTCGGCGTCGTCTGTCGGTCGACCGGTCGCAACGCAATCGCCCATACCCACCCAGCCACTTCCCCCGACGAAACAGCTGATTCACTGACCTCGCCAGCAACCGCCAACTCTCTTACGTATACGCGGCAACAATCTCGATAAGGCGCCGACACGACGCTCTGTGACAAAGATCTAAGTAGGTACCTACCTATTGTTTCGGATAAATACCTACTATCTGATGATCTTTAGATAACGCAATTACTAAGTATCTGTTTTTGATGACGCTGATCTGCTGGAAATGTTGATTTATTTTTCTAAATTATTCCACTTGACCCACACACCCATATTGCCTGAATGAAAAAAATATTTTTTCTTTGAATTCAGTTTATTACATCCTTTACTGCCTTTAGCATTCCTACTATTATAGAATCCTGAAAAAATATTTTCTAGTTTTTTCGAATCAATACAAAAACAGCCGCAAGTTAAACTTCCTGCAGAATTAGTATGGTTTTCTCTAAAGGTAGGTAAATTGGTAGGGTAGGTGTGCTTGTGGCTTCAGTATTCGGTAGTCGTCCTAATACACCCTAAATTTAATTGTAAGATAACTGAGAATCCTAAATTACCGAAATAAATAAGTAAATAAGTAGGAAACTGGTGGAAAATGCGTGAGTAATCTTCCAAGAATAACAGGCTATGATAAGAGAGCGTTACATAGATACTACGTACTCTAAAAGGTGATGTAAGGAGGCCACATATTTACACGACTGACTCAATAATACCGCTAATAAAAGCAATAGATAGGAACAATTCGAGATTAAGAGTCTAAATATTTTTGATACATCGCATTTTATCAACCATCTCTCTACAATTTACTCTCCACGTGTTGAGTTTCAATTAAAATCTAGAAGAATCCACATAAATTATATAAATTGCAGTTAATTTCATAGCTGCATAATATTTTGAAGCTATGAATATAAAATTGCTTGCCTGCGTGAAATTAATACCCACATCAGATTGAGTTGGTAGGTAGGTACGTAGTCATCAAATAATTTAAACTCGAACAGTTATATAATTTAAATTATTCATGATATATCTACTGAATTGCGAAACAGATGGCGAACACCTGCCAGACCTAGAAAACCGTCAATAAAATGTTGCTGGAGAAGAGATAGGTACATACATATATATTTTATTTATGTAAGTATCTAGTTGAAGGGTAAACCACTACTCACTCTATGAGATACGAAGCTGTCAGGTTATTTAGGTAACGTTTTACCAATTGATATGAAAATTTAAAATGTAGTCCTAATTTATTCAAATCCAAACTAAAAAAGTTTTTTTTGAAAGGATTCGTCACCTTGGACGATGTCAAAAACATAAAAAAAAGATTATTATTATTATTATTAAAAGTAAACAAAACTATGTACTAGTAGTGAAAATGTAAAATCTTAATTTTGTTGTAAATTTTATTATTTATGGCTTTACCTACTTACTATTATAATTTCAGACACGATTGTATGATTGTTACGAAATTAACTAAGACTATCCATGGTTTACGCTAATTTAGACTTTAACGTGAACAGACTAAGAACTGGTATTTTAACAAATTTTAGTTAGTTTGTCGAGGTAACAATAATTGCCACCAATTACTAAATAGCCAGAGTGTAGGCAAAAAAGTAAAACTATTATTAGATAAGGCCAAGGAAGACAACTGCAAAAATCTTCAAGAAGCAGTTACTTTACTGTACTGGTATCCATGTGTATATACACCTATACCTATGTAAGGTAGGTTCAAAATTTAGCTTTTTTTGTAGGTTCTCACAATAAAATACATAGTAGACTAAAGAACTCATTGCATGAGTTCACCAACTCGATTAGGTAGAGCCCAATGAGTTCAAGGTGGTCGACAGTAGGTAGCTATATCAGACGGAACAGACTTTTACTCATTATTTAAATGAAAAATACTCGTTAAGTTCTTTATATACCTAGGAAAAATTAAATGAAATAGGATCACGACTGTACTCCCCAATTACCTACTCAGATCCCCAGGCGCTAAGATCCTTGAATATGACTAAAGGGGTTAGTCAGAGGCACGTCCTACATTACATTTGACACATGCCCACATTTTGCAGTATAGAAAATCTGGGAGCTTAAACGAAGTATAAAAATCATTTTAGAAAGAATCGTCGAAGGAAATCGTTACACCTGCCAGACGATATTGATTAAAGTTTACGAGAGAGCATTTTAAAACACGAGTTTATTACATTGACTTCATTGTACCTAAACATCGACTACTGTAGTCGATGTTTAGCATACGTGACAAAAGTTTTGAACGAACTTTTTTTTGCGAGCTATATTTTACTTTCAGGTGTTTTTAATGGGTCAGGCAAACATTACGTAATAGCTTACGTACCTACATAGTACGTGACAATTTAACTAATTTAATATAACTGACTAACTTACTTACTTACTTACTCATAATTATGATACGACAGATAAAATAATGATGCATTTGAAAATGATACACCTACTAACTACTAAAAAAAAAAGTTTTTCAAAGGAATGTGATTCAGAAGAATCCAAGTAGGTATTTCGGTGACAACGTTTTCATCAATAAATTATGAGGTCCGTATCTTACGTACATTGAGTACTGAGTGCATGGTAGATCGCATATAAATACCTATCTACAGACTTATTTTGTAATTAAAGGAAGTACAAGCCCTTGCAAAACGATTTCGACGTTATCGACGACAGTGCTCCGATATTATATTCGGCCAAACCGTACTCTTAGAAATCGTCGTCTGTCGTAGTTTAGTGTACGTTGTCAATTTGTATGTCAATAATGTATGTCGTTCCTTTCAAAAATATAGTCGGAAACGATGTAACGATTGTCTGGAATATATCGTTTTCAAGAGTAGACACCCAGAGACCCAGACTGGACTATCTTGTCTAGTTTACTCTACATTATCATTTGACTCTATTTTGATAGGTTTCGAAAAAAATATCAGCAAAATACACACCTGTGATCAAGATCCCTCTTATCAAACCAGGTGCTGTGCATTGTAGTAAGCGACTCCGCAAAGCTGTCTATCTCCACCTCGCTCCGGTCCCCTTGGTACGAGTACAATGGCTTATCCACGCCAACAACAGACTTGTCCGGTATTTCAACGGCTTCATCTCCGAGAAACGTGATTACCGGTCGTCTGTTAGACGAAGAGTTGGCGCGTGCGCGAATTTCTTGCGGATTCACAGAGGGAGAAAGGGGATACGCGCTTTCATCGGGCATATTTATATAGTAGGTAGGACGTAGGTACTATTATTTACTGCGTGATTTCTTACTGCAGGTTTATTCCGTTGTCCGAATTTGTGACCGTTTAGTATAAGTTTTCGACTGTAACTGCGAGGTGTAGGACAAAACCAACAAACATCAGCTTACAATAACATGATAATGATGACCCCACATGGAGATAACCCGGGGTCGCGATGACGTAAATAGTGAAATATTCGAGAATAACGAGATCTCAAATAATGAGGTTTTTGATAAGGATCAGCTCAATAACATTCTAACTACCCATCTATACTAATATTATAAAGAGAAAAGTTTTGATTTTTTGTTTTTCTGTTTTTTTGTTTTTTTGTAAATTCTTTCACCATTACCAAGCTACATAATCCCTGAGTAACATAGGCTATTTTTTATTTTGAAAAAGTAATAAATTCTTTATATAAATGACGATAGTTTGAAGCAAGGTGTAAAAAATTGCTAAAAATTATGCTTTCTTCGTGTGCGCTACAAAAATTATTGAACGGGAATTGTAACGGGAACGGGAACGGGAACGGGAACGGGAACGGGAACGGGAACGGGAACGGGAACGGAAGACAACATTTGTTAATTCTAAAGCGATACGAAGTTCGCGGGGTCAGCTTGTTAGTTATAAGTATTGTAAGATAAATCTACTCTTTACTGTCTTATTTACTTCTTTTTATGTAGGTAGGTAGGTATACTTAGTATTAATAGGTTGTTATAATGAGGATCTAAATAAATATTTCCTATTTTAATCTATAGGTAGGTATTAACTAGACGTCATAGCTGATCCTATTTATAAAATATAAAATAATATAGAAATAAAAACATCAAAACATTCTACTTAAGATGACGCGTTTTCGAACATAACAAGATAGAACTTCAAAAAAAAACAATATTGAGATGATAAAAATCAATGTTTGGCCATAAACTAGGGAAGTTAAGTTCATATTTATTTTGCTTATTATGGCTTGCCTGATCAGATGGTTATAAATAGATTGTATTGTACACATCTGTCAATACTTTTTGGGCTGTTAAATGATTTAACAGCCCAAAAAGTATATTTGAAAAAGAGATACATTTAAATTTGCATTAAAAAATTTACATACCTGTGCTCAGCCCGTCGGTAGTACTTTTTTGAAATGAGTGGATTGTCTTGAAGCAGACATTCTTTCTTCTTACACCCATCCATTATTTTTTCTTTGGTTATAGTCCCCAAATTGCGGATCAATAATAGATTAATTGATATAATTCTTTGGTTTATCTCTAGCCTCCTAACAGTGCTTAGTAGCTTGAACATGCACTGTTCTCTTGATACTGGGTTGCAGTGATCTAGAACAAACATTAAATGTAAATACTTCTTATCACTGTACATCGTTTACTTAGAAAACAAGATACTTGTTGCTAATTATACTTTAGCTTCTTAGAGAAAAAACATTTCCATTGACCTGGAAATACTACCTATAAAACAGTGTCCTACATACCTACCTCAAAACATAAGCAGCATTAGCACAGACCCAATTTATAGTAAAACTGCATGGTTTTAAGTCTGGACTTTATAACTATACTTAATGTAGGTATATTATGTTTTTGTTACTTTAGATTTATCAAGAGGAGTGTATATTTCACATTTTATTATCAATATTAAATAGGTATGATAGGTAGATATAGATATGATATGATCCTATAGTCAGGCGATAGATCTATAAAAACCAAGCTGATTGATTAATTATTTTAACGAGATAGTCACTATCATAATTCAAGCTCAAACTATACCATTAATTATCTCTGCCAAAGACCTATGTACTCATCCAATTTATTCTGCACAATCCTAGCACCTGCATTTTATTCTATGCAGAATAGGTAGGTACCTACCTACTTTAAAATGTACCTACCTACTTAGGTACTTTTTAAATAAGTATGTAAGTTTTATTTTATTTTATGCTGAGCTGAGCCTATACCACGTGCAAACAGGTTGCGATTATATGAATACCTAAAAGGTACAGCTTTATCGTAAATAGAGGACGTTCTATCATAAAATGGTAGATTTATACATTTTCCTAAAATAAATATTGGCAAAAATGGTTCGCGTTGCCAAATCTTAAATTTAAACAATATTACTCTAGTGAGTCATTGATATAGCTATGGAGAATTTACTATTTCTACTTACTGCTAATTGTAACGGGTTTATGCGTTTTTGGAATTACGCAAACATTCACAAGAATTTATTTAGTCAAGCAAAGCAAGCCAAGCAAGCATGACTGAGTCTGACTGAGTCTGAAGCTGAAGGCCGAAGGAGACAGACTGACAGATAGCTGGGGAGCTGGCTGGGATAACAAAGTATGACAAGACAAGACACAAGTGACACAACTCCTAAGTTGACAGAATACACAGGGGACTGACACTGACAGACAGACGGGGAGGGGACGGGCGATCGAACGGGACTTCTCTGATCTTCTCTGATCTGCTCCTCTGTCATGAACATAAAGTAGGTATGGAGATACGAAGTTATACCTCCTTTTGCCATTTCATATTCACATCATTCACATAAAAGAAGTATTTAATTATACGGCTCAACTACATAATTAGAGCGAAAAAACATTATTTGTGCGGTCCGTGGTCAAGCAATCAAGGGTTTGTAATGTAATTGTAATGTCATTGACAAAAATGACATTTTAGAAACATTTCATTCAAATTCAATCATTCCTTGTCACGTGATCACGTCGTCAGCCTGTATTAGCAGGCAGCCAAGCAAAAGCAAAAAAAGCCAGGAAAGGCAGGAAAAAAAGGAAGAAAGAAAAGATATTGTTCTAAATTACGTGCAGCTATTGCAACCACGTAAAATTGTGTCGAGATAATAAACAACAGACCATACATTACGGTTCATAGGAAGTAGGAAGGAATGTTCCAGCCGTAATGGCGTATACAGAAAAAGTGTCACTTAGTGGCACAGCTCTATCATTTTTGATGTACGAGTGCATAAATTCATCAAATAGTCAGGTAAATACACTACACTTGTCTCTTTACTCAACCATGAAATAATTTATCTGAGTTGTACTTTTGTTGTATCTTCAGGAAGGCTTTCTGATCGGCGAGGTTACTTCTGAAGTTACCAACCACATATCGGACTCGCAGAGCGACAACACGCGACTGGATACGCAAATCGTTATCAGAACCATTCTTCCGCTACCTGCAGTGTCGCTCTTCTATCTCCCTACCGGCAGAATAAAAGAGGATGTCCTATCTGAAATACTATCGAGCACAGCAAGTGAAGTTGTCGGTTGGTACAAATACAGGAAAAACACAAACATTAAACCTACATTCAGGGACAAATTGATTTCTAAAGGTTTGCAGAAGTATTTTGAGAAGCACCACAGCAAGAAAACATTTGTGACTTGTAACCTATCAAACAGAGCCTCACCATCTGGATCAACACACACATTTACATACAGGTTTGGTAAAATGAATTGTATAGACATGTATGAGTACATTGAAGATGTCACTGCAAACTTGGGGGAAAAACTCAACGGATACAGAAAGGGTTTTAGGCACTCACCCCACAGCATATTCAATAAAATAATCAAAGAGAGTAATATCCACAACAACAATACAAATGATGCCATTTTGAGTATACAGGAAGCTGTTAATGTAAGACTTGTCAAAGAAGCTCGTATAGCAGCTAAGAATGAAAGCACCATCAAGGAGTTAGAAGCAGAAATCAAGCAAATGAGTTCCATACTCTCTGAGAAACTATCAACTGACTTACAGACTGAGTATAATAAGCTGACAGAAGAGAAATACATGAATAGAGAAGTGGAAATGGCTGCAGCGTGCATTGAAGCTATGAAAAATACCCCGAGAGTTGATCATCTGAATGCAGTCAACATAAAAGTAAATAATCACCAGCCAGACAATGATGTTGTGTGTATAACAGAGAATGAAGTGATTGATCGAGGTTCGAGTCCAATATTGATGTCACCAAAGCCCAAACCAACATTGAACTATGCAGCTGCTCTCAAGAATAAAGCTGACATTGCCTCAACAAGTGTAAGTATTCACTGAAATTTCGGTGTTCTATGCTACTATTTGATGTACCTTCCTGTGGAAACCCTAGCAACTGAGTGAAGTTATTTTCAAACAGACAAAATGCACTGCACACCCTTAGGGGTTAAATTTCGAGAAATCCACAAATAGATCAGTCAGTCTTCAGATTCATATTATCTGAATATATTAAACTTGTTGAAAATGGAAATGTTAAAAATCAATCACACTGTAATGGCTAAACCAATTTGAGTTAACTTGGAATAGCTTTTATTGGACAAAGTGAAAAGCTTGTATCCACATAGTATAAATTCAACTATGCTAGAAAACAATTTCTAAACTGAATGTTAATTTTTGTAGAAATCTACCAATGATGATGACCTGATAAGTTTTGAAGATGAAGAGAACCATACAAAGAAGACAATTGTAATATATAAGTGCATTGGGGACAGTTCACCAGAATATTGACAGTGCCTTTTCAGTTAAGTGTGTCTCAGTTACCATAGTATCTATCATTAGTAATAACAATACTCATGAATGTTTTTTTTTCATTTTCTTTTATTCTATTGACAGTTGCAAAAAGGTTGTAGTATTTGTTTAGCTCCAAAATAAGGTAATGATTTATTTATAGTGTCACTAGCAACCCGCCCCGGCTTCGCACGGGTAGCATGTTATTATACATATAAACCTTCCTCCTGAATCACTATCTATTAAAAAAAACCGCATCAAAATCCGTTGTGTAGTTTTAAAGATATAAGCAAACATACATACATACATATTACATACAGACGCGGGAAGCGGAAAGCGACTTTGCTTTATACTATGTAGTGAAGTGGAACTTTTTACTCGCTTATGAGACACTGCTTAGAACATGGTTTTAGGAGTATGCTATACCATTATTTATAGGAAGGACATGGTCAATGTGATAATATTAAGATGTGAGTTTCCCATATAGTTTTTAGCACGTGTTAATAATCAAATTAAATTGAAACATGCATTAGATTTTTAAATTCCTTTTAGGTTTTGTGTACTATTGGGATTTAAACCCCAGCCAAAATGGCTTTTAACTACACTAACAAAAATCAGTGGTTATTGACCAACTTGCTTATTCATGTCATTACTTATGTACCTACTATTATTGTTACAATGAGTTATTTTATTTGTACTTACAATTTTGTATCAAAATCTAAAGTTCCTTTAGGTTTTCTTAATAATTATGTTTATTTTTTCTATCTTATGTATCATTGTTGTAAATATTTACATTATGGATTATCCTGCAGTAAGGTCAACTACACATGATCTCACTTTTTTTTATTTTTTATTTCAAACACCTAGTAAGACATTTTGAGAGTTGCATTAAGTTCAGATGCAATTACAACTACTACAGATTATTCATATTGGGTGTTATGTAAGAGAAGGTAATGTAATGTAGTTGAACTTCTTCTTTGATCTATTAATCTGTATAAAAAAAATTCTTGCTATTTTCAGAAGTGTTGTAATATTTATAATCATAACTTTTACGCTTTTAAGTCTAAATAAATAATCATCAAAGATTATTGTACACTAAAAGGATACAAAATCAGATGCCTTCAGTGTAGGTGTATATAATGGAATATATATTTCAAGATTCATATTATTTGAATAAATACTAATGTAGAATATGAAATACATTACAAAAAATAACTGGGATGAGTGTTTATGTTATAGCGAAATAATAGTGTCCAGCATTTATGTTTTGACTTGTTTTATTATGAAGGACACATAATAATTGTGTCAATACTATGCTAAGATTAACTTGTACAAATCAATACTTTATTGTAAATAAATTCAGTAAAAAAACATAAAAATTGCATTTTATCTTAAAATAAACAAGTAAATAATAACAGTCAACCATATAATCAATAATTAAATAAAGTTCATTATTAATTAAAAAACAATTGGAATGAATCATAATCACTATTATAATGATTACCATTGAAAAGTGGTACATAATATACTAACATAATGGCATGATTGACAGCCTCCTAGTGTGGTGGGTGTGTAAAGTATACAAATAGAGTTAATTATAACTAGGTCAGTTGCCATGTAACACATCAGGGCTAACATGTTGTTGAATTGTCTCTTATCACGACTTTTGCAAAATAGAGTAGATCTAGATACTTATGACCAGAGATCAAGTTCTTAATAAAAAAATAACAGGTATTTTACTGAATTGATCTATCAAAACTCAATCTACCAATTTTTTAACAATTCTAAAAGCTACTAATATGTGATAATAAAGTAAAATAAGATCACGACTGTAATCTCCAAGTATGGTAGACATCCTCTCAGATCCTTGAAAATGTCTAAAGGGGTAGTCATAGTTTAAACTTTGGCACATGCTCTCATTTTTCGGTAGTTAGCATTCCATACGTGACAGGTCGCAAGCCCGTCGCCTACTCTGCACCTATGGCTGTTTACAACAAGTCAGCAGCCATAGCTGTATCACCAGCTAATTCATGGACGGAGTGGGCCAGCCGCCGCGCTTGCTGCACAGCCGTGGAAGCCGGCAGTAAGCCCAGGTGGATGCAGATTAGCTCTTTGATGCTAATTCCTTGGCTCTCGTTGGGGAACGCGAGATCTATCAGTTGCCTGGAAAAAAAGTGCAACAATGTTGCGCCATTCTTTATTAATTACTGGGAATTGGGGTCTTCACGGGACAAAGAAGGGGGCCCTGTGTTACTTAGACGTTGTTACTAAAATATGTTGAGCTACTCGTTAAAAGTCTCGAGTGCTGGGAAAGCCCGAGCGGGGTAGCTAGGATTGGGGTCTTCGCGGGACAGAGGGGAGTGCCGCGACGTTCTATTCTAACCTTATGTTACATGGATGTTGTTACTATAAAGTATATCTACCTGTAAAAAGTCCCGAGAATATCCCCGGGTGGCGGTAATGCTCGTACGGCGGCTGGATGTGGGGTCTTCGCGGGACGAAGGGGGGTGCCGCGACGTTCCCACCAGGATACGGAGCACACGTGTAGGGCTCCGCGGCGCCATGTCGCGGCGCAATAGCCTTCGCGAGTTATCGCGAAACTACGGGATACCAAGTGACGCACCTGAAATATGAAATACTAGCAGTCCGCCCCGGCGTCGCACGGATGTAATAATGAAAATAATAGGGTGTAATAAAAATTACCCTATTGGCAATTTTTTTACACCTTGGGTTACATTATCCAAGTTTTCATACGGATCCCTAACTTTTTTAAAAATATTCTATAGCCTATGTTCATCAGGGATAATGTAGAATTCTAATGGTGAAAGAATTTTTCAAATCGGTTCAGTGGTTTCGGAGCCTATTCGATGCAAACAAACAAACAATCAAATCTTTCCTCTTTATAATATTAGTATAGACATAATAATAAATAATCATTTGTTCAGGAGTTTCTCAATTCGACATGTACCTAATATTATTACTTTTTGTTTATTTTTCCTCATTACCTAGTGATACGATTTCGATGTTTTTTTTATTCTATTGTTTAAAGAATAGTCCCTAGTTGGTGTAATAGTTCCTTCATAAAACTTTAAATTACTAATAACGTCCTTTGACTTTACGATTGGTCAAAACATTTTCATTTTTTTTTTAGTTTTTAAACGTAATTTTAGAAAATATAAATAATAAATAAATATTGACGGACTTTTACACACAACGCCATCTAGCCCCAAACTAAGCAAAGCTTGTACTATGCGAACCAGATAACTAGTAGAATACTTAAATACTTTATTATACATAGTAACACCCAGACACAGAACAAACATCTATGTTCATCACACAAATATTTGCCCTGGGTGGGGATCGAACCCACAACCTACAGCGCAGAAGGCAGAGTTACTACCAACTGAGCTGTGAGGCCTACATATACTCACAGTGTCTTGTGACAGCATGTCAGCACAGCCGGCAAGATCTGGCGCCAGCGAGCGACCGGTGCTCCGGTCCACATACACGAAGTGCACTAAACCCGGAAACTCCTCCACATACTTGTGCACCGTTAGGGAACAACTCACATTGTCACCCGTGTAGCCCACATTAAGCGAAATAATTGTTTTTATTTCAACAAATAACATCAAAATGAGGCGTGATTGTATTGTGATTTTTTAAATTATTTTAAATAGAAATACGGCTTGTATTGCCGACGTTTAGAGACAATTTAGATGCTCTTCATCATGAGCACCGCCCGCGCTCAAAGGTAGATCGACGAATATTACGTCTCAAAACGTCACCGATACAAGATAAAAAGAATTAATTAGCCGTGGTTCTATTTGAAATTACTATGAATATGTAAATCACTTTCAAAACTTTCGTGAGTTGTACTACACATTATTACAACAACGGGAAATTACTCATGTAAATGATAAATTGTCAATGAGGACACCGACAATGTTTCGATTCATCTAGAGAATCTTCTTCAGGGTGAGTGGACCATAACGCGCGCGCTACCCTGCTCGCATTGCCCTGAAGAAGATTCTCTAGATGAATCGAAACATTGTCGGTGTCCTCATTGACAATTTATCATTTACGTGAGTAATTTCCCGTTGTTGTAATAATGAATATGTAAATCGTAGGAACCTTGAAAATATGTAAGGCTCCAGTAATCAATCTATTATCACAATACAATCACTATGTTCAAACAATGAAATTGCATTAAAATAAGCAAACAAATTAATACAACTCTAACTGACATCAAGCATGTTTGTTATACTAGCAACATTGCAATTCACAACATCCAAGTGATTAAAATCACAACATTCATTGTCCAACTCCAACATAACATTATCATTTTGCAAACACTTTCAAGCTGAACATGTATATTATATGCACTATTTCTTTCATGCTATTTTCAGCTGCTATTTCTTATTAAATGCGGTTGCGATATTACAAAATAAGACGGGCCAAATACGAGTCGCCTCGCGGATCGAGGGTTCCGTGATATATTTTCACTAAAATTCGAAACCTTTGCAACATCAACACAAATTAAACCCGATTCTGCAATGTGAAAATCAAGCCCTTTTAAGATACCCCATTTGACTTAGTTTTTGAATAAACCATGCTTTTAACAGTAGTCGTTGGAATAATCAGCCATGACACGAAGTATCACCATTTTGATTCGGAACCCATCATAAAGAACTCACTCCACATATAGTAATAGTTTATCACTCTATCGTAACCGCTATGTGTTTGGTATCTTGGACCGAAACCGCATGACATAATATGGATATTGAAAAGGATATGATCCCATGTTAAAGAACCGCATTGCCTTCACACGTAGAAACTCCACATACGGCGCTAAGACACCTCTTAGATCTTTAAGCGGCTGCTCTATCTTCAAACTCGGTATATCTGGGAAAACATCAAACATATATTTCAAGTTTCATCCAAGTCCGTTCGGTCGTTTGGGCGTGATTAGCAAACATACAAACATCTTCACGAACTTTTGCATTTATAATATTACTAGCGGACCCGCAGCAGACGGTAGTATCCTGTCCAAATTTCAATAATGGCATAGAAAAAAAAACAGTTTTTTTTTTAATTTCACAAATTTTTAGGCAACCTCTATGTTTTTCCCCATAAACCTTATCCTAATATTTACGAATACCGACCTTCTTAGTAGGTTCAACATTTGTGGTTAAATGATAAGAATCGTCAAACTTTGATATGTCAGATTTGTTGCACACCAGCGCCATCTCTACCCAAACAAATCATCTTTTTTATACTAAAAAGAATAAGGATGTAGTACCTGGTTTGAGGTGTTCAATAACAGCTTCTAAAGCGGTATGCAAAGCAGCTGCCGAAGTTTCGGGTGTTAGAGGAGTAATGGTGCCGCATGAGCGACGCAACTCCAACATGCGGCTCGACACGCGAGCGCAGAGAGCCGTTGTTGATTTGCTCTTGCGTAGCGCGTCCGTTGTCTGTACAAGGACAAGTAAGTTCTTATTATTATTATAAAAATTTTGCTGCTCGCCTGGACTTCACACGGGTCTCCTAATGAAGATTATAGGCAACAAAAATCACGAAAAACATTCTTGTTATACATATTTAAAAGAGAAGATATAAAATAGATAATTCAAACAACCAATATACACATGAATAGTTCTGAACCCACTCTAAAATTCTTTAGGAAATTAAATGAAAAAGGTTCACGACTGTGATCCCAAGTACCTACGGTAGACGTTCTCTCAGATCTCTAGGCGCTCAGATCCTGGAAGTTGTCTCAAGTGGGTAGTCAGAGGCACGTCTGTTAAGTGCCTTTGTCTGTGGATTAAGAGTGTCTCGTGATATAATGTAATTTGTACTAATATTGTATTTTATTTGTTACCTTCTTCAAAGCAGCTTCCAGGGTATCAAGAGTGTTCGGCAGAAGTTCCAGATTTCTTTGCAGCAGTAGTCTTCTCAAGTTTGACAATATTTGGTTGGACATGTAGGTTGCAATACCGACTTCCCTGTAATATTAAATTATCATTCGCGTCTATATACAAGTGTAAACTTAGTTAGAGCGAGGAGTCAATGTTATTGACTCTACAAGGCTTGATGCAAAGTAGAGTATCTACGCCATTCAAAACACAAGGTTTTTACCTAGGTTGGTAATTAAGGTGTTACTATTGTATTACCCTAATAATTATTGCACATTGTATTGTTTCAAAACCTTTCTCACAAAATTATATTATCTAGAACCTAACATACCTAGTATTAAAGCCATACATAAGTGTAAACCTTTTTGAAAAATAAATATTTTTTTATTTATTATTATTATTATATTAACATAATAAACTAGGACCACGACTGTAATCCCCAAGTACGGGAAACATACTCTCAGATCCCAGTTAGTATTCATAATGTACAATAAATAAGCGGCGATGGCTGCTGTCACCAAATGTGTAAAACCTAATTGCTTAACCTTAAAGGATGTTACGTACGTATTTAAGTAAATAGTGGAAACCCTCGCGACTTTCCCCCCTTGCACCCCATAGGGGATGAATTTTGGGAATTCTATAACTTATTCTCTAACCTCTAGGTGCACTAAGAAAGGCGTAAATTTTTGGTGTGTGGTACAGAGTTGTATATCTATGTGGAAATACCTTAGTTCCATATCAACAATGATAGCGAAGGTGATACGCGGTGCCAACTCAGCTAAGTGCAGCGAGTGAGGGGCGCAAGGCGCGTTTGTCGATCCCGCGCAAAGATTTACTATGGCACTGTTCTCCTGTGACAACCCTGGAAATTGATATCTGTTGCATTCAACTGACAAGTCAATTATTTGTTTTACAGGATTACATATATAAACAAAATGTGGATATAATGTTTGAAAGTGCCTCAGACTAACCCCTTTAGACATCTTCAAGGTTCCGAGCGCCTGGAGATCTGATAGGATGTCTACCGTATTTGGGGATTGCTATTTGTTTTAGGCGACTTCCATCAGTGCTCGGTTTTAAAGACGGTGCGCGTTTTTAGGGTTTCGTACCTCAAAAGCTTAAAACTCAATCTCTTTAATATTTACTTCTGTTTGTTTGTACCAGGCACTTTGATTGAAAACGATTTGATTGAGCTAAACCGCCTGCGTAAGCAAATTTTATAAATGAGTTGGAAGAATAAAGGTACTTACACGGTAATCGAATGGATTCCGACTGTCTATTGCTGTCGTCAGAACGCATATCCTCCCAGTATTCTTGGGCTGCGATACATTGAATGCTCAGCATTATTAAATCGGGTGGCGTCATATCTTCACAGCCACGGCTGAAAAAGGTAATAACATCAAATTTACAACACTGTTGTTTGATTATATGATAGCTAAAACAAATAGTAACTGATGTTTAACATCTAGTAGGGCTATTTTGTAAAAACAAGATTATCATGTTATGATATTCATACCAATATTTATTGGTACTAAATGCCATAATACCTACGCTTTTTATGCTGTTTAGGCACCTATACCTACGCTTCCAATATAATACCTACGCAGAAGCGTAAGTATAGATTCATAAACAGTGAATAGTTACTATGTAATGTTAAGTGTACAGATTAGGTATTCTCTAACATTAGGTAGTGGATTCAACATCATAACATGATAATCATATTTTTACAAAATAGCCCCACAGAGTAGGTATTTTATTTTTAAGATGCACAAAAAAGACCCTGCACTGTTGGGAATTTGAGATGTCTGTCTATTTGGGTATTAAAGCAAGAAAAAGTTTAAGTCTTGGGTCAACATATCTCTAGCTAACTAATAGTTGACCCAAAAATTTCGAGCGCTGTGATTGGTCCGCTGCACACAGCTCCGCGACAGTAGAAACACACACTTATAGTCATGGTTAGAGTGATTGGGGGTTACAGTGGTTCTGTTTTGTTTGTTATGAGGTGTATGACTAACTTTAGCATGTTTTACTCACTTAGAATACAGTGCCAGCATCTTGTCCCCAACAAAGAGCATAAGATGATAATGTGAGTAGGGAAGTTTGATATCCTTTGATGCTGATTTCAAAGCATTGAGCGCTGCCGCGGAAGCTCCACTTTCACCGATAACTCCATTGGCACCGGGTATTGAGTCACCCTTGGTGCGGCAGTCCAGCAGATTTGATAACCAGTCATGGTAAATGGGTGACTGAAGGCTGGAAAATATTGATGGTAGGATGTGTGAAATATTATAGCGGTTAAAAATAATCCTGTTTCGATCCAAGTCATTATGATGAGGTTGTGTAAAAAACTTTCGTATTTATAATGTTGTGTAAGTAGTAATTTTTGTGTTGTTTTTATTTTCAATTTAAAATTTTGTGTAAACTTTTATGGACCCCACATAATGATGTCTGAATATTTTTTTATTTTATAATGTTGTCAGCTGTCCCGACAGACATTGTCCTGTCAAATTTCAATAACCCCACAGAAAAAAGCACTTTTTCCTGAACTATTAGATATTTTGTTGTCACTGGTTCATTCCTGTTCACCCTGTATAGGCACAATGTATGCGGTATCGAACCAGCACCTCTCTAACACGTCTCCAGCAACTCAGTCAGCCATTTGCCCAGCACACCTCAGAGATCCTGGTTAGGTCATATGTTATGTTAGGTGACGTGGTTAGGTCATATGATAATAATGATGATGTGATATAATTGATAGACATAGAGATTGTTGTAAAACGATGCAAAGCTTCAAAACAGCCTTGTGATCTGTGACCTTGAAATACTAGCTAGTAGGGAATTGAATTGTAATATGTAATCCATATTCTACAGGTTAGTGGTTTGTCACAATATTAGATCAGATGTCCTAATCTAATTAAATCTGATGCCAACTGTATATCATGTTACACTAACTTTGCAATATTTTAGAGAAACTAAACAGCAAGGCTTAGAAAACTCTCTTAATTTAGTTATTTTATGTGTAGGTGTAATTTGACAAGTAGATTTAATACTATTTTTTTTGTATAAGTAAGTAGCAGGTAAGAATTTAAGAGATAAGAATTTAATTTTACTGAATAAACTTACAGATTGATGTTCTGCCCACAAATATGTTGGACGAGTGTCTTGCAATCCAGGAGTTCTCTGTGTGCATCATCAACATTATCCTGACTGATGATGACAAATACATGGTCAAGCCACTGAAAGCAAATACCAAGTTTTTTTTTATTTCTGTATGTACTGACATAATCAATTTCTTAAAGCCACAAAAATATAACAAAAAACAGGACAGAAAAACAGTGTAACAATGGGCGGCCTTAATGCTGAAAGCGATCCAGTCCAGTCGAGCTTTGGAAGGACATAATAAAACTTAACAAAAAAATAGTACCTCATCAAAAACAATGGTGGTGTTGTCTTTGCACTGCATAGAAGAGTATGTGTTGCCAAACTGAGCAGCCATAACCCGCTGTGAAGTTATTATAGGCGCTAGAAGCTGAGACACACTGTTGCTGTCGGTCACATTGGCTTCATTATCCTGAAAACATCAGGTTTTATTGGATCAAGGAGAAGATCTGAGAGAGATACATACTTGGGCATTACTGAAGTGTGTGAACCTAATTATTTTCTTTGATTTGTAATCATAATAATAATAAATGGCCAAGTGGTGACTTATATGTATTGATTTTATTTCTATAGTTTTATTGATGACAAATAAAAATGTTTTGTTTACACTTGGTAGGTATTACCCACTTGTTCATCGAAGGCTTTCATACGTTCTATGAATGATTCGTCCCATTTATGGAATAGTAAGTCATTTACACTGTCGAACACTAATGTTGCTTTCATGGTTACGTAAAAATAATAAATGGCTAGATTTTAAAATAGAGTACTTTGATAGAGTATAGAGAAGAAGAAAAGAACCCTTTTCCTTTAATGCAACTTAATTTAGTACTTTTTTATCGATCAACGCTCCTCGTCCTCGAGCCGAGCCAGTCAGTTAGCTGTCAAAGTCAGTAAAATAAATAAATTGAACTTTGTGTAGTGACATTGACAGCAACATGCAGTTGGTATAAGTCAATGTCAGTCCTATCAGATTTCTCAATGCCAAGAGTAATTTTCTATTTGCTTTGCTGTCTCTTTCTCTCTGTTGGTACAACCAGGAACAAAACAAGAACAACACATGGTTTACACACTTCAGTGTAAACAAAACAATTAAATTATTTTTTCTGTAAAGTGTAAACATGTGCGTGCTGCAGTCATAAACTGTTTGAATACGGCTGCTGATCAGTGATAATTAATTACGATAGTCCAATCAACTGAAAATCTATCAAACAAAGGATATTAAAATTCATTGTCATTGACCATGAAGAAAAATACACCCTTGGTAATAAAAGATATAAGAGGGTTGGGCCTAATAAATAAAAGCAACCGTGACTTTTACGTCTACCTGTTCTTGTAATGATGTTTGCAAAACTCACATAGCATGCCTATTCCACCCTTAAAATGAGGCCAAATTAAATACTTAATCAAATCAAAGAATCTACGCACTTGGTGTGTGTATTGTTAAATATTTGTATTCCGAGATATTTTCTAGATACGATGTCCTTGCTATTTAACACATTAAACTTTTTTTTACAGAAAAAACTTAAATCCTTGTGCTATGTCACTCTGGGAGGTGCTGTGGCTTACCAGTATATTTATTACAAAAAAGATTTCAGCGGATATTATGATCAATATATAAAGCCATTTAGTCAAATGTTAAGCCCTGAGTGGGCACACAAGGCTGGAGTAACTGCCATAAAGTATGGCTTATTCCCTCCTGACCACAACACAGATCCTGAAGTATTGGTATGTTGCCTGGTTCTTGGCTTTCTCATTCCATTTTAAATAGTAATTCTATTAGTTCAAAGCATTATGTGTCAAAATCTTATTATTTTGTTTACAGAAGACAAAGCTTTTAAATTATGATTTAAAAAACCCAATTGGCATAGCTGCAGGTTTTGATAAACATGGTGATGCAGTACTTGGTCTGAGGAAATTAGGTTTCTCAATAGTGGAAATTGGATCTGTAACACCTGAACCTCAACCTGGCAACCCTAAACCTAGGGTATTCCGATTACCTGAAGATGAGGCTGTTATCAACAGATACGGATTCAATAGTGAAGGTCATGAAAATGTTTACCAGAAAGTAAACAGCCTAGAGAAACATTTGTTAGACAACGGTTTATTGGGAATCAATTTAGGCAAAAACAAACTGTCTGAAAATGCTGTGCAAGATTATGTTTTAGGGATTCAGAAATTTTCTGATGTTGCTGATTATTTTGTCATTAACATCAGCAGGTATACATAGCATGTTACTATTCTGAATACATACTTATTTCTATCTACAATTTTTATGAATTAAATGTATTGTTTTTATTTTCCAGTCCGAACACCCCAGGTCTCAGATCATTGCAGAAGAAGGAAGAACTTCAACAGCTTTTAGGTGATATCAACAAAGCTAGAAGCTCAACACAAAGCACAAACAAACCTCCCCTCTTTCTGAAACTAGCTCCTGATTTAAACACAGAGGAAATGAAAGATGTTGTATCAGTGATTTTTAAAAAAGAAAGTAAAGTTGATGGATTGATCATTTCAAACACAACCATTGATAGGCCTCAACTGATCAATAAAGAGTTTGTGAATGAGACAGGGGGGCTTAGCGGAAAGCCGTTGACAAATAAATCTACTGAGATGATCAAAGAAATGTACAAACTAACCAAAGGCAAGTAAATTTTGCACTACTAGGTCACAGTAAAGTTTTGAATGGAATAAAGTGGACAGACTATTGTTACAATTAGTTCAGGCAGGATCGCTTGATATGATATGATAGCCAGGTTCTCATCTCCTTTTTCCTAATAATCAATTTAATTACATCAGCCCAGTCCTCTCTTGCTTACCATTCCATTCTATCCACTTTCCCCCCAAAAATCTCATCTACCCGCTCTATCAAGAATGGCTACTAAATAAAAACATTCTACCTAACAATAATAGGGCAGTTAACAATAATAATCTAGCTGGAGTATTTTTTTTTTTCATTTTTATCTGCAATAATTTCTCCAGAACTATGAGCAGGTGTGTTGTGAGCGCTTGATATTTTCGGATGAGTGGTCCATTGACTACTTCATCCTCTTATTATGACCCGAGTTCGAGTATGTGGTTCCTCTTTAGCCTCTTGGGGTATTCTCTTGCAACTGAATTAAACACTGATGGTGTTTAATTCAGTTGATTCAATAAATGTATCCCCTTGTTTAAGTGGTGGCCTGGTTCTTGTTGGTTGATTAAGTTCCGAAGTTGCCTTCCTTATGGAATAGTTAGTTGTTTTAGTTGCCGTTAACTGAATTAAACACCATCAGTGTTTAATTCAGTTGCAAGAGGATTTGGATGCCTCTCAAGTCTCTGTTTGTGCCTACAGAGACTTGAGTTGCGAGCTGTTTTGTCTCCTCTGCAACTGTTCTAATTTGTAGGTGTTCATGCAGTTCACTACTTCTGAGAAACCACGGGGCGTTTGTTGCATTTCTTAAGATACTGTTTTGGGCCCTCTGCGCCTCTGTTTTGGGCTTGCAATATTGGATTTGCATGCTGACCCCCACAACTGTATGCCATAGGTCCAAATGGGTTTTAGAACAACCTTGTAGATAAGGAGTTTGTTGTCTGTGCTAAGCACCGAATTTCTTCCAAGCAACCAGGGTAAGTCCCGGTATCGCAGGTTGAGTTCCTCTCTTTTTTTTTGCAGATGTTTTTTCCACGTAAGTCTTCTGTCCAGGTGCATACCCAGGTACTTGGCTGATTCGTTATTTGGTAGGGTGGAGTCGCCTAGGCGTACAGATGGGCAATCGCCAGCCCGGAGGGCGAAAATATCGTGGGTGGATTTTGAGGCACTGGCCTTTATTCTCCACTTTTTCAGCCATTGCTCGATTTTATCTAGCCCGTATTGGAAGGACTCTGAGGCTTTAATTCGATTCTTGTTACTTGCGAGGATGGCAGTATCGTCTGCAAATGTGGCAGTGATAACATTTGGTGTTTCGGGCAGGTCGCACGTTAATATGGTGTACAGAACTGGGCCTAGTACGGACCCCTGGGGTACACCCGCATTTATGTCATAGAACTTGGAAGTGAATTCTCCATCTTTGACCTGAAATATTCGATCGGATATGTATGATTTGATCAATGCAAAGAATGGGTGTGGCAGAAGTGATTTAATTTTACACAGGATTCCCTTGTGCCTGACTTTGTCAAAGGCCTGTTGAATAAATAGGAAGGCTGCCGAGCAGTATTCTTTGTGTTCTAGTGAATTTCTAATTTGGTCGACAACTCTTTGTACTTGCTCGGTGGTTCCGTGTTTCTGTCGGAACCCAAATTGGTGATTTGGGATTATGGACCTTTTATGTAGTGTCTTCAGTAGGTACGAACCAGTAACATTTTCTCGAATAATTTAGAGATTACCGGAAGTAGGCTTATCGGCCTATATGAGCCTACTTCGTTTTGGGGTTTTCCTTCTTTGTGAATCATGATGATTTGGGATATTTTCCATACACTCGGGTAGTGACTTACTCTCATAATACTATTGAAGAGTGTTGCAAGGAAGACGATCCCTTTTCTTGGCAGTTGAAGAAGGACCTCTTTAGTGATTTGATCGAATCCCGGGGCTTTTTTGTTGTCGAGTCTGTTAATGAGCCTAGAGATCTCTCTAGGAGTGGTTGGTTTTAGCGGTAAGTCAAGTTGCAGGTCCTGGTTTAGTACGCCGTCTACCTCTTTGTCATCGCCAGTACCTACAGTCGTGGTCAACTAATTAGGGACACTCTTTGTTTAAACCGAATTGTGAATTTATTTTTTATTTTCCAACGAGTCTAAACCATATTCCATATCTCTTACATGTAAGTATAATTAGTCATTTATGTGCCCGATTATACAAACAATAACAACTTCTTAAACATTAAACCTCTTTACAGTATAGCTGATAGATTATCGTAGTGCTATTTGTTCAAATAATGCTGGCTGGCCATTTAATTAGGGACACTGAGATATTGCGTTCTATTTTCAAAATTTGAATCTCAATACTTTTTTACTTCTTCTCTTAAGTGGGTGATAGACGTACGAACTTATAGTACGCGGTTTTTAAGATCGCGAACTTGCTCGGCTCGACGTTAGTGACACACGTGAAGTGGGTGATAGACGTACGAGCAAGTACGCGTACTTATGGCTCGCCGACCTTTTTCGCTTGTGTGTCACCGTAAGTACGCGTACTTTAAAACCGCCGCGCAAAATCGTCGGCGATCCAACCGGTCTGAAATCTTGCTCGTAGCTCGTCATGGCTCGAACGTGTGGCAGCATTGCGAGCCGCGAGCCGCCATTTTCAGGCCTCACAGCTCAGTTGGTAGTAACTCTGCCTTCTGCGCTGTAGGTTGTGGGTTCGATCCCCACCCAGGGCAAACATTTGTGTGATGAACATAGATGTTTGTTCTGTGTCTGGGTGTTAATATGTATAATATGTATGTATTTACAAAAAAAAAAAAAGTATATAAGTATTCTATCAGTTATCTGGTTCCCATAGTACAAGCTTTGCTTAGTTTGGGGCTAGATGGCGCTGTGTGCAAAGTCCGCCAATATTTATTTATTTATATATTTTTTTATATTTATTTTGTTTCGACTTCGTTTCTTTTTTTTAGTTTTTAAAATGTAATACGATATTATTCCTAAATAACACAAAGCTTCTTCAGTCGACGACATCGCAATACAGAGTGAGTAAGCTTCACGTGTGTCACTAACGTCGAGCCGAGCAAGTTCGCGATCTTAAAAACCGCGTACTATAAGTTCGTACGTCTATCACCCACTTGAAGCTTACTCACTCTGTATTGCGAGGTCGTCGACTGAAGAAGCTTTGTGTTATCTATACTTATAATAAATCTGTAGAGAGGTCAATTCTGTACATGAAATATATTTCCAAAATAACTATCAGGTGGTGATTAGGGATCGATACTGATGCCAAAAATGCAATCAGTAAAATTTTTGTCTGTCTGTCTGTCTGTATAACCGTTATAGAAACAAAAACTACTCGACGGATTTTAACGAAACTTGGTACAATTATTTTTCATACTCCTGAGCTGGTTATAGTATACTTTTCATCACTCTACAATCAATAGGAGCAGAGCAGTAAATGGAAATGTTGGGAAAACGGGAGAAGTTACTCCATTTTTTAAGCTTCCGTCGCGTGTGCAACCTTCATGGTTAAAGCTACACAGAATTCATGTATGACGGAAATGTTCTCCTTAAAATTATATAAAAAATATTCCACGACAGCATATGTCTATCTTTTATGGTTGACTCAAAATAACACGTGTAACTCCCGATAGCTTAGCAGTTCGAAGCTTTCTGATTATATTTGTCTACTCTTACGTTTATCACACTTTCAGTCATCCCTAATTAAAAACGCGAACGCACAGGCAAGCGGCTTGCTTGGCACCTAGAGGCTAGCGAGTCACCTAGCGAGTAGCTTCGTAAAACGAACATTCTCGAACGTTCGCGACCGGCCTAGCAGCTAGGCGTCAAACGCGCAGTTCAGCCGGTCGCGAACGTTCGAGAAAAAAAGAAATCATCAATAATTGTCTAACAACAAAAAAGCTGTGAAAAAAAAAACGTTTTATAGAAAGACAATCTGTAGTATATTTAGTATCAGCATTGCACCCGTGCGAAGCCCGGGCGGGTCACTAGTTTAGGAATAATATCGTATTACATTTTTAAAAACTAAAAAAAAAGAAACGAAGTCGAAACAAAATGGCGGCTCGCAATGCTGCCACACGTTCGAGCCATGACGAGCTACGAGCAAGATTTCAGACCGGTTGGATCGCCGACGATTTTGCGCGGCGGTTTTAAAGTACGCGTACTTACGGTGACACACAAGCGAAAAAGGTCGGCGAGCCATAAGTACGCGTACTTGCTCGTACGTCTATCACCCACTTTATTGTTTCGTGGTAGTTTTGGCGGCAATCCCGATATTTATTTTAAGTTTTGAAAAATATTTTGAAGAAAAATGGGTAAAAATAAAAGTTGCGATCCAACACTACGAAAAATTATCATGAAGTTTGTTGTCGAGCATGGTTGGCCATACCGAAGGATAGCAGAACATTTAAATTGTTCAAAAACTATGGTATACAATGCAGTGCAACATGTCAGACGCAATAACACAGATTTAAATGTGCCCAGAACAAAAAGATCGAGAAAAACAACTCCGCAAGAAGATAGAATGATAACCAGGTTAGCTAAGAAAGATCCGTTTCTAGGCTCTATTTTAATTAAACACGAAGTGTTTGGGACAGACGAAAGAGCTGGTGTCTCAGCGAGGACCGTTCGACGACGTCTGGTAGAAGCAGGGTTGTTCGGAAGAGTGGCTCGCAAAGTACCGTTGTTGAAGAAAGAACATAGAAATGCTCGTTTGGCGTTTGCACGTAAATATGGACATTGGACCTACGCCCAATGGCAACATGTATTATTCTCTGACGAGACCAAGGTTAATTTGATTTCTTCAGATGGAAGGCAATACGTACGGCGTCCAGTAAAAGCGGAAATGAATCCAAGATTCACAAAAAAGCAGGTGAAACATGGCGGTGGAAACATTAAAATGTGGGGTTAATTTTCTGGACGTGGAGTGGGACCTGTGAGGAAAGTTCAGGGTAACTTAGACCAACATCAATACAAGGCAATATTGGAGGAAACGATGCTTCCCTATGCTGAGGAGCATCTCCCTATTATATGGACGTTTCAGCATGATAACGACCCGAAACATACCGCCCGTTCAGTCAAGTCGTTTCTTACCAGTCAGTCAGTATCGGTGCTAGATTGGCCAGCAAATAGCCCGGACCTTAACCCAATCGAGCACCTTTGGCACGAAATCAAGAAAAAAGTAGCCACTTATCGTACCACAACTTTAGATGAACTTAATGAATCTTTTTGTGAGGCATGGGCAAACATTCCTGTCGAAACATGCCAGAAACTGATAATGTCTATGCCACATCGGTGTCAAGCGATAATTACTAACAAAGGTTTTGCTACTGGGTACTGATTTTACACGTAATAAAATGGAGCTGTTAAAGATATTATAATACTGCAGATTATTAGTTTTGTTTAACTCTATTTTTCATTATAGTTTACTGTCCTTAATTAAATGTCCAGCTACAGAATTATACCTTCAAATTGAATACATGTTCAACCTTTGATATTAAATACTTTTTTCTATTTATTTATTCTTTTATTTACAGCCATTTAAAGCATAATAATCGGACCAAATTATGCAAATAATAGTTACTGAGAAATCAATAGGGTTTTATATTTGTATGTACATAACCGGTTATTGTTCTTCACTATCTTGCATGTCCCTAATTAGTTGACCACGACTGTATATGGGTTGGAAGACGTTAGATAGGTGAGTTGCGAAAGCGTCAATCCTATGTTGTGGCGTTCTGGCCCAAGTATCCCCTTGTTTAAGTGGTGGCCTGGTTCTTGTTGGTTGATTCAGTTCTGAAGTTGCCTTCCTTATGGAATAGTTAGTTGTTTTAGTTGCCGTTAACGATTGCAAGCGTAGTGCCAAAGTTTCATTCTTAGTAGTGCCTATCATTTCTTTGAGTTCGATCATAGATTTGTTGTATGCTTTTTTATTTATCTTTTTTAAGTCTGCTGCAGTGCCATACTCTACGTAACCTTCTTTTTTCTTGGATTTTTGTTTTAATTGGCCATGGAACAGAATTGTGTTTGTATTTATTTACTTCTGCTTCTGGTGTGGTGGACCAGCAAGCAACTTGAACTGTGTTAGTAAACTCCGTTGTAGCTTTTTCTATATATTCTGGTGTTTTGAGAGCAATGTTTAGATTAAGTCTCTTGTCAATGATGTCTCTGAATGATTCCCAGTCAGTGTACTTGCTGTATAATTTAGAGATTGATTTATATTCCAGTAAAGTAGTGGATATTGTTAGTAGTAAAGGAGTGTGATTTGAGGATCAGTCTAGGCAGGATGGAGTATTTGTTATCACTATTTATGCAGTAGGTACCTACTTTAGCATGTGTTTATAAATAGTATTCTATTTCAGGTAAGATACCCATTATTGGTGTTGGAGGAGTGTTTACTGGTCAAGATGCATATGAAAAGATATTAGCCGGAGCCAGTGCAGTGCAAATATATACAGCCCTCGTATACCATGGTCCTCCTGTAGTTTCAAAGATAAAGTTGGAATTAGCTAAGCTACTAGAAAAGGATGGGTATAGTTGTGTCAATGAAGCTATTGGTAAAGGTGTCAAATGATATAATTTGTAAGCATTTATTTAAATCTATGTAAATAATACTACAGTTATAAATATATTTTATATAGTTGGATAATTGTTTTCAATTATTAAGGAAGCTTTTCGTTGATTTGTTTTTCTGCCCCTGAAAATGTAACATTAAAAAATGTAAGAGTAACATACTACCTACTGCAAAATGTGAGTATTGTGCCAACCTAATGTTTGGACTTGCCTCTGACAACCTTCTTTAGACATCTTGAAAGATCTAAGCACCTTGAGATCTGAGAGCATGTCTACTGTACTTAGGGGTTACAGGTTGTGATTCTATTTAATAATTTTTTTCATTAGTAACAATCAGAAAAGATGGTCATCTTCTTTCAAAGTTATGATTAGGTACCTTCAATTTTGCATTTAGGCAGGTGGGTTTTCAAATACTGCTTGCATTCCTCTAAGTTGTTCACGCTAGTTAGATCAAATAGAACCAGGGTTTTTAGTTTATCAAGGGCTTTTATTTCTTTCAGTCCAGGATCTGTGACATTGATACACTTAGAGACTTGCACATGGGAGAGTGTGCTACTTCCATGTGATAGACCTTTCAGTGCTCTATCATCTATGTACTTATTGTTATGAAGAATTATTTTGTGCAACATAGAACAGCCAACTGGAAAAAGTAAGAAAAGAAGTCATTTGAACATACTATAATATTTTGAATTACATACCTACAAGTAGGTAGTAAATAAATGTGTGTTACCTAAGTGTGGAAAACCATAATGTGAAATTCCAGAATCAGTGCCATCAATTTCAGATATCTTTGGAACATTTAGTTCTTCTGATGGCAGCAAATTATAGTCTGTTGTCTTCTTGCCATCAGCCCAAACTACTCTTCCTCCATTCCTGAGCACCCACTCAGCGCAGGCGCGATCAGGACCAACTTTTTTAATTCTATCCGGATCAGGCGTATTGAACATCATGTTAACATACTCCCAAAACGTTCTCTTCTGATTAGTTGTGGGTAAGAAGAGCTTATGTTGTTTAATCTGCCATAAAACATAACATTCCTCATTATGATAGGTATCTTTATATAATTAGAAAAATTCCTAATTTAGAATCTAGGTAGGTAGGTAGTAGGTACATACAGGGCTAATGACTTTCAACATCTCTGTTCTTGGTTGCGTAAATAGACCGACTGCAGCTGCTAGCCTGCTCTGCTTCTCTGCTCTTAGTTACAGCTAGTTCTTGTAACCACTGCAATCCAAAATAATAGTTAGAATAGAATAGAAATACGATTAGTCAAGATAAACAACAACTGAGTAGTGAACAGGCATAGGCACTCTGCGTACTGCGCTCTTTGCTGCGCACTGCGCTGCGTAGATGTTGCCTTATATGCTCTTTAGATGTTGTGTTGTGGATATATGTGTTCTGTGGTAGATGCGTAGTTGAGCCGGGTTTCTTTTCAATTTGTTTTTGTTGCCATGGATAGGACGAAAAATATCTACCATTGCCATTATTTATTTCTGCGCCATCTAGTAGTTTTTGATAGAACCAACTGTAGCTGGATGTATCCATAATGCCGGAGACACACTTACGTGTCGTGTCGTGGCGCGACACGCCACTAGCTAATCGCTTTCATACATTTAGTACAAACGTGGAAGTGGCGGTACAGTTTTTTCTTGCAATTTAGGGACAGTCGGACAGTTGTCCAATGGACTCCAATGGACAGTTGTCAACATCGACTACATAGCCTAAAGCTGGGGATACACATGCCCATAGCTTGCACACTAGCATACCAGCTCCTTGCAAGTGCCAGCTACAGTCATATGTATTCACTAACTGGCATTCCCGTAACTGGAAGCTAGCTAGTTGCAAGTAGCTCGCACAACATTTGATTTTCTTGCATGCCCGTTGAGGGAGGGGCCGCGGGGGACTGCTAACCTGGTACGTGTGAACAGACGCGATAGCTACGGGCATGCCAGTAGCCGACTCGTTATGGCCGTAGGCGCAATCTCTTACCCAAACCCGTCTTCGTTTTTTCTTTTTATCTCTCATTAATTTAGCTACACATTAAATTGCTAGTAACAACACGATTTTGTTTAATTCACTTCGATTGTTATCCATGTTTGGCGCGCAAGAATTGGTAGGTACGAAATACTCTCACAACTATCTAACTATTTATACTGTGTATAAGCGATGGTAATACTGGCATGCAAGGGCACAGTATGCATGCCAGTATTACTTGCAAATGTATCCGCAGTGTGCCAGTTACTCGTACATGCCAGTAACTTTCATGCCAGCTACTTTCCCGATTTACTGGCATGTGTATCGCCGCCTTAATAGACGTCTAATGGCTTCATTTCTTCAAACAAACAACTCTGTCAAGTCAGTGAGGTATGAGGTAGGTACGGGGGGAGTAGGAAAAAATGCATTCTGATTGGCCGATTCAAGATGACGTGATTCACTAGGGATGGGAAGTGTTGTCATGAGTTGTCGATAGTAGTCAGAGGCACGTCCAAATATTATATTTGGCACATACCCACATTTTGCAGTAGTTAGCAGTCCATACGTGACAGGTTGCAAGCCCATCGCCGCTTATAAATATACTAACTACTGGTTTCCTCACGATGCGATGTTTTCCTTCACCGTTTTAAATACGTGTTTTTGATCTATATATATGTATAAAAATCAATTGCTGTCAGAGATGGGCACTTACCCGGTAAAAATCATTTTTACCCATTCATTCCTATTTATACCCATTTATACCGGGTAAAAATGATTACATCTTTTTTTTTTACTTTTTTGACACTTATCTAATTATGGATCACGATTTTCATATTTTCATTAGTTTAGATCTTTCGAAGATGTCTAGTGGGGGTAGTCAGAGGCACGTCCAAACATTATATTTGGTACATGCCCATATTTTGCAGTAGTTAGCATTCCAAACGTGACAGGTTGCAAGCCCATCGCCGCTTATAAGAATATAACTGGTTAATACTAATTAGTTATGGTGTTTTCTTGTTATTATTTTTTACTTTGGATTATAATTATTCAGACTTTAGCGTAAAGAAATAAGAGCGGTCGTTTTCAGGAATTTTAGGTTTAGCGTGGAGACAACAGAATCTCCACCAATGTAACAAAATTAAACCTAATACAAATTCCATAAAAAAATATCGAAATTCTATCTATTTTGATTATTCATATTATGCATGGTTGTGTAGATTGTTTGTCCTGCCACTTTGACGTGTAATCTATAAAAAACCGGCCAAGTGCGAGTCGGACTCACGCACGAAGGGTTCCGTACTATTATCAAAACGGCAAAAAAATTACGTTTGTTGTACGGAAGTCCCACTTAAATATTTATTATATGCTGTTTTTAGAGAAATACATCATCTGTGAAAATTTCAACAGTCTAGCTATCACGGTTCATGAGATACAGCCCTGTGACAGACAGACGGACAGACAGACGGACAGACGGACAAACGGACAGACAGATGGGCGATGGGCTTGCAACCTGTCACGTTTGGAATGCTAACTACTGCAAAATGTGGGCATGTACCAAATATGTTTGGACGTGCCTCTAACTACCCCCACTAGACATCTGCGCCTGATGCGTGATCCATAATTAGTAAAGTGTCAAATAAGTAAAAAAAAAAAGATGCAATAATTTTTACCCGATATAAATTGGGTATAAATAGGAATGAATGGGTAAGAATGACGTCATTCTTACCCATTCATTCCTATTTATACCCAACCATTCTTACCCATTCATTCCTATTTATACCCAGTTTATATCGGGTAAAAATGACGTCATTCTTACCCATTCATTCCTATTTATACCCAATTTAAATCGGTTATTATTTATATTTTATTAATATCGGTACTTTGAGGTTTAATCTATAATAAGTAATCTAAAAATAACTTAAACAAGTAGTATTTCATATAAGCACATACGGTGCTATTAATAAAAATTTACTAATCCAAAGATCATCTGAGGTTACAGCAAGACTTGTTAATACCAGCCTAAAGTTGTAATAACTTCAGAGTAAAATAGTTATTAATAAACTCGGCGAAGTGTTGGACTAACAATACATTCCTTGCACCGGGATTATATGGCAACACACTTGATTTAAAAGTAAAAAGAGTGAGTCGGTGAGTGAACTCAATGCTTTATGATGACATATGGACAGTGACAAACAACGTTTTGAATGACAGTTGCCTATGGTATAAAAGTAAACAAACAACTATGAAAACTTTGATAAAAATTAATTAAATTTCAAAATGAACTGAAAACGCTTCATTAATTCGCTTTATTAAGAAAAGGTAAATAATGTTATCATCTATCACTTTTACAGCTTGACTGTTATGGTAAGTATAATGAATGCTACCGTAGGTATCATTTACAATATAATTGTTTGTTTCAGCAATTATTTCGCATAGTTCTGAGAGAGTATCCTCCAATAATTGAAATCAAATCATTGGACACTAATACAAACTGGACAAAAAACAAAGCATGGTGCGTGAAAGTGCACGAAAAGTAAGTTTAACTAGGTTTTTCTAACAAAGCATGGTGCGTGAAAGTGCACGAAAAGTAAGTTTAACTAGGTTTTTCTTTAAGTACTGAGTAAGTACCTAACCTATCTTAGTACCTACGAATTAAAATATTTGTTACAAGTATACCACTTATTTCAGGTTTAATGAGTTATATAAATGATCTCAATAGTTAAACTTATGTTAAACTAACTTACTTTGACTATGTTTTTAAAACTACCTAAAATATTAATTTTTAATCTATTTGTTATTTGCAGGACCAGAATGAACATGCTCGAAGCTTGATAAGCCACAGAAAATATGAAGAGCACAAGCGAAGGATGATATTTTCATATACTTACTCACACTACTCACAGTTCTGAATTCTATAAAAAAAATTCTATGGTAGGATCCAAACAATGTGTACAAATAAAGAAAATGTCATAAGCCTGATGTTTTTTATTTAAAATTAATGTGCTTAGGTATAACATGGAAGTACAAGAAAATAATATAAAAGTCTGTCATTCAATTCTGATTGCTCAAATAATTTTATTGTTGTTTCAAACAACATTCATTATTATATTCTTGAGTCATGTGAGCTGCCTTGCACATTTATGCCACAAAAGGTATTCATGATCTCCAAATTAGCACCTGACACAACCTGGAACAATAAAATATATATGACTTTAATTTTATGGTAGGAAACCTATGTTTGAATAAATTATAATTATGTACCAAAGCTTACGTAGTAGGTACTGAAACCTCAGAATACAGAAGAAGTTCTTTCTGTATTCTGAGACTGAAACCTTACCTGTAAATTTATTGACATGTATCCTGTCTTGTTTATGCAGTGTTGTCCAATACCATCTGCAATTTTTGGGATTCTAATATGTGTGCAATATAGCTCCTATCATTTGTCTGAAGCCACACAATTAATAAAAACCAGCAATCACATATGTTCCAGTCCAAGGCATTTTTATCCATTGAGCCCTTTGCTTAAAAAAGTGCTAAACCAACTTGTTTGCATGCAAGTGAAATTGTTGGCTGGCTCCTCCCGCTTGATAATTTACTGCATCATCTTGAATCTGTATTCATCTCTTCATCTTGAAAGTCTTCAAACGAATTCTTACGAATTTTGATAAATTTTACACGCCTCACTAATAGATTCAACCTTTTCTATTTCTTCTTACTCTCAAATCATCAATTAATCCATCTTATTTGCACAGAAATGAATGAGTAAATAAAACAAACACTATTGGATACGCAACTTTAAAACACAATTTTAGGTTAGGAAAGACTGTGGCGCAGGTTGTCTAAGCTTACTCTGACTTATATGCTCTTTGACTCTGACGTAAAATTGTTGTAATAGGAATGAATGGGTAAGAATGACGTCATTCTTACCCATTCATTCCTATTTATACCCAATCATTCTTACCCATTCATTAAATAGGAATGAATGGGTAAGAATGACGTCATTCTTACCCATTCATTCCTGTTTATACCCAATTTATATCGGGTAAAAATGACGTCATTCTTACCCATTCATTCCTATTTATACCCAATTTATATCGGGTAAAAATGATTGCATCTTTTTTTTTACTTTTTTGTCACTTAACTAATTATGGATCACGATTTTCATATTTTCATTAGTTTAGATCTTTCGAAAATGTCTAGTGGGGGTAGTCAGAGGCACGTCCAAACATTATATTTGGTACATGCCCACATTTTGCAGTACTTAGCATTCCAAACGTGACAGGTTGCAAGCCCATCGCCCATCTGTCCGTCCGTCTGTCTGTCTGTCCGTCTGTCTGTCCGTCTGTCTGTCTGCAGGTCTGTCTGTCCGTCTGCAGGTCTGTCTGTCCGTCTGCCTGTCCGTCTGTCTATCCGACTGTCTGTCCGACTGTCTATCCGTCTGTCTGTCCGTCTGTCTGTCTGTCTGTCCCTCTGTCTGTCCGTCTTTCTCTCCGTCTGTCTGTCACAGGGCTGTATGATCTCATGAACCGTGATAGCTAGACTGTTGAAATTTTCACAGATGATGTATTTCTCTAAAAACAGCATAAAATAAATATTTAAGTGGGACTTCCGTACAACAAACGTGATTTTTTGCCGTTTTGATAATAGTACGGAACCCTTCGTACGTGAGTCTGACTCGCACTTGGCCGGTTTTTTATAGATTACACGTCAAAGTGGCAGGACAAACAATCTACACAACCATGCATAATATGAATAATCAAAATAGATATAATTTCGGTAATATTTTATGGAATTTGTATTAAGTTTAATTTTATTACATGTGTGGAGATTCTGTTGTCTCCACGCTAAACATAAAATTCCTAAAAACGACCGCTCTTATTTATTTACTAAAGTCTGAATAATTATAATCCAAATTAAAAAATTACAAGAAAACACCATAATTAATTAGTATTAACCAGTTAGTATTCTTATAAGCGGCGATGGGCTTGCAACCTGTCACGTTTGGAATGCTAACTACTGCAAAATGTGGGCATGTACCAAATATAATGTTTGGACGTACCTCTGACTACCCCCACTAGACATCTTCGAAAGATCTAAACTAATGAAAATATGAAAATCGTGATCCATAATTAGATAAGTGTCAAAAAAGTAAAAAAAAAAGATGTAATCATTTTTACCCGGTATAAATGGGTATAAATAGGAATGAATGGGTAAAAATTATTTTTACCGGGTAAGTGCCCATCTCTGATTGCTGTTCGTTAGTCTCGCTAAAACTCGAGAACGGCTGAACGGATTTATTTTATCTTGGTCTTGAAATGTTCGTGGAGGTCTATGAAGGTTTAAAAGGTGAAAAAAAATCTAATAATTGCCGGGAAAACCCTAAAAACAGCCCTTTTCTTTTTCCCATACTTACAAAAGTTAGAAAAACGTAGAGTCCATTTGAGCTTTATTAGGTTTGATAATACGCGAACGCGAACGCGAAGGCGAACGCTAACGCGAACGCGAACGCGGACGGGAACGGGAACTTAAGACAACATTTGTTAATTATAAAGCGATAATATTATAAATGCGAATAGCAAATAGGTTACTTCATATCCATGTAGGTACAACGCGAGCGAAGCCGCGGACGGAAGCTAGTTGGCAATAAGTAGTTTTACTAGTTTGGTCCAACTGTTGTTGTTACTACTATGTAGGTTTATCGATCATCAATTATTGAGTAGTGGTAAAACACTATTGACTTTCGACAAGGAAAATAACCACTGTAATGGGCGCTCCACATTCACACGAGACATTCACGCGAGAATCTCCGGAGATTCTCAGCGAGAACTGTAGCGAGAACTTCTTTGGGTACACACTCTCACAAAGTTCTCAAATAGTTCTCACTACAGTTCTCGCGCTCGATGACGATGGACGCAGAAGTAACCGCTGCTATTAAAAGAGATAATCGCACTGGTTATCTATCTATAGGTACCTAGTAATTTCATATTTACATTTTTTTATATTATATTGATGACTTTTAAAATTTGATTTCGACAAAATTAATGGACCCACAGAGTAGGTATATCAGGTAGGTATTTATTTATAAACATGTTTTAAGTTTTAAAACTTTTACTCATGCTAGGGAAGCAGCGCGGCAAAACAAAGCGCATATTTTATTCTTATTCTATTTTAATTTGTATTCCATAGCACGGGTTCCGCTTGGAAATATTCTAAAAATTTCAACTCAAGTTCATTTGTCCAAGTTACGCTCATATTGACGCCACGCGGTACACAATATACAACCGTTCAAGTCGGCGGTTCGCGCGCTTCTGAGAAACATGTGAGTGTGGAGTCAATACACGTTCTCGCCTGTTCTCACGTTCTCGCGCTCCTTTGTCTCGCGCCAAAAAACCGACAAAAAGTGGAGAACAACGCGAGAACAACGCGAGAACTTGAGAAGAATACGCGAATCGCTTCCACATTCACGTTTCTCGCATGTTTCTCGCGTTCTCGCGAGATTCTCGTGAGAATGTGGAGCGCCCTTAACTTGAGCTTGTGGTAATGTTTTTTTTAGCATAAACAGAGTTAGATGTGCACGGGTCAAGGAAGTGGTCGGTACCAAAGAGCATGTCGGTACTACTGCAGGTTTGACGCGCGGTATTTTTTATCGGCCGTATAATGGCAGAGACACACTTACGTGTCGTGACGTGGCGCAACACGCCACTAGCTAATCGCTTTCATACATTTAGTATGGTTAGAGACACATTTGGGTGTCGTGTCGTGTCGCAAACGCTGTCTTGCGATTGGCTAGTGGCGCAACACGCCGCGCCACGACACGTAAGTGTGCCGGCGCCATAAGCCTGATGTTTTGGATGACAGTGTTCGCCTTGCATGCGGTGTCATCTGGGCTATGTAGTCGATGGTTGTCAATGATAATTGTTTTTTTGGTACACGCGTACACGTATCCCTTGGACTTAGGAGTGGATAACAGAGTAAAAAATACCTTTGTATACGGGTTACTATACATCGTATGGCTAACTCTATTTTAAGGCGCTCCCAGTCGACGATTGTTTTTGTACGAAACGAAAAAAGAAATACTTGTGAACAAGCCACATCTCCTATTTTATAATGTATAGTATAAATATGTGAATAAAGATGTACCCATCTTTAATCACTTCGATAAATAATCCTACCGACCGCTGCAATGACGACAAACACACGTCGGCGCGTGGTCCGCCTTAGCTTTTTGAATAAATTAATGCTATAAATTATGTATAATTACTTATTAAAAATATATTCTAATAGAAATCTAGATCTACATATTACCTATCTTTAACAATAAATCACAAGTTGATTTTAATAGTAGGTATATAAAATATTTCGATCATAAATTCTAAAACGTATCATTTTGAAATAATATTTTTATCGTGAAAAGTTTCTGCTATTATGTTTTCAGCTTAATATAAATCTAGGTAGGAACCTGAAGTAATATACTTATAAAAATAGGAGATGTGGCTTGTTCAGAAGTATTTCTTTTTTCGTTTCGAAAAAGAGCAATCGTCGACTGGGAGCCCCTTAAGTATGTAATCAATCGAGCGAGCTATAAAACGGCTGCGGCCATAGAAAACAAACAGAGATCGATGACTTACATGTAAGTCATCTGTTTTATTAGAATGATGAAGTTTCGTTGAATCTGTCATTATCATTGTCACATCACATGACATAATGACAGCTGCACAACCAGTCTGTCTACCTTCTTTCTGTCAATGAAAGAAAATAAACGTCAAATTTCGCCGAGCGAGCGTAGAAAATTGTTTTGATTTGATTTTAATCCTCATCGAGTAGGAAACTCATTTAATACAAATTCCAGTGCATAAAAAACATTCCAAGTAAAATATAGTCTTATGAGGTAGCAAGATGTCTGAGACTTATGGTAAATACGTCTGTTCTTTGTAGTAATTTTTATGTAACTATCAAGTAGTACAGAACAACAATACTTTTTGTGTTGATTGCGCACCTAAATCCTTCCGATTATATGTAAACTATATTCTCTTCTGTGTGAATTACCTAAGTTCCTACATAGCATATACGCATACCACGCTCACTTTCGAAGCTTACTGACTCTTAGTAATGTGCCTAGTAAAATAACAAGATCAGCTAAAAAACATTCAACAAAAAACATCCTATTACATTTATGTATTACCTTACCTGTTGCTAAGTATTAAACATTCTGGTGTTAGACCTACTTTCTAAGACTCAGTTTAGGAATAAAAATATTACTATGCTTGTTAGTGCAGGTGGAGATGTAATTGACCGAATATATTACTGATTTCCGCCCTGTTCCTTTCCTGCTTTGATAATCACAAACTGTATTATTATTATTATAAATGAAAACGTGTGTTTCTTGATTTGTCCTTCTTTCACGCAACAATGAAGCAATGGATCAACATGATTTTAGTGAGATAGTTCACAGGTTGGAGATCCAAATCAGTTGAGCTGTTATGGTTTGATTGAAACACAAAGATCCACATACAATCACATTTATTATACTATTAGTATCTGTCCGCCCATGTTCTTGCTCACATAGTACCTAGATTATAAGTATTCTTTATGCTATGAAGCTATTAGCTAGTATTGGTTTGGTTGTTTGGATGAGATTGAGCCATAAACATCTAAACATGCAAACATCCTCACAAACTTTCAGATTACAATATCAGTAATATAGTAGAATTTATTTTGTCTGTTTCAGAGTACTTGTTCAAATTCTTAGTGATCGGGAGTGCTGGTACTGGAAAATCTAGCCTCCTCAATAACTTCATTGGAAACAAGTGTTAGTTGGTTTGTTGGTTTTGTGTTGCTTATTTGCGGCAAAGGACTTAAATAACACATTCTTTTATTCTTTATAGTCAAAGAAGATAGATGCCACACTATTGGTGTTGAGTTTGGTTCCAAAATTGTGAATATAGGAGGCAAATCTACTAAACTGCAGATATGGGACACCGCGGGCCAAGAGAGGTTTCGATCTGTGACTAGATCTTATTACAGAGGTGCGGCCGGAGCCCTACTTGTGTACGATATCACATCTCGTGACTCCTTCAATGCCCTTGCTAATTGGTTGAGAGATGCTCGAACACTATCCAGCCCAAACATAGTCATTTTACTTGTCGGAAATAAAAAGGACATGGAAGAATCTCGCGAGGTCACATTCACTGAAGCTAGCCAATTTGCCCAGGAAAATGGTATGCTAATCACTACCTGTATAATAACTTTTATTTTAGACTAGCTGTTTTTCATGAGTGTACTGATGAAGATTATAAGCAAATTTTTAATACCTTTAGGTTATCTTATATGGCTTTTGTTATGTCATTTACTGATAATGTAGTTTTTGATAGGTGTAAGAATTTTTAAGATTGGTCCTTCAGTTTTTTATTTTATCCATTACAAACAAAAATCGCTCTTTATAGTATTAGTGTAGTGTAGATAGAACTCTTATGTAAACAAACTTTCTTTTCAGAACTAATGTTTCTTGAGACCAGTGCTAAAACCGGTGAGAATGTTGAAGAGGCATTTCTAAAATGCTCTAAAACAATTCTTGCTAAAATAGAGACCGGTGAGCTTGATCCAGAGAGGATTGGTTCTGGCATCCAATATGGCACAGGAACCTCTAAGCGTCTCAGCACACCAAAGAAGCCAGCAAGGGCTCCATCCGATTGTGCCTGTCGAGTCTAAGCATCTTAAACGCACAGAGCGTCCCGCTCTTTGTCTGTCGGACAATCAACGATTTGTCTTAAATGTGATGTATTTTATGATTCTCGTAGAAACTTAAGAGTTATTGAAATTATTATATCGCATCCTAATTGCGATCGGTAATTGAATAAGTGCACTTGTTGGTGGAATTAATTTGTGTATCACCAGTAAATGTAAACATTATTTTAATGAGTCTGAGATGTAGGTAGTTGGCACTATAAATTTACCTTTAGAAGTCCCTTTATATTTTGCTAGCTTAAGTCAAATAGCTCAGTACTCTGGTTATACTAACTGATATTATTATATGAATGAACCCACCTCATTTTTAGTCAGGAAACAGACTATTACACCTGCCAGTCACCAAATTAGGAAAATAGGTGAAATCCCGCTTCTAATCTAATATAACTAAATTACGAATTTTATGAATCTTAGTTTTCTTTTAGAAATATAATTCAATCCAGTTGTTTTTGTTGTGAAATTATAGATCATAATAGGTATTTAATATCTTATAGTTATGTTGTGAATTTGTTCTCTTTCTATTTGTTGACACTAGCTATCTATAAGTTAACTATAATTATAATGAATGTGTATCCTAAGAATATAGGTGTAAAACTTATTTTGATAAAATTAAACTATGACCAAAATTACCAAAATTGTCTAATATATTTAATTACTATAACTTTTACTGGTAAAACATATAGTAAAACCCTCTAGTAGGTTAATTTCTGTAGTTAGGTACTCCTTCTTCTCTTAGATAACTTGATCGACGTATACTAGTGGAAACCCTGTTCACCCTTAGGGGTTGAATTTTGGGAATGCCTTTCTTAGTGCACCCCTATACATTAAAATAAATATACCTTTCAAATTTCAAGTTTTTAGGACCAGTTTTTTACGCTGTGCGTTGGTAGGTCAGTAACGCAAGAGTTTTATATACTTGGATTGACCCTTTCTTATTTACTTGATGGCTCTAAATTTTAGGGAATATTTTACAGTCTAATTTGAAATTTTATTATTTTCGTGTTCCAGCTATTCAAGCTATTGCTGTATCGGAATCAAGATTTTTTATATCTTTGCAAGACATTTTTTGAACCAAACCCCGATCCTGTTCCTTTCTGGAGAGATATTCACGTAAGTTATTTATCCTTCATCAGATTAGTATTACTTACTATTAAAGTGATGTCGAAATCTTTGAGTCTATAAGACGGAAAAAGTAATAAAACCGTATTATCTTGAAAACCATCAAACTGAAAAAGAAACTGTCTGTTATTTATGTAGCTAGTACTTAAAGCAACACGGGCTCTAACGAATGATATAAAAAAGAACTGTTAAGCTATTCATGATTTTGAGCAAAAACTAAATTAGTGTTTTAAAGAGCCCAACTTTGGAAAATAAATCTACCGAGAAAAGTGTCACCAATCGAGAAATATAATTTATCTAGATCTTTGTCTTGATCTTTGATTTTGTTAGTTTTTTGCGGTTTTTGAGAAAAAACGTATTTCTGCATTCATAAAAAAAAATTACTCGTCTTAACAATCGAGCAGATTGTTATACCTCATAAAAATTGACTTTCATTACCTAGGTTTATATTATATATTCGATACTATCAGTCTATATAGTTATGCCTAGTACTATTTTCCTCAAAAATTACGCGTGTACAGACCGCTAAACCCTGATCATTATTACCTACAATTCGCAAGCAAACAATGGCTTGTTATAATCCAAATCGATATACCTAAGCTTGACAACTAGAGCAGACTGCAGAGATAAACAAAGTAACGATAACGATACTTATTCCTCCGAAGTTTAATAAAAATAAGTAGGTACCTAAACTACGTAATATAAAATGTCTCACGAGACTCACAACTATAATCACTAAGCAAAGGATTATACTCGTAGTCGTAAGGTCGTCTGACATCTTTAGGCGCTCAGATCCTTTTAGATATGTAAGGGGGGATATCAGAAGTATATCCTTGCATATTTTTTTTATTTTGAATTAGTTAGCATCCCGTACATGATAAAAATTGTAATTAAAATAAAAACTTTGTATGCCTAGTGGTTAGTACTACTTAAAAATGGTAGCCATAATATAAAACAAAGAAATTATTTATAGAATTTATTCCTTTTTCGCATAACTCTTCTATAGGTGCAATAGACCAATATTGCTTTCATTGTTGATTTTCGCCATAGAGGCGCAACTTAAACATAACAGTAAAAGAACATTCATAATAATACATAATTCTTATATTAATTTAATTATTTATATTATCCACACAATTCATTAAATATTATGTCGTTTGTATTTGCTCACAAAAGTTATTGATACTTACCCATAGCTTATCCAATCAGACACAAGAGCAAGTTTACATAAAATATATAAGTTATAGTTTTGATTCAAAAGTCCATTTGTGATCATTATGTACCTAACTGGAATGTTGGGTGGGAACCTCCTTATTAGGTAATGAACTTATTTAGTTTTTAGTATTTTTGAGAATGTTACTTTTAAGATCCAAAGATATTTATTAAAATTTAAATGAATAAGTGATAACTTTACGAGAATTATTAAGCTTTATCTTGTGTCCGATTTATTTTATTTACAGAAAATATATAATTTATTTTAGACTATTTGTAATATCAATCGTTGTGCAAACATTTGTATTTGAGCAAATTAACGAAAAATATTTAAAATCAAATTGCATAAAATTTTTCTTTTATTGTTTTTCATTGATGAAATAAGTATAAATAGACTGTTACTAAGTACTTGGTCTCATAATTTGTACTTTACATTAAGTAAAAGACCGAAATTAATTCACTAGGCGTGTATATGATTATATTAATTATAACTAACTACTAGATAAAAAAAATATTTAACGATAATCGAACTTTAACGCTCGGTCATTATCTTTTGCTCTTAACTTTGCATATTTCTTTTAAATGTTATGTATTTTTTTAAGTTCCAGTTTTATTTGATAGGGTACAAAATATCACGTTAAGAGCAAAATTAGAATCGGCGATAAATAGTTTAAAAATAAAATTATCATAATACTTAGGTACACTTAAAAGTGACTTAAGTTACAAACCATGCAACACACATTTATATACATAATATCAACTGAAATGCACCTAAATTTATAACTAGGAACTATGTAGGCAAATAGCGTGTGATGATGATTAGGTTATATAAAAATATTTTATTGAAATAAATGAAATATAATCAAGACTGGAATCCCCAAGTACGGTAGACATCTTCTCAGATCTTCAGACGCTCAGATCCTTAAAAATGTCTAAGGGGGTTATTATTTGGTTATTACTGTTGTTAGAGTTCAAGTCTAATTAGGATTTTTTGATATTCGTTTAAGTAACCTATGATTGTAGAAATAGGTGCGATGGGTGGACATGTTTATACAAAATTAAATATTATATCTTGTCAGAGTAGTCCTAGTTCTATCACAGTAAAATATCAAAACACTTACATCATTAATTTAATGAATATAGTGAAGTTTATACCTGTCATATAAAATACATATAACTAAATAATAATATAATGAGTTTTCGTTTGATTAAGAAACTGTAGTAAAGTGCAGAAATTTTGATGTAATGATCAAATCAATGGAATGATTATAATATGTGAAATACTAGTTACTTCTTTTAGGTTTAATACTTTCTGTTTACAGAAAGAAAATGTTCCTATTTAGTACACAGTACACACTGAGATTAACACATGGAAATCTACATGCACACAATATCTCTGTTAAAACGGCAAATAATTATATGATTTAGTTAATTAAATTTAAAATACCTTTTGATATAGGTGATCATTGTCTAAACGGGTTCATTTTCAACGTATACACTAAAAACAATATTCTTATTCGATAAACTGTACATTTTATTGTTTAACAGTTAGACTGTTGAACAATGAAATGTGTTAATGCATATTTAGATTATAACATACGACAAAAGAACTTTATCTGCAATATAAATGTATAAATACATATTATTTAGCTATAAATATAATACTTATTGCTAAGGTATAAATTAGTAACTGAACTTCATATTTTTTAACCATTTTACTGTGTGCTGTGAAAGTAAATTATTGCAACAAAATGCTACATGTTGTAAGCAGCGACCGACGCTAAACTAAACACATTGATAATTATTCAGTCTTCAGTTCTGCTAAAGACAATGATGTTTTAGTGGGGATATATTATAGATACAACAAAGATATAATCATCGAATGCCTTGAGTTACCTTTTAAAACCATGTTTTGTATTATGACTAGACTAAAGTAATACATAAGTACAAACAAACCCTTTCCTTTTCTCACAATGTGCGCGCCTGAATATATTTTTTGTATTTTATTGCATAGAAATCACGAAAATACATTAGATTGTTATATTTTCAAGAGAGCTCATGCAGCCGGGACAGCACACAGTGACATTAAAATATCAAGTTTAGCCTAAACTAAAACAGCCTAAAGCCTATTATGTAGGTACTTACGCCTTAAGTATTTTTATTGGACTTGTAGTCACATTTTTCATGTTTTACTAATTTCTCTAGCTAAATTCATTTCAACAATTAATTTAGTTTTCTTAAAATTGATATCTACATTGATGACGATAACAACGTCTCAATTATAAATAAGCGGATGTTGACAAGAGGCGAAGTCCATAGTGCGAGGCCAAAGTGTAATGTTACAACAGTCTGTGGCTAAAGGCTGCATCACCGCGGGGCGGGGCGGGCGGAGAGATCGCTAGGGTTGTTTGATGGTTACCTACGCTCCCAGGAGACTTTGCCGGCACGCAACAGCGGCTACCAGCGCCGCACCGCGACCGCTACCGTCCTCGGAAAGCATCAGGTCGAACTGGAAAAAATACAATTGCCTCATTAAAACAATATAAACAATACGTTATACTAATATTATGAATGCTAATTAAATTTTGAATAGTTCTTGATCTATTAGGTGTATCGTTACTATTGGAATTCGCATATAGCTTTCTTTCTATTCGGATATCTCCAAAGGCGCGCGTGTAAGCAAGTATTACATGCATTACAATGCAGTCATTTTATCGGTAACATTATATACGTGACTAACAGTTAATGTCAAGCCCATCGTTACTAGTAACAATAGTACCTAATCGGTACTTAATCGCATAGTCAGTCGTGATATCAATAAGATTCAAGTTTTTCGTTATAATTTTGTATTTAAAGTATAAGCCGCAAAATAATAGGTGGAATGATAATTGGTGTTAATTTTAATTATTTTGCTATTTATTTTAATCAACAAGCGCAGAACAAATGGCTTATCTGTCTATTAGCATCGTTAAAACTATCCGGCCATCAAGGGCACATTGCATCAAAACATAATTAACTAACTTAGCTATGATAATTAATAACTTATTTATTTATTTTTATTATAGCGTGTATATAACTTATTATTTAAGCAACAAGCCATATCAATAATGGCTTTTCATCATCAGAATATTTAGATCTCAAATCATCTCGGTTATAAACAATCATTATGAATTTCAAAGAATGCCCTTCGGTCCGAATGATGCTCCATAGTCTTTTTCAGTATTATTTTTCTTAAAATGGGGGTGAAAAGGTCCATTTTAATTCAAGCCTAATGTTAAGAAAGGGTGTGTCATGCTTAATTATATATTTTAGTGACGTCAATACTTGTTGTGTTTCCAGTTCTCGTAATTTGAAAGTACTTTTATTGTTTCTTTGTCTTATCACAGTTTGTACCTTTGTACCTATAACGTCTAATTTACTCGTAATACAAATAAAATAAGGCTTGGTTATCAGCTAACCAACAACAACTCTCAAGTGCGTCAGTCAAGGGGCTCGTCTTTGACATTTATCGATTATTCAAAGTCCAGGGGTCATACAATTAATAAGCTAGTAGTTTCTGAATAACAAATGATAATTCTACATCAAACAACTTTTTCTGGATAAGCCTACGAGTATGATCTCAATACGCTACTTGTAAGAATACTTTTATCTTTCGTAATATTCCACAAATTCTTCAAATCCATATAATATTCTGATATTTTTATATCTTAGCTAACATAATATTTTGGCAACATAGCGAACATTAACCTCCTTGCTTACAAGTAGGTACCCACAGCCAGCACGAAGGCTGCAATGAATACCTGCTTGTGTGTACTTTTACAAATTAAATTCCTTTGATAACAGTGGCTAGCTCTGATAAGGTATGAAGGAATTTTAATGGATTTGCTGCAGACGGTTTTATGGCGCAAAAAGTAAAATCAATTTAAAAAGTAGATGAAGCGTAAAAACCATTATTGCAACAAAAATAACTGAAGGCAAACATCACCACGCCTCTGCCCTTAAAGAACCTTCAAAATAATCTTAGCCTAATCTACAGATAAAATCTGTTAAGTAGTTTATTTTTTTGCTTTTTTGGATATTATCAATGACAATGATGATGACATACAATTACTAATGCTATCTCAATTTTGCTGTTGATACACAATGATGAAGCATGAAATTGATAGTGTAGTCATTATGACGCAATATCGCTACCAAATCTCAGCATAATCTATGTATTGATTAAATCAAAAGAATAACGCAAACGCTAGAAAGAACTAGAATAATATTAGATAACTGTTCCTTTGGAATTTCGTAGCGACTCGTTTGTGTAAGGTACGGTAAAAAAAAGTAAAATTAATCTCACCGTTAGCCCTGGCCGGACAAGCTGAGCGATCTTCTCGCACATAAGCGTGTGGAAGTGTGGGTGGAAGCGGTATACTGAGCCGTCAATGCCAACAGTGACGTGGGGCTCGTTCATTTTGTTGATGAGAGTTGCGATGCCTGCTGACACCAAGTAAGCGGCGCGTTTCGAAACGCACTCGCAGACGTGTCGCACAGCAGCCATGTCCACTTCTGTGGCGTGTGCTAGACCTGAAAAACATGCATGCTACTCGTTAGTCATGAAATAAGCCCAAAGGCAATACAACTTAAATATACTACACACTTAAGGCGCTCCCAATCGACGATTGTTTTTGTTCGAAACGAAAAAATAAATACTTGTGAACAAGCCACATCTCCTATTTTATAATGTATAGTACATATATGTGAATAAAGATGTACCCATCTTTAATCACTTCGATAAATAATCCTACCGACCGCTGCAATGACGACAAACACACGTCGGCGCGTGGTCCGCCTTAGCTTTTCGAATAAATTAATAATATAAATTATTTTTATTTATTTTTTATTTATTTAAATATATCTATTCTAATATAATCTATTCTAATAGAAATCTAGATCTACATATTACCTATCTTTAACAATAAATCACAAGTTGATTTTAATAGTAGGTGTAGGTATATAAAATATTTCGATCATAAATTCTAAAACGTATCATTTTGAAATAATATCTTTATCGTGAAAAGTTTCTGCTATTATGTTTTCAGCTTAATAGAAATCTAGGTAGTTACAGATACTGGCATAACCAACTGTACAATATTTACTGCAAGCTAAGCAAACTAATCTTTGTTCCAATACAAGCGCCCACGCATGGTCGCCGGGCCAGACGGCTAAGAATTTCTGATGTGTAAAAACTAACCACTGTATTCTTAAGATAGAGCAGGTCATTCTGCATTAAGTCACTCATTGTAACAGACATTTAAATCCAATATAATTCAACTTTAATTAATTTTGTGTTTTTTAAAAACTGTTTCACGCTTTCCCCAAACAAGTCTAGGTAGGAACCTGAAGTAATATATTTATAAAAATAGGAGATGTGGCTTGTTCAGAAGTATTACTTTTATCGTTTCGAAAAAGAGCAATCGTCGACATACAGCCCCTTAAGCACTTACGAACAACCCTATACGAGTATTAATAAAATGATCGATAATTTTTTAGTCACATACACATACGTCCTGCCTAACCCAACTCAAGGATTCACTCAGAAACTACACGAGTACCACGGTACCTCAACACCCAGATTAGGAACAAAAATTTACAAATCATGCAAACTAATTGGCTTAGTACAAAGCACTTTGCGTAGTAATCTATAATAGTATTGGTTGGTTTGTACAGGTGGTGGGAAAGACTAACAATCTTGGAAGCTCAGCCTTTGTAGATGGAAAAGAAGCCATAAACATTATAATGTCTGTTTTACCATTCACATTCTGTTTTGCCTTTGTGCTATGTTTAGGTACCTAGGTATTTAAGTGCCATCATTCACTATATAATTTGGTAAGTTAGGTAACCAATCAAAGAGCGACGTTTTTATTGAAACATAGTTACATCATGATTGATGTTAGGAAAAACTTTGCTAATCGCAGACGCTGTCTGCATTCTTTAAAGGTTTGTATATAGTTTCATAAAATTGATTTTGTGGCTATTGATTTATAACACTTGCGATAGCATCTAAATGACAATGCAATGTTTATAAAATTTTCCTATTACAATCTTATTTATCTAGATTTATATTATTTACAGTTACAGGCATTATTTACAGACATTAGTTACGTCTTTTGTTCATTATAAATTATGACTTGACTTACTTTATGTGTGTTTCTACCAGCAAGTTGTTTACTCTCAAACTCTCAAGGAAGTTACGGGTAGGTACCTAACCTTAGGATTTCCTTTTGCAATAAAACCTAACTATAATGAATTCAGTTCTGATTCTGGTTTATCTACTTCCTATAATTATTTGCGTCACACATATGAGTTACCTTGCACAATTTATTTACATACCTACACTCACCTATCTACTTTATGTTTTCGTAGAATGTGAATATCAAAATTGACTCCTACACAAATACGTTTAAGTGGGTTGGTAGTGGTACCTACCTGCGTAACTATTGTCTGATTAAATTGATTAGATAAATACCTCAATAATGCAGATTAGTAGGTGTTTAGTTTCCACTTAACCACTTACCCAGTGCGACCTAAAGTCCTTGCAAGGTACTTACTTTGAGACAAGAGTAACCTAAGTACTTGAACTTGAACGATAGGTAACTATGGATGCTATAATGTATTTATTATGTACCTACTTTTATATATACATATATTTATCTAGTACTTACCAAGTTCTTCAAGAACTTCCATACAGCTGGTATAGTCTCCATGTTTATCAGACTCGATCTCAGAAACATATTTGGTGTAGAAGCTGCCTCGCTCAAACAGTAGATCTGATCCGCTTCCGCCGAACAGAAGCCCCATTTTTGTATACTTGACTAGCGCCAGTCGGACCAACTCCCCCAGGTACATTCCGGATATCATTTTTTCTTGGCTGTAAAAAAAATATTTTGTTTATGTGTTTGAAAACATTTAGAAACATTACTTGAAAGAAGAATATAGATATTCTATGATAATGCAACAACAGAATCGACACTATTATCGGGAAACTTATTTTTAAAACAGTCGTCAAGAAAGTACGCGAAATAATAGGAACATATCGTAGCGAATGTAGCGATGGCGTTCTCACAATATATATTCATAAACGTAGATTAATATCGGCCAAGGCAAGCACCGCAAAATCAGTTTTTTAGACGATAGTTATTGGAAATGCTGTATGTATAATTATAATGATCCTCAACATAATTTATTTGAACCTATATGTCGGGGGAAGTACCGATACCGAAGTACCTACAACTAGATTTAAATGGCAACAAATTTTTGTAAGGCATTTAGTTACTTACTTATTACTTACTATGTTTTAGACTAACCATCATAATCTATTCTAAATGATGTATGTGGGTACCATTTGCATATATTGCATAGATAAGACAGTAGTTTATTTGTAACTAGATACATGTTTACTAACGTGTTCATCATCGTTTAAATTAATTAGCTTAGTCGCGCCTGACGTAGTTCACGTTAGTGTTATCAGCTTTTCTCGGCTACCTGTACCTATCTGGAAAGTTCTTGTAAAAATACTTACAATTTAGCGTTAACGACATGCAACGTTTGCAATGGTTTGCATCTACTTTGGTCATAATATTTTGTTATTCACACATCGCATTGGTTTTCCTTTTTGGATTTGCCGTAACGCAATAAGGAAACCAAGTAAGATGACGCTAAATTCTATAGATTTTTTCCCGTTCTAAACTTACCTATGTAATTTTTACTAGTTCAATTATTTTTTTGTTCGAGAAATGTATGTGGTCATAACGTTGAAGGAAAACATTTCAGAAAAACCCACGGCTATAGGCAACTGTGGATGAGGCCGACTTAGCTGAGAGGATGGTATCTAGACACAGCCGTACTACGTCCATTGCTGAAAAAATATCTCTCTAAATACCTCCTTCATAACATGTCCGGGTCTAGACCGCCTTCTTCCTACAAGTTACGATTACTCACATTTGTTTCCCAGGGTTGATAGAACTGGTGTCGACTTCGCGGTCGAACTCTGTGCGAACGATGTCCAAGGCGCCATCGTCTCCGAATGCGCCCCATTCAGTGTTTATAAGGAGGTCCGGTTTTCCGGGTTCACCATCGAACAACTCGCAGTTCTCTGTCTTTTCTACATAGCAAGCGTTACTGCCAGTACCTGCATAATAAAGTAAGTGAGATACTATTTTTTTTGCAATGCCTTCAATCAAGGCAGGTGGCAAGTAAAACTTTTTCTCTTACTTATGTCTTTTTTAGTTTAATACTCACAAAATTTTTGGTGCTAGACCAAGAAAGTTTTTCAGTCATCGCATCTATATTATCTTTATTTAATTTTCATTGTGCTAAGTGCCTAGGTAGAGTGTCTGTTGACCTTACTCGAAAGACTTTCATGGTTGCTCTAATTATAACGGAAATACGCTACATATTTTGCATTGACATTCTAACTAGCAGTTAGCACAACATCTAAGAGTAGGTGAACTACTACTGAGTATTGTGTTTTATTATATACAAACAAAACAAAAACCAATCTAAACAATAAAGCTGGTAAAGACATGTTTATCCTGGATTGCGTATAAATTTAATAAGCAGTAAAAATAGAATTAAAACTATCGTGGTTGTTAATCATTTTAAATAGAAATACGGCTAATTACCACGTTTTCCCTTGTATTGCTGACGTTTCGAGACAATTCAGATGCTCTTCATCATGAGCATCGCCTGCGACCGCGATCAACGGCAGATCGGCGAATACAAGGGAAAACGTGGTAATTAGCCGTATTTCTATTTAAAAAGCAGTAAAAATGTTTAACCAAAATAAAAACGAATTATTATTTCACAATGAGCCAATATAAAATAAATTGTAAGTATTAGATAAAAGGAATATGTTAACAAGTTTTAAAAAAGAAATTATGGACAAGGTTCATGCATGCATAATGTTTTCATAACAAGAAAATCATAAAAAAATAAATAAAACAAAAAGGGTTTTCCGAAACTGAATTGTTATAGAAAATCAAACATGAGCTAAACTGTATAATTAACAAACGTCATACTATCGCGATAAAGTTCACTCAAAGAATATTGTGGTTCTCCAATTTATTAAAGCATGCATGTTAAATCTTGTTCATTAATCAATAATTCATGGCAACAATATTTAATCTACATATAGGCTCTTTCTATGCGTGTTAACAGAAAATAAGCTTTAAACAACTACAACACCACCACATAAAATAAAACGGCAATAAACAAGGTAAAACCTACCAACGATCAGTCCTATTTTGCAGTTGTGGTTTTTCCACGCGCAGGACATTAATGTACCCGTTGTATCGTTCAGAATCGCGCATATGTCAATCTGTACGTCCTACAAGAGTAAGAAAACATGCACTTAAGTAAAAGAGATAGATGACGTTCAGATAAAGTTTTCAGATTAATCAGTTATGTTGAAGATGATTGTAGAGGCTTTCAAAATTACACGAACTCTGAGAACTCAGTCAACCAACGCATGGTTAATTGAACCAGTGGCCAGTGCGTAAGTACAACATAATTATATGTAGGTACAGCAGTTTTCCCAATTGTTTGTTAATTAGTTTGTGTATGAGTTTGACAGTAGGTACCAGTAGGTCTGCATTTTAAAATTGTGCTCAAACGTGAATAAATTTTATGACGTTGTTAATGTAAACTTAAAAAAAAAATATAATTATGCTAATGACGTGGAACGTAGTGCAGCATAATATTTTCAAAATTTGTACAGGTTTGGTTTGACGCTTCAAATAAGCCCGACAAATCAGTACTTAGTTATCAGTATAAACACTTAGTTCAGGTTAAATCGACATTGACATAGTACAACAAAATCGATAACTCGAGTCAAATAATCAAAATAACGCATAATAATTAATTAAGCATAAAGATACAACTAGATTATAAAATAATCTGTGTCTAGGTTATAATCATGCATGACCAGACAACAAAGGCCAATTGATACATTTTGTAATATTTAAACGAAAATCTTTACATATTTTAAGTTTTATATTGAAAAATGTCGTGCCCTGTAATTTATTTAAAATATATTGTTATTTATCAGTTCTTAATTTATCAGTTAATAAATACCAAATGCTTTCACAATAAAAATGGAATTGAATGAATGTAATGAAAAATTACGAAGTACGCGTGAGATTTGTTAGTGTATATTTTATCTCATAAACTTTTGGGAAGGTACTCTGCACTGATCCACTCTGACACTCTCTGAAGTTTATAATATTTTATAATTGAATTACTCGAAAGCCTCTACGTGGCTCTCATTTGGCTCCATAAATCATGCCTTACATCGCTAAAGAGAGCTCTTACCATCGTCAACTCACCAATAATTACACCTACTCTGCAATCAGGTTCCTTATGTGCACATGACATAAAGGTACCAGTTGCATCATTAAGGATGCCCATCACAGACACGGAAATATCCTGGAAAATGTTACGTTTTTCACAATTGGGACCTTTACGATTTTGATAAACGTAATTTTGGTTTTCTTGAGCATCGTGCACTTAGAAAAACATTAGGATAATAAAAATATGGTCTAACTAGTTTCCTTACGATGTTTTCTTTCACTGCTTTAAGCATATATATTTTTTTGAATTGACAATTCTATTGATGCACGGCCGGGAGTCGAACCGCATCTGATTGATTGTCAAGGTACATCTCTCTCGGCTATTACTGCTATATAATGGGAGAATGTGGTTATTATTAATATCAACAGGAAACTCACACCGCGTCTTGCGATAGCGTCTTTAAGCCCTTGGACGACATCTTCACCGACAACTCCTGAACACGAGAACCCTTTAGTCCAACGTTGTAAAATTCCTCTTGTTAGACCCAATTGCTTAAGGGGGAAGCTAAATGTAAAGCCCAGCGCCAAACGCTCTTCATACACATCATGTTCCTGGATAAAATAAAAACACACGTCAAGATCACTAGTATTTAAGTAAGCGATAACATAATTTAACATATTGAAAACAATCTAGTTACCTTCATAAAGTTAGCTAAACATTCTGCTATGTGATCAAACAACGCGATACCTGTGCCTGTCATAATGTGATTTGGTATCGCATAGATTTTGGACTGCATGTCGAAGTGGTTATCTCCTAAATTTATTATTAACACTCTGAAGTTAGTTCCTCCTAAATCTAACGCCAAAAATTTACCACGTTCTGGAACAAAAATAAAAACCTCAATCTCAATCCAAAATGTATACAGCGATGTTGTAGTCAAACAACTCTTTGTTATAATATTGGAGTGATTGATAAACATTAAAAAAAATTTAAATGTTTCAGAAATGGTGTATGAACCACATGTTTTACCTTTTCCATTGGGTAGATCCTGTATGTAAGTGACCCAGCACTTTACAATGGCGTTGGCATGAGTGTTTGCTCCGAGCCCTTTGAGTAAATCATTGTGTAATCTACTCATTATTTCTTTGATATGTTTATCACCCAAATGAAAAACTTCGCATTCTTCGCGAATCTGGAACAATCAGAAAAATATTCTTAGTTGAAAATATGAATGATCATAACTTTTGTCGATGAAAATTACGAGAGCGTGACTATTTATAACTTGTTTTTTATACCATTTAAAATCTTAATACTGTATTAATGATGCCACGATATTTCTACCGCTTAGTGAATTTAAATATGCTAATCATTAGCAAGGGTTTTCTAGATCTACCTTATTCTTGAAAAAATTTGGTGGTATCTGCAATACTAAATAATAAACTCTCAAATAAAAGTAATAACAAAATCTACTGAAGACAGCACTAAATTTGTTAAAGCTTTACATAATCGTAACAAATGCAATCCTTGCCGACAAACACTCAGCTTAAATTTATAATTCACTATCGCGAGCAAGTTCCACAAGGTCAAAGCGGTCATTACAACACTGCTATACGTTACTTTCCAATTCGATACCGGTAAATCGTAAAAATGTTCTTGTTTCAATAAATATAATATAACTCACCAAAGGAAAATTATTAACAACGATACCCATTTTAAACACTGTATTTAATACAAACTGGATGTAAAAATGTAACACACGATTTATATGGATGCCACGGCACGTCTTGCCAAACCCGCGAGGTAATGAGGAATACGGCTGGTAAGCAAGCAGCAGCTAGCCCTAGCGAACATCGGTCACACAGCCAGCCAGCGTTCAAAAGCGTTCGCACACAGGCGCAAATTTTTCATTCATAATAATAAACTGGTGTCGTCTCACTCCCTTGTGAAGCAAGTGTGCGCATGCGAAAGTAGCGTAGATATATGAAATAATGCAAATAAAATAACTGAAATTACATATTTTAGTCATCAATTTAGTAAAAAACGATTGAAGTAATGCATTTAAAATATAGAAACGACATATTATTTTTAATTACTACAGTACAGGATAATGTTTATCAACTTTCCTGGTCGTGCCTCTTGTTGTTCCGATCTGATTGGCTAGCGCGTGGGCTCGCTCGTGACGTCTAGCACATTCCTCGAACTCTATATTTACTATTGAGTGTGTAGTTGTGAATCCTAAACATGTGTGCGTAACTATGCTAGCGGACATGCAATTTTTAATTTTTTTACAAATGTCGCCATCATTATTTTAGCTAAGCTTTAACAAAAATTAAATAACCTAAATGCGATGATGCCGTTTTATCTGTAGATGGAGTAGGTGTATCTAGTGTAGATACGTCAGTAAACTTAGAATCTGCTACACATCACACCACAGACGGCGGCACCTTAGTTTTATTAAATCTTCAGAAAGTTTAGTTGTCATGACTTTCGATAGAATTTGTCTTATTATTAAATATGGTTATTAAACCTATCATTTTCTTAAGTACATTATACAGCTGAATCATAAAAACGTCACACCGTCATGCTAGCTAATCAAAGTAAGGATTAATCACTGATTCCGGTTCGTTCTGGTTCCACCAGAGTTCCACCTATTTTTTCGTTGTATGCTTACTTACCAATGGAATAAAACCACGGAAAACGTTCGATTGGTATTTTCAAATGCGGATTTCATTAAACATTTTGTTATTCACTTTCATTGTCTTTAGTTGTAGGTTAGGTATTCATCGAATTTCGAAACATAAATAATTAGAAAAACTAAATTTTGTAACTTCTAAATAATAATTATAATTAACCACAATATGTAGATTATTATTTAGGTATCTTGTCCCAAAAACAACAAGTCAGCGCAAACTTTCTCTATCTCTAACATACATATTTATTTAAATTTAAATAAGAATCCTGACTGGCTGACTGGCTGACATTAATATTTTCTTTTTTTTAATTAAGTACCTCCAAGTGGTGTAAAAGTTAGTATGGAAGAAACTTGACGAGTGATGCGATTAAGCCGAAACTTGGGGTAAAATGTGATGTGATGACTGTTGATAATGTTTGTTTAAAAAAAAACACATTGACTGACCGACAATGCAGAGCGTAATCCGATAGGTAGCAGCTAAAAAGCTACAGAGGAGAAGTTTGGGGTAAAAATATTTGTATGATAAATCGTATTTCTTGGACTTACAAGCTTGAAACTTGGTATATATTCTTCAATAGGTACAATATTTTTATGCCATAAATAAAACTTTCTGCATCACTCAACGGATTCTAACTGTAAGTACCTAGGTAGTAGTTTTTGTAACTGATAGAATAATAGGTACTTACTTACATTGTAAATTAGGTATAATGTACTAGCAGACCCGCGACAGACGTTGTCCTGTCCAAATTTTGATAATCGCATAGAGTAACGCACGTTGGTATGACGGCTGACAATACGGATGTCTGACTTTTTGCACACCAACGCCATCGATACCAAAATCATTCCTTATGCGTTTTTCATCATTTTCGGGATGTTTTTCGTATTTTAAAGTAGTCTTATGTTTTATTTGGACATTATTATCTGATCTATAGCACATTTCATATACCGTTTTCTCGTTTAGGCCTGATTGAGGCACAAACATACAAACTCACAAAAATTCGTATTTATAATATTATTAGGATTTATTCAGGCAACTGAGTACAGAACTTACAGTATTATTAATAATTTGCGTATGGGTAATTTTTGTAAGGGTTTGGAACCAAAATGGGACAACTGGACTTCGTCCCTCCGTCCGCCTCATCCGTCGTCGGCGTGTCGTTAAAATTTTAAGGAGGGCTACTAGGTCAATTGGGGTATCATTTGTAGGAGCTTGGTTATATATACCTATGTGGCATATATATGTTTCGAATTTCGTGATTTTTTATATTATTAGAAAGAAAAGAAAGAAAGAAAGAAAGAATAAATTTATTTTGTGTCAACATAATCTCTTAAAACTAAACAAGAAACACATATTGGTAACATTGACTACAAAATTTTATATTATTGTTTCGGAAACGAACTCGCAAGTCGCACTTGACCGGTATTTTTATATTTAAACCTATAAAAATGAAAATATAAACATTGTATTTATTTTAATAATATCTGCGGGTTTTCGCCTCAGCAGGAACTCAATCTAATATTTTCTTGGCAATATAATCCTAATGCGTCTGTTTATTTTTGACACCTCGAAGAAAGATAAGTCTCGTGACGCTATTATTACGACACTGGTGATTTACTATGTTGACCGAAGTAGTTTGACGTAAATATCCACCGATGTGCTTCTGAGAATTCACTGTGAAGTCTCAATGTAATATGTTTTTCTTGCTCTTGAATTGTGCTATTTGATTACATTTCTGCAATCAATCTGGGTGTGCCAGACAGACAGCATTATCGTATCTAAGTAGGCACTACTTCAGCCTGAAGTAGATTATGATAAGAACCGTATCATTTTCGAGATAGCAATTAGATTGCAATTATTAATTTTTCGTCCAGATTGCAAAAAACAAAAATAGGGTTGGCAAGTGTACCTACATTTGGTACTCATGTTGAGAGAGATTATCATAAATTACCCTATCCATTTGGACATTATTGTTATTTAGATATTAATTATATAGAATTTTGATTATAGTAAACTAAACACAAATAGAGATACACTCTTGGCATTTGAACTATGGTTGTGATAAACAATAATTATTATGACAATTTATTTGTGTATACAGGGTTTATTTGTGTAACGGGTGAGTAAAGACAGGAACCTTAACCGTTGTATTGACATTCTTAGGTCGCTAAACTTTAGAGAGCAAATGTCGGGCATTTACGGATTTTGGAAAAAATATACATTAAGCAAGAAAATGTTGAACTTTTAGAAAAACTTTTTCCACCCTGTATAAAGTTATTATTGAGGGTGTGGGTGGTAAAGTTATTAACGTACGTAGTAGGCATTACAAATTCTTATCAGAAAACAATGTCGTGCAAATCTTATTTGTAAATATTTGTTATTTAATTGACCGATTGTCTGGACTTTATTGAACATGCTTTTATATTTTTTGCACAATTTCAATAATCGTTTCGTTCACATCATACTTGTAAGTAGGTACGAGTAACAATGTTGTATATCCGCTAAGAGCTCTGTCTCTATCATTAGTTCAGCCGACCGACAACGGGCTGTCTAAAATTATTTCATCAAGGAAATATTACTCGTAAAACATTTTGTGAACTTCAAAATATTTTCGGTCATAATATAAAATAATAACAATAAGGTCAAAAAGTATATTGAACTTGTTACTTACCTGTAATTTTCAGCAGATATTTAAATTGATGCCTTTTGCTAGCAAAATCCTAAAGTGCCAAGCATAACCAGTTTTACCAACTCTGCTAATGAGAGTGTTAATATTTACTTTAAATACCATCATGATTATATGCTCACGACATGATTTGAACTAGCAACAATGTTTCTTCCTCTGCTTTAGAAAATAAATTGAAGATTTGTAAGATTTAAGAAAAAAAAGCATTTGTACGTAGGTACGCTTTCCATTCTTTGATAATTTATATCGCTTTAGAGTTTAGGTTTTTTCAAACGTAGTTTTAAATCGGGAAATGCTTGTTTTGTAAATAATCCGGCGTTCATTGTTAGCTAAGAAAGACGTGCTGAGTCTGAGTAAAGCAATAGAATCAATGAATCGCATGGGTTTCTTTATTGAATGGACTTTAAAAAAAAGTGTACCGGGTTAGTGAAGTTCTACTCTATGAATGACCTTGGGTCGCGACCTTGCGGAGTATAATTAAGCTTTTTTTTTCCTTTGTGGAGGCAAATTAGTACAATTGTATAAACAAGATGGTATAAAAAGCCGGAACGAAACAGAACAAATATTTTACTTCCTCTGGCTTAGTAAGAATATTTACTAACTACATTTCATTTGGTTTCGTTGAGATACTTTTACTTATACGAAACTGTACAATCATGATGATGATATTAAGATATTCTAGTCTCATTAGAAAAATTCTAAGCAACACAAATATTTGAGCTTGTAATACTCACGACATCTCGTGCTTGACGCATATCGATTTGTCTTGTCAGTCTCACCGACTGAGATAGTAGGTGATGAACGAGGAGCGTTGGGGTCCACAGGGTGATAGCGTAAATTCCACCGGGCACAAAATATTATCCGCGTTTAGGCGAATACCGGTATCTGTGACGGTTAACACGTACAGAAGTGAAAGGAACCGAGTATAGTGCCGCGATCGACGAAAAACACTCGTTCTAGTCGAGGGTCACCTTGAGTCGACGCGGTCAGCGGCGCATGTGCACCACACCCTCATCCTCGCCGCTGTTCCCCCGTTGCCTTGCCCCTGCCCCCGCACTTCGCCGTGACGTCATGACCGGCCCCCCAACCGCGCGCCGCTTGCCGACTTCGCACGTGATGCCCTTCACGCAATCTTGAGTCAGCGCAATAATGAAATGTTTATGAAATCGTTACACCTGCATTTCATGCATTTAGTATCAATGGCGTAAACAATGTCAATTGAGATGGATCGTATCGGGGGCACTTAGGGTGGATCAGGCCACTGTTTAGGCACCTATCCAATTTTCAATTCCTGAATAGCTGCGGCTTACATTATGTGACGTAAGAAAATAAGAACGTCTTATTATTCTGTTTTTACAATCCAAACTTGCTGTTTATACTTTTGATAAGCATAGACCTAGTGCGGTTATAAGTTACAACCCGACTGTAGAGTTGATCCTTACCTTATGTAATATGATCCTCAAGTTAATATTTTTTATTTTCTTTGGAAAGGTTTACCTTTAGAAAACAGTTGTACCTTATCTTCCTTCAACGTCAGTTTTACGCTAGCTCCTGGAGAGTAAGGGTTAATCAATGAAACCGGCTACGTCATGTTGTTGTTTTGTTATTAAAACAAATTATAAAGGGTTAAACACGAGGGTTTATTTCCTATTCCTTATTTCTTACATTTCTACAGTCTTTGACCACGTTTTACCTTCGTTCCTACACTATACTTTACCTTCTGTTATCTATAGGCAGGTACCTACTACAGGAAGCTTGTCGGTTTTGCCGGTTACCAGTCTCCAAATCGTACGTAACCTTGGCTTTAGCATAGATAGATGATCAGTCATAAGTAAGACAGCATTTAATTTTGTTAGATATCTTTTGGAATCAAATAAGCTGATTTACAAAAACTTGTTTTGCAAGTTTTGCAATTTTAATTACATTTTGTCATTGAATACCTAATGCCAGTAGTTATTATCCGCGGCTGTTCATGAATTCAAGTCATGGTAAAAATCGGAGTTGAGATTAATCTCTGAAATGTCTAGAATTAGAACAAAATATTGTCCCAAAGGAAAACCATATTACACTTGTTTGAATCATCAAATAAGGATGATAGGGTGTGGCTTCAACGAGTTGACGTGCCTCCAAGCATGAGTCTAGTCGGTTTTATCGTCGTTTTGCAATTTGAAATCTGTATTTACTTATTCTGCATCAATGAGTCAACGCACGCGCACGCAAGTTCAACTAGCCATTTTATGATCGTTTTATTATTTACCAGATCTCGATATTACGAGTTGCTTTTGTTTTTTTTAGAAAGGAATCAAGAATATTTATATTAATCAAGGGTTTTTACTTACTGAAACAGGTTTTCATAAACAGGATGTAAAGATACCTTATGGTTATAATGACGGAGCAACTCGTTCGACATTATAAAAAGTGCTTTTGTAATGAAACCGATGACTTTTATGTTGTAATTATTGTAAATTTTACACCATGTATAATTTATTGTTGCTTTAAGACTCTACGAGCATGCGTACATAATTGTTTATCTTAAAACCTATTGTTTTATTTAAATAAGGATTTTAAATATCTATATACAATTGCTAAAAATACTTCATACAAAACCTATGTGTGCGAAAGTGCTTGTGACTGAAGCTGTACTTGTGCCACGAATAGGAACATGATGAATAAATATCGAACTTGGTATTTATTATACATTTTGAATTCATTCAATAGTCTAATCTAATTCAATAGTTGATACTGTTCATTAATAGACGTGGGCAGGGCATATCACAATTACGTCAGAATCGATGCAAGGATTTCACTGTATCTAGTTGTTCGATTTTGGTTGCAATAATTGCAACTAAAAATTATAAAAGTTACTCAACATTATAGGAGCATCCTATAATATAATTATTTTATAGGTATGTACGAATTATTAGGTCTTGCTGTAAACAGACTGTAAATACAACACTTTTCCTCAATTTGCTCAAGGATTCCCCGCGGCTCAGATAGATTAAGTTGTTCGTCATTCAAGATACTAACGACTGTTATTCTCTATGTTAGTAATACCAATAGTCATATTAGTCACCTACCTACAGTTATTCATGTGTATTTTACCAATCTTATTTGAGGTTTTACTTCTGTTCCAAGTTCAATACAAATGTATTGAGCCGTTAACGGCTTGCTTGAAAGAAAAACTTCCAAACATCCTCACAATTACATCTAAGTAATAAGATTCAAAAGCATAGTTACCTTATGGATATATATCGGATGGTTATGTACCTTATTTAAAGATACTTACAGACGGCCACATTTTGTGGTTCATCTACACAACGATCGTTTTTAGTATGGTGATGGTAACCACAAAGTATTACAACTTACACACTGGAAAGTTTTCAGAACAAAATTTGCACTTTTAAACTATCAAGATTATTAATATACATTAAGAACATAGTTCAGTTAGTTTGTATAGAAGGTATAGAAAAAGCGATCGTAACAAAAATAGACAGTGCAATTAAGGGGCTCCCAGTCCCAGTCGACGATTGCTCTTTTTCGAAACGAAAAAAGAAATACTTCTGAACAAGCCACATCTCCTATTTTTATAAGTATATTACTTCAGGTTCCTACCTAGATTTCTATTAAGCTGAAAACATAATAGCAGAAACTTTTCACGATAAAGATATTATTTCAAAATGATACGTTTTAGAATTTATGATCGAAATATTTTATATACCTATTAAAATCAACTTGTGATTTATTGTTAAAGATAGGTAATATGTAGATCTAGATGTAGATCTAGATTTCTATTAGAATAGATTTTTGATAAGTAATTATACATAATTTATATCATTAATTTATTCGAAAAGCTAAGGCGGACCACGCGCCGACGTGTGTTTGTCGTCATTGCAGCGGTCGGTACGATTATTTATCGAAGTGATTACAGATGTTTATTCACATATAGGTACTATACATTATAAAATAGGAGATGTGGCTTGTTCAGAAGTATTTCTTTTTTCGTTTCGAACAAAAACAATCGTCGACTGGGAGCGCCTTAATAGCTGCATTACATAATGGAAAACTCGGAAGTTGCATGAAATTTGTTTGTGTATAAATAGGTAGGTACTTACTTTGTAATCGTCCTGCGCCATGATTCACAAACTGTAAACGGTTCTGAACAAGTCACCACCACAGACGGTATCGAACTGAACCGATAGTTTCCTCTACACGTCTTTTCAATGGAACCCCACAATGAAACGCTTTATCTCTTCGGTTATCACAATAATCTTTATCTAAATTGCTACTAAGACTATGTATATAACGTATTGTAAAATTAACAATTGTTTGTTATTTCGCGCGTATTGTTATACTTCAAAGGGAACAATAAATTAATTCACGTTGTCACGTTGAAATAGTACTGTTCGATTGTGCCTTTGGAGCTAAAATATGAATTAGGTAACATGCTAGCCCGATCTCGTCTTGGCACGGGAGTCTTGGATCTTTACCAAGAACTCATACATGGGCTATATCCATCACTGGAGATACGGCAATACGCTCTAAAGGCAAACACATTCTGTGGGTTTATTGACATGTGTGAATCAAAGTCTATTCTTTAATAAACTTCAAATATGTTGTAAAAACAAAGACGCAAACCACAACAGTGTCAAAACGAAAGACAGATTCACAAAGCTATGAATGGAAAGTCGTAATTAAAACAATGAGCCTTGAAAATTCATATCGAGAAAGCGAACTTTAATTACAGGATGTAACAAGTGGATCATCGATGGCATTTGTCTACTATCCTTGTTACACTCTGTATAAACTTACCTACTATCAGAATAATGTCGGGTCGGATGACAATGGCCGAACTCTGCTACAAGTGACATCTTAATACTCATTAGATCACAGTTTCTTAGAAATCATTATGCAAACTCGCATATCTTCTACACATCACATCCTGCAGATTTATCCTTCTTGTTTTGTTCTTTTACCATCTTCATAATTCAGTCTAGTCATTTTGTCGACTGGTTTTTGGTATGCCTTTGACCTATGAACATTACATAATTATGTTGGTATATTCATAATATCATTGGTCAAGCTGTCTATGAACATTGAGTATACAATGTTGTCCAAAGGTCAGAAGTTTTCCTACTTCGCAAAAATCGTTTTTTCGCCTAGAAAAGAGATAGACATAAAATATCTAGTATTTAATTTAAGCATAACAAAATAACTAATGATATAATAAAACTAGATTGACAGGTAGGTAATTAAAGTTCTCATGGGGACGGCATTTATTTATGTTAACCGTAAAAATAACAATATTCTTGCAATAATCAGTCGGTAATCCGCAAAATCTGGGGACTGAGGAGTTAGGTACTATCTAGTACCTACATTGGTGCGAAGTGGAGAAACAAGCATGATGTCACTTAATATCACAATATTTTTGAATCACTCATGTAAATTTTCAAACCATAGGTATCTCTCAATCGCCCGGCCACTTGTGGGTGGTATTAGCAATATCTACATGGTTAATAAAGTCAACAACAATAAAATTAATTCTAAAAGTTATACAACCGATAAGTAGAATATAAGACCTACAATAAACTCTTTTACAATATTTTCCAATGGTAGTTTTGGAGATATGATGTAAGCGAGGCTTTTAATATCTCCCTGACATTGTTGGTACGAATAATGAAGCAATATTAGGTACAAAAAAAAAATAACCTTGTTACCCCATTTTCACTTCATGAAGTTTCTAAGAATTAAACTCCTTATCTAAAGTTTCATCAGCCTTCTGTGCATGCAAAGATAGTTAGAAATCTAACTGAATTTTACATCACAAATAAAAGTATTATAAATGTGGAAGTTTGGGTGTTTGTCTGTTTGTTACTCAATCACGACCACGACGTAACCGATTTCGATGAAATTTAGTAAGTAAGTAAGTAGGTACCTATTTATAAAAACTATAATCTGTATTTGAACATAAGATACATCCTTTAAATAAATAACACTTAACCCTTGTCTTGGGTATAAGAAACATAAGAGCTCATACACACGGACGGCACGATGTCGACGGCAGATGTAACTTCAGCCGTCGACAGCCGTCGACCAATTGCGCACGCGTCGCGGTTTTGTAAGTGGATAAAGCGTAAAAAAATGTCCATCTTGTTCTCTATTCATTACTATTTCTAAAACCCACGCACGTGTTTTATTTTTTCGTTTTTGTCGACGTCGACGGAGTAAAAGCAATAACAGTGTTTCTTCTTCGGAATTCATTTTGCAACTGGCTCCTGTACAAAGTGAGTCGACGGCTGAAGTTACATCTGCCGTCGACATCGTGCCGTCCGTGTGTATGAGCTCTAACTCGCTTCTCTCGTTCGAACAATTACCCTCTCATTTATCTACTGCGCCGTATGTAGACATTAGATCAGCGGTCGTCAATCTACAGACTGCTTTTTTTTTGTAATTATAGGTCATTCGACAAAAGCAAACATTTTATATTTTAAACTAGCGACCCGCCCCGGCTTTGCACGGTTGCAAAGCTGATTCCTATAAACCTTTCTCCTGAATCACTCTATCTATTAAAAAAAACCGCGTAAAAATCCGTTGTGTAGTTTTAAAGATATAAGCATACATACAGACGCGGGAAGCGGGTAGCGACTTTGCTTTATACTATGTAGTGATGGGTACCTAACCTACCTACAGTACAGCCTTGAAAATAACTTAAGCAATTTTGAATCGATTTGCATGTTATACAAAAAGTTCGAAATGCTCTATTGATTTGTCAGTTTTTCCTGTTTTCTTTTTCATTTAGGGTAAATAGAATGATAATAAATTAGTTATAAGTCAATATTTGTGTTTATGCATGGTTAATATCACCGTTAGGTACCTATATTATCAATATTATGAACAAGTGCGTCCAGTCTTTGATACACTGTTGCCGACCGCTGCTTTAAATTATTATCCACCAAACTTAATATTAACTCGAGTTACATAGCAAAAACCAATACCTAATACCAGTGTTATTATGTTTCTTTCAGAAGAAATCACAGTAGTGGAAGTCAGTGGCGGATTTACCACCAGGCTGCCAGATTTTAGGGGCGGCAAATTTGGGTAATTTTTTTCAAACATCTTATTTATTCTAGCCTTTATCGTCCCACTGCAGGACAGATGCCTCCCTCCCTTCTTTCCACTCATCGCGATCTCTTGCTAAATTTGGCCAATCACTTGATTTATGCCAAATTTGTTACAGGAAATAACAAAAAAAAACATTTTTTACTGTTAGGTCCACACACACCATTCAACATTTCGCCACTTAAAATTAGTAACTAACACGTTGGATTGTAAAAATAATCTAGGTAGGGGGGGGGGGGGGTGTAATATGCTCTGGCGGTAATCCGTCACTGGTGGAAGTTACCTGTCGGCACTTTGCACGTACCTATACGTATCATCTCGTAATCATATAATAATAAATATAAATAATAAATAAGTAGTCTTCATTTATGCAGGTATTGTTATCTTCTTTGATAATAATGTTAGGTATTGCAAATACCTACTAGGTAGGTCTTTCCCCTTATCAACAAATGAAATAGTTTTTTAGCTGGTTAAAGACAGGTTGCGCCATCTATCGGCGGATAATCGTAGCGCTGTGTGTCGTACAAGTAGCTCCCTCTGGTTAGAAGCTGGGAAACAGAATAAAACAGTTTTCTGACATTTGTTTTACACATTCTATGAATTAGTTTCGTGGTCATTACACAGATGGCACTCATATGACAGCGCATTTTAAAAATGTTTTTCAGATTGGTCATTCGTGATAGCTGATGGTGAAAAAATTAAGTTCCTCTATTACTTACTTTTCTATTATTAATTACTTTTTTTCATCTGTCCCTTTGATAAAAAAACACTAAATGTTATTGGTATCTAGGATAATAGACGAGATAAAAAACGACTGGTTTTTTGCCTTATTCATTTTGTATTTCCGCTAAAATAACACGCAAATATCTCTCATAATACTCAATCAATTTTATACGGGACTAGCGACCCGCCCCGGCTTCGTACGGGTGAAAAGCTGATACCAAAATATATTACAGAATGTCCTTGTATACTCGTTAACAGCATTTAAATTTTAAAAAAAAGTCGCGCTGATTTGAAATTTTAAAATTATCAGTGGTTTTCTAATATATTGAGCATGTTATTATACGTATAAACCTTCCTCCTGAATCACTCTGTCTATTAAAAAAGCCGCATCAAAATCCGTTGTGTAGTTTTAAAGATATAAGCAAACATACATACATACATACATACAGACGCGGGAAGCGGAAAGCGACTTTGCTTTATACTATGTAGTGATGATGTCATCCAGGATAATAGACTTCAGTGGGTGCCCTAGGGAAGCTAGCATAGTTATCTCAAATTGGTTTTATAGGGTCAAATAATTTTCTTGGCAAACCGAGAAACATCAGGATCTGTAATTATGATGCTATGAATTTATAGAAAACACTAGCTTCCGCCAGCGGCTTCGCCCGCGTGGTTGTGGCGTGTTATTCTGATGTATGAGCTATGAATTCTATGACTATGATGTACCTACTGTAAAGTTTTATTTTAATCCGTTCAGTAGGTAGTTTTTGCGTAAAAGAGTTACAAACACACACAAACACACACTCACAAACTTTCGCATATATAATAATAATTAATTAAATAGGATTATCTGGTATTGTATGTATTTTTTTTATATACAAATTCTATAGTAGAAATTTGTTGTGTAAAATCCAGCGTGGGAAGCGATGTAATGGTATGTGGTTATATTAATTGAACTCAGTGTAAAGCGGTTGAGATCTCTAGCTATCCGGCCTTGCTCTGATATACTTCTCTGGTACTTCATCTTTTCAATTTGTGGCATAATATAGTTGTCATCTCAACTTTAGATAGAAATCATTATTATTTTACTTCAATATTATCTATTTTGATGATTCACTAAAAAATTAACTGTAATATCCGATAAAATATCTATAGTCAGAGTGACACGAACAAATTTTTTTATGAAATATTATTATCTTTTCAACATTTGCACGCTAAAAGATCTGCACAGAGATAAAAATGGACGCAACAATTCAGGTGTAACTCGAAGGATGAAGGAGATAATGAATGGGCGTAGCGCCCAAACGAACGTAGCGGCCTCGTAGCGCGTGCCTACACCGCACAGCGCGTACTCAGTCCAACACTAGCTTTCGCTGCGTGCGCGCAGCGTTCCCGCGCTTTCAATCAAACATGACGATACGCGCGCGCTTTTCAATTTCCCGCAACATATTTTCGTGACGTTCACATAGGAATATTTTTTTATTTTATGGAATGTGTGCTTGTGTGTGATGAGTGTCCGTGAAGGCCCGGAGTCGGCGGGCACAATGAACGCTGCTCAGAATTGGCACAAATGGCTAGTGTTGTCGTTGTTCGGATTGGCTTTGTCCGCTCGCTCAATTGGCTGCGATTACAGTTCCATCACCGAGAAATTTGGAGCGGAAGCCGTTGCTCGATGCAATGAAAAATGCCCATTCCAGGTTTGATTAATTAATTCTGTTTGTTTTGGATGGTAATGAGGCCTTCCTTTCTTGTTACTGCTACTGCAAGAATGTTGGCCTACCCACAGAGGATAGAGAGAAAGTGTTGCGTCGGTTAAATTCAAAAATTAAATACGACCTTGGCGTAGCAATTTTACCAAAAATATTTAAAGAACCCACTACGGCTACAGAGTTTTATCGCTACGTAGTACATAGTAATAAACAAAACACGCAATGTGTATTTACTAAACAACGCTTTATCAATTCGTTCACTTGACACTATTTAAATGATGAAGTAATAGAATTTAGAATGAGTTTCTTTAGGTAACTAACTGATTAATTAGTACCGTAATTATTCATATTAACGAGCTAATTTTCATTGATAAAGAGTAATAAATAGTGCATCGGTCGCAATAACCATATAATCTGTCTAAAGTTAGTTTATTTGCGGCGACTCTTGCTAAGGTTCAACGCACATCTAAGCAATTGTAAGCAATTAGCGAACCATTGTAATCAACGCAAACATGCTATATGCGGAACATGTCAACGTTTTAAGATACCCCAGTTTTATTTAATTACTTTTATGCAGTTCAGGCTCATATTTATAAAACTGGGAAAGGTTTCAATTTGCCGCAGATAAAAATGCAAAAACAACATTTACTTAATATTTAATACACAGTGTAATATTATCTTTTGTACATTGTATTTGTTGCTAAGTAGTAGGTAACGAAGGGGGTTTATTATCTTATTATTATATGCATTTCCCTAGTCCATGGTTTCTCAAACTTATTGATCTACGTACCCCTATTAGATTTTAAGACCACGGCGAACCCCTTTAAAATATACTGCCTATACCTAGATAGGCAAATAGAAAAGATCATACAAATAAATCATAATTAATGCTAAGCCATCGTCATCGTCGTACGTAAATATTATCGCGAACCCCTATAACTCAATGGCGTAACCCCAGTGATACGCGTATCCCACTTTGAGAAACCATGCCCTAGTCTAACACCCAGTCTTATGCTAGCTTTCATCGGCTCTACTGAAATGAAAAGAAGCTGTGTTACTATTTAAAGTTATTTATTAATACAACCTTGTATAAGTAAACCCTCAAAAGGGCTTCCGTTTTGTGCATCTCCAGATCAGAAAGAGGTTGATACCATTCTTATTTAGCTTTATATCAAGGACATGTTGAAGTTGCCTCTACAGTCAGTTACACAATCTATGTAAATAAAACTAAATTGCTGCATGTTTGAAATATCGCGTAGGCTGAATTGTGCTATGTTTCTAATAGTCAGTACAAGGTTCCTATGACAATACATTTTTGAAAAACCATCGGAAAAATGTAAAAATCAAACGTTATTTGTATAACTCAAAGTGCTAATTTCCTATGGGATTATGAAAATTCAGACAATATAATATTTATAAGATTGAATAGTAGTCTTCGCAGTTTTACAGTATACAGTAATTTAGATAACACCATTTATCTCCCAGACACAACATAAAGTACTGATTACCTTTATTATCCTGGGACAATGCATTTGAGAAATAAAAATCCCAAAGGCCAAAACCGCAGGTATCACGTTCGTGAAGCCTACAAAGTGGGACCAGACCGGTTCCGGTCGCACGCTTGCAGAATTCACAAAAAATATGAGTTTCTAAATGTACCTAAAGATTGAATATTTTAATTTTGAAAATTTAGATTTTAAAACTATCGTGGCTGTTAATCATTTTAAATAAAAATACGGTTAATTACCACGTTTTTTCTTGTTTTGCTGACGTTTCGAGACTATTCAGATGCTCTTCATCATGAGCATCGCCCGCGACCGCGATCAACGGCAGATCGGTATACGCCGATATAAGAAAAAACCGTGGTAATTAGCCGTATTTCTATTTAAAATTTAGATTTCCATTCCAAAAAGTTCAGAAATGCCTATTATAAACTTTATAAGCCGCTAATGGGGATTTCTGGACTTTTTGACCTAAAATCCCCATTGATGGAGACAGGTAATAGGCATTTCTGGACTAACCTTTTATTTCTGTGCTGCAATACAGGTCTATTTTGGACAAGGCAAAGTGTTTTCGCACGATCGATTTTTGATTACTTGTCATCTGTAGTACGTCTAAAATGAAAATTAGGATACGATGACTGTGAAATCCCCTAGTAATAAAGGTCAGTGACTCATGACATTTCTATTTCCATTTGTAAGTTTCAAAAACAGAATATATTACACGATTTTAAATAATTTATCTCCGTGGCCGTGATATGCCTAAAAGAAAAGTCGATGGACTTTACGGAACTAGGTACTAACAAGGAGGATACTCTCTTTATACTATACCTACTCCTCTGGTCCACCTACTTCGCATAAAACACAAATTACTTAATAATAAAAAAACCGGCTAAGTGCGAGTCGGACCCGCGCAAATAGGGTTCCGTACCATTATCTATAAAAACGGCAAAAAAACACGTTTGTTGTATGGGAACCCCATTTAGATATTTATTTTATTCTGTTTTTATTATTTTTTGTTATAGCGGTAATAGAAATACATCATCTATCACGGTTCTTGAGATACAGCCCTGTGACAGACAGAAGACAGAGAAGTCTTAGTAATATGGTCTCGTTTTTACCCTTTGGGTACGGAATCCTAAAAACGGCGTACCTAAATGCAAATAAATTTAAAGTTTGAAATAAAAACTATATATTCTAAGCTGCAATTTTAGTTATTTAAAGTAATTTAACTGATAAATACATCATGACATGAATCTAACACATCTTTATCTTTATAGCTTCATTATCCAAAGATAATTCATTGAGATAGATGAACCTGCCAGCATTGATACGAATCAATCAAGCCTCTATTACAGCAGGTAGGGCGCAGTGTCGGTTAGTTTTGCACGGTCGGCTGCGTCCGAGTCGCGACGGAAGTCATCACAACAGCGTGGCGTCACTGCGCATCCCTCGGTGAAACCTGACTAATTATAAAAAAAAAATATAGTATACCGTGATACTTTTTAACCGCTGTCGATCGTGTTCGATGATTTTGAGATAGTAATTGACGACTGGCCTTTATTTCACCCATCTAATTTCATCATGCTTGTGATAGATCCTACTTCTTTTGCTTGAAACTCTTGAAACTCTTTTGTTTATAAACGTAAACCTAAAAGTTATGGGAGCCCCCGATTCATAGATCGTACCGTGGTATTAACACGCTTTCGTGCAAGCCGTGTTGGTCGCGGGTTCGTATTGATTGATCGGAGAATTAATATACGCATCTAAAACACGTGCTTAAAGCGGTGAGAGAAAACATCGCGAGGAAACCAGTTAGTGTTCTTTTAAGCGGTGGTGGGCATGCAACCTGTCACGTTTAATATGCTAACTACTGCAAAATAAGGGCATGGGCTCATTATAATGTTCAAGGATCTTAGCTCCCTGGAGATCTGAGAGAATATACCTATATCTACCGTACTTGGTACAGTCGTGATTATATTTCATTTCATTTATTTGTTTCAGAATCGAACTGGGGATGGCCACTTTGATGTCAACTGTGGCTCTGAATGCAGTGTTCAACAAGTTAGTTTATTTGCTTATTTATTATAAGCTGTATAAGATTAGTTACAGCTACAGCCAATAAAGATACCATATATTATTTAAAAAGTGAACTTTATAGTGACCACATAACTCGGGGATATTCTATTTGTTCTGTAGTTGTAGAGTAATAAGTTACAAGAGATAGTACCTATTGTAAATTCGTCTTATACCATACAAAATATCTTACGATAAGTATATGAGCTTCTACATAAGTTGTATAATGCAGGCAACCGTGCCCTGCAAATAAACTCAATCAAACAGCTAGATGGTTAGTTACTTTACTACAATAAATCGTTTAATTACCGTTTAACCGCATCGATAAACCTCATTTTGATGTGTGCGGTATTTAAGTGCGGTACGATTTTAAACAAAAACATTTCTCATGGGTTTATAGTGAAATTGATAAGAATTTATTGTTTATTTTTATATTTTCTGTATATTGGGCAACTACATTTTATGATCTTGCAGCGGAAATTGTAAACCGAGTAACCTTTTTTGCCTAAGTATTTATTTTTCCATACCTCCCAAGACAGTTTACGAGGCGTGAACTGTTTTATTGTAAAACTAGCTGTCCGCGCCTGTCTATCTGTCCCAGGCGTACTAATGAAGATTAGAGGCAAATTTTCGATACCTTACGCTACCTTATTGCAATTTTCATGGGGACCTCTAATACTTTTGAAAATAAAATATGGCCTATCTATTTAACTTGCTGACAATGTAGCTTTTGATAGGTGAAATATTTTTTTAAATTAGTCCCGTAGTTTTTTAGTTTATCCATTACAAACTAAAATACAAATTTTATCTCCCTATAGTAGTACGAGTATAGTGTAGACAATTTTTATTTTTATTTTTTGTTTACACGAAGATAAATTGATCCTCCCCAATCACACCATTTCAACCTGCGACCTGACTGATATAAAGTATTTAATGAATACCGTATCCAAAACTGACGATAACTCGCCACTTGGGTACACAGTTGACACAGTTTCTTACAATGTCTATGAAATGAGGGCGATGCTGATCGTTTTCAAACTATGTACTAAGACCGTGCTCTTTTAAGTACAAACAAACCCATTATTCTCTACTACTGAATACACGTGAACCTTATTTGCATCTAGTAAACGCTCTTGTTAAAATTCTGTCAAGCTGTTACTAAGCAAGATAATTCTGCCGGACTAAACTAAAACTATGGAAATGTTGCTATTTTTGTCATGACCTTGATAAATTAAATATGGAGGAATTGGAAACATTGGATATCGTATCTACAAAAATTGTTGCAACTTCATAAGAAGTTCCTGTTACTCAGACTCAAACCATAAATTCCACAATCCCAAACTTATCAGTATAGAGCAGTAAAATTATGTTATCCATCACACTTTTACATTAGAACTGACATAAAACGTAACATTCCCATACCCATGCCGTGACAGTTACTACTGGTTTACGTCAAAATTATCAGTTAGGAGCAATTTATTTATGCCCCTGTGCACGCGCAAAAAGTTCAAGTGGAGAGACGGGGCGGCTGCACCCCTCAACCTTGGTGCGCAGTAAACGAAGTCAATTGACTTGTTTCCATTTATTATTATTTGACTGCCCAGCCCCATCGCCTTTGTGGTATTTTGTCGCAGTTATTATGTTATAGGATCATTTGTAAAGTTAACTAACTGCTGGTCTGCCTTGAAATCGAGTACCCCTTATTGTCTCATTCGAAAACAGTGAATGGCCGCCCTATAGATACTTAGTAACATTAAAAACTGAATAAAAAGTAATAATTGGTTTACTGGAATCCCCAAGCATGGTAGAACATCACTCTGATCTTTGATTATGTCTAAGGGGAGTAGTCATAGGCACGTACAAACATTGGTGCATACCCATTGCCCACATTTTCCAGTATTTTTGCAGTCCATCGCCACTTATAAGAATACTAACTGGTTTCCTCGAGATGTTTTTTGAACACGTGCTAATTTCGAATAAGGACCTAAGAAAAAAGGCTTGCATAAAAAAGTGGAAACGGAACTCATAGTTTACAATTTAAAACCCCTGTTTGGGTAAAATACTTGCATGTAATTCAAAGCCCAAAAGCACGCTAAGCAGTCACCGGTTTATGTCTGTCAACGTAATGCAAAGGTGTTGTAAATAGAATGCACTTGTCTGTAGGTACCTGCTGCAGTATCTGCAGTTCGTGCTTTCACCATCCACGTAAACTTGTTTACGTTCACACAGTTCCTGTAAAGCTTTTTTGCTTTGAGACTCATCACTTTGTAATGATTCGTGATACCTATGTTCAAATATTTAGATAAAATTTTCTGGGAATGTACTTGTTAGATTCTAGTTTGACGTGCATTTGTTTAGATTGGCTTGCGTTGAAATAAATATTGCTCACAGGTAGACACAAAAAACACATGTACTTTCCACCTATAATCCTACCTATCCCGGCGCTGCTGTCAACTTTCCTCAACTGTCAACAGTTGAGGAAAAAACTTTAGTTTCATTTATGTTAGGAAATCAGCAAAATGTTTAGTCTGCACTCTTTAAAAATTCGATTGCGATTTATGGATTCCATACTGTAGTGTATGAGTTTTGACCTTTCCTTTAGACCCTGGCATAGAGCATATTCTGTTTACTTTTTATTTGCAATGTGTGTGTGTGATGATGATGACATGATGACAATGAGTGTGCAAGTTTGATGTATAATTATTCAAAATTTCAAGTCGATAGATTTGCTTAGTAGTTACTGAAATAATCAACTGTGACAGGCGGACGGAAGGACGGACGAAGTCGCACCATGATGTTCCGTCTGTTTCACCATTTTAGTTTGGAATTCTAACGTATTTTTCTTGTCCACTACAAAGCAAATACCTTACTAATACGATCTTTAGAAAGAAAGGTGATCAGCTTCCGTAATCCAACAAAATTCTCTGGTAACCGATTTGTTCTACTGACCGCACAGTCTTTTGCAATGAGGGTCTAACCTAACTGATTCTCCGGCTTACAATGTCAATTGTTGTCGGTAATTCTCAACATAAGTCATGTCGTGGTGGTCATCCACCATAGGCACAGTGTAGGGGTCGCGTGAGACTGCACGCCGGATGGACGCAGGAAGGAAGCTGCTAGTTGCCAGGCCCCCTCGGCTCTATTTTAGAGTCGGTTCGTTTTGTTCTAGCGATTATACTGCGCTCCTCAAACTGCCATGCCATTTTGATCCTGATATAAATAAATGGCCATTTTAAATTGGCCAAGTAGCCCAGTCAGGAAATGTATCCGCTCTTTATGTAGTAAAAAAAACATACCAGTCTGCGCAAAAAAGTGCGATGAGTTTTTTTTTTTGCAAAGGAAACGCGCTGGCAAAATTCTTGTCAAAAGAAGCCCACTAGATAAATCCCAATTTACGTAGAAAAAAAGTTACCTATATGAGTACTATACACACTACACACGTAACGGCTGAACCGATTTCGATGTTTAATTTAAAGGGTGTCCCAAAAACAAGTGACATGCTGAAGTTCATGTAGAAGTACCCTTACAGGTACGCGAATCCGAATTTAGTATTTTTTCAAAATACCATGCTAACTTAGCCGCGCGTAGAAACTAAGTTGTTTATCTTTCTCACGGTGAAATTATAAAATGAATATTCAAATAGAAATACTTGAAAGGGCGCAATTAAACGGAATCTGTAATGTAAACGATTAACTTACTCTACCGTGTCCGACATGGTTATTGCACCTATGTCACGGAATGTACCTTCCTTTATGTGATGGAATGTGGAACCCAGTGCAGGTAGGTATCTACGGTCCGCTGCTTGGGGTTCGGAAGTGGACAATCACCTATCGGAAGCAACGGTTACTGTCTCGTAATTTATTATCGAAACGGTATCGCACCGTGTCCAGGAAACAATAGCTTTATCTGTGTAGGGTGAAATGATTTGGTCATCGTCACTCATGCAGTCATGCCTTTACTAACGTGCTACCTTTATTTAATTTTGTAGGCTGGCGTTACACAAGGCACGCTACTAGGGGCTCTATCATGTCATATCAGTTTAGAGTTTAATTCCACAGTCTAGCTAGCCTATAATTCGAACGCTTACGACACTGCTTATTAAGGTTTATTTTCTTGCATCGAAACATAGTAAACTTACAAATCCGTTTGTGTACGTAATAACCGTTATAATAAGACCGTGGGAAATCTGTTACTCCACGATAAATAATTCAGGCATATTTGAATAGTAATTCACGTAGTCAGTAGAGCAAAAACATCAAAACAATGTTTTCAACTGGCGTGGAACTGAAATGAGAGCGGCCATTGGCGTCAGGTGCACTTATGAATATTCATAATTCGGAAACACGATGGATTATTTTAAATGACGACCCTTGCTATTTATTGTCAGCGGTAAAAGTGTAAGTATGTGTTTGCTTATATATTTATTCAAAATGTAATTTTCATACATTTTAAAAACTAATCCCTGTGGAATGTAAACGACTGTTAATTTTACTACAGCATTTGAATTTAAGTACATCTAATTGATAAACATTTGTTAATGAGTAACATAGAGTAAAGAGAAATATCTATTTACGAGTAGATATATTATATTTATTACTAAACCTTCGTATATTATTCATTCAAAGATATTTTTAGGGTTCCGTACCCAAAGGGTAAAAACGGGACCCTATCACTACATAGTATAAATAAATATGTAATATGTATGTATGTATGTATGTATGTATGTTTGCTTATATCTTTAAAACTACACAACGGATTTTGATGCGGTTTTTTTTAATAAACAGAGTGATTCAAGAGGAAGGTTTATATGTATAATACATGCATAATATAGTAGAGAAACACTGATAATTTTAGAGGTTTCTAATGTGATGTCGTAAATAAACACATTTTTTTGCGCTTACATTGCAAATGCTGGCTGAACCCCACGAGATATATCAAAATAATGTACTACAGTATTGTACACCTTAAAAACGTCTACAAAAAAGTCAACGATGGTATTAGAAATGTCTTACGCACAGCGAAGCGGGCACGGGTCAGCTAGTTACTAATAATTTACTGTCCGTCTGTCCTTCTGTCCGTCTGTCTGTCACAGGGCTGTATCTCATGAACCGTGATAGCTAGACAGTTGAAATTTTCACAGATTATGTATTTCTGTTGCCGCTATAACAACAAATACTAAAAACAGAATAAAATAAATATTGAAGTGGGGCTTCCATACAACAAACGTGTTTTTTACATTTTTTATAGATAATGGTAACGGAAACCTTCGTGCGCGAGTCCGACTCTCACTTGGCCGGATTTTATCAAGAACCTCCCATGAGAACTTTCTCTTGTCCATTATGAATTACATCTTGGAGCCATCAATTGGACATCTAATTGAAAATGTGCGATATGAAACCAACTGGGCCCTTCAATTGGGCAATCAACGCTGACTTGTGTTTGTTTGTTTTTCATAACAAATCTTCAACTAACTCATTGATATATCAAACTAGACAAAAATAATCCAAAACTAAATAAAATATATGCAAAACATTGACATATATACAACTCTCTCGCAAAACTAGCTGAAAGTGTCTAAAAGAAAGATAATACCTTCATTGAAGGTACAAATGTAAAAGTGAAGTAAGCGAGAAATTCGCAAACACATACATTTTCGCAAAGAGCTTGCAGAAGCTTCTTCAAGGACATCTTTGTCTCAGACTTGACAAAGGAGAGTAGTTTTGTCCTAATTAACAGTAGCTAAATATAGACACAGTAATTCCGTCGTGTAATTTAATTGTTTCTATTTCGTTAACTCAACCTTCTAAAGCGCTAATATCTAACCACTGTCTGGCGTCAATTTAAAGCCAGACGGTTTTATTTCATTTGCGCATCTTGCAAACAAATTCCATGGGCGGTGGAATGTTGTCATACTTATTTAGCTGATTTTAGTCACTAGACACCGCGTAATTTCTTTCATTCGTCAGCTTTGGTGATTTTTAATCCACTTTTCACCTATCACTTCGGCGGTTTTTTTTATTTTTATTCTTGTACTAGCGACCCGCCCCGGCTTCGCACGGGTTTAATACATACATATAAACCTTCCTCCTGAATCACTCTATCTATTCAAAAAAACCGCATTAAAATCCGTTGTGTAGTTTTAAAGATATAAGCAAACATACATACATACATACAGACGCGGGAAGCGGAAAGCGACTTTGCTTTATACTATGTAGTGATGTACAACGAAACAAAAATAAACAAAAAAAACCCGTAACGGCTGGTCCGATTTGAATGCCTTTTCGCTATCTTGTTGAAAATCACTTCTAGGTGGTTCCATAGAAATTTCATCTATGAGGGGTTAGTAGTTTTTGTATTGTATTGTATATATATATATACGAGTAGGTAGGTAACTCAAATTTTTTTATCTTCATAAAAAAGGTTTTGAATTTTTTTGGCTGTTTATTTTATTCGAAAAGTACAACCATATCTGCGGGATAGTTCCAATTTATTTTGGTAAAGATCTGATAAAAAAATTCTGAGATATACTCGTCGAGAATATATTTCACATTCAAAATCGGTTATTTTTTAGTTTTGTAAACACAAATAACCCGCTGAATGTGGTAACCCTATAGCTATTTAACCGCATCTCTAGATAATCTATTGAACTTAGAAAAAAACACAAAGACCACTGCTTTAAAGTTGGTATAAAGAACTGCACTCTGCTTGGTCGCCCACTAATTTCTATTTCCTCATTAGGTGGACCGCGTTCCCCGCCTCGCAGCGAGTTGCGTTCGCACTACTTACAAACTATCACGTAGTCTGTCTTCTGCGCCCATTCAACTTGTCCTCTCTCTCCCCCCGGAATCATTATCCCCCGAGCTCCTGAACAATCCTTCGTTCGTTCAAGCACGTCGAGCGAAATTGCCGGGAGTGCACTCAGTCACTGCGAAGTGTTTTGATTTATTGTCCATTTATTGTACACTCAACGGCTGTGCAGTCGAATAAAAACAGACAACTCTCGGATGTGTAGCAATGATCTCGTTAAGCCAGTTAGATGGTAACGGCTCCCTTATAAATAGCAAATGCCATCACCTTACTGATGTTCACTTTACGGACTTATTCGATTCTTAAATACTTGGTATGAGCATGACATGGAATATCTTGTTTTGGCGTCACAGCATAATCTAATAACATGTGCACATGATGATAAAACTTGTTAGATACCCTAAGAAATATTACCTACGCAATTTATTTTCACATAACCTAACGACCTGGATTAAAACCATCGAATCGAAAGTCACCTCTCACAAAGAGAACGCGGCAAAAAATAAAATTACCAGGATCCAAACATGACCTATGGTTGTACTTTGTAATAAATAGCGAACGTCAGAGACCTCAAAACCAGCGTTAGAAAAACAACCAGTAACATTGTATCACTTCGGCTGCCGAATAAAAGGCCAGCAGTGAAGTACTAGGGACTAGAGAGCCCTCGAGAGATGCGATAGCGGGCGGGAAGCGCTCTGGTGGGCCCCAATTTGCCTTAGTATTATCCAATTGCCAGAATCAAGTGGTTGGCGTGGGCTAACGCGTGACCTGCTCACATATTTTGGATCCTTACACTTGTACTATACAAATCAGATTTATTTCAATGAGTCTTATCGGTAAGTACAGGGTGTTTCCAACTATCTAAAAATGCGGACCTTACAAAAAAATCAACTCAAGACTTTTTGCTCGTTGTATTATGAAAATTGATATTGTCCATATGAAATCTTTATGCTTGAAATACAGGCACAGAAGATTTTAATTTGTACACAATTAATTGAAAAAATATAGAAGAAGTTTTTTTTCGGACCTTTTTAAACACCCTGCCTGATGTATTGAAAACTTAATAACGATTGCACGACCTTCAGGTAGGTTTTATTGACGAAATTAGTTCCTGTCACGAAATGTCAAAGTTAGAGGCGTTATGCCCTTGATTCGCGTAAGTGGTTGATGTTGGACTTATAAATAGGATGTAGCTAAGCGGTGGTAATGATAAAGATCTTGATAACCTTCCGGAAAGACAAATTTCCAGAAAAGACGAATAACATGATCGAAGCAAGGTGTTCTAGCTATTATTAACTGAAATACTTGAGTTTTGTTACTTGTATTTTTTTACGATTTAAAGGCGATTTTTAGAGCCACATATCTGAAGGATGATCATCATGATCAAGAGCTAGTGACAAGAGAAAAGGAAATAGAACTATGATTTTTAGGTGATTATTTGTTGCTCTTATTCAGCGGTTGCTTAGAGGAGATGGAAAACTATAGTTCGCTAATCACTCCATAGGCAGCTTATAAACTCGTGCAACCACCTATCGTTAGTTCTAACAAACAATCTTCGGAATACGCAATCATAAAGTTTATCAGGGTCAGTAACGTATATTTATGCTGAATTAGAAATACCTACAACTATCTACTTGTTTTACTATCAGTGGCGCCTCTTAAAAAACGCAGATAGCTTCTCATCAAATTAATTTAAGTAAAAATTGGACCGTTGTTTTCACACGTTACCATCTTTTACCTACGAGTAGGTACCTAGTAACAGACCTGGGGGACTATTTTGTAAAACTATGATTATTGGTACTGAATGCCATAACACCTACGCTTTTTATGCAGTTTAGGCACCTATACCTAAGCTTCCAATGCCAGTAGGTGTCTAAACAGTATAAAAAGCGTTGGTATTATGGCGTCATATAACATGATAATCATAGTTTTTACAAAACAGCCCCACTGAGTTCGCTTGTTTCTTTGGTACAAATTTTGAAAGTCAATTATTTGTATGATTAAAATTTGTATGGTAACGGCTAACTGATCTGATGATAATATCAGAAGATGTTCCGTGGAGTATCTCAGCGGATACTTACCAGTAAAATAATCGTGTTTGGGTTCATTTTATTCAGCTTGAGGTTATTTTGCTTAACCAGCTGATCCAATACAATACCGACATAATTTTACTGACTATATTTTTTTGTTAATCTACCTATAGATATTTGTTATCATGAAATATATTTTTTATATCAACACGTAGGGTCAAATGAAGTTCCCCAGTAATATATTGTTGTAGGTATACTTCTAATCTTAATTGATTTAAGGTAGGTATTTTTTTTTTAAAAACAGAGCTTATCAAATTTACCTATTGTCTGTAACTTTAGCAAGCAGATAACTTTTTGTCATTTTGATAACCCATACAAAAGTGACACCCATTCGAAAGACGATTAAAATAATTATCAAAAAAGACTACTCAACAACAGCCTCTACCGAAACACAACGTACTATACGTACATTTAAGAGGCTGCCAGTCGCTGATTGCTCTTTTTCGAAACGAAAAAAGAAATACTTTTGAACAAGCCACATCTCCTATTTTTATAAGTATATTACTTCAGGTTCCTACCTAGATTTCTATTAAGCTGAAAACATAATAGCAGAAACTTTTCACGATAAAAATATTATTTCAAAATGATACGTTTTAGAATTTATGATCGAAATATTTTATATACCTACTATTAAAATCAACTTGTGATTTATTGTTAAAGATAGGTAATATGTAGATCTAGATTTCTATTAGGATAGATTTTTGATAAGTAATTATACATAATTTATATCATTAATTTATTCGAAAAGCTAAGGCGGACCACGCGCGGACGTGTGTTTGTCATCATTGCAGCGGTCGGTAGGATTATTTATCGAAGTGATTAAAGATAAGTACATCTTTATTCACATATACTATACATTATAAAATAGGAGATGTGGCTTGTTCACGAGTATTTCTTTTTTCGTTTCGAACAAAAATAATCGTCGACTGGCAGCGTCTTAAGATGAAATTGGCCCATGTATGATACCTTTCTAAGAAAATTATGATGATCGATTTCACCAAGAACCTATATATAAAGAAACATCTCTGTCTCCGTAGGCCTAGGTTTTGTCATGTCATTATATTTTTCTTTTGGAATATATGCGAATCAGACAGCCAACAAGAATTTGCATTTCAACATCATAGTTGCAGCAATTAACGTATACAAATAATGGAGAATTAAGTACTTGGAACATTCACAATTAACTGGTAAATTGTCCTGGTAAGCTTTCATAGCGCCCTGCATCCGGCGCATGCGCCCCCAATTGGACTTCCTAAGCCATTTCCGAAAGACAGGGCTACCAGTTTTCAAGTTTTGCCCTAAATTATTGCGGATATTAAAAGGCTTTTATAAGGTAACTCGTTTTTGTGAATCATAACCGGATGTAAATGTGCTGCAGGTTATTTTCGACGTGCAATTTAAAGGTAGCATCCAGATTTAGAACACCCCATTAGCTCCCACATTTAAAAATCTGGTTATTGAAAGCATTTTTTTTTCATTTGGTTCAACCAAGCGATAGCTCTTGTTGCATTCAATGTGCTGGAAGTACCTACCAACAATAACTGTAAAAACATATAGAACCTCTCATAAATCTCCATTTATATTTCGAATGTGGTATGGTGTTAATATTTTTGTAGTTGGTAACCCTAAAATATGAGAAACGTTACAATTTTAATCACTCCAAAAGGGACTATTGTTTTGTTATAACTACGGCACGAGACAGGATGCTGCTTAATTAGCTGTTAATGTACTTACATTAGTGCTTTATTAGCTTTTATTTTATCGTTGTTTTGTTTCATAGTTTACGATTATGATAAACGCGCGACCTGATAATTCATAATTGACTTTACATTGATGTTAATCAAATTTGAAACACTTCTGGGCTAAGTTCACGACTCACGTAAAACTAAAAACGTTCTGTATGAAGAATAATATATTGGTAGAGTCTGTAAAGTTTTTTTCTGTTCTAGTTCCTATGAAAGAGATGCAGAAAGATGTTTCTAGGGTTACTCGTATGTGCAAAACAAAACAGGCCAAGTGCGAATCGATCTCGCAACCGAAGGGTTCCGTACCATTATCTATAAAAAACGGCAAAAAAAACACGTTTGTTGTATGCTTGTATGAGAGACCCACTTAAAAATATATTTTATTCAGTTTTTATTATTTGTTGTTATAGCGGCAACAGAAATATAATCATCTGAGAAAATTTAATTTGTACTAGCTATCACGGTTCATGAGATACAGCCCTGTGACAGACAGACGGACAGACGGACAGCGAAGTCTTAGTAATAGGGTCCCGTTTTTTCCCTTTGAGTACGGAACCCTAAAAAGAATTTGGTAGAATTAATGATTTATTTAAGTAGAGAGTGTGCTTCGAAAAAGCCAGCATCAGGCCCAAATGTTTGTTCTAATAATAAGGATTGGCAGGTTGTGTCCATCATACTACCCAAAATGAATTCGTCCGTCAGTCTGTAGATAACATTAATAAATTGAAGCCGAGGGTTATTCTGGGCGTGGTGTTGTGACAGCTATAACGGAAGAGACGTGTTAGCAAGGGCAACTGATACAGACTCCATCCCATACATGATAATCTGGATTAACCATGACATATAGTTCGTTATTTCATCAAACGTAGATCAAATATTAAAAAGAATCCTATTTTTGCATATATTTTTATTTACTGTTATTTTACGATTGACAATGTGTTATAATCTTACTCGTCCTTCTTTTGGACCATAATCCTGCCATTTTAGCTTTTTTTGTACCTTTGGCACAACGGCCTTACCTGCAAAGCTGGGTAACAATTTAATTTAACAATAGTCTGTGATGTGACTCCCACTGACTCAGGATCGTCAATGAGAGTGCGCGAGAGGCCGCGACCCGTAATTACACACCCGAAACAAACAGCACTGATCTCGCAATGAGATCCTGTGCATCATTTTAATTGTTCTGCGCATTGTCCACTCTCAATGGGCGTCTGGTGACTCAAACAGTACAGAATTCACCAGCATATACATTACCAACAAACCTCGAGTACCTACAGTGTATGTACATATACAGTGACAATGACGGTTGAACTCATTCATTTCGGTAGCAACTTTTCTCACTTTCCCTTCTATGATTTGAACTAACTTTGCGCGTGCTATGAAAACTCTTTTTAAACCTCGTAAATTTGTGATTTGGCTATCTAACGCATTTTCCAGTTTATTATGGATCTGCTCATAGAATTTAGATCAACTTTCAAATAAACAACTAAATATAATATTATGTACCTACTTTCTTCTTACTTATTACATTAGAAAGATTCTAATGTAATCTTCTGTAATGCTCATAGAGGATATTGAATAATTGGCCGCTGACAGATAATTAACTAGATTAGGAGACCAAACCCACGGAAATGGTAATTGAATTTTATCATTCATCTACAGGGCTCGAATTAAAACGTACATATTTTAATGGTTTTGCTGCTAATTATATGAAATCGTGAATGGGTGACGCGTGGAGATGGATTGAATGACGTAAAGTTGTGACTGTTGTTTTGTCTCCACAAAGGCCCTAGCTTTGCCATTTGTGTCTACTTGGGATTATAGTATGATTAATTTATATTATACTAGCCGACCCGTGACAAACGTTGTCCTGTCAAGTTTCAATAATCGAATAGAAAAGACTGAATGTTTTTAGTCTGTGATGTCAGATTTGTTGCACACCAGCGCCATCTATACAGAAATCATACATTTTGCGTTTTTTTATAGTTTTTGGGAGGTTTTTTATATTTTAAAGTAGTCTATTATTTATTCGGGCATTATATCTACATCTACAGCAAATTTCAACTTAACCCGTTTTGTCGTTCAAGCCTGATTGAGGAACAAACATACATACAAACTCACAAACTTTCGCATTTATAATATTATTAGGATTCGATAGTGATAAGTCAATAATTGCACTGGGTGAAATTGCTTTGATAACTTCTATATCTTTGCGCCAAATGACACTGAGGTGCATCTTCAAAACATTTTTAAACTTTCTCCGAATAGACAGAATTACTGTTATAAGTGGTTGTTAAGACAAGGGTGGCAGCAAAATGACTTATATTAGCAAGAACGCGCACCTGCCGCTTCCGGTGGTCACAAGTCAGCAATCCGTACAAGACGGCACCCAAGCGAAGAAATCCGTTACAAATAATACCCACTTTGACAAAATCATAGACCCAGTATAACTTTTTTTGAACATCCCTTATTCCGTTGAAGCTATATTCTTCAGTTATATTTGTAAATTATTTAATTCTTTTTACGGCTTTCACAGCATTGGAAGGGTATGCATATTGAAATGTATTGTTGTCTATACGAATAAGTTTGTTTACCTTTACAATGAGATCTTGCGCACTGTTTGGAACATGTGCCGTTGAGATTGAGACATAAACACTAATACGCAAATTCCGGGAGTCTATAAAGATTGTTGCCCTATATGGTCGAGTTAATTATCAATTTGGCTTAGATTCCATGCCGTTATTGACAGAATGGTTTTTTGCAATTGTTTTGAATGACTTCAAAGGAAAATTCTAGATGCATAGGTACTTAGGTTTTATTGCTAAGTATTAGATATAAATTTTCCATTTTCTCAGGTAAAACTTAAAGTTTAAAGCAAGCCGTATTTCAGTGTAGCCAAGATTGCGTGACCATTTGAAATTACACATCAATTGTGACAAAACATAATTTGACTAAACAAAAAATTCAGGGGTTGTTTAATTGGATCATAGCCCGCACCATTAGCTGCTAATTGAGGGTGCACGTATAATTCAATATTTGTGGTAGGACTCGTTACGAGTAACTTATTCTAATAGAAAAATTGCTCTATCAACGTTTACTTACATAAATACCACGTAAATTCATGAACAGATTAAATAAATAGGATTACTATTATATTCCCCATGTACGATAGACATCATCTCAGATCTTTAAAGATGTCTAAATGGGAGAGTCAGAGGCACGTCCAAATATTTCATTTGACACATGCCCACATTTGCAGAAGTTAGCATTCCATACGTGACGGGTTGCAGGCCTTAAATTAATGCCCTATTGAATTATTTAATAACAATAGACTCCTTTAATTAGACCTATTGCGACTTGAAACATAATATTTTTTATAATATTTAGATATTATTACTGTCTACAATTAATTCCTACGTTCTTATATTTTACAGTGCCAATTGGGATGCAGTCTCTGGCAAAAGGGCCTGGAAAGTTCCTGTCCGATTGTTTGCGTAAGTTTTCAAAACGTATTTTTGAATATAAATATGGCATCACTAATATATTACAAAAGCGACACCAGGAGTGAAATAAACAATGCTAATATTTATTTCAGAATGTTTCCACGGATACAGTTGTTTCAAGAGAGCTGTACTGTGTTATGGGATGTAATGAAGCTTTAAACACCTATTTTCAAAAACTGAGAGGTATGTGCCCTTTTTGTTTCACTTTATGTAAACTATGAAATATTGGCTAGGTTTTTTGGTTTGTTTTTTAAGAGGGCATAAAGGTATTTTCTGCGATACGCATGAATGTAAACGGTTGTCTTTTGTTTTTTAGAGTTGATTGGAACACCATCAGCACCAGCCCTCTTAGCAGATAGCCTGACAGCGACATCGCTGTCTCTAACATGGGAGCCAAGGAACTTAGGCAATATGAGCTATCTAGTGCAATGGCGATATGAAGAACTGTTAGGCACATGGCAGTACTACTCGAACACTAGTCATTCTGACCGGTCTATTATACATGTTGAGAACCTGCGGCCTTATACGAAGTATAGGGTAAGTTGAATCATTATGATGGAGATTCTTGGCTTTATCAATGGGGCATTTAAACTCCAGTAGGGGCCTTACTACAATCTTACAAGCTCTTATAGTCAAGGTGTGAACAGACATCGCGCGGCATTCGAGCGCGACATTCGCAGGACACAAGTTTGCCGTGCGAACGAACAATAACATCGTTGGCGCAGTAGGTAGATGGCGGCTGCCGCGCTCAATTGCCGCGCAATGTCTGGTCAGACCTTAATATTAAAACAGTAGGTAATACTCGTGTTGCGAAAGTGACAACGCTATATGAACTCGTATAATTCGTGTACGAAAACGCTATACGAGATAGAAGCAGTACTCTGTTTTAATATTACTTTAAGAGCTTGTGGTAAGCCCTCTGTTAGACTTTTTCGCATTGGTTATTATGATATCAACGAGTTCCATTGACATACTCATAGAATCATTACATTTTCAGTTTCGCGTAGCAATCTTCTTATCAGGTCGAGTAGGGACCGGTGAGCCGGTCTATTCGGAGCCTTCAGTCGTTATCTCTACGGAAGAAAGCGGCAAGCCTAGCTCCCCACCATCAGCCCTCAGAGCTGCCGCGCCCGACCCGAGCAGAGTTGCTATATCCTGGGAACCGGGGCCTTTTCCTAACGGACCTCTGATATCTTACGTGCTTAGGCTTACAGACACACAGCCGAATACTATTGATGCTCTTGAGGTTAGTATTATCGACATGATACCACATTCTTTTTCACTTTGTAAAATACCTAGTAGATCAATGGTTCGTATTCTACAGCGGTGATGATATATTTATGTATAACTTACCTACCGATTGCTCGTCCGAAACATGCGAAATACGGGCATGCGTAAGATTAGACTTATCTCTGACAAAAAATCAAGTAGTTTTTTTCCTAGTATTAATTTAAAGATAAAAGACATAAATAACAATATTTGTTCCATATTTTTTTATCTTCTTGCCAAAGGAGAGTCAGGAGATAACCTCGTAGTATTTGACGTATATGACGGTAGTAAATTGGAATCTATAGCTAACATGTTAGCATGTATATGCATTAAACATGTTCCAGGATATGCCAGCATCAAACAACACACTATTCTACATGTTCCAAAACTTGGCGCCGGCTCGTGAATACGAAGTGTCAGTGACCATGAGGAATTCCATTGGCGAGGGTCCTAGGGCTATTGTTAGAGTTTCTACACCACATTTACCCACATGTAAGATTTTTGTATATTCTGATTAGCAGTAGGTATACCTTTCATTTTTTTAATCGATGCTCGATGTTGTGTGATATGTTGATTTTATTAATTTGTATTGTCTTTCAGCCATTCCTAGTCAACAGCCTGTTTTGATCTTGGGTGGTGAACACAACATCTTAGCAGCTCCTGCCAACGATATGCTGTCGGATCCTGTCGAACTTTATAGTACGGACCATATTATTACTGGTATGTAACACGCTTGAGAGCGTTTATAAAAAAAACCGGCCAAGTGCGTGTCGGACTCGCGCACGAAGGGTTCCGTACCATTATCTATAAAAAACGGCAAAAAACACGTTTTTTTTATATGGGAGCCCTACTTAAATATTTATTTTAGTCTGTTTTTAGTATTCTTTGTTATGGCGGCAACATAAATACATCATCTGTAAAAATTTCAACTGTCTAGCTATCACGGTTCATGAGATACAGCCCTGTGACAGACAGACGGACAGCAAAGTCTTAGTAATAGGGTCCCGATTTTGCCCTTTGGGTACGGAATCCTAAAAAATAGGTGTATGAATATGACTACAATGAAGTTTCCCATCCGTTCGTGTCACTGTTATTTTTTATCACCTTGCGTTAGGTTAGCGACTAGGCTGTAGGAATAATTGCTTTATTGTGTCCAATAACCTTGGACGTGTTGAATTGTTTAAATACTATTTTTATTTTATTTTCAGGAGTCGGCCTAGACATCTCAAGTGATTCCTTATTTATATCTATATCAAACGGTTATGTATACCGAAGTGCGTTGTCGAAAAAGAGCGCCTCTGAAGCGATTCTGACGCCAGAAAACAAATACAAACCTTTAGATCTCTCCGTCGATTGGTTGAACCACCACTTATACGTTCTCGGCGAAGTGTATTATACAAAAGAAGCAGCCAATTGGTCCAATAAGACGCTATACTCGAATTGGGAGATAATACGCTGCGATTTCGATGGAAAAAATCAGCTCGTTGCATTGTCTGGCTTCAAATCGAGACCGATCCACTTTGAAGTGGATGCTTACAACGGGTGAGGATGTGTTTGTTTGCATTTCCTTATTGGACTGTTGATCTCTTTGGAAACAAAGTACTTTTAGGTTTTATACAAATTTTAATAAGTTTGTAGATACTTTTTACATTCGTAATAGCCGATCATCATAGCCCAAAACATTTTTTCAGATATTTATTCTACGCTTTGCGGGGAGTGGAAAGAGGTGGCCTCTATCGATTAGATTTAGCGAATATTTCGAACGGGGTTCATCATGACGCTCAGCCTGAGATGATAGTGAAGGACTCGCATCTAGGAGCTTTCACTGTGGATCATGCGGATTTCAGGATATTGGTGGCGCATCTTAGGAAGAACACTGTGCTGGCGGTATCTCTTGATGGGTAAATTAAATTAATTAGTCCCTTTAAGGTGATAAGTGAAATTTTTGACGTTTTGTATGGGCTGAGTCTACCCGGATAAGACGGAAAAAGTGATAAAACTGCATTATCTCGAAAACCATCAAATTTAAAAAGAAACTGTCTGTAATTAATTTAGCTAGTATGATTATCTTACGAATTATATAAAAATAAACTGTTTAGCTATTCATAGCTTTGATTAAAAACAAAACTCGTGTTTTTGAAGAGCCAACTTTGGAAAATAAATCTATCGAGAAAAGTTTCACCAATCGTGTTCCTGTCTGTAATTTATCTAGATTATATCCTTAAGTTATCTTTGTCATGAAAAACAAAACTGTATGTTTTGCGGTTATTGAGAAAAAACGATTCTGCATTCATCAAAAACATTTATTACTCGCCTTAAGATATTTTTGCGTGAAAAAAACTAAGCACATGTTATGTATGCTGTACTACATGTACTATAAGTTTAGATACTAAGTATTTTACGCGTAAAAAATACCTTCTGTTATGTTCCAAAGTTCGAAAGAAACTGATTTCACAGATTTAAATTGCCGCGTTTTTTTGGAATAAATGTGTTGCTCCCTCCATTGTATAGGTAAATGTTAATTGAACAAATGTCACTGATTTTATTCTGCTGGATGCTGCTTAACATATCAATTCGTACGGTTAGCGAATACGACCTAAGTTGTTATAAACTAGTTTGTTACCATATTTTACAGGCGAGAAGTAACCAATTTCCGTAACAACACTCAAACACCAATGTTCATATCGACCCGCTACATTGCCTACGCTAACGGTCTATTCTACTGGACGAACGGCAAAGAGATGCTGACAGAGGAGTACCACGCACAGAGTGACAGCTATTTCCATAACGAGTATCCTCTGGCTTACAATACCAGGGTTATTGAAACGAGACAGGTGTTAGTTGCTCTAAGGTACGTTTGAATTATGTTTATAACCCATATACTTATTTTCGTACAGCTTTTCCTTATAAACCTTGTTCTAATAATTGCGTGTCATCGAATCTATGGGGTTTAATGGGATAATTTATAACTGGTAAACATAGTGCGCTTTAACTGGAGACTTGTATTGTTTTAACTATTTATATACAATAGAAAGTGTTGTACCTATACGTAAGGTAAGCTTTGTATGGTAGGCTCAAATAAACAACTAACAGAACACAAATCTTTCATTTCTAAGTCAGAAGATAGTACAGGTGTTTTTGTGAGGTGAACTACTTCCTTCAACACACCCCTCCTTACCTTACATATACAACAGGAAGGAATTTAAAAGACGAATGATTAATTGCAATTTACCAAACCATATAGGTACAAATTTAAGGTTTGTAGTGTTCTTTTTACGCATTATCACTTCGTATTGCAAAACGTATGTTTTGTAGGAGCTGTCAGCCCATCCCCGTACCAGTAAATCCACCATTAGGAGTTCAAAGTGTGATGGGCATTAACCGCGCTAAGGTATCGTGGTCTGGTCCTCACTTGCTTGGACATCAGGGCAGTGGTGCCTGGCAACAGTGGAGCTTCCATTTGCAACTTACTCGCGTCCAATCGAACGATGTTACTGACATGTAAGTATCATCGACCATGCCAAGTCAAAAGGCATTTGCCTACTATAGGACCTGCGGTATCCGTGTGGGCGCAACAAGCTTATTACTTTGTGTTGAAGTATACTTACTCAACATATAGCAGTCCACTGCTGGACATAGGTCTCTTCCAAGACGCGCCAATGCGGTATTCAGCTCTTTTCGTCCATCCCTTGCCCGCGACATTTTGAACATCATTGCTTGACCTGGCCGGAGAGCATTTAAATGTCATCCCAATAGGGAAAATCTAATGACAATAACAAATATGAAAATGCAGTCATGTAAAGGCAGACCTTAATGTTATACGAGTATATTGCGGTAATGATTTTATAATTTCTCCACAGAAAGCATATTAACGATTTTTTCTACGTGGTTGAAAACTTGGAGCAAGATGCCGAATACGTGATAAAGGTGGCGGCAGTCACAAAATCGGGCTCAGGTAACTTTTGTCTATAGTTTGATTGTCACTTTAGCGAAATTAATGTTTTCCAATAAATAAATAATAGGCCGCTTATGAATTGATATATAATCGTAAACGAGTCTCCGTCTACGAGTCTTTATTTGACTTATTTGTATAGGGTTTTTCGTACTGCTATTTGCGTACTGTGATGTGCATCACTAGACTGAAGTAGATGAAAGGATTACTGAGGTATATGGCGACTTGTACTGAATGATTTACATCTCCACAGGTCCTTGGTCAACAGAATTCGTTGGGAAGACATTAGCTTCTACCCCCACAACACTACACAGCACATTACTTTGGTCCGGACCAGACGGCCTTCTCCAAACAGATTTGACAGGCGACAACTTACACACACTCATACACAGATCTCATATGAAAAACTTCCACATAACTGATATATCGTGGTACCGCGACAAGCTGTATTTAGTGACAAACGCTTCGACTGTTATGTGGTTTAATACGACCACGCATGAAGAGGGGCTGATGCATAATATGGATAATGTTGGCAGCATGGCCGTGGATTGGGTTGGCAAGAAGATTTACTGGTCGAACCCGAAACAGCAGTTGGTAAGTCGATAAAATATGAAACAAAGATAAAAAACCGGCCAAGTGCGAGTCGGACTCGCGCACGAAGGGTTCCGTACCATTATCCATAAAAAACGTTAAAAAAAACACGTTGGTTGTATGGGAGCCTCATTTAAATATTTATTTTATTCTGTTTTTCGTATTTGTTGTTATAGCGGCAACAGAAATACATCATCTGTGAACATTTTATGAGATACAGCCCTGTGACAGACAGACAGACAGACAGACAGACAGACGGACAGCGAAGTCTTAGTAATAGGGTCCCGTTTTTACCCTTTGGGTACGGAACCCTAAAAATGGTTTTTCGTTCGACGAGTCATTGGTTCTTCGTCATACTTTAGTTCAGTGACCTGGTTGAAGTGTAAAATGCCCAATAACTGTCAGTGAAATATCCAGTGTGTTAAAAATATTTTATTGCGTCGTAGGTACTACGGTATCTTTGCCGTATAAGTATACTACTAGCCTTTGCCAGCGGCTTCGCTCGCGTGGTACCTGAATAAAAAAGTATCAAGCCAACATAAATTAATATTCCAAGTCTATATTTCCACTCAAAGACCGATCTTAGGGTATAATAAAATGTATTCTCGCAGATAACCCGTGGAAACTTCGATGGCAGCAATCGTGAACCAGTGCCCATTGTGACAGTTGCTAAGGAACTGACCATAGACTCGTTGGGTGCTTATATTTATTGGAATACAGGCCATGCTGTTGAAGCGGCCAGATTGAATGGAGAGAATAAGATGGTTTATTATCCGGCGCAATTGTTTAGCGGTAAACAAGGTGAGGCTTTCAAAGAGCAAGAGGTTATTGCTGGAAATACTCTGTATAATATTAGCCGACCCGTGACAGACAGAAGTGTAGCGTGTGCTGCTTTTTGAATTGGTGTTGAGGCTCTTTAGTTATTATTATTATTATTATTATTTTTTATTGTTTATGTACTTGAGTAGTACTTTTAATAATTATTCTTGTTTAAGCCTTCACCTTGTTCGATTGGCATCACACTGGAGCTCTACTTAGCTTTAAGAAAAGGATCATTAAAAAAAGGTAGACCCCAAGCCGTGTTTGTTGCCTGATTCTTCTAGGCTTGGTCGCGTGGAATCGGCGTAGCTTCACCTAGTTCCTAAGACGTTTCAAAGTGATCCTTGTGATTTTATTGAAATAAATGATTTTTGAATTTGAATTTGAAGACGTTGTCCTGTCAAATTTCAATAATCGAATAGAAAAGACTGAATGTTTTTCGTCTGTGATGTCAGATTTGTTGCACACCATCTATACCAGATTATGATATAGATGGCATCTATACCATAATCATCTCTTATGTGTTTTTTTTATTATTTTGGAGATGTTTTTCATATTTTAAAGTAGTCTATTATTTATTCGGGCATAACATGACATCTACATCTACATCTACAGCAAATTTCAACTTAATCCGTTATGTCGTTTAGGCCTGATTGAGGAACAAACATACATACAAACTTACAAACTTTCACATTATTAGGATTTAGTTTTAGTATTTATTATTTGATTATATTCTTATATTATTATTAAATATTGATTATAAGTGCACCCTAACCAATCCTCCATTCTTCTTTATTTTCACTCCATCTTTGGTTGTCTGGAAGAGATAGCTTTTTAGCGATTTATATTATTGTTTTTTTTTTAATTATTGCTGTGCTTTATTGTTTAAATTGTATTTATGATTATTTAATTTAACTTTTTTTATTACAGTTATGGGCTTGACAGCGGACTTGGAAAACAAATGGTTGTATTGGTTGGTGAGGAGTTACGATGGATCGGAATTGCACCGAGCTCCTACGGCCGATGTGATCTCACCTGGCTATAATGAGGTCAGTACATAAAACTTATTCAAATTCAAATTCAAAAATCATTTATTTCATAAAATCACAAAGATCACTTTGAAACGTCTTAGGTGAAGCTACGCTTATTCCACGCGACCAACAACTTAACAAACTTGTGTATATTTTTTTTCATAGCTTGATTCAATATCGCCAAAGATCAATTCTAAATCAAGTGGTTCCTAAAACCATTTATCTGTCACAGGGTTGATTCTTAGACTTTACTTATGCTAAGCTACTTCTATTTATGGTTCAAAAAATATTCTTCGAAACCACAGGGATCTCTAATTTGTACTATCATAATACATATAAATTACGCGTCACGTTGTTTTACAGCGATAAACTCCTAAACTACTTAACCGATTATAATCAAAGTTTGCACACCGTGTGCAGTTTGATCCAACTTGAAAGATAGGATAGCTAACATCTCAATTTATAGTCGCGATATCTGTTGACACAGCAACGCGTGGCCGAGTCTGCTAGTTTAATATAAAATCCATTGATGCACGGCCGGGATTCAGACCCGTGTCTTACGAATAAAAAGTTACTTCCCACTCGGCGAACTTAAGTATCTCCTGAATTTTTTTCCAGGTCAGCGGAACTTTAGTAACACGGCTAGCAGGCACATCCACTTTAGGACCGCTATGTTACTTCAGCGGGCGACTGGTTTGGGTTCAAGATGCGACGCGCGCCGTCGTCTCAGACTTGGCTGGGAAATACACCGCAGATCTCATACCAAGAGTCCATGTTATAGCCGTGAGGGATCCCACACTACATGCTCATAGCGGTACGTATTTTAGGCTGATGTTGACAAAAATGTCATGTTATATGATAAAGGTATACGCTTCGTTTTAATAAACTGTTGCTATACTTCCTAGCAGACAGATAATCAAATAAGTAAATAAATAATATAGCCCCAAACTAAGCGAATCTTGCGCTATAAGAACTAGGATTACCCGGAGAAATAGATTTACCGGTTAGAAGTATTTTTTAGGTAGGTAATTTATCAAAATATATTTTTCAGAATCTCTCATAGCCATCCCCGAAACAATAAACGCATCATCAATAGCGGTTGTTGGCGAATGGAACAGTTTCAACGTGACGTGGGCGCCCGCGCAGCAAGTGAACGTGAACAATAGCAGAGTTTATTATGATGTTAGCCTAACTTTCCCTGATCAGAGCAAGATTGAGGTGAGAAGTTTTGAATTTAATCCTTCGAGCCGGATATTTTTTGTGAAGTGGACTCTTAGTAACCATAAAGAAGGAAGATGGTCTAAATAATCCTGTCATCAATGTATCTCGCTTAATAAAGATGTATCTCACTTATGGGTTCACTAACTTCCACCCTCGGCTTCGCTCGTGTGGTACCTGGATAAAAAGATATTTGTTATTCCAGACCTTAGCCTGTGGTATAATATATTCCAAGTTTCATCCAAATCCGTTTGCTCGTTTCGGTGCGATTGAGGCACAAACATTGATACTCACAAACTTTCGGATTTATAATATTCGTAGGATTATATTATACTAGCCGACCCGTGACAGACGTTGTCCTGTCAAATTTCAATAATCGAATAGAAAAGACAATGTTTTTAGTCTGTGATGTAAGATTTGTTGCACAGCGCCATCTATACAGAAATCCTCCCTTTTGCGTTTTTTATCATTTTGGGGATGTGTAAGATTATGATTAGGATTAGGATTAGGATATTAGGATATACTCTTTTGTGTTATCCCGCTGTTTTTTTTTTGAATACCCTAATTGTTTATTTTTCTGACAAACTTTGTATTTAAACCAAATATATATTGCAGAAAACGGTGGAAGTTCCCTGGGTTGAAGTAACAGGCGTATCCGTGCTGCCGTACAGTGGTATGGAAGTGAGAGTGCGTGCCCACACTCATTGGGGTGGGGGCGCTGCGGGCAGAGCTGCTTTACATTCACCGCAGGCACCACCGACTGAACCCACTCGGCCTAGGCTATTTCTGCGACCAGCTCTCAGGTATATATCACAAACTTTGTAGTTTTTTTTAATTAAATGAAATAGGATCACGACTGTAATTTTTGTAATCCCCAAGTACGGTGGACATACCCTTGAAGATATCGTAAGAGGTTAGTTAGAGGTACGTCCAAACATTACATTTGATACATGCCTACATTTTGCATTAGTTAGCATCCCACACGTTGTAGAATATTAACTGGTTTCCTCACGATATTTTCCTTCACCGTTAAATATCCCGATATATATTCACAATAACTGTTTTAGAAGGTGCAATATGGAAATATATTCTGTATGATCTTTATTCAGGGTAGACACCAGTCCTGCTCAATGTATGGCACTAGGAGCTATGAATTGAGCCACACAATTTGGCAAAGCAGATAGCACCGACAATATTTCGATTCGAATTTGGAGTACATATATTTGGCCTTATTCCAGTGGCGGTCCTCTCTGGGCAACCTTCCGCTGGGCAGCCCCGGCTCGTGGAAACGGTGTCATCCTCGGATACGAGGTTCAATGTTGGGCGGAAAGCCAACCGCCGGCTACACCGCGACGCTCAGCTTGCGCCGACGCAAGACTATCTCCCTCGCACACACAGCTGGTACTGCGTGATCTGGCGCCGCAGACGGCCTACTACTTCCGTGTAAGTAGTACTTTAGATAATTTATCCCGCCGCCTGCGCCAACTTAGAAATTTTGTATCGTTCTATCTCTCATGTTGTGTTTATTCTCTTTTTGTATTTTAAATTATGTAGGTACATATTTATAGACATAAAAAAAACAAACAAACCAGCATTTTAACTAACTTTATGACTATTCTATAATAATCCTAGTAATTTCAATGCTTTTTGACTTTGTATTTGTTTTTTATTGGCGCAGCCGGTCAATTGTTTTTAAATTTTATTGCGTACTAGTTTCTTTTTGAAACAGAAACAGGATTTTGATAGGTTGTTTCCTTCCAGGTCCGCGCCTTGACCAGTGCAGGGTATGGTCAATATTCGGATGTTGTGTCCGCGTCATCGGACGAAGTAAATCCTATTCCGAAAGTTATGCTATCATCTCAAGAATTCATCAAGATTGTTGACCTGGACTCTGGAGAAAGTGAGACAATTCCGAAGAGTACGGGAACTCCGATTGATTTCGCGGTGTCTGTTGAAGAGAATATCGTGTATTGGGTTAATAATTTGGAGGAGATTTTCTCATCGAGGATCAATGGCAGTGGACATTATAAGGTGTGTGGTACTTTATTTCAATCATGTCTTGTCAACGCTACCTCAACCTCAATCTTGTCAATCTCTGAAAAAGTGAACTTTTTCATAGATTTAGATGAGGATCCCAAACTTTTTTATCTCGTGGACCACTTGTCATGTTTTTCGGTTTTGGGTAGATCCCCTCTCACCTTGTAGGTATTGTTTTCTTGCAAATTCATCAACTTCAAATGTGTTTTTTTTTGTCAGCTGCTATAGTGCTCTAAAAGATTTGTTTAAATGAGAGCCAGCCACTATCATTGATCATTGAGCCTTAATATTTTTATTCGCTACATAAACCCCTTGCTTGACGTTGTCGACTATTCGATTTAAACAACTTTGGGTATCAATGAATTAGAAGATAAAAATACATAAGCATAATTCCACAGCTCCTATCAATAAATGGATCAGCGAGCAGCATTTGCGTGGATTGGATCAGCCGCTCTGTATACTTCACGCAAGTGGAATCCGAAGCGTACGTCACGTATCGCGCTTCGCTCGCCGCGACAGCCTCTAAACCACATGTCACGCGCGTCTTCACGAGGGTTAAATCGGTGCACAGCTTGCAAATTGCGCCTTTACACGAGTAAGTTTTTTAAATAAACTACCTCACTCAATCCTAAAACAACGTTTTTTTCCTGATTTTGACTACTTTTCGGGCAACTTTCGGGCATTTTTTTTCGCTATAGTAGTCGGCGCAGACTGGCGGACGGCGCGATAGAGGATTTAAAATTTTTCAATTGAAATTAATAGTTATACTCAATCGAAATAAGGTATATATTTCCGCCATTCTGCGCGGACCATAAAACTTACTGACATAATAAAAAAAAGACAGCCGATTTTTTACAAGACAAAACGCACGGTAATTAATTTTTAAAAAGATTTTGTTTTAAAGAAAATTACAAAGAATTTTAATTTAGATTCTCTGGAAATATAGAATAACGCCCACGCTTTTTTTGATATGGTATTGTAATGTCCAAATTACTTCCAATACTACAAAATGATTGTTATTTCAGGTCATTATTTTGGTACGAAGAAGGCAAACACCCTGGACTAGGCAGCCTTATGATATCCAGCCTAAACGGCTCACACGTCAGAAGCTTTTTCAATAACTCCGACCAAACTGACTGCAATTGCCCTGAAAACCCTCAAGTTGCCAGAACCTTTGTTATCGACATGACCAAAGGTGACAACTACGAGTTATACTGGGTTGATCCGTGGATACATAAGATCATAGCTACAGATATGCACGGATGCCAATGCAGGATAGTTTTCGACGCAACGGAAAAGAAGAAATTCGGCTTCACACCAATGTCTATCACCGTTGACAGCAAATACGTTTACTGGTTCAATTCGACCGTCAAAGAAATATACTACACCAACAAATATAAGAACGCTAAGGTCGAACATGCGAAGTCAACCCACGGCTACAAAATAATGGCTTTAGATCCCGGCAACCAAAAATATCCAGCGCGCCAATGCCTATTTCCGAAAGTGCAAAAGCTAATACCAAAAGTTATATCCAACTCTGCGGATAGTATTACTTTAGAAATGCCTGTTGTTGAAAAACCGAATCAATGCCGCCATTTGAAGTACCAGATGTCTATGCCTGAATACACGATTTTTTATCGTATCGATATGAGCAACGATACATCGGTGTGCGATAAAGAATCGTGTCCGTACGTGACGAGTACTAACGCAGAAGTCGTGCTCACTGATCTGAAACCGTTCACAAATTACACTGTTATGTTGGAAGCTACTAATTACTATTCGAAGCTTCACGAGATTAAACCGATTATTGGATCGTCTTTGGTTTTACAAACTGCTGCTGAAGGTAACTTAATATTTACGTACCTAACTATCGATTTTGACACGGGTCAACGTTTCGACTTTTCGACTAGGTCTGACGTTTGTACTGTCTATCCGCGACCATGGCTATTGTAACATAGTCGAAACGTCGGGAAAGTAAATTAAAGGTAATTACGTGATAAAGACCCGTGTCAAAATCTATAGTTGTCTTTTAATCTCGATTTACGTACCTAGATAAGAAGTAGTCTATTTTTCTATTCCAGAGCATAGACTAGGTGTATTTCAAGTTTCATCCAAATTCGTTTGGTCGTTCGGACAGGAATAACGCACAAAAATACAAACATCCTCACGAACTTTCGCATTTATTATATTACTAGTGAAAACTATTTTGAAACAGACTTCAACTCCCACTGCACTCTCTTAAGGGTTGAATTTCTGGAATAGGCTATTTGACAGTATGAAAAATAAAGTGTTGTTGATAGTAATCTATGTAAATAATGCCTTCATAAAGCGTTATGTAGTAAAATAACTTGAAAATAAATAATGATAATAAAAAGAAATAATGAACCGTTGTATTATTCTGTGTTTTGATAAATCAGTCAGTCAGCAATAGTTTTGTATATGTATTAAGAATTCTACGGTATTGTTTCAGCCCCAACAGCTCCAAAGAATGTGAAAGCGATTGTATTGAGCCCCGAACTAGCTCACGTTGAATGGACCTCCGTGCCAGGATTACGATACGAGGTGCATTGGAGAACCGACGACTCTTCTACCCTTACACAGTTGAAAGGTTAGTTTTTATATTACTAGCTAGCACTAGCTTCCTCCTGAATTAAAAGTATCTTAGTATCTAGAAGTGGAAGAAAACAGGTTGAAAAAAATATATTCTAAAGTGAAATCGTGTTTTACCTCTAATAATATGTACGTTAGTCTGTAATGTATTTATTTGTAGTTTTTACTCCCAGAAATAAGGATTATTATTATACTAGCTGCTCGCCCCGGCTTCGCACGGGTGGTACCTGCATAAAAACTAGCCTATGTGTTATTCTGATGTATAAGCTATATTACTGTAAAGTTTCACTTTAATCCATTTAGTAGTTTTTGCGTGAAAGAGTAACAAACACACACACACACACACACACACAAATACTCGCTCACAAACTTTCGCATGTATAATATTAGTAGGATAATCCAATTTATATTTGATTCCAGAGCACAACACTTTCGAAGTATCAGCGGGGGGAAGCGCTAACCTAACAAAGCTATCAGCGAACACAACCTATCGCGTTTGGGTTCGCGCACTATCCCCGTATAGTACCGTGCCAGCTGACAGCGTGCCGTTACATTTGCGCATGCGCCCACCTCCAACGTCGATATTATTCGGGAATTGTACTCCACACGAGATAGTTGTGTTTTGGCAGCCGCCGAAGCACTCGCGCTTGCACCAGTGAGTATATTAAACCTCTCTGTCTATACGTAACTACGCTCACCATGAACTCGGTGTATAAAAGTGGGGTCAATTGAAAAACAATTAATTTTTATAAATCATTCGAAAACGAATAAATAAAAGTGGATATTTCGAACAGCGCCAAAGCTTTTACTATGAGAACTAGATTATATTCTTGATTACTGATGTAATACTTTTTCTTTATTTTCTACATTATTATTACTCGTATAAAGAGATAAAAAAAAAAGATCAGGACCAATTTTATAAAATACTAGCGACCCGCCCCGGCTTCGCAGGGGTTTAATACATATAAACCTTCCTCCTGAATCACTCTATCTATTAACAAAAACCGCATCAAAATCCGTTGTGTAGTTTTAAAGATATAAGCATACATACAGACGCGGGAAGCGGGAAGCGACTTTGCTTTATACTATGTAGTGATTTTACTTATGAAAAGCTACATTATCAGCAAATAAAAAATATATTTTATTTTAAAAAAATGTAAGATCCCCACTAAATTTGCAATAATGTAATCTAAGGTATCAAAAAATTGCCTATAATCTTAATTAGTACACCCGTTCGAAGCCGGAGCATGCATTAACCACCATTACAGCATTAGTTGCAACTGTCTCTTTAAGTAATAAAGATCTTTTACGTACATGTATGTACCTAGGATATGTACGTAGTCTAGGTTAACAATAAAACATGCTTATTATTATTTATATCTAAATCTAGATACAAAGTTGAATACACCGAAGCGACTGGGCCCGTCGGTACTTGGAACGTATGCACTGCAGTGGACAGATCGAAGGGAGAATGGGTAGCAAAGGAACTAAAGCCTAAGACTAGGTACCGCTTCCGGCTTCACCTGCAGTACGTCGAGTCCGCGCCTGTTTACCATTGGCCATCCGACGAAACTTTCACTTTTGAAACACTTGGTAAGATACACATAATAAACTAAGTAAGATATTTAAAAAAAAACGCGGTTATATTTTTCAAATCTTGTTCATCCTGAGACTTTTACGGAGTTGAAACAAAAAATTCGAGCGCTGTGATTGGTCAATTCACGGTCAGCTCCGGACAGTTCCGCATCAGTGAAAACGCATCCTTAAACTTTTACTAAAGTTTGTTACGAATACCCTCTCACATGATTTGCTGAAGTCGGGTTAAAATATTATATCTAACAGAAACATAATTTTAAATATATTTTTTTAGGCGATGTACCAGGCCCGCCCGGGCCAGTTCACGCGGCCAGCGCTAACGACCGCGTGGTGCGAGCTTGGTGGGCTGAACCCGATCTGAACGGAGCACCAATCACCCATTACCGCGTCTGGGGACGTCCCAAGCATAGGTACCATTGAAACATTGCAACATATATCATAGTTTTTCCTACTAGGTACATTGTATTTATGTCTCATTTTCTTTGCTAATTCTTACGTAAATAACGTGTTTGTGGCTCGATCACGCCCAATCGACCGAACGGATTTCGATTAAACTTAGAACATACCTAGCTGATGTCCTGGAATAGCACAAAGGAAACATTTTTTCCAGATTTTCTATTTGAGTCTCTAATGTGAGATCTTTTACCAAGATTATTTACTTGTAATAATCTATTGGCATACATCTTTAGAGAAGTGATGGCCTGATGAATAATGACTTCAAATGTTTGTTCCACAGAATCGGTTACAACAATGAGAACATGACAAAAAACATCAGCGACATGTTGCTGTCAAACCTGCCTTCCGATATCGACGACACTATGAAGATGAGGATAATTCGCGAAGGACTAGAGTTATTGCACAACGGAACTGGTATGAATGAATTTGTATTGAACGAGTGTCTTTTCCTGTTGATCCGATTTTGATGATTTATTTTTCCTCTGTGTAGAGAATAGACTCAAGGTGGTCCCATATAAATTGTATTTATTTAGGAATAGTAATTCCTTCTTATAACTTAAAATACTTCATCACTTGATTTGTCGGAACATTTTAGTCGGTTTTATTTTTAGAGTTTAAAACGTAATTATTATCACTGTTTTTCAAACTAAGTATCGTGATTAGTAGATATAACTATAGATTTTGACACGGGTCTTTATCGCCTTTAATTTATTTTCCCGACATTTTGACTATGTTACAATAGCCATAGTTTCGACTATGTTGCGTGTATGTTAAATTAAAGGTAATTACGTGATAAAGATCCGTGTGAAAATCTATAGTTATATGATTATTAGGTACTATTTATATTTATATATCATTGTATATTTTAAATGTTAGTTTCTATTATTTTAGGTTTATTATTTGATAATGTTTTCTGTCTTATATGGACTATCAAACTGGCAGATTGTCTTATTAATTAATATCTTTGTGCGTCCAATTATACCAGAAACATACTGGCTCATCGATGGCGAGGTGCTACCTGCGGGGTACATCCACGTGCAAGCGCGCAACAAATACGGCTGGGGCCCTTTATCCGGCCGAGCGGAGTTGCAAGGCGCAGCTAGGCGGGATGCTGCGCGGGCGCCGCCTCTAGCACTGGCGCTCGCGCTGGCCGCCACTTTGGCGCTATTGCTGGCCGCAGCGGCTGCCCTTTGCTACGGTAATTGTCCTGCCAAATTTCAATAATCCCACAGATGAAAATGAAAATGAAAAATATTTATTACTGCAAGTTTACACAAAGTTATAAAATGAATACAAATCAAACACGATGTCGTACTTTGCAGGCAACTATATGCCGACAGTGGTAACATTTAGTGGTTTCCTTACTTTCCTGTATCGAGGAGACCAAACTACGATATAATTAAAACATTAGTTAAAAATTAAATAAATGTACTTATATTCAATTACCATCTTGCAACCCTATTACACATTTGTTGATGAAAGTAAAGATACTAATATCGCTATTAAAAATGGGGTAGAAGGGTGAAAATTAAGGGTTATGTATTCATTAGTGCCAAATCATAAAAAAAACTATAAAAAAAATAATTAACAAATAAAAAATATGGGGTGGGCCCTTAGATAGATTAGTGCCAGATATTAAATAGCTCCTTTCTGACTTTACAATTGAAATTACAGCTTACAACAGCCGCACCAAAAAGAAAACAGCAATAGAGAGCCAAGTGATTAACAATGCGCCAAGACGCCCGCCTGACGTTGAACTAGCGACTCTGAGACAACTTCCTACAGACAGACATTCCACAAACATTTTGTATAATCAGGTAAAGTATGGTTTTTATTAAAAAACCGGCCAAGTATGAGTCGGACTCGCGCACGAAGGGTTCCGTACCATTATTTATAAAAACAGCAAAAGAATCACGTTTATTGTATGGGACCCCCCGTTAAATATTGATTTTATTCTGTTTTTAGTATTTGTTGTTATAGCAGCAACAGAAATACATAATCTGTTATATGTACATAAATTTCACTATCACGGTTCATGAGATACAGCCCTGTGACAGACAGACGGACAGCGAAGTCTTAGTAAAAGGGTCCCGTTTTTACCCTTTGGGCACGGAACCCTAAAAAACATTATAAAACATTATCTCGACTTGGAACAAAGGAATTCGGAACAAAATGACGGCTGATAGAAGGAAATGGAAGAAGTAGGTACACATGTTTTGCCGACCCCACTTAAATGGGATAAGGGCAGAAAGATGAAGTAAAGTACTTTTAATAATTATTCTTGTTTGAGCCTTCACCTTGTTCGATTGGCATCACACTGGAGCTCTACATAGCTTTAAGAAAAGGATCATTAAAAAAAAGGTAGACCCCAAGCCGTGTTTGTTGCCTGATTCTTCTAGGCTTGGTCGCGTGGTATCGGCGTAGCTTCACCTAGTTCCTAAGATGTTTCAAAGTGATCCTTGTGATTTTATTTAAATAAATGATTTTTGAATTTGAAAAAGTAACATCAATAATAATTTGTTCCAGGGTCTACATTGTCCAACTGATGCAGAAATAGCAAATCTACCGCACATTCGCCGCGAGCAAATAACTCTTACTAAGTTTCTGGGTTCCGGCGCGTTCGGAGAAGTGGTTGAAGGTGTCGCCAGACAGGTTAACGGCGCTGTTACCGACACCAAAGTAGCTGTTAAGGTAACTAAATAAATATTGGCGGATTTTACACAAAGCGCCATCTAGCCCCAAATTAAGCAAAGTTTGTACTATTAGAACCAGATAACTGATAGAATACTTATATACTTTTTTTTTGTAAATACTTACTTATTACACATATTAACACCCAGACACATAACAAACATCTATGTTCGTCACACAAATATTAGCCCTGGGTGGGGATCGAACCCACAACCTACAGCGCAGAAGGCATAGTTACTACCAACTGAGGCTATCTAACCCAAAACTATGCAAATATAAGCTTTTACTATGGGAACCAAGTAAGCTATGACTCTATGTGCTACCGTAACCAGTTACTTCGTGAAGATTATTCAGTTAGTTCGTTCCAGTAAAACCTTGTCCTGACGAACACAACAAAAAAACCGGCCAAGTGCGAGTCGGACTCGCGCACGTAGGGTTCCGTACCATTATTTATAAAAAACGCGTTTGTTGTATAGGAGAAGAAGAATAAAAAAAATCTTTAAGAGGCTGCCAGTCGACGATTGCTCTTTTTCGGAACGAAAAAAGTAATACTTCTGAACAAGCCACATCTCCTATTTTTATAAGTATATTACTTCAGGTTCCTACCTAGATTTCTATTAAGCTGAAAACATAATAGCAGAAACTTTTCACGATAAAAATATTATTTCAAAATGATACGTTTTAGAATTTATGATCGAAATATTTTATATACCTACTATTAAAATCAACTTGTGATTTATTGTTAAAGATAGGTAATATGTAGATCTAGATTTCTATTAGGATAGATTTTTGATAAGTAATTATACATAATTTATATCATTAATTTATTCGAAAAGCTAAGGCGGACCACGCGCGGACGTGTGTTTGTCATCATTGCAGCGGTCGGTAGGATTATTTATCGAAGTGATTAAAGATGGGTACATCTTTATTCACATATACTATACATTATAAAATAGGAGATGTGGTTTGTTCACAAGTATTTCTTTTTTCGTTTCGAACAAAAATAATCGTCGACTGGCAGCGTCTTAAGTGGGGACTTAAATTGGGGCAACATTTATACATAATCAGACGGACAGACGGATAGACGTACAGACGGACAGACAGGCGGACATCGAAATCTTAGTAATAGGGTCCCGTTTTTATCCTTTTGGTACGGAACCCTAAAAACACAGTTGAACACAGACACTATTTTCGAGTTTTTACAAGACAAAATGCACGGCAATTGGTTTTTATATTATAAATAAATAAATATTATTATTCGTAATTTCTGAGTCTTCGACACAATAATACACAGAGTAGTATTATGATTAATATATAATGTAATCCTTAGACGTTACGCAAAGGAGCCACCGAATTAGAAAAGACTGAATTCCTGAAAGAAGCTGCATTGATGGCGAACTTCAAACACGAACATATCCTGAGACTGCTCGGCGTATGTCTGGACAACGATCCTCACTACATTATCATGGAGCTAATGGAGGGAGGCGATTTGCTTAGCTATCTGAGAGCGAAACGAACTTCTTTAGTAAGCCACTTATCTATTTTCAAACACATTTTATACTGAATTTAATGTTAGGTAGGTATATAATAATCTTATACGTGTTATAAATCCGAAAGTTTGTGAGTATGTTTGGATTTTTGTGTCTCAATCATGATCAAATGGATGAATCTCGGAATATACATAACTTATGTCTATATATTATGTATAAATATGTTTGGAATGATGCCGACTGCAAAATGTAGGGGTGTGCCAAATGCAATTTTTGGGTGTGCATAGTCGATATTTCATTTTATTTAAAACAAACTAACCCGGCGAACTTCGTATCGCTTTAGAACTAATAAATAAAATAAATAGGATCACGACTGTAATCACCAAGTACGGTAGACATCCACTCAGATCTCCAGACGCTTAGATCCTTTAATGATGTCTAGTGGGGGTAGTCAGAGGCACGTCCAAAAATTATATTTGGCACATGCCCACATTTTGCAGTTTGCCCTTTCCCATTCCCGTTCCCGTTCCCGTTCCCGGTGTATCAAACTGAACTCACTGCAAGGTTTTCATTTTTTTAAATGTTTTAATACTTATTTTCCTATTCCCCACGAAGACAAATACAAAAACGCAAAAATCATAAAAAAGCGGTCCAGTCGTTCTCGAGTTATAAATGGTGTAACTAACACTACTTTCTTCTATATAGAAGAAGAAAGTAGTGCTAGTTACACCATTTATAACACGAGAACGACTGGACCGCTTTTTTATGATTTTTGCGTTTAAATTTGACTTAACGTGACTCTTTTGATACTGAACCACTTCTCCAACAGTACACCTCTGAATCGCTGACGCTACTGGACCTATTTAACATGTGCGTGGATGTGACTAAAGGCTGCCGGTACCTGGAAGAAATGCATTTCGTGCACCGAGACTTGGCGTGTCGGAATTGCCTTGTCGCCACTCGCGCTAATGGTAGAGTGGTGAAGATCGGCGACTTTGGATTGGCGAGAGATATTTATAAGAACGACTATTATAGGAAGGAAGGGGAAGGTTAGTACTCGTGACATGCAGGTGGCGAACATCAAGTGCTTGCGTTCTGTGTCAAAACGATACACATACACATACTTGTTGCTGCCTTGCTAGTTTCTTTAAGCCCCGGATACTATACCTGCAGGCCTAGTTTGTAGAGCCTAGAACATTATTTGTCTGAGAAAGAATAGACAATAATTAAATTTAGACGTAGTTGTCGTAGACGTGAAATTTTGGTTGAGTCAAAAGAAACATTTTTTTCGTTCATTCTTGCGATTACCATACCTAACGGTGGACCATTGTTTGGTCCACCGTTAGGTTGGACAGGTTCAACCATCGACTACATAGCCCAGAAGACACCGCATGCAAGGCGAACACTGTCATCCAAAACATCAGGCTTATACGGCCGATAAAAAATATCGCGCGTCAAACCTGCAGTAGTACTGACCACTTCCTTGACCCGTGCACATCTCGTCGGTTTATTCTAAAAAACCATTACCACAAATCATAATTATGTCCCCTTGTTCAGTGTTATGGTGTGGTAATTATAGCGATACATCTAGTTTCAAAAAAGATGGGATTACGTTTCATAGGTAAGCTATTTCAAGATAATCATTTCATGAACAAATTTGTTTAGAGCTCAAGTTACACTGGTTTTTTCCTTGTCGAAAGTCAATAGTGTTGTACCTCCACTACTCAATTGATGATCGATTCGATAAACCTACATAGTAGTAACAACAACAGTTGGTAGTAACTAGTGCAACTACTTATTGCCAACTAGCTTCCGTCCGCGGCTTCGCTTGCGTTGTACCTACATGGATATGAAATGAAGTAACCTATTTGCTATTCGCTTTTATAATATTATTAAGATTAAAATTGTCAATAGTACCTACGTACTTAGTAAAATTAAACGATCCCGATCCCGATCCCGATCCCGATCCCGATCCCGATCCCGATCCCGATCCCGATCCCGATCCCGATCCCGATCCCGATCCCGATCCCGATCCCGATCCCGATCTCGATCCCGATCCCGATCCCGATCCCGATCCCGATCCCGATCCCGATCCCGATCCCGATCCCGATCCCGATCCCGATCCCGATCCCGATCCCGATCCCGATCCCGATCCCGATCCCGATCCCGATCCCGATCCCGATCCCGATCCCGATCCCGATCCCGATCCCGATTCCGATCCCGTTAGTAGTCCCCAGTAGTTAGTATTTTTATAAGCGGCGATGGGCTTGCAACCTGTCACGTATGGACTGCTAACTACTGCAAAATGTGGGTATGTGCCAAATATAATATTTGGACGTGCCTCTGACTGCTATCGACAACTCATGACAACACTTCCCATCCCTAGTGAATGACGTCATCTTGAATCGGCCAATCAGAATGCATTTTTTCCCACTCCCCCCGTACCTCATACCACACTGACTTGACAGAGTTGTTTGTTTGAAGAAATGAAGCCATTAGGTGTCTATTAGGCTATGTAGTCGATGGGTTCAACCCATTGGTGAAAACCGTAACGGAATCCGTCAGGAATATTGTTTTATGCTAGTAGTGATTTGCATAAAAACTGCAACAAAATAAAATTGTATTTTCACAGGTTTGCTACCAGTGCGGTGGATGGCAGTGGAATGTTTGGTTGACGGAGTATTCTCATGCCAGTCTGATGTGTGGGCTTGGGGCGTGCTTTGTTGGGAGGTACGTTTTTTTAATTTATTTACAAAGATAAAGTTTCGATAAATAGAAAGTTAAAATATACCCAGTAAACACAACTCTCTTAATTCATTTTCAAGCATCCGATTTTCTAAATCACATGCTTCATCAGTGGGGCTATTTTGTAAAAACTATGATTATCATGATAAGTTACTAATATTCTTGGTAGTAAATGCCTTATTACACACCTATTTATTTAGGCTCCCAATGCCAGTATATCACATGATAATCATAGTTTTTGCAAAATAGCCCCCCCAGATGGCGAGCGTTGTGTTTCGCCAAAACAGAACTAGATGGCGCTGCTAAAATGTTCCGTTTTCTGGATCGCGCTGACGAAAACACACGGCTCTGGATGACCAGGCCTCGGTTTCGTTGTTAAAACATACTTACCTGGCACAGGGGACACCGTGATCATAAAGGCGGTTCCCCCAGATAGGGATGCAACATCGCTCTTAAAAACATCGATGTATAATAACATCGATGTTCAAACAAAAACATCGGTCATAAGAACGATGCATCGATGTTTTATCGATGTTTTGTTTTTACCTTACGATTCATTGGTAACAAGAAATATGGTTATATAAATCTAAATTAATAAAATATAAATAAAAGTAAAAAAAAATTGAATTAATAAATAATAATAAAATGTATAATTTTTTACAAGTTATTCCCTGTCAAACAAGAACAAAACATTTTAGTATGCAAAAATATTTATTTCAAAAACCAATTTAGTAATGTTACTTATTTTTTCAAGTTCAAAAATCTTGAAATTTCTGTCGGCAAATCGAAGTATGCGCATAAAACGACGTGTTATTAGCGTTACGTTCGCGAGCCGACTGAAAAGACAACGGTTAACGATGTCGATGTTTATGCCGAACATGAACGATGTATCGGCGATACATCGCTGATAAATACATCGATGTTAACATCGATGTTTATGAACGATACCTCGATGTTTTTAAAACATCGATGTATCGTTTGCATCCCTACCCCCAGAGCGAGACCCACTCATTGCACTGCGAGTCGGGTTGACCTCTGCGATTATCCCTAATGTGGATAACTCGGGTGCGTTATTTTTGGTAGTGGGGACTGCGTACGCGCCGTCCCCCCCCTTCATAAATTAAAAAGCTTCTTACTAGCTAGACTGAATCAATCTTCTCTCTATCTTTCATCCACTTTGAAAATGCATAAAATGAAGTGAGTGGGTGACGACAAAGAGCATATAAATCTGAATCCTAAAGCCTTATCCACATATATAAGCCGCGAACATCCCGCGAACTGTGAGTGTAGATTGGATTCGCATATTCTTCGCGGGTTCGCGCCTCGTTCCCCGAAAATTGTCGGTATTTTGTCCCGCGACAAAGGGCTCGCGGGCCGCGAACTTGTCTTGGCTACATATTCGCAGGCCGCTCAGTCGTGCATCGTCGGTGGATAATTAACATCCACCATCTTCTTCTTCTGCGCTTCTTTTTAACTAGCTTGTGCTTGACAGAAGCGTAGCTATAAATAGCTAATGCGCAAAGAACTCCCGCAGCAGCAATTTCGGGGTCCATCGTGGTCGAGTGCGCGAACTATACTGTGAACCTAGCGTGAATGTGTAGCCGACGTCGTACGCGCGAGATTTCGCGCACGATTCACGGCGCGACTTCACGCCGTGAATCTCGCGGGAGTCTGGAGGCCGCTTTATAATATTATAAATGCGAAAGTTTGTGAGTTTGTATGTATGTTTGTTCCTCAATCAGGCCTAAACGACAAAACGGATTAAGTTGAAATTTGCTGTAGATGTAGATATAATGCCCGAATAAATAATAGACTACTTTAATATATGAAAAACATCCCAAAAACTATAAAAAAAACGCAAAGATGATTTCTGTATAGATGGCGCTGGTGTGCAAAAAATCAAAGACTAAAAACATTCAGTCTTTTCAAAGTCAAAAGTCAAAGTCAAAGTATATTTATTGCTGAATCACATGTACAAAGATGATAATAATTATAATTTTGTGGTATCAATGTATTCTACCCTATTAAGGGTGTGCAATATTTATGTTTACAATGGGTACTTATTACAAAATAAAATAATATAATATAATACAAAATAAAAATAAAAAATAAAAAAAAACGAATTAGAGTAAATGTCAATAGAATAAAATAAAAAATCATAGAAAAATCATAAAAATTGTTGTCCTGAAAATGGGACTAAATTAGTAGGTAGTAAAATGCGGATGTCAAAGCAAAAAGTAATACAATGTCAAAGCACAACAAATACCTAATCAAGTTAATATGTCTGTAAAGAATTCATTTATTTTGTAATAGCATTTATTAGTCAATATAATTCTCAGCTTTCTCTGAAACAACGTAGTTGATAATTCTCGCAATGGTAGCGGTAGCTTATTGTAGATCAAAGGAGCCATACAGAAGATACTTTTGTGCATCAGTGAAGTCTTGGAGTTGCGGACACAAACTTTATATTGGTCTCGTCGGCTACGAGGAACGACATTAGACAGCCGACAAAACAGATCAGGGTTATGTCTGACAAACATTGCCGTTTCAAAAATATTTAAATATTTTTTCTATTCGATTATTAAAATTTGACAGGACAACGTCTGTCGCGGGTCGGCTAGTAGATGTTAACTATATGCTGGCGCAAAATAGAGTATCATTCAATTGTTATCTTGTTCTTCCCATAGGTATTGTCGCTGGGCCAACAACCGTATCCAGCTCAAACCAACCGAGAAGTGTTGGCGTACGTAAGATCAGGAGGGAAACCTGATAGACCACCGAACTGCCCTCCTGTGTTGTAAGTTTAAATTATTACTTCCTACACAAACATCAGTTTATTCATTAGTGTAAATATTATTCGATCTACCGTTGATCGCTTGTCTGAATTGTCTCGAAACGACAGCAATACTAGACAAAACGTACTAATTAGCCGTATTTCCACTTAAAATCATTAACAACCACGATAGTTTTAATTCAGCGTATAATATTATCGTTACAGCTATGAGTTATTACAAAAGTGCTGGAGCTACAACGCAGAGGCGCGGCCGTCGTTCCGCCAGTGCCTGGAGATAGTGATCGCGTTGCGCGACAAAACATCGGCCAACATCATGCTCACGGCCACGCCTGCGCCCGCGCCGCATTATCTCACTCTGCTTGGAGATGGTAAGAATGTCGCATACGTTTTAAGGAAGAGACCGATACATCTAATCTAGAGTCTATGTTTTGGAGTTGTTGTTTATTAAAGTAATTTATCATCAAATATTACTCACGTCACTTTGACTGACTGTAGGTATTTTTCCATCTTAAATTTGCCCTGTCTGTGAATAATATCTAATACACCTGTAATGGGGAGTCATATATTATAGGTTTTTGCATGGTTCGTCTAAGAATTCTATGATAATGGCCCATTTCCTCATAATAAAAACATTTCATACTAACAATTCCATATTATTGCATGGGCCGCATGTTCAGACGTCGCTGTTGCCGTCGACAATCGCACGTATCTTCTCGACGAGAATGCCAACGCCTGCTTAGGTTCGTACTTCGTACATAAATAAACGTAGTCTGTTAACGAATTTAATGGCATCATATAAAATCAATTTCTATTTCTAGATGAAGACTACCCCGAACAGCAAATGGAGCCATCTCGGCTACTTCCCGAACGGACAACGAAGTACTTAGAACTGATGTACGACAGTGACTCCGCGCCGGGGACCATTTGCGACGGCTACGAGATCCCTCGAACTCCCATCACATACATGCCTTTCTCGAGACATAGCATAGTTGGCGTCGCACCAAATAGACTGATCAAACCGCCGTTGTACCGAACGCATTCCTTGAGAACGAACACTCGACCCCCGAACGCAACCATTATCCCTCTAAGAAACGGGATATCAAAACGAGCTTCCCTCTGCGAGGAGCTACAAGGGACGTCGTTCCACGAGACCAGAGCTTGCCCGACTCGCAGGCCGCGTGTAGAATTCGACTTCGATAAGCACGTATTCAAGACTCCATTTTGAACTGTGATATTAGAGAATCTCCTTACAAATGTGTACATTTCTTTCCACCGAACGACTTTCTATTGTAACTATTTAAAATTATTTATTACCGTTAGTTATTAGTTGTAAATAAAATGAGTCACTTTGTATATACTAGAGTAAAAGACATGTTTATACTATAGGTTGTGCGGTGTTAGCGAAACTATGATTGAGGTCGAAATATATTGCATTTATTGTTAAAATGTTGCCGAATACATATTTTCCTCTATTTCAAACATGTTTACTTCATTTCTACACAAAAAAAAAACATGATCACACGGAAGATAGAAAGTTTATTCTACTATAATTCAATGTCAACATTCACTACACATTTATCAAGATATTGTATAGGTAGGTACTATACTATACTATGTAGATTGCACAATACTTAGTTAACACTTAAATATTTAGACACAAAAATAGAATTTCTATATTGTAATGTAAAGAAAATTAAAAGTGAATCTATTTTATATCATACACACTAACTAAACAAGTAAATTATAACCTAAGTACAGGTTTGCATTTTTAAACATAATCTTATCTCCGTCTTTCGCGCGTTACTCTCGCTTAGACTCTTCAGTCGAAGCTCAATAAAGACTTAAATTTTGATACATTAGACAACCGATTTAGCTCAGTTCGCTAAGTACCAAACTGTGTTGAACACTGTCCGCGCCAGAGTAAGAAACATCTCTAGAAAACAAGTGATTACACGAATATAAACGTGATTTTAAAGAAAAGGAATTTTAGATTTTTCCTTGGAGTTAACACAAAACCTGAATTATTTTTACTCTACTATCTATAACATACCACTTGTCTATAACGTAACGCATAGTACAGTCATAGCAGTTGATACATTCACTCCCCATCCTCAGTAACCTCCGTCTTGATACGTTTCTCCGCTTTGATCTGCGCAGTGGTAGTGACTGCGTTTCCGATAGCTGCGGTATCATTATCATCATCCTGGGCTTCGTCTTTACTGTTCTCGTGAAGGAGAACATAATCGCGCTCGGAGAAGCCAAACTTCACAATGTCACGCTCGAGCAGCTCTACGTAGCGGCGCGGCTCGATTTTTTTGTTATTAACGAATGTACCGTTCGCAGATTCTGTAATAAATATAAATCAATAAATATTGGTGGACATTTTATACAGCGTCATCTAGTCCCAAACTAAGCTGTATCTATGGAAACTATTGCCAGATTGCTTTGGCAATAAATTTTTGGTCTGTTATGAACTCAGTAACATGTCAGCGACAACCAAAGAAAACTACTTAATTTGAGTAACTAAGCAAAACTATAGTAAGGGAATGAGCGCAGATTTCCTGTTTAGCCGAGTTTGTTTGTAAAGGGGTCACTCTACTCACCAAGATCAATAACATAAGGTCTAACGCGACGACCCTGTGTTCCATCATCCCTTGTGAAAGGTGTAGCTCGATACTGTAATGCTGCATGCTGCTTGCTTATAGATGGATGATCAAGCGTTATGTCGCAGACTTTTTTATCGCGTCCGATCAGGAAGCCTGATTGACGGTGGATGTAGAGAATGGGCAGCACTTTGTCACCTTTGAATGGGTAGAATCTGAAGAAGTAAGGATAATGTATATTTTAACAAAAAAAAAATACAACAAGCATTATGCTATGTAGATTGGTAAAATTGCTACCGAGAAATTTGTAAGTACAGTCCGACACATAATTAATTTGTATAGAAAAACAGGTGACCGCGACCTGTGAGCTATTTTGTAAAAACATGATTATCATTAATATTACGTCACTTCATTCTTCAGATATATTTAACAGGTTGATTTTATATCTTCGAATGAAGTGACTAATATAATAGTGATCGAACTTCACTTGGAAGTTCGTTTGATCATCTATTAATATTACGTCACTTCATTCGAAGATATAAAATCAACCTGTTAAATATATCTTCGAATGAAGTGACTAATATAATAGTGATCGAACTTCACTTGGAAGTTCGTTTGATCATCTATTATATGATATTGAATGCAATAACTTATGTTAGAGAATACAAAATCGTACACATAACATAGAATCTATTAAAAAATAATTCACTGTTTAGGTATTGTATTGGAAGTGTAGGTATCATAGCATTCAGCACCAATAAATATTGGTATGAATATCATAACATGATAATCATGTTTTTGCAAATAGCCCCACTGGATTGAAGTATCAAGTAGTGATTGAAAACTTCAATCTGTCATGCGAGCACAATTAGACAAACAAGTTACAACCTTTTGGGACAGATTTTTATGCCGTGTTCATCTCTGAGACCTATGTTAGTGCTGCTGGACTATGGTCACACAACCCTTTTTTTTTTTTCACGACGCCATCTAGGCCCAAACTAAGCAAAGCTTGTACTATGGGAACCAGATAACTAGTAGAATCCTTATATACTTTTTTTTGTAAATACATACTTTTTATACATAGTAACACCCAGACACAAAACAAACATCTATGTTCATCACACAAATATCTGTCCTGGGTGGGGATCGAACCCACAACCTACAGCGCAGAAATCAGAGTTACTACCAACTGAGCTGTGAGGCCTGTCTAATAAATATAATTAGAGATTCTTACCTCCACTTCCTCTTTGGCTGTTTAGCATCTTCCGGCTCAGTGTACTTTATAACTACACCATTCACAGTATTGCTGTCGGCAGTTAGCTTTCCGGAGAGGCCAAAGTTGGGCTTCTCTTTATCGGCTGCTGGTTTCTCATCCTTCTTATCGCCTTCTTTGCCCCAATCATATTCTTTGTCATCAGCGGCACCGAACCTGAAACATGTTTGCAGACTTTTATGTACAAATTCAGTGGTAATTTCAGTGATAGACTACAAAAGAAAGATAAAAATGCAAATTTGAGCCTCATTATAACATAGCGTATACACAAAGGTAATATACATAGAACTGTACTGTATAACTTAACTTGATTTATTTTAAGTGCCTCATCTGTAACCTATAATCTTGATATGGAAGAGCGAGGTCTTCTAACACAAGTATTTATTACTTAAAAAATGCCCCAACCCCGGTACAGAAATAAATAATTTTGATTTTACTTACTACTTTACGGCTACTTTTCATTAAAGCTAGCAAGGTTATATTTATTGTTTCCGTACCTGCTCTTTTTCTCCTTGCCTCGTGGCTCAGACTTGATGTCTGGGCGAGATCGCTCAGGCCGACGGTCGTCACTAGAGCGTCTGCCTTCATTCGGACGCCGGTCATTAGGCCTTCGTTCGGTACTAGGACGTCTGGCGCTACCGGGTCGCCGATCATTGTTTGACCGATGGTCGTCAGTAGGCCGTCTGTCCTCAGTTGGCCGTCGATCGTCAGTTGGTCGTCGATCGTCGGTTGGTCGTCGATCCTCAGTTGGTCGTCGATCGTCGGTTGGTCGTCGGTCATTAGTTGGGCGTCGATCGTCATTTGACCGCCGGTCGTCAGTTGGTCGTCGGTCTTCAGTTGGCCTACGGTCGTCAATCGGCCGTCGGTCGTCAATTGGCCGTCTGTCGTCAGATGGCCGTCGATCGTCCCGCGGCCGCTCCCTTCGCTCGTCGCGCCCTTCTCTAAAACGATCGGGCCGTTCTTCTCGTTCTGGACGAGTCTTGCTTCTCTCGCCGTAGCGCTCCTCTGCGCTGTGAAATCACGAATAATCCCAGGTTAGTGAAGCTACTAGTAAAAAAGTAAGCACGATGATGATTCAGCACCTTAGGATTAGGATTGGTTGAATTACAAATTATGGTCAATAAGTAATAGGTAATTTAGTAAAATGAAATCAAAATGACGGGTTACCTAGCAGTCACCTTGTTTTGTTTTTTTCTGTATATATGTATATTAGATTAGATATATTTTATTAGATTTGAAACGTACCTATGATGTGGCGGTATCGGCCTATCAGGACGGCCCGGTGGTGGCAGCTGAGGCGGCTTCTCGCGACGCACGTCTCTGGACCTGCAACCCATGATACCAACATTCAAAAACTGAACATAGCCTCGGTATTTTAGACCTGTTTCACTCTTACGCTGACGTCAGTCGATCAATCAATCAGTATGTCAGTATGAGCTGGGTTTCGGCATTGATTTATATTTTAACCGGAACCGGCATTTAGAGTTCTTACACACGTACGTACGCCTGTGAAACTTTAAACACGTTTTTGGGAGTAATCCTAATATATCGAGTCCTAATAGATAGCAAGTACTGCGTATATTTTTTGGTTCTTTTTCGTTTTTTAAACGTAATTATTAATCAAGAGCGACTACTCAAGCTGCGCCAAAAGAACTACTAAATAGATCTAGTGCCGCGGTCGCCTAGGACGACTAGAAAGTAGAACCGACGTCAGTATATGAGGGAAAACAAGTCATATGCACAAGACAATATACCACACAGTTGCTATACTAAGCGTCTTTCGTATTGGAGTCATACGTATCACCAAATTGAGCTTTAGCTTGTACAAGGTGTCAGAGAAAGAGTCATCATCATATAATTTAATACATAATATAAAAAAAACACAATAATAATAGGTTCTTATAAGAAAGTATCATGGCCTAGTTTATAATGTTGTCCTGTTCTTACGTTCCAAAAAATGAGGTCATATTACTTCCCTGAATATAATAAAGTGACCTTTCTGGGACAACCTGCATTACAAAAAATATATTGCGTGCTAAATATCCATTAATTTTGTTGAGATTTTGTAACAATTTTATTTTATAACTTTTAATATTAGCGTATTTAATTAAGAGTAAAATTATTTCCTTCTTTACCAATTATATTTTTGACACTCCTGTATACTTAGACTTACCGTAACTTTGGTAATAAACGCTGGTTTGATGAACTGTTACCTACTTCAGGCTCATCCAATCGTGGATATCTCTTTTGTGACGGCTGTCTCCATTTTTTTTTGTGACGGCAATGTCTCCATTTTTTTTGTAACGCTATGTCTCCATTTTTTTGTGACGGCTATGTCTCCAAAGTTTTGTGACAGTTATGTCTCCATTTTTGTTTAGTACTTCAAATGTTGTACTACATCGCTTGTTTTTTTCAAAGAATAGATTTTCTGTCTCAGAATATATCTGGACTATATTGGCCAATGGCCTCATTAAAGATAATACTTTTGTTTTGTAAATAAAAAATCTAATTATTGATCAGCTATGCGTTAAATAAATTTTATCTTGATCCTTCAGCAATTCTTCTGTAGCATGAGAATTAATCATATTTTCTTCAATCTATTTGAAATATCGTTATATATTTATTCAATCCCAAATCCAACTTGTTATGTAGTCTTGTCTTGTCCGTTTGGTTCAGTTTGTTCTCTTTATTTGGTTTTTATTGAAATATATGATTTTATCTCTCTCAAATATTGTGAACATGTTAAACAGCTGCAGAGTAGATTCTACTTCGATCAAATTAGTATTCCTTGTGTTTGCTTCAGAATCTTTATTTAATTCAATTTTCTTTTATGACTTTATGTTATTTTGCAGCTGATATCCAAGAATCCTTGATATTCCATTATAAATATTTGAGAATAAACAAAGCAAGATTCAAATTTAAATTTTGTTCTTGCATCAGTCAAAAAAAACGCCTCTTCAATAATGAGTTTATTTGGCATTTTTTTTATAGTTCCATGTATTGTAATATTGTGTAACATTTCTCTGTTATATCAATGAAAATGCAGTTGGAAGAAGTTTCCCAGTATGGTTCCTGTTTTATATTATGCTCAAGGTATTTTCTTCAGTTTTCTGTTTTCCTGACATTCACTGTCATCGGTTATTAACACACTTTTAGGTGAATAATTCAATTTTATGCCTGTATTCCCGTAAATGTTGACAAATCATCGAGTTCATTTATTTAAGTTCATGATAATCCTATTGTATTTTTTATTTCTGTTTTCTACTTGTTCGCTAACTCATAAAGTTGAGTAGATAAATAGTAGGAAGAATGGTTCCAAGCAGTCTATATTTCAAAAGTGGAAATATTTATGTGTGCTCGTAAAGTAACACGAGGTGGTAACAATCTTGTTTCCAATAGTATTATCACAGAAGCACTAAATAGTGACTGTATGTGATTACTTCAATAAGTCTGTAACAGACATTCACACGTGCCTAGACCGAGTATCGGCTATAGAGCAAATAGATAAATATCTTTGCAACACCAACATTTTCTGACTGTTATAATTTTCTGTAGAGTGGTCACTGTAAAAATAAATATATTTGTTTAACGGCGCGAATTTCGACGACCAATTGTGACGTTAGTACAAGCATGCAACATGTGTTTCAATTTAATTCATTCAATTAAAATATTAAAATAATTGCATTGACAAACAATGCAAGTGTATCATTTTAAACGCTTCAATGCTTATCTAATAGACCCGTTGGTATGTCAAAATAGAAATCGCTCAACAGTTTTAAACTCTCTGTATTTTAATTACAAAGAATATAGTTTTCGTTGTAATTAGAATAAAGAGGTTCAGACAAAACGTATTCATAGCCCAAATGTACTAAGTAAATAAACCATATTTTTACAAAAAATTTAACAGTTTCAACACAAAGATGCACGCAATTTTTAGATGCGCGCCTATTTTTAACTGTATTTAATATTTATGAACATTTATCAGTTTTTAAAATTAACATTCATAATTGGTCATTATGTCGAAAGATACACACTAACTTACAGGTAACGATGAGTCTGCCCACGACCATGACTATTGTAACATAGTCGAAACGTCGGGAAAAATTAAAGACCCGTGTAAAAATCAATATTTAACTTACAAGTATGTTGGGTTGATTGAATGGGTTGATAACACATACCTGTCAGGGTGGAATGGCTCTTCTCTGTACCTATCTTTTCTTTCGGGATACTCTCGCTCGCGGTACCGCTCCGGCTCTGGAGGACCTCGCCTATAAAACAATAAAAAAATCTGTTAATTAATTATCACTTAACATCCTGACCTGACCCTACTGCAGGGTCCATATAAATGCAATCTAAGTAGTGGGTATCACTACATAGTATAAAGCAAAGTAGCTTTCCGCTTCCCGCGTCTGTATGTCTGTATGTATGTTTGCTTATATCTTTAAAACTACACAACGGATTTTGATGCGGTTTTTTTTAATAGATAGAGTGATTCAGGAGGAAGGTTTATATGTATAATAACATGCTACCCGTGCGAAGCCGGGGCGGGTCGCTAGTCAATAATAAATACAAGTACCTACCACAACAACCAAACTTAGAGCAAAATGTTCTCTTAATATTAAAGTCTTTTTAGGGTTCCGTACCCAAAGGGTAAAAACAGGACCCTATTACTAAGACTTCGCTGTCCGTCTGTCTGCTGCTGCTATAACAACAAATACTAAAAACAGAATAATAAAAATATTTAAGGGGGGCTCCCATACAACAAACGTGATTTTTTGCCGTTTTTATAGATAATGGTCGGATTCCCTTCGTCGGAATCCGACTCGCACTTGGGCGGTTTTTTGTTACCTTTCACGGAAATCGCGGCCTTCTTCGAATTCACGTCTCTTTGGCCTTTCTTCAAATTGATTGTAATTGCGATTGAAACCTGCAAACAATATCAGATGCTACATTGTAATATTATTTGATTTATAGTTCCTTGACAACTATTTTTAATTTCATCATAAGGCAGGTTTTTAGGGATAGGATAATTAATTTAGAGGGATAAATGAAATTACAAAAATGCCAACCTCTTGCATCTTCTCTTGGCTGGAAGGGTTCTTCTCGTCTCCTGATATATTCTCCTGGAGGCTTGTGGTTCCCCTCATATCTTGGATTTCTGTAAAAATTTCAATATATTCATCATGTTTTATAACTCGACATCAGTAGAATATGGGCTATTGATGATGTTTCTTTGAACTTGGCTGGACACGCTGCCGCGTCTCTAGATAGGTATAGTTGTTCCATCTCACAAAGGCAGGTGAGTAGTACCTATATGTAGTTGTGGTTTGAATAGATATGCATGTGATGTGTAGACACGCGTTTTTGTGCGCATGACTGATACTTAGCTCTCCCAAGCTTACACACACACAAACAATGCCAATGTCAAATCTACACATACAATAAAGACAAGACCAACCCACCTACATGAGACAGAACAACTATATTATTCAATCAATAACCTATGTAATGGTATGATACAAGCATTTTAAACATACAGCACACAGAAATGTTGTAACTGCAAAAAAATATAATCTAAGCTAATGCTATGGCAATGTTACTTGTAGTTCAGCTGTACTAGCTACCACAAAACAATAAAAAAAACATTGAATACTAAACAACAATTCAAAACAGCTGTTGTATCAGACCAGTACCTTTGATCTTTTTGTCCCCTATCATAACCACTGCAAAGTTCACTTTGCCTCATATTGTAATCAATTTTTCTTCTAAATTGTTCACCATTTGAATTGTATGGTGCATTTCGGGGCGAATCTTTAGCATTATCTTGGTGAAATCTGCAATGATTTACAATTATAGATACCAACCATCTTTGAAATATCAACTACTGTTTTAAAAGTGACAAATAATGTTATTATGGTCAGCCTCCAGGTCAAATGGTAGGAATTTTGGGTCATTATATGAATTGATTTTTAAAAGGAGTTTGGTTTTTTAATTAGATGCTGCATAACATTGATGAATTATCTATGTACCTACTACTATTTTGCTAATGACAAATAACAATGTGATTAAGGACAACCTCCAGCTAATAAAATAAATGGTAGGAATTTTGGGTCATTATATGATTTGATTTTTAAAATGAGTTTTTTTTTTTATTTGATGCTTCTAAGCTTAAAGAGAAAATGTTTTTTTTTTAGTTGTGAAGTATCATCCCGTATCTGTAAATACCTTCCATTGTTACGCTCCTGCTCATAAGGGTACTGGTCATGGTATTGCCTTTCTTTGCTGGACCCCCGGTAGAAACGTGTCACCTCACGCTCCCTGTCATCCACATAGATTTCAGCTGGCGATGCTGGGCGGTGATACCTTGATACATCAATTAGTCATTGTGTTATAAAATGACAAAATCAATCTACATTATAATACTGTTGACTTTCCTTAATAACAAGGTTTGACAATAAAGTAGCATGTTGCTTACATGTTATCATGACACAAATGACCCAACAGACCGGAACCAATTTGTGGGAACAGAATATGGATAAAATAGTGGTTTGTCAGTTATAAAAATGTTTTTAGTGTACTTACTGATAATATGAAGCTGGAGCGCGCTCTCCATCTTCAGAAGGCCTGCGCTCTTTCACGACACTGTGCAGACGACGCTCTTTACGCTCTTCCTCTGTGAAAATAATAAATGATTTCATTTTCAACACACAAATTTACAACTTCACAAAAACAAAATAGAGATGCTTGCAATTCACTAACCTTTTTCACTAGAAGAGCTATGTGATCGCTTGTGCTTGTGATGCTTCTTATGTTTTTTCTTTGGAGATGCTACACCATCGCTCATAGAGAACTGTTCTTCCACTCCCGACACACTGTGCGCAACTGATTCAGATCGTCTTTTTCTTTTCATGTGCTTCTTCTTCTTTTTTTTGTGCTTACGTTTTTTAGCACGACGCTGCCCGTCTTCGGAATCGCTATCGGAATCTGATGATCCGGCACGCTCACGTTTCTTTTTCTTTTTGTAGCGGTGCCCTGAGGCAGAAGAATCCTCGCTTACGCTATCACTGCTGCTTGATTGATGATCCTCAGATTCTTCTGAATCCTCTGATGATGATTGGTGGCGTTTTTTAGGCATTTTGTTAAAGCTTTGTCGAAAAAAAATACACGATTTTTAAACACGATACGCACGCACAATCAATGTGACGAAGGGAACCACTTTATTTTCTAAAAAATAATGTCAAGTGACAGACTAGACCACAGACAACACAGAGCTTATAAATAACAACACGAGCATGATAATCCTACGACATGACAAGACTGACAGAGCAAAGCAATGCTCATGCTCATTCGATTCTACACTCACGCACAGACAAAAATAATAAAACGAACCCCTCTGTACTGGGGATGGTCCCGGATGGTGCCTTCCCTTCACACAATCTTCACAAAATGCACAATACGCTTACAAACCACAGCAAGCGGTCTGTCACTGTCACCTTGGCGGTGTCAGTTTGTCATGTCATGCATGTCTTAGCAATGCCATGTATGTCATTTTCAATTCAATATGTAAAGAATGTATGTAATTTATTGTAATGTGGCTGATTTACACGTATCTTCCATGAATGATGAATAAGAATAGGAGGTAGGGTAGTAGTTATCTTTGATAGTGCACCTAGCTAAGCTAATTTATTTGTAATTTGTACAAAATTACTTTCTTGTGTTGTGTTGAGAATGTTGAGATGGTTACACAATGATACCATTATCTACATGAATCCGGCTTGTTTCTCTGTTCTGTTTTGCTTACACAAGGTATCCAGTCTGTAGGCAAAGAGCATATCTGTAGGATCTCGATAAATAGTGTTTTTAGTGTTAAGCCACATTATAACATCTGGTAAATTAACGATGGCTACACGCAAGAGAAGTGGTTCTGGCTCTAAAAGACACTTGAAAGAAAAGGTTGTTCAAATTTACGAGTCCTTTTTCCGAGGTGAAGATCTTACAATTGACAATCCAACATTCTGGGACGAGTTCTTCCTTCTCAAACCCAAGATTCCACAGCTCGAAGCTGAGATACAAAAACTATCTATAGAGCAGCTAATGAATATGAAGGAAAATATGAATTTATTTGTTGCTCAGTGCATAGAGATGCTAGGCCAAGAACATCACATCAGGTAAGTAAATAATATAAATATAAATAAACTCCTATTCCTGAGTAGTTCTTCCTACTAAGAAATACTTGCTTTAAATAGATGTAATTTATTATTTGAACTATCAAATAAAACTATTACTATTCCAGATTGGTGTATGGTCTTCAAACCCTAAGTGCATTACTCATGACAATGTACCAGAGAGCAAGTCAAGATTCAAATCTAAACATCAAAACCATTTTGATTGGATCAGATAATGGTGCTGATACTAAAATGCAGAAATTATTTGACCACTGCACAACAATATTATCAGGTATCCATTTGACTGGTTTTCAGTCATTATTTAATATGTTTGCCTCCATTATGATATGATATTAGCCTCCACCCACGACATAAAAGGAAAAATGAATCATAACTACAAATATCCAAATATCCTCACACATTTGAAAATCTTTACTAGATCATAAGTATTATGTAGTAGAAAGTAAAATTAATGTTTTATTATATTTATTTTAAATTTCAGGTGATGTCCCAGAAAGTCTCAAGTCCATGGTTCTGAAGCTACTATTAGTTATAGTAACAGGGTTGGATAGTATTGATGAAAATCCCTTAGTTGAGTACTTTATGCAGAACTTGTTGTTTGAGCCCATGGTCCAGCTGCTGTGCACATCTACAGAAAGACAACAACACGGTAAATAATTATACTCAAAATAAGCTTTTATTATTTGTCTGGCCTTACAGCTCAGTTGGTAGTAGCTCTGCCTTCTGCACTGTAGGTTGTGAGTATGATCCCCATCCATAACAAATATTTGTGTGTTGATCATAGACCTTTGTTCTGTGTGTGTCTTATAATGCATGTTTTTACAAAAAAAAGTATATTAAGTATTCTATCAGTTATATGGTAGTACAAGCTGGTCCCATAGTACAACCTTTGCTTAGTTTGAGGCTAGATGGTGCTGTGTGATATTGTCCAACAATATTTTTATTTATATATTTTACTTTCGTTTTGTACTAATAAGTAGGTATGCAACATCAGTTGACACTAAGAGCATAATAGCAAAACACTGATGCTACAAGCATAAGGCCTAACCAATAACATACCTTTAAAAAAAATATGGAGCTTCTATTATCCATTAAAAAATGTACAAATTTTTATTTACACCTTAACACATTTTTTTTAGGGTATGATGTTGTGATGCTACTGATGTTTTTGGTCAACTACAAGAAGCAAGAATCTGCTAATCCTTATGTTGTGAAACTATCCATACTTGATGATGAATTGGCTCTAAATGGGTAAGCTTTGAACCAAACTAAGAAAAGGTGCTGAGAGAAACTAAAATAGCTTTAGCCATGGAAAAAATTAATTAAAGAAAACTTGGATTAATTAAAAAAAATACATTTTCTGTGGTTGTAATCTGTAAGTATCTTATTAGGCACATATAATAAGAATACAAAAAAAAATGCTTAATTCATAATTTAGCAGATTCTTTAAAATAGACAGCACAGTTTTTTATACATTCATAGTATAATACATGTACCTTGAGTGGAATAAAAATTGACAATAATTGCTACATAATTATATCTTTGGCTTAATCTACCCTTCCTTACAGATACGGCCAAGTGATCACAGCATCACTAAATGACTATGTGATGTCCACTTTTGGCGGAATGCAAGGCAATGGCAGTGGAAGTGGCTGGCTCTCCTCGCTTACAAGCATGGTTGGGGGGATATTCCTTACTAGTGATGAAACACAGCCGGTTGTCAGGGGACAGAGAATAAGGTACAGAAATATTGCATTGACAATTACAATTATGACTATTTATGACCTACTAGCTATCCCGACAGACGTTGTTTTTCCCGAATTTTACGGTAGATTTTATTTCATATACTTTCTTGTCCTGGCAATAATAAACACAACAAAAAAAAATAACCTAATAATAAAAAAGTTATGCAAACATTTCGGATTACAGTCGTGATCCTATATATTTTATTATCAGTAGTAATATTTTGTACATAGCTATCTACTTATCGTTTTCACTACACTATCATATTTAGTTAGAAAAAGCATTATATGTATGTACAATACAAATCAGGCAATAAAAATGTCAACAGATAAAATAAAATGTATGTAACTGATTTTGTTTAGTTGACAAAAGTATTTATAATTTATATAATACACCTTTCTTCAGTACTCTAAAGTTTCATAAAAAAAACTTACAGTGGTGGAGAAGAAGGCATGCTATTAGCACTATACGAGGCAGCTCATTTGAATCGAAACTTTATGACGACATTGGCGCACTCGTCGTCCGCCGCGGCTTCGTCTGCGCCGCCTTCGCCGCCGGCAACTTTACCACCACATCAGGTACTTTGTTTTGACGACTTTATCTTAAAACATTGAAATTCCTGAAAATAGAATGAAAGTTTTGGGGGGAGAAGTAGCCTATGTCTATCCCAAGACTTTGAACTATCTCTATCTGAAATTTCATTACAATCGGCCCAGCGTTTTGGCCGTACTAACTTCACAGACAAATATAGTTACTTTCAAATCTATATTATTAGTATTGAGTATAGATACCATACTTTATTTCCTATCAAAATACGTTAAGTAAATAAGATTATACCGTTATTTAATTTCGACAAAAATGAATCAATTCAATAAGCATCATCATTCTTTATGTCTTCTAGTCTACATAAAAGACAATTTAAATGTTTAAAATATTAATGTTTTTTATTTCAGACTCCACCTAACTTAGCGCAGATCCAAGCACTTGATAATGAGCAGCCAACGAATTTATTAGTCACGTTCTTTCAATATTGGTATGTAAAATCGATTAAAGAATCGAAGCCACATTAAAATTTATTACCAGAACACACTACTAACACAGTGTTTTGTTCTAACAATAACTTTTATTTTTCAGTTCAATAGTAATGGCAGATATAAAGAGTGAAGCGAACGTAAATAAATGCAGTCTATGTTTTATTACGCTAACGTGTATTGTAGAAGAGCAATTTGCTAATTCTATAATGCATGACCAAAATCTTTCTTTCAAGGTACGTAATACTATTTAAATTGTCAGGGGCCTGTTGCATATAACTGACAAGTTAACATTTTTGGATAAAAATCATGATATAAATTAAAATTCAAATCTAATTTCAGGTACAATTGTATAGGTTGCCAATGCGTCATAGGAAAATAGTTTTAGAAGAACCAACATCCCAACCTCTAGCTTCTACTTTAATAGGTACGTACATTTTAATATGGTTAGCGAGTGCTAATTATTTTAAATATTTATTTATTCCAATTTATTTTGTTGCATTTTATTGCTTATTTAGTACAATTCTCAACTGTATAACTACTTTTCTTTTAAATGATAATGTATTTTAAATTATATCCTTTCAGATCTTCTAGTTGAATTCATAATGTGCCACTTACTAAAGAAGTTCCCAGGGGAGTTATATCAACTTTGCATTGGCGTTCTATTGAGGCTACTCAGCTATCAAAAGCGTTGTCGAGTGAGGCTGACTCGCGATTGGCGGCCGTTGTGGGCGGCGCTTATAGCGTTGTTGAAATTCTTAGTAACCAATGAAAGCACGCTGTTGAGGAGGCATAACATCTTTGTTATGGCACAACAAGTAAGTCATATTTTTATACCTTCACTAGCTTCCACCCGGTCTAAATCGGTACAGTCTTTGCGGCATGATTAAAATGATAATATTTTTACAAACATTGACATTCATAATATCGATTTATTAAACTTGTACAAGTCCTATTTTCTTTCAATAGTAATTTCTTATTGAATCAATGTCTCTCATATCCCTCTTTATGGTATCATGACGACTGACAGGTCACATTTAAATCCAATCAATTAAAGTATCTACAATCAGAAGCATACTTTTTTTTATTTCTAAACTGCATTCTACATTGATTTTTATTTCAGATTGTGAATATCTTCAATCTTTTCATCACGTTTGGCGATACGTTCCTCCCGACGCCTGCGTCGTACGACCAGCTGTACTACGAACTCATCAGGATGCACCAAGTGTTCGATAACTTATTCTATATGGGCAAGTTTATAACTTGTATTTATTACTCTACCTATTTGACCCCACTATGCTTGACTCTTAAACCTCTCTGCACTTAACTTCAAGCTAATTCTTATCTCTCTATGACACACTTAACGATCACTTTGCAATATAAATATCATCGCTAAGTACCTACTTCCGATATAGGCAAAAAATATCTAGCTTGTAGGCTTCGTGAAACAGTGCCCAATTTTTTTGTTATAATTTGTTTACGATAGGTCACTGGCGTTTTGATCTTTTATATTTTTTCCAAATAAGCCGCTTGAATGTTATCTATTAACGTTATAGCATAAGCGTTGTTATAGCATTAACGTAATTATCAATGTTATTTCTACTTTTTAGCTCTGCGTTACTCAACCGGCGACGGAGAATACAAAGCGGAAGCATTGCGGCTGGCCAATTGTCTTGTGAATGTTCGCGCCATCATCCAACACTTTTCGCCAAAGATTGAATCGTGGCTCGCGTTGCAGAATCTGTCCACGCCTACCGAAGACCAGGTATGTATCTAAAAAATATATAAATACTAGCTTTCACCCGCAGCTTCGCTCGCGGGGTATCTGAATAAAAAATATCCTATTTAACAGGACATAAGCTATGTATTGTATATTCCAAGTTTCATCTGTTCAATTAAAACGCGAATATAAGTAATGTTCTATCACTCACTCGTAAACACAACGATTTTCTTCCAGATTCTAGAGGTAGTCCGCAAAAACTACGACAGCTTAATACTAAAGCTGCAAGAAGGCCTGGAGGCCTACGACCGGTACTCCGAAAAGGAGCACCGAGCCCTACTGTCGCGACTTGTTGCTGCTGCGAGGCAAAGAAGCGACGCCACATCGCTTCACGACCATACAGCGGCAGCGTTAAACCATTACACCAGTATATCGTAAGATAGAAGATTATAAGTGCCTAAAACTCTGATAGAATCGAAAATCATTTTAACTAGAAATACGGCTAACTACCACGTTTTTTCCTTGTGACGTTTCGAGATAATTTAGATACTCTTCATCATGAGTATCGCACGCGGCCGAGAACAACGTTAGATCGGCGAATCTATTTAAAATTATTAACAACCAAGATAGTTTTATTCAAAAAACGTTCATTGAGATTATTCCTAATCAAATTCTATATTATTTCATTCTATGTAGTAAGTACTTTTTTTCTGTGAACTATCTATCACAGGGATAATCGTATTGACATATATTATAGCTGGACCGTTTCTTTTTACGGAAGATTCATGCAAATTCAGTGTTGCCAACTTATTTATTTAAATCTAAGGGAGCTCGACGCTATTAGGCGTAGTAAATATTATTATGTTATGCGTCTAGTACCAGTTTAGTTTCTAATTTAATAATAATAAGCTAACTTACCAAAAACGTACGCATAAAGCTCTCTGCCCACCTGCAACGTTCCATATCCATATCTTAACAGCCGGCGGGCGCCGAGTGTGGTTATTGTAGGGATAGGAAAACTCAATACCGTTAGTTTCTATCGGTAACCGGTTGTAACGGTGACCTTCTTTTAATTTGTTGGGTTTTGCGAAGTAAAAAGATCACCGAATGAAACAGTATAACGAAATAAAAAGAAATGATTCGGTCTGAGCGATACGATGTCTTATTTTGAGATACCGACTGACCAACTAACGGTGAAGTCTTAGCATTTTCCTTTTACAGTCTCCAGCAATATACCTACAGCATACCTACGCCAGCAATCTGTGAGACGTCTCTACACGCATTTACTTAAATTTGGACCGGATGGAATGAAAATGGAAGAACCCCGACATTATTTCGGTTTCTGTTAATCCTTATTCAAACGGTGTAAATAATTGCGGTTATCAACTATAACTGGTATGTCCCTATTACGGTTATATGGTATGGTGGACTGTTTATGTGGTTAGAGATCTTAAAGATACCAGAATTTGTATTGGCTAGTGGGATTGAGTAAACTAACTATTTATATCAGAATCATTTCGTTAATGGGGTTGAATGGAATTACCCAAAAAAACATGTATTTTTTTGTTAGTGAGTAGGTAAGGTACTCTTTTTACGCATATCAAGCTTAAACGGTAAAATAGTGAATGTGTATTAACAAATTCCTTTTCATAGAAGACTGACATCCAAAATTGGAAAGAATAAAATGCAATTATGACAATATAAGGCAAAGCCCATAATTCGTTTGTATCTAAGCAAACCTTAGTTATTTAAACTCTTTTCATTTATTAATAAGTGGGTTTTATGATTTGCATGCATTTACTATTTATTTTTAATTATTAATTGCATGTAATCCAGTTAATTTTGCAATTTTAACTTATAGATGCAAAGTCTATAGCTATTATTATTATGTTTTATAGAGAATTATTACCCAGGTATAAAATTGTTATGATTTCAGTAGGTAATTATAAGTTGTACCTATCATTGTTGTAATAAATTATTTTCTGTAACAATTAACTTGTTTTATTAAGAATATTTAGATCAATTACATAAGCACTTTATTAAAATAATAATTTAGGTAAGTACATACCTACCCTAGTATAGTAAATCTGATTGACTAGCTAAAATTCATTTTCATTGACTAGAAGGAATGTGTCTTTGGTGAATTTATCACAATATCTAACCACTACCTACACTAATAATAACTACTAATTATTCTTTGGTAAACATGAATCAGGCCTTTTAAACCTAATTCTATAATCTACTCTATATTATTCAATTCTGGTTTCATCTCGGCAAGAGCTTCTTTTACCAGTTCCTGCAAATCATCCGGTAAAACTGTTTTAGTTAAACCCCTGTCTGAAGTAATGTGACTATTTTCGTTGTCTTTAGAGCCTCGTGAAGAATCATCACTGCTATTTTTAACTTCCTCGTCACTATCAATAATATCCCGCAATTCATGCTGATTTTTGTCATTTGATTCTGATTTCAGTGAGACAGCGTCCTGGCCATCAGGGAAGAATTCATCTAGCAGCATTTGCGAAGGAAATATTGGTATATACTTTTGTCCATTGCACCAGCTCTCTAAAGCCTTCTCCAGTTCTGTTATTCTGTTTGCAAGTATTCTGCAATAAGAAAACATTACATTAAAGACTGTCCACACAGCTTAGTTGTTAGGAGCTCTGCCTTTTACGCTGTAGGTTGTGGTTTCAATTCCCATCTAGGACAAACATTATGTGAAGAACATAGTTGTATTTTTAGTATCAGAGTTACAAAAAAATATGTAATTTTAAGTAGATATTCTATCTGTGATCTAGTTCCCTACTAGCTATACTTAGTTTGGGGCTAGATAGCGGTGTGTTAAATGTCTACCAATATTTATTTATTTTCTATAAAATCAAGTTCTGACAGTTGATTGGATTATGGATCTTTAGAAGTAGTAGTTCTGGATCTTATTAAGTTTTAACCTAAAATAATATAATTAATACTCACTGATTAGTTTTTCTTTGGTGTTGCAAAGCTATTGATTTATCATTCATTGCTTCGAACAGACCCAGGCAGAGGGATTTTAATTCAGCTGCGGAGCTCTGCTTTGAACCTGACTTCATACTTCTTTCGAGAAATTCTCTAGCTATAACAATTATAATTTTATGACTATTAAGATTCTGTCATAGAGAATATGATAAAAATATTTATGTAAATAAAAAAAAAGTTATTACCTTGTTTTTGAGTCATAACATCAGCAAACCCACGTTTTATGTTCACTGAATAATTTTTGCTCCTATTATCAAGTAGAGTCTGCAAAAAAACAGATTAGCACATTTTATCTGTTTAACTTCCATTAGTTACATTATCAAAAAGGCAGCTGTAGTTTAGTACAATGAAATGAAATAGGATCACAACCTCAAGTAGGTAGCTACTCTCAGATCTCAAGGTGCGTAGATCCTTGAGATGTCTAAAGGGGTTAGAAAGAGGCACGTCCAAACATTAAGCTTGGCACAATAACCACATTTTGCAGCTGTAAGCATTCCATATATGACAGGCTGCAAGCCCATCACTGCTTAAAAGAACTAACTGGTTTCCTTACAATGATTTCCTTCACCGTTTTGAGCATGTGTTTTTGTAGTATTACCTTGTATTTATTCAATGTTCGCTTGATAATCTCCTTTTCAACTTGCAACTGGGTTATTCTTTCATTCAGATATTTTTTCTCAGTGATAAGAGCATCAATATCAACTATAGGCTTTGGTGGATCAACTTCATCTTCGGATGACTGTGATTTTGTACGGTTGGACAAAATGTAACTGATCTGTTGGTTCAATCTCTGCACTTTATTCTTATAATAATCTCTGTCTGATACCAATTCCTCCTTCTCATCTAAAGTTGCTCGGTAGTCTAGCATTAATTGTTGATACTGAAATAATTATCTTATGGTGTTATTTTGTATGTATCATGTACCTATGTTTACAAGAAAAATGGTCGCGGTCATCATGGTCTGCCCCACAACCATGGTTATTGTAACATAGCCGAAACGTTGGGAAAGTAAATTAAAGGTAATTACGTGACAAAGACCCGTGTCAAAATCAAATGTTACTTAACGGCCTTTTAGTGATCGGACGGCAGTATGTACAATGGTAAGTACCTTCTTCTGAAATTTTTCCAATTCCTGCACCAGCTGTTCGTAATCATTATTGGAGCAAACAAAATTGTTAAACTTTTTGTTCCCACCATTTTCCAGGAAGATTTCTTCTTTTTTCTGCAACTGCTTTCTTAAAGCATCAATGTCTCCCATAGCCTCATCTAGCTTGCTTTGCAGTGTTTCCACCTTGATATAATTAAAAAAAGTGGTTAATATGCAGTTAACATTGATTTATATGTTCCTGAAATAATCCTTACCTCTAACTTCAACAAGTAGTTGTGATCCCGAGTTTTAGCCAGAATATCTCCATTACTTATTGTATTTGTTGGTGTAAATCTGTATGTGTTGCTGCTAATATCATGGTTTCTAAGCGGTGTGGTCTTTTTACATTTGAGCTGCTCGACAAGTAGTTTGTATCTATCACGCTCCATACTACACTTATCCAATTCTTTACTCATTATTGAGAGCGCATCCAGTTTACTTTGTAACTTACTCTTGATTACTGAGTTCTGTAACAGCAGATCCCGTTATTTCTTGGATTGTATTTATACGTACATTTAATATACCGAGTGATTAAAATATTACCTCAAGAACATAGTCGTCTAGTTGTTGATCTTGAAACTTAACTTTGATATTAGCTGATTTAAACATGCTGCAGAATGTATGTTACAGGAACAAAATAGAATAAAATCAATATTTTATGAAATATTGTGATTGCGATATAATTATCTGCAAAACTTCAAAAAAGCAGAGTACAAATTTTGATAATGCTTCTTAAATACAAGTAGTGTTATAATTATTAAAATATATGTCTAACTTGAAACACAGCAAATAATTAAACTATGTACTGTATTCACTTGGTATTCACTGCACTGTATCTGCATTCAAAGAGCATATAAGTCTGCATTAATGAACTGGTAATTTACTAATTACAATTACAAATTACAAGTAGGTGTTGATAGTTGATGTTTATTTGACTGGTTGGTTGACTAGTTTGGATCTTTGGTTGTCATGTCATTATTCTGCCAACGTCCGTTTCATGATAGTTTGCCCATAGAACGCCTTATGGCAGAGACACACTTACGTGTCGTGTCGTGGCGCGACGGCGCGACACGCCACTAGCTAATCGCTTTCATACATTTAGTATGGTTATAGACACATTTGGGTGTCGTGTCGTGTCGCAAACGCTGTCTTGCGATTGGCTAGTGGCGCGACGCGCGACACGCCGCGCCACGACACGTAAGTGTGCCGGCGCCATTATGCCGGAAACACACTTACGTGTCGTGGCGTGGCGTGTCGCGCCACTAGCCAATCGCAAGATAGCGTTTGCGACACGACACGACACCCCAAATATGTCTCTAACCATACTAAATGTATGAAAGCGATTAGCTAGTGGCGTGTCGCGCCACGACACGACATGTAAGTGTGTTTCCGACTATATGCTGGAAACACATCTATCTTGCGATTGGCTAGTGGCGCGACACGCCACGCCACGACACGTAAGTGTGTTTCCGGCATTATCCTTGAACCATACCGCCTTTTCAACGCCATTTTTTTTACGCATGTTCAATACATGTAAATGTAATGGTCCGCAAATGTGTGTTGATAGCCACGTTTGCATTTAACTCTGATTAATCTTCTATCTCAACAAACACCAAACGCGTAGAGGGCTATTATCATTGTAGCGAGAGACAAAATAAAATTGAATAGACTCAATTCAATTCAATTCTTTTTCCCTGGCTGCTGTGACAGATTGTCACAATTCTGCCAATGTCCGTGTCATTCACTCAGCCATCCATGCGTATGTCAAAAATAATGTCAACTGTCAAAGTAGTAACGTAATCAATCAATCAAAAATTGTGAGTGAAGATATGAAGATAGTCTATTTTTAATCTTTAATGAGTCGTGGTAGTGTGCTGTGGTTGTTTCATTTTCATTGTGCAAATATTTTCGTTTGATTTTTATTTAGTGTGTGCTGTTTACAATCTCAATGCCATGAATACCGAAAGGTTTCAAAAGAGTAAACTGCGTTTAGCCTAGCACTTAGCAAGAATGGCCGCAACTGGCACCGAAATCGACGACTTCTTGAACGGGCCTCTAGTTTCGTGGGTGAGTGCACAGCCATCCGTGTCTTTGTTTTTATTACTCGCGTGAACCGTGAGACAAAATATCTAAATGTTCCGTATGAATGAACTCGCAATATCAACGATACTTATAAGCTAACAACTTATTGATTGGTATCATGATGATTTTTAGCTATGATTGTAGGTGTTGTTTTTGGATGATTTTTCCAAAAACACATTCAATAAAAAAGGCAGACTTTTTATAATTTAAAATCGCTTTTGTAAGAAATGTGTTTACTGAGTTTATTCGATTATATTTGCATGACATTCTTGTGATATAACAGCGACCTACTATCTTGATTTTATGTGGTCATAGCAACCTAACTCGTGAAGATCAATGAAAGAGAAATAACCAACCAACATGCATAAGTTTTTCTTATCTACTAATAGGTTCGAAACATACTTGCTACCTAAGAAAATAATGCATCTAGTAAGACCAATTAAAACCTTACGTTTCCCAGATAAAATATCACCCATTGTTCATAAGTGGGAGATTTAAACACATACACATTAATAAAATTCCACTTTGAAAGGGAAATGCTATCTGTGCATGAGAACTAAGCTTTCTTAACTTATCTAAGACAGTTTTTAAATTCTGGAAAACAAGCTTTAAACATTATTACAATGAACCTAAAAACTAACATGATATTTTTAATTTTCACACTTGCAATTATATTATAAAAAATCAAACATAGAAGGCAATTAATTAATATTTTCAAAATACATTTCAGCTAAAATCATGCATAGCCAACCCGGAAAGTATAAACGGTTATCCATCCCTATACAATGGCGACATTTTGCATCAAGTCTACCTTCAGATAGATCCAGAACCATCATTTCACATCACAAAGCTGGCCGGATTGGAAGACCAGGCCTTGATTCTGGGTAGAGTAAAGAACTTTGATGCTATTGTAAAGAATGTCAAGGCATTGTATGAAGAAGAACTTGGTATGACACTGTTGGTGGTGCCTGAATGCATTTGTTTGGGGAAATCTCCCGATTCAAGGGAAGGCCTTGAGACTATGAAGCTTCTAGTTCTGTTACTCCTTGGTGCAGCAGTGCAGTGTCCTAACAAGGAACAGTTTATAACAAGAATTAAAGAACTGGATCTAGAGTTACAGCACAATATAGTGGAGTGTATAAAACAGGTAAGGCTTATTGTAAAAGATAACTAATCAATGACCTGGTTTAGTTAGAAATTTACTCCTTAAATACTTACCTACTTGTGTAGTTATAGGTATTTAATTTAGCAAAGGGAAAGTAAAATAAATATCTATCAAGATAGAGTTACTTCACAGGCACTTTTCAAGGAAAGTTTTCCTTGAAAAGTGCCTGAACCAGTGGACTTAATCTCAAAAATGTGTGTTAGCCCATTCGCTAGATAGCACAATATTTTCAGATGTAAAATAGACAGCTTTGACAAAAAAAAAAAAGAAATAAAAGCTAAAAAAGCCATTAAGTTTTTATATACACATGCAACACTTTAGGTTAAAACGAAGAAGCTATAAATAACTGACATCACAAGTAACTTCATGGCATGCCATATAACATGTCATACTTCCTGTAGGCAAGGTGGGAATCGGCCAAGCATTACAAATGATATGAACTAATAGATAAGTAACAGCCAAGTAGGAAAACGTCGCCTATTTAAAAAACCGGCCAAGTGCGAGTCGGACACGCGCGCCTTGGGTTCCGTACTATCATCTATAAAAAAACTTTAACACTTAAATATTTATTTTATTCTGTTTTTAGTATTTGTTGTTAAAGCGGCATCAGAAATACATCTGTGAAAATTTCAACTGTCTAGTTATCATGGTTCATGAGATACAGCCCTGTGACAGACAGACGGACAGGAAGTCTTAGTAATAGGATCCCGTTTTTACCCTTTGGGTATGGAACCCTAAAAAATAGGCAATTCCAATAATATATCTGTATATAATTATCCATTTCCTAGCCTCATATTTTAGTTAGTAGTACTCTGCCTTCTGCCCTGTAGGTTGTGTCTTTGATCCCCACCTAGAACAAACATTTGTATGATGAATATAATGTTTCTTAAATGTACTGTACATAATATAAGTTTTGCGAAAATAAAAAATAAATTATTCAATCAGTATAAATTATTATATATTATTTCTTTATATTAAAGATGCAGGACATATATTATTTAAATTCATTGTTTGGTGAATAATCAGCTATTATCTATTCTAAGCAGTGAGTTCTAAAGTACATTTTCTGTATCTCATTATTATTTTAAAAGGACTCTTGACATCCATAGTTTATTTTTAAACTGAGGCTAGTTGATGCCATTATAGATAGCAGATGTAATGTCACAGTAAAAATAAAAGCTGTAGGTACCTGCTTGTCCTTGGTTATCCAAGTTAGCGTTAACAGGTAGGTAGTTGACGAATTTCACAACTATTTTAAGTAATTCAACCTTGACTTGTCTGCGTAATGTTTACGGCTTGCCATGGCGTAATTGGATTTAGGAGTTTACTTAGGTATTAAGGGATACAGTTTTAGTATTATTCTAAATCGATTTTGGATGAATAACCAGTTAAGGTCACACTCACTCACCTAAGTTTAGTCGGTAGTATGGACCTACCTACAGTAAGAAATAACATTATTTATGATGGAATAGTGCAATTCAGAAAAAGATAGCATTGAATTTACTTCAAAACTATGGTTAGCTTCTGCAATTAATAATTTCATAGTTCCGAAAAAAAAACAACTTTTGATGTTGACTGTACAAGAGTTTTCAATCAATGAATCTCTCTAAGTATCTCCTACAGCAACGAGTTCATTACTTAGGTAGGTAAAGAAAGTAATATTTGATTTGATTGAAAGTAATAATTTAAACTGCCCTAACTCATCCTACATAGACCAATCGCATTAAATAGGTTGACTAGTTTACAACAAGTTAACGAACATATCTTGCGCGTCCAATCTGCATTACCCAGCACATCAGGTTACTTATCTTTATGTAGTATTTTAAAAACATATCATTATATTTTCAGGTCACTGACATGCAAACCGTAGTTCTTACACCAGACGCAGTAGATCTATTCCAATCGCCGACCATGTTCAACCATATGCGCCGCCTCGCCAAAGAAAGGGACCATTATCTGCTAAACTGGGCTTCCTTAGTTCTTCACGAAGGGCTATGTGAGAATGATAGTGAAAATAAAACAACCAAGAGTCGGTCAACACAGAATGTCAATCAGAGTAATGGGGATAGCCAACATTTGGCTGTTGAACTGGCAGATTGGAAAGCAAGGCTGAGAAAGCAGAGACAAGAGCTGTAAGTACTACCAGTTTGAATTCTGTATGACAAGTTTGTCTTCGAGGGGAAAGCATGTTACTAGTTATGTTACACCACTTACATAATAGTTGGCCTGGATTTTGTTTCAAGTCAACAATGAACTATTAAAAAAAAATTATGTTACCATATTTTATTGTAGTCATAACATTATTCATCTGTATTTTTAGAGAAGAAAAATCGGAGCAATTATCAGAATGCCGCGAAGAGTTGGAGCATACGAAGCTGGTTCTAGCCAAGCTGCGCACAGACAGTCAGGAGTGGTTCAATGAGGCAAGAAAGGCGACGGGCTATAGAGACGAAGTCGATGCTCTCAGGGAAAAAGCAGAAAGATGTGATAGGTAATTAATATATTCCTTAGCTATAAATCATCTATAATCTGGTACTTTTTCTGCCAAACTCTACAAAATGATTGTCTATAATTTTAGATTAGAACAAGAAATGCAGAGATATCGAGACCGATTGGCGGACGCGGAGTATTACAAAACAAGAGTGTCGGAGCTTCGAGAGGATAATAAAGCACTGATGGAAACCCGCGATGCGTTGGAGGAACAACTGCAGAGGGCAAGGAAAAGGGCAGAACAATGTTTGACTTTAGAGGCAGCTATGATTAAATTGAAACGAGAGGCCAATGATATTGCTTTGGTAAGTTACTGCAAAGTATTTACGTAATATACTCAATTTCGGCGAAACGTATAGGTTTAATCCGGTTAAAATGTTTTGGTGATAAGTAAATATTTGTTCTAAATCTGGGTGTTGGTACTTATAAGAAATAGGACTATGTATGTTGGGTGTTATTTATTACATAATTATTATTGCCTTTCCAGGAAAGAGACGCAGACCAACAAAGAATACAGGAACTAATTGAAGAAAATAACCATTTACAATACATCACAAAATCGGTACTAAGTGAAAGCAACAACAGTAATCTTGACACGGACAATGAATGCGAGAGCACTCTTGAATCAGGCGAAAATAGTTTATCAGAACAGCTGACCAGTAACGCCCAGGCTAGGGCTTTGAAACTAGAGCTAGAGAACAAACGACTCCTCTCCACAATCGATAGTTTGAGAGAACAATCGGTTTTGGAAAGCAGTGACAAAGTATTAGAATTAGAAAAGGAAAAGAAACGACTGACCCTTAAATCTGAACAGCTACACGAAAACTGCAACAGGGTTATGCAGCAGAATTCAGAGCTGGAAGAAGTGTTCAAAAACGCATTGGAAGAAAACAGGAAACTACAGGATTCGCTAGATAGCAAAAAGACGTTTATAGACAGGCAAGCGATAGATAGAGAATCGGAGAAGAACAAATTACAGGACTTCGAAAAACATTTAGAATCGTTAACCAAAGATAAACAAAGAATACAAATGTTATGTGATTCTATTCAAAGGAGAGCCGATGACTTAGAAAAATCGTTAGATGCCAGAACAAAAGAGCTTAATTTGGTAAAACCAGAAGCGGACAAAGTCACAGGGCTTATAATTCAAACGGAAGAACTCAAAACTAAATTAACCTATAGTGAAAGAGATACACATAATCTTCAGAGAGAAGTAAATAAACTGCGAGAAGCAGTCGAAGAAAAAGACGTTTCTCTCGATAAACTTACAACAGAAATTGAACTCAAAAAGAAAGAGCTCGAGCGATTATCAAAAGAACTTGAAATCAATCAAAGCATAACTAGCCGCTTCAAGGAACTTGAGCAAAGAACTCAAGAATTCAAATCTCAAAAGAAAGTTGACTCTGAAACAATTCAAACATTACAAAAGGACTTAATTTCTGAAAAAGTAAACTTTGACAAATTACGCAATTGTATGGAAAAGCTTGGTGTAAATGCTTTTGAAGTAGTAGGCAGAGATGTTAGTGTGGAAGATTTACTCGAAAAGATTATAACCAACTCAGACCACGAAGGAATTATAAGCGATATTGCTGCTAAAGCTAACCTTCTCAAAATGGTTCCTTGTGACTGCAATCATGATGACGAACTGAAAGAAGAAGATACGTCTATAAATCCACAAATAGAACAACTGACTGCAGATTTGGCTGCATTGCAGGGCTCTTTAGAGAGTAGCCAAGCAGAAAATGCTAAGCTACAGGTCAACATAGCTACATTAAACTCGCAAAATGGTTCATTGATGTCACAACAAATGACACTACATTTAGCCAACAGCCAATTAGCTGCTGAGAAAGAAGAAATCATGAAACAACTGGAAGTTCTGAAAGATAAACAAGATAATTTAATGCGAGACCAAGTTGCTCTTAAAACACTTCATGAGCAATTGAATATGGAGTATGAAGAGTTGCTTAGCGAAAGGGAACCTATAAAAGTTTCTGTAAGAGATTTGAAGGCAGAAAATAGGGAGCTAAAAGAGAATGTGGTCGCATTCGAGAAAAAAGTATCGGAGTTCGAAAAAGAACGTGAAAATCTGAAAGTAGAATCGAGAAACTTAACAAATCTTCGCGCCGAGCATTCAAAACTCAAAGATGACTTTAGGAATCTTTTCACCGCGAGTGATAGACTCAAAAATGAGTACAGAAATATGCAGGAAGAATATAGAAATCTCAGAAGCGAGGTAGCACAATTAAAACTAAGAAATACCGAGATGTCTGGTGAAATAAACACGAAAGTGGAAGTAATCACTAGCATGGAACTAGAAATAAACAAAACAAATCAGCATTGCGAGATGTTGATTCAAATGAACAAAAGTTTGGATGCCGATAGGCGTTCTTTGATGGACCACGTGTCGCAGTTGCTAACACAATATCATGAATTACTAGCACATTCCTTGAAAGACAAACAACATTACCACGAAGAGGAAAAAATGTTTGCCGATAGGGTGAATGCGTTGTGCCGCCAAAAAGAAAAATTGGAAGAGAAAATAATGGAACATTATAAAAAGCTTGATAACTGCACGACTAAAAGACGCGGGTTTGGTGCGTCTTTCGTCAAAAGGGTGCGCAAGGCCGGTACGGATTTAATAAACAAAGTACCGACTAGAAATAATAAAAGAATAGAAGATGCAAGTCGCTCTAAATCACAGCTGACGCTTGCCGGTTCGGAATCCGGAGAATCAGACCCTGGCAGTCAAGACTTGGAAAAATTATCGAAGACTTCTGATCAAGACCAAGGTTCTTCAAACCCTAGCGTTGAATCGCCCAGGCATAGCTCTGATTCCAGTTTCAGTAGAAGATTCGACGATAAACTCTTGAAGAAATCTGATAATGTTGATATGGGTGGGTCTATACCTAGTTTGGATTCGTCGAGGTTGACAAACGAAAGCAATTTCGTTAGAAGATTGTCTGCTGCTTCAATACACAGCGGTGGAGGTGATGATGCGCTCATTAGGGCTTCACTACGAAGACGGCCTCATAAGGCTGTACCTCCATCATCACATCGGAACAGCTTTCAAGGACTAGAAGGAGACACAGGGCTGCCACAAGGTAAGCTATAAGACATGTATGATGACAACAATGGGCTATTTCACAAGATTTTAAAAACCATTTTAGATTATTCAGTAGTGATTATGGAACCCATAAAACAATATTATTTGAAATTCTGATAAGTATTGGCCCTAAAAAATTTAATTAAATATCGTCAATTTAAATAACCCGCAAAAAGTTTTTTTTATGAAAATGGCGTCGCACTAGTTTCTGTGACGTCACATGTTTGTCAAGTTTTTCAAGGCAGGCGAAGACATATTGACAAGCATGCTACGTCATCGTCCATTCGACCACCGTTTACCACCATCCTGACCGTTTTGTGTCACGTGACTGGTGTTGAAAAATTGTTAGTTTTAATTATGGGTTTTTTTTATAAATTATTGTTTATTTTTAAGTTATTTTACTTCATAACGCTTTTCGAAGGCATAATTTACATAGATTACTATCAACAACACTTTATTTTTCATACTGTCAAATAGCCTATTGTTAGGGTTTTTAACTGTAATAATATTCTTTTCGTTTTCAGCATCAACACCAACTCCTGTTTTTGGGACGGCCGGTTCTCGGCGCACAGTTTACGTGGCAGATGATGATCCGAATGTCAACCTTAATACAAAGCCACAGAGCACACCCATCAAGGAGAATCCAACCTACTTGGTTTACAATAGAATATCAACAGTTATTGGGGATGGTGCATGCCAAAGCATCCACGAAAGAACAACTAATGATAGAATCGAACCTACACATAATGTTGATGAAAATATACAAGAAAGAGACGAGTCAAGAAATGACTTGCAATCGAACAATAGGACTGAGAAAACTGACAACCCAAAAGAATCAGCGATTTGGTATGAGTATGGATGTGTTTAAAATGTGGAAACTATGTAACTTGTTGTGTATGGAAATGTGTAAACAGACTGATAAGATGCCTTGGATATGTTAGTCGATTTTCGAAATCGCTTGTGTGAATTATATCTGTAATTTTATACTTACATTTGGCAATATTGGCAACTAATGGATTTATGATAAGATTATAATTCAGTATTACTTTGGCATTTATTTTTACGTATTTACCGCGGAAATGGCGTGGAATATCGAGCTTTAAACCAGTAGCTTTTGGAATACCAATACCTACATAAGTACATACACATTTCCAAGATGAAATAACGAATTTTGTTATTCTCTCTTATTTTATATGAATACTCCCCTGATATTAATTGTGAGGCTACACATCATTGATTTGTAAATAATCTAAGTATATTTGTTTTAATTTTTGATATAGTTTTGTATACTTACTTACCTACCTAGGTTTTGAGAGTGTGAAAACTTCGAGAGAAAGGTACTGTGCCTTGCCAGTGATTCTGTGACTACTAATTTAAATAATTTTGGTTCCCTATTATCTTTTAAGCATAATAATTTTCGTACGTACAAATATACACACTTGCTATCTTCTCTGTTGGCATTTGAGATTTTTATTTTTAAAAACAGATTAATTGTAACACTTATAATACCACTTTTTCGGTAAATTAACAACTATTATTAATTGTAGTATGAACTATTTATTTTTATATTTTAAGAAATACAACCACACATATCCCAGTACAAATGAATTGAATGTGATTCTATCAGCAAAATGCATTATTGTAATGGCGGCTAGCTATGATGCTTCCAGTGTACTTAGTTTTAACTTATAAGACTTGACTTATTATGTCCATGACCCTTCCTATAGTTTAAATACCTACCGATTTCCTGTTATAATTGATAGATCTCGCACACATAGAACATTTGGATATTTTAATAAAAACTTATCAAATTATAATGTCAGCCAACTTTGGCTTCATATTATATCTGTCTTGCATTCCTTCCAATAGCTTTATTGTCTAATTGGCCTCTGTGTGCGAGGATTGAATGCTAGAAAATATAAAGAATTAGAAAATGAAATGAGAATTGTATACAAGCATGTATGTAAGTAGTGCCTGTTTTTATGTAACTGCAACAGCAATTCAAGTTATCTGTGATGTAAGTAGGTACCTACTCGTTGCACCCTATCTAATGAGGCATTAAATATGGGGCACCAAACTGAAACTACTTTTTTGTTCCCTCATTTGACCGCTGATATTATGTTAAATTATGTAATTTATGTTTGTTAAATAAAATCACAGCCCTGTAAAATATTTATGGTTTAGTAATATTTTACAGATCTATTTGTGATTGTCTGGTGCTTTTAAATTGAGTGCTTTGATTGGCAGTTGCTAAAAGTTCAGTCTGATAGTTTATAAATACTTGAAGACGAGGGTTTTTAATGTACTAAATTGTGCCCAAAAATGTTTTATTGTTTGTAGAAAATTGTGTGATTGATAGAAAATAGGACTTTTTTTAATTCTAAACATTGATTAATGACTATATTCACTGCTGAAAAATAGTTTCTGTGCACAATATGTTTCTAAGCGACTCTTTCTTCAATTTCTCAGGTCAAACATAATGCAGTATTGTATTTTAAATAATATGTTAAAACCACTCTTTAGTAGTTAGCCTCTCACCGAATTTATAATTAAGCCCATGTAAAACTTGAATAATAAATAACAGTACAGTTTTTTTTATGATATTATTTATCTTAGGTACTTTTTATTACATGCCTTTACTTTAACTATATTTGTCTCTAGGATTTTAGTTACCTACTAGAAATTACATGCTGGTTACATATTTTACTCTCCTTATAATAATTGGTTTTAAAGTCAATAAATGTGTACATAACTAAAGAGATCCATTGCAATTTGGTTCAGTCTTGACTTCCCACTGTAATACTGGATAAGATTGTAAAGGAACTTTGAATGGGTGCCCTGAAACTACCGCTTTCCTTCCTGGCTCCACTTTTGGCAAATGAGAAAAAATACACTGGAACAAGAAAACAGCACAGTTCAGAAAAATTATAGCCTAGGAAAATACTCTTAGCAAAAGCCAAAAATAAATATGGATTTACCTTAGGTCTTTCATCTTCTGTAGACATGTAGCTGATACACATTGTCTTAGTAGTATGTCCCCAAAGCAATTCCCCATCACCAGTTTGAGAGTCAAATCTCAATGCCAATGTACCACCCAATCTCTCTGGGACATCCCACAAAAAAGGTGATTCTAAAAAATTCTCTTTCAAGCACTTATTAAGTCCTAATGTAGGTGTAGGATCTAGCAGACTTTCTGCTGTGCATTTGGCTAGTTGTGTGCGAATCAAGTGCTCTCCACACCCCGAAGTACAAGAAGCTATTGAAGGTTTTGTGCCATCTCTACTCATCACTGCCCATACACCACTACCAAAGGACGCAGCTTGGCCAACTCTACCTTCATGTTTCAAGGATACACCTCCAGAACTTGCTCCTGCAGCCACTACACCATTTGAATCAACACATATGGCACCAACTGTATCCAGTGGACTAAATTTCACATCATTTTGTAACGAGTAGCGTTTTAATTTTCGTTTGCAGTGCTTGTAGTTACGAAAAGCTCTGGTCGAGATCATTTTTATGTCATCAACTATTTCTAGGCCCATTTTTTCAGCCCAAGACCGTGCTCCCTGGCCTGTAAGTATGCAAGGGGGAACTCTACCCAAAGAAAGATTATCACATTGTTTTTGACACAAATGTTTGGCTAAAGTTATAGGGTTCCAGACATTGGACACAGCCCCACATGCCCCGAAATGCAATGTCTGGCCATTCATGATTGAAGCATCACACTCAACAGATCCATTCCAACTGAGGTTTGATCCGTATCCTGCATTGGTCAAAGAACTATTTTCTAATTCTGAAAATGATACAAGTTAAGTTTAACAACCAGGGTAAACATTTGTAATAGCTACACTATAATGACATGTTAATTTACCAACTATAGCCTTCTCAACAGCTTCCACAGCATTACCACCTTGGCGTAGAGCTTCTGTTGCTTTTCTACAAGCTTGGTAACAAGTTTTCTTGTACTCCTTCTTTAAAGAGTCACTGTGATACCCTGCACCTAGAAATAGAGTAGAGATTTGAATATTGTCTTGTAGGTGATATTTCGGTAGGTTTGGTACCTTCGCCTTAAATAAAAAAGCTGACTAGTAGGCAGTACCTAAGCAAGCACACTTTAGTTGACTTACCACAATGGACAGCAATAAACCCGTTCATAGCAAATCTTTGTGGATTGATTGTTTGTTGGATCTATAAGTATCTACATAGTTCAAAGCAAGCGCAAGGCATTTCTTTCAGCTTTTGTATACAGATATGCTCTTCGTAGATTTTACTACAGTAAAATCTAAAATCTAGCCCAAAGAGCATATAAGTCATCTAGTACTAGTAGCTTTGCTTTGGCTTTGCTAGTAGCCTTGTAGTTGTAGCCTATTATTCCACAGTTTTGTTTGTTTATGGCGACGAGATGACCGAGTTGCGATTGCGAAAAGGTGGGTTCGTTCGTTCGCAAATTGCGAACGAACGAACCCACCTTCTTACCGATCTCCGATCAATCAATCCATAGAGTAATGGCAGAGACACACTTACGTGTCGTGTCGTGGCGCGACACGCCATTAGCTAATCGCTTCCATACATTTAGTATGGTTAGAGACATATTTGGGTGTCGTGTCGTGTCGCAAACGCTGTCTTGCGATTGGCTAGTGGCGCGACACGACACGTAATGGCAGAGACACACTTACGTTTCGTGTCGTGGCCTCGTGGCGCGACACGCCACTAGCTATTAGCTTTCATACATTTAGTATGGTTAGAGACACATTTGGGTGTCGTGTCGTGTCGCAAACGCTGTCTTGCGATTGGCTAGTGGCGCGACACGCCGCGCCACGACACGTAAGTGTGCCGGCGCCATAAAGCAGTAAAGTTAAGAGTAGGATAGGAAGGAACAAGTCAATCTTCTCGGTTGTTCCGAACAACCGAGAAGATTGAATGAAAAAGGGGTGGAAAGATTGGAGGAATGAATAGAGTGAAAACGAACTTGATTTTTCCCCCTTTCGGGCAAGCTAGTCGTAGTTGATTAAATTTATAGCTTTTGCCGCTCATGTTCCTTCGTGAAAGGTACATATTTATGCCATACTTTCAGAGAGCAATAAATTATTTTGGAAACATTCTTGTTTTTTCTTTCAATGTGTAATATCAAGGGGTGGGAGACATAAAGATTGTAGATAAATAATTTACTTATTTATTTGAAAAATTATGTATTTACTGTACAATATTATAATGACTCTGCTGTCTACTTTTAAAAATATATCTAGATCTAGTTACAGTGTAAAATTGTGATGCATTATTTGATTGTCTTCCCGGCCATCATTACTCCAAGCACAAGTGCAGTAATAGTGAATCCTTGTGCGACTATTCTCATTCGCATCATTTTCTGGGACATCTTCTTTTTGCCTGTTCTGAAACTCCATAGGCCGTAAGACAAAGCACCAGTAGTGGCTAGGCAACCTAAAATATTGGATCATAGTTAGGTTTATTTTGGTAACAATAAATAGGTAATTCAATTTATGATTATAATGTAATTTATAATCTAATCTTTTTTTTAATAGCATTGCAATCATTTAATTTAACCTCTTATTGGTGGATAAAAATTCACTTCCTGCGTTGGGTCTATATTATGAGGAGCTTGAAATAAATACACCAGTTTGCAAAAGGGATTCCTGAACAATAAACCTACTTATGTACTCATAGTATAATTGCAAGTTTATGATTTGATGCTTGTGTCTCAATAACTGTGTTACGACTGAACTAATTTAGTAGATATGTGGAGTAGATAAGCACATTTTGTTCAGGCACAAGGGGAGCTGCAATGAACATAAGACATTCAGTGAAAAAAAAATATTCTAGTGCAGAGAAATTAGACATTGCTAGCTACAACAAACATTGCATAGCATGTGCAATATACATTTTAATTGATTGTATAAATTACAAGACCTTGGTGAATCGGGAGGTAATACAATAGGTATAGTACAAACCTAAAGGAACAAACGGGTTTTCAGATATTTTTCTAAATAATTTATCTTGGGTGGACTCAACATGATGCGTATTTCCCATTTCTTGACGTAATTGCACCCAATCCAGATCGGTTGGTTCTTCGTTAGCCATGTTTAACTTATTACTCAATTTTTAAGTTTCGAGTTTCAATGTATTTGGTAATTAAAATATTTGGTATTTTTATGTATTTTTCAGTAAATCATTTTTACAATCACAAGACAAGACGACAAGACAAGAAGATAATGCGGGCGAGCAGCGAGCAGCGAGTAGTACGCAGCAGTAAGTCAGTGAGCTTGAGCTGTCAATGTCAAACCGGATGGAACGAAGTTCTTTTCGATTAATTAGTGAAGGAATTGTAATAAAATTTTATTTCTTTTAAATAAGGGTAAAATCAACTAATTCTAATTCTAACCTTAAAACTAAACTAATCCGTCAGTCAGCCATCATTGTTTTGACTTTTGATTTTGATTGTTTCTATTTGTTTGTTGGTTGGTTTGCTAGGCTCGTGGCCGTGGGTGGTGTTGTGAAATAATTTCTTCAGTGGATTCATAATGGTGCCTACTACATCGTCATCTGATATTGTAACAGTAAGTTTGGTTCTTTATGATTCATAATATACAAGTTCTACATTTTTTCCATGATGAAGAAGTTGCTTTTAGAAAAATGGGTTGGGCGTGCAATATGGGTGCCTCGCAAGTATGTTTTTGCAAGGTCAGTTTTTTGCGACGAAAAATACATCTTTCTGATAAAAATAATAATAAAGGTTTAGAATACTACGACTAGCTGAGTTGTGTGCGGTAGGTCAAGCAGTTTCCATGTTTCTTTTCTACGCGGTTGTATGGGCTATGGGATATGTTTCATTGATCTACCAGAGTTTCTACCCATCAGGTAACAATAAATGGTACCGTTGTAATAAAAAAATAGAAATACCTAATAGAATCAAAAAATGTTTATTTGATATACCTACACACAAGAATACAGAAAGGACATTCAGATGAAGAGTAAGGCAAAAAGCACATAAACACTTAGCTAAATAAGTACTTCTAACCAGTACCTACCAGTATTACTAGTCTCACTTGTTTACCATAAGTGGTACAAAATCACAAATGCACAGTTGCCGTTAAGATTATTATCAGAGTAGTCAAACTGCATATTATAAACTACCACATAACTAGGTGTGTAATACTAGTATATAAAAATTATATCAATGCATCCTTCAAATTGTCTTTTTACCTATCAGTGACTGAGCCCATGCATGAATGTCTAAGTATGTAGGACCTATTTACGGGTATCTTGAGCACCTACATAAAATCTTTTTACCTAACAGTGTGGCCATGATCAATGTAGATTTTAATAGAAAAGTTATGCCTTTTAAAATAATTATGTTTATCCTAAACATGTTAGTTGTACAATTAGTCCAATTTATGTCCCTGCTGTAAAGTACCTACATTAAGATGGCTTACAGTTTATAACAATTTGGTGTGTTTGTTTCAGATGACTTCATTTTTGATAACTTTGATTTCTTTTGAGTCCAGAGTGTCTTGATAACCCACATCTAAAACTTTAGTTATTATTAATTTCACCTATCTTGCTCTTATCACCGAGAGAAACTCTATACCTTTTTCATTCCTTTTAAAATGTCATTTAACTGAAACAATCTTATCATTGTCTGCTCAAGATAAATTACCATTCAGTCTTGAAGTTTTAATCAAGGTAGTTGTTTTGTTCAGCTACATTTTTTATTCACTCAGTATTGTTAATTCCTATTGTTGTTAAACTCATTGAGATGGCATCAAGTGACCCTGAAATTAAAGATGGATTCTCGCTTCCTGTCTGGATGAAGACCAAACCCACCAGGTATGTAATCTTTTAAGTAATTGGCACCTATGGTCTATTAAGAAAATATAAGTTAATAGTATAGTAAAGAGCAAAACCAGATTTTTGCAAACTTTTGCCTGTCTGTTAAGCATGTCCAGTAAATCTAATGAATAGGACCAAGCTAAAGGTAGGCAATATCAATAGGTGTATACAATATATTTGGTGCTAACTGTAAAAGTTCATACATTATACATGGCAGAAACACAATGACATAATTTTTGGTAGGTTAGGAAAATATAGCTCGGAAACCTTAATCTCCCATGCTAGTTGAAAACTTGTGTTTATACTATCTTGGGTATCTACCATATTTTCTGAAAGTCATTTTTGCATCACAACAGCTCAAAAACAAAACAGCTGGTTAATAAATACATAAAAATACACCAGCAAAATCATGCTATTTGAAATTAGCTAAATAGGTACGGAAAGTGAATTTTGCTTATATGTGAATGAGCCTTTAGCTTTGAATGCAGAGTTTAAAGCAAAGTTGCATCAAAAAAATACATTATTTTGTAACAAGGATAATACTTCTAAAGATACATTATACATTTCATGATAAAGTCTGTGATTTTTGCTGTTATCTGATAGTTTATTGCTGATTGTGGAACTGATTGTACTGAAGATTGTACATTTTAGGTAAATTTTGCATCTTTGTGTAAGTATAATCTTAAATAAATAAATAAATAAATAAATATTGGCGGACTTTACACTCAGCGCCATCTAGCCCCAAACTAAGCAAAGCTTGTACTATGGGAACCAGATAACTGATAGAATACAATATATATATATATGTAAAAATGTATATATACATTTTTTTTTGTAAATACATACTTATTATACATACCCAGACACAGAACAAACATCTATGTTCATCACACAAATATTTGCCCTGGGTTTGATTATTATTATTATTCAATCCGATCAAACCCACAACCTACAGCGCAGAAGGTGTTTGAAGGTGAATAATCTTTACTTATTGTAATGAACTTGTATCTCAGGGACATTGTATGATATTGAAAATTTATGAGAGCAATTATATCATTTGTTTTCATTAAAAATGATATCATTAAACTTTGAACCTTTATTGGCTACTAGCTGCCCGAGATCACAGATCAGATCACAGATCCAGAGATCACAATTTTTTTGAAAATAAAATATGTCCAATAGTTTTGTATTTTATTAATTACAAACAAAAATATTAAAATACAAATGTTTCCTCCTTATAATATTAAGTATAGATTAGTGTAGATTAGCGGGCAGTAAAGTTTCATTCCATAATAATATCTCTTGGAATCATTGCTTTGAATCATTCCATTGTGGAATATTCCATCAACCATCATGTTAGTATAATACAAGTAAATAGTAGGTACCTACCCGTAATACCTTTGTGTAGATAAACCGTTTTCATATTCATAGATGTGGAAGATGATAAATTACGTCTAGTAATGACTTGCAGATTGTTATCTTCTATTTTCCTTAGTAGAAAATACAAATACAATTTTTAAAACCAAATCGGACCAAATATCTAAGACAATCAACTTATGTATAAATACCTTACTTACTTACTCATTAATCTCGTAATGTACTAGACCAAAACGATATTTCCTGCTCCCTAGATAATATGGCACTGACGAGTTCACCTTGTCTTCATCATCAGATCAGCTTCGATATTAAAATAATACTGATTGTAATTAGAGTTTGATAAGTTTTTATTTATTTTGATTGAGAATAATGTTTGAATTCATTAAAATGTATAATTTCGTAGTGTAGATAACACAAGGATCATTATGCCATCCTAACATTGAATTTGCGGCACATAATACAAATAATAGACGTAACAGTAAAGTAAAAAAAAACTTTCAAATTAGAAGGCTCGTCTGTTACGTTTGTATTTGTTTAGATTAGAAGTTAGCGGCAATTCACAAGTCGTGGGTTATTCATTATGCAAATTATTTAAGTACCTACTTATACTCGTATTAGTGAACTTTGTTCACATGAAGTTGTTGTCAACCTCAGCTGTACCCTCTTACGGGTTGAGGTTCAGAAATTCCTTTCTTAGTCCACCCTTACATCATGAAAGGAAGATCTAGAACGGCAGCCCTACTTGGAGGGTCCAAGTAGGGCTGCCGTCCGTCCGGGTTTCCCCGGATTTGTCCTAGTTTAGAGGGCGTCCGGGGAGCGTCCGGGCAGGTTTCATTTGTAGTCCGGGTTTAAATTTGGCCACCCGCGACACAAGCACTGTGCCGGAATTGTGAAATCAACTTTTCGAGAGCCGTTTGTGAAATATTAAGCTTTAAATTGAAATTTTCACATGTCTTGTCCTGGTTGCCAAATTTTAGAGATGGCCCTACCTCCAAGTTTCATGCTTCTAGGACTAATACGGCTGTGAGTTGGTTAGTCAGTCAAAGAGTTTTGATATTAGATGAGTATGTTTAATTCTCTGGGTAGAGTATGCGTCGTGTCGAATCAATATTAGCGAATTAGTTTTATTGTTGATATAATTTACCTTAACTAGGTTGTGTAGCAGTACATCTACATATCCACGTTTTCAAAAACATGCCTCGTAAGTCTAAAAGCTTAACCCTTAGACTCGATTGTCACCTATCATGCCATAGACCCGTAAACTCGCGCACTGTCATGGCGGCGCGGCCTGATATTTGCCGACTTTTACAAGAATGACGATAATTCTGAAACTACTTAGAATTTTTACTTGAAACAAAAAGTAGACTGTTCTCTGATAATACAATTCTGAATTTCAACAAAAATTCCATATGACTTATGGCCTCATACACTTCCAATTTCTATCTAAAAATGGACCAATTGAAAAATGAGACGTGTTTTGGTAAAATAAATATTTTTGGGAATATTAGGCAACTTTGGAAAAATGAGGAATGCTTATTGTAATCTTGAATAAAAAGTCTAAAACCCTATCTATCTAGTTTTAGTCTTCTATAAATATTATGTGCTATAAAACCCTTAGAAAAAACGGACCCTTTACTGAGAGTTAGATAGTTACTCACATTTTGTAATAACAAGTAATCTACGATCATATGTCCAATAGAAAAAAAAACTAGTTACATTTGAAAGAAATATATTTATTTTATTGAAACACTTACCGATTTATAAAAATATTCAACAGAAAAGAATAAATGACGTAATAATGAAATAGGCATCCATTTTTCGTCTGCTTTTTCTTTTTCCATATACTCATACAGCAGAGGTCTTTTAGGTGAAATAAAACAAGGTATACTGTAGCGGAATATTAGTTTTTTCTCTGATACATTTATTTATGATGTAAAGCAAATACATAATAGAAGAAAATCATCTTCAAAGTCATTACAAATTTGTATGCAAAACACGGAGTCAAATAGTGATGTACCATGTTGTCGATGTTATCGATAAATCACGTTCACGTTCGAAACATGGTAGGTACCAAACCTAATAGATCTAAAAATAATCATGAAATGGAGATATAAGTACATGAAAGTTCTTACGGTAAAACATGGATAAAACGAAGTAGTTTTTAATCGATAACATAAAAAAAAACAACTTTTTCTGTGTACCTACTGATTTACCTCTTAGGACCTCTTATGAACTTCAATCATTAAATTTATTGATAAAGCTGTAATAAATATCATTAAATTTATTGATAAAGCTGTAATAAATAAAAAAAACTGCTACTATAGGGAACGTGCAGGAACTATATATAACCACATTACAATACCCAAATTTTCCTTGCACTGGGTAAGAAAAAAACTACTACGTGAATTAATAAAATAAACCAAAACCAAAACAAATAATAACAAAACTGAAAATTCCAACACCAAAATACACAATACCAAAACCAATGTAAGAAAAATAAAAAAGCAGAAGAAACCACATTACGTTTTACAAATTATTGACAGAACAATAAATAAAAGCAGTTTTTCACATTAATACCTCAAATGCTGTAAGTACTGTAAGTAAATCAATATAAAAACCACACCGAAATTTTATAAATTACTCACGCAACAAGAATGTATTGTGTTTTATACCTGAAAAACAATAATATGGTGTCAGTTATATTTGTAGCAGTGAGATACGATTACGCTCTGTCTCAAACTCTTCTTTCTCTCACTGTCTGTCATACTCTTCTCACAACACAATAGAACAACACACAACAACACAAACAAAAGCAACAATGTGTCAAATAGATGAAGAAATAATGAAGGACTAAGGAATAGTATGGAATTGTTCGAAACAGAAATCCAAGCAGAGCGATACCTTACACTGTGGACATTCGTAAGCAGTTCTGCTCCCTCTACGCCCATTCGCAGTACACCAAACGCATTGTCGACGTCCCAAGTTGGAAGAATGCCGGACATTTGCCCGCATCTCATCAGTAATCGGTATACGCCGTATAAAGTGCCGCTCTGTAAGACGTTCTGCAGGGAATTGGGAATGGGATATACGAGGACGTGGAGTGGGATTTTGGGGATTCCGTAATGGAATGTGACTGCGATGGCAGTCAATGATGGACTGGACGAGGGCTAAACGAAATGTCAAAGAACTTATTTTGGTATTGCTGGATTTTTCCAACAAAATCCTTGCATTTTGAACCGTGATATTAAGAAGGCGTTTGAAAAGTTTTCTAGTCCATTTGACACATTGTTTTCTTTCGACTAAATAGGGCTCAAGCATTTGATCTAATCGATCAACTCCACCCATCCCGTGATTATAGTCTTCGATCAGTTCAAGCTTAAAATGGGAAGATCGTCCTGGTCTAGCTTCTTTATGTACCTGGGTCACGCCATGGAAGGTGGATAAACAGGTAAGCCGCTTACGGTCTTGGAGAGCGACAACCATGACATCTCCAGATTGTCTAGCAACGAACTCACCTTCAACCAACGGGGTCCTCTGTATGACCGCAGGCACCTTTCGACGAGATGGTCGAAGTGTTCCGACACAATCTGTTCGTCTGCGTTTGAGGTACCTCGCAAGCATCGGGGAGTTGAACCAATTGTCCATGTATAGTACGTGACCCAAATTTAAAAGAGGCTGGACAAGTTTAATCACTGTCGAAACACTCGAGGGAAGTGTGGAGTTGGTCGTCCGGCGGCCTACATAGATGAAAAATGACCATAAATAGCCAGTCGAGGATTCACACAGTTGAAAAGATTTTATTCCGAACCGAGCCGATTTTGTTTTTATGTATTGTTTGAAACCAAGCGGACCCTTCCAAAGAGTCAATGACTCGTCAATACAAATATCCTGACTTAGCCTGTAATTCTGTTGAAACTTTTCATTTAATTGGTCTATAACGGGTCCCATAGGGTACAAAATGTTGTCAGGGTTATTTGTATCTCGCGACCCATTGGCTAAATGGAAGGCTCTATTTACATTCCAGTACCTGTCTTCAGAAAACATGGACCGGAAAATTTCTGTACGCAAAATTGTGTGCTTAGAGAAGCAACTTTTTATGGTGGGCATTTTATGAATGCCCAACATCATCCAAAATGCGAATAACATCAGCAATTCATGTATATTCGTTTCATACCAATCTCGACAAAACTTGGCACTCTGAACCCCCTGGGCATATCGATTCGTTTCGCTCACTATATGGGACAGTAAAGAATCATCCCAATAGGAGCGAAACGCATCGTATGCATTCTCAAATATTCTAGAAGGCCCAGAGGATTCAGGTACAAAAGTTTCTTTCACTCCACTCCACTCATCCATCGACATCCATACAAACTCTTCACTATCATCATTCTCCACATCACTCGCATCTTCTTCAACCTCAACATTCATCGCTCTTCTTGTACTCCTTGCACGCATCGTTCTTTCTCTTCCAGTACGTACAGCCGTCACTCTGTCTATCTCTTCTCGCAATGGCGCAGGGAGCTCTTCGTTAGAAGCAAAACGCTCAACCAAGGGCTCACTGCGCGACCAACCAGTACGTCTTCCCACTCCTCGTCTCTCACCACTACTTACACCTCGTCCTCGACCTCTACTTCGCCCGGTACGCCCGCCCCTATTTAAATAAATTCTGCCGCGCCCTCTGCCACCGTCACTGACGTTGGCAGCATGCATAGGTGCATCACCAGCTCCAGGCTGCGGAGACCCACTGCGAGGAGTACTGTAAATGAGAAGTACAAATAAATATACTTTCACTGCACTGAACATTGATAAAATAATAAATTTACTACTTACATAGGGCTAATTGCCCGTAAAACTGCCGTGTGAGCCTGCTCCAATTCATTGTCCTCCTCATCGTCACTTTCACTGGCCCTGTGTACAATAAAAAAGCTTTTAGAGGGGGGGGGGGGGGGTCACCCTACTCTAACAAAACATTGCGCTTCAAAGCATAATATTTCACGAACGAACCCATACCATGTTTAAAAGACTTCCAATGACACCCATAACAACATAGCAATACTTACACAACGCCCGCGCCGGGTTCTGGCATCGCCATGGGTGCTAAGGAGCCATCATCTTGCACCAAAAACACTTGTGATTGAGGTTGTAGCTGTAATAATACAAAATTACTGTAACAAAACAAAAATCAACACTTTTTTTATTTATATATAATATGACACAAAAATAAATATAATACATATATTATATAATATTTGTGACTAACTTCCAGACTGGCCATCTCGTTCTCCAGGTCCTCGTATCTGTTTTCCTCGATCTCCTCAACAACATCGTCATCTGAATCTAATTCCTCGTCGTTGAGGACATCAAGAAACTCATCTGGCACGCTCGATTTTCCTGGATTCCACATCTAAAAACACAAAATTATAAATAAAATACATTTATTTCAAGTAACACAGACTCATAAATAAAGCACTTGTTTTTTCATTCTATATTTTTTAGCAATAACCAATTCTTATTATTTTATCAAATCAGTGCAAGACAGATATGAGACGATCATTATTTGTTATTTGTAAGATGTCAATAATTTTATCGACACCAATCACATCGACCTTACGATGAAATCACTACGGCGCGAGAACAACACAATCAAAATGGCGGTCATAAATTTTACACCTTCGCAAAAATAATACAAAATTTACAAAAATGTAATCGTATTAGAGCTAAAATATATGCAAAACAAAATAAAACAATTATTTTCTGAAGTATTCTTTTACACGAATAACTATCAAAAGTTTATTTTGGCCAAAATATCAGTCTTCAAAATAGACAGAACACAGAAAAGTTTCATACCAGTTAGTAGAAAATGATAAAAATAACGTAATTATTGCACGATAAGTTCAATTTATGCTAAAATTACTTAGGTAAAAGATCAATATCTATTTCTAATTTAGAATAATTACAAACTTCACTCACCTTTCTCACGAAAACTTTTATTTTTGTAAACACAAACAACACGCATTTGGTCGTAAAGAACAACTGATTTCAAAATGGAAGTGCTTGATGCCAAAGACAAAGAACCACATGTATTATACGTCAAATTCAAGAGCACATTGTCCTCTCTTTCTTTTATATACAAACCCTGAATGGACAAAGCAAGAGGGAAACACTACAATGCATTTTTTGTTAAGTTGGTGTATGCGTATAGATTCGTACGCATTCCGAGTCAACGGTAGTATGGAATGTGCGTATGAATTCATACGCATTCCGAGCTTAAAGGTTAACAAATGAATTCGTCATACCTAATGTTTTATTTAAGGCATACATTAATCATTCATAGTCACCTTCATTATTTATTTTATTTTAACGTCGGAACTATTTGTTTATTTGCCCAAGTCATGTGCAGTGACGAGTTCCTCGGTTGCGTTGCGACTGAGACGCGAGGGGCGGGATCTATTAGCTGCGAGGCGAGGCTAATGTTGGTATGATGATTAAGGTGTTGTACCATAGTAGGTACTTGTAGTTCCTAATTCTATAACACAGGAAATCCTAGTGTGGGGTCAGGACTATTGACTGCTGGGTGTTATTTAGTTACTGGGTGTTATTTAGTTAGTTTAGTACTAGCACATTGTGGTGGTTATCCTATACATAGAAGCGCTTTTATAACGGTATTTTTTTTTGGATGTGGTCGTACACGTTCATGTTTTTAAACTAAGCCTTTGCTGGAACTAGCCATGAAAGGTATGCGTATGCGCAATCGTATTCTGGGTGTATGATAGTGATAGGCGAGGCCAAATATCTGACCTTTGAATGGGTGTAAACGGGCCTCATATTTTTATTTACTGCCTTGCCTAAAATATAACTTTATAGCGTTTGTTTCGACATTGTTAGTAAAAGTTATTAGTACCTGTTGACTTTCTTATAGCAAGGGCGCATGACGCCAGTCGATCGATATTGATAGGAATGATCGATGTGTATGATTTTTGTGTTACCAGCTGAAAAACCAACCTTATCATTGTTTAATAATAGGCTAGCCTGCAACGTTGCCCGTGTAGAAAGTGTTTTCTATACAAACATCTCTCCAGCCACTGCGCCATGAAGGCGACACCGCTAGGAACTTCTCCTATGTCTATCTTCAGTTAGAGTCATTTATTTCTAAGAATACATGTAATTTTATGGCTTAGATGTGCTGTAATATATTTTATGAAAGCAGCATTAGTTCGCGGCCATAACAGACAGGAGATATATGTAGGTATTTGATTCATATTTTGATTGCCCAGTAACTTAAAAAAAAATCCAAGTTATCAAACTTAATTAACCTAGGTACCTACTTAGTTGTTTAATCAGTAAGTAACTTACGTAATTTTGTATTACTTATTGCATCAGTGATGATGATGACACAGTCATACAACAAAATTTAATACATTAGTTTGTTAATTTTCCATTTATTTTTTAAATGTTCCGCAATCATACCTATTTAATTCAGCTCGTACAACTCATACCAATATTATTCGACTTAGGGACATTTTGGTATCCAATGAGACAAAAAATGCAAAAGGTATCTGGTCTACCTGTGCAAATGCATGTTATGAAGTCATAATAAGTATATTTTACAAGACTTTGCTCGCGGCGATGGGCTTGCAACCTGTCGCGTATGGATTGCTAACTACTGCAAAATGTGGGCATGTGCCAAATATATTGTTTGGACGTGCCTCTGACTACCCCCACTAGACATCTTCAAAAGATCTAAGCGCCTGGAGATCTGAGAGGATGTTTACCTTACTTGGGGATTACAGTCGTGGCACCTATTTGTATGTAATATACCAAATTTCATGAAAATCAGTTCAACTACCGTTACGAGACTTGATTGAGTAACAAACAAACAAAAAAGATTCAAACTTTTGCATATTGGTACCTACATAGGTATACCTAATATTAGTGTGATAATAAATTAAGATTGTAGAAAACGTGTTATTGTTCAGCCATGTTTTCTTTATCAATTGCAATTCTGTTTGCCCTCAGCAACACGAGCTGATAAATACAAATGTCAATATTATTATTCAAGTTTACTTTTAAACCCCACACGTTGTGCTTTATCGCTTCTTATTATGATCTTTGTTAGTTTGACCAATGACGCTGCGGTCCTTAGTTGCAAACAACAAGGTACCCGCTGGTCTAGCGAAATCAAATTAAAATTCAAAAATCATTTCAATAAAATCACAAGGATCACTTTGAAACGTCTTAACGCGACCAAACCTAGAAGAATCAGGCTTGGGGTCTATAATTTTTTTCAATGATCCTTTCCATAATGCTATGTAGAGCTCCAGTGTGGTGCCGATCGGACAAGGTGAAGGCTCAAACAAGATTATGAATTAAAATGCTACATGAGCATCCGAGAAAGTTTAATGTCGCAACTGGCGATATTTCAACTGTTTGAGCATGGTAATCAAAGAATGAAAGAAGCATAACTCTACAAAAAAATTACGTCCACGACGCTACATTGAAATGCGGGTGTTATCCAAATGAAGTTATCGCGTTTTCAGCATAACTTTTTTTTTTATTAAATACATAAGATCACGGCTATATTTCCCAAGAAAGGTAAACATTTTCTCAGATCTCAGATCATACGTATTGCGTTATCATGTTTTTATGGAACTAACATTTATGGTAGAGTACCTATGTTGCAACACGTAGTACCTAAATACGTGAGCACTTGTTTGAAATTACATGTTACGTATTGCACGGTATATTGCACGGTCAAATTTATAGCTTAACTTTACTGAAGTTTATATAAAACAGCTGGACTTGTTTGTACGATTGTGTTTTATATTCTGAGTATGCACTTAGGTTGGTAAGTATTTGGTTAGCATTGTTTTTATCTTGCTGCATGCAGTCATAGTTAGAACCTGAGAGGGATTTACTTTATTTGTTAAAAGCTCGACTTTCCCACTTAACATGGCATGCACTTGTGTGATGTTTATATTCTGACAAATTGATTATTAGACGCAGATAGAGATAATAAAAGTACCTATTTATGTTGTTTTTCACTGGTACTATTACTAGTACCTAACTAGTAATGGAAACTCTGTATTTATACATAAATATCTACGGAGTAGGTACCTACCTACCGTCTCGTTAACAAGTGCGTCATGGGCGCACAGTGTCATTCTCATTCCTGTTTCCATTAGTTAACAGTACCTATATTAGTACAGTAACAGTATACAAGTTTAACGACATCCTTAAATCTAATTTTAGTGGAGTTTTTGTAGATTGCGTACATAACGCGTGCCAAAAGCTAAATCGCGAGCTGCTAGTGTGAGTAGGTTTCTGTCTTTATTCTATTCGCATAAATACGTTCTCGTGCGTAGAGGTATTTGATCTTGTCATGTGCTTTTAAAAGAGGGAGTGCGCCAATGTTGCGTCTCCATTGGCCAACTCATATGACGTCATACCATCGGATTGTGTTTATTTTCAACTTGTTTTCAAGTCTCAATCGGTCGTGCTATCGTGATAAGATAACTCTTTTCTACTCTTTTATATTCCGCGAGATGTATAAAATGTAAACGCTATGCGTATACATTTTCAGTACGCCTCTAACATTTGTATTCAGCGCCATCTTTTAAATACGCCTGAACGCTTGAGCACTAGAGTTTCTGGCTTGAGTTATAAATAAAATTAGGTTGCAGGTGCATTTATCTCATACAAAACAGTTTTAGTCGGACATTTTAATCACATTCCGCACGATGTTCAGGAAAAGGAATATGGTCGCTCAGTTTAACACCGTTTTATCGTGAGTTCTAGATTATTTAAGTCTTTAATTGACGATGCATTTGCTTATAGTTCTTTGTCAATGAGGGATTGAATGTAACCGTTCCAGAATAATGTAATCAACCAACCACACCTTGTCAACAGGGAATTTGAGCCGTTTGCGGCATCTCCACCAGCGCCCGAAGACTCATTCTTCTATATCCGCTACCCGCAGAAGGATGTTTTGCTAGGCAAAACCAATCAGCAGCAAGACTTGAACAAAGTGTTCAGCGAGAATTCCAAGGAAGTGACGGCGGCGAGCGTGTACAATATCGTCAAGGAAAAAGACTGGTCTAAGCACACCAAGCCTTGCCAAGAAGTATTGCACGGCATCGCGCCAATCAACACAGCCGGTAAGTACCGAGATATTTTAGAATTTGAATGGTTTGGCATTGGATTTGTAGAATGGCTAGAGCTTGCGAAATGCATTTACTCGTACCTTTATAGGAAACTAGTTTCTGAGCGCGGCTCCGCCCCCGTGGTACCTGGGTAATATATAGCCTATGTTCATCAGGAATACTGTACCTTTCATATGAAGAAATAATTTTCCCAATAGGTGTCGTGGTTCCCTCCGCGTCCATACAAACGCACAAAATTCGCATTATCTCTTTATGATAATAAATCATTAAAAAACAATACTCTTTTTTAGAAAAATGAGTACCTATCTATTTTTATTTTGGCCATAATCTCCTACTTCTAACTGTAAATAGTTTTGGTGCCAAAATTATTCAACCAGGAACTTAAATAATTGTAAACGGGTGTATTTCTAATGGTATCCATTGCCTTCTATATAATAACACATACTTACCTAGATTAGTCTAATTATACTTTATATAAAACGCATCCGTGTTTATGTACAGAATAGATAAAAATGATGGAACGTTCTGGTATATTAGGCGTTGTCCAAATATCCTATCTAAAAGCTATCTTCCCAGGTAACCTTTGATGGAGATTTCACAACAAACTTTATAATGTACCCGAATAGTATCTAATCGTGTTTTATTTTAATTACAGTCAACCCAACTTCATCCAAATCGAAGCCGGCGGGCGTGGACGATGGGTTCAAAGGCGAGGGCGCTGCTTGCGGCTCCTCAATTGTCAAGGTGAGATTACACATTATTTATTCACTGACATGGCCACAAGTTCATGCGAACTAACTTTACCATTGTATAGTTTATATCTGTAGCATTCTTATGAGCGGCGATAGGCTTAGAACCTATCACGTATGGAATGCTTAATACTGCAAAATGTGGGCATGTGCCAAATGTAATGTTTGGACGTGCTTTTGACTATCCATTTAGGCGTATTCAAGGATCTAAGCGCCTGAGGTTCTGAGAGGATGTCTACCTTACATTTCATACTTTTGAAGAGTGAGAAGGAAAATGCCAAAGGAAAACCACATTTTCACACATTTTCCTCATTGTTTTAAAGATTTAAAACCACGACCGCTGCATAAGAAGGGAGGCTCAAATTACCAGTAATATATCACTATTGAAGGTCAGACCGGACGGTCAAACAACTGATATTTACTTGTGGCTCGTGCCCAAACCATGGGCGATTAGCGGCATGCAAATATTTTTGCTACATAATAGAGGTTACTCGAGGTGGTTCTAGTAATAAGCCCCTAGAGCTTAGCTTAGCTCCTATCCACAAAGGAATATCAATTTACACCGAGCTTCACGTTCATATACTTATCTAGAACACACGTAGCAATGAAATTTTCATAAAAACTGACATCTCTAAGTGCGTTCGAGAGTGATAAGTATGAACTTAAAGTTGGTCAAAGCGTTTATCGCTCACAGTGGGGCCACATTAAATGTATTAATACCAACGTCAACTCGTGTGATAACCTGCTGGGGGTATGTTTTCGCTACTCTCTAATAATAATAATACTCGTATGATCAGTTGTCACGTTTGTCCCAATCTGTATTATCGCATTTTGTACTTAATCTAGTACTTGTTTACGTGAAATTTATGAGTTCATCGCTTCGATTAGCTGATTCTTGTACAGAGAAAAGTTGCATCAGCCATTTATAAAACATCTTAATGCCGGAAACACACTTACGTGTCGTGGCGTGGCGCGACACGCCACTAGCCAATCGCAAGATAGCGTTTGCGACACGACACGACACCCAAATGTGTCTCTAACCATACTAAATGTATGAAAGCGATTAGCTAGTGGCGTGTCGCGCCACGACACGACACGTAAGTGTGTTTCCGGCTTAAGACTCACGTTCAGTTAAATGTCAACTTTCTACTCAAAAACCGGTTTATAAGATATTCATTTTTTGTGGGTGTGTCAAACTATTGGCGCGAGTATTGAGAAAAAAAATTGTCGATTTCATTTAACTTTGACTGGAACTTTGAATATAGCCATTTGTCTTCTCTCTAGTAGCATTATGTTCTGGTCTAATTAACTGTGCGAATCGCCAATTAACCGCAAAGTCATAAACAAGTGCATTCCCGTCGGTCGTGCTTCAATTATCGTTACGAATCAGGTAGGTCGTTGTAGTATCAAGTTTATAGCTGCATTGACATCTAATAAACTTTGTCTAGGATATTGCATAGTGTTCTCAATGTTCGACATACATTTATCATTTAATGATTAGGTGCGGCCTACACTGAACTATAAGTACTAGGACGCACCTAGCAATTTTGTTGTAAATGGGCATCGCTATTCGCATGATAAAATATGACAAAATTGAGTCCATATAAAAAATTTGGATCTTAGCTTTTTATTCTTATTTAGCGACAAAAACACTTCATACATACAAACATAGTTAATACACTTAAGATGAAAGTTTATTTAAAATGTAACGTTTTGTATTCACTAGCTTCTGTCCCCGCCTTTGTTAGGTACAAAGGCGGGGACTACTCGTTAAAACGTACTCGTGATGGTACTCGTTAGAGGAAGTTCTTCGTTTGTGTTTTTGAACCGTTATCAACGAACATAAACTAATAATAAAAATAAATAGGATCACGACTGTAATCCCCAAGTACGGTAGACATCCTCTCAGATCTCCAGACGTTTAGATCCTTTGAAGGTGTCTAGTGAGGGTAGTCGGAGGCACGTCCAAACAATTTATTTGGCACATGCCCACATTTTGCAGTAGTTAGCATTCCATACGTGACAGGTTGCAAGCCCATCGCCGCTTCTAAGAATACTGACTGGTTTCCTCACGATGTTTTCCTTCACCGTTTTGTTCACGTGGTTTTTATGTCGCATATAAATTTTTCGAACAGAAAAATCAATTGATGGGCTCATGGATTCGAACCCACGATCTTCATACTGAAAGTCGAGGTACCTCCCACTCGGTCAACACGGCTACATAAACTAAAAGAAAATGTTTTATTCCAGGTAGCGAATCAGATGATATCATCGACTCGTACGCCGCGCGGTTTCACAGTTGCATCTCCCGAGGAAGACGCGGCGAATTTGGAGGCCTACCATCGCAGCCACGCCGCACGCCGTGGTTCTAGGAGTCTACCTGCTTCTCCTAACACAAGCCCCACTAGCCGAAGGAAAATGAATTCTAACCGGTAAGTTTTATTTTTACATCAGCTTCGACAACTTAGACCAAGTAAGAAGGCTCAAAAGAACGAAACCTTTTGAGCTAGTGTAGTGTATACAAACAGTGTTGTGTCTGTGTAAGTGTAAGTTAGTATTACGTCTATAGAACACAAAAACAAAGTGTCTTCCTCTTAATTAAAGACAGTAAGAAAAGTGCTAGTAGACACATTCTTAGTTTAATAATAATATTTATCTACACTAATGTTGTAACATTCTACTTATGTTTCCAATACTTGACTTATAATTACTACTGTTATAGCGTAGACAACAAAACACTCAATTTAAGCAATTTCACATGATGGTATAATATCCACATCGATATCGTAAAATCTCATTATAACATCAATAAAACGCGATCAATTAACCTGGCGAGCCTTATGTCAAAATCCTCATACAAGTTGTATAAAATTTTGATATTAGGCTGGCTTTTGAAAACAGTTGGGTTATACGTGAAACTACTAAACTTACATACACAAAACTCTTTGGTAAGATCTTGTGCCAATTAAATAAAAAAAGAAAGCCCTGCGCGCGCAGCTGCGCTCTTCTTATTGGTTAGATTTTAATGGCGGCAAGTTCACTGTGACAATACACGTACGCGTGAATTTAATGTTTCGCAATGTGTTTTGTTTTTAAAATACAAATTAATAGTGAAGATAAAGTAGTGTATGCAACTGCATATAACACGGGTATTAAAACACTCGTTACTATTATGAAACTCGCTGCGCTCGTTTCATAAACTCACACTCGTGTTTTAATACCTTTCCTTATATGACAGTTGCATAAACTACTATTAACTACTCATTAGCCTGCCATATGGCTAGATTGTAGTATTATTACACTAACAATAAAAAAAAACATCGTCATCGCTTGCTGGTACTACATACTAACAAACATCATACTATTATTATAAATCTAGAAGTTTGTGAGGATGTTTGTATGTATGTGCCTCAATCACGTCCGAACTGATTTGGATTATACATAGCCTACTTCTTATAAAGTTACAATGCGACCGAAGCCGCGGAGGGAAGCTGGTATACATAAAATGGCAAGAATTAAAGTAGAAGTTTCTAGAGTAATAGATGTGTGAAAGGACCCCCCATGAACCTATTTGACAATAACTTATTTGATTATGATAAAAATAGATAACGTTGTTTTGAAACCTAAATGTCAATATGATTATCTTAAAACGATATTACACCTTCGATATAAAATGCGGTTATTGACCGGTTTCACTAGTTCATAACTTATGTGGCACAACCTAATGGTTGTGATCAACAAACAAAACTTGATCGTGGCATTGAAAGGGTTGGTTGCACAATGATACAGCTGGTTGGATTCTCTTGACATTTTAATTCTTTTGTTGCTTTCAAGGATAATTTTGTGTCGATTATCATGCTTTTTACGTACGCCATTTTCAATCGTTCGTCGTTTTATTTTATTTATTTCTCTGACAAAAGACTCGTGGTCGAAATATTGCTATTGGAAAATCGGTGTTATTGACAAAAAAACAAAAAATGTATTCGAGAAACTTTTCTCGGGTGCTTATGCTAGGCCGGCTGATCTCTAGGTACTCAAAACCTTGAGGATGTATAACGTCAGGATGTGAGGATGTGACTATCACAGTTGGAGTCAAGTCCCATTATAAATAAATAATGAATAAATAAATATTGCTGGACATTATCACACAGCGCCATCTAGCCCCAAACTAAGCAAAGCTTGTACTATGGTAACTAGATAACTGATAGAATACTTTTTGTTAATACAAACATAAGATACATAATAACACCCAGACACAGAACAAACATCTACGTTCATCACACAAATATTTGTCCTGGGTGGGGATCGAACCCACAACCTACAGCCCAGAAGGCAGAGCTACTACCAACTGAGCTGTGAGGCATTGCCTAGATAACATGATAAGTCGTAACACCCCATCATCTGATTGGATCCAATTTCCAATGACGTGCAAATTTCCACACGATATTTTTCTCCTGTCGAAAAACAGCATTTGTGAAAATCTTTCTTTAAGTTTGTCTATTTTTTTTCCAGTTACTTCACATCGCCGTTCGAGCCGATACGAGACTCGGACAACTCGAACAACCGGTCTTGGCTGTCTCTAGCGCTGCTCGGCTATAAGAAGGATCTTACCACATCCACATCAACGTTGTGCGAGGAAGACTTTTTGGAATCTAGATTGCAAGGTGGGTTTCAAGAGATAATTGAACTTGTATATTACTATCATCGCCCACAACTTCATTCGCGTTGTAACTGGAAAAAAAGCTTATTTGCTATTCCAGAGCATAAGCTACGTATATTCATACAAATCTGGTTAGTCGTTTAGGCGTGATTGAGATACAAACATCGAAACATACAAACATCTTCAAAAACTTTCGGATTTGTAACATAGTTTATACTAATCACCTAGGGATGCCATTTTGAATAAAACGTGTGGACAAAAGTTTAGTATGAACATTTTAAGTTTTGATGCAGGTGATTATATATGTATGAATGTATGAATGTATGATAATGTCACAAAGACACTGGTTAAATAAACACACTCTGTAAACTCGAACGTCACAAACTAATTTTAGATAATGATAAAACAAATCTTACGTAACTCGGTCATGCGCTGAGGTAGCTACTGTTTTTCATAGACAATAAAAAAAATACTGTTGTGTATAGAACAATAGCTACTAATGCATGGGTGTATCCTACTAATATTCTAAATACGAAAGAACTACTGAACGGATTAAACTGCAAAATCACGTGCTTACAACGGTGAAGGAAAACATCGTGAGGAAACCAGTTAGTGTTCTTATAAGCGGTCATGGGCTTGCAACCTGTCACGTATGGAATGCTAACTACTGCAAAATGTGGGCATGTGCCAAATATAATGTTTGGACGTGCCTCTGACTACACCCATTAGACATCTTCAAAGGACTAGCGTCTGAAGATCTAAGAGGATGTCTAACTTACTTGGGGATTACAGTCGTGATCCTATTTATTTTATTTATAAAATGAAACTTTACAGTATTATGGCTTATACATCAGAATAACACATAGGCTACTTTTAATCCAGGTACCACCCGTGCGAAGCCGGGGCGAGCAGCTAGCATTTGTATTTATAAATATGCACAAAACGCATTGATATGTTATGCATTAAAAGTAACGTCACTATAACTATGTCATTGTATTTGCTGGTCATAGATAAACAATAACAGCATACATAGTATTTGAAAAACATGTTTTGAGATTATAGGATTAACACATTACACAATAACATCAAAACATGTTATGATATTACGATTAATACACATCTAACTAACCGATATAATGTCATACCCTAATATTTGTATGAATTGTTGCAAATAGTCTGTTATTTATTAAGCCAGGAAAACGCATGCCTGTAGCTTGCCTAAAAAGATGCTGGCAAGTGCAAGATACTATGTAATGAGGTTTCATAAGTAACCCGAATTAGCTTTTAATATTTAGCATACTCTTTGCGGGGAAGCGAGAAAGCGGGCGACTAATCCCTAAGTACGGTAGACATCCTCTCTCAGATTCTTGAAAAATAGAGTCCAAACATTACATTTGGCAATTTGCATTATTGTAGTATTCTAACAATAAGTTTGTTTTGTCTTCAGGTGGATTCCTGGCCGAATCAGTTGAGAGCCTTGGCCCAGCGCCCAAAGGCAAGGAACCCAAGCCCACATTACTCGAAGCAGCATCTCAGCAGAACAAATCGGCCAAACCAAACATCCGCCCCAGGCCATCGGAGCTGCGAGAAATGAACTTTTGGTCCCCCACATCCATGTGAAAACTCTAGGAATACTGCTAGGATTAATTTTGAACTTTTAAACCTAGGTTGGTTGTATCAAGTTTATATTTTGTACTAACATTATTTGTTTAGTAAATTTAAACGTTGATGGATTTACTTGGACAGTCCGAGGTGATATTATCGGACCGCGATTTCTTTTAGTGACTGGAAACAAAATACATGTTATCGGTAGCCATTTTGAATAAAATGTAATGCGCCTAAATTCAAAAGGCTAGTATTCACGTGGACTCAGTATGTGAACACACGACTATTTATAATGATATTATCTGACAAGGTTTTGGTGTTCAAAGAAATCGACGAATCTAATATTGATACGCAGTTCCGGGTTGGATGTTGTAAGGTGTTCAATAGTCGATTTTATTCCGTGTAAATTCGTTTTCTTGTCTTTCGTGTTTGCGTAAAGTATATCTCAATATCGCAGGGTGCAAACTTACATAATATGTTTCATTTTCATCAATAGTGTATATTCTTAGTTATTCATTTAACACCATTTGTAATAAAATGTGTAAAGACTCTCGAGTATGAATTCATATTTTACAATAGTTAACGGTTTAGTAAGATTATTTTCATAATCCATTATTTAGAGAAATAATTTATGACGATTCTTTGTTTTATAAAATAAAATGATATTTGTTTGCTATTTTGTATTGCAGTGGAAAATCTTGTGTGACGTCATTTTTGTCATAGTGCGTATGATATCGATAGATCAAGATTATGTTTTGGAGAGATTCGGGCGATTGTTCGGAAGTATTATTAATGATATTATGTAAAAAAAAGGTTCTGTTCGTGGGTAATTTTCTTTTTGAGCAGAAATAATTTGTTTAGAATTTCTCCTTTAGCTATTTAATAAGTAATGTAAGTACTTATAAGCAAAACCACATAATTACTTTAACAAAACAATAATCCAATGAATAAATAATTTTGTTCTTTCCCAATCACAATTCTTGTTTTATTAATCATCGGTAATACAATATTAAAAATAAATAAAATAAATATTGGTGGACATATTTTCACACAGCGCCATCTAGCCCATATAATAGTTATATACGATTTTTTTTGTTGTAAATACCTACTTATTATACATATTAACACCCAGACAGAATAAACCACCAGAAGAATAAACATATCTATGTGCATCACACAAATGTTTATTGGGTGGGGATCGAACCCACAACCTACAGTGCAGAAGGCAGAGCTACTACCAACTGAGCTGAGGCTGTGAGCTGTACGTGAGCAGGCGTAGCATGAGCACCGGAGAAAACTTTTTCTCTACAGAGGAGTAGGTAAAATTTAATTAAGAATGCTTTATTGCATTTCTGATATAGATAACTGAAAGTATAGGTTGCTCGTAGAATATTCTACGTAAGTAGGCAGTAGGTAAATATTATAACCGAAAACATGGTATACCCTAATTCAATACTCGATGTCCAATTTTACTAGAAAAGTGATCTCTGATTTAGTAATTACTTCAATTATTTTTTAAAATAACCTAGTTTATTAACCTTTTAATCTTGTGGTCAGACAGCTAGGTGCTGATTGCTATCTTAAAAAATAGTAAAGATTTCAAGAAAATGCCCCTAAAGCTTATAAATAAATATATGTTAAATATAACTTAATTACGTCTTTACTATAACGCCGTTCTTGGTCGTTTTGAATTCGATCAAGCTTTTATGTAAATAATTATAATGTATATTCTCTATCTCTATCTCTATAATTCTCTATCGAAAATTCTGGTTTAAAAAACAATATAATCTTCCTGCAAGGCCAACGGCGTTTGAACGTTTGTCAGAAAACAAACGGTATCTACTTCAAAGCACATTCATCGCAAGAATAAAAAACTTTCTTTTAGAAGCCCATTTGCAAAGAAATAAATCTGTGCAAATAAATAAACAGCTCCTTGACAAGACACTGTTTTCCCGCAATTTTTCTCCCGACTTTTTAATTAGTCCTGTTTCATTACTCAAATCGGATTTGCGTTCACACCGCGCCCGTGGCTCTTAAGGGATGACTAATTTTCGAGGCGACAAAAAATACTTTATTTACCTTGACAAAAAGTTTTAAAATTTTCGGAGGTTTTAAGCTTTATTGCGGTTCGCGAAAAACATTGTGTGTACTAGATGATGTGGCAATGTGTTATACGAGTGGGTATACCTACTGGTATACCTACATGTATGTATACATAGGTATAAGAGGTATATTCTATGTCTCTGGTCTTGTACACTCGACAAAGTTGATTTATAACGACATTTTATTTCAATGGCAGTGAGAAAAACGTCGGATTTTAACGACACGTAAAAGGATTAGGTATAGACCTTACCGTTAGACCTTACCTACTATTAGGTATAGTACTTAATAAGTACCTACCTATATCAACATCTTGTCAAGCGAGATCTAGGAAGGTCGAAAATTAATTAAACATTTATAGGGTTAATTTGAAACAGCTGCCTAAGATATTATAATGCATATTGAGACCCTTTGTTGAATTAATTGTAAGTTGATATTATAGCGTCTCGTCCGACACGGGTTGCGCTGATGTCGGTTATGATAACTCGCGTCAAGTTGAAGTTGTCTGCTATTAATCTCATTTGGCGGGTAATAGGTCTTGCTTGATTTACGACTATTATGATTTACCATCATACGTTTTCTTAGATACCTACCTAGGGTAGGTCTTACCTAACGTATGTCACGTATTTAACGTGGGAAGGTGCGAGTCTTGTTAATTAGTAGCTCTAGACTCTAGTAGGAACTTACTCGTGTCGTGGGTAGGGTCAATGACCCGGTTTGGTCATTTTCAATTTTGGCAGTCAATAACTGCATCAAAAATTAGTTAAAACAATTCTACGTCCGGTTGATTAGTGACAGTTGTGATGCGTTATAGGTACCTCTAGACTTTATTAATCATAACTAAATATTTCCCGTTTTGTCTATTTAAATATGAATAATTCATAAATAAATATCGCCTATTACAAAACCTTTGCTTAACGTAATAGATAGAAAAATACTCTATTTATTATAAGTTGTTTACAAATCGTCGTTTTAATATATTTTTTTATTCTATACCGTTTATTTGAAAATTAAAATGTTGTTGAAATGCCCACAACCAGCGCTCTCACCCTACATACTAAAAGTTAATCCAACTCGACATCTTTCGTAAAAACAACAATTTCATATGAAATTTAGATCTAATCTCAAATTGATTCGGGATGATCGGGCGGGGGTAGCCGCGCGGCCAATCGAATTTCTTCCCAGTAGTCTAGTCACGTAGAGGGAAGGTGAGGGCACAACATACTATCAGTACCTATCAGACGTAGTTTACAGTAACAGACTATCCACCACATGTGCATAATTTTATTAGTTTGCGTTTTCAAATCCAATTCTTTCGTAGCACGTTTGAAAATTTATGGACAAATGTTTAGAGACTAGATACATTATCTACAATGCCGTAGCATCTCTAAACTTTTGTAGATACTAAGAAAAATACGACGTTTTGATTCGCAATAGATTTAACTCGACTAAACCGTATGTTTAGTTTGGGACGATTTTTTTTTTACGAGCTTATAATGAAAATAAATTTTGTAGTCATGCATCATGCTCCATATGCATGCATATGCATAATGACTACAAAATGAACAAAATGACTACAAAGACGGTTTTATATTTTTTGCTACAAACCCATTTATTTTAGAACATGAGCTTTATCGAAAAGATATACTTACAAAAGTTAAAATTTTCACGGATTCACTCATTTACGGAAATCCAGGCGGTCCTAAGAGCCTGATGGCACATCAGGACCTGGATTTCCACCAGGACGTTAGAAACAAGATAAATGCTTATGAATTTAACAAATTCAAGGAATTGTTTGTATATTTACCTATTTATTATTACTACTTTCCAGTGTTTATGGGTACCTATACCTACCTACTATAAAATGATAACTAAAAGTTGACATAGAAACCATATCGATTGGTTGCGGGCCCCAACGCAACGCTCTAATGTCAGTAGAAAATCTGATTTAAATTCTGTTTATAATTAAAATACATACATACATAAAATCACGTCTGATTCCCAGAGGGGTAGGCAGAGATCACGGCTTTCCAATTGCTACGATCCTGATATACTTATTTAACTTCATTCACTTTCATCACATTCCTCATGCTTTAAAATCTTGGATAGATAAAATAATATCGTAGATTGTAAGATCAACGTTATTACCTATTAGCTACCTATCGGTATCTATAAGTTGGCAACAATAGGATAGGTAGGTACAGGTACAAGTAACAATAAGAAGGTATAAGGTATGTAATTTAGGTCCAATATCCGACACGTCGGCGTCGTTACGTGATACATGACATGATACATGATATACGGATATCCGTTAAATCAATCCTTTGAAACTTGAATTTACTTCGGAACTACTAAAACATACCTAATTACTCTCATTTGGTATAGAAAATAGCTAAGCTTTCTAAACTTGATATCAATGAGCTCTGCGTAGCGCTAACTAGAGCTAAACCGCCTAAGTAGACAACCTACTTAGAAACTTGAGCTTATTCCGAGAGAGATTTGGCTCATGCTCCGCCATGTTCAAAAGCGTTATCATTATGTGAATGAATCCGTCTAGTCCCGTTTTAAACTCGGACGTTTTAATAAATGTACCCTCCAACCTCCGGAGCAGAACACATCAGTTTAACTGTCACTTGGCGCTATTCCTGACTCGAAACAATTCCAGAAATGAAATATTTTTAAGGCCATTTACTAGTAGAAAGCCTTTCAAACTGCTAGACTTCAGGTTATTTTTTATTTAACCGTTTTGAGATGGATTAAACAGAAATGGAATTGCTACTTCGTGGCTCGTGAAAAATGCTTCAGTGAGATAGGATTGGATTAGGAAGTGGCTCCTCGTGCATTGCACCATAGATACTCTTAGAACTGTGAGGTTTGGCTGGTTGTGCCAAAAATTGCGAGTAAAATAAAACCTAGCAACAATCGACCTTTTTACAAACGAATGTGTGTTTAGGTATATAAAGTGCCACTAGCTGCCACGCTTTTATGTAATAAACATTAATGCCCTTTTTTCCTACGAAACAAATGATATTAACAAAACATTATAATGATTGGAAGATCGAAAAGCAATTTCTTCGAATACCTATGTCATTAGGGTTATTGAATAGCAAATAAGGATGAGCACACACGGGCGCAATGCGTAGATGGCGTAGTGCCGGTGTCACCAATGTCCAAACTGGTCAATACTCTCGGATTACAAGCTTTGTTTCACTGATGAATAATTGTGTCCAGGCGACCGGGATTATACAGCTTTCTCCTGATTTAATTGACAATCCTAGTATAATTGCCAGCTATTAATAGAACATACAGGATGAGGGTAATCCTGTCGTAATGACGAATGTCATTATGCTATAGGTGTGGAGTATGTGTGGAATGCATTGACTCACAGGAGATAAGCCCTTGACACGAGACGCTTTCAAAGCTTGTGCGATGCGGAGTAGATCCGTGATCACGTCTAGGTGTTATACAGATAAAGCGGACGAGAAGCAGCGGTTTTTCATCTAAACTCTTCGTCTATTTAAAAAAAAACACAATTGTCGAAAAGCATTAGCTTCTTTCTGGTCTAGTAGATGATTTAAAAACTTATGTTTATTTATACATTGCTTGATTGTCTTATCCGATTTCTAAAGCGGCAAGTTGCCTGCCGCTGTCGATATGCACTAGACGAGCGGCTCGATCTCAATCGCCAAGAGAATGCTTCCCTGATATAGGTAAGTAAGGTCTAGTACCTACGTATCTATCGGGTAAACCGGCTATATCCGGATAACATGGCGACGTCCTGGTTGAATTACCGGCTTTGTGTAACTGATGACTCATTGTGTCGAGTCCTCGTAAACTGTTATTGGAAATCCCAGCCTCGGTTTATGTGGAGCTTGATGGATTCCAAATTGAAAATGTCGGCGGCGGCCAAGCGTGCGATTTTGTTTTGCTGCTGACCCCCGGGGGACACGAACTTAATTAATGCACCTTTCAGTGACTAGGTACCGGCCTGTACCGGTTTAGCTTAAATCATGTTGGGACATTAATTCAAAAGGAAGCCATTTTGCTTTATGGGTTGTGCTTTGTTCTTATTTTAATATGTTTCTAATACAAGTTCTAGGTAAAGTGATGAAATTACGCATTATCCACCTATTGAAATAATATGAAGATTAAACATAGGCACTTACAGGGTACAATAAGATTATGAACTTAAAATCCACAATACATTTTAGAACATAAAATCTGGTGCCAACCTAAAAAGCCTTTCAACATTCAACTCTTCTTCTCGGAACTAAAGTTCAAAATGTGTAAGTCTCAAGTAGATTTACCGTTGTACGTAGATTGTACTCATCTGCGGTCAATTCGGGCCGAAATGACCTCGGTGGGAGCAATAGCCGCGTTAATTACCCTATGGGACTGGCCGAGGGACTAAAGGGAACGAGTTTAACTTGACCGTTGTTGTTTATGCAGCGGAATAATATGTCTGCTAATTATGAATTCAAGAAATAAGCTGTTTATTCTCATGCATTACGTGATTACGCTGGTTCAAGTTACCCAAATTACACGAAATATTAGATTTGCATCATTTGAAATATATGCAAAAGTACCTTACCAAACAAAATGTTATAGAAACTCAATTAAATTGTAGGTACAGGTTTTTAAACTACAGAATTTCTTCAGAACTTTTAGATCTCGTAGCACTATGCTACGAAAAGCTACGCTACACTACGAAGCAGCCAATTGTTCAACTTTATAAAATTATAAAGTTGAAGTTAAACGGTAGATTGTTTTTATTGTGTCGATAAAACAGTCACCACTATTAGGTGGTCCTGAGACAAGGTAAAACTTAGTAATTTACACAAAAGAGAAAAAAAACTTATCTTTTAGTTTACTTCATAAGCAGTTTTATGAGAGGCGATGAGCTTGCAACCCATCGCGTATGAACTGTTAACTTAAGAAAAATGTGGGTATGTGCCAAACGTAAGGTTTGGACGTTTCTCTGACTACCCCCTTTAAATAACTTCAAGGGTCTGGGCGCTTGCAGATCTGAAAGATGTCCCCCGTACTTGGCGATGGGAAAGAAAGAAATAGGACACAATCGTGATCCTATTTCTTTCTTTTTCTTTCATAAAACCACCACCAAGTCACCACTATTAGATTATTATTAAAAATGTAAGTAATTTCAATCGATAGAGAAAATAAAAATGCTGTAGTTTAACTAAAAGTTGCTTACAACCAAGTCGAATTATCCTCAATTCCCTGCCCGATGTTCTATAGGTAGTAGGTACTAGTAATTATGCAAGGTAATACAAACCATGCTTCCGTTATTTATATAATGCTTTTACAATGATTATCTTTTAACATCGCCTGAGTAATACAAGTAGGTTTTTTACCTAATGTACTCGTAAATAGGTATTATGTTTCAAAAGCTCTTAGTACAATCCTCCGAGGTATTATAAGGGGAGACGGTGTCAAGTTGAAAGAATATGGACAAAATACATTTACAATGGGAGTGTTGTTGGAAGGTGAAACATTAACTTGAGAAAATAGGATTAGCAAGGAATAATGTAGTGCTCTTAATCATACCTACCTATTTTGGGGTTTATTTAGTAACTCACCTTACAAACAAAGTTTGCACAAGGGTTCATTGGTTCTTATTTTAACCAAATGAATAGACTCCAATTAATTTATAAAAGATTTTTATATTTATTTAGATACTAGCTGCTCGCCCCTGCTTCGCACGGGTAGTACCTGGATAAAAAGTAGCCTATAAGTTATTCTGATGTATAACATATATTACTATAAAGTTTTATTTTAATCCGTTCAGTAGTTTTTGCGTGAAAGAGTAACAAACACATACAACCACTCACAAACTTTCGCATTTATGATATTAGTAGAATTAAAATAAAATAATAAAATAAATATTGGCGGACTTTACACACAGCGCCATCTAGTCCCAAACTAAGCAAAGCTTGTATTATGGGGACCAGATAACTGATAGAATACTTATATACTTATATCCTTGATCGCAAGTTTGACTATATCGTCATACCTAGTTAGATTTATACACAGAAATAGGCTTTCGTTTTGTACGTTGTGTCACTCGTTCTATCTTGGTTTTATTTTCTAAGGTCAATGACAAAATTACCGTGGGGTGACTAAAAAGGGTGACCGACAATAAAAGAACCAGAGTGGCAAGTACATCAAACAGTGATCATTATTTCATTAACACATCATTTCTCAAGCTTGATTTGCAGTAACAAACTCTGCAACTTTCTAAAGTTTAATTATGAGCTGAACTCGTTAGGCATTAATTACATTTTAAAATCATGCGAACACTTTGCAAATTTCAAATTTGTTGCTTGTGTTCGTGTTACTTAAACGAATCAAAGCCGGATTTGTTGGTACTGAGAGAACTCAGAAATATATTATGAAAGATTTCTATGAAATATCTATGAAGAGAGAGAGAGAGAGAGAGAGTGACGAAGAGCGAAAATTTAGGCTACTGTCCATTTTGACCAATGACCATTCTTCATCCCGAATACCCGCGAATACTTGCGCAGATATTGGCTACGAGGTGACCAGAATCAAAAAAATATTATGCAAGTACAGCAATTTCTCAAAACAGTGCTACAACCGAACATAAAGTAACTATTCTTTATAATGTATTGTAGTAGGTATCATAATAATAAATTGTGTGAAAAGTGAATTTTCATTTGATTTTTGATAAATTGTCTGCAAATATTTTTCCCGGGTCTGAGTATATTGCGGTATCATAACTTATTATTTTTGATACCAACTATCCAGATAAAGCTAGAGTGCGGTCAGGACTATAATAACTAGCTGGATCCGCGACAGACGTTTTCCTGCCCAAATTTCAATAATCGCATAGAAAGAAAAACGATTTCTGATAAATAATGAGTTTTATACAAATTTTGCCCCCGTTTTTCACCCCCTTAGGGGTAGAATTTCGGAAAATCCGTTCTTACCGGATGCTTACGTCATACAAAGAACATACCCTCCAAGTTTCAAGTCTCTACGATCAGCGGTTAAGGCTGTGCGTTGATAGTCAGTCATTCAGGACAAAGTATTATATAGGTATAGATAATAAATATTAAACAAACTTCATTAAATATGTGACCGTTGGATGTCCTTAATTTTTTTAAATTAGGTTTGGCACACCACCTTACTTCACCAATTAACTACGTGGTCTTAAAAGTATTCTAACTAAAGTAGACTCAACTTAAGTGTCCTTCAGGTGAAGGAAAACATCGTGCAGCTTAGTGCTTCGCACGTACCTTTAGGCCGTGTTTCTTGTAGATGGTTGTGATCCGTCTAAGTTGAGAAGATGGTATAGTAGGTTTATATGCTAGGTTTGTCTAGCACATACCTGGGACATGTTTAGAAGATAAACATGTCCCAGGCGCTATATATCATCAAGTAAGTAAATAGAAAGTTCCATCTGACACTGTATAAATTATTTAGAAAGGATGTACCTTACTACTGCTTATTTTACTCTAAACTCGATCTCGACTCGTTGCTCGAATCTCCCTTACTACGGAAATCGCGTAGATGACCTTCTGAAACATGATTGCGCTATCTAGATTTTTAACATGAGATAATTTCCCTTAGTACTTTTACAAAAACGAATAACAATATAAGCTCTTTAAAAGACCCGTTTGAATAAACTAGTTTTTATATCAGCCAGATGACAATGCAAAATATTTTATGTATAACCATGAATAAAACACAGTATGCTCCATAGGTGTACAAAGTTAGGATCGCTCGTGTGGTACCGCTGATTTCCCTGCAGACATGTCAATACCTCCGCCAGAATGTCATTAGTTGCACTCTACTTGATTAAACATTAACCTGTAATCACGCGGAAAATTCAACTTATCAATTTAATATTTGGTTACGATGAACCTTCGTGATGCAGTACAACGAAATTTATTTAAACTGCTCTATATTTATGTTGCCTGACACGCCAAGAATCGCTTTAGACGGGCTCTATGCCATCAATAAAATCATATTGCACTGTTTTATTAGTTTCGTGGAAGTTCTGAATCCCTGGTAGGTAGGTACATTTGTAAAATAACGTACGTTTTGTATACTCGTATTTGTGGTTTGACTCTCAAATTGTGAAAGTTTGTTGTTTGGTTCACTCGCATATTAAATTACTTAAATGAATCCTGGGGTTGACATACTCGTAGCTCATGACCTGGAATACAATATTTGGTTACAGGTGCTATGAGAACGAAAAGCAAACTAGAAACTGACGCAGTAAGTATAGTAGTAAGTATATAGTTACCTAGAGCGTGTTTGTACCGAAAACACGCACTAGGTAACTATATTGATGGACGATATATATTAGTCAAGTAGTCAAAAGGTGTTTATTTCAATAATATCACAAGTATCACTTTGAATCGTCTGAGGAGGAGTAAAGTTACGCATGTTTCTATTGGTCAAGCCTAGAAGAATCAGATTTTAGTAGAGCTTCCCACATTTCTTCAAATTCTAAACTCATCTACATAAGTATGTAGATTAGCTTAGGATTTGAAGAAATATGGGAATTATTAATAAGTTATGAACTACGAGTATGAATTATGAAGAATAATGTATTTAAGTAAGGGTCTACCATATGCAGCAAATTGGGGTAAGTTCGGAGGCCACTCCATCAATTAATCCACTTGATAGTTAATATCATTCCCCAAGCTATTGATTTTCGATCTAATCCCTCCCTGTTAGACATTGATGTATATGGACAATGTAGTTGTAAACTTCAAATTTTGAACTAAGTGATTTACGTATCGTATTGAGTCATATTTTGTGCATTTATGTTATGGCACAAAAAATATAAACAGAAGATGAAGTTATAATCCTGACAGCAAAATTAGTTGTCACTAAGACCGGCTTGCACAAGAATCTCATTGACGGGATATATGTATAATATGTTATTTTAAGAGGAGCAATAAATGTTTTTGAAGAATGCAGAATCGTTTTTTTCTCAATAACCGCAAAACATACAGTTTTGTTTTTTACGACAAAGATAACTTAAGGATATAATCTAGATAAATTACAGACAGAAACACGATTGGTGAAACTTTTCTCGATAGATTTATTTTCCAAAGTTGGCTCTTCAAAAACCCTAGTTTCGTTTTTAATCTAAACTATGAATAGCTAAACAGTTCATTTTTATATAATTCGTTAGATAATCACACTAGCTAAATAAATTACAGACGGTTTCTTTTTAAATTTGATGGTTTTCAAGATATTGCAGTTTTAGCACTTTTTCCGTCTTATCCTAAATTCAGCCCATACAAAAAGTCAAAAATTTCAAGTATCGCCTTATTTTAAGTATTTTTATCGCTTGGCACTTTCCTAAATGCGTACTAAACACATTTCAAAATTGTTGTGCAAACCGCCCTTAGACTAGCTATGCATTATAAAGATAATGCATCAAATACATAATGTTTATTTTGAATATAGTTTACCTAAAGAGAATCCGCTCTAAGAGCCAGTTATGGCAACTACCTTGACTGGCCTCACAGCTCAGTTGGTAGTAACTCTGCCTTCTGCGCTGTAGGTTGTGGGTTCGATCCCCACCCAGGGCAAATATTTGTGTGATAAACATAGATGTTTGTTCTGTGTCTGGGTGTTAATAAGTATAATAAGTATGTATTTACAAGAAAAAAAGTATATAAGTATTCTATCAGTTATCTGGTTCCCATAGTACAAGCTTCGCTTAGTTTGGGGCTAGATGACGTTGTGTGTAAAGTCCGCCAATATTTATTTATTATTTATCTCGGGTGGTACTGTAGCAAGTATAAGCCAATCTGTGGTAATATTTAGGTGTAGTAGGTACAGTCGCGCAGTTAATTTGGTTGCGATGTAGATAGAGCACGTCGCCCATTGCCTCGGGCTCGTTTTCTGTTCCCACCTTTTAATTTCTGTTTAAATGTGCGCATCATGTCAATATTTGAGTTCTTTTTATGATAAAAGGGAACATTTCTCTTTGCATCGTAATAAAATAAAGTCGCGTTACATTTTGTGTTTGCTTGGGGTTTTGAGATCTAGAGAAAATGATACATTTTTTATGATGCGACATACATTTTATGAATTTATGCGACAGTGAAATTAAACCTCCTTTGATATCGGCTTATATATGGCTTATATATACGAGTATAACTTGTAAAAGGAAAAATGTTACTAAGCAGAGCTGCTTATTTTTCTACAATTATGACATTGTTACCCTCGAGTAACAAAGTAAGTATAAGTTAATATCCAAAGGTAAAATGATTTTAATTTAAGAGAGGAAAGTTTTCAATCGTAGGCGCCACTCAACTCAATCCCCGCCACTGACACTGATTGATCGATTAGACATTAATTTTGAAATAATAAAATGAAAATCTGCTGAAATGCTCCTTGAATTCTTCTTGGAAAGATTTTTTTATTACACAAAAAACTGTCATGCAACAACTTAGTTTGCTAATAACCTACCAAACAGCTACTTATGAGAATACCATTTCGACATTTTAGTTTTAGATAACCCAAAACTAAGGGCGAGAGTATCAAGCTGTTTGGATCTACTCAAGTTTGAAGACAATCGAAATCTCCCATACTATTTTGACATAGAAGGTATCCTAGGTACGAATATTATATTTCACCACGTTTATTTTTAAATTTCATACCTCCGACTGCCTCTTATTAGGGGTAGGCTGTACGATATTTACCAAGATGTTATTCTATATATTTAATAAGAGATTTAATAAACGTGTAAGTAAAGTAATATATAAATATTTGTAATAATCGTAGACAGTTATTATGAAACTATATATCACTGTAAAGTTATCCTACCAATAGATAGTTATTTTGGATCTAGACAACATATTCGTAGCTTGTTCGTTTGAACTAGTTCGCTGCTCATAAAACAACTGATGCCTGTAAGTCCACCTCATCCTAATTTATCAAAGCGGGCACTATAGTCCCTCTATTATATCCTAGAAATGTCATTCAAACTTACTACCCGGCCTGGATCAATGGGGTCCAATGTAGGGGCGCTTACGACGCACTGGGGCACTATAACACGGCCAAGGCAATAAGGCACAGTAATTAATTATATAAATTCACAACCCCTGTCTGGATTTACTGGCTTCGATTGAAGCTTAGCTGGACAATGGAATTGGGCAATAAAGTATGGTAAGAACATTAAAGGGCTTCGCAGGTTTCACTACCACACACAGCATGTTTCGTAAGTACCTACCTTTATAAAAAATAGGGCATATTTTGTATGCATTGCGTTGACATGATGTTACCATAAATGTCAATAAGCCTTATTTTTACCGTAACGACAAAAGACATGCAAATAAAGTGAATCAGAAACTTTTGCTTAAAACATCTATCGTGATGTCTGCCTACAAAGTTCTTTCCGCAAACCAAACCATGTTCTTACATAAAGGGCGAAGTTAGGATATAAATTCGACAGTGTATCGAGCATTACTCGACGGTAAAGTTTGACATACAACAAACCAATGAAAGCAAGACTTGTTCAATGCGTCTTGGTCTCGGAGTGAAGTTGCAGGAAACAGTAAATAGGAACGCGCCACTGTCTTCAAACAGAAGACTAACAAACATGTTTTAACTATAGAAGTAGACTAACATTGTTAAAACTGCAAATAGAAAATAAACTAATTAGAATACTCTTGTAAGTGTATAAGTTTACAAGTACATATTTTATTATTATACGTAGATAGGTACGTACGTACTCATAAAAAAAACCATTAAACATATTGTTGAACGATAAACTGGTTTTTAGTAGACCCAATATAATTTATTAATTTTACCTATCTACATAAAATAAAAACTGCTTCTAACCTGTTCACATCTACTTTAATGCGGACATTAATCCGTATAAAAGCAGGTGGATCATAAAAACATAATATAACTTTCAATAAAAGCATTATCTAACAGTAAATTTTTACTCTGTCATATTTTAAGACGCTAGACAGCTCGAATCCGGATATAGGCTGTGAATTATACAAGAGGCACTCTGAATTTCAGCTCAGATATACAGCCTTGTGTCAAAATCAATTTTCACATTTACAGGTCGCTATTTTCAGTTTAGTCTGGATTCTATCGTATAAAGTCTAGAAGATGGTAGAGACTTTTTTTTCATACCTCGATTATCAAAGATTATTCAGTAAAATATCTCTTATCTCTATTTTAGTTTAGACTACGAGTAGTACAGTAAACAAATGGTACTCAATTAAATAATATATCGAAATATCTACCTTATATCCAGACTAACGTAATTGCGTAGTCCAGCCCCAAAAGGCAAATATGTACCTATATTGTTTGTAATAATTAATGTTTTCCTTATTGTTCTCTGAGAAATTACCCAGATTAAATGTCTCAGGATTTTCGAAGTATTTAGCATCACCATGCAATCCGATTAATGAAATTAGCACCAAAGGTTCCTGCTTTTATAGTAGGTAATCTTGGTCTCAAGAATATTATAATCTGATTGAGCTTGACGGATTATGAAACCCCAGGATGTTTCCTCATGATTTCCCAAAATATCATTTACAAATAATTCATATTTCTTTGAGAGCACGGAAATTAGAAGTGGTATGTGCGGGGTATGTATGAATGTATGTATGTATGTATATATGGTATGTATGGGCGGGGCAGGCGCGCCAGATAATGTATATTTATCTGTTTGTCTGTGTGAGTTTGGTGACAAAGATTCCGATACTAATGTTGTCTGATACATTCCAATTATTCCGTGTTAGAGAGAATCATAGGTTATTAATTCTCCGTTGTGTTTGATATAGTTACAAACATGATAGATTTCGTTGTAAACAGGGGGGTTAGCATGAACCACTATCGTGTATCGACAACATATCGTTCAAATGCCAAAACGGACACATTTACTAAATGTGTCAGTTTTGACATTTGGACGATATGTTGTCGATACACGATAGTGGTTCATGCTCAGGCCACCGTATCTTGAACTATGTGATGTACCTAAGGATAAAATCGTTTATTAATAATGAAAACACAGCCTAGGATGTACCTATCTGGTTCAGCAACGTAGAGAGCAAATATATATATATATATATATATATATTTTATGCCATTAAGCGTTAAGCAAACACTTGGATGGAATGTTTCTCCAATGGCGACTTTCCAACTACCTACTAATTTGTGATTTCTTAGTATTCCTCTGTTTTCTCTCTCATTAATAACGGTTGTCAAAAGCTTTATAAAAAGCTTCGCAAATATGCACCAAGGTTTATTTGAATAAATTTGCACGTCAAAAATTATTTTAGCAACGTACCAAAACCAGAAAGAGATCGATGGTTGAGTGGGTACTTTTGAAAGTTCTCCAAAATCTTTTATTTCTTTAGGGTGTTTATTTGTTTAGAGAGACTGAAAACACAAGAGCAGATTATATCAAGGGAATATTTTTTGCCGAAATCTTTTATGTCACAGGGTAACCATTTATTCGTTTTTCGGATTCTGTGATTAATTTATCAGCATATTATATTTTATGAATCAGTTGTTTTAGTTTTGGTAGAGGAGTTGGCCCCCTCATAACCTATTCTACTCCAATAACTTTACTAATATATTAATACGAAGTATAAAGAACAAAATAATGTCAACGATAACATGGTGGCGGCTGTTGCAATATTGCCAGACGTTAAAAAAGTTAATGAAGTTTATAATCAAACAATGTTGTACATACTTCTATGTTTTATTTTTAGTACGGAGAATTTAATTAAACATCACTATGAATGAAATACTTGTTATTGTGTTTATTTACTAACACAAAGGGGTAGAAAGTAGCCGTATGTTAGATTAGAACTGAGATGAGGTGCCTAGACATTCGATCTGAAGGTCGTAGGTTTGAATACCGGTCGTGCATAGGTTTTCATTTAAATTTATTTCTCGTCGTATATATAGTTTTGAAACAAGTGCTCATGACGACGAAGGAAAACATGATGAGGAGCTCCTGTTAATTTTTTAGGTTTCCGTACCCAAAGGGTAAAAAACGGGACCCTATTACTAAGACTTCGCTGTCCGTCTGTCTGTCACAGGGCTGTATCTCATGAAGCGTGATAGCTAGACAGTTGAAATTTTCACAGATTATGTATTTCTATTGACGCAATAACAAAAAATACTAAAAACAGAATAAAATAAATATTTAAGTGGGGCTCCTATACAACTAATGCCGGGGTCCCACGGTCCGCGTTTTCACGCGCCAGACCGCGCCAAGGCGGACGGATACGCCGTGGGTACGATGCATCCGTGGTGGCCCGTGCTCGGAACGCTCTGTACGCGACGCGCCGGACGCACACAGGCGGAGCGTCATCCGGCGCGGCCCGTCGTTTTACGCGCTGTGGGACCCCGGCTTAACGTGTTTTTTTAGAGTTTTGTACAGAACCCTTCGTGCGCGAGTCCAACTAGCACTTGGCCGTTTTTTTTCCTAGCAAGTAGTAGGCAGAATTCCATGCTTTATCCTCTTCTCGGTGGCGGTAATGCTAAACGATTTTCCATGCTAGTCGTTCTGTATTACGACCTTCTTGATTTTGTTCTTGAACGGTTTGACGCCCTCCTAATTTGATCGTAGCTCTTGCACTATCTTCGCTTCGATCTATTTGAGGAGCAGACAGGCCATGCTAGTGTGCAGGTCACCTGTCCAGCCATGACAGGTTAAATGCAGACGCGACTGCAACGACACCGATTTGCACTTTGCCATCTGAATTTTTAATAGCAGAGTATTTCCACGTGAATTCGCTAATTAACTTAGTGCAGTTTGTTTGGTACTATAATAGAATCGGCTTTTGAATACACGGAAAAGCTGTTTATATTTATCTGTATGTTCAACCAGTTATACCATGGGTAGACTTACGTCTTCTTGTGCCAACCAGTTGAACTTAGAGGTTTAAGATGGGTCGGGAGCGATTCTTAAGCCATTAGGCAACTAATGAATTAATTGTTTGTTTATTGTAACCTAACATTAAGTTTCATGAATAAAATTAATGTAATATGATTGATTATTATATACTAGTAGCTAGTATGTGCCTACAGTTTTATATGTACTCTTATTTATCAAAATAAACGTCTTAGATTCGACCTAAGTTGTGTAAAATGAAAAGTGTAATTTTCACTGATTAACTTATTGATCTTGTAAATGTACAGGTGTGTCGGAATCAATCAAATTACCTTCGGCCGTAACTTTAGAACAGCCCCGTAACCAACGCTAACAAGAATTGACAGCCAAAGCTTAGGGTGCTATCAAAAATAGCGCCTTGACTTGAAGATAGAGATGGTATTATGTACAGCGTTCAAGTGGAAACGAGAGGCAGGAAATCCCCCATTACAAACTGGGAAGCCTACCCATTGATCACGGTAATGCGAAAAGCCTTTAAAAATCCGACAATTTATTTAGTCGGTAACAACAGCTTACTTGGTGGAATTGTACGAGTATAAGCATACAACACTGTTTCCTTTAATACGTTTCTATAAACTGTTGTTAGTATAAAAATTGTGTTATTTAACACAGTAGAAATAATTGCTGTCGTTTTTAAGGCTTCAGGGTTGTTTTTTAAATGATATTGGTTCGGGCAATTTTCATCCGAAATAAAATCAATGTTTATTTACCTAACATCATTCATGTTTGGGACCATAATTCCACTTTCACGGCTTTTTAGAAAACTATAGCTTAAGTTTCATTTTAAAATAAATATAAGAACTCAAGTTGAAGTTGAAAGTTAGTCAATTCATCAATAGCCCAGACACGATTAATTTATATTGGGGCTATTATTATGACAGCGTTTTATGACAAGGCTATGGCAGGAAATTATCTTATTCTAAAAGTACTTGTCAACAATAGGTAAACAAGTTATCAAGTAGGTATACAAGTTATTGAAGAATACTGGTATAGTAGTATCAGTGTGACAGACAGACTACAAAATACGGAATACTAAAACTATGTAGAATGCGGATGACATGTCGAGTAGGTACATTTAGGTATATAGCAATTATCTAATTGAATAAACTTCACCTATTCGTAGCAATTTTGGGTTGCTTAGGGTGCGACGCCGCATCGTTGCAATGTGTTTCCAGCATAGAGCAATTTCACATTTGGACTCTAGTTAGTATATACTTGTAGCCGATACTTTTGAAGTGGCCCACTTAAGTCGTCCTACGTGGGTCAATTTGAATAAGACGACTTAAGGATAGACTCGTGAGAAATTGTGTTTTCACATTCATGCATAATTACTTACATATTTAGTTAATACAGTGCTCAGCACTTGAGGAAAACCACAAAGATTTTTATTTAAAAAATATATAAGATCACGACTGTAATCCCCAAGTACGGTAGACATCCTCTAAGATCACCAGTCGCTTATAGAACTTTGAAGATGTCTAGTGGGGGTAGTCCCACATTTTGCAGTAGTTAGCATTCCATAAAATCCATCCAAAATCCATTAATGCACGCCGGGATTGGAACCAACGACCTTCAGATTGAAAGTAGAGGTACCTCCCACTCTCTCTACCATCACTACATAGTATAAAGCAAAGTCGCTTTCCGCTTCCCGCGTCTGTATGTATGTCTGTATGTATGTTTGCTTATATCTTTAAAACTACACAACGGATTTTGATGCGGTTTTTTTTAATAGATAGAGTGATTCAGGAGGAAAGTTTATATGTATAATAACATGCTTAATATATTAGAGAACCACTGATAATTTTAAGATTTCAAATCAGCGCGACTTTTTTTTAAATTTTAAATGCTGTTAACGAGTATACAAAGACATTCTGTAATATATTTTGGTATCAGCTTTGCACCCGTGCGAAGCCGGGGCGGGTCGCTAGTTAGATATAAACGTTATAGCTCGAGTGGGACTTATAGTATTCATTTCATTCATCAAAAACTTTAGATGAAGCCTAAGGTCGCTAAAGAACCGTTTTCATGACCCAAATCTTTATTTCGTCGAGTGGAGATTAAGCTCGAGTTCCGCCGAACTGGCTAAACGCGTTACACTTGAGTAATAACTTAAAGAGTAAAGAGTACTTGATGAACTAAAGCTGACTTTATCAATATGACTGTGTGCGAAAGTGGAAAAAGTTCTATTCTATTTTATTTCAGGTTCTTACTTTTTTGCAGTCATGTTTTTTTTCATAATATTTAGATTTTTGTCTGTATCTGTTGAGTTTTTTCGCGTCTAAAGGTTGGATCGTCGCAGTTTCTTCGCCAAATCTGCTCTAGTCTTAGCGACGAAGTAATTCCCTGCAAAACTTGTTAGTTCTGGCTCGACGCAGCCCCTGCCGACTGCCTCACTGTCTTAACTCGAAATAAACCGACGTTAATTCAATTTTAATCTACGAGTAAAATTGTATAATTTTAGAAGATAGTTTAATTTAAAACGAAGTTACGATTTGGAGACTAATTTTGCGTGTTATTACTTTTGTTTCCCTGCAACTATATTTTGAGGATGAGGATGAGACTGTAATATGAAGTTTTTGTGCATTTTATACTATACATATAGTATAGGGACATCATTAATTTGAGGTAAAAATGTAGTATATTTTTAACGATGAAATATAGACGTTCTCAATTTTTTGCTTTCTATATGTATACAGCTTGTGTGTTTCGCATTCTATATCATAAATAAAAAAAATATTATAAAAAAGTATTAATTCTCATCTGCATTGCGTTGACGAATGTCTGTGTTACAGAATCTAATTTTCGAAATGAGTATTATAAAAAAATCTCGCAAAAATCTGCTCACCCCACACAATCCGAGGAGCCATCAAAATTTAATTTCGTAGAAAGCGCACTCCTGTTCCTGAGTAATGCGGAATACGAGGGTAGTAGTTGGTCTCCAGTAACGAGACCCGTATTTCGAAAAACCTCACTATTTTTACCCGTCTGCGAAAGCTGAAAAAAAGATGTACCACTTATTACTTGAACACGGAATAACTTAGTAATAAGTAAAGAGTTGAACCACAGATTTACAGTACAACGATGTCATAAAAGAAAGAAAATTATTATATTGAAGTTATCGGATGTATAATAACTGCTACTTGTGAAAACTGCTTCGTTTTGACCGTTCAACTTATGACTGTTTGGTATCGATGCGAAAAGATATAGGTATGTATTTTTTTTCATAAATGTTTTGATAATGGCAATGCTACAGGCAAGATAAGGCAGTAATGGATGCTAATGGACTAAATTATTGTCTTCGTTTAGGCATCGATTTTTGAAAAGGGGCAAATTATGACCCGAACCTTTTGCTACGTAGTGTGGAATTATTTATAGGAGAACCAAAAAAACTGTAATCGACTACATGTCTAAACCAAAATATCGAACCCAAGTGGTTGAACGGATATCGAATCGTTTCGATTGAAATTTCCATTTCCTAATCGATACTAATTCTCAATACGTTCAGCTACTCACGGAGCACGGACACGGGAACTAAGGAGTTGGAAAAGAGGGGGAGAGGCAGGAAGGAGGCTATGCGCAGGAGAGGGGGAAAACGATTTATAGAGGCATTAGATACGCATTTGTAGCTTAGCACACCAAGTGGCGGCGCCGGACGTGGAAACCGCTGCCTTTTTGCATAATATTAATGTAAAGAATACCTAAGCTTTTACAACAGTATCCATTCGAACAAGCATCTTTTAACTTAAGTGTTGCTTTTGAACTATAATTATGTTTTCAAAACTAAAAAGAAAAACGACGCAAAATGTTTCGAACAAAAGAAAAGCCGAGAGTCGATATTCGTTTTTAAGTTTCTTAAAGGAACCATCTAAATTTAAATTGGACCAATTTGAGACCATTCTCTACACAATATCATCAAAATCAGATCACCATTAAGTAAAAAAATATGCGCCATCATAGTCATACCTACCTATATAAAAAAAATACACTTCGTATTGAGTACATCTTTTTTTCGTCTGTTGAAAATATGGAAATCGAATTGTGACATACGGACACAACAAGAAGTTCAGGGGGAAAATCCTACACAACAATATTATTTTTGCATAGCCATTAACCAGGCTATCTCCCGAAGGCTGCCCGAAGGTGTGAAAATGTGCAGTGAAATCCTTTGGAATAGAAAATTTAATAACCTTTTGAGATTTGCTGTGAATTTGAAATTAAAAATCCTCAGATTTAATATGCGAGGTTTTTCTTCATCTTTTGAGGTCAAAGTATCACAGGCATATTTTGGTCAATAAGAAATACCTTTGAACGGGGACGTTGACTTGATTAACGGAAACTTTTCAGCCTCGAATGTCAGGTTCACTGATTGCCAATTAAGTACGCATTAATGTTATTAGGAAATAGCCTTTATATTGAAATTCTAAGCTACAGCAAAGCAGTCCCTAAATAGTTTGATTAACTAACGACTTAGAGAATAGTCTGGATTCCTGGCCCGACCGTCAATGTAGGAGACGGCTATATTGCGGTTGCCGACGCATATCACTGCCCTGACAATTATGCTCGTCACTCTAACCACATCTATTTCTATATGTACCTACCCACTTAGCAAATTCGTATATATTATAAGGTAGGAACCAACTGATAGAAACCAACCTCGACTAATAAGGCAATATACCTAGTTTTCTGCCAACTTCAAAGGTATCACATAGAAAATAATGTTAAAAGAAGATTGTAAATATTCTTTGATTCCTTGGAGCATTGTATAGCAATATGGTTTGCAAAAATAGAACATAAATTTAAAAAGATAACATAAATTTACTGTATAAAATAAATAATAATTAGTTAATAAATAAGTAATGGTTAAATTACAATGTTATGAGAAATGAAAAACTAATATGCATGAATATTGTACTAAATGATATATTATTTTTAAACAAGCATATGGCTCATAATAAAGACAATTTATCAATTAATACTAATTACACAAAAGAAACACATTGCCATGTAGCTAAAGCATGTTTAGTATAGTTTAATAAGATTATTTAATGGATTAATAAAAAAGGCTTTATTATTATTACAGCCCCAGCTTCGCACGGGTTTAATACATATAAACCTTCCTCCTGAATCACTCTATCTATTAAAAAAACCGCATCAAAATCCGTTGTGTAGTTTTAAAGATATAAGCATACATACAGATATAAGCATGCATAGGCGGGAAGCGGGAAGCGACTTTGCTTTATACAATGTAGCGATTATGGTTTGGAAAAATCAATTAGGGTCGTACTGCTTCTACAATATGCTCACAATTTTGTAGTCCCTTTATTTAAGCCATAATACTCGTAGCATCCACATGTTTCGTTAGTTTTAATGAAAGCAAATATAACGTCTATACTTTCTCGCGGATGGAAGCCAAAGACACTATTGCAATGCGCGTGGCTTGGCTGAGGGCTGGGCTTGCTTCGTATTTACCGGAATTTATGATTTCATTTCGTGTCGCATATTTCAACTAGCGGGCATTTTGCATCGAAACGGGCCGCAATAACGCACCGGATTCTCTTTGTTATTACCTACGTACAAGCTTAATAAATTTCTACTCGGTGCGGTTACGCTATTTTAATTTCGTTTATGTGTTTGATTCACAAATTGAAACGAAGCTTTTGGGGTATGGTTGCTTGGTTGACGCCATTATGCCAGATTCTTAGTGATGAAGTGCTTTTGTACCATCGACTACATAGCCATGTAGTCGATGTTTTGTACCTATGCACGTGCTGGAAATAAAAGTTTTTAACTTCAAAGTCGCTAGACAACGACGCTTTTTATTTAGCAATTTTTTTATTGTCATGTCAAAGTAAGAAAGTAAGAAGTATCATTAATGGATACATAAGATATTTTATTTGGGTTTAAGTAGAAATATAGGAACCTAAGTTCTCTTAAATTGTACCTACTCTTTAAGACGCTGCCAGTCGACGATTATTTTTGTTCGAAACGAAAAAAGAAATACTTGTGAACAAGCCACATCTCCTATTTTATAATGTGTAGTATATATGAATAAAGATGTACCCATCTTTAATCACTTCGATAAATAATCCTACCGACCGCTGCAATGATGACAAACACACGTCCGCGCGTGGTCCGCCTTAGCTTTTCGAATAAATTAATGATATAAATTATGTATAATTACTTATCAAAAATCTATCCTAATAGAAATATAGATCTACATATTACCTATCTTTAAGAATAAATCACAAGTTGATTTTAATAGTAGGTATATAAAATATTTCGATCATAAATTCTAAAACGTATTATTTTGAAATAATATTTTTATCGTGAAAAGTTTCTGCTATTATGTTTAATAGAAATCTAGGTAGGAACCTGAAGTAATATACTTATAAAAATAGGAGATGTGGCTTGTTCAGAAGTATTACTTTTTTCGTTCCGAAAAAGAGCAATCGTCGACTGGCAGCCTCTTAAATTGTAATTCCAAGATAAAATCAAAAACATTTGTTTTATAAATTCTACAACGGAAGTTCGCATAAAAAGTAGAGTAAATTAATGTAATAAAAATGTGCCTTCGCTAGACTCTCAGCTTTAATAAGAGGTTTTGAATGGGTATTGTTGAGTTTACCAATAAGAGTTGCCTGCTTTCTTTGCCTCGAATGCAGTGGGATGCAACCTGTTGTTGAGTTTTTAATTAAGTGCGGAATTGTGGACGAGGAAGAATGTAGCACTAGGCTTTTTACCTTTCCACTTTTAGATTGTGCCTTGTCCTAGAGCGAATTCCGCAACATTGTTACTAATAGGGTTTTATCCAACTCTATCAGGAAGAGTTACTTTCGAGCGGTTTTTGTTAAAAACTCTGGTAGTTTATTTAGCTCGAATTATCTTTTCTTTTTATCTCATTTACGAATAGTCAGAAATATTTGATAGAGATATGAGTAGAATTAAAACTATCGGGGTTGTTATTCATTTTATGTACAAATACGGCTAATACACATCGATCGGCGATCTGCGTATTCGCCGATCTACCGTTGATCGCGGTCGCGGGCGATACTCATGATGAAGAGCATCTGAATTGTTTTGAAACGTCAGCAATACAACAAGAAACGTGGTAATAAGCCGTATTTGTAGTTAAAAGGAGATATGAGTATTATAAGTCATTAATAAATTATTATGTCATCGTTTCACATTTATGCAGTTAAAAACCAGCATTCATATTTAAAACAGGGGTACGCGTATCTATAAACATGATCTCTATAACAATTATTCCTGTTTATTCGTGTTCTACTTTCAAAATAAAAATAAAATATTGATAAGCCTCTCCAAGCCAGGGCCAGTATTTTATTATTTAAAGGGCGGGCGTTGGGAGCTCATCAAAGAGAAATGTATGCATGACAAAGCATTTTTACATATCCTTCCACCCGTACTAGGTAGACCTATTATACCAGTATCTCTCTCATATTTCATATATAAAAGAAAAATAGTATTAAAATTATACAAGTATATTCAAAAAATGCGGCAGAACGAATCATGTAAATAATAATAAAACGAGACGCACAAATGTGTCATCGAACCATTATTGTTTTAATAAATAAATCTTAAAAAACCGGCCAAGTGCGAGTCGGACTCGCACACAAAGGGTTCCGTACCATTATCTATAAAAAATTACATTTAAACTCGTTCTTGTATGGAAGCCCCACATAAATATTTACTTTATTCTATTTTTAGTATTTGTTGTTATAGCGACAACAGAAATACATCATCTGTGAAAATTTCAACTGACTAGGTATCACGGTTCATGAGATACAGCCCTGTGACAGACAGACGGACAGACAGACAGACGGACAGCGAAGTCTTAGTAATAGGGTTACGTTTTTACCCTTTGGGTACGGAACCCTAAAAAGATCTCCATCTATCAGCCGAATATATAAGGTAATCTACCAGCGCCACCGGAAGCAAAAGGACGGACTCCATAACCATAACTCACGGAAGTACCGCCATGTCCAAAAGTCATGCTGCGTTTTAACTATTTATACGCCCCTACTAGATTGATGACGATAGTTCAGTATCAAATAGACTTTAAACACAAGGGGTGTTACCTTAGGGGGGTACCTTATTTACACCATCACACAGTAGCTAAGCACACTGAAAGCTAATTAAAGGACAGGTAGGGTCAATCGGGGTAAGCTAGAGGTTTTGGATACATCAGTCAAGGATGCTGAATCACTATGGTAAACTCACTATGGTATGGTCACTATGGTACATATAATAAAACTGTAGAAGAGTTCAATTCTGTACACTGAATAAAAACTAAAAAAAATACTTCTACAAATAACACTAGTAAAAAAAACATTTTTAAATTTGTGTCTGTCTGTCTGTCTGTTGTCCGGCTTTCACGCAAAAACTACTGGGCGGATTTTGATTAAACTTTTTTTATTATATAGCTATTAGTCCTCGGCAACATACAGGTTATAATTTATTTTGAAGATCGGAATACCAGATGTAGAACTATAATATACGGTCTGGGTAATCTTCCTAATAAAATTATATTTTAAATCTACGCACGCGTGAACGAAGTACCGGGCACAGCTAGTTACAAATAAGCACGTTTTGTGGGAGATTGAACTAGCAATAAAGTCAGTATCTACTTACCTATCTATTATAAATGCCGAAAATATTTTGTTGGTTTGTAAGATTGTAGACCATTAACTATCTTAGATGCAAAATGATCCGTTGCTTTATTGCTGCGTGAAAGCAGGAGAAGAAATGACTAGGCTTTCATTTTAACTAGGTTACCACGCGTGCAAAGTCGCAATGATATAATCTCGACTGATATAATTTAAAATACATGGACGATGGTCATATTAAGCTCTATCTTGATGACCATGAATGAATGTCATAACACCTACACTACCCAGCGCTCACACAACGTGAGGCAACTTTGCTTTTCAGCATTTAATCAGGATGGAGGAATGGAGCTAGTCAATAAGTAAGCGTCGCCTCCGTGCCTGCTATTTACTCAGTATTGACGTGAATGTACGTCGGAACTGTGAGTAAAGACTTTCCCATTTCTTAACGCGTAACGAACTGTGCGAATGCGATATTTATGGTCTTTTCGTCTCACTTTTTGTAAGGATATATTGCTTAGGGAGAAAGGCTCTTGGAATAATTTTTGAAGCCACTGTTTTGCTTATGAACATGTGAGACACAATGTTACTGTTGCAGGGAAATGTTTCGTAATGGGTTGGTTGAAGATAAATGGTAGTCTTGGGATATGTTTGAGGGATGAGTTGTTGCAATGTTTGTTACAAACCTATGATTTTATTTTTTGAGTCTTAAACAATATGAAAATAGTCGTTCACAACCTGTTCATGGCTAGGGGATGGCTATGAACTAGATTGTAAAGTAAATTGTCACGTGCTAACAAAATTTTGGATGCTTTAAATATGCAGGGCATTTTTACGATGCTTTCCTTCAACTTTTACTGGACGACACTAAAGGTGAGGTCACTTTTGAATAATTCCGGGCACTGCAGGTGTTTTACGTGTATAGTAGATGTCAGAAACAATAGCCGGTCAATATTATTTTTGGGCAGTACGAGCCAAATCGGATTCTATCGAATATTTATGTCAGCAAATGAAACCCTGATGGTTTGTATGCCCATTTTTGATTGGTAACAAAATCTCCTAAATCCTGTTGTCACAATACGACGCCGTTTTCTGATATTTGTACCAAACACTATCCAACACATCTGGCGTAGGTACGTAATCTTCTTATGAAGAAAAACTTTCTTAATAAGAACGCTGTTTGGATTCGCATTTCCCATGGCCTGAATAGGAAACTAAGAAAATAATTACCGGCATTTTTGTTATGCGGATGTTTAGTTATATTATAAGATTTATTATTTTGTATGTCGAGTTACATTTTTATAGTTTTATTTATTTATTTTTTTATTTGTGTTGAAATAATTTATATAAAATTTATTAGTGTTAATAAATCCTATAAGGATGTAAAAGAGTACATACCTACCCAATAATTGCATACCTATAACAGCTTAAAGTTAGGCATAAAAACAACACTGTATTGTAAGAATTGTTTATTAGAATAGTGTTGTACTTAACTTTCAACATAGCAAAAAAAACACATTTATCTTTAAACAAAACACCGATAAGCAATATCTATTTAATTCTGTTCGATTAGATAATTCGCATTACGCGCAGATCTAAATAAAATAGCAAACAAAATAATTATTTGTCCACCATCACAGTTTTGCTCAAAATATCTGAGAACTTTGTTATCTATACAAAATTAGCAGTAGAACAGGAGTAATTATTAATGAGCCAACGAGGTGTGCTAAGTACTTATAAGCTACTAATTTGTGAACGATCAGGGCAAACAAAGTAAGGATATATATCTAATATCGACTTAATGATTGGAACCGTATTTTTGGGCTATTTACAAATTTTCGTTTACTTTATGATGATGTGTTTAGCGCCTCATGCTAAACGGGCCATGGCCGTGATGAGGCGGTGGGGGATGGTGACCGTAATGATGCGGTGGTGGCGGCGGGTGGTGATGGTGTGGTGGTGGGTGGTGATGATGTGGTGGCGGATGGTGATAGTGTGGTGGCGGTGGTGGGTGGTGGTGTGGTGGCGGGTGGTGATGGTGCGGTGGCGGTGGCGGCAAGCGTCCTCGGTAGTAGCAATGCGGCGCACAGTACCCAGTCCCACAATGAGGCCCGCAAGGCAGAGCGTGTGGGGGCGGCATTATAACTGAAAAAATAAAACATTGTTTAGTTACATACATTAGCCCAGGGAAAGCTGGCATTGGAAAATAATTATTTGGAGTGTTTTTTATTTAAGCACAGGGCTTTAAGTATGTCCCACCTGTTGTTGTGATATAGTGTTGGTGAGGACGGGTTTGCATTGCAGCTGCAATACCACCTATAACGTTGCCTACATGGTGTTGCACTGCATGCGTCATTTTATTACATTCATTGTTTATTCTCATGACTAATGTCTGTAAGTAAAATAGAAAATTCAACAATAGATAACATTCTACAAAGAAACTAGGTTTGTTTCCTTTATATAGCTATCACTGTGCTGTATACACTAGCAGGTAAAAAAAATATTATGAAGATATTGAAACACAAAGAAAAGTTTTGACCTGCATATAATATATTGTAGGTTCGTATGAACCAACTCTGTTTATGAGTTGAGGAGTTTTTAAGTCGCCTAGCTATGGAAGTTTATATAAGCTATGTATAATATTGTAAAGAATGCAATGCAATTTTAAATTAGTAAGTATGTAATTTATCAATGACTCACCTTGTTTATCTTATACACTCGAATTAATTTGATCAATAACAATGATAGGTGCGTATTCCTCTTTGAAAATAATTATAATGAAAATAGATCGACAGTTGTTACTATTTATCGCGGGTTTGTAGGTACTTTTTAACTGATAATAATGATAAACATTTTATGATTAATCGATCGCCTACGTACTTCTTGTTTCTTGTTTCACCTTATGTGTCATATCATTAGTAGGTAGGTAGGTACTCACTTCGTCACCAGAATTGGCTACTAGTTCATACGAACTTACTTATTTTTGAGTACCTAGTATTTAGTTCACATATTGTGTAATTTATTTTAATTCATCGCATTATATCCGAAGCCATGACTTTTAATCCTAAGGTCATGGGATTTTCTTTTAATAAAAATGTATATGCGCATTAGTACATGCTTAAAACGGTGGAGGAAAACATTGTGTTGAAACCAGTTAGTATTCTTACAAGCGGCGATGGGCTTGCAACCTGTTACATATTGAATGTTAACTACTGCAAAATACAGGCATACCTATGCCAAAATGTAATGCTCGGCCGTGCTTCTGACTGACCCTTTAGACGTTTATAAGGATCTGAGCGCCTAGAGATTTAAAAGGATGTCTACCGTAGGAACGAAAGACTATTTTTTATTTACAAAAATCTGATATATAATTTACTTTACGGTTGATCCAAGTTTAATGAAAAATCACCTAGATTAAACTTTTCTAACTGTATAGTGTTCAAAATGCTCCCAAGTGAATAAACGTACATTCAATACCTACATAACAGGTTTAGATGAGCTGGTTATCAATTAATTACGTTTAAAAAACTAAATAGAAAACCGACAGAAATGTATCGACCAATCGCAAAGTCAAGGGACGATATTCGTTTTTTAAGTTTTTGTCAGTCCTACATAAATATACTTAGAACTATTCTCTACACAATACAAAAATCATCGATTGATCAATGTAAACAGATATGCGTGGTCATACATAATAGTGGTTATTTATTAAATACCTACATATAATATATGTTTTAGGTTTATACATTTAACAAAATATAAATATATATTTAAGAAATTTTGTAGATCCTAGATCTTCATTAGATTTTTTACCAAGGATGAATGAAACAGGGTATATTAGTTCAAATAAATGTTTAACAAAATCTTACATCAAACCCTCGAGTGGGATCGTGTCTGATGATAATCTAATTCCAATCGAACCTTAGTTTTCTACTCTACAGATACAACGGCTTAGTGAAATCTATTTATGCTGTCTCACCTCATCTATTATTTTAATTATCTGTCATTAGATTGATTTAATTTAACTTAAAATGCCGGCATGTAAGCTTTAGGGAATATTATTTTTTCATGGCCTTTGGGTAATTGAACTATCTTTGCATGTTATTATGTGGGTGGCCGTGGTACTGCGGGCCATGGTGATCGTGGTGCGGTGGCGGCGGTGGGTAGTGATGGTGATCCGGCGGTGGCGGCTGGTCATGGTGCGGTGGCGGTGGGTAATTATGCGGTGGTGGTTCGTAATGGTGCGGTGGTGGTGGGTAATGTTGCGGCGGTAACGGTTGGTAGTTTTGCGGTGGCATTTGAGTGCGGAAGTAGCAGTGCGGCGCGCAGTTACCAGTACCGCAGTAGGGCCCGCAGGGCATAGCGTGAGGAGGTGGCATAATAGCTAAAAAAAATACAAATAGTAATAAGTAGAATTTACTTCCCATTGATTTACATTACATGGGTTTGAGATCTCCACAAAAAAACTATGCACATACATACCTTTTACACTTGGTTGTATTACTAAATGAAACGGTAATTATACGTGTTCCTTGTTGAAAATATTGTAATGAATAATGTTTTTACCTTGCTTCTATTAATCGCAGGTTTGTTAATCAATGTATGCGCTAAGTGCCTGCTTCTTTATCAAACATTTCTCAAACTTGATAAAGGTGACTGATAAGACATACAATTTAATGATTGTTAATTTCACTTAGACTCTTATCGATTTGCTATTTTATTTTATTTCCCCTGAATATTTAAATTATTTATTAATATGATAATGAAAACAACGTGAACCAGTTAGTTTTAGTATTATTATGAGCGGCGTCTTGCTTGCAACCAATGAATGTTAACTATTGCAAAGTGTGACAAATGTCATATTTGAATGTGCCTCTGACTACCCCTTACTGAGTACTTTTACTTTAGACATATTCAAGGATTTGAGCACCTTGAGACCTGAGCTAATTTCTATCAAATTACAGATATTAATTAATTTTTTGCATTTTATATTTACTAGGACATAATGTATTTTTTAGCTTTAGACAAACGGACAAACAGACAAACAGACAAAAAAAGAGTGGGTTTGTGGTTCCATATTGTTCGTAGTTATTGTTCAGGACTAGATAAATAATGGTATCAGTTAGGTGAAGTGGTATCAGCGATAATATTTTTTGTAAAGATAAAAGTTAAAGTTCCTACTCGTATGTAATAATAAAAGGATTTACATTATCGATATGCCAGTCGTCGGCCTGCTCTAAGAGATACAAGACTGATATATATTTTTATATTGAAAAAAAAACAAGCCGCAGGTGAGATCTTAATTTTTTAATTTGACTATCCTTATAAAAATGTTTTTAGGTAGGTACTAGATTTATTTGATCTGTAAGTACCTACATACTCGTATATAGGCTAACATTAGAAAGGAATCTAATGTTTAATATTTTGGCATTTATAATAAGGAATATTCTACTTATTAACAGATATGCCGCCACCACCACATGGACCGCCACACCACCCACCGCACCATCCTCCAGGCCCACCAGGTCCCCCGCACCACCCCCCAGGCCCATATGGACCGCCACACCACGGGCCCCCAGGTCACCATGGGCCTCCAGGTCCCTTTGGGCCCCCAGGACACTTCGGGCCTCCAGGTCATCACGGACCCCCGCACCATCCGCACCATCCACCACCACCATTTTAAATGGTAGCATTATTCTGGCAATTAATCGGTTATTTTTAGGTATATAAAGTATTTTTATTAATAAAACTTTACAACCATAAATATTTTTTTGTATTGCATCGAATAAAGAAAGCTTAGGGCATGGCAGGTAGCTAATTATGACGACTACGGTTGAGTGGTAGGCGAGCGCTTTACTGATAAAACCAAACAGTAGGAAGAAGGACCTTTAATTATAATAAATATTTCATCATACATGATACAAAAAAATTTTTGAGTATCAACTACAAGCAAACAAGGCTGTACTCATGGTGATTGTAACTTGCTATTCTGTGTCATTAATCAATAATCAACTATCAACGCACACTTCCACCTGAATCAGTCATTACAGCGTTATCGAGTCACCAAACTTTCCTGTTTGTTCTCCGAAACGTATTCGTACCATTTAGATAAATAGGTATGAACCTGTACCCAATAATTTACCCTACTCGTGCGTGCACCAGGAATAATTGACTTTGTAGACAAACTGTGTCTACAAAATCAATTATTCCCGATTGTTTGTTTAACGGCGAGTAACGTTGGCTATTTTTTATTAAAAAAAACATTAGAATTCTCCACGAAAATGGCAATAATAGGAAGGATACTCGTATATCTAAGGTATCAAAAATGTACATAATCTTCATTAGTTCACCTATGCAAAGCCGAGGCGAGTAGCTAGTACAAAGTAAGTAGGTATACAACCAAACGTAGGTACATACAGACAGACATGTAAACAGACAAGCGTACATTCAAACACCTAATTTTAGGTTACTGTGCGTAAGAAATGTCATCACTATCCGAAGTTGTTTCGAGTTTTCACAGGTCGTTTATTTTGAAATATCCTTAAAGTATAAAACGCTATTTACTTATTGCGCTTCGTTTACTTACAAGGTATTTAGGATTGTGTCGTCTGTTTTGTGTTTGGGAAATGGAATTTTCCTGTTGGGACAAAGGGTGGAATTCCCAATTGATTTTGAAGAATCTTTGTGATAGATATTTTGTTTTACTCTTGTTGCTTTATTTTATTCAATGTTCTTGTGGTCGGTCGTTTCCATTGTTTGACAGGATTATTGTGGTTTTTAGAAATAGTTAAATGAGAAGAATCGATTCTGTAATTATGTACGGACCTTTACTTTTATGTATGCTTTACAGATTTCGCGTTCTATAGCGACTTTTTTTAGCTTGATTCTGAAAGCTACTCAATACTCCTCTATTGCAGACACATGATCCATATTTTAACCAAAGATATAAACAAGTTTACGCTTACAATACAAATATAACTAGTTATATTTCAGGTGGTAATAACTACTACCACTAAACGAGTGTGTCCGGAAAAAATGTGTGTTTTAACAAAGGATTCACAAACTACGATGAAGGGAAAGGTCGCAAGACATTGTAAATGAAAGTAAGCACATAAGCGCCGGAAATACGCCTAATCTGTATTTACTAATTTTTTTTGTGTTTTTCATGAGTTAAGTAATTTCTCAAAGCGATAAGTACTTCTTAATTGTGTTTATGATAAATAGTCGTAGAACAATATAATTTAACGTTACCATTGATTAATAGTGATTATAAAACACGTATGGTATAAAATAGAAGGTCACACGTATTTTGAAATTTGTTGCCATGGCTACGACTCGTAGCGGCGTAGCACTGCGTAGCACGAACAAATTATTTCCCTAGGTTGACCGATGAAGAAATATGTAGATATACCTACTAATAATAGTAATTTTCCATATCTAAGTCGTCTTTGATATGAGAGAACGGTATTATCATACCTACAAATTGTTTTATTTACCAAATAACAGTGCGATTTCAAATAAGATAACAAGTTTTATAGGTTTTAAAATAATATCGACCAGTACCAAGTACGATTAGTCAGAATGACTAGTACATAATTCTTCGTATAAATAAATTTGTATGTATCTATTCGTGTATCGGGTGTATTAAGACTTCTTAAAAAAACACAGGTACCGTACCGTTACTCCTATTAATGCCTTAGGTGAAAGAAAACATGCTTTATCTTGAAGCATTAAGGACTGTTTTTGTAACAATCCAATGATCGACGATCGAAATGATGAGAATTTTGTTTTCAGACATCGATCTAATGATCGTCGATCAAAATTATGAGAATTTTATTCAAAATTGTGCAATGCAATAAAAGTGAAAATTTATTGCATTGCCATTATCTGCCATTAAATTATTACTTAGATTCTGTAAAAAAAATATGAAGTCATAATAGAGTTGCCTGTAGCGTTGTTCGTTGTTGTGTTTTTTTAAAGTTACCTACCCAAAGGGTAAAAACGAGACCCTATTACTAAGACTTCGCTGTCCGTCTGTTTGTCACAGGGCTGTATCTCATGAACCGTGAAAGCTAGACAGTTGAAATTTTCACAGATGATGTGTTTCTATTGTCGCTATAACAACTAATACTAAAAACAGAATAAAATAAATATCTATGAGGGGCTCCCATACAAAGAACGTGTTTTTTTGCCGTTTTTTATAGATAATGGTACGGAACCTTTAGTGCGCGAGTCCGACTCGCACTTGGCCGGTTTTATTTCTTTTAACATAGACACAAATTGCACTTGCTTCAGGATTAAGCAATTTGGGTTTCATTAGAGGCACAGTACGATGTGACCTGTGTCTTCAGTTTTAAGAAGCAGTCTTAAGGCCCTGTATGTCGACGATTGCTCTTTTTCGAAACGAAAAAAGAAATATTTCTGAACAAGCCACATCTCCTATTTTTATAAATATATTACTTCAGGTTCCTACCTAGATTTCTATTAAGCTGAAAACATAATAGCAGAAACTTTTCACGTTAAAGATATTATTTCAAAATGATACGTTTTAGAATTTATGATCGAAATACTTTGATACCTATTATTAAGATCAACTTGTGATTTATTGTTAAAGATAGGTAATATGTAGATCTAGATTTCTACTAGAATAGGTTTTTGATAAGTATACATAATTTATATCATTAATTTATTCGAAAAGCAAAGGCGGACCACGCGCCGCTTATGAATCAGTACCACCGTGACTACTGTCAACGTCAGACGTGTGTTTGTCGTCATTGCAGCGGTCGGTAGGTTTATTTATTGAAGTGATTAAAGATGGGTACATCTTTATTCACATGTACTATACATTATAAAAATGTGTGGCTGATGTGGCTTGTTCAGAAGTATTTCTTTTTTCGTTTCGAAAAAGAGCAATCGTCGACATACAGGGCCTTAATACACCCTGTATACATAAATATGATTCATTCGTCAATTTCGGAGATTGGTATAACGGAAAGATAAGCATCTAGATAACAGTAGAGGATATAAAACGCTAGGGATTGGCTGCATGCAAACATTCGTGAAGTCAACTCTGAAATTAAAAGGTAAGTTGGAAATAATATACAACGTGTTACAAAATAACCCGTAAAAAATATAATTAGTTATAATTTTGTCAACTCTAGTAAGCTGTCATGTCAGGGAACAGTACCGATTTTACCTAATAATTGTCAACTTTAATAGTTTTTCTATTATTCATTCAAAATTTTTTGCGTTACTACGGTTCTTAAATATTGTGAGTGGACTCGTTATAAGACCTCATTTAACCTCCTTTCGGCTTTACGGGTAGTTTTGTAACATATACATATATACAGGTATAATAAAATGTTACTTTTAAAAGTACCATTTACCTTGGTTATTAAAAGTTTGCACCTTTTATCGTTGATTAAAACTTAGAACGGACTACTATTTATTATTGAAAATAGAGATCTAGGGTGCTTTCAGCTTGTTTTTAATGTTATTTGGTTTATGCAGTTTGAATTCCGTCCGTTATGTAGCCGTGTTGGCCGAGTGGAAGGGTACCTCGACTTTCAATCTGAAGGTCTCGGGTTCGAATCACCGGCTGGACATATATAGAACAATAAAAAAGAAACCAGTTAGTATTCTTGTAAGCGGCGACGGGCTGGCAACCGGTCACGTGTGGAATGCTAACTACTGCAAAATGTAGGCATGTGCCAAATGTAATGTTTGGACGTGCTTCTGATTAACCCCTTTAGACATCTTTAAGGCTCTGAGCGCCTGGAGATCTGAGCGGATGTCTATCGTACGAGGGATTACAATCGTGATCCTATTTATTTTTAATTTTTTAATTTGAGTTCTTACAAGGGTACCATTTCTAATATGTTTTATCTTGTATTTTCAGCAATGCCACCACCACCTCCACACAACCCACCGCATCATCCTCCGGGACCCCACGGCCCCCCTCATGAGCCTCCGCCACCGCAACACCCTCCACACCACCCCCCGCACCACCCTCCACCACCACACTAATGGTTCAACAAGCACTACGACTCCACCACAATAATTGAACCATTATGAGCACAATGATTTTTCAAACTATCGTCATTAGTAGACATAACTATAGATTTTGTCTGTCCGCAACCATGGCTATTGTAAAATAGTCGGGAAAATAAATTAAAGGTAATTACGTGATAAAGACCCGTGTAAAAATCTATAGTTACATTATGAGCAGAACCATAGTGCAATGGTGGGTCACTGGACTTTGTGCTCTGGGTGACAAGGTTTAAGGTGACAACTATGTGTGCGCGGAGTGAGTCGTATAATATGTATTGTAAATCTATATTGAATACATGGGGGTTAGCATGAACCAGTATCGTATCGACAACGTATCGTCTAAATACCAACTAACGCTTTTACTATACAAAAAGAGTCAGTTTTGACATTTGGACGTTGTCGATACGATAATGGTTCGTGCTAAGACCAACTAGTTCCAAAAACGAGAGCTAAATAAAATATATTTTTTCGTCTTACAATATGTTGGTTTTATATTTATAAAAAAAAAAAAAAACTTCCAACTGAGCTGTAAGGGCAGTGAGTTTTGTACTTTTTATATGTAAGTACCTATAGGGTTTCTGAGTTGAATATCGGAATTCATTTCGACGTTGCTACGGCACGGTCCGAAATATTTAAAGAACGCAATAACCTAATGTTATCTGCATGAAATATCATTTATTTTCCCACATTTTAGAAGGTAAATAAAAATTAGTTGTAATTTTTGCTATAAATTAGAAAAATTCGCTTTAGATTCTTTTTTTATTTAATTATTTAATTCAATATCTTAAAAAATGAATACCAGTAAATCACACATTTTATTCAGAACACCAAAATTGGCTTTTAAACATGACACTACCCGGCCACTCTAAGTCTGAAAAAGTATGGACAACCAATAGTTTATCAAAAAATTAGAACTAAAAATAGTATATCAAAACACAGACAAAAAAAGCTGTTGCTATAATATCAGCCAGTTACTCAATTACAAAAGAAGTCGCAAACCGGAAGTACGAGGAAATTAAGTGTGCAGGCGAGCGGAGTGCGCACTTATTGACCGGAAGTACGAACACTACCTAACTTTGCTTTTCATTAGCAGCCGTTTGTTCGAGTTCTTTTCTATTTATGTCTGTGGAGGTGAGCTTGTTATTAGCTTGTTAATTATTGAGATCCTGGTATAAAAGATCTTGTTACTCTTTTATGGGGTTATTTTATTTAGTAAACTGAGCTCAGTGTATCTTGATTCACGTTAATAAGTGTACCGATCACATTTATCTATTCCATAATGTACTTACATTTTATGTTAGAAAGGACTAATACTTTTAATTAATCAAAGATGCTTTTGTCTGAATAGGCCAGCTAGTTGATAAATAAATAAATATTGGCGGACATTTCACACATCACATAGTCTAGCCACAAACTAAGGTTTTTTTTTGTAAATACATTATAAAACCCGACGCAAAACAAAAATCTATGTTTATCACACAAATTTATATCCTGGGTGGAGATCAAACCACCTACAACGCAGAAGGCAGAGCTACTACCAACTGAGCTGTAATAGTCAGTCATGTTTTGGATTTATTTTTTTGCAGCTTGATTCATTCAGAATACAAATGCACAGTTTGAAATTGAACCCTGTAGCCTGTAGGTAGGCCAGTGATATGTGAGCTCTAATATAACCACAGCCCATTCATCCACAGTCAGTGGTGTGTGAAAAAGAGTTGAATGTGCGGCTTCGGTCGAGTGGCTACCGCGAACGAAAACCTCTCGATTGAAATGTTATCCAAACACAATGGTTCATGTGGATTGGAACTAGTAGGTATGTAAAACACGAGCGCTTTAGTAAGCCTTTCTATGGATATGTAAAACACTGTCGAAAAGTGAATAATCAATAGGTCAATCTAAATGTGCTTACATGTAAAAGTCAATAGATTTTTATAGATAGGGTATTCGCAGGGTAAGCCGTGCTATATGAATGAGCCATTTGCGTTTTTATGAGACAAGATCAGTAGCTGCATGGTTTACCATTTATTGTAATTCATAATTTCTCATATCAAATATAAGGCAGTTATTTACTTTATAAACCCTTTAGCAGGCAGGTATAATTCAATATCAACATTTTCCTCATTCTCTTGATAAACTTCAAACACCTGCAAAGGTGAAAGTTTAATCTGTCTGTCAGTCAAACTACGTAGAGTATTTAGGTACGTATAATACAACAGACTTTACCTTGACACCTACCTACTACTTCGCAGAACTTGAGACATCTGAGTGACATTCGGACAGCATGAACTTCGAAGTGTTTCGAACAATTTCGGTAATCATTTATTTATAGTCACAGTCACAATAAAGGCTCGTTTCCTTCTCTCCGATCCTATTGCGTAAGCAGTGAATTTATGAATTTTTTGGTGTTATAATTTTACCTTTGCTCTGATAATTATTAACAAACCTTTATTTTTTACTAGCCGACTCGTGACAGACGTTGTCCTGTCAAATTTCAATGATCGAATAAAAATGACTGAATGTTATTAGTCTGTGATGTCAGATTTGTTGCACACCAGCGCCATCTATATCGAAATCATTCCTTTTGCGGTATTTTATCGTTGGGGATGTTTTTCATATTTTAAAGTAGCCTATGTTTTATTCGGGCATTATGTCTACAACTACGGCAAATTTCATCTTTATCCGTTTTCTCGTTTAGGCCTGATTGAGAAACAAACATACAAACAAACTCACAAACTTTTGCATTTATAATATTATTAGGATTCTACTTGAAGGTTGGACAAGCGGATGATCTGTATGAGGTATTACTATCGTCTATATCGAAACACTATCTCGTTGATCACGAATACATAAATCGTGCTTTTCGATGCACTTACGACCGTCAACTTGTGGCAAACAGGTGTTAGGTGCTTCTGCTTAGGGTGTATGTAAACTGTGCCATTTTAAAATTGGCGTAAGATTTTTAAGATTAGACAAAATTATCAACTTAAAAAAAAAGCCGTTTTGGCCGAGTGGGAGGTACCTCGACTTTCAATCTGTAGGTCGTGGGTTCGAATCCCGGCGTGCATCAATGGATTTTAATGTTTGAAAAATTTATATGCGCATCAAAAAAACGTGCTTAAAACGGTGAAGGAAAACATCGTGAGGAAACCAGTTAGTATTCTTATAAGCGGCGATGGGCTTGCAATCTGTCACGTATGGAATGTTAACTACTGCAAAATGTGGGCATGTGCCGAATATAATGTTTGGACGTGCCTCTGACTACCCCCACTAGACATCTTTAAAGGCTCTAAGCGTCTGGAGACCTGAGAGGATGTCTACCGTACTTGGGGATTACAGTCGTGATCCTATTTATTTTTTATCAACTTTTACATGTGGTTTTGGCGGTGGTTTTTAATCTACAAAACATGCTAACAGCTCAATTTAGTTAGGCTTTCTTTTAAAGGCAATAGGACGTCATCGTACTCGTAGATGATTGATTCGTAATTTGAAAGGAGTATGAACATTTCGATGGGTTACTGCAAAAATAAACACATACGGAAAATATGAAACTAACGTACGTACCTCCCTACGTGTAATAAAATAAACCATTTTGCAAAATGATTTCAGCACATATTTTGCGCAATGGACTTGTTTCCACAACTTAATGTCAACCCTGGGTTTTCAGCGCCATTCCCAGGTGGCTCTACATCTAAGTTAGGTTTAAGTTAGAGCTGGTTCCGTCGTTTTATATGTCCCTCTTGTGGCACATCCAAGAACGAATTTTTGGACAAAATGTCTTCCACTCCAGTGTAAATAGTGACTCCTGAATAAGGGAAGCGGTCTGATATCTCGTTATGTAAAATTTTCCCTTTTGTCGGAAGTAATATTCACGCTTTATTGTTTAACTGGAAGAGAAATGAAGCATAACATTGAAACGTGTTTTCATATTACGATAGTCGCTTCAACATTTAGGTTAAAAATATAAATGATAGTAGGTATGTTTTTATACCCTACTCCTATTTGAATACTCGTTGTATACCTACAAGCACCTACATAGTCTGTTGAAATAGATAGCACAATGTCAACTCGAAAATATTTTATGAAAGGATCCGGTGCCAGGTCGTATCACGTACGGCTCTCGCTAGGAAATGCACAAAATAAAACTCTAAACAAAGAATACGAAACCGGACTGCAATCGTAAAATAGCCCACCGCCATGCTATATGCAAATGCCTCGAATTTAAAATGCAATTGATTCATTTCGCTGCGGAAATATCGAAGGGTAAATCTTTTCCATTAGCCGAGGCCCGGCGCGGAAAACACTAGAACTGTCAATTTGTTTTATAAATTAGTCTGCGTTGCGCTAAAATAATCGCAATTAAATATTCAAATTTGCAAGTGCTGAGCCGTGTCGGCGCAGTTCGCTCGGCCGTCGCTGTCAGGACTTGCATTCGGCTTGTCGGCAAAATGAACATGTCTGGGGTCGTGCTATTCCAGGAATAGAGTCGAACGAGACAGGTCAAACGGAAATAAAGCAAGCTGCACTCAACGAAGTTTGGACATGGACATGTCTGATAGCCTCGCTGGCGGCTCGTGAATAAAATACATCTTTTTGAAATGCATCTTTTTATGGTTTATACTGGTACAGTTTTTTGTACTCTATTTAAATTGACACAATCCTAATCCTAATAATATTATAACGCGAAAGTTTGTGAGTTTGTATGTATATTTGTTCCTCAATCAGGCCTAAACGACAAAACAGATTAAGTTGAAATTTGCTGTAGATGTAGATATAATGCCCGAATAAATAATGGACTACTTTAAAATATGGAAAACATCCTAAAAACGATAAAAAACGCAAGGGATGATTTCTATATAGATGGCGCTGGTGTGCAACAAATCTGACATCACAGATTAAAAACATTCAGTCTTTTCTATTCGATTATTGAAATTTGACAGGACAACGTGTGTCACGGGTCGGCTAGTACCTAGTAATGAGTCATATTTAGTAGAGCATTAATTTTGTAGTGATATAGCTAATCGTTATAGCTTTCAGAAAAAGCCGGTTAATGGCCAAGTACAATCGTTGTTTGTTTTTCGCGGTTATGAATGGCGCCCAACGTGGGCGTAAACTGCGCTTTCAAAATGACATTCTCATTGCTTGAACTATCCGCTAGCGACCGTAAGCTGTTGAACTAGCATACTCCTGGCTCTTCTGCTGTGCTAGACGAAGTTTGATTCCGTAATGTGTTAAAAATAGATGTAGGTAGGTACTTTTATTATTCCTCCAGTTACTAGAGAATTCATTTATCCGCAGAAACAGTGTGCTCGTAAAATGTTTCAATAAAAAAAAAAAATTCATGTTCGTATGCTTTTAAGTCAGAATTCATGTTCTGGCAGTATTGTGTCATCTGATAACAATTGCGCAACAAACATAAACTTGGCAAACGCGGTAGGGTTATAAGAAAATATATTATGAAAGCGAACGGTTTTATTGTGTGGCAGTAAACCCGAGCATTTGCATCGGGAATCGAACCAGACACTTGCAAATCGAAGCTCGTAAAACCATCCGGTGCGGGTCACTCATGAATAAAACTCGAGAAAAAAAACGAAACGTATTGGCGTGTAAGTAGGTAGGTACTACTAAATTCTATGGAGTGTTTACGTTTCACAGATTACTTTATTTATTTGCCTTGATAAAATTCTCTTTACCAAATAAAATGCGATGTTTATTTTTAATTTACCTACCTTTTAGGTACCTTATGGTCCCTACCGAACGCAAATACCTAATACAAAAAATTAACCTATTCTAAATAATAAATTACATCGTGAATGTATTTAAAAACATACCAAAGCAAACAAAATGCACACCATAGTGTGCACATAGGTTCGTGTGTCAATCTTTATCCAAGTGTTGAAGGGATGATATTTTGTGTTTCCGAGTAGAGATTTTTCAGTTTTTTGATATGAACAGAATAAGGGATCACGATTCTGTCTACGGTTCTTGTGGACGTGTTCTCTGTGTGTTCGGCTCTATGGTGTGCTGAAGTCACGTTCGGGCAATATTTGCCGTGTAAAATTCAGCGCAGGGTCGACTCTTGGTTATGTACACTCGTCACGTGGGCTCATGCAGGTGTATCTCGGCCTTAAATTTGTGAAAATTTAGCAGTTTCGCATAAGCTTCGTTATCTAAAAATCAGTAGCTATCATATGTAATTACCAAAAGCGTGACATGAGACGTATGTAACAGAGGCGTATGTACGCGTAGCAGACTTTAATTGAACGAGTGAAGCGAGTTCTGAGTGTTTATTTGGGAGAATGTGTTGGTAGGTATGTTTGTTCGACGTTAACTTTTTCGAACAGATTGGAATATAACTAGTTTGTCAGTCATCCATCACTATAAATAATGATAAAAGCTTTAGTGACTTACAAGGTACCTATATATACCTATAATTAAAACATTTTTAGGACATAAATACCTACTTACAATTATTAAACTTACAAGCAACATCTAATCTACATAAGTTAGTATATAGATCCAAGAAACGCTATCATTATCTATGATATTACGAGTAAATGTGTATTTACTTAGTGTTTTGGATTATAAATTGGGATCTTTTCAATTAGATGTTAAAACAGCGGACCATTATTGGTGTCGCTCCCTTTTACGCCATCACGCTGTCGCCGGGTACGTGATTTAGAAAGTTATTTAACCCGCGTTGCCGTGTGAACACAGCGTGACGTGCTAAGTATCGCTGCAATATTTGGCCAGGAATGGAATTTCGACACATACTGGTAGTTCATTTTTGTTGGTCGTGATAGAGATGGAATTACAGAGTTTGATGGACATTTTTATTTTCTACCAACGTTGTTTGTATTTTGGGTTTTGAACAGCTTATATACATATACCGCCTACCTGCCGTTGAAGGCCATGCCATGTTATTGATTGACACAGGTACCTACATGATTGCTGTTTAAACTGTTATGTTCTTTAGTTTGAGTAGCGCAAGACATATAATGGTACAATACTCTATCTAATCTACCTATTTTACTTACCTAAGTTCAGCGCTTGCTGCTGGCATTACAGAAATCAAATCGGTAGTATATTAGTGGTGGGTACACTAAGGAGTTCCAACTGTGACCTCATCTAGGTCAACGTAATGTTTCTACCACAGCCTTGTAATACCAGCTGACTAACACATTCCGTTTACCCGCTTGAGGCTCACAGCTATTATTATGTGCAACATTTGATTATGGTAAACATAATAATAATGACGTGTAAACTCAGATATGACGAAATATGTCGCTTGAACGCTAACAATGGAACAAATAGCGGCTACCGCAGCGAACCACGAGAGAGCCTTTATAACCATTGATAATTTTATGTGAGCACTTTTGACTTGCGGCTTGCTTGCTGCCATCTTTAGCAAATATGATAGTACTAGCCGACCCGTGACAGACGTTGTCTTGTCAAATTTCGATAATCGAATAGAAAAAAAAACCTGAATGTTTTTAGTCTGTGATGTCAGATTTATGTTTTTTTTGATGTTTTTTGCACATCAGCGCCATCTATACAAAAATCATGCCTTTTGCGTTTTTTTATAATTTTGGGGATGTTTTTCATATTTTAAAGTAGTCTATTATTTATTCGGGCATTATACTTTACTTACCATTTACTTACTTTACCTAACATCTACAGCAAATTTCAACTTAATCCGTTTGTCGTTTAGACCTGATTGAGGAACAAACATACATACAAACTCACAAACTTTCACATTTATAATATTATAGGATTAGGATAGGATAAAGCATACGGAGTGTCCGTGTCCGTGTACTGTAGAACAACAGCGAATAACCATTGATTGTAGATTTAAAAAAATATAAAACAGTGAAATAGGATCACGACTGGTACACTGTACCTTAAGGGGCTCCCAGTCGCTGATTGCTCTTTTTCGAAACGAAAAAAGAAATACTTCTGAACAAGCCACATCTCCTATTTTTATAGGTTCCTACCTAGATTTCTATTAAGCTGAAAACATAATAGCAGAAACTTTTCACAATAAAGATATTATTTCAAAATGATACGTTTTAGAATTTATGATCGAAATATTTTATATACCTACTATTAAAATAAACTTGTGATTTATTGATAAAGATAAGTAATATGTAGATCTAGATTTCTATTAGAATAGATTTTTGATAAGTAATTATACATAATTTATATCATTAATTTATTCGAAAAGCTAAGGCGGACCACGCGCCGACGTGTGTTTGTCGTCATTGCAGCGGTCGGTAGGATTATTTATCGAAGTGATTAAAGATGGGTACATGTTTATTCACATATACTATACATTATAAAATAGGAGATGTGGCTTGTTCAGAAGTATTTATTTTTTCGTTTCGAACAAAAACAATCGTCGACTGGGAGCGCCTTAAGTGCGGTAGATAATAAATTCTCTCAGATTTCCAAATCCTTAGATCATCGCATCTCATGTCTCGAAGGGATAGTCAGTGGCACGTCTAAACATTACATTTGGTATATACCCACATTGCAGTAGTTAGTATTTCATACGTGACGTACTAACTGTTTTTTCTCACCATTTTGAGTACTTACGTTAGTATAACTAACCTTTAATACCCGGCCGGGATTCGGGCCTACGACCTTCGGATTGAACGTCGAGGTACCTCCAGCCAACACGTTATATGTTAAATATTTTTGACACGTAGGTTTTGAACATAACTTATCGTATCGTAGTACACAAGCTTTTCAGTTTAAGCTATACTCTCGTAGAGCACACATTGTCTAATTAAAAAGTTTCTCCTGTAACGTGGACCAACCTACGTGCGTAACACTAGATCGTTGTTTGATTGAGGACATTGAACTTTATGCGATAAGGTTTCAATGATTATTTTTTTTACCTTACAAAGTAAATTTGATAATAGGAGATAAAAACATGGCTATTTGTAACATAGCCGAAACGACGGGAAAATAAATGAATGGTAGTTACGTGATAAAAACCCGTGTACAAATCTATTGTTGTCTACTAATTACGATAGTTTGAAAAACAATAAAGTAAATAAGAAGTTTTTACAACTCCACATACTTACTAAACTTATATAAATATATAACTCTTACCAAACAACCTTATGTCCAAGTGCGTCTCGGACATAAGTAACTTGAAGAGTAACTTTATTTTATGGAATTCCTAAACTCAATAACTAGTGCAGAAAGGTTGGGGTCTGTTTTAAAATAACTTCAAGTCGCGGGGCTTCCTATACGTATAAACACTAAAAAAACTTCGTTTAGCCATGGCAAAGGCTTTTGGGAGGCCTAAAAACTCCGTCTCTAGTGTAAGCTAAACAGCTTACACGAACGTATATAACACTAAATAAAATAAAAATAAATACCTACAACGAGATTATATGAGATTATAGACATCACACAGTAAAAGTTTTAGCCATGGCAAAGGCTTTTGGGAGGCCTAAAAACTCCGTCTCTAGTGTAAGCTAAACAGCTTACACGAACGTATATAACACTAAATAAAATAAAAATAAATACCTACAACGAGATTATATGAGATTATAGACATCACACAGTAAAAGTTATATAAAAATACAAACTACTCGCCCGGCTTCGCGCGGTAAAAACCAGACACCTAGGTAAAAAGTAGCCTATGTGTTATTCTGATGTATAAGGTATATTACTGTAATTTTTAATCTAAATCCGTCATCTAAACAAAAACACACGAACTTTCGCATTTATAATATTAGTAGGATTGGATAGACATCACACAGTAACAGTTGTAAAGAAAAATGAAACACTAAACCAAATAAGCTGAAAGTGTACTGGTTTTTAAATCTTTCTGTTCCATGTACGAAAGAGGATTAACTAGTGCCCGAATAAAAAAAAAAGTTGGAAAAGCAGGCCGTAAATTATGTTTTTCCTTATTTTTATGGCGGAAACGTGACTATGGGCTTACATTTTTTAGGCTTGGGCAAGGTGCTGGCACAACGGGATTTGTATAAACTCTGCATGAAAAAAAAGAAAGCGACTTTTAGTATGAATGAGCTTTTTGTAAGTGTGTTTGCGATTTCTTCTTATTTGATTTTTTATACACTTTGAGCTTTCAGTTCAATATTTAGATAAAGGGAGTGCTATAGTTGAACCGGCATCAACCCTGAGCGCAGTACTGTTAATGGATCACCGTAGGTAATATTTAAAAAACTGCTGAGCAACCTAGGTAGGAATGACTGAAGTTAAGTTTTTAGAGAAGAGATTGTCTAATATTTCAAAAAAAAAAAATTGTTATTTAATATGAGTATATTAATAGAGAATATTATATTATAACTACTAGGTAGGCTGGTAGAAAATGCCTCGGCATTAAGCCCGCCTTTTTGTATTTTTTTTTAAGTGCAATAAAAATATTAAAAAATAATATAGTAATATTATTGTAAATTTATGTGAGAATTTTAGGATTATCTACAGCTAAAAGAATGTTTGTACAATAAAGTGGCAAAACTAAACAATTCTTAGGGGTTGATAAATTTCAAAGTAAAAATGATATCAAAGGCTTTTTTAAGCGAGCGTCTAATCAAAATTTTTAGTGTGAAATAATATTTTTGTTACTCATGAAACCGCAATATTGTAACAGTTCAACCGTTCACGCATATAATTTAGGCACTGTGACTTCAATTTGAATTTATATTCAGGGTTTTAGGAACCATTTAGTTAATTTCGGTCGTAAAATGTTTTCCCTACTAGGTGATTATTATAAAAATTGCCTAATATAATACCAAGTTTACCGATCACGGAACGCAGTACACGCAATACAGGTATTTATCGTTAAAAGGGTTTTTATGTGCACTGGCAAAATAAGTCATATCGAATTTGACACGAAAGTCACGCGATTTCATTATTTTCGAATATAACGGGTACGCAAGGGGTACACCTTTTGCGCCCCCAACTATTTACTGGTAATATGTAATGATAGTCTCAAATTATATATTTTCAGTAAGATTTAGCTTAATGAGTTACTTGCAACAGAGAAAAATATATCGCTGTGACACTTACTTACTATAATAGGAGCTAATAGCCTCGCAATTCGATTATACAGGGTGAGTATAATATGAATCTCCTTGGCTGACATACAACGAGCTTTAAATTTCGAATACTGAAAATCTGAAATAAAAGCCTCCACCATTTGCTTTCATCTCTCCCTGTCCCTAGCTGCAGTGCTAGTGACCGTATGTAAAAGTTTATTAAATAGATTCTTTGTTCAGATTTTGACCATAAATTGTATAAATAAATAAGCTATATATATAAGCTATAATAGGTCCTGGCTTTAAAAATAAAAACCGGCCAAGTGCGAGTTGGACTCACGCACGAAGGGTTCCGTACCATTATCTATAAACACTTCAAAAAAATTACGTTTGTTGTATGGGAGCGCCCCCCTTCAATTTTTATTTTATTCTGTTTTTAGTATTTGTTGTTATAGCAGCAACAGAAATACATAATTTGGGAAAATTTCAACTGTTTAGCTATCACGGTTCATAAGATACAGCCCTGTGACAGACGGACAGACAGACAGAAAGACGGACAGCGAAGTCTTAGTGCTCCGTTAGCCCCGCTTAGAGCCCCGTTTTTTACCCTTTGGGTACGGAACCCTAAAAAAGACTAAGTTAAGTTAAACCATAATTGTATGTATGTATAAAATAACCTTTGTATATAATATTCGATTAGATATAATAAATTTGCGCCGGTCACCCCTGCTAAGAGGTGTAATTTATTATGAGGTGTGCCAGATTAAGAGCCCCAGTTACACGAGCAATATCATGCCTATAACGGCTTCCCATTAATTATTTATGATCTGGCTATTTTTTAATTTAATACGCATAACTTGGTTAGGTAGTTCTGAAGAAAAACTACTAACACAAGTTTATATTAATAAGGCCTTGAGTGTGGCCGTAGTTTTTCTCATATTTTTGGACTCTATTATCACTTTATTACTTTATTATCATTATGTGTAAAATATCCTTGTTATCTTGTCTAATTGTGTAATTGAATTTTCTGCTAATAAATATGACTATACTTAATTTAAAAGTTTTATAGTGGTTGATTTTATTTCAATCATTAACAATTATTGTTGTTGCAGAAACAATTTTGCATTAAGACGCTGCCAGTCGACGATTATTTTTGTTCGAAACGAAAAAAGAAATACTTGTGAACAAGCCACATCTCCTATTTTATAATGTATAGTATATGTGAATAAAGATGTACCCATCTTTAATCACTTCGATAAATAATACTACCGACCGCTGCAATGATGACAAACACACGTCCGCGCGTGGTCCGCCTTAGCTTTTCGAATAAATTAATGATATAAATTATGTATAATTATATAATTATACTTATCAAAAATCTATCCTAATAGAAATCTAGATCTACATATTACCTATCTTTAACAATAAATCACAAGTTGATTTTAATAGTAGGTATATAAAATATTTCGATCATCACTACATAGTATAAAGCAAAGTCGCTTTCCGCTTCCCGCGTCTGTATGTATGTATGTATGTTTGCTTATATCTTTAAAACTGCACAACGGATTTTGATGCGGTTTTTTTTAATAGATAGAGTGATTCAGGAGGAAGGTTTATATGTATAATAACATGCTACCCGTGCGAAGCCGGGGCGGGTCGCTAGTAAATTCTAAAACGTATCATTTTGAAATAATATTTTTATCGTGAAAAGTTTCTGCTATTATGTTTTCAGCTTAATAGAAATCTAGGTAGGAAACCTGAAGTAATATACTTATAAAAATAGGAGATGTGGCTTGTTCAGAAGTATTACTTTTTTCGTTCCGAAAAAGAGCAATCGTCGACTGGCAGCCCCTTAAGTGCTTAGGTAAAAGCTTACGTCTGCGGTTTTGCTAGCGTTGTATCTAGATATACTTCTACTTATTTAGTTTTTATATTTTTGATTGAAATTAATAAAACAGGGTTTTGTCAAGAAGTTTCTTTGTAAAAGTAGCTTGTATGTTTTTAGGCAGGAACCATGTCAGTTTCAGGTTTGATTTAGATAATAATAGATGAGTTCAGCACTCACGGTTTGATGGAAATAATTATTCAATTATTGTCACAAACTTTGACATTGATTATACTAATAGGATTAGTAGGATCGTAAACTCTCGCTTGTTTCTACTATGGATTATAAAATGTCAGAACAGTGCAAGTGGTTTTCAAAACAAAACCGGTACCTATTGTTTGTACCGTGTCGGTTATTTAATTTGTGCGGTAATCCGGACGTTGGGCACCCGGTGTTATACATAATTCAAAACAGGTGGCTGTATGAATGATAGGATATTTGTCAGGCTTAGTTCCGTGTATTTCGGCTTAAATTTAAATAGTACCTATGTTGGAGTATATTTTCAACATTTTGGTGCCTTTAAATTTAATTGGGGGTAAAACAAGATTATGTTGATTGTGAACTCAGTGGCTGGTTTGATCTCCACGGCAGGACAAATGTTTGTTCCAGTACCGTAGTACTGGTAGTATCATTCATAGTAAATCTGAGTGTGGCGTCTGTATATGTGACTATTGGGCGTTATGTTACAAGTATAATTATGTGTCAAATAATTACTCATATTTGATAACAATATCGGTTTTCGGAGTGCATCCGGTCTATTGAGTCTCTACATATTCATATAGATACCTAGTATTATGAAAAGGCGTACGTGTGTATTCCGTACACTCGTAATTGGAATGACTGTGCCGTAGAAAATGTATTCCGTTTATCCATGCCTGCTCTCTACATAGTTTTGAAAACACAAAACGCAAAATTATCTGCCGTTTTCGTGAGTTTAATTACGAAAATAACACGTATGCTCAAAGCGTCCAACGTAGGCTAAAAGTGTATAATGCAGTGTACCAAGCGCTACAACATTTGCTCGTCGACCAACTTACTATTAGCTACACGGGCAAGATAAACACGAACCGAGTTATGAACTTGCCTTGCATATTGTGTAATGTAGGCTTAGTTCTACGAAGTGCTACGCGGTGCTACGGCACTATGGTGCTTCGACCAAGTCGTTAATAGGTGTATGAAGGAAGTAAATTTATAAGACAGTACGTATCTTAGTTTCTGCTAGGTGCTTGTTTAGGTACAGGCTGCTAAGTGCTGAGTAAAATGTGGATACAAACAATAAAACAGCCGGTAATAACTAGTTGAAATAATATATTCTTTTAGCTTTTTGGTCAATAAGTGAAGATAATCAAAGCTCTGTATATTTTTATAACAGTTTTACGATAACGCTAACTATGATACCGTAAGACCTATTGCGTTTTATCTAACTTAATCTAATTTATTTTGTAAGTCTTTTTCTTGTGATTGGAACTGGAATTTAAAAACGAATTAAATATGTCAACCACATCACGAAACATAAATTATGTCATACAAAACTTTTGAAATATGATATTCACGTCACATTTTATGAACGTAAGCCCTTGTTGTAAAACCCAGTTCTATCATGACTGTAATAAAAGTGGCACGGATTTTTACAACATATTGTCTGGGTGTAAATCCGGACGCCTAGACCTATGAGTTACGATGTCCACTTTTACAATGTACCACATAAGTAAATTACCCTTGTGATGATGGGTGCACGGTATGAGAGGCTCACCGTGGAAACGATGTTCGGTGATTTACACATTGACCACCTCATAAGATCGCCTCATTAGACCGCCTCTCGTGTCGTAAGATACATAGTACCTATAACATCAAGTAGTTATAATTTCTGGCTGCCGCGGGCGATGCGTGCGGTCGGTCGGTGTAGTGTTTGACTCGCCTTCGTGCCTTTATTATATTAAACGTATTTTTGGCACAGAATCATTTTTGCGTTATAGTGTCACATCACGAATTGCAAAACGGGCTGGCGAAACTACGTATGGTATTTAGGAAGTCAAGTGCCCAAAATCAAAACGTATTCACAGAATTTACTTTAGAGATGGTATATCAATAAAATCATAGCTACTCTACTTTAGTTACCTACGGCCTCATTGATAGTTTCCATAACGTTGAATACAAATCGGTTCATTGTAAAAGTCTAACCGAACAGTTCATTAATATTATAGCGATATTTGCAAGTCCATGCCGCGGTGCGAAGCAGCGGCGCGGAGGTTTAAGCTTTGATTGTTTGTTGTTTGGCTGCCGTCATTTGATGGTCGTAATACTTAAAAAATGCTGTTTATTTTGATGCCTGATTTGACCTTTTTTTTTTGGCATGTACAACAGCTCGTCATATATACGTGCATCGAGGCTATTATAATGATTTTACAATATTGATTTTACAGTCGCAAAATACGTCTTTTATGTAAAAAAAATTACGGTCGTCAAATAAACGTCGTCATTTTAGACGAAAGCAGAGCTTCAGTCGCTTGCAATTAGTTTTTACTGGTGGTAATTAGGAAGGGCCGATTGCGCACAACTCGCTGCCTGCTGCCGGAACTATACAGCATTGAAAGTTTAGAGATGGCATTCAATTTAAATGCTAAACAAAGTTTTCGAATCCGTACCTTCGCTTTGTATCGGTAATGTTACCAAACACGCATAGTAGGTAAGTATCAAGCTGTATTTTTCACAATATTAGACTAAAAATACTATTAGCTATAGTTATTTCTGTACACCATTTATTCTGTACAACTCTGCATAACTAATTCCCTGCATATATAATATCAGTTATCTGATTCTGGTACAAGTTTTGCTTAGTTTAAGGGTAAATAGCGTTATGTAAAATGTCCACCAATATTATAAAAATATATATAAAAATCATCAAAAAGCTGTGTTGGCCAAGTGGGAGGTACCTCGACTTTCAATCTGAAGGTCGTCGGTTCAAATCCTGGCGTGCATCAATGGATTTTTCTGTCCGAAAAAATTATATGCGCTTCAAAAACACGTGCTCAAAACGGTAAAGGAAAAACATCGTGAGGAAACCAGTTAGTATTCTTATAAGCGGCGATGGGCTTGCAACCTGTCACGTATGGAATGCTAACTACTGCAAAATGTGGGCATGTGCCAAATATGATGTTTGGACGTGCCTCTGACTACCCCCACTAGACATCTTCGAAGGATCTAAGCGTCTGGAGATCTGAGACGATGTCTACCGTACTTGGGGATTACAGTCGGGATCCTATTAATTTTTAATAAAAATAAAATAATAAAAATATATGCCACTTTTCGTTGTAATTTTATAACTGTAGAACGGGCTCACCTATCCAAACCAAATGTTTAGGCTTTGTTCGGACTATTTAGTAGATGGTTTATGTGAAGTTTGCACAAAATCGGTAGACTTTTTATCCAGGTACCACCCGTGCAAAGCCGGGGCGAGCAGCTTGTTTATTCTAAAACATTGCTAGCTCTACTACTTCCGGAACAGGAAAAACAAAAAATAAAATTTGCCGTCATCGCCACATGCGAATCAGAATTAGCAAGAACCAAGAACTAAAGGAAACTTAATTTCCGAATTGCACTTCACCGATAGGAGCATCGATTTTGTTTGTTTTAATATTATTTTAGAGTCCGAAATGATTGTAGTAGTGTTCTATACTAATATTATAAAGAGGAAATATTTCATTGTTTGTTTGTTTGTTTGCATCGAATAGGCTCCGAAACTACTGGACCGATTTGAAAAATTCTTTTACCATTAGAATCCTATATTATCCCTAATGAACATAGGCTATAGAATATTAAATTTTCAAAAACGTTAGGGATCCGTATAAAATCTTTCTTTCTTGTTGATTTGCAGTTTCTAGGAAACAGTGTGGATCATCGAGATTTTGACAGTTCTACGAAGTCAGTAATTTGATGGAAGGCGAGCGTGTATTATTTCATCAGTGGCCTGAGCACGAACTTTTATCGTATCGATAACGTATCGTCCAAATGTCAAAACTGACACATTTGTATAGTAGGTAATAGTGTCAGATTTGGCATATGGACGATACGTTGCCGATACGGTAGTGGTTCATGCTAACCCCCCCAGTAAAAAAGTTCCTACTGGCAGATCTTTATAGCTTTATATTGTTTCCCAAACATCGCTGCATATTAACTCTGATTTCTTAAACTACTGATTTAAAATATAAACTACAAAAATATTTTTGTTCCATTCCCGAAAACGCTTTTATTCCCATCTTCCATTACAGTAAGCTAAAACTTGGCTTGTATATCCAAGCATACAAAATTAAAGGGTAAGCGCACCAATTTAGCATATGGAAGGTGTAATGTAATTCATGATACAAAGCGAGACCGCGGTGTGGCGTGTCCGAACGTGACGTCACGCCCGCCATTACGAAACGGCACTACTCCACATGCTACTTGATATTCGTGCGCTTACCCTACCACATTTCACCCGGCACGGCGCCGGCTGGTCTTAGGATCTTGAACTTTGTTATTTCACGGTACCTTTTTCTTTCCCTGGCAACACTACGGACGATGCAGTAGAATTTTTAATGTTTGAATCTAAACGCAGTTGCCGCTTGCTGCTAATAAATTTCCAGTATTAATAGTGTCAATTTTCTAATGTAAAAACAATCACATGGACACTTAGACCTTTTTATGATGTTTACTAGCTTTCAGAAAATGATTGACGACTTAGAGTACATTGAAATTCCTAAAAATTAAAAGATTTTTTGTTGGGAAAAAAAGTAGCATATGTCCGAAGAATCTAATTTAAATTTAAAATAAATTTCATCAAAATCATCCCAGAAGTTTGGCCGTGATAACGTCACAGACAGACAGAGTTACTTTCATATTTATAATATTAGTATAGATTAAATATTATGATATTTATGAAAACAGAGACTTTTATAAACAAAAGCGTTAGGTATATATTGGTATTTAAAACTCGGCAATGAATGCCGTGCTTCAGATGACACAATAATGGATATCGATTACGGGTATAAGAATCGCTAGTCCTAACAGATAGCCGAAACTCATTCACCAAAGTTGGTCATTAGCTCATAAGAACTAACAAGCTCTTCTAATTGTAGAAAGCTCTTCCTCATATCTGTGTTCATTTTTTGTAAAATTCATAGCCTACCGAGTCAGCAGCAGCTACACAAATCAAGTAGAAACTAAAAAAACCACAACGAATGCGGTTTGGAAAATCGGGGTTAACTGGGAGCTTTGTTTACATGTTCGGCGAGTTTCCGCTGACAGTGCATCGGCGGTTATTCTACAAATCATTAGAGAGAGATGAGTTAACTCAAAATATGTCAGTCAGCATTGCTACTAAAAAGTTTAGGCAAATCATTTATTTATTTGCATCATGTACAATACATAGTAGGTATAGGTATATGTCTTATGAATAGGGTAAGTAGTAGTATTAGTACATGGTTCCTGTTAGGACATAGCAAAATAAAAATGATTATTATCATAGTAAAAAATATATAATTAGTATTAATATATTTATATGTATGTGTTGGCCGAGTGGGATGTACCTCGACTTTCAATCTGAAGGTCGTGGGTTCGAATCCCGGCGTGCATCAATGGATTTTTCTGTTCGAAAATTTATATGCGCATCAAAAACACGTGCTCAAAACGGTGAAGGAAACCAGTTAGTCACTACATAGTATAAAGCAAAGTCGCTTTCCGCTTCCCGCGTCTGTATGTCTGTATGTATGTTTGCTTATATCTTTAAAACTACACAACGGATTTTGATGCGGTTTTTTTTAATAGATAGAGTGATTCAGGAGGAAGGTTTATATGTATAATAACATGCTACCCGTGCGAAGCCGGGGCGGGTCGCTAGTGTTCTTATAAGCGGCGATGGGCTTGCAACCTGTCACGTATGGAATGCTAACTACTGCAAAATGTGGGCATGTGGGCCAAGGATCTAAGCGTCTAGAGATCTGAGAGAATGTCTACCGTACTTGGGGATTACAGTCGTGCGTGATCCTATTTTTTTATTTTATTATTATTTTATATTTATATATTTATTCAAAATTAATTGTGTGTGGTTGGGTCAGTTACTTGTTTCCTAGTTACTAAACATGGGTTATTTATAAACAAGTTGAAACAAATCATTATAAAAACAAAATAAGACTACTAAACAACAAAAAAAAAATATGCCCCGGTGGCGCCATATTTAAAAACATATTTAAATAGCCTATTTGACAATTTAGACTAATCCAACGATACAAATCTAATGGTTATCCGTCAAGCCGTTTGGCCTGTCGAGTGTGCCATTGAAACTGACATACTTACATCCATACATACGCTTGAAAAACATTACCCTCCTTCTGGCTAAGTCAGGTAAAAAATAGATAAGATATTGAAAGCTTAATTCTAATGCGAGTTACAAGATCTAAGTTATAATAAAATTATATTTTTACTACTTATTTGTTATAATTGTCGCAAGCATGATATTATTGCTTCGTCAAATATCCATAGCCTAATTCGTAGCATAACACCCACAGGTGGCCGCATTCACACAGTAACTCGTAATTAGTGGGTGTAATTGGGTCGTAGTTTGGCTTTACGACGTGTTGCCAGACGTCCCTTTTGATGTAGTCGATGCTCCGTAGCAACTATGATTTATTGCGGCTTGTAGACGAGGTTTGTAAAACAAACCATTATTATTTGGGCCGTGAACTGAATTTCAACAGGATCTTACACTTATGAGCGTAGTGTTAAGAATTGTAGGTACAGAATGTCTCAAAAATAATGTCAAGCAGAAGTCCAGAGGTAGAGCACCCTTACCCAAATCACCCCCATATACCTACGTACCGCGGCTTTTTGAAGATTTCGCGTTATAATGAGACGTATGCGTGTTTTTTTTCTAATATTGCTGAGTAGTGCTAGGTAGCGCAAAACTAAAAAAAATGCGTTTTTTTAATAGATTAACCATTGAGAATCATTGAGTTCAAAAATATATTGACACCTGAAGCACCCTGCATAGGATCTAAAAGGGCGGTTTGAGTTATAAGTTTACTAGCTGTTCCAACAGACGTACTGTCAAATTTCAATAATCCCACAAAAAAAAAACACTTTCAATTTGTCCCAACTGAAATTCACCCTTATCACTTATAAAAAACCGACCAAGTGCGAGTCGGACTCGCGCACGAAGGGTTCCGTATCATTATCTATAAAAACGACAAAAAAATCATGTTTGTTGTATGGGAGCCCCCCTTAAATATTTATTTTATTCTGTTTTTAGTATTTGTGTGAAAATTTCAACTGTCTAGCTATCATGGTTTATGAGATACAGCCCAGTGACAGACAGACTGACAGACAGACAGACAGACGAACAGCGAAGTCTTAGTAATAGGGTCCCGTTTTTACCCTTTGGGTACGGAACCCTAAAAATACCCTACAACCTATTCTCATACCTAAAAAATATACACAAGAAATTTAATAAAAATCGGTTTAACCGGTTCGGAGGAGTTTGGTTACAATCACTGTGACACGAGAATTTTATACATATAAGATTTAGGTAATTTATTTATGTACAAAAATGCATCGCTCTGTTTGTAGTAATCCCGTGTAGGAATACTTTACCTAAGAGGTAAAGTCTGGTACGTCTAATTCTAAACATTATTTTATAGCGGGTTTACTTGAAGAGGAGAAGTATACTCGTAGTGTAGTGTCCGTAAACCTAAACGAAAACAAATGTCACTCGTGAAGAAGCTGTGACCGTCAAAGAGATCTAAATAGCACCCAAACACCGAAATGCTCCGAATTGTTGTCTCAACACGCAAATAAAGATTTACGAACTTGAAACTGTACGGCTAAACGTCTCTCAATTTAGTGGGAGCAATCTCCTTCGCGTACAATTCGTTATGTCAAGAGCCAGGCGTTTTTATTAGGTCAAGAGCTACTGAACATTTTCTTACATTGTATTACTGACGAACAATTTCGATAGATCGAGATACTTGTCAGCTGGCTTTGAACGTCGACTTTATTACTTTACAACATACTAGCCGACCCGTGAAAGACGTTCAGTAAATTTCATTAATAGAATAGAAAAGACTGAATGTTTTAGTTTGTGATGTCAGATTTGTTGCAAACTAGCGCCATCTTACCAGAATCATCCCTTTTGCGTGTTTTTATCATTTTAAGGATGTTTTTCATAATCTAAAGTAGTCTATGTTTTATTCGGGTATTATATATCTACATCTACAGCAAATTTCGACTTAATCCGTTTTCTCGTTTTGACCTGATTGAGGAACAAACATACATACAAACTCACAAACTTTCACATTTATAATATTATTAGGATTATGTAAATTCACTTTGCACTCCCAAATTTTACGATTTTTCAGTAGGTATACTTACTCATCTAATAATGCTAACTGTAATTCTTTGTAAATAAGTAATCAGTTTTGATGTAATGACTAAATATAAATGAAAAGTATCAGAGATTAGTTAGAATTTATAAATTCCTGAGCTTAACTGTAATATGTGAGTAGCTAGGTACCTACATAACTCAAGGACATCTTCATAAAAAGTTTTGCGAATTTGCATAATAATAATAACAATAGAATTTATTCTCAAACTAATTTTTTGCAATTTTAACTTACATTCGAAATTAAAAATAAAATTAAAAAATAACTGCTAAGTAATTCTAACCTAATTTCTAGATTAAGATAAGTTTATTAGCAGCCAGTTTGTTGGTCAGGTTGTCCCTTGACATAGGCCTCCCCCATTGTCTTCCACTCTTCTCAATTCCGAGCTAACTTTCTCCATTCTTTTAGTAAATAAGTAAATCGGTGAATTTGCATGTTTAGGTTAAAAACTTGCTGTACCGGTTGCACCAATGGATAAAACTTAAAATTGATAATGTAGTTCGTGACCAAAATAGCATTATACTCCTGTGCTACGTTTTATCCAGTTAGGTACGAGTATAAATATGCAACATTGAAACAATCCGTTTGTATGACGTAAAGAAATTAACCCCAGACCTCGGTACATATAAAAAACCGAAGCGTTCATATAACACGCGCTTTACAAGATAGAAGGAGTTATAAAATATTCAACACGATCTCGATTCCGTTTCTCAGTCACCCTGACCCTTTTTTACGACACGTTGACTATTAATGCGGTAGTTTTTCCATAAGCGGGTCGCGTCTCGGTATGAACTTTGCATAGCACATGCAACATTAATTTCGTAGGAAGCAGGACGCTAAATATTGCCTGCTAAAAACTTTTATGAATGAACTTTTAAATTACAAGCTGTGCTGGATTCGCTATGACTGTGTCAGCCAGTGTATTTAGGTGAAAATATTGTTTTGGATCTTGGGGGTTAGCATGAATACTATCGTATCGACAACGTGTAGTCCAAATGCCAAAACGGACACTGTGTCAGTTTTGACTTTTTTCGATACGTTGTCGATACATTAGTGGTTCGTGCTCAGGCCACGGTTGCCTATGATACTTCATAGAGATTTATTTCAACGATCTATGACTTAATAGTTTTCAATTGTTATCTACTATAGACATACTAACTTTTAACCGCGACTTCGTCCGCGTGCGTAGATCAAGGGAATAGATTTTTGACGACACTAAAATTATAGAAAATCAATATCAAATTTTGGTAAAAAGAGTAGCCAATGTCCTTCCCAAGACTTCAAACTATCTCTATATGAAATTTCATTACAATCGGCCCAGCGGTTTGGCTGTGATAACGTCACAGACAGAAAGACAGACAGCTTTACTTTCGCATTTATAATATTAGTATAAAAGTTTTGATAATCAAAAAAAGTAGGTACTAATAAAAGTACTTACTTAGTAGGTAGGTACCTATTAGGTAGGCATTCAAAACTGATACTTTGCTAAAACGGAATGTAGGTTTTCATTTCCAATAAATAATTCAAAGGAATGAGAGCTTCAAGTGTGGCAACATTCAAAGCATCTGGGATATGTCTCTCACGTGTCGAAGCGACTGAAATGATACGATTTACTGGATCAATGTGCCTATTTGCGCTTGTGGAAATATCTCGCATATAAATAAACAACGCAATTGGACTGTACAGTAGAACGTGGAGAGCACATACATCTCTTTACGTGCTAACATACATCCATACACATTTGAACTAACTTTAGTTAAGAATTCAGAGTATAGCATTTTATAACATAAAATCTAATTGGGAGGCACGGGGGTCTCTTTGATTCTAGTATAACAAAGAAATTAAAAAATTAGATGCGAATTAGCTTTTGTAAAATCATTCAAACCATCTAGCAACTGTCACATAATATAACATTGTCATTGGAACTTGACAATAATGCAAAGTTTTTACTCAGTCAGAGTATTTACTAAGGAGTTCCGTTGTAATTGTCTGTTGAACAACTCCTGACTACATCATCAGATCAGCTCGCTGTCATCTTATTATTGCATTTTAGGTTAGGGATAACTGTTTCAAAATTGAGTTGTAAGACACCATAACAAACTCGTAGTTACATAGTTGCATGCATATATACTTACATTGCAAGTTAAATAAAAGCTTGTAAAAAATGAAAAACTTCTCCTTTACATTATACTCACAGAGTAACCAGTTAACAAATATGTTAAATCTATTCCTTTAGATAAATCAATCACTACTTATAGCAAGTCTGAGCCTAAACATATGCCATGTTGTAACATTTCTCATGGTGTCCCAATCTCAATGTCGTCAATAACTTCATTCTATTAGAAGCATGACACACTCAATGTATTAAATTGATTGAAACCAGATTTTTTTTTAAAGTTTTTAATCGCCGTGTTGGCCGAGTGGAAGGTCGTGGATCGAATCCCTGCTGTGCATCAATTTATTCTATTTGCTTAAAACTGTGAAGGAAAACCTCACGAGGAAACCTGTTAGTATGCTTATATAAAGCGGCGATGGACTTGCGACCTGTCCGTATGGAATGCTAGCTACTGCAAAATATGGGTAAGTGCCAAATGTAATATTTGGACGTGTCTCTAACTACCCCTTTTAGACATCTTCGAAGATCTGAGCGCATGGAGATCTGATAGGGTGTCGTCCGTGTACCTACTACTACCTAGTACTTTTGTGGGAAAATATTTGTAAATATGTAAAAATAAAACCACTGTTTCATTGCCATCAAAAGTCAACAACTCGTTTTTTATTATCAGACAAACTTAAAAAGTTTTCTAATCAACAAAAAGGTTACATCACAAAAAAGTATTTATTAGGTTTTCACTAAAAAGTATTTCATAGCTTCTGTCATCTACATCCTATAGTCGTGGTCATATTACATTTTATTTATTTATTTTCATTTGATTTGAAAGTTATTCAGTACCAGCGCCAACAGAATATGATGTTAAGCTCATGTAGTATTAAAAAACCAAGTTGATATTAAGCAACTGACTGCAAGCATACATTGCGTATAATTTGTATAAAGCTTTTACAGCCTCGTGCCATATGCGACCAGAAGTTTTGCAATAAAATGTTTGATATTGCTTGCAATTTCTTCCTGTTTTCATAAAAGCATGGTATATCTCCCTCGCGCGGATTTTATTTTTTGGATATTTTCAGATTTAAATAATACTAGCGTCCGCCTGCGGCTACGCTTGCGGATAAAAAGTAACCTATTTGCTATTCCAATATTCTATGTTTCATCCAAGTCCATCTGCATGAGGCATAAACATCCTCACAAACTTTCGGATTTATAATAAGTATTAGTAGAATTTCATTGCTAAGTCTAACTAGAATAGTGTAGATATGATAATATCTGTATGTCCTAATACCATAAAACTTGGAGCTGGCGTTCATTATGAAGGTATCATAGTAGAAAGAAGTAATAGGATCACGACTTTGATCCCCAAGTACGGTAGATATCCTCTCAGATCTCCTAGTTAGAGGTAGTCAGAGACACATTCAAAAATTGCTTTTAGCACATGCCCACATTTAGCACCACTATACGTGACAGGTTGCCAGCCATATAAATGCATTAATATCCATTTACGTGTTTGAATAGTCGCTGACATGTTTCGTGGTAAGCCATAATCAATCAACACACAAAAAAGTTGATGTTATTCAATCCCAAGTTCTGCTATGGAAGCCGCTGTTGTGTATTCGCTAATATTTAGCACCCCGTCTCTTTGTACTGGCAAAACAATTAATTGTATCAGATCAATATAGCTTTGTTTCGAAATTACACGACACCTTTGAAGGCGAGGTTGAGATATTGTAGCTGCTTCAATTAATAATGTTGTATAGCTGTTATTGATTAAGCAAGTTATTATGTTTATTCATTTTGATTTTGTAAAATCAAAGCAAGAACATAAGCATGGCTCATGGTACGTCACAAAAAATATATGCGTACTAGCAGACTTAGCCACGCGTTGCTGTGTCAACATAATATATCGCCATCAGTTAGAATCTTTTAGAGCTAACAGATATGACTGTCTGATATTAAACAAATAATTTGCAATAAAATAATATTGCGACTATAAATTGAGTTGTAAGCTATCCTATATTCCTATCTTTCAAGTTAGATCAAACTGCACACGATGTGCAAAGTTTGATTAAAATCGGTTAAGTAGTTTAGGGAGTCCATCGTGAACAAACAACGTGACGCGTAATTTATATACAACTAGTTTTTAATTACCAAAAAAAATAATAACGTATTGTCAGTGTCTGTTACTAATTCAATTTAAGTAGTTAAAACTTAAATTAAAAATTAAAAAGAATATACTTAAAAAAAAAAATTTAGTTAACCGTTTATTCATACGCACCTACCACATATTTACTCATATTTTCACGATTCTATCCATTCATAAATAGCTCGCCGTCTCCGTTGTAATTTGTGTAGTATTTTCTAGTACTGAGACCATAAATTAGTGCCAATTTTCGGTTAAAAAGAAACCTCGATAACTTTGTGATAGTGCAATAATAAATCATGCTGACAGTGCTCAGATCATAAGAAGCTTCTGCTGCAACGGTAAGTTTTTTTTTCGGTATTTTAAAACTATTATTGTATATTAAGATTGCTGCTCAAAATGGTGAAGGAAAACATCGTGAGAAAACCAGTAATCACTCTTATAAGCGGCGATGGTCTTGCAACCTGTAATGTATGGAATTTTAACTACTGCAAAATGTGTCGAATGTAATGTTTGAATGTAGGTACCTCTGACTACTCCCTTCAAACATCCTAGATGATCTGGGTGACTGTAGATCTAAGAAAATGTCTACAGTACGGATTACAGTCGTGATCCTATTTAATTTTTTATTCGTCTATGAAATAGAAAATTATAACGAAAAGCTGCCGTCCCGCTGCAGCAAATATACCATAATTCTTGAATTGAGTCGGCACGCTTCAGCGTTTAAGTTAATTTGAAAGTTTTTATTCAGCATTTCTAGTGCATCTTGCTGGCTTAACAAAAGTGAACCAGGAGATTCAGAGCTACAAAGTTCTTTAAAGTTAAGCCTCTGGTGTAAAATAACGGGGGATTCCACTACCTTAAGTGGTACAACTAACGCTATTTTAACCTCGGTTGGTGAGCACAAAATTGTAGTTTTATACTTTTTCATTAAAATGTTTCAGGTAGTCTTGGGAAGTAGGAGTTTATTTGCAAGATTTGAGACAACAAGTAGGTATGGTATTGCGGCGATGGGCTTCCAATTTGTCATATATGCAATGCTAACAAAATGTAATGTTTTTATGACTACCCTCTTTGGACATCTTCAACGATCTATCTACAACTACATAGAAAGTAAAGGAATGATATCTTTTCTTTTTATAGATAAATATAAAGTTGGTGTTAAAAATAGACTTCGACTGTAGGATTACAATGAAGAATGAAGATGTCCTAAGGGGGTAGTCATTTTGCAAGTTATATATCCTCTCAGATCGCCAAGCGCTCAAATCTATGAAGATGTCAAAGGGCAGTCAGAACCACGTCCATAAATTTGATTAAATTCTTCTCATGTCACGTTTTGTAATACTTATTATACGCGACAGGTTGAACTCTACGCCGTTTATAATTATAACGAAAGATAAATAAGAAAAATTTTGTGCTCTTTATTCAAATTCACCATATACTTTAATATAACTGAACTGAATTGTATCTAGAGTTCTAGAGTTTTCGAATAAGTGGGGCACGAACCGCGTCTTTGGTTTATTGGAAGTCGCTACTTACCTACAAGTACCATCCACCTGTAAACCTTTGTCTACCTACTCTTTTGTAAGCAAACTTTTTCTCGTTTACTTATGCTAAGTCTGCAGATATTCCTACCAACTTGTAAATTATTAATATCACCTAGACACAAAAAACAAATATCTATGTTCGTCGCACAAATGTTTGTCCGTGGTGAGAATCGAACCCACAACCTACAGTGCAGAAGGTCGAGTTACCATCAACTGAGCTGTCACTATCTGTGTTAATATCAATAATGTCAGTCAATAAAATAGAATTACGACTGTAATCCCCGTAAAGTACGTAGAAATCCTATCAGATCTCCAACTCGGATCCTTGAAGAAAGCTAAGGGGGTACTCAGAGGCACGACCACATTTTGCAGTAGTTCATATTATACGTGACAGATAGCCCGTCGCCGCTTTTATGAATACTAACTGGATTCCTCAAGATATTTTCCTTCGCCCTTTGAACACGTGATATATTTTTTAATAGAAAAATTGATGCACGGTCAGATATCGAATCCAAGACCCTCGATTTTAAAGTAGATGTAGGAACATTCCAATACCATCCAGTATCAAATATTGCATCGGGATAAAATATTGCACTGATCAGTGATCATTCCATATGCCATAATGCTGCTTATAGTCAGATATCGAATCCAAGAACTTCGTTTTAAAGAAGAAGAAGGAAAAATAAAATATCATCCAGTATCAAATATTGCATCAGGTTAAAATATTGCACTAATCACTACATATGCCATAATGCTGCTTATATAATTTCCTAATTATACAAATGGTATCATCCACATTATCCGAGGCCGAGAAACTAGGTCATTGTTTTAATTTGCTTAAAAACTAACTTTCCTTTAGGGAAATACTGGTGAAAATTCTGTTGTCTTGTCAGACTGACTAAAATTTTGTATAATTCGAAATATCTTATTTTGTTCAAGCTAAAGTCGAAATTAGCGTAAACCTTAGAGTGACATCCTTAAATTAGGAAAGCCCTCTTACCACAAGCTCTTAAAGTAATATTAAAACAGTACTACTGGCGGTACTAAAGTGCGAGCTTGTGGTAAGCCCCGAGTATGGTTATTTTTATTTTTAGTATTTGGCATTTTTACATCCAAGAGTCATTAATCAACACCAATTTAAAAGTACATGTTGACTTAATTTAGATTGACGTTTCTAAATCACATTACTAAAATCGAAAATTGTGTCAAACCTACCCAAATTTAAGGACTCAATCTAAGGTTTACGAAAATGTAGACTTAACGTGAACTGAATAAGATCGATCGTACTTTCTAATTTTTTGTCGAAAATTTGGCGACTAATAGATACCTATATTTTATAGCCTGAAGTATTGTATTTGCTTTAAAATAAGGGAACAGGATCTAATTTACAAATTAAAACTTCACATTTGAGGATGAGCTCAATTTTATTTGAATTAACAATGACGTCTCCAATGCCACAATACTCAATGAAGTAAGAAAAGAAAAGTAATGAACATCTATAAAAGTTGTAATAATGATATAATTAAGCTAAATTTATCACTATTTTTACAATGTCATTATGTTTTTTCTTAAACCACAATAACACTTTACCTCTGCTCTAAAAGCATTAAATAATCCAAGTCACACAAATCTAACAATTAATTACTAACTATATAGTTTTGTATGTTTTTAATATTTTGCTCCATATACAAATAAGTTTTTATCAATCCACTAAACCTTGTCACGAAATTAAAACAGTGTCATCATTTAATACTGAAACAGAAGCTAAATGTTAAAAATAAATTTGGTAATCAAGCCATAATATTAAAATAATAATTAGTCTATATAAAAATAACAATAAAAATAACATGTAACCACTAGAGCGATAAGTAAATGAATGTAAAGTTGCGCGACACTATTCGGGCACTACGCGATGCGTGACGCTTGCTACTGCTGATCCACGTAACACAATCTAACCGACGACGAAAGTCGACAATATTTACGACGTATTTTATACTCCGAACGATTATTTTGTCTTCATTATTTATATTCATATTGTATCTCTTAGAATATTTATTTTAATTAAATTTATTAGGGGCACAGAATTGATATGTTTCCGATGCACGGCGTTTGTGTGATACCGCTTCACTTAACCTAACTTGCAAGGCGACGCTACACCCCTAGCCCTACACTACCCTATCACATGCGGGCCGTTCACACGTCTCTACATGCGACGGCGATCCAACCATCTACACGATTTCACAGTAAACGTTATCAAAATATCGCTTCTCAGGTTTCGATATCTCATATTATTACATTAGTCCGTAATTTTTTAATAAATCAATCAAAATTTTAAGCGAAAATACTTAAAAACACACAGGACGCAGCAAGAGCTAAGCGAAAAATGTAGAGAACAAAAAAAACAACGAGGATGCGTTTAGCGTGACATTTAGCCGATTTTAGGTATTATGTATAGTAATAGACGAGAATACAGAAATAACGTCTCTATGAAACCGCTCTTTACTCCTAATTACACATTAAATATTACACGATGATATGTATCGAGTAGTCCCGCAAAAAGTGACGTAGCCGTGTCCGCAGCCACTGGACGTCTCTTACTCGCTATCTACGGTTGTTGGACGGAATCATGGCGGCATCGGCGTCCCTCGCAACAAAACCTCCCGCCGCCTCGCGCAACTCGTGCACGAAACATGCCGCGCGTCACGCAACGTTGCACGAAGGCTCGGGGGATAAACTATCCGCGCAAATCAAAACTTTTAAAATTAACCGGCACCTTCAAAGAAAGCGTACCTATTAATTGAGTTAACGAAGAGAGCTTTAAAATTGTTCGTCGAATGCAATTCAAGCCACCGGAAAACTATTTAGCATCAATAGAAAAGAAGAAGTAAACTTTTCGTTGTATATTTTGGAATGCGATCAAGGACGCCGGACGCCGAGGGTATGGGAGATCACTACTACACATTACACAGTTACTTACATATAAATTAGCATTATCGAATTAAATAAGTAAACATTGACTTAGCTTAATTATTAGATAAAACTGTCAATTAATTACGAATAAACAATTGTATATTTAACAGATTACAATAATTGGAATTTTGAAGTGTCGTTTAACTTGTGTGCAATTTGCAATAGAACATAAAATGTAGATACAATAAATATGTACCTATATGTGAATATTTTTAAAACTTAGAAGTTGTGTCATCGTATATATAATTACTTCAATTTGTTGATCAAAATGAATAATATTAGAAAATAAGTGTTTTAAGGTAATAATTGATCTAACATTAGCGTATGACCCGATGCCTTATAGATACAGACATCTAATCAATAACCCTGATTTGTAAAATATAACAAACTTGAATAAACTATTGAATGGATACCAAAGAAACAATGTCCTACAAAATATAAAGTTTGGTACGGTTCGAGGTTAGTATTAAAAATTATGTATATTTCATTTATCTTTGGTCTACGCGCCGCGGAGGCGCTCGGGTCGCTCTGATAGTTACAATCACTATAAACAACGTATAAAATTTTGCTAAGTCAAAAATTGACGAAATTTCTATTAAATATTGACTAAGAGATTTTCATAAGAATTCACATGCGGTATCATCGGCCACCGATAAACAATGGTCGCGCGATTACCTCAAAAGATTCTGTCGCGTCAAGATTATAACCCAAATATCCAAAACCTTATCATTATAGCCTAAGCAGGGATTTTTTTTTTACTTTTTTTTGTATAATTTTTACATGTTTACATCAGCAGAATACGTCACTAAATACCTATCAATAACATTAAGTTTTCATTTTTTGGTTTATTGCTATGTCGCAGTGTACTGTACTTATTATTGCCTCGCGTAGACCGCGGAGGTAACCAAGTAGGTAGTCTGTATGCGATAGTCAACTAGCTAAAAATAAAAAATATATTAATCTTTTTTCTGATTATCCTAATTCATCAGTAAATTTAAATTTAATTACATGGTTTCATTATTATGTATGAATAATTTTCATTAAATAGTAATGTAACTATGCTCATTCACTACAATAAATACCCTTATCTAGTATTATTATTCGCCTAACGATTACACAATAAAAGTAACTACTAAGTTTAAATTAGATTATTACCAAAAAGCTCGTCAAAGCATGCAGATAGGTAGTACAATAATTGTTTCTATTCAGCGTCTCAGCGCAGGGATCGCCGAGTAATTAATTACTATCCATAATAATTAATATAATGATTACATTAAATTATTTAACTCTCATAAGGCCAAGGCTAAATTCTCGCAACAAGACTGAACAGACCTCGTTGTCGCATCGCATTCTTGAGTACGGGGCGGCACAAGCTCACCTGCCGCAAACAAAGTACAGAAACAATAGAAAGAATCGCGGGTAAAATGTAATCACAAAGTTTGGAATAGTTATAGAAAATTTTAGGAAAACTTTTCACAAGGCACAAGAAATTTTGGTGTAACACCTAATAGATTAGAAGATAGAAATAAACAAATATGTACTTAATACGATGCGAATTAGTGTCGAACGTTCAGTGATGTGTCGCACTCCACAGCGGGTTCTGAGGGCCACCTCTGCGCGTCTCTTACATGCACACATTATTGCAGAACTCCATTACTAACAACGAAACAATATCGCAAGACCAACACTGGTGTGCCAGCTTTAACGAGTGAGAGAACATTATAAATTTACTATAAGAAAGTAGGTAAATATAATTTGAATAGTCATGGAATTCATTTAAAACGCTAACATTACCATAGCTAAAACAAAAGTGTCGTTATTACATACAACTTCATTAAATAATTCAACTTGAAATATTTATTCAACAAAACGTAATCTTTCTATGAAGGGCACCTTTGGTTTTTAGCTTACTCGAATGAGACATTATCCTAAATGTTTATTTTTCTGGTATTAAACTATATTCATAACAAATCCTCTCTGTATACATCGGCCTTGTAAAAATAATTACACAATTTTTATCTCATACCATAAGTTAGTTGTAAATAAATCTTATACACAAAAAATCGAATAATATTAAATAAACAATGTTCATAGGAAAATTAATAATATGAATTACCAACGTAAACATTAAACATGGAATGTTAATAATACAGTAACGCTTGCTAGATTTGGTATAAGGTTAACACCACGCTCTGTCCGCACTCGGACAACTCAACGAAAGAGGAGACAGAGTAGTCTGTGTGAATTAGGGCCAATGCCATTTGTTTATATTATATTGCTTTAAAAATCTTGATCCTTTATAAGCGCTGGCATGCGTAATACTGACAGCATGCTCCGTCTCCTGTTGGTTGCGTTCCGATGCGGTACAGAGGATCAAGATTGCGCGTCCCTCAGTTAGCTGGTTGTCAAGTGCCGAGAGCCACGAACGAACTAATGTTGTTCGCCCTCTTCTCCGTTTTTGGCTCCCTGTTGGAAAAAAAATATATGTTTTTTTTTAATGTTTCAACTCTACCGATTCTTACTCGTAGGCACTATATATTTTTATTAAATACACAAGCGTTGAACATCTATAGTGCAAGGTGCATGGTGAAATATTAGTAGGTACTTAAATTTAGTAAAAACTCAATGATAACTCTAAAATAATTTCCATAAAACGTGGATTAAGTACGAGTAGGTACTTCACGATGACAACGATGCCATTGTTAAAAATAAAAAACCAAGTAGGTAGATAGTACAATCTTATGTACGTCATAATGACGTATAAAATCAGTTCTATAAAATTGTAAGCCAACACCAACAAAAAACGAAACGCAAAAGTGCGCGTGCATACTTCATGTGCGAGAATCCATCCGTTGTGAGCCACCTTGCCATGTCTCGCGTATTCGAGATGGATGGCGCCTTCCGAGCTGAGCAGCAGGGCGCCCTGCAGACGCGCCAGTGCGGCGGCGGCGTCAGCGGCGCTCGCAAACTCGACGAAGGCGACCGGCCCGCCGCTACCGCCGCTGCCACCGCTCAGCAGACGTAGCCGCGCGTACCCAGGGCAACTGCGCGATATACTACATTTTTGCCCGCACTCGTACCCCAGTGTATTTTGTGTTTTATTTTTATTCTAAGGCCGTTTTACGAAAAAATATGCGACCCGATCGCAACATTATTATTATAACTGACTTTTATTTAATTGCCACAAAGATTGTTTTTAATCTATGTTGGTTTATTCTTTTTGAAGAATCAATGGAGTGGTGGACGATGGTTCAAAGTTAATTTATGATTCGTAATCCATAATTTAAATACACAAGAAACACGTAGTAAGGTTCCTCAGTAAGTATATTATTTAGGAAATCTTCTGATAGAATACTTAATGTACGCTGTAAATTGATTTTTCTTGACGCCTACTTTATAAGATTCATCAACGAAGAAATATAATATAAATATAGCCTTGTAAAATTGTAGTAGAATTGATTGTTCCACGATATCGTTTTTTATTCGGTTACAATGCATAAATTGATACTTTATTCATTGTTTGACATAGATTCGTTCAGTAATGTCCCTATCGCGTGCATTAGTGGCATTGAATTTAGTTGAAGCTATCATTATTTGCTGTTTCTAGGAATCCAATTTATCTGCCAGATATATTATAATATAGGTATTCTGAGCTATTTTGAGTTTTTCATTAAACGTAATAGGTCTTAATAAATCTTTGTGCTTGTTTATGTATCTAAATATATATTATTTTTGTTAAACTATCCGGAAATATACCGTAAATTTTATTATTGTGCAAAAAAAGTTGAACCAAATGAAAAAAAGTGCAACATTTATCGTCACTTAAAGGTGTGGACAATACATAAGAGTGATCACGTTCGTTACTGCGTGTGTGTGCAGTGCTTAATACGACTATTCGTAACGTGTGTAATATGTCATGCTTTTGGTGGTACGGATGCAGGCAGCCTCTCTCACAAACACCAATCATAAATCCAATTAACGCTGTCGTTTGTGTGAGAGACCATATAAATAAAAATAAAACATAAAATTTTAAACAATTTCAAACGGCCGTCACTGTGATTTTTTGTGCTACATGCACTGTGGACATTTCAGTATTTTTTTTTTCTCTTTTGATACTAGTTTCTTTATTTGGTGTGCGCGAACATGCTCATAACATTGTGTAGGTTTTCAACTGAGAATATTTGTTAAACAGTATTTTCAGTGAAAAATTAAGCAGTCTGCACAGTTTATCAAAACAACAAACTTATTCAGATAGTAATTCATGGAAGAAGCGACTAGCTACGCCGTAGCGAAGCTGCTACGAGGTGGTCCCTTTTTCTTAGAGTTCTTCTCGAACTCGAAATATTTATTTAGGTATACTTTTCTTTTTTGAACAAAACTTGTTATACTCGAAAACTTAAGATGAATTGATGGTAGATTTATTTTTCTAACATCAACCAAAAAGATCGGAATAAGTTTGCTCTTCAATGGTTCACATTACATCAGGTATGAATCTCACCTGCTGAATATCTCTTTGAGCTCATGCTCCGAGACAAACTGTCCCAGGTTGGCGACAAAGAGGGTGGAGCAGGGAGGCGCGGGGTGTTGGTGCGCGGCGGGGGGCGGGGCATGCGCGGCGCCGGGCGAACCGAGCGCCGGCGCCGGCAACACGCAAGCGCCCAACGTCAGTGGTGACTGGTAGGAGAACTGGGAAGTCCAATCATCAGTCACTTGAACACTCTGCTTATAATATTATTACTAATACTCTTAAAAAGAATCGGTCACTTTAGAAATTTTGAGAGGCATATGTTCAGAAGTGGACGTTCTACGGCTGAAATTATGATGACGATAAAACAGTAGGTATTGATACTTACGTGGTGTGGCCTATCGGCGGCAGCTAGTCAGAGGTAAGAACGGACCGGCGCCATCTGCGGGTGGATGGCGGGATGCACCAGTCCGTGCGACAGTGTCGGCAACTCGCCGCCGTACGCCAGCGGGTGGTGCCACAGCTCCGCGCCTCCACCAGGGAAGAACGGACTTGCTAGGTCTGAACACAAACATACGTTACAACCTGACCACATGCTAGCCGCGTCAGTGTGTGTCAGTCTGTATTGCTATAGAAAATTATTTACAATGTGCTGCTAACATGTTTTCACGTTTACGAGTTCAAGGTTTTTTAGTGCTCGTTCTGTGAAAGAACGCAACCGAAGGGATTCAAACCCTTACGATCAGACTATATATTTCTTTGAATTTGTATAGAGTCGCGTGAAAAGTCATCGCCAACGATGAAAGTGTCATCATGAAAACATGTAATAGACAACAGTGGTAGAGAACCCGACAGATCAATCAATAGCTTCGCGGAGCTAGGCCTTGCGTGGGTACGTGTAAGCGATCACAGATACTTGCCCTACGCGTTCGCTCGACGACTCCGTCTCACACTAGTATTTTGCACCGACCCACGTTTTTATCACCAAGTGTTTGGGTGGCGATTGTGAGAAGGCGTTTCTGTGTAAAGCGTCCTGTAGACGATGTAATGGTTTACCTATAACCTTTGACGTTTTATATTCAAGAAGATTACAAAATCACTAAAACGCTAACATACTTTCAATATGTTCCGACTTACAAGATAAGTTATGTCACAAAAGGGATAACCTATACCAATATACACTAGCATTACGGGGTCAAAGGTGTGTTTAATTTGCTGAAAAATAATGTAACTAAAGGGGAATTGGACGGAGTTGAGAAGGTTCCACTGTGTACAGGACGCTTAAGGTCATCACGGAGGGTCGTGAGATATTAGTGTTGTGTGAGCAGGTACGAGTGGAGGCGTCGAGCGCGCGCCGGGCGTGTGTGCGGTTGGCGGTACTTACGTCCAGTGAGTGGGTGCATCAATGCGGGGTGTGCAGCTGGCGCGGCTGTGGCAACTGCCGGCTTCGGCTTGCTGACCTTCGTGTTGCTTTTAGCGAACTCCAGCCGAATCGTTTGCGGCATGTCGGGGTCGAACCGGACGCCCTGCTGTGAACAGCCGCGAGCGGTGCGGCGCTCCGATATAATGACGATGGAAAGATCGGATGGCCAACAATTCTCATACGGCGGCAGGACGCCGTACGCTGAGATTGCGACTTACAAACGCGTTTCAAGATACATAAAAATTAAATGGACTGAAACCCGAGAGTGAGGAGTAATTTTGCAAAATCGGTGTTTTAAGTCTAATCGGACAAGGTATTATGTTTTTTCATGTCTTAGGTCCGCGCCTGCGCCTGCAAAGGTGACGGAACACAGTGCTCGGGTCGTGACATCAAAAACCTGTCAAACAGTGACATGCAGTTGCTTATTTACACCGTATTATTGAACACACTCGCGTGTCGGAGGACACCTCGAGACCCGATTCGGTCCGTTCGATATGTGCATGGATTTAGCATAACTTACGATGCGGTTACTCGAGTCAGGAAATATTATTCCAAGTCTACAATGAGAATATTACTATGTGCTCGTTGGCTGTGTTGAGGCATGTGATTGAGAAGAGGTTTAGTAACACCGTGCGTTTACATGTTTAGTATTTACAATTGCTTGTCGAGCCGGCAGGAGTATCTCAGTTGATTGAGATATTGAATAGCACTGTTGTACCCTAACATACTGTGTTTCGAAGCTAGTCTTGTTGATTAGGCAATATGTGTAAGTGATTCTGTTTATATTGTTAGATACTGTGTCGTTTTCCGCACCGAAGGAAGTATTTCGAATAATCGAACATTGTATTTTATTAATTCAATGTTACTGTCTACGTATCACTTTTTATTTGGTTGAATTTGTTCCAACTCATTGAACCATGATATTCGCGAGAACATAATATATTGAAAAATATTGGATCAAATTCAACAATGATTGATAAGTACCTATCTAGTTATCTAAAGCTAGGTTATTGTGAGTTTATGTGACTGAGTAGCGATACTAACCTGAAGATCTTGCTTTGCCGCCTCCGCGCCAGCACGAGTGTGGAACGTAACAAAACCGACCGGCTGCAAACAATCCAATGTTTATGTTACATCATTTCAGCAGCTAAATACTGGGAATTAATTTGAATTTTAATGTATGCATAAACTTACCGAAGCCGTTTTCCCGTTCTTACTGGTAACCTTCAACAGCGAGCCCTCGTAGCCCTGCGAACAAAATTACAACGGTTATTTAACTTTGTTATCTAAACAATCTGTTCCAGCTTACTCGTACACATTTGGGGGAAGTTTTTAAACTTTTGTTGGACAAGGAATAATACCGAAATTGTCCTAGCTGTCGGTGTCATCCGTGCGTGTCATAGTGAAATTCAGTTTCAACGACGACGTATACTGAGGAATGGTTCAACGGAGTGCCTGGCACCGTTCCCAGCACGCGATGCCTCCGCGGCGGCTAACCCTCGGTATAACTTAAGCACCTTTCTGTTTGCGGTGCCAGCCGTACCAGCCGGGGATCAAGTGTAATCCCCCTTATCGACAGACGAAATCGATTCAATCCGAATATTACGAATCGGAGCATGACATTTGATATTTACGGCGACATAATCCGAATCGAGATCTTCTAGTTTCGTCGCGTGACGGAAGCGATGTTGTTTTATTTGTATTATTTTCCTTGTAAATATTTACCTGTTTCTTATAAGGAGTCCTATGTTAATGTAGCGTTATTACCTTTAGGGGTAATGTATATTTACAGATATTACTATTGTGAAAATATTATTTGTATAGGTAATAATATGATTTCGGTACGTTACCTCATATGCTCGAAATAGAAGATATAGTTCTCGTGGCTTCGCATCCATCGGCAGCCCACTCACGAACAGTGTTCGCACCTGAAACAACAAAGCATATAGTGGTTAGTCAAATTGTAGGTACATCTGCTTAAATATAGCTACCTACCTAATATGAATGAACCGAGTAACGAGATCGACATAATTAATGTGTAAACAAACACAATTTAAGAAATGGTTTATAATAAATTTGTTTCAAAACATAACCAAAAACTATTTTATATGTATTGCATATAGGTAGGTACCTAATGTTTTCGCTGGCTATTTAGCTGCCATCAAACAATCAAACTTTGGCTATCCTTTGCTTGCCAGCAAAATGGCGGTACCAAAAACTTGCCGATTCCTAATATTTAAAACGAGCTTGACGTTGCTTTAATTATTGTCCGTGTCTATTTAATGAAATAAAACAGAATCAGTAAATGGTGGCGCGATTTTCCGAGTGCGAGAAATGGAGATTGATAACTGGCAACACTGGCATTAGACGACGCCATCTTGTTGCGTGCTTAATTTATGCGTCTGAGTTTTTTTCATTTGCGCCGTTGAATTATTTAATGCCCTCTTTATGAGACTGTTAAATCGAGGCTTCTATATGATTCACTACTCCCTTACTTACTAAAAACTAAAGCCATTACGGTGCAAATGGAATTTTATATTTAGAAAATGAGTTAGTCGCATATAAAACTAAACATAATTATTGTTGGGTAAAAACATTTCACAGTTTTACTGTCGCTATATCCCAATGTTTCTCCCTTACCTATAAATATGATATTTTATCGCAGTGCTCGTGCTCTGGTCAGTGCTAGAATGTCGGACCTTTATGTCGGACTATTTTCCGGTCCACTGCACGGGAATTCCAAGTTTCATAGATAGATACCGCTATATTTTTACAGCGTCAATTTTTAATAAAACTTTATAACCGAATTCTATTACAAATTTAGTTCTTTTGATTTAAAGTCAATGATATTTTACGTCGTAGATGCGAACACGAACATAAAGTTTATGACTTTTTGTTTCCTATGATGTATAAGTTAAGTAAGTAGTTTCTTTAGTAACCTATAGTTTTAGTTTTTATCGCTTTGAAGATATTACGGTATTAAATAATAATAAACCGGATAATGCGGACTCTAAATCTAGTTTTTATGATAATGCTGACGATTTGTTTAGCATCAAAAACTAGCTTAAGTTTAAATAACACAATTAGCGTAAAACTTAAAATGACAGTCTTAAATTTAAAATAAATTGAAAAACTAGTAACATTTTCAACTTCTTTTAAAAATATATTGTTTTCAGCTGGTTATAATATGCCTGAAATTTTCCGAACGAACGCATCTCATAGCCAGTGAAAAATATTTTACTGTTATTACAAACAAACTCTACGAATGGAGCATATTTTTATGCATATTTCCTGGTATTTTAAGTACCTGTTTCCATATAGTCGGAGTAAAATTTACCGTGTAAAATTTTGAAATGAAAAATGAATTTCAATCATTGGATGGTTAAATATTGTATTTGACGACGGCTATAAATAAAAATATAGCACCCATTTAAATTGAAAAAAAAAAAAAAATCTATACAACGGAAAAGACAGCTAAAAAACACGGACCAATATATACTCGTAAGTGTCAAAGTCGAGCCCACCTCGCATATTTCACGCGGGCCGAGGGCGCCTCCGGTCAGTTTGAAAATGCCCCAGCATGTCCACCATTTTCCGGTCGGTTGCCCGCGAATCCCTACGCCTCACTATTGAGTTATGTTTCATACTCATGCGAGATGGGAGAAAGCGAATAGCTGGCAACACTCAGCGGGAATGTTAGTTTTTTGCCGATAACAATGTTACGCGAGGGTTTTTTTTGCTTTATGTTGTAGTGTACGATGTTTTGTTAAAATTTTATTAAGGTCAAGCCTACAGGTCACTTGTTTGTACCTATGTCTGAATGTCCAGTTTTTACAGGTACCTAACTAAGATGTAGTGATCAATTAGGCTTCAGGCTTATATTGAACTATAATTATTAGGCAAACTGAACAGAAAAAGGTAAACTCGTAAGTATAACAGTACCTACATAACTTTCACATCTGCATGCCCATAAATAAATGTTCATCATTTGTAAAATAATAAAGTGAGCGTATTTATCAAAAACGGGTTCACACCAAATATTGTACAACTTTTTAAAATCTACAGTTTTCTAGCTACGTCTAAATTTACTCAGCGAAACAAAAACCAGTGGTATATTTGAAGAAAAGCTCATCTCAATTTTACGCCTCCTCTAACCAGTATGAAAGCAAACATCTGATCTTTCTAAAGAGGATGATAGTATCTCCCGCTGACATTAATGTGGCTCAGAAAAGACAAATAAAATGTTTTAGTTCTATCATGGGAGGAGTAAAAATGTTTTATTGGTGTAATCCAGTTTGCTGTAGTAATGCACTTTGGTGTTGCAAGTTTCAATTCAATTTGAAATGCTTCAATTTGAATTTTTACATAGATTGTAAAAATGATTCAGCTTTATTTAATCTATCTACCCATATTAGTATGCAGAGGGTTTCGAGGGCGATAAATCGATCTAGCTAAGTTTCATTATTACAAAACGTCATTTTATCCGCGTTTTCAGGCAATGAAATCCTGAGCAAAGCTCGGTCATAAAGTACCTGAACTTTATTTTATAATTCACTAACTTGTTAACTCTAACCTAGTTGTACAAAATCGTAATAGCAATCACATTATTGTACACGCAAAAGGATGTTTGTTTGTTAATCTCGTCGTATCGGTTAAACCAATTTCGATAAAATTTTGCATATAGAGAGACTAGCCGACCCGTGACAAACGTTGTTCTGTAATTTTTTTTTGAAATAATCACATAGGAAAAAGCAATTTCAGGCAGCTTCCAATATTTTCCCTACAAACCTTGTACTGATAAAATAAATTAGGAATTTTGGTAGAATGCGTATCATTTATTAATCAAAACTGCGTTGCTATGACGACTAAATGTTTTTAGTCTGTGATATCAGATTTGTTGCACACCAACGCCATCTATACTAAAATCATTCTTTTTGCATTTTTTTATCATTGTTTATAGGATTATAAGGTCCCCTTTTATTTATTCTGTTTTTTTATCTACATACTACAACAAATTTCATCTTAATCCGTTTTGTCGTTTATTTTTGATTAGGGAACAAACATAGCAGCTTTATCACAAACTTTGGCATTTATAATATTATTAGGATTATGACCGGGAACTATTATTTAGGTACAACGCGTGCAAATCTTTCTGTGGTAGCTTGTTATAAATAGAATATCAGATATAAACAAAACTAAAAAAAAAACAAACAAACATCCACACTTTTGCCTGAATATTATTCATGTCACTCAGGCACAACATATTGAATATACGCTTCAATTACTAGGACGCTCCTGTCTGAATGAGTGACAATCGAGGAGGCTTAAACAAGCCTTTAATAATGTACAGCCAGCGATAAAAGTTAAAAGCTGCACATACACTTTATATTGTTTAAACAACTCTTCATTGTAGAATTAAAACTATAGCCTCACAGCTCAGTTGGTAGTAACTCTGCCTTCTGTGATGTAGGTTGTGGGTTCAATTCCCACTCAGGGCAAACATTTGTGTGATGAACATAGATGTTTGTTCTGTGTCTGGGTGTTACTATGTTTAATAAGAAAATATTAAAAAAAAGAAAAAAAAGTATATAAGTATTCTATCAGTTATCTGGTTCCCATAGTACAAGCTTTGCTTAGTTTGGGGCTAGATGGGGTTGTGTGTAAAGTCCGCCAAAATTTATTTATTTATTGTAGTGGTTATTCGTTTTAAATAGAAATACGGCAAATTAACACTTTATTTTCTTGTATTACTGACGTTTCAAGACAATTCAGTTGCTCTTCATCAGCATTTTTCGTTGTGGTTTAGGATTCTAGTTACTAAAATTATGTATATATTGCCCATTTAAGGTAGGTACTCTTAGGTACCTACGTGTAGTAGCAGACAGGGAAACAAACAGTTATTATTAGATTATTAGTGAGGCGTGCATTGGACATAATAATGTCTAGACGTCTGAGAAGCTTACATACATTGGTATGTAGAGATGTATAATATAATGGATATAAGTAAGATCACCTACGTACCTAAGACATGTAATATACAAGACAGATAATTATAATATTTGATATAGTTGCATTGTGTGAAATAAACATTTCTACACTAATATTAAAAGGAGGTAAAGTATTTTTGTGAGCTTGAATGCAGAGTAGATACGTGCTTTTGTACGCATATTTAATTTTATATAAGGATTAATATGAACACGTATTAAACCTTATACAAATAAACACCTTCATTGTCAAATAAACTTTATAAAGATAACTACTAATACCACGCGAGTAAAACCGTGTGCGAAAGCTAGTGTTAGTATAAATACAAGGGTAAATAATAGCAACACCAGTTTAAAATGCGAGTCGATCAAATCACTTCGCTAACTGTACTCGAATATCATTGCGATCGATGTCCCCCGAATGCCTCGCTCGCTCCGAAATTAATTTAATGTCGACGACTGCCCGACACTTGATAATAGTTAATACCCATTCGCCGGGGAAATACGTTTAATACGGCAACACGAATCCATATGTCAAACTAGTAATAATTGGCTCATATAAAAAAAATACTGAGCGCTTTTCAACCCACTAAGTTATAGGTATCGAAACTTACTCTGTTATGGAAAAAGAATCTTGTTATTCTAAGAAAACGTACGTTTTCAATTCGACGCGCATTTTTTTGTATAAACGCGCATGTCTTTTTACTTGGTGATCCGATTTGGGTAATTTTTTTTCTATTTTATAGAGAAAAGTCCAAAGTTGATCTTATTTAAATTGTTTTTTTGCAGAACATTATAGTTTCTTCATAAAACATAAAAAAAACAAATGTCGTCTCTGGACAATAAGATCGGTCGTACAATCTTTGTCGGTTTTCTTTTTAGTTTTTAAACGTAATTATTGTATCCTTACTTTTACTTAAATAAAATATGTGTGATAATGTCTCCACTCGTTATATATCCCGATTGATCAGGAGTGTGAGTAGGTACATTTATTTGTCCGGCCGAAATTAATTTAATACCAACTGACTCGTACGTGATAATGGTGAACTCGCACCGGGAATTCTGAATTGTGTCGCACTTGATTGATAAGTATCAATAAAAAAACAATCACTCACACGATAAGGTTGAAATTGTGGAAAATATTATTGGTTTTATTTTTCAGTGCAATGCAATGATTTCTACTAGTTCTTTGTCTGGCCAGATCAGATTAGTAATATTAGACTTATTTTGAAATGATCTTATATTCATAGTCAAATAATGATGATAGCTTTGTTGTAGCTAAAACAAAAATTGTAATAGGCTCGAGATTGTAATCACTAAGTACAGTATGAATTGCCTAATAGGAGTAGTCAAAGGCACGTCGAAACATCAACTTTGGTACATTCTCTAGCTATGTGTAGGAGTAGCTAGATGTACTTCAATAATTTGTTATCTATACTAAAATATTATAAAGAGGAAAGATTTGATTGTTTGTTTGTTTGTTTGTTTGGAAAATTCTTTCACCATTAGAATCCCACATTATCCTTGATTAACATAGGCTATAGAATATTTTCAAAACTGTTAGGGATCCGTATGAAAACTTCGATTAACCTAAGGTGTAAAAAAATAACCCATAAAATCATAATTACACCCGTGCGACGCCGGGGCGGACTGCTAGTTTTATATATAAAGGTTTTGATTGGGGCACGAAACATGTTTCGCTTCATGTTTGACTGAAAACTGATCACAGCAATCCAACCCGAAACCTCACCTCTGCAATCACAATGGCCGACTACACCCATTGTATTCTAATCCGCATATGTTTTGTTAGTTACACCCGTAATGATTTTGGGTACATACGGTGCCTATAAAAAACCGACTCGCGCACGAAGTGTTCCGTACCATTATCTATAAAAAACGACAAAAAAATCACGTTTGATGTATGGGAGCCGAACTTAAATATTTATTTTATTCTGCTTTCAGTATATGTTGTTATAGCGGCCACAGAAATACATCATCTGTGAAAATGTCAACTGTCTAGCTATCACGGTTCATGAAGTACAGCCTGGTGACAAAGAAACAGACGGACAGCTAAGTCTTAGTAATAGGGTCCCGTATTTACCCTTTAGGTACGGTACCCTAAAAATGTAAAAAAAAGTATTAAGGTATATTTCACACGATCGATCGCACGTAGCGTGCATCCGCGCCGACTGAGGCGGAAATGCCCTGAGCGCTGCGAATTTATCATACTGTGTGTACATACCTCTATTCCTAGGCTAGTAGCCGAAGCAGAGTTCCCTCGCACCTACATATAAATATAGTAGGTACTTAGAGCATGGAATCAAAGCATATTCTACAACATTTTCGTGCAAAGTATAAGTATAAGTAGTAGTCATTACATTAATATTTTGTTAACTTTTTTATGAAAATAAATAATTAGAAATAGGAGCACGACTGCCATCCTCAAGTACGGTAAACATTTCAAATCTGCGGGCGCTCAGATCCTTAAAGATATCTTAAGAGGTTAGCCAGAGGCACATCCAAACATTACGTTTGTTACATGCCCACATTTTGCAATAGTTAGCATTCCATACATGGATGCGAGAGTACATCGCCGTTTATAAGAAAGCTGACTGATTTTTCCTAACGATGTTTGCTTCACCGTGTGTTGTAATTGATGCACGGCCAGGATTTGAACCCACAACCTTCGGATTGAGAGGTACGTCTCATTAGGCCAACAGGGCTCATTTAAAAAAAACCTATTATTTATTTTCAGCATGCACGTCATATAATAGTATAAATAAAATATAATAGTACGGAATGCATTATCTGTTTACTGTACAGAGGTGCAATGATTAATAACTATTTGCGTTTTCAGTCACCTGATGTTTAGATGAAAAAGCTTCCCATTAGTCAATGTATTTTCAGAATCGGATTAGTATAGATTCGGAGATTACCAGGAACTAATCTCTGATTTTCGCGTATGAATAAATAAACGAAAACAAGCATCTCTTAAACGTTGATATGTGAAATGTTTGGTTTTTTGTATGGGCTGAGTTTACCCGGATAAGACGGAAAAAGTGATAAAACTGCATTATCTTGAAAACCATCAAACTTAAAAAGAAACTGTCTGTAATTTACTTAGCTAGTATGATTATCTAACGAATTCTATAAAGATGAACTGTTTAACTATTCATAGTTTTGATTAAAAACTAAACTAGTGTTTTTGAAGAGCCAACTTTGGAAAATAAATCTATCGAGAAAAGTACCACCAATCGTGTTTCTGTCTATAATTTATCTAGATTACATCCTGTTATCTTTGTCATAAAAAAACAAAACTCAGTTTTACGGTTATTGAGAAAAAACGATTCTGCATTCATCAAAAACATTTATTACTCGTCTTAATAAATATTATCATGGTGTTTCCGACAAAGAGCTTAGATAATACCTTCCGAAATGTTTCCTCCGCAGGACTAAAGATAAAAATTATTTCAATAACAAAATGTCAGAGGCTGTCAGGTGTCTGTTGCCAATAAAAATAATCAGGACTTATTCTGTTCCACCTGCCTGCCTGATTGAAATAGGTAAACGAGCATTCCGCTTTGCTTTACTTTGTTTATTTCCCTTTTGATCCCCTTTCCTGCGGTTACTTTCGTCGAGAACGCGGTAGCTACTAAAGAACATCAAAATTGGAAAGATATTATTTGAATTACGTATTTGAGTTGGTAAAATAATAGGTTATGGGCCGTCCATTAATCACGTGATGTTTTTTTAGCATTTTTTAACCCCCCCCCTCTTTCTTGGTGAGGTTTAAGACTACCCCCTCCCCTCCCACTCACGTATTTTTTTTAGTTAGAATATTATCTTTAAATACAGGTATAAAGTATAATAAAATTTTATTCTACAAAAAGTAAGGATATGGAAATGTATTTTCGCCGCTTTTACATACACGTGATATCTTACTCACCGCCCTTGATATTTCGTGATTTTTGCCGAACCCCCTTCCCTCTTTATGGACGGCCCCTTATTACGAGTACTTTGTTTGGATTCGGAACTTTGTAAGGTTTAAGATAAAGGTTTAAGAAAAAGTTAGTAAAATCAAAGTTGATTTAGATATATCTCGGCTCCTTTATCCATATGATACGGGTAAAAATAATAATAACCCAAATCTGAAATTTGTATTTTCTATAGTTGACATCTGTTTTTCATACCTACACAGTTTATCATTAAATATGGTTGCAGCCCTACTAACGCTATATAAAGGCTCAGGCCCTAATAAGCCTGAAAATAAGAATAAATAAGTGAAATATGTATAATTAATATTTGTCGACATTTTATACAACGTCATCTATGCCCAAATACGAATGGTAGTATCTATTTATCTACAAAGAATGCAGTACGTAAGTCTACATGATCACGTGTTTTTTCAAAAGGCTGGCAACAATTTGGTAATATACAGGGTGAAATCGTAAACACACGTCAAATTGATATGGGTGGTTCAGTATACGTAATAGTTTGGTTTCATGAAAAAATAATACACATTTAAAAAAAAAACAACAACTGATGTAATCAATTTAAACGATGCAGACAAAGTCAATGTATTCAGATAAGTTCATAATATCAGTGTTTTTTTTTGTTAAAATATTTAAAAAATAATATTCGGATAAAAAACATTTAAAGTATCAAGTTAATTTAGTTTAACTAAGTACACAAAACTTTGCGAGTGTAATAAGATGCCTTTGCAGTTGTTGTTTTTTTTTTTTAATGTGTATTATTTTTTCATGAAACCAAACTATTACGTATACTGAACCACCCATATCAATTTGACGTGTGTTTACGATTTCACCCTGTAGATAAAACTAACTTTTGTTACAAAATCCTATACTCCCTTACACATTTTCACAGTAAAGTGTATTGTTCTATTCCTATTTCTTTCTTGATTGAAACAACTCGCATCGGGTCCGCTGAATAGAAAATCGGTGGTTAACTTTCCGACTGACCACTTTAACCTGAACTTTGGCAATTCATTTTGTTTTCTACATTTTCTGCGTCGGACGTACAAAAAAGAAAACCAGGGTCCGGTCTTTATTATTCTGGTTACCTACGTGAGTTTTGTGTTTTAGCCAAGGGGATGATGCGCGTTGGCTTTGCCATTTTAATTTGTGAATGTTTTTACAAAGTCACTATACATTTTACATTTTTAATTGAGTACACAGTAGGTACTTAGTTGATTTTTGAATTATTTTATGACTAACTTTGTATTGTTCGAAAACTGTACCTAGTTCAGAATATAAACTCCTACCATAAGCAACCTTAACTTGTCGCTGTCAGATAAAAAAGTCTGTAACTTTGAAAGTGAGCCAGCGAAACTTGGGGAGGGCAATTTTTCTTCGGACATCAATGTCAGTGGTAATAAATTCACGAGTTCGCCGTCGACCACAGCTATCGACAAGAGGTCGAGTTTCCGGCATTTGGCTTGAAAGCAAAAGGGGCTGAGTAGAGGGACATTTTTGTTTGATACGGTAAAAAGTTTCAGACTGTAGTTCTCTCGAAATTCTTCAGTTACGAGTAGTTAGTTTGTACAAACTAGTTCATTCTTATAACGGATATTTTTGGCCACCAAACAAAGGCTTAGCAACTATTATACCTGGGACTGGTATCTTATAGTAGAGCTTAGAAGTTAATGCCACTTTATAGTTTACCTTAATTCAAAATAAATAAGATTTAGGTAATATAAATAACATTTTCTGAGACAAAATAAATAAGCACAAAGGTAATCGATCTACAAAAAAATAAAACCACATCACATTCACAAACAAAACAAGTTTGAGCCCTAAACCAATTGATATGTCAATCACATCACGTTAAAGTAAAAGAAACAAGCGAGTAGCTATTGTTTAACCACACTTCAAAGCATTTCTTCTTTTAGCTCCCAACAATCGTTCGGTAACGGGAACAGATCGGCTTATATAGAGATATTTCTAATTTTTCGGTTGACCTGCGCTCACTGGAAGACTGTGGCACTAGGAAAGAAAATAGATGATGAAACAAACGCAAACAGACAAATCAGAAAAAGGGCAAAACTCGCCGGACGCAAGTGAACGTGGCTAATTAAAATGACTGGTTTCATTTCCAATATTTAACTTTAAGTTCTCAAGCTCATACTATCTCGAACTTTTGATCGAATTATATCGTTAACTTAAGATGTGAACTTTTATAATTACCTTTACTGACTTTTATTTAACTTTGAAACATTTAAACCAGTATTTGCTGATATCACAATATTAATGACTTTATTCGTGTCACTGTTCTCGGTAAGCCGAAGGTTTCTTACGAAAGCCCCTTTTCATTCCGCGAACACGTCTATTTAACCACTATCATTAATAACATGAGACTTACTTGCAAGTTTGGCAACAAGAAATGAATAATCAACTGAAAACCATCAATATAAAAAAAAAATGCTAGAGAGAAAACTTAAAAACGATTTGTGTACAATTTGATAGAAAAAAAACTGCTCTATTAAAATTGTAATATAATAAAGCTAAAACGGATGTCAGACGCGACAAAGCAACACCCAACTGAACTAAATTGCACAAAAGTAATAAAGAATTCAGAGAGAACAATTAAAATCTCAAAAGGCGGGCAAAGAAAAGAGTTCCAACGGGGCAATAATGTCGACCACCTGCTCCGCTGAGATAGGGATCATAATGTTAATTTAATTAAAGGACTAATCTAAATTGCAGACGACCCAACACTCCGGCGGCCATTAAAAGGATATTTCGTCGCCGACACTAAGTCGGGGAAAGTTGCTGATTATAAATATCTCGGAAAACAACTCGAGGGAGACTCCGCGACAAAAAACATTCAGTAAATACAAAAGTTTTCAGTTGCAAACTTTAACTTTCGTGTATATTATGCTCTTTTTAAATATTGTCAGAAAATAATCTCGTCCGAACAGGATGAGGGGAATAATTCAAGCATCTTGAAAAGTACATTTTGGTTTTTGTTGGATATTACTAAAGTCAGTAGAATTATACAATGCAATATTCTGTGAATTTGCTTATCTTTGTTGACCTCGAACCGAATGTTTATCATAAACAAGCTAGCAAATCATTTCTTATTGAAAAAGCTGTATTTAATTAAATAGCAAGTAGGATACTTATCTAAATTGCAGAAGATGGGTCCGTTTAAGTTTCATTAAAAGGGGTTCTGCGAGTCTCTACACAAGGAAGAAAAAGTTTTTCAGCGATAAAGATGCCTTTCGTCTTGAAAGCAGACAAAACTTGCCGGGTGGCGGGTGGAAAACAATTTATTATTTCCTTTGATAGCCTCTACAATCCTTATAAAGGAATTTTGCTAATTTAAAAACGCTGACGAACTTTTGTTCTAATTAAACAGCTGAAGATTTACGCTAGTTTTTTGTTCGAAGAATCCATTTTTGCTGAGACGCACTGAAAGTATGAAAATAAACAGAATCGCCGGGTATGGATTGTTGGTTATGTTTTGAGGCTATTTATGAATAAATGTAATGTTTGGAATACAATTTATGAGATTTATTGGCATTTTATATATATATATATATATATATAAGTAAGTCGTACTTGAAAATCGTTAGAAAATGAAGAGTTGGGAGTTCGAATAAAAAAAGGAATTTTCCAATTACTGATAAAAAATATGATGTCGAGATGCAAATAACAGTCCTTTAATGAGACAACAATTGCGGACATCAATTCCAAATTAGACGGCAGTCGGGCACAGGAGAACTCGGTGTCCCGCCCAAATTATGTTCAATGGATAATTAATCGTCCTTGTTCACTTCGATAACAATGCCGGCGATATCGAGATCATTATAAAACCAACCAGAAATATACATAGCAAACACACTAACGAGCGGGTATTTTGATGAGATGATGAGGCTATCTGAGATTTTGATTGATTTATTTTTTTCATCTCGCTCTCTACTTACTCGTACATTTTTATCGACTACATAATTGAATGAAATCAGTGAAGGAAATTCGTATTTAATCTTGTTTAACATCAAGATTATGGTAAGTTGTTTGAGTAAATCTTATATATATCTACAGTCCTAAGTATCACAGTCCTGAGTATCAAAGAGTATTTTTTCAAAATTATAATTAAAGTGACGATGTGACGGTCACGCTTTGATTTCCTTACGTTCTTATCGTGAAAAGAAACATAGATCCTTGAGTTTTGCAGTGTTATTTCAATGGGACCCCAAAGGGAGGGTTGGTAGCAATTAAAATTTTCTATTTTATTAAATTAACGAGCAGAGGAAAGTGCGTCAAGTAGGTAGGCCCTTGACTAAGCTTTTTACCAAACAATCAGGTAGTTCTGTATAATGACACCTAAAACCGAATAGCCTCATGAGTTACACTCGCTTGTAGAGCGAGCAGATGAACATTTTTAATACTTAGGTACGAGTAAGTGCACTACCTAGTAGTACGAGTATAAACCTAAACTGTAAAAAATACAAACTTCCTTGGCTGTGGCGTAGTCAGACATATATAAGACTGGAAACTCTAGTGCATTCCAATATTGGCACAGATACACAGGGTTACATGGGAACTGGGTTTGTCTCGCCTTATCTGAAATTCAAATTCACCTGCAGGTGGGGACGCGATTGAGCGAAACTTCCTGTACGGTTTAGATTTACTGGCCACAATTGAATCCAATGGAACTGCCGTGCCCATACAGTTTGCAAAGTGGCTTATGAGATAGATCCGCGTGCTTTGAAGAAAGTGGGTAAGATCTTATCGGCTGAGAAGTTTCACTCGGCGCTCGGTCTCGGTTACTCAAGACAGATCTGAGACATTTTCTCTTAAATTACGCCTTAAAACAATAGTTAAATTTTAAATTATTACGCTGTCTTACATAGTAACAACATAATCTCTGGTCATATTTTGCGTAGTACTGGCAGGCTCAAAACTTTATATTCTAACATCGATTCCAAATCAAACCCTCCAAAATAAATGTTGGCTTCAATCCTGCTTGTTCAAGACATACTAACGTCACAAATAAGCCCAAACAGCCATTGTCTACAAGTCCAAGATTCCAATGTCCACATTCCTTCAAACACAACAAAACATACAGTCGCCGGATGAATTATTCGGCGGTAGTGAATAAAATGTGTACAGTCATAAATAACGTCCCATAAAGACGATTAAATTCTTTACTCCGGAGGCGAAATAAGAATTCCGCGACTCGACGTCTACATCCAAAGCCATTTTTCACTACTCTATATCTCCAAACAGTAAGTTTCGTACGTTTTGTCGCAATATTTAAACCAATATTGCAGGTTTTCTGTGCGGAGCTTTGGTGCAGGTGATCACGATCCATTCGTGATACACTATAATAAGTGGTTTGAACGTCGACGTCTTCGCAACAGGAATCAACATAATATATATAATACGATGTTAGCTCACTATACAACAGTGACCATGGAGGCGATTCTGAATTTATGTGATAATATGTTAAAACACCGAATTATCTACGGATTTAGAATAGATATTTATCAACAGCTACTTAATGAGAATATGGAAAATTCAATCCAATAAATATTTTGCCAATTTTGGCGATATTTCGTCTACCTCTTTGAGAATGAAGGCCCCAGGAATGAAAATATTCTACTTAGTAAACGTGTGTAAACGTGTGTAAACGTGTGTAAACACGTGTTAGTGTCCGTAAAGACCTAAGCTGCACTCTGATTTAAATAGACGATAATTAAATATTTATTATTTCATGTTATCACGGAGAAATGTTATATTTACAGTTACCCACGAAAGTAAACATATCAAAACCCACCATTGACCATTCAGCAAGTACTATATCCTGATGTGCCATTAAGCACACGCCTTCCCGAATCGCTCGTAACTTGCGCCTTGATAGAGGCATCTCCGCACTGCTTCAGACCATCTGATTGATGGCTGTAATCTCCACAACTATAGAACTCGCACAAGACAGATAGCCTGTGGATACCAGGCTTACCTACGCCTTATATTTGCACAAGAAATATAGAGACACGGCGTTACCAAATTACTTGGAATAGAGACATACAACAGCCACTATTTTTGGAATAAAATACTAGTAAATTCATTAACGATAATAACTAATAGTGATACCAGCATTGTATGCCATATAAGTTTTACAACAAACAGAGCAATCTTCAATCTTTTAACTAATAAACCCCAATCCATTGTCACTCGAAAAGTCAAGTCTAATACAGGCAGAACATAAAATGATAAAACTGTTTGCAAAAGTCGATTTAAATAGGGAATTCAATCAGTCCAAACAAGCAGAAAATCGAACCCCAAGCCCCAAATCATCCAATCGTAGTAAATCTCAAATTCCGAGTACGCAAGCTAAGGAGCCGTCCCGTCCCGGCCAAGTCCCTGATTTAAATTGCAGATGGCCCTCCGGGAACGAACGCAGACACCCGCGATATGCTAATCATAGTCAAGCCAAGGATTATCCCTGTTTACACTCAACAAACTCACTTAATTTCGCACCGACTGATGTCTTGACATATTTGTCGGCGAGCGCAGCGCCGGATTTGACAGGAATATTATCTAGATCCCCGAAGTAACTTTGAACTTATAATAATGGTTCGCGGCTCTTGCAAAGTTCATCACTTCAATGTCTCTTGTCCGTAATGGAATAATTATGCTGATATTTCAGATTTTGTAGAATCCCAAATGCCCTGTAAACATCAGGTTAACCGATTCGTTGCTGATGGCACGACAGGCGTGTCATCAATGGTTTTAACTAGTGGCTTATGACACGATAGGCGTGTCATTTTTTCCTCGATTGTAACACCCTCAGATTAAGTTTTAGAAAAGTCTGCCCAGAACGAAACTATACAGATTTTCCACGTAGATTACGCCTGTTGTCTTAGCCTCTCAATATTGCGTGAATTCAACAGTTCCAGGGATTGACAACCTTTTTAAATTGCGTTCTTATGACACGATAGGCGTGTCAATACTGAATACTTTAGCCACCTCTCAAGGGGCGGACCTCGCGGCGCTTAAAGCGCTGGCGTGGCAGACCTCTGCAGTGAGCGTACGCTGAGCGTCCCAAAGTGGGACGCGCGACACGCGCGCGACATATTCGCAATTATCTCGTTAGAATACCTATTGACACCTTTATATATTTAGATTCTCCATGAAATTGTCTAGGGATTAGTAGATAAACATTCCGAAGTTAGGCTATGATAATTACACAAGGTTCGTGATAAGTACGAGAAAAAGTAAATTCCGAGGAGGGTTGTAAAATATGATGTATTTTGAAAAACCAACAATTTTTATGTACGGCAGGTCTTTTATTTTATACTTGGAATGTTTATCCGTACAATCAAAGTAAAAAACAATACCTTTTTATGAAGATTATTCTGACAAAAATATTTTTCTCAGAACTATAAATAGCATTCATGTATGTGTGTTGTACTTGGATAAGCAATTATAAACCTTACTTCAATATGCATACGGATAATATTTCTTAAACTAGGTAAACGCAAAGATCGTGGCAGGCGCAGCAATAAAACGTGGAAAAGAGACAGCGCACATCAGTTTCTCTCTCGCACTTGCACTGTTTATGGGTGACGTCACACAGATGCAGAGATGTGCGTCGAAAGAAAAGGTTTGAAACATCTGAAAAAGTAAAGTCACTTACTTTCCATTTCAGGAAAAACACTTAGTTAACCTCTTCAAAACCAATGTAATTAACGTATCGTGCCGTACACTCCCGTGGTTTGATTCCAACTAAACTTGAAACAAGTCTTGACCAGTAAAAAAGCAAAAAAAGCATGTAGTTTTATACACATGGCTGATGGCACGCTAAGCGTGCCATGGACTTCTATGGCGCTTGACACGCCAGTCGTGTCATAGAAAATTTGTTCACAGCCCTGGTGAAAAGTTTTTCAAAATGGGTGCAGCAACGAATCGGTTAAACAAAAGGTTTAACATTTGTAACGCGAAATTATACCTTTTTTACGCAGTTTTCTACGGGTGCATCAAAAGAGGCTAAACTTTCATCGATCTACTAATAAATGCTCTATAGAGAACTATATAGGACTGCGATTGAGCGAATCCATTACACCCGTCTATAAGTGGATTGGAGCTTGCAAGTAGTTGGAAGTAGCTCTTTGTTATTACAATATGGATGCATGCGAGTGCGCGGCGGAAAGTGCATTAATATCCAATGTATTCGCAAACACAGTAATGCTATTCGATATTCTAATGGGAATCACATACTTGAGAAAGTAGGGGTACGTTAGAAGATGCACGCCTAACACATTTATTTTTTTCTTTTACATCGACTGCGTAGATTAAATCATAAATTCAGGTACTCCAATTGACCTTTTAAAGAATTATGTTATTCTAGACTACCTATTCAAGTTTTAAACAAGTTACCGACGAGTTTTCAGCACTTCTAACGATGTCTTCTTAAAACTTCACCCAGACTAAAAGTTTCGTAACTTTACCACTTGTTATCTGAGACTTTTAAGTTTTCTTTTTCATGTTACAAATTACATGCAAAACAATAAAGTATATGCAACATGCTTAAGTAAAATACAGTCATTTATTGTTGTCCATAATTCCCACGCTTTACAAAAAAAGTGTGTTATTAATAATTTTATTGATTATTTTATAAACACACATAGCTGCGCTACAAGCACATCTATTTATTTCCAATAAGTAAACGTTTTCGAGTAAATATCTAGACCGGGCAATAAGTATGCTTGAGGCATCGTAAAGTCGACCTGAGTTGGCACTAATACGAATTTATGTCGATGGACCCACGGAGCCGCTATCGATCCGCTACAGCCTATAAATGTTTCAATTTACAAACCACCCATTTTATGTTAACCATGATATATTTTATATCACTTCATGAGCGCGAAGAAAGAACCTGCTGAAAATTTATTTACGCCATAAAGGTAGCGGGGGTCGAGTTGCTACCGAAGTTATTGGTCCTTTATTTTGTGCCCTTTAACGTTGTTGACGGTAGGTATCGCTTCATTTTCTCACTGTAAATACGCTGCAAACTACGCTGTTTACTTTTTTCCGGATTAAAACATCAACATCAATTTATTCCCAACAGGATATTGTAGGAAATTGAACAAAAACAGAATAGCATCATAGAATTGAATGCTTGTCTTACAAGCGTTCGAATACATTGGTCGTCCTTGAGACTTAGTCGGCAAACAACCGCGAAACTCACAGACACCGTTTAAGTTTTATATCGAGTTTGTTGAGGAAATCCCGACGATTTACATGAGAAAGCCGCGCGGAGTGGTTCGCGTTCCTATCCACGATGTCTCGGGAATCGTCTTCTAACAAGGGACGGGAATGTTGAAGGCATCTGACGCAAGCACGCAGAATACACCCGGAATATTTGATTGAACACGGGCTTGTTCGATATTAAATTTTTCCCGTAATTATTATTTATATCACCGACATCTAGGGCAAGAAAATGTCAGAATGAACTAGACAATCGTGATAAAAATAGTGTAGAAACGACATGTTTCTTTCAGTTATATTCTTTTTTTCAGTTTCAAAGGTGAAACCGTCATATTCGTACCTTTATGCCCTACATAATTTAGACCACTAATTGGATTTAAGCTTTAACTTTTGCCTAATTCTTTCGTCTAAATTCTAAACTAATTGTAAATAAATAACTAACTAAGTAACTAGTTATTTATTCTAATGAAAGATTTAACATCACTTAAGACGGTGAACATGAATAGTTAACAATGACGCTGTACCATGTTGGGCGCCATCGTTAGAATTGTATAATGCCACATGGGGCTTAGGCTTTGATATTATTGGTTTTGACAAGATTTCTGTTCTGCCTTTTCTTTTGTGTTTGCTTCCTCTTCTAGAAAGTTTCAATAAAATATATGAATCAGTCCCCCAGGGTGCAGCTAGTACAACACATAGGGTATGAGGCAAAGTAGGCTAATCTGGGTGATATAATATTATTTGTACTAAGAAATTATAAAATGAAACAAGAAAAAAACTGTTACACTTATGGCTTTTAACAAAGTTCATATTTCTAGATATTAAGATGGTGTCATGTGTGTAACAATTGTTGGTTGACTATTATGACTAGCGTAATTAGACTCTGTTAGATCATCTCAATCCGTAAACACTATCACAACATCTAAGATTAGACATACCGCAACAGACACGAAAAGATAAACAGTGTCGCGTTTGTACCACGTCGGGCGCCAAACTTCGCGATATGTGGTATGCCACATGAGTAGTAATTAACACTGCCTCGCGGGTCTCGTGCCCCTCTGTGCACCCTACATGCCCTCTCCTCCACCCCGCCCACTCAGTGGGGCACGCCGATTGAATTAAACTTCGGCACGGTTGTTGTGGTTCGAATCCGAGGTTGGTTTTGTCGCCCGCGTTTTGTGCAGCTGCGATTAAACTGGCAATACTTGTTCGGCGTTTATTAGTTTTTACTGCAAACGGTTGCGGGAATTGAGTGCCTGGAATGTAGGTAATATCGGTTTATTGTAGTCACGTTGATAATGCTATGAATTTATTGAATGTAAAACAAACATTGAATGTGGCAATGAGACAAAATACATTTTCACATTTTGAAAATAACATTTTATATTTGTTTTAATCACTGATTCATCTCGAAAATAAATAGTCGTCAAGATAAACTACATCAGGTAAAGTAACATTTCACTAAACAGTAATTCGTTAACTCGTTGTTTGCGATGCTAGTGCTAATTACCAAGTAAGATTTAGAGCTTCCAAGGAGTTCAGTATTCACAGTTATCTCCCTAATTGCTTTAACTATTACTGCGCTATCTTTACGAGTTAAGTTGAATATTGTTTTATTAAACTACTTGATGACGGCTGTTCGAGAAAGTATGAAATCTTCTGCTCGTTAAAGGTTTAAATGGTCGTATAATTTTCTTAGTTTTGTTTATAATTTGTTTAAAACAAAACTGATATTTGCTGCTCATTTTTTAAAGGTTTGTGTTATGACTAGAAGTTATGCAGCTAAAACAATAAAGAACGGTTCGATCTCTCACATGTTCATTATCAGACACTAAATATTCAGTAGCACACGGCTTAGATCCTACATAATTATATAAGATTTTTTAAACCAAAGCAGTATAATAAGGTCAGTCAAAGTTCACTTTCAGGACTTGAATAAGATTCTAGTAGAATATATAGTATAGTATAGTTAGTGTTTCAATAACCGTTGTTACTCTGATTTGAATAAAAGTTGAAATAGATGTAGTTCGTGGCCAGGGATAGCATAAACGTTATATTCGAGCCTGATATCACGCAAGCGAAGTCGTGCGCGTAATATTCCTTATAATTAACCTTATAAAACAGTGTCACGATTCCTTTAACACGTGTGTAGGACAAGAGAGCCGCAAGGTGGAGTCCCCATCGTGTGAATGATGCCGAGTGTTCCGGGCTGCGTTGTTAAAACTCAAGTCGTGTTGAGTCGCGCTCGCTAATTGTGCTCTACGTAGAAGAGACAGGGAGAAACCCACCCTACATTGCTAGTGCGGGCTAACACTATTCAATCTTTTCTGGACCGGACAACATAACTAAAATGACAGAATATTTATACTAAGAGTTGTATGATCATCATCAGTAATTGGAATATAGATCGTTATGCATGCTTTTGAATTTCTGATGTCAAGAAATGGCATTTAAAAACAAAATGTGTAGGTATCCACGATAAAGTCTAAGATTTTCATATAATATGAGCGTAATCAGCATAAACTTTATGTTCCTACCTATTTTTGGCTTTGTGTTGTGGTATTTATCTTCTTTCTATTTTCGCTGCATTTTTTTTATTAATTTCATTCAGATTTCACCGAAAATGTGTGGTTTTCTCCTAAGAATATAAATTGATGTTTCAGAAGAAAAACTACCAAGTTATTTTTAAGCGTCAGGTATACTTTTGCGAATGGGGCTCGCACTAACCTACTGCACTACACTTCTTGTTTCGGAGGCTCATTGTACTGAGAAAAACCTCTATAACTGTTGACATTGAGCTCATGAGATGTCACGTAGGAGCAAGGGTGGGGGTCGAAAGTGTGATACTATCTTTAGAGAATGAATTTTTACGCTACTGAGACTTGCTTTTGTGATTTTCGTTGGGTCTTTAGGGTTTTAACTTCGTAGTAAATAATATTGTGTTATTAAAAATATAGTTTTCAGGTCCAAACATGATGATAAATGAACATTTTTTTAAAATTCTCTTTCTAATTGTTACTGTGCAAGCAAATGAGATTGAGAATATACAGCAACTAGCGACCCGCCCCGGCTTCGCACGGGTTTAATACATATAAACCTTCCTCCTGAATCACTCTATTTATTAAAAAAAACTCATCAAAATCCGTTGTGTAGTTTTAAAGATATAAGCTTACATACAGACGCGGGAAGCGAGAAGCGACTTTGCTTTGTACTATGTAGTGATAAGTAATTGTTATTCTATATTTTTTTTCTAAGGAAATGGAAATTCACAATTTAATCAAAAGTATTATTTCAATTCAACCTTAAAACAAAAATACGGGTCTAACTTGAAAACCCCCTTTTTTCATCGGTTGAAAATCCAAATAAACAAATGTATTGAAAACGGTTAGTTACATTTTCAATAATGACGTATGCATTGTCACGCTTGGATCGATCTCATGCATTAATTAAAAGTAAATGAATATTATTGGACCATTATTTATGAAAACTTGCTCCATTAAAACAGGCCGTGAATGACATTACAATACAGTAATTTAACCAGCCGTACTTTATGAACAGTTCCATATTTACATTAAAAAGTCACTTCTGACGGAAACGTTTCAATGGGGTTTCAAAAACTATGCTGTGAAATAAAGCGCATTGTACGACCTGTTTTCATACAAAACCGCAAAATATACAGGTTGTTACTACCCGTAAAGCTGAAAGGAGATTAAATGGGGTCTTATAACGAGTCCATTCACAATATTTAAGAACCGAAGTAATGCAAATAAAAAAAAAAGCAAACAAACATTTATGAATGAAAAATAAAAAAGGTAATAAAGTAGACAATTATTAGATAAAATAAGTACGTAGTCCTTTCTGTTAAATAATCTGGCTCCCTGATATGACAGCTTACTAGGGTTGACAAAATTATAATTAATTATATTTTTTACGGGGTATTGTGTAACACGTTGTATAACTTAAATAATGTTGTAATCATGTCATAATGTCATCATATTACCCATGGCTAGCTATCACCACAAATTTAAATTGTAAATATATTAATCGATTGATAAATATTTACAAAGCTATTACTATTTATTAGTCCAATTAATAATTTACACTTCCATATTTCAAATACTTCCTGGCAAACGAACGAATATAACAGGTAATTCGCAATTAGTCGTTTTACTACGTTTAATGTAGTCATAGAAATAGCGTGTTCTCGCTGGATATCCATTTTTGAGTTGCATTTCTAAATGAGTTAAATACTCGTTTAATTAAACTCATTTCTTGTGTAATTTTCACAAATATATAAACAATCGTTAGACGAAATATCTAAAATTTAGCATAAGCGCTATTTTGACTATATTACGTTTGTGGTTTAAAGGTACGCGTCCACAGGTCTTTATAGCACGCACAAACGCAGTGGACGCACTTGTGTGACTTGCTATACAAATAATACTACGATCCGTTAACTGCGATACGTCCGATGCGTACGATACCGACCTGTGGACGCGTACCTCAAGGGGCAGCAAACGTTTGAACTTCGTTAGGATAGCTATTACTATTCAACAATGTCTAGGTCTGTAATTCCTAAGTAATCGTAGACATCCTCTCAGATCTCCAGGCGGAGATATCCTTAAAGGTGTCTAATGGGGCTAGTCAGAGAATAACGAATAATGAATAGAACAAGTGCATTTAGCACTTAGTGGTGCACTTTACATTACAACGGTGCTTCTTGAGCCGGTTTGTGCTCCAGACTTTTATGAAATTAAACATTTATACATACTTTTTAAAGTAATTTTGTTTGGCAAGAATTTGCTCCCTGTTCAATTCTCTGTAGACCTTTGGTTAGCAGCCACTAAGAAATTAACAAATCCAACAAGGTCGTTTTTTGTATTTCTTATTGACAAACGTTGAGACTACTATCTCTAGTCATTTGTGAGGTCACAGATACACTATGGGACATTAAGGTGATAAGTAAAAATTTTGACATTTTGTATGGGCTGAGTCTACCCGGATAAGACGGAAAAAGTGATAAAACTGCATTATCTCGAAAACCATCAAATTTAAAAAGAAACTGTCTGTAATTTATTTAGCTAGGATGATTATCTAACGAGTTATATAAAAATTAACTGTTTAGCTATTCATAGTTTTGATTAAAAACGAAACTAGTGTTTTTGAAGAGCCAACTTTGGAAAATAAATCTAACAAGAAAAGTTTCACCAATCGTGATTCTGTCTATAATTTATCTAGATTATATCCTTAAGTTATCTATGCCATAAAAAACAAAACTGTATGTTTTGCGGTTATTGAGAAAAAACGATTCTGCATTCATCAAACACATTAATTACTCGCCTTAACTACGTGAATGTCTCGGACACAATGTTGTGGAACTTTTTACAGGCCACACTACTCAATGTTTATAGAATATTGTCCGAGAAAGAGTATCGCGTCACGTAAAATGTGCGATGCATTTTGCGAGACACTGGCAACATTGCAGCGTCACGAAGATATCGCGAGAAAAAATGTCCCTTAGTGTATCCGTGACTTCAGCGTAACAGCTGAATCAAGTTGTTCAGAATCAAATCAGCCCCTTAATTGACGTAGATCGATCAGTACAAAGCATGTATGTATAGCAGATGTAACATTTGTCTACTTTAATTATTTTTAAGCAAATAGTTATTTTATCTAAGTTTTATTTCTAAATCAAGTGTAGCGTGTGCTGCTTTTTGAATTTGTGCTGAGGCTCTTTAGTTATTTATTTTTATTGTTTACTTACTTGAGTAGTACTTTTAATTATTATTCTTGTTTGAGCCTTCACCTTGTTCGATTGGCATCACACTGGAGCTCTACTTAGCTTTAAGGAAAGGATCATTAAAAAAAGGTAGACCCCAAGCCGTGTTTGTTGCCTGATTCTTCTAGGCTTGGTCGCGTGGAATCGGCGTAGCTTCACCTAGTTCCTAAGACGTTTCAAAGTGATGCTTGTGATTTTATTGAAATAAATGATTTTTGAATTTGAATTTGAATTTGCAGAACCGTCTCAATTTTACGTACTTACTTCTCAACACCTTCAAAATACTTTTTAACGCATTAAACTTCATCCGCAGCATAATAAAGTCGAAAGGCAATTGCGTAACGGAAAAGCGAGTTCACATTATCAGAATTTCATTTAGTATTAACGCTTAGAATTGAACTGGGATATAGAACGCAAGTGGAATCATACCTTGCATAAAAGTTAAGTAGATACTCACAGTCTCAGAGAGGTGGGAGAGAACAGTAGGTTTAATACCCTATTTTTATACGCAAAAGACTTGAAAATGTCAAAATCATCACAAGTAGGCGTTTAGAATAAAAATGTAATTCTCAAGTGGCAAGGATAGTATCGTGACTTGTACGACATATTCCGTTTTGTAGCTTTAACCTACTAACCTTTTTATACAAAACGTTTCCTTTTCACAGATCTCGCTTACAAAAGTCCAACATGAGTCAGCTGTTCCCCAACACCTAAACCGAGTAAGGGTTTTCCCAAGACGTCGATACCACCACTCGCATCTGCACTCATGGCACTCGAGGCATTGAAATAGCTGCTTTAGCATATAATATTTGCGGGGAAATCTTCATATGGTGCCGGGTTTGTGTGCCTTTGCAAATAGATTCTGTACAGAATTGCTCCAAACTCATACTAACTGAAAGCTTATCTGCGTGAAGGGTATGTTTGCGATTACAGTTCACGCATTCTGATCTGAGGGTTATTTATGTTTGCATACGCTTTGATATCGATCAATTTTGATGAGATAGTATTTCAAGCATGGACAGACTATCAATTGAAATATTGAAACATAAAAAGGCGTGTTTATAAGTAAAAGTCATTGTAAAATAAAAAAACCGGCCATGTGCGAGTCCGACTCGCGCACGAAGGGTTCCCTACCATTATCTATAAAAACGGCAAAAAATTACGCTTGTTGTATGGGTTGTATGGCTCTACTTAAATATTGATTTTATTCTGTTTTAAGTATTTGTTGTTATAGCGTCAATAGAAATACATAATCTATGAAAATTTCAACAGTCTAGGTATCACGGTTCATGAGATACAGCCCTGTGACAGACAGACGGACAGCGATTACTAAGGTAATAGGGTCCCGTTTTTACCCCTTGGGTACGGAACCCTAAAAAAGTAAGACGACATAAGTTTAGTAGTTGCGGTTTTTATCCCATGGTGGGGCAAATGTTTGCATGAACTGCAAATATTTGTTGCGGATTTAGATGCTAAGGTGCAATGGAACTTGTAGTTTCTGACACACATGTTATCACTACATAGTATAAAGCAAAGTCGCTTTCCGCTTCCCGCGTCTGTATGTAATATGTATGTATGTATGTTTGCTTATATCTTTAAAACTACACAACGGATTTTGACGCGGTTTTTTTTTAATAGATAGAGTGATTCAGGAGGAAGGTTTATATGTATAATACATGCATAATATAGTAGAGAAACACTGATAATTTTAGAGGTTTCTAATGTGATGTCGTAAATAAACACATTTTCTTGCGCTTACATTGCAAATGCTGGCTGAACCCCACGAGATATATCAAAATAATGTACTACAGTATTGTACACCTTAAAAACGTCTACAAAAAAGTCCACGATGGTATTAGAAATGTCTTACGCACAGCGAAGCGGGCACGGGTCAGCTAGTAGGTGATATAGTATGAACGTTACTTTTATGTTATATTATTAAGTTTGCTGTAATAAATACAGAAAAGCAATTTAGCAGGACACGAAACATCAGAAAACTAATTAGTATAAAAGTTACCAACAGAAAGGGTCGCGGCTGTTTTTGTTTTGAACCAGTAAGGGTAGTTGAACTCTACCCCTTCTAGCGCTCCTATTTAACTATTAAACCAGCCCGCCCCTCAGCTTTAACGTATTCATGACTTGGAGAATACCCCCTTATTTTACGAGCGGTGGTCGTACTGAATCGGAAAGGTAGCCTTACCTATTCGGACCTCGACCTGCCTAAAACATCGCGATACCGTATGCTGCAAATAATTGGATGGTTTCAAGAAAATTGGTAGTGCCCTAATACTATCGAGTGCTAACTACTGCAAAATGTGGGCATATGCTAAGTAGACTCTAACTATCTCTTTTATGCATATAATGGAATACGAGCACATGGATTTTTTTAAGATAGAAAGAAAGAGACAGAGAAAATATGTTTATTACTATGTATATATTACTAGCCGACGCGTGACAGACTGTGTCCTGTCCTGTGTAGTCAAAACTGATGTCAGATTTTTGCACACCACCGCCATCTTACCAAAATCATAGTTTTTGCGTTTTTTTATCATTTAGGGGTTGTTTTCCCCCTTTTGTTATTCTGATTTTTTATCTACATACTACAGCAAATTCCATCTTGATCCGTTTTGTCGTTTAGGTTTGATTAGGAAACAAACATATATACAAACTCACAAACTTTCGCATTTATAATATTATTAGGATTAAAATGATAAGCACAACACATAGACATATTATACATTTCATTCATTTTCATCTGCCACATAAACACACGCAAACTGTACAATATAAAAATACGAGTTTAACGAACATGCAAATATTAGGTATGTCTTGTTTCTTTGTGCTACAGCAGCAACAACAAAAATTGCAAAGGATGTCTACCGAGCTTCGGAATTACAGTACGTTATTTGTAAACATCTTAAAAAAGTAAATGTATGTTTTTCATGTATATCAGTTACTAGCAGACCCGTGACAGACATTGTCCTGTCCAAATTTCAATAATCGCATAGAGTAACGCACGTTGCTATGACGATTGATGTCAACACTGATGTCAGATTTTTTTCACACCAGCGCCATCTTTACCAATATCATCCCTTATGCGTTTGTTATCGTTTTGGGGATGTTTTACGTATTTCAATCTATGTTTTATTCGGGATTATATCTACACCTACACCAAATTTAACCTTAATCCGTTTTGTCCGTTGAGGTCACTCAAATTTAGACTTTAACGTAGGGATAAGAGCGAGATTGTTTTTTTTTAGGTAATTCTAATTTTAAAACGATGGCAACAGAATCGACACCTATGAATGGATAAAAGGAAAAAAAACCTGAGAAACAAATTTTCAAGATTGGGAACAATTTAGGAACGAAAATAGCGACAAAAACTAACAAATAGTGAGTATTTACAATTGTTTTATTTAATATAAACAGTAATAAAGTACAAAATGAGTCTTTACTGAAATTTATTGAAGTCTAGATACACAGACTATGTAGGTAGAGGTACCGCTGCTTTGTGAGTAAGCCTTTAGGTTATCGAACTTAATATCAAACGTAGACTTTACTGAGAATTTGTTGTTTACAAAAGGCAGCCTATGAATATCAAAATAGCAATGATAGCTCGTATGTTTGCGTAACTAATATTATATTCCAGCAAGTATTCAGGTCCCTGTAGGCGTAAAATACCATGAATCCTATCTTACTATGCTTACTAAATTCAAACGTCTATGTTATGTACATTTAACATTTACATTAAAATGAAATATAATAATAAAAAAAATAGGATCTCGACTGTAATTCCCAAGTACGGTAGACATTCTCTCAGATCTCCAGACGCTTTGATCCTTTGAAGATGTCTAGTGGGGTAGTCAGAGGCACCTCCAAAGATTTTTAGAACAGAAAAATCCATTGATGCACGCCGGGATTTGAACCCACGACTTTCAGATTGAAAGTCGAGGTACCTCCCACTCATATAATATTATGAATTTAATTACGACCTACGGTACCTGTATATTTCTGTTATACTCGGCCCTACTCTTACTTGACCATTCGTTATGAAATCGCTGTCAGCGACATGTCAAAATATTGGGGACAAGCCGTCAACCAATTAGGTAAATTCTGAATATTCCAAATTCGAATTGGCAGTTCCCGTTGACAGAGACCAGGTGCCGTTCTGTTTCACGATTGGCAGTAAAGCATATAGTACAGCTCTTGGCTGTTGTAGAGGCATTTTGTAAGAGAGTCGGAAAGTCGAGTCAAATAGCGTACCTATGTTATGCTACAGATGACACGTTGTTCTAAGCTTAAGAGCTTCTTAGCTGACGTCTGTCTTCCAACTGTAAACCCTAAGTAAAATAAACCTCTAAGATCTCCAGGCACTCAGATGTTGTATAAACGGGGTAGTCAGAGGCACGTTCAAACATTACATTGGGCATCATGCCTACATTCTGATGCGATGCTGATATCCGCGGCGCGTGAGTCGCTTGGATTGTTTAGTTTAAAGAAGGCCTAAGTTAGCAAATCTCAACGAACATATCTTCTTCGACATGCCACATCAACCGCCGGTAACTTTACTCGGAAATGGGAATTTATAAGAATGTTCGTTGACATTTCGCTACCCTTTGATGTGGGGAAAACGATCGTAAAGCTATTTCTGAGCAGACTGTGCGCGCCAGACGTTTGACTTGATGTTTCAATAACATACCACAGAACGATGTCAGGAAGGAAATGTAGCAGTAACAATTACCTGAAAAAGAAGAAAACATAAGGTTTAAAGGATTTCATGTTAGAGATTATGTAGGTATATGAGATAGTATACAATTACGACATCGGTTACAATATTGGGCAACTTTTTACAAATTTGAAGACTTTGTTATACATTTTCGTGATATTATACTCATGTAACGCAACATTTCTAAAATAAGAAAAAGCCTGATAAATGAGATTAGGTACCTACGATGTTAGTTATGTTACTTAATTACTTATAACTAATAATAAAAGTATTCTATCAGTAATCTGTTTCCCATAGTACAAGCTTTGCTTAGTTTGGGGCTAGATGGCGCTGTGTGTAAAGTCCGCCAATATTTATTTATTATTACGAGTATATTACGAGGTCGCAAAACAGTGATCTTGATTGATAAAGAGTGAAAACTGTCCTCGTAGCTAGACAAAACATTTATTAGCAGTCGGATAAATTTAAAAGACAAATGGATTAGTTCAAATAAGGGCCGATTTTTCAATCATCAGATAAGTGTTAACTGTGGAATAAAATTGCAATTTTCCATACGATATGTCAAATTTATTCAACAGTTAGCCCTTATCTGATGATTGAAAAATCGGCCCTTAAACGTAAGTACCTAAATAATAAATGTTTTGCCCAGGAATATAAATTATTTTCTTTTAGTAACGACATTTGTTGGTTTGTCCAACTGTACCTAAAACATTAAAATGCTGTTTAGCATAAATATTCTTTTAGACATTATCTAACGAATTATATAAAAATGAGCAGTTCAGCTGTTCAAGGTTTTGAGTAAAAATGTAAAATAGTGTTTTCGAAGAGCCAACTTTGGAAAATAAATCTATCGTGATATGTTTCACCAATCGTGTTTCTATGTAACATTTATCTATATTAAATCCTTATGTTTTCTTTGTCATAAAAAACAAAACTGTATGTTTTGCGGTAATTAAGATATAACTATCCTACATTCATCAATAACATTTATTACTCGTCTTAATTCGTCCGATTTAAGCTACTGAACTGGCCTTATGCTAATAAAAAGCGAGAGGTTTACTAACAACGCCAGAGTAGTGTGCCAGCGACGACATCTGTCCGCGGTCGGATTTATCTCGAGACAAATTGCATCGCTCGAGTCGACGCGCTCGCTAGGGTTACACCAATCTAAGAAAAGTCGGACTAAATAAGTAAGTAAACACGAGAGACTAGCCGGATATCCAGATAATGCTAGTAAGGTCCTTTCAATACATGAATATCGTAGGATTAAATCTATCGTGGTTGTTAATAACGTGCTGACTGATGTAGAAAAAGTGAGACTGGTAGCATTTTTTTTAGGAAATAAAACTTCAAACATAAAAAGAAACTCTCTTCAATTTCGGTAGGTAGGAACTATGTCTATGCTTTGTTTAATAAATTATGTAATTTCGGTTTTTAATTTAAAGCCCAAGCAAAAAAAAAAATGCTTATTTTTAATGTTGTGACAAATACGATCAAAATGACCACAACAATTATACCCTTAAGGCGAGTAATTAATGTGTTTGATGAATGCAGAATCGTTTTTTCTCAATAACCGCAAAACATACAGTTTTGTTTTTTATGACAAAGATAACTTAAGGATATAATCTAGAAAAATTACAGACAGAATCACGATTGGTGAAACTTTTCTTGATAGATTTATTTTCCAAAGTTGGCTCTTCAAAAACACTAGTTTCGTTTTTAATCAAAACTATGAATAGCTAAACAGTTAATTTTTATATAACTCGTTAGATAATCATCCTAGCTAAATAAATTACAGACATTTTCTTTTTAAATTTGATGGTTTTCGAGATAATGCAGTTTTATCACTTTTTCCGTCTTATCCGGGTAGACTCAGCCCATACAAAATGTCAAAAATTTTACTTATCACCTTAAGTAATCTTGCTAAACCGAGTAGGTACAAATTGTGGGCGACTATCACGTATTTATTTAATAGTGGCATGCACTAAGCAGGAAGCTGCCCTTAACCGGAGCTACAAGATCTAGATTCACGTAATTTGTTACAGCTCTATACGTCTCGCCATCCTTTGTGCAAATGAGACACGTAACAATGCCGAAAATTGTTTCGCCAAATTAATACCGCTTGCCACGGTCTGAGATTGGAATTGGTGATACCCTCTCGGAGGGCTGGCTTCCACACTAGATGATTAAAATTACTCGCAACGTTAGAGTGAGTACACATTAGGTAAATTAATTGTGACAGAACATCACACTACTGTAATGTCTCACTCTTTGACAAACTAAACATTCTTAACCGCTGGCGCATACCTACTACTGGCGGATTGCTTGCTAGGCGAATTTTTGCGATGATAGTGATAATCGACCAACAACCTATACTTCTCCTCTTTTAAAAAATTGTGTGTGTCAGCTCCGACGCATGACTGGATTTTACTCCTTAAGTACGATTGTCAAAACAGACGCAAACATTATAAAGTATAGGCAAAGTAAGATTCTTAAGGAGTAAACTCCAAAAACACATTAGGCTTATACTGCTGATATAAAACACAGCGCGATTCACGACGCGCCCCGCGGCGGGCTGTGACATTGAACCAGCCAATCAGAATGCATTTTCACCATAGCAGACAGAATTGTTTGTTTGAAGAAATGAATCCATTAGGCGTCTACTGGGCTATGTGATCAATGATTAATAATAAATAAATAAATATTGGTGGACATTTCACACAGCGCCATCTAGCCCCAAACTAAGCAAAGCTTGTACTATGGGAACCAGATAACTCATAGAATACTAATATACGTTTTTTTTGTTGTAAATACATACTTATTATACATAATAGCACCCAGGACACAGAACAAACATCTATGTTCATCACACAAATGTTTATTCTGGGTGGGGATTGAACCCACAACCTACAGCGCAGAAGACAGAGCTACTACCAACTGAGCTGTGAGGCCAGGCATAAAGTGTGATAAAGAAAGATTTTTGTTAGCAAAGCAGTGCGGTGCGGCCTGCCATAATATGCGAGCCATAATACCGAACGATATGTTGGTCGTATACAATCATTTTTGTAAGAACTCTACAACGTTCGCGTCATAATTGGTCTATTAAGATATTTTGATAGGATCAGTCAAAATGTTAAGATAAACGAAAGACGACTTTAAAGTCGCCATTATCCTTAATTTCTGTAAACAGTGCCCAAGATGACCAAGATGAAATGACAAGTTGACAATATTCATCCCTTCATCTCGGCTTGTTTAAACGTTAATTGTCGCTTATTTATGTTGGAATATTCTAATTTACTCGGAGCTAAATACCCTGTTCCTTCAAATCACAGTCGAAAAAACGAAGCTGGCTCATTATTTGAATAACATCCGAAATATGGTTCACGGCATTGCAATATATGTATATGTAATTAATTAATTAATAAGCGTTTAAGTGGGCTAATATTGGTCTTATTTACATTTGAAAAGCTAACGTTATTTCGCCCGAAATCTATTTGAAACCTCAAAAATATCGAATATATTATGTGATTAATATATTTCATTCATAATCATCGCAAGGAGAACTAATTGTTATTTATATCAGATATAGTGATAGGTACTGATAGTTATATTGGTTAAATTATTTTAGTTTTAGATGCTTTCACGAATGAGCTTTGTTTTGACATAATAAGATAACATCGTAAAACACATCACACAGGTAAGGATTCAATTTATTTAATAATAATTTAATTTAATATTTAATTAATAATTATTATAGTAGAATATGTCTTAGGTAGAAATTATTATGTCATATTACGCGTTAAAATACTTCGTTAGCTATAGGAATGGTACCAAATCAAAAACAGTCGATTGAAAGCCGACAATATAACAACATTTTCGTGTAACACTGTTATTTTTTATGTAAAGAATAAACCCCTTTTGGGTAACTATGTAGGTATACTAGTTAGTTACGAAACACGTTGTATATCGTGACGTCTAAAGTTATTCGTATCATGCGAGGATAAAGCCAACTAGCCGCCTTTAATAAGCTGCGAATCTCAAATGAGACAAGACGGCGCTTGTCTTACCGTCTGACAGGTGCCCCACGCGTGGTCGCATTTATCCAGAGAATTATTTGCGAGTTCCGTACTGATTGCGAATCAGGATGTACCTGTCACTGATTTATAATGTTGCCTTAATAAATTTATCTGATGTTTCATTAAACATTTGCTAAATAGGTTTGCTAAATTAAATTAACTTTTGGGGATGAATTATGCTTTAGCGGTTATTTAATTAAAAGTTTTACCTACACTTGGTATATATAGGTAGGTAAGTATTAGTTGGTTTTGGTGGTTTGGTAGAGTCACAAACAAGCTCCAATATTAAAAATATGGAATAGTAAACATAGGTTGGTTCTCAGCACTCTAGCCATCGCGCATCTACGCATCTTTGAATAAAAAGTTTTAAATCAAATTAAATGTAACCTTCATCCGTCAGTAAATGACAGTGTTGGATGACAAGTCCACGACAACATTTTCCTGTTTCGAGAAATTCACTCGACGTGGAGTATTTACGCTAACTCTTTAGACGAGTGACATCAGACTAACAGCTGGACCAGTGTGATGAGTGTGATACAATAATTACACTTATCTTTGATGTCACAAGTTGAAGTAATACTAGTAAAACAAGATTATAAATTGACGTTGTATATATTTTTTGAGCTTAGTAATTTATGATGTTTTTTGACGAAATTGAAAATGGAACGCGCTCGAGTTTAGTAATTTTTTGTATTTTTTACGAAATTGGAATAAGATCGCGCTCCAAGGAGGCGCTTATGAGGGCACGGTCGATAATAAGACAAAAAAAGTCTAGGAAAATTACAAAGTCAATGAAATGGTATTGGCGAAAAATAGTTATTTATCAAAGCCTCTTGGCCTTTGATCGAAATGTATTCATTCTGATACCTATTCCTTCTATTGGACACTCGTTGCTCAACTTGTGTATATTTTTAGTTCTCTGTGTACCTCTGTGTGTGTTTGTTCTCTATATGTATGTATACCTATACCTATATAAAGGTACATCAAAAGGTTTTTCTATCCACTCCGCTTTATTTTAAATATGCATTGGACCGCCTCCACTCCCTGGAAAGTGTCGCACAAGTGCCTTGGAGTTATATTCATATTTAATAAAGGAACTCCAATCATGACGTAATTCAACCTACCTACCATTGTGTTCAAGCAAATAAATGATCTTTATCTTTGTCTTCAATACTGGCATAATGTGCCATTTTTATGTATAATTAGTGAAATTATTTACTTGATAATAATTATTGTGTAAATAAATCAATCAATATGGCTCGCTCAATTATGTAAGAACATATTTTATTATCTTATTGTAACTACGTCAAGTACTATTGTCAAAATTCAATATGGTTCCGTAAAATTTAAGTTTTCGCGAAAAATCTAGTTTCCAACAAAATGAATGTGTAAATTAAATATTAATTTAATTTACCTAGTTAAAATATAAATTCAGTCAATTGAATTCCCGGCTATAATTACTGATGACAGCGCGTCAATTTTACAATTACCGCTGATAATGTTGTGACGCAGTAATATTTACCAGTGAAAATTAACATCCAGATGAAGGTATATCTTTATCATTTCATTATATAATTTACTAGCGACCCGCCCCGGCTTCGCACGGGTAGCATGTTATTATACATATAAACCTTCCTCCTGAATCACTCTATCTATTAAAAAAAACCGCATCAAAATCCGTTGTGTAGTTTTAAAGATATAAGCAAACATACATACATACATACATACAGACGCGGAAAGCGGAAAGCGACTTTGCTTTATACTATGTAGTGATAATGTGAATAAAATATTTATCAGTAACAATATTTAAAATGCCTTTAAACTAGAAAATAATATGCATTTCTCATTTTGCTTGAAGACTTAATGCTTCAAGCTTCAAAGCTTTTAGCTTTTAAGAAGAGGGATCAAAACATCAGCGTTGCAACAAAGAGAGAGGATATGCGCCAGGCACATCAGACAAGGACTAGAAAACTACATCAAGTAATTATAATAAAATATTAAAAGCTCTCTCGCTGTAACCAACCATTAAACAAAGTAAAGCTAATGGCGAAATGCAGCGGGCACACGAAGCACCCTGGAGTCACCGTGCAATGGAGTAGCGAAGGATGCAATCTGCATACATTAGCCTAACGTCTCTTAGTTTTGACACCTGCTCTCGCCTCCCTACTATGAAAATACCAAGCCGGTAGATGGATGGCACAAACATGTCAGGACTAAAGGCAGTTGCTGCAAACTTGGGAACTTGTCAAGAATATCGCGCGGGCGAAATGTATTGTTTCACTCGAGAGTTTGACTTGGAAAGCTTTTTAAGTAACTAAGTGTCAAATGGCTGTTTCGAAGTATCATTTTGTGTTACACAAAAACGCCTAATAACGAGGCTATGATGAAAGTTTACTTTTGAAATAACAGTAGTCGAATGGAGAAACGGCTTACCGGGCGCCGCGAACAACAATAGCAACCTCAACAATATTCACGGAATTTTCCTTTGATAAGCATTTATTATAATTAACTGGGGTTTTCTTTAATGAAAAGCAAACACATTTACTCGTGCTTCATTAATTTTACCACTGGAAGTGATGCCTATACAAAGTAGCAAAGCTCTTAAAACGCGAAGGCACATACACCAGGCTCTTTTATGATGTAAGTACGTAATCCGGAAATAATTAACTGCACAGCAGGCATACAGCAGGTAAAAACTGATATAAAACCATATTCTCTAAAAAATATACCTAACAAGGCATGATAAAACAAAAAACATAACATGGTACACCTATAAAATTCTATTACTACGAGTCATATAATCGAACTGAACGATTTATACTGTACTATACAGCAATTTATTATTAGCAGCATAATCTGAGCACTGTTGGTAGGTTGCTACAGTTATAAATGGTTCTGAAACAGCCTCGTAAACCAGTAGCCCAGTGTAGCAAACACCTTAAATACTTAACAGCTCAGTTACCGAGTCAAGTTTAAATGTTCGGCGCTCGAGACTACACTAGAGGGTTGTCACGTCAGAGCACATTTTAATAATGCACTAGCTCGTTTAGTATGAAAATTAGCTGGCGAGTGGTGGCCCCGTGCACTATGTGGCTTGCTTTATTGATGGGGAAAGGGCGAGTTTCACCAAAGAGAATGCCCTCGGTATTCGGACCTGTTACGTGACGGCATGTATGGGTTAATGAAATAAGAAACGGGTTACCAAAACCCCAAAATAAATAATAATGACAATGCTAGCAAGCTCGTGGGTATTTGTGGAATGTGATGACCGCACAAATTCCGTTTAATTTGGATCAGTTCGTATCATTTACTGCGGTAATTGCACGACCAATTTAGCCCTTCCTGTACTATGTTGATAAACTAACGTTTGGACGCCGACAGAATGTTCGACAAGTCTAGTCTGCAATGATAGACGAGACGGCGACTATCCTTCATTCGTATCTTAGCAACGGATTTCATTGATTTTCGTCGATTCTAATTTCAGAATATCTATAACTGTAGCGTAGTACCTACGTAAACTTTCTGTAGCAATTTATCTAGACCCTGTGCACACGCCTCTACGCCATTGCGCATAGACGCCTCTATCGGTCGCTGTTTGGGTAATTAATGTCTAACGAAGTCACGCTAAATTGGCCGTTGACGTGACAAACTCGCTCGGCTGCAGGTGCCGAAAAACAATGTGTGGAACGCTTTGTGCATCCCTGACACATTCCAACTTTATTACTGGCCTTTTTTAGGAGTTATGTCAGTTTTTAAAAATGCCGCCTATACGTAGGTACTTTTATTCTTCATAGTAACCAATAATACCTACCCCCTATTTTATCACTACATAGTATAAAGCAAAGTCGCTTTCCGCTTCCCGCGTATGTATGTTTGCTTATATCTTTAAAACTACACAACGGATTTTGATGCGGTTTTTTTTAATAGATAGAGTGATTCAGGAGGAAGGTTTATATGTATAATAACATGCTACCCGTGCGAAGCCGGGGCGGGTCGCTAGTTCTGTATAAAATAAAAAAGGAGAAAGCGAAAAAATAAGGCATGCTTCAGATTTATCGTATGTCATAGATCATCACAGGCACGGTTACAGCGTTATGTAATATCAGGTAAGGCTTTCTGACTTCATTTCTACGAAATTGTTTGTACTATTTTTTATAACCTTTACCGCGTTTTCGTTGTAGTCTTAACACACATCCTGCGAAACTATCAAAGACCACATTTTTGTTATATTGATGACGAAAAAACTGAAGCGGTTTAGCTGATCGTTGAGTTTGACTATTTTTTTTTTAAATTCGACATTATTATTGGTATTTATTTTTTAATTTGTTGTAAATTTGTTGAAATTTTCTATACCTGATATCAAGCAATAAAGATACTTGGAGTTGACTATGTCTTGATTTTTTATCCGGTATGACATGTGCATCATTAGACATTTGTCGAGAAAAATGCACGTAAGACTGTAAAGCTATTATAGTAAGTCTGAATCCTATCCATAATGCAAATTTAACTTCAACTTCATGAACCCCTAAGTGCGGGTAGGTAGGTACTTGCTAACTTGAAATTCAGCGAGTAGTTTGTGTAAGCTTTGTTGTTGTTAAGCCTATTGAAATGTCAGTATTGGATTATGAACAATGGATTTACTAATCCTTGATAACCAGTAGTTGGATATTCATTAATTAATTAGATAATTTAGTGGTAAACCAATTCAGTTAAAATTTGATTGCCCATGATTGCCTTTTTAATATCAATCGAACTTTATACCTTGTACAGGAACAGGGTAGGAACCAGCTCTTGTGTAATATTTCAAGAAAAGTAAAATAACAAGTTTGTTTACGTAGGATCCAGTCCTTTAAAATATCTACTAAAGTAGAAATTCAATTTCAAGTTTTCCGGTGAAAGTATTAAGGTAGTTTGGCACATCAGCGCCCTCTATTATAATAACCAGAAGCGATATTTTCAGTCAACTTTTGTTATAAACTTGACACTAACTGCGTACAAGTTGCTCGTTCATCGGCATTTGTCTTGAAAATTCTATAAAACTGGTGTAAAATTTTGTTTTCATATTTTACTCTCGGCGAGGCCATTAGGTGGAATGGAGGAGAGTAGGCACGAACGGCAAACGATTACTTCGCATAAATCAAACAGATTTGAATGCGGAGCCTTGTCCGTAGTGCCGGCTCTTACGGCGATGTGCTACCCATTAAACATCACTGTTTTATTTTTGCCATCCAGACGCTTTAATTGTTTTCCTTGGATGCTTCTCCTGTTTCCGTTTCCTGCAGAGAAACAATCCATTTTTTCTTCTTTCAATCAGCAAAATGGGTATTTGCTGTTTTCATCGGCAGGATAGTTAACGATATAATAATTGAATGCTAACTACTGCAAAATGTGAGATAGCAAATGCATATTCCTTAGATATCTTTACTGATCTAAGCGTCTGAACATCTGAGAGGATGACTATTTTACTATTTTTTATAATTATTATTATTTTTTATTTGTACTCTTTTACTGCTTGGTGGTTTAGCCCATTTCTAACACCCAACTTAATTGTAACACAGCACGATGAGTTCAAATGGCTTATTCTGATATTTCAAACCGTTACTGGGAGCTCAAATTACAAGTGTTCTTATAATAATACAACAAATACTCATGCATTAAAAAAGCGCAATATATTTGACGTCTACAAGTGTAATGCAGCCACCACTGCAACAATATGTCAACATGCTTAAAAAGTTAACTTGTTCGCTAAGCCACAATTTACCACCATAGAAGTCCAAAACAATAAAGCCACAAAAGTCAAGTCGACCGATCGCGTAACGCTTTTAAAGCATCGTGTCGGGCCGTTAGAAATTTTCCGGGTTCTTTAACGGGATTCATTCATAACTCACGGGCGAGTGGAGCCTTCGAATATTTCAGGCTGTAGGACCCCAACGTACCCCAACCCCATAAATTCCGCGCTTCGGGTTGCCAAATTAGGCGCAAGGAACGCAGACTTATCCCCCCCATTAAGCCGAGACCCTGCGACCTCCACAGAGACTTTTAAGGAAACTTTCCACGTGGTGCGCAGGTGTAATAGTAATAAATAATAATTCCCTCGGCGGATGTCGCGCATTGGAAACTTCCGATGAAAACTCCCAAGTCAGAATATTAAAATTGAAACGCCGAGTGGATTAAGTTTAATTCTTAATGTGCTGCAAAATTTTATTTTATTGTAATAATATAAAATTTCACCTTGTTCTATGGGGATTCTTACGAAGTACCTACTGGGATTATGTTATGATGATTGACACTTCTTAAAACACAATTTATTTCGCCCTCCAAAAGATTTCTTGAGGAATATTCATAAACTGATCAGTCGTTAGCACAAACTCACTTTACTGAAGCATTTCAAGAAATAAAATTGGTCAAGTGCTAGTCGCGAAGTAAGGGTTCCGTACCAGCGCTTTGCCAATATTGAATATCGATTGATACCAAACACCAAGCACTTTACAATTTACTTGTATTACATAAAATCTAATTTTCATTAGTAACTATGATACCAAAAAAAACACTGAGGTTGTTCTGTAATCTACTCGTATCTACTATCCCCCAGACTTTCTATGTTATTTATTTTCTTTCGAAGTGCTGAGTCCTAAAAATAATTATCTGAAAGTGAAGCGCCTAAAAAAACTCCCAACTCATTAAAGTTCGAAAAAATGTATTAGCAAACTAACAAAAGTGCACATCTCCAAATCCACAATGTGGGTCACACACAGACAAATAAAACTGCACAAAACAAACTCGTACTAACTAACAATCGAATGAACTTCCACCCAATTTACTTTATGTGTTACCTATTATTATAATTGCTGCACGGTTTCGAAGTTGGGAGTCGGTATTGAACCGATGCGAACTATGCCCGACTCACCCCGGTACGAATTATGAGATTTAACTTCAAATTATTTTGAGTTAATCGAATTGGTTTTAGTAAAGATTTCATTGTTTTATACGAGTAGATTATTCTTCCTCGTAATCTAGATGGTAATTTGAACGCTCCGCAGCTTAAAACAGATTTTTAATTTAAAACTGCTGCTGTAGTGTAAAATTTAGTGTTCAATTGTTTGAGATTCCAGCTCCAATTATTTTTATAACGTTACTTACGAGAATTGAGGTCGACAGATATCGTAAATTGCGTGAACTGGAGAGCAAATCAATATCAATATTTAGCGGCGGTATCAACGAATAACAACAATGGGACGAGTTCCACGATGACCGGTAATTTAGCGAGAGTAATTCCGACCGGGCGTTTGGTGAATTTAATTTTATCAGGGATAAGCCCTCCGCGGTAATAATTCATGAAAACCACCGGCGGCCCGCTGGAGAGCATCGGGAAATATGCCCGGAAACACATACGTAGAAATATAATAAAATCTGTACCAATTTACCAGCATGGCTTCACGTAAATAAGACAAGTTATCGCGTTACCACTGTAATTAAATGAGAAGTTCAACAGTATGAATGATCTAATGTTCTTAGTATAGTATTTAGTAACAATCAAACTAAAATACCAATGAATACGAATACTAACATAAAGCTTCTCAGTGAAGTGGCACCAGTTCTCTAACATTCAGAGAGAACAAGTTAAAGGGAAACCTTTCGTATACTCAAGAAAACATTTTACGACTATCAAGGTAACAAAATCTGAGAAGGAGACCCACAACCTAAATGTTAAACTTAACATTTGTAGCGGGAGGTAAAACAGAGCAATAGAATTAATTCAATCGACACAACTTTGTATTCAAACTGAAAGACAATTGTTTCAATTCATGTTGCCAAAGTGAGGTTAGCCTCAAAGGGCTGACTCAACGAGCCTTAAATGATAGATTGAAATGCTCGATTACAACTATATACATACCTTAATAATGAAATCCTATTATTTTAGTAAGTTCATATTAAATGTGTCAGTCAGAGTCATCTCCATTCAAACAGATTTAAAGAAAGTTGCCTGATCAAGACCCGTTTGTAAAGTTTGCTGTGTAGGTGATAGGTTTATATAACATAATAAAGACACACATCGCTATATGTTTAAGTTATCAGAAACTGCAATATAAAAATAATAATAATAATAATAATAATGCTTTATTTGTCCCTTTCACAGTATGTATAACAGTGTTGAGGTCTCCATTTAAGTATGAATATACCTGTGTTAGGAGACCTCGCTCTTCCGTATCATAATATCGAATACTTAGATTAAGTTTTAAAAAGAAGTTGTGTTTTCAAAAGAAGAACACAGTGTTATATTGCAACAGTCGGAAAAAGGATTAAAACAAAACACGTTCATAATTTTCAGTGCACTGTCATCAGATACAACCACGCGATAGTCATATTACTCGTCCAATTAACGTCTGTTTGTTTTGTATTTCCCCAGTTGCCTTGCATCTCGGAAGGAGTAAGGGCGCAATAAAACGTCAGAACAACAATGCTGATCACGTCACAGCGGAATTATCTCGCAGCGGTAGCGACGATCAATTACACTGACAACGAGCACGTGGAAAAAGGGCGGACGGCTGTGAGGCCTTATTCAAACTCCATTTTTGCAAAAACGACCTTAAGTCTATACATTTTAAACTTAGTTTTGTGAGAGCAGCAGCCGCAGTAATCGTAAGACCAATTAGGCATGGAGGAGTCTGTACAGTGAGAGTCGTTTCGTTCGCCGCTTAAAGACTCAACCTCTGCTTTTATTACATCTCCGTCGTCCTTATCATTTAAAGTTTTTATCTAGTCTATTCAAGATGTCGTAGATCGTCTTTTCACGTGAAGCGAACGTTTTGATGGGTTTAGGTTTCATGCACGTCTCAGACAGTCACGCGAAACGTTCATTTTATTCTAACATACGTAGAAAATGTCGGAACGTTTTATACACGTGGCACAATAAATCTTCACATACAGAGGCAATATATTTCACTAAGTACTAACTCTCACCCGTCTTGTAATCTCCGCGTAGTTTCAAATGAAATACTAATTGTGTTGTACAGTACATGTTGATACATGGACATGGACAATGCATGGATGCGGTATGTGGTTACAGCGCGTATGATAAAATGTAAAGCTCAGCGTGCTAAGATGTAGTTTTACACGAACTCGTATTAAACTTTCATTATATTTTAATGTTATTTAACTTTGTTCGCTATATTATCATAGTAGAATTCAGGAGTTTATCTAACTCTCGCACAATACCACCTCTAATTGTGTTCTTGAATCTATGTGTAAACTGTGCCCACATATTGTTACGTAGGCAGTATTCACGTTGTGAAGGGAGTCAATTGAAATAGCGTTTAATGACTCCAAAATTAAGCCTCACAGCTGAACTCATTGTTTTGTATTGAAACGTAAAATTAGTTAGATTTCAAATGAAATATTTAAGCATTCATTAAAATATACTCGTATAAATTCAACACAGTTCGACTTCTTGTTAAATTATCTTTATAATAACGAGTTATTAAAATCTATATTTATAAAAATCAATGGCACTTTTCGTTGTAATTTTATAACTTAAGAACGGGCTCACCTATCCAAACCAAATGTTTTTTCTTTTCTTTGTTCGGACTATTTAGTAGATGGTTTATGTGAAGTTTGCACAAAATCGGTAGACTTTTTATCCAGGTACCACCCGTGCGAAGCCGGGGCGAGCAGCTAGTACTTTATATAATCTTCATACGTTAATGTGTGATGAGAATTTTAAGAATTTATAACTAAAGTTATATTTATTTAATCAAGCCTAAAACTCTTTTCTAAACCCAAACTCCTTCCTTTTCCACATTTCTCTAGTTAACAGACCGCGAATTTAATAATCAGTTTTATTGAAACACTAAATCAGAAAAATTTGCATATTGAAAAATCTACAGAATGAATTGGGTCACGATCGAGACTAAGAATAATTTTCTACTCCAATCTACACAGCACACATGATTATAATAATACCTACGATTCGACAGAGCACAACATTAATCGATTTAATAAATCCACCAATAAAATCAGGCTTAACCGTTTGTTAAACAATAGTTTACTTTTCCCGATTTCAATAAATGGTAATTATAAATTTGAATGTTATGGAAATCAGACCCAATGATACGTACATTCTGACAACACCATTTTGTATACTTGTACATACATAATATGGCTGTTTCCCGTAGGGGTAGGCAGAAACTGCGGAAATCCACTTGCTACGATCTTGACACACCTTCATACGATATACTCACAGATCAGTTGGTAGTAACTCTGTCTTCTGCGCTGTAGGTTGTGAGTTCGATCCCCACCCAGGGCAAATATTTGTGTGATAAATATAGATGTTTGTTCTGTGTCTGGGTGTTAATGTCTTTACAAAAAAAAAGTATTTATGTATTCTATCAGTTATCCGGTTCCCATAGTACAAGCTTTGCTTAGTTTGAGGCTAGATGGCGCTGTGTGTAAAGTCTGCTAATATTTATTATTTATTTATTTACTCACTCTATCTCTAAGTTACACCTCAAATATTTTACGCAATAATAATAATATTTAACAATTATTAAATAATTTTAATCAGAACGTTTCAAAATCAGAATCCGTAACTGTAATCCTCTAATTAAACCGCTAATTTGTGTATCAGGTATTAAGCTCCACTTAATATTTCAGTGATTAACTTTTTTTTTGCGAACCTAATTGGATGCTAACTCCTCTGCATTGCTAATTAGAAAGTATCTTGCTGCTTAGCCGATCGTCTCGTGTTTTAATTAATTTAATTAAAAAAAAGTACTTTGCGGGTTACCAATTAAATTCTTGTTACCAGTTGCACACTCTAGGGTATACTTGTAGGAGAACACGGATTAAATACGCAGTGTTCAGATTACGACACCAGCCGACCCTTAGGCGCTATTTGGAATTCAGAAAACGAATTGAGTACATCGAATCGGTAAAATTGAGCATACTCCATTTTTTCCGACATCGTGTTTTTGTTCCGAAAGCGAAATATATTGTGAAGCCGTGTTGGCCGAGTGGGATGTACCTCGACTTTCAATCTCAAGGTCGTGGGTTCGAATCCGAATCATCAATGGATTTTTCTGTTCGAAAATTTATATCCGCATCAAAAACACGTGCTTACAATGGTGAAGGAAAACATCGTGAGGAAACCAGTTAGTGTTCTTATAGGCGGCGATGGGCTTGCAACCTGTCACGTATGTAATGCTAACTACTGCAAAATGTGGGCATGTGCCAAATATATGGTTTGGACGTGCCTCTGACTACCCCCAATAGACATCTTCAAAAGATTTAAGAATCTGAAGATCTGAGAGGATGTCTACCGTACTTGGGGATTACAGTCGTGATCCTATTTTTTTTTTTTTCTTTTTTTGTACTAAGGGAATGGCCGCTATTTCGCCTGTGTGAGTTATTTTTTTTACAAAACTCAACCTATTACGAGTACTATACCTAAGGAGATGGATTGCTTCAAAGGGTACGTTAAGATGTCAGTTTCGTCATTTCGTGGACTAAAAACTCAAACACCAGAGTTGGTTACTAGTTCATACGGACTTACTTACCTACTGAAAGGAATGAATTTGTGGTTTGTGTATGAACCTTGTGATTTTATTAAAAAAACCTTTTGATTTTAACTTTGAAATTTCTGGACCTCGAACTCGAATATTCCAGAGAGAATTTGAAACTTGCTGACGCTAGGGTATCTTCTCTTATTTTGATAACAAGCCTTTATTCAAATTGTACCTATGTATGTTGGTTTCTGTTAAACCCTTTGGTTTCGATCACATAGTTTAACATAGAGTATTTAGTCACAAAACGCTTGGTCTTGAATGGCAGTATCATAGTTATCACTACATTTGAACCCAATTAAAGCGCCGGCACCGCATCAAACAAGCGTCTAATAGTCTCGAAACGTCTCGACCCTCCTCGCTTCATTGACCCGCACGTGTGGAGAGCACCTTAACATCGCATCGTCAGGTCAAGTACTTCAATTGTCTGTGGTCATGAGCGCTTGTCATCACGATTGAGTAGTTGATCGATAGTGTTTATTGCTGGGACAGAACGTAGCGGATTCTTGTCAAACTTGAAACTGCATGATTTTTAAAACAGAGACTTTTCATGATATATGTTCCTAGTCGACGTCATGTTTTGACGCGTAATTTTCTAGATTCATAAGGTGATAAGCTTCCAGATAGCAAATTTGTTTCTTGATGCAAACTTTTGGTCTGATACGAAACTGACATTTGTAAATGTAAATTTGTAAAAGGCGTCGTCTTTTACTTCTAAAATAAGACCATCTTACAGCAAATTCAAATAACAAGACTGCGTCGACAACGGATGTCTCGGTATCTACTTGTGATAGTGAACGTTGCGACCGAAAAATGCCAGCGTACATTTTCACCGGCGCCGGGCATAAAGGATGTTTGCAAATCTCTCACACGGCAAACACTAACTGATCGGATCAGTGTAACCGTGTTCTTAGAACGGAGACCGAGACGGTATTGAGCAAACATTATCTTAAAAACATACAACTTTGCGTCGATGTTTTTCGAAATTTGACGTTGATAAACTCAAGGTATATGTTGGGCTTGTAAAGTTAGTTTCAAAATTAACTTTCTGTCTCTGTAAAGTTTCTAATCATGAAATGACTTCTCAGTATCAGAAATAACGAGCACGCCAGAGTAAGAAGATAATACACTATAATTGGATTGGAACTACGCTAATTCGCAACTCAATACCTCGATTTATACTGTAGAAATATCTGGCTGTGTAATATATCTTTACGTTTTTACCAGAGGTTGGTATAATCAGTTGCGCACATCTATTTAATTCAACGTGAGAAGAAAAAATATAACAGCAGCATTTGTACTAAAAATCCCTTTAGATTAAGCAATCTAAGCGCAACATCAATCCCTGCCCAAGTTTCCTTTACAACAACAATGTGAAAATTGGCGACAAAAAACGAACTACACGACGTGGTGTCAAACAAAGATAATAATATATCGCCCTATCAGGGAGCCTCCATCGCTATTGTTGTCCTAAACGTGGCCATGATCCAGGGATCGGCCGGGCTCGTTTGTCCCGGGATATCCCTCTGCAAACACCGACGAGACCCGAGATTCACTGGGCCTTTACAAGAGTGCTTTCAGCTGCTGAAGGATATAAAAATATAAATAAAACTTTGTTTATTTTTTATCACGAAAAACTCCGACTGAACGCGAGGCAGGTGTATAATTGTTTAAGTTTTTGGCTGATACTCTCTCGATATCGGATGAGATTCTATCCGGATTATCAGGTATCTACACATTTTCTTATCTTATATAATGCGGAATGGAAAAAAACCTTGTTGCATAGAGTTTCGATACATCTTATTAGCATTTTCCCGTAAAGTTAAAGTATCTGCTACGAGTAGATAGGTACATGTGTCGCATACCAGTTCATAAAATTGTTACATCGGAGAAACATTGTTAAAAGATCACGTCGTCGATTCTTCAAGGAGTGCAAAAAGAAGACAAAGTAAAGTTTTCAAGGAAACATCCAATAAAACGGAGTGCGCTGGTATGACCGAGGTGCACGTTAAAAGTTGAGCGTTTCGCCGCTGAAAACAAGTTCGGCGACCGTTCGTACGACTTGTTGGCCCGACGTGGGCCAACTTCGATATTAGTTCGCGCGTAATCGATTTAGCAGACCAGTTTGACAGTTCAGATAGTGACAGATGACGCCATATCGGGGTGATTTGTCTTCAACTTTAACGTAAAAGTCAGTTGTTTGAGACGTTCCCAAGCAAAGACAATTTACAAATCCACTGTTTGCCTAAAGATTCCACGATTCGTTGGAATTTTACTTCTCTGAAAAAGAGCTGTTGCTATTTACGTGGAAATGTCAAAGTAAAAAGCACTTTCCTTATTAAATAACCAATGAGGAGTTTTCTTTTAAATGTATTTACACTTTATTAACCAAGACTGCAGCTGTAAGCCCTGGGTGCCTTGCAAATATTTTTTAAAAAATAGGCAACCTTAAATTTGATTGCGCGACGTAACGCAGTGAACCGCTCCGGCAACGAGGAAGCTTTTCTCGGCATTTTACTATAGGGAAGTGTTAAATACTTTTACTGTCATTCTAGTGATTAATTATTGTCGGGCTGTCGTTCTAATGGGCTAAAATAATTTAGTGGGCGGTGGTGTTTATTTATTGTCAGCCGTCGTGGTTTCATATCGCAATTTATCGCTAACCCTCGGCTAAATGCCGATATAGGCCAACTTAGCCGGCGATAAATATTCAATAGATAAACGATGTCAAAACCGCATTATATTACATCAATAAACGTTCGAGAGATCATAATATAATTCACAACTGCGTCTGCACCACTTGGCAAATCATTCGAGTTTTATTTATGTGAATTCTTCTTGTATCAGGTACAGTACTACATTACCTATATTTGCAATTCACTATTGTCGAACCTAGTTGGCGATGTCCGACAATTATTAGTTACACGGTACATATGCTCATGCAAATGCCATTGATTGTTGTTTGTTTTGTCACCTATTACTGTAATCGAGAGTCAACATTACAATGAGTGTCTACACTAACAAGACAGCTGTAGATACACAAACTACAATTGTGTTAATAATAATGAAGCTTAGTGCATAACCGATGTAGGTTAAGCACTAGACAGTCGATTGGACCGAGCGGTTTAAATACATCGATACAATACAATATACAAACACTTTACAATAAAAGATTTTACCATGATACTTTTTTAAAATACCTTTCAGGTATTGTGCGTACTATTATTACGAAATACCTGTTTACAAGTCGAGTGCATATTCCATGCAATTACGCTTTTGTTAACAGGAGCAGTGAGCAGCGGGGAGCAAGTTTACAATCGCACTTCAACTTAACGAGGAATACGAGATATCGCAAACGAGACTAAACAAAGCTAATGTTGTCTTGGAAAGTGTATCAAAATAAAAAGCAAAACAAAAACTGATCTAGAAATCGATATAAAGTTATTAAAAGAGGCTTTGTTTTTCTATGTAAGAATTATCGACAATAAAAGTCAAATCAAAAGACCTTTCAGCTGTTTCAATACAGATTAGGCCAATAAAACTACACAGGGTTTCAGAGAATCCAAAACAGAGCACGCAATCCGCAAGCAACTTAGCAGTTTCCCAGTTGTATAGGGGTTCCAAGGCGCCCTGATTTCTCCCGTTTATAATTAAACTCTCAGAGAATAAAGAACAAACTTGGGGTCGGGGTGACGTCACGCAACAGCCAACTCGAAGTGAAAAGCCGCCAGGAATACGATGTAACTTGTCTGATTTCTACTAAACTTGCCGCAATCGACCGACTCCGCTCAAACTTTGCACACAACAGATCGTAGGGCGAGCAACAATACCTCGCCAAACAAAAGATTTCAAGCAAACTTTGATGTACTTAACTACACTAGGGATCAAGTTTCTAAGTATTTTAGTTGAATGTATTTATTTCAGTTTTCTAACAGCAAACTTTTTTAATCGCTAGATAAGTCTAGTTTTTGATATAAATAAATGCATTAAGGTGATAAGTGAAATTTTTGACGTTTTGTATGGGCTGAGACAGAAAAAGTGATAAAACTGCAATATCTTGAAAACCATCAAATTTAAAAATAAATGTTTTTAATTTAGGATTATCTAACGAAATATGTAAAAATGAACTATTTAGCTATTCATAGTTTTGATTAAAAATTAAACTAATGTTTTCGAAGAGCCGACTTTGGAAAATAAATCTATCGAGAAAAGTTTCACCAATCGTGTTTCTGTCTTTAATTGATCTAGAATAAATCCTTAAGTTATCTTTGTCATAAAAACCAAAACTGTAAGTTTTGGGTTGTTGAGAAAAAACTATTCTGCATTCATCAAAAACATTTATTACTCGTCTTATGAACTCTGAGCAGGTGAATCCATCTACTGGAAGGAAGTATCTGTTGAAATACTTAAGCGGATATTGCCATTAGATTCGAAAAAAAAAATCTAAAGCAATTTTCTACCTGCTTTTACGATGCATTTTAAAGTTTGACTTGTTTTCGATTTTCATTAATCCATTATTCGCTCGTTCTAGTTTTCGTTTTACTGCTGCATTTATTTGCACTAAGTGTGCATAAAAACTTGAGTACTGTCATTATTTAGGATTAGTTCCGTATAAACCATCTGCTAAAGCGCATCGAGTTTAATTTATGAAGCATTGCGAACATCTCAAGCCTTTGAACGAGAAGAGTTTCAATTTTGTATTACGCCATTTTGCCGCATAATAGGAATTTGGGGAAGTGTGTGATTTGTTTTGAAGTGGCGGGAATTAACCGGGGGACCCATTGTTTTGCGTCTCTACATAACATAAGCATGTTATCGTTCGGAAAAGATATGGCAACCTATACTTCTACGAAAAAGAAATGTAAGATAATATGAAATTTGTTATGTAATTGTATATTAACGGTTATCATAATTATAACAATAACAAACAGAGATAGATAATTACAGTCATTTATTGCCAAACTCTCAGTTATATAAATCAAAGTGCGGTATAACTCGCCGTGTGGAAGAATCTCTACATCTGGTAAGCTAAACATAAGTTTAGCCACAGGTGCCTTTAAGTTCATGCGTTAGACGGCCTCACCCAATTTCATCTGTTACTTTTAAACATTGCCTTCATAAGAGTACCTCTACCTTAAGGTGATATGAGAAATGTTTGGTTATTTGTATGGGCTGAGTCTACCCGGATACGACGGAAAAAGTGATAAAGCTGCATTATCTTGAAAACTATCGAACTTAAAAAGAAACTGTCTATAATTTACTTACCTAGTATGATTATCTAACGAATTATATAAAAATGAACTGATTAGCTATTAATAGTTTTGATTAAAAACGAGACTAGTGTTTTTGAAGAGCCAACTTTGGAAAATAAATCTATCGAGAAAAGTTTCATCAATCGTGTTTCTGTATATAATTTATCTAGATTATAATATCCTTATAAAACCAAACTGTATGTTTTGCGGTTATTGAGAAAAAAACGATTCTGCATTCATCAAAAACATTTATTATTCGTCTTAAGTTCATGCGTTAGACGCATGTAGTTCATGCTCAACTTACTTTATCTGTTACTTTTAAATTGCCTTCATAAGAGTAACTCTACCTTAAGGACAAATGTGTCGTGAAATTCCACAAAGCAGGTTTGTGATTAAGAATTTTTCAGTGTAGGAAATCCTTTTGTTAGTCGAGTGGTGCGTTCCTGGTTGTTCGCCCCTCGTACTTGCTACCCTAAAGACCCACAAGAGCGGCTGAGCCGGATTTACACGATCGATCGCTGTCGAACCATAGGTATTACTTGGACTTACAATAACTACATCCTGCGACTTAGGTTTGTCAATTATTCAATTTATACATCCAGAAACCAAGATACACTCAATAGCAAAATAATTCGCAGGTTGCTTAACAGCACGACAAACCCTAAGGAATAAAGTACCTAGTATATTTTATGTCTCACACAAAAATGAACATCATAATTCTCCATTATCGTACCAATAGCCGAAAGTATAAAAATGGGGGTAGAGTATTTGTAACGGCCATTACAAAATATTCGAAGGCTGTTTCCCTCGACCCTCGCCGGCCCAACTTAGTGAAACTTGAGAACTTTGATCCCTACACAGACTTATTTCGCTTCGGTATTACAACACGTGACACAAAAAGTGTGCGCGGAGAAATACACGTGACAACATTGAAACGATCCCATTTTATTTATAAAATGTACTTCGAATCTATGACGATTTACGGTTAATCTTATTTATTTGTGATTGAAACATTTAAAATTACAGATTTCTTGTAACCAAGGTTTATAGTATTTATAGCATCTATGATTTTAGAATAGAATATAATAAACTTTATTTGTAACAATATAAACATACATAGTTGGGTACACAGTAAAAAGTAAAACAGCAATATAATAAAACAAAAAAAAGATTAAGATGAAACCAAAAACGAAAAATATTGTGACAAAATGGTCCCTAGTTCAGCAATGTAGATCGTGAACAATCTACGCTGGTCTTCCACTAGAGCTGTTTTGTGACCGAGAGAACTTAATAAAATATACTATCGGACATATTTTTTAAAAATCTAACAAAATTGAAACTTATGAAAACATAAAGAAAAATGTAGAGCAATAATTTTATACATACAGAAACACACAATAAATAATAAATATTAATTTTAGATTTTCTTATGGAGCCGCGGTTATATTATGATAGTGAAAAAAAACTATTTTCTAAGCAGAACTTGAAAAATGTAGAACATGATCGTTGTCGTGTCCGTAAGTGTACAGTAGTGAACTAATGCTCTTGTCATGCCAAATAAACTGTAACTATTATTTCCATCCGGGAGGTCTACTAGAAATGGCCATTCAAAGATTGCTTTCTATTTTTGTTATATGAAGATACGATTCTGAATTATTACATAGACCAAAAACAAAAAGACAATTTTATTGTTACTAGCCGTAAGTCGTCGGTCAATAATTAGTCAAATTCCATTTAGTTTTCATACTTTTATCCATGTTTTTGTTCATATTTCATATTACATTATTATCGCTAAACATCCAATTCACTTCCCTCCAAAAACATCTCTCTGTCAGAGTGACAGTTGACTTTGCTCAAAAACTAAGCATAGAACCAAACGTGTATTCTACCTACGATAAGAGTACCATTGAATAAGTACATAACTAAGTACTTATATATTTTAGTATGCCGTTACACTAGCTGACCCAATAGATGTCTTGTTCAAATTTTCTGTTACAGAAAAAGCATTTTCAGATCATACATTTTACAGTAATTGAATATCACTTTTGAATGAACCTTTTAAGTTGTTTTACCCTAAAAACCTTAACGATTACGAAAAGAAATGCTAAATCAGTCTAGTCTCTTTCAAAGGATTCGCATACCAACGAACAGTATTTATTAATTATTAATAATAGTTAAAGAGTCCAGAGAGAATAATAGAAAAACTACGTAAATAAGTAAGTAAGTTTTTAATAAATAAGCGTGCTATCGAGGTACCTATATCAGTGATATGGGCCGTCGAACTCGATCGATACAGCACGCGATCGAGCGCACCTGTCGTCATCGCTTAGCAACCGAACACAAACATCGGACAAATTACCACCCTTGTTGCGTTCAAACGTATAAAGGCTTCAAGAAAGTGCTTTTAAACGACTTATTATTAATAGCTCACGTCGATAATACGACACAGTTGCTTATTATTCAAACAACTCAATAACAATTGTACCTATTTTCTTTCGTTTGAAGGATATTCTAATTTTACGCATTTTGTTGCAAGAGTTATAACCGTCTTGCTATTAAAATGGTTATATTTTTATCTATCTATATAAGTATACTTTAAAAACATTTGCTCAAAACTGTGAAGAAAAACATCGTGTGGATACCAGTTAGTATTCTTATAAGCGGTGATGGGCTAGCAACTTGTCACGTATTGAATGCTAACTACTACAAAATGTGGGCCTTTGACTACCCCGATTAGACATCTTCAAAGGACCTAAGCATCTGAAGATTCGAGAGGATGTCTACCGTACTTGGGGATTATAGTCGTGATCCTATTTTTTTTTAATAGAAATTCCTGAAAATTATAATTTTATTCCAAAACTTTAAACTATCTCTATATGAAATTTTAATACAATCGGCTAAACGGTTTGGCTGTGATAACGTCATAAACAGACAGAAAGACGCATTTATAAGATTAGTATAGAAGTAAGAGTTAAATAGCATTACCGTTTAAAAACATTATCGTCAACCTGCTTAGGTACTAAAGGTAAGATAAATTAATTAGGCTACGTGTACATTAACTACTAAAACCCTCCTGTTGGTGATAAGTTGAATACTGCGGTATTATACCTTGGTAGGACATAACTGTTCAATCAATTTCAATAGATTTCCTATGAATAGTTCGAGAGGGTCTTTATGGAACATGTAGGGTTAGATTCTGCAAAACTTTTTCAATTAAACCTAAATTCGTAGATAACATTAAATAGCTCTGTGTTGGTCTTCCGAGTGGGAGGTAAAACGACTTTCAATCTGAAGATCGTGGGTTCGAGTCCCGGCGTGCATCAATGGATTTTTCTGTTCGAAACTTTATATGCGCATCTAAAACACGTGCTCAAAACGGTGAAGGAAAACATCGTGAGGAAACCAGTTAGGTGTTCTTATAAGCGGCGATGGGCTTGCAACCTGTCACGTATGGAATGCTAACTACTGCAAAATGTGGGCATGTGCCAAATATAATGTTTGGATGTGCCTCTGACTACCCACCACACTAGACATCTTCAAAGGATCCCTAATAATATTCTCCTTAATAGTCCTCCATACTTCGCAAACCTTTTTTCGTCATAACGATTTTAAAACAGTAAAGTGATTTGGCATGTACCTATCTATAAGAGTAACCGTATGAATAGTCTGTAACCTTTATGTGACACAAGTACCTCGTACTTCGAGCACCATTAGTTTGAGTACACACTTATGGTACTCAAAGTGTGTACCACAGTATTATAATCCATTTAATATCACATTAACTTTTCATACGAAGCCGCATAACTGTCTAAATCTGATAAATAACACGAAAGCCACTAAGCCCGTTATTGCGTCTCTTTAAAATTCACGTCTTTTACGTCAAGACGCTTGGCACTTAAAAGCCTAATTAAAGTCGTCAACGATTTTATATCCTAAAGGCGTTTTAACGTAAACTTGCGCGTTTTCGTTACAAGCTCAGAGTAATGGGTTACAGTTACTGTTATTGCCCTCTGTTGCTTGGTTGACGTACCTAATGTAATTATGGCGGAGTAACGTGAGAACACGCGATGTCTCGTGCTTTGACATAGGTTCTACTTCAAAGCAACGCAATTTGTAATTTCTTTTTTTCGGAAATGGAATATCAACATGTTTTACGTTCGAATTGCTTGCCACACAAACCTTTTCAAATAACACATCTTGCAAACTTTATTGCCGAGTTCTGCGTAAAATGCAGATTAACGAGTAGTCATAAATGTAGCGACAATGAATAACTTTAGTAGAATAGTTGTAGTATAACATGACATAAATTTAAATACCCGAAGCAAACATTATCGAAAACAATATCTAACTCATCACTAATAAATAAAACGTTTCATTAAATAAAATATCACTACATAGTATAAAGCAAAGTCGCTTTCCGCTTCCCGCGTCTGTATGTAATATGTAATATGTTTGTATGTATGTTTGCTTATATTTAAAAGTACACAACGGATTTTGATGCGGTTTTTTTTATAAATAGAGTGATTCAAGAGGAAGGTTTATATGTATAATACATGCATAATATAGTAGAGAAACACTGATAATTTTAGAGGTTTCTAATGTGATGTCGTAAATAAACACTTTTTTTTGCGCTTACATTGCAAATGCTGGCTGAACCCCACGAGATATATCAAAATAATGTACTACAGTATTGTATACCTTAAAAACGTCTACAAAAAAGTCCACGATGGTATTAGAAATGTCTTACGCACAGCGAAGCGGGCACGGGTCAGCTAGTCTATCATAAATATAAGTTTATTACAATTTAGGCCTCTAGTGTAGAAGCCAACGCACTCTTATCTACACAAGGCTAATACAAAGCGCCACAATGGGGAGGGAAAACCAAAATGTTTATGGTATTAATGAACTTTCCCCAACCTGCTTTTACGGACTAATTTTGATGGATTTTTTTATTGTCGCCAAAGTGGGGGTCATTAATGTCCACAGGAATGATTGACGGCCTAACGACGCAGAGGGCATTAAAGTTTTATCGAACGGGATACAGCAGTTTGTAGAACGTACTTTAAAAAAAATACTGGTAAATACATTTTTGTTTGATTATGGCCCGCCTGCAACTCTAAGTTTATACTTAACTTTTTAAGATACACTTGGCGATGATTGTTCCATACAGTATAGTATAAGTTTAAAAGGTTTGGTGCCGATGGGCATACTCGCATGCCTTTTGCATGAAGCTTTAAAGTCAGAGCACGGTCACACGGTAATTCTATATTCACAACTAATCCTTATATCCTAATAATATTATAAATGTGAAAGTTTGTGAGTTTGTATGTATGTTTGTTCCTCAATCAGGCCTAAACGACAAAACGGATTAAGTTGAAATTTGCTGTAGATGTAGATATAATGCCCGAATAAATAATAGACTACTTTAAAATATGAAAAACATCCCCAAAACGATAAAAAAACGCAAAAGGGATGATTTCTGTAGATGGCGCTGGTGTGCAACAAATCTGACATCACAGACTAAAAACATTCAGTCTTTTCTATTTGATTATTGAAATTTGACAGGACAACGGACACGGGTCGGTTAGCAGTACATATAATATGTAGTATAGTTACACAACAGTTACAAAATACACATTAAAGAGTTGAACTAACTAAAGACCGTCACGAAGTATTGATAAGTACTTGGATGTATTAATGTAAAGAGTGAGGCCAATGTTGCTCCTAAGGAGCCCAATAGAGACAGATGAAAAGGAGCAAAAAGCCTGGCCCATTACCAAGCACACGCTGCCGGAAACCACAAAAGACCCAATTATTATGGCGTGCGAAGCCAAAAAAGGGTTGGACCAAAACCAAGTTGTCGAGTGTCCCATTTTACTATATGAATGTGCGGAATGTAGGACTCACCTCTCATATAACAACTTGACTTTAATGGATTTCACGTTCATATACTTATTATGAATCAAAGAGGCTTTTACAAGAAAGAAGAAAAATAAGAAGCAAGAAACGAAAGAAAGATCAGTATATTACTCGTAATTGAATACTTTATTGCATCAAAATATACAAACTATTAGCTAACAAACAATATATAAGAGTTGCCACGGAAATAATGTAGAGTGCTTTGTAGTCAGATGGATAGTGTCAGTAAATCTCAGGCTATGATTGACAGGCAATTTACTACATTACCTACTCGCATTAAATTGAATAACAGAATTATAATTCGGTCACATAAAGGAAAAGGTATTATGTTTTACAGGCGAACGCATAGATAAAAATGTATCAACGACATACGAAAAATGTGTTTTTCTAAAATTAATATTATGAGTAGGTTCGCGTATACGAGCAATCCTTTAAGCTCACAGAGTATGAGTACTTTAGTTCCAGTTATAATTTAAAAGGGTTTGTATTGTTATTTATGAAAGGGTGGTACTTTCGATAAAATATTTTTTATGAGTCGGCAGAGTTTCGTAAAGCTTGTACAATATGTCACCAAATTTAATAAAAGCCACACATGTGCGGGTGAAATTGTTTCTGAACTGGAACTTGCTCATCAAAGCTTCGGTCCCGCGAAAGCTGTAAACTTAAGTTGTATATTTACTACAATCTTAAACTTGCTACGCTTGTATAAGAAGGATACAAGTTTTAGCCGCGTAGCGCTACGCAGCTCTACGAACCACTACGCAAGGGTCTTTTTGGTCCATAAATCAAAGCAGAGTCATATTTTCGTAGCGCGGGCCGGGCTTTATACTGGCACTTTCTCGTTTCAAACTATTTCGTGGAAAAATGTGCTTTGATGCTGTGACTTGAGGTATAATATTGCTCGAATACGATTTATTCCAAGAGTTGTAGAATAGTCGCAGTGAAACTTGCGTCCAATAGTAGTGTTCTATCAACTGTGCTTTCGCTGTAGCCTTTTCCGGATATATTGGGATTAGTAGTGTTTTGTACGATTTTTTACGATTCACTTTCTACTCTCTGTTATTCCTTTATTGGGTTGTAAAAAGAGTTGGTGTAATCCAGTTGCCTTGTTCTACATGCTGGGTTTAACAGATTGGGAAGAAGGTTTTTACACCAGATACACCTACACAAAATAGTAAACTGTAAAAATAGAGGAATGAGAAACTCTATAATATATTTTTCATGATAGTTATCATTTATGTACTGTTCAGTTCCAATTCGCTGCCACAAGCTTATTTCAACCACATTTCAGTTTTACTTTGTAGAGTGTATTGTTCATTGCACATCATTTACTTTCCACAATTTCATTCACATGTTGAAATATCCTTCGTTCCACTCCTAGAGCGACGCTCGGGGCAGGAACGGAATGAAATTCTTCCTTTGTGCTTTCATATTTCACGCATCTACTCGTACCTTCATTCCTGGACAACATACGTGTTCCTCTAGGAAGCAGATTATAATCTACCGTAACAATAACAGATTAGAGTCCAGTTTCACTTGACGGAAAGATAAAACTCCAGCCAGTTAATACAATGTTCTGACGCTGCACACGGCAAAATTTGCTTTTAGGGTAATCGGTTCAGTTCAGAGTGGCAGTAGAATTGGTGATAAATTTACGTTAAACGAATTTGCCGCAAACTTTGCTACTTTTAACTGATAATACTCGTGCAGATTTAGAGTACGTATACTCGTACGTTGGTTCATTTAAAGCTTTCTAGTGATTATGAACACTTGCGCTATAAAACAAAAGCGGTTGATTTACATCGAAATTAAAAACGTTTCAGCCACTAGCGCGCAAACGTCGTTAAAATATTTTAATGTATCTTGTATGCCACGGAAATTAAGATAAAGAAATAGCGGGAAAGCACCGCTTCAAAGAAAACATTGTGCTAAGAATCTGCTCGTTATAAAGTGACAAATTGATGACATTTTTTCCCCCATAGCTGGAGAATTAGCGTGATCAATTGCGTTCTTCGGCAGTTCTTAACTTTGTCTCTTTCGCTCCTTTTATAACAAATGGGGCCATCTCCCTTACTTTTTTATCAGCAATGCATTGATTATTGTGATTTTATTCTCTTGATATCCATTTTAATAAGTCTATTACGAGTAAGTACATCAACTTGGTTTTTGATAAAACAAGGTTATAAGATTAGGTGACTTTGGTGAGGTCTGTGGACATAAAAGGTCTATAACATAGGTTGTATGTCTCACTGAGGTGAATAAATGAATAAATAAATAAATAAATATTGGTGGACATTTCACACAGCGCCATCTAGCCCCAAACTAAGCAAAGCTTGTACTATTGAAACCAGATTACTGATAGTATACTTATATACTTTTTTTGTAAATACATACTTAAGATACATTATAACACCCAGACACAGAACAAACATCCATGTTCATCAATATTTGTTCCGGGTGGGAATCGAACCCACAACCTACAGCACAGAAGGCAGAGTTACTACCAAATGGACTGTGAGGCCAGTCTTAACTGAATGGGCTCAGTATGTTTCCGAGACTCCTTTCTAAGGACTTATTGTATGTATATCAGCATATCAGTCAGAATCTCACGGTAGCGTGTGACTGCGCGTGACAATTATGCGAGTCGGGTTATGAATCGGAGGCCCGCCCGCCCACTAGGAGCCCAGATAACATAATTACGGTCCAGTATTAAACGACACCTATTATTCATTGCGAAGATCTTGCCATCCATCTGTTACGCTCATACCAAAAGACCTGGCGTTAATTCATTTAATGTAAACCATGAATAAAAACATAACAAATGTACGCATTAAATAATAAAACAATATTTTACAAATAAATGGATACTCTATAAATAAAATGATGAAACGTAGAGTCGTCTGGTTTGAGGATAAGGGCTCTTATTCTCACTAACTCTGCTATTTATGAGAAATTTCTGCGAAACTCAGGTTTGTTGATGCAAAGAATGGTATTATAAAGCTTCTTGAGATCAAAGTAGTACGATTTATTGAGATTTCTATTTTAAACATTTGTATTACAATTTACAGTCAATCCATGAATGATGCTGTTAATTTTCCCTTTGCTTACAATTTTTGACGCACAAACCTTAACCCTAAAAAAGTTTTCTACCAGCAAACCTTTGAGGCTAGGGAGAGGCCATAATACAAATGTGGACAAACCGTGTACGATAAAAAAACAAAGAAAATGTAATTTAATCTAACAAATAATAAATATATAACTACATACTATACTACATACATATTTGTTGCGACTATCTTTGGCGGAGAAGTTATAGAAAATGTTAATCATTCGGTATGCATCGATTTTAAGAAAGTTTATGTTAGTGAGCTTTATCACAAAGAAAAGAAAAACGTTTTTGAAAAGGATAATTTTGGACAGCTCACAGTATTCTGATTGGTGAAGAAAGAATAGCGCAAGTGAATCAATTTGTTTACTTCAGAATTTTATTTACGAGAGAAGATTGAATGCATATCGATATTAAGTCAGGACATTTTGTATATACAATTGTGTATACAAGAGGGTAGGACCATGGAAAACAGTTTCAACAGATGGTCCATATCTGGACATATAATATTAATTTTGTAGGTAGGTAGGTAGGAAAGGTAGAATAAGTAAGGATAAAAGCTTTAAACTTAAACTTATACTGAATAAATAATCAATTTACCAACCTTTCAGAATTTATTCCTTATTATCGTTTTGTTACCTTAATTAAAATTCAGATCAGGTAGGTGCCTTATAATAGACTTTTTTTTTAATTGTTCACAAAATATTAATCCAGATTATAAAACCCTTTTTTTACTAACCAAGTTTTAAGGGTACATCGAAACTTGGAGTCGTCTAATGATTTAATCTCTAAAGGTAAAATGAAATAGGATCTCGACTGTGATCCCCAATTATGTATTATCTTATAAAATAATTATTTCAAAAAATGCCTGTAAAATAACAATATACCTATTTGTGTTTAGAAGGCAAGGTACTTATACTACTTTTACTACTTTATACTATACTTTGATGTGGTGATCATAGTCATTACTTGAAACCTTATTATTAATGGGAAACTCACTTTTATCAATAGCCTGAATCTAACGACGAGCTTGCATATAAAATATGGTGAGAGTGAATGATGTACCTAATAAGGATCGTTGCAAGTGAATATAAGCCGTAGTTAATTGCCTATCCCTCCCAAAAACATGCGTGATTTATCTAGGTAGGTACAAAGGTAGGTAATATGCAAAAACAGTATTTATAATTTCGAAATTAGGATCACGACTGTAATCCCCAAGTACGGTAGACATCCTCTCAGATCTCCAGACGCTTACCCTCGTATTCAAGAACGACACTATGAGAACACGCACCCACAGTGGACGAAATCTTTTTTCATAAAAATCACTTTATGAGTTGTACTTTGTACGGTAGAAGAACTGAGTTGCGTTGCGAGACTTGGCTTTTTTTACAAGTTATGTTTTTGATGGCATAGTTCTATTTCGTAGCTATAAAGAGTATAAAGCATAAGTATGAGTGCGCTCAGAAGGCGGCGCGAGCGTCGAAATCTGCGAATTATTCACGTTGATCGTGTACCCTCGGAGCTATTTCTTTATTACTACCATTCTGCTCGCCTCGCCCGCCTTATTTCACATGTTTTTATTGTTCTCTTTTAGGTTCAGGAAAATACAAAGAGGGAACAATGTTAGAGCAGAAACCGGTTAAGTCGGACTACTTTGCCTTGTAATTTACCTTTTGAATTCAATTTAAAATTTGGCGTTAATGTTTATTTTATATTGTTACTTTCCTATTCAATTTTAAACGATTAATAATGACCACGCAAGTAAACAGTTAAATATAATTGAGGAAGCATTTATTTTTAAACTTTACAATAATAACTTTACAATTCCTACCCAAACAACTTTTATCAATTATTCCATAACAATGTAAATGGTAGCTCGCTGAAACAGTTAAACACTTTATTTTTTCTTATCAGGGCAGTGACGCCAGGCAACAGGGTGGAATTTATCACCGTCGCCACGCCTGTATCACTTCTAATAATTTAAGATATAAACAAAACCGGCCAAGTAGTGTGAGTCAGACTCGCGCACGTCGAGTTCCGTACCATTATCTATAAATCACGTTTGTTGTATGGGAGCCCCACTTAAATATTTATTTTATTCTGTTTTTAGTATTTGTTGTTATAGCGGCAACAGAAATACATCATCTGTGAAAATTTCAACTGTCTAGCTATCATGGTTAATGAGATACAGCCCTGTGACGGACAGACGGACAGCGAAGTCTTAGTAATAGGGTTCCGTTTTTACCCTTTGGGTATAGAACCCTAAAAAAGCTGTTTCGGGAGCTTGGATATTGAATCCAGCTCGGATGTAGACAATTTTATTGAGATGTCATCTCATAGACATCGATTACATGCAAATTCTGACGTCAGTTCAATCCATCGTTCGATTCAAGTTTTGACTGATGCCAGAATGATGGAAAATCGAAACGGTTTTAAATTTTCATCAGTCCAGACCATCAGTCCATCAGTCCGCGTGTTACACGGTAATTCTCCCGTCATTCTGACCAGAATGATGGATTGAACTGACGCCAGAATTAGCGTGTAACCGATGTCATAGGTACACTAATTAATTGCGTTACTTTATCATTAGATACTTTATCATTTGATACTTTATCAACAACGTGTACTCAACACAAAATACTTAAACTTCATTGATCTCACATGATTAGAAATTGTTACAGATAGTTTCTAATTATGAACCCCGTGCAACATACAACAGCAACAAAGATATAGCAACAGGGAGACAGTCAGGGGTGTAATAGGTAGGAGGTACAACTATAAAATAATGACAAGGTAAGTATAAATATATTTAGTAGATAGTCTTTCTTCACATCCTAGTACCTGTGCATAAAGTGTTTTTAAACGCGTCGACTCGACGCGCGTTTATAGCGATACAGACGCAATACGCACGCGTCTCAGACGCAGCCTGTATCGCAACAAAAGCGCGTCGATGCCGACGGCACGTTTAAAAAACGCGATGTGCACAGGTTACATTGCTAAAAGCTTTCTAAAGAGATAAACATGAACTTAAAGTTAGGTTTGGTGTAATAACAGTAACTGCAATGATAATATTTTTAATGTGAGGTGTTACTCATCCAGTTAAAATATAAAGTCAACTAAATGAACAAGATTTAAGTTTCTTTCGCATCTTCGTGTCGTGTGATTCTTATGAACGTTACAACTAAAAATGATTCTGTGTCGACGCCTTGTTAAACTTGTAAATGTATTGCACCTTGTTAGTATGGGTGTTATCGATCCGTTGCGGAAAGTAATGGCGAAATAAAATTTGTTTACGTTAACTAGAGAACTTCGTTTACTTTTAAACGGTTAAAATAGAAGTTTAATGAAAATGGATATGAAGCAACAAAATTATATTGACCTCACGTAACGAAAATTTATACCTTTACTACTCGTAGCTGCCCTGATACAAAGATAAAAAATGTTGCCAAAAAAAAAATATAAAAAAAAATTGAGGTACCCTTATCTTATACCCTTATTACTTAGGGGTACTTATAAAAATAACGTACAACCTATTCTCAGACCTACTATGTATATTGTATACACAAAACTTCATAATAATCCGTCAAGCCGTTTCGGGAAGTTTTGTTACAAACATGACACGAGAATTTTATCTAAAATATATTTTTATAACATGGGTCCAAGATTTAATAGCAAGACCACAGTGAACGGCGATGAAGGCGAGTTAGGGTGCACATTCAGCGACATATAATTAAATACAGGTATCTTCTGAGTCTTTCTGAGGCATACATTCATTGGCATACATGGCAATGTCGACAGCGTCTTGGGGACGCGTCCGATTGGTAGTGAATGGGACGTTTGTAACGGTGTTTAGATAGCTCAAATGTTTCTCAAGTTTTTTGTAAATATTGTGTAATATATTTAGGTGTCGATAAAATAATTAGTAAATATAGCATTTTTTAGAAGCAAAAGAGAAAATGCGTTTGCCGCTACCCTCTGCATAATAGCTACCTTTTATCCTCTTAAAACCACAGCACAAATTGAGTTTTTCTTAAATGAATTTTCCCTTATTAAAGCCGAGACAAATCGCCGTCACTCCGCAAACAGGCACCTCAATCTGTCTTGCACAGTGTAATAGAATCGATAGAGGCGGCGGTTGACCGCGCGCCCCCGGATATGACCTGTCATCCGGCCAACTGACAGAATTGTGTAACGGCGACATAGCCTGTTTACTCCCCTTATTGTGAACAAACAACACTTGACTCTGTGTTATTGATGCGATATTGAATATTGCTGCGGCGTGTTTGGGGTTTCGGGTATCTTCAATCGATATGGCGTTAAAGACGTTTGATAAGCTTTAAAAGCGGGGTTTACTAGGGTAAGGATGGAGTTTATCTGTGGTAGTAGTGAGCGTATATTTTTATAGTGTAATTCAAGTATATCAAATAGATTTCTGAATTGCCGGAATATTGAAGCCTGTCTTACGTATGAGGGTTTTCAAAATGTTACGTCTATGTTTCTTTATATAGATAGAATAGTTAGTTCGTTCTGTTCTCTGTTAATTTGAGGCAGTTAATTGTTTGCGGGTCACTCAGTTGCAGCGGGTCACGGTCTACTCGCACGTCCGAAACCCTTGACAGTATATCACGACCCGCTATTCAGGGTTGGAACGTTTAGTAACAAAGCTAAACTAGCGTGATAGAGACGGTTAGTAATTTGCTTCTTTAGTCACCAAACGAGACATAAACATTGACGTTCTATTTTAATCTTACCACTGTTTCATACTGGCTATCGGTTGAAACAATTTAATGCTTACCTGAAAAGTAAAAAAAAATTGGTTAGCACAAATACAAATAAATAAATACAACTTTATTTTTCTCTCTCCCTTGGACACCTTGGCAACCTGATGGAAGGCGAGGTCGTGGTCGGCCAAGAAAACGTCGGTATCTCGCCGACTTTTTTGTTTATGCCTTCAAGAGAGGATGGTAGGAGACCTCGGCGGACAGAGATGATTGGAATAATTTGGCGGAGAACTTTACCCAACAGTGAACGAGAAAGTTCAAAAAACTTAATCACAGAATATAGATTAAAACACTAATGAATTAATATACTTATGGTGATAATGCGTACCTACTAAAAATGTTATGAATTCTTGTCAACGTGTTTCAAGCCTCAACAACGTCGACACCGGATAGGAAAAATAAAAATGTTTCATATTTTTCTTTTTTGCACATCGCGCTTGTTCGTGAGCCGTTGATCCCTAGTGAACAGTGTGTGTCAGTTGATTGGACAACGGATCTGACGAGAGTGGATTGATTCTATCCCCTCCTTCCCCTTCCCGTAAATTCCACGACAAAATGTTATTACTGAAACTATCTCCTCCGTTTATTGACCCACTTCGGTAATTATTTTCGTGGATATATCACAGTATATAACTTTGCGGCCGTGGCGGCTTGTGGTAATAACATTAGATGTTCGATCATAATTCCCTCGTTGCGAGACTATCCAATCGCGAAATTATTTTTGAATATTTCATGCGCATCGTATAATGCTCCCCAGGCAAACGAGGAAAATGTAACAACGCAGCAGATCTTTCATAAATCCTTTTTATCTATAGTAAATATTTGACTAGACTATGTTGGAGATTAAATAGTTTCATCACGTTGCAACTAGCATAAAATAATTTCATGATTTTTTTTGACTACTAATTTATAAATAAAAAAGAAAGAAATTGTTAAATAAAACGACCGTTAGCTATTCGAATTTGTGATTGAAATTGAAACAATAATAAACAAAGAGACCATTGAAAAGTAACAGAACAAAGAACTACTAGTATGAAGGCGGCAGAACAACTCAATTTAGTCGAGACACAAAATGATCTATTTTTCTCCAACCCTTTGTATTTAAATAAAGTTGTCTGCAGTAAACTTTAAACAACATTATTAATAGATATGAAAACCACTTAGAATCTAAAAGTTTTCGTTTTCACTACATAGTATAAAGCAAAGTCGCTTCCCGCTTCCCGCGTCTGTATGTATGCTTATATCTTTAAAACTACACAACGGATTTTGATGCGGTTTTTTTTAATAGATAGTGTGATTCAGGAGGAAGGTTTATATGTATTAAACCCGTGCGAAGCCGGGGCGGGTCGCTAGTATATTATATTTGTATTATATTTTATTCGTTTCAGTACAAACGATAAAAAATAATGATATAGAGTGTAATAACATTGTTTCCTGGTGTTTACTAGCCATATAAAAAATGTATTCACGCTATATTTAGACGAAGTTTCTCATCCATAAAAGAATAACAATACAGTTCTAGCGCGTCACCTGGGCCTCAAATCGGGCTCGTGTATCAAGGAGCGCGACGTACGTCATATATCAGGTTGAATCATTTTACGGAATGGCAATAACATTGCGTCCATATGTCACTTTACTCTTTAGATTGGTGAGGTTGGTAGCTTCACGTCATCCGCTTTGATTTCTCTTTTATTTTTACTAAGCTTTAAAATGTTGATTCAACATTAAAATAGAAATACGGCTACGGGGCAAAAACCAATGGTGTTTTATCGAAAAACAATAAATTAGCTCTTCTCTTTTCTTAGTTTGATTTATATTACCGAGATCAAACAAAACTGATTTAAAAAAAATAAAAAAAATATTAGTGGACATTTTCACACATCGCCATCTAGCCCCAAACTAAGCAAAGCTTGTGCTATGGGAACTAGATAACTGATATAATACATATTATATAGATTTTTTTTGTAAATACATACTTATTATACATTAACACCCAGACACAGAACCAACATCTATGTTCATCTCACAAATGTTTATCCTGGGTGGGAATTGACCCACAACCCACAACCTACAGCACAGAAGGCAGAGCTACAACCAACTGAGCTGTAAGGCCAGTCAGTTATGAATAGGACCTAATATCTATCTATCACACATTTAAAATTGAAAGAAATATTGTACACATTTTCATTTCGTAGCGTTTCCTGCGTCACAGAGTATATAGCAGTTACTTGCTCGCAATGACGACAACGTCGAGACGCTATGAAAAATATTTGCAGTCGACAGGAGGGTCTATACACAGACGCCTGAATGTCGGGCAAGCTCGGGTGGCCATTAATAGTCGCCGTGACATTTCCTTGAAAAGAAAAGGTCAACAAATGGATCAAACTTTAGGGTAAATTGAGACATACTAAAATAGCGTTTTGTAAACTTTTACGTAAAGGTCACGTCAAATTGATCTAGAAATATAGAATTTATTGAATTGAAAATATATTTTCTCGCTTAAAGTTTTAGTCTACTTACATTATAATTGTTTAAATCAAAAAATATTTTACGTTTTGATTATTCAGTTTACTGCAAATGTTTGCTAAATAGTTATTACTTCGTCTTGCTTCTTCACAGCTGAAACTAAAGCGTTCAGACAGGGTGACCCTTAAATATTCGTCCTAAATACTGCACTGTACGGCGATGACATTTAACAAATTGACATTTAACTATAGACAGAAATAAAATCAACGATATCCTGTCGATTTCATAAAATTTGGTCACCGCACACAATTTGAATAGCACCTTTGAACTCGTATGAAAGACACATTTTTTGCGAGAAATATTCAAAAACAGGCATTAGACGGAAGTAATAAAGCCTAATTATAAACGATTATGGCAATTTCAAGCGAAATGTTTAAGTTTAGAACTCTGAACCTATTTATCTTTAATTTAGGTTGGATATGTTACAAAATATTATATAAAAAACTGAAGATTCTAACATTATTACGTACTTGGTTTCCCCTCCATAAGGTACTACCTACCTACTTATCATCGAAATTGTGCTACGTGGGGTGTTTTAAGCATTTTATTTCATTGTTCTCGTTTCACGAGTCGTTCGGTATCTGTTTCCTTTTCATATTAGAGTAATTGGCTACTTAGAAAACGTTTCATTGTCACAAACATAGAGCAGAAAATACTTTTGAATCTTAGGAATACGAGCAGTTACCTATCAAATTTGCGCATACCACTCGTACGAATGCACCAACATTGCGGGCGCCTCAAGGTACTTGCCTCAAATCTTATTTAATTTACTCTAAGAATCCTTATGTATTTATTACTTTTAAATATTTTGGTTTGAAGTAACCCTGCGACCGCAACCATGGCTTTTGTAAAGTAGTCGGGAAAATAATTAAAATCGGAAATTTGTTAAAGACCCGTGCAAAAATAATTATTTTGGTTTGACATTGTATAACAGTCTATATTTTCTTTGGAGATAAAACATATCTAGCGCGAAAATCTTTTATGTGTCACGAGTGTAAGTAATTGTCCTGTCGCAGGTATTGAACCCGCTACTATTAGGTTTCAGCCGGGTACACGCACATGTAACTCATCATAAATTTGGTCTCAAAACACTACTCGAGTTTGAGTTTATTTTAACCTCACTTTTACCCGAAGTTCCGTAAGTTTACGCGTTTTTCATAGAAAATAGTACGTAATTTGACTTGGGTGAATTTATTTTACTACCAAGCTATTAATTTTTGTTATTAAGTAAACATTTTGAATAACCTTTTAAGAACCGTAAATAAACCTCGCTAAAAAAATAACAGGCTTCTAATTAAAAACCTGAAGGAAAGCAAATAATGTCTCAAAAGCGTTATGTACTTATTTAATTAAAAAATAAACAGCGATCCTAAACAACGGATTAACCTACACATAAAGTAATTTTAAAAAGAGTTCTTGAACATCTTTTCAATACAATATTTTTGACACAACAAAATATTTGCAGACAAAATTGTTAAAATGCGTTTGAAGTTGGTATTCCAATAAAATAATACTATTCTAATCTAATCTAAAAATATTATAAATGCGAAAGTTTGTGAGTTTGTATGTATGTTTGTTCCTCAATCAGGCTTAAACGACAAAACGGATTGAGTTGAAATTTGCTGTAGATGTAGATATAATGCCCGAATGAATAATAGACTACTTTAAAATATGAAAAACATCCCAAAAGCGATAAAAAAAAACGCAAATGAGATGATTTCGGTATAGATGGCGCTGGTGAGCCACAAAGCTGACATCACTGACTAAAAACATTCAGTCTTTTCTATTCGATTATTGAAATTTGACAGGAAAACGTCTGTCATGGGTCGGCTAGTACGTAATAAAGACCTGTTTAAATACCAATACTTAAATAACCATCAAATCCACGATTTATAAGTAATTTGTGATAACTTGACAACAAAGCACTTACCAAACTTTAACCAGTAACTATCCAGTTTACTCTACGATTTCAGTCTGCGCACAGCACTCGCCGATTTTCATAAACATCCTATCCTAATTAAAAAACATAGTCACTCTAGCAGCACTTATCAGGGTGACCACACACGCTCTGTTTATTTAGGATCGTTGTTTTAATGGACACAGTGAATGTTATGGGTCGGTATTCCAGGGTCCTAATTGTCAAATCCGAGGGAACGAGCTGCGTCAATTTTAATTTAGCTTGATGTAGGAGAGTTTTTTTGCCTGTGTCACTACAAATTAGCTTACAATGTAGTAATACTTGCTTTGCCATCTGAGCAGTTTAGTCTTACTTCTTAGGAGAACAGTACTGTTGACTGACAGCCTTTAGCAGGCGGACATTACCTAAATCCTATAGGTACACGTACGTACCCATAAAAGTTAACCGCGTCGCGTTATGCCGTCGTCGCTTATGAAGTAACACCTAGTTAACGGCGATTTAACGACGTGAGCAAGCGATCTTTATTATTCAGTGCTTGACAGGGCGAACACTAGTCTCGAGTCACCAAAAAATAACATGAGCACAGATACATCTCCTGCACGTTTCTTTTAGCTATAAATAAATATTGGTGCACATTTTACACATCGCCATCTAGCCCCAAACTAAGGAAAGCTTGTACTATGGGAACTAGATAACTGATAGAATACTTATTTTTTTTGTAAATACATACATATGATACATACTAACACCCAGACACAGAGCAAACATCTATGTTCATCACACAAATATTTGCTCTGGGTGGGGATCGAACCCACAACCTACAGCGCAAGGAGAACCTAAGGCAGAGTTACTACCAACTCAGCTGTGAGGCTGTGAACTTTTAAGTTATGGAGTGAAACTTTGACACTGTGGTAACTGTTATTTCTCCTATGGTAGGTATGTTGTCTCCCTCACCAACGAAACAAGGTGGAAATAATCGCGGCACGAAATTGTGGCACATGATTAAAGTAATGTGAGAGTATTTTGAAGCGGAAATTAATTTTCAGGTATGTATAATATTTCATCAGCTAAATGTAATAGGAATTGTGTGCCACGTGCGTAGCACGAATTTGTTGAAGATAATATTTTTATACAATTTGAGTTTTTATTATGTCAAAATCAAAACCAAGTTTAGAGAAAGAAAATCCCTCAATTTTCTTTGCCTGTTAGTAGTATATATATCAAACATATATAAATGCATTGTTCCAAAATATCTGCTTTAGTTAAGATAGCCCGAAATAATAGGACTATTCCATATCACTAGTTCCGTGACCAGTAAAACTGAACAGAATTTAGTATTAGTCGTTTTAGATTAGTAGGTATTATTTGCTATTATTTGCTACAATAAACAAAATTAAGAGAAGACACTACCACAAACCGAGTAACAAAGGTTCATTTTACTAGACACCCCAACTGTTCAATGCGTAGATTCTGTCACAAAGGACGGGACAAAACTTCTAAATAAAGCTCAAACGGACCCCAATATATCGGGAACACATATTCTAGGAGTGCAAGGACACGGAACTGCTCGTCATGAGACTTGCGATACATCCCAAGCCCCTTGAGACCGCCCTATTGCTTGCTATTACCCGCCCGAGCCGTCTTGATCTTTCCCATAACATGTGTTTATAGACTCAGAATGGGTTACTCGCTTCGTTTGTTGGACGTGTTACTGGTTTTATCATGGTCTTCAAGAGGCTGTTGCATTTTATAGTAGAAGCTTATTTTGTGAATTTTCAATTTAAACATCTATAGGTACTATTATAAACTTGTACCTACTTTAATAAGCACCAGCCATCTGCAGGCTTAGCTTGAGGAAATATTTTCTAGAGAAGAGACGACAAAAAATTTAATTTTGTTTTGAATGTAACAATAATTTTACTATCCCAGGAGTTACTAAACTTAAAACTCACGTCGAAGGCGCTTCATTCTACATTCATATATGTAGTTTTTGTCTAGACTCACTGACAATAGCAAAAAAAGAAGCAGAAATGTTTTTCTGCTTCTTTTTTAGCTACACTTTTGATCACCTGTTTCAAGTATCAAAACGGAAGATTCCACGTGAAAAACCGATAAAGATAAGAAAACCACAAGTTCTAGAAACCGCAGACTACAACTTTACGCCCACACATAAACAGTGACTACGTGTTGGCACACTACGACGTCCCGTTGCCATGACGACGGGATGTGATCCTTTAGTAAATAACCCTACGCTCGGTTAACGGGGTGTCGCGGAAATTAAGGGAAGCACCCAACCTCGAAACACTAGCTGATTAAAATCGAGGAAAAGGTGAAAAATTACGTACATCATGACAGATGAGGCCACAAAATATATAGACACTATGTTACCTCAACCTACTTACTCACTTTCACATCGTTAAACATTTGTCACCGTACAATGTTTGAATTAACGACTTGAGAGTAAACACATGTTGCACTAAAACCATTTTACGCTAGTTCATATCTTTTTTGGAGTAATAAAAGAGCTAAGATACAAAATGATACTATCGTCCAGGCACCTCTAACTAGCCTCTTTAGACATCTAGGATCTGAGTACATACCTTGATATATATGTAGGAGAGGATTACAGTCCAACTTCATTTCATTTTGATTTAAGGCGCCTAAACATTTTATAGAGCAATACTCGTTTTAATTTTGCATTCATAAACATATAAGGCACTTGATGTCACTTTTATTTTTTCTTATAATTATAAAAGTGAGACTTTAAAATTTGAATGTAGTTTCCCCAAGTCTGCAAGCTGCAGTCGTCGAATTGAAGCAGTTTCTTTAATAACTTTGAAAGGATTTTAGGACATCCAACTTTCGAGGTAGAGACTTACTGAATTAACTTACACCAGCAATTTAATTCAGAACGTTTATTTGGGATAGGGCATTTCATAAACATTAATTCATTAATTATAAACGTTACTTCTCGCAAACTGTAATAAAATACATAGGAAATATAGATTGCCTAAAAAAAAATAACATGATTACTGATACATCTCGTACCTACACGTTTCCTTTAGCTAATGTTTTTAGGTTGTGAACAACTTTGACACTGGTAACTGTTATTTCTCCTATGGTAGGTATGTTGTATATAGTGTCATAACATTTAATGCCGTGTTGTTTCAATCTAGAGATTATGATGATGAACTGTTTTCATATACATGCATACGTTGCATGCATGTGCTCTGTTTCTCTCCACCTTTATTGATCCCTACTCATTTGATTTCCATTGTTAGTTATTAATTTAAAATAGTATCGAGCGATCTTAATTCTAGTGATATCTAGAAAATTGCAGAGTAAATTAAGCTTTACAGTAACAGCTTTCTAAGTATCAAAGAGAGTGCAATATAAACGCATTTCACAATAATTACGAGTAGATAGATCTCTTTACGCAAGCTATAACCCAATACGACTCTACGGTATTCCAACACAGCATTAATACATTTCCCGTTCCCATTGAGAGCGAAGATGGATTAATTTCACCGAGTCAAGATCCGTCTGTCGCAGCCGCTTCCAGTATTTCAACATTCGCAAGAATACTACTTTAGCTCAGACTAAGTTCCAATTGAAACTCGGGATGGGATACAGTTTGACAAGAGATTTGCGGCTGAATTCTCTTCTAGCACTCAAACTGAGAAAGTTAATGAGACGTTCTGAGCTGGGATGGCTTGTAATGCAACAATCGTAAATTGAAGATGGAGACAGGTAGAGTTGATGGTAGCTGTCAATTCGACGATGATCTACGTAAAGTTTTACAAAATATAAGAACTTTTAATAGCTTTTTTTGTGTGTTTTTGTGGAATTTAAAATATATTTTATGATTTTAAAGTAAATATTTTCTTCTCTTCGCTGCTAAAAATGTTTTTTAAAGTTCTCCATTGATCAGACTACACGCAAAAATGCTTTATGCCTTCTCGATCTTTTCAACTGGCAGGAAGGAAGGGCGTCGTCCTTTGATAAAGTGAAAAATAGCACCTTCAAAACCGTGGCCTGCCTCTTTAGAACGATAGCTAAAGGCATGTTGGGTTTTCGTACAAAAGAGGTTTGGAAGTCACCAGTTTTGGTGATGTATAGATACTAAGGTTTTTATTGAAAAGACTGAAAATATTACGTTCTATTATTGTGCTTGGTGAATACCGAAAAGGCAATAGTTTGGTGATTGATACTTTTTCTTATTTATATCCCTTTATGATTTATGCACCTTATAAACGGCGCAGATCTATGCGCTTTGATATAAACCTGTTCCACAGTTTAATTTGTCCGATTCACGAAAAGCATCACGTTACGCTCGAACGAGTCAACAATATTTCATTATAAAACCTGTTGAAATTCATTCTCTTTCTTCCGTAGCCCCCGCAGTCTCAGTACTAGCAAGTGTCATCAAAAGCCCTTGAGCGTGACTCGCGAGCTAACAATGCGCCCGCTCTTGGGCCCTTTGACCTGCTCCACGCTTTGTCGCCGCGGGTAGAGATGACATCTTGCCATATCGCTTCGCCGTACCGTACATAATGATAGACAAGGTATGTATTAACACAGACTAAAATATTAATGCGTGCGTATGACGGTAAAGTAGATAGATGTAGGTTTCTATTTTTGTGCAAGCGAATACGAATAAGGAATGCAATCTTATTTTATTTACTTTAATTTAGGATCATAAGTAATGAGTGTTGCTGTAAGGATGTAATTTATGTCAGAGAATAGAAAAAAATGTTGCTCAATGATGCATGACTTGGTTATAGGTATAATTTAAGTTATATAAATAAATACGGTGCCATCTAGCCCCAAACTAAGCAAAGCTTGTATTATATATACTTATAATACTTTTTTTTTTGTAAATACATATTTATTTTACATATTAACACCCAGGCACAGAACAAACATCTATGTATATCAAACAAATATTTACCCTGGGTGGGGATCGAACCTTACAACCTACAGCGCAAAAGGCAGACTTACTACCAACTGACCTGTGAGGTCAGTTTTTTTCCCGTTTTGTAAAACTGTTTTGAGGATAAAATAATATTATAGGTAAACCCATTTTCTAAAGATATCTAACAAAACTCCTTAGTATTTAAACTGCCACATTGTTTAAGGTCCGATTTACTTTTATTTAAGTAAGTTTGAACAGAAGTCTTCAAATATCAATAAAATAGCTTCCCTCAAAGACGTTTCATATTTTTCTCGTTAGCTTGCGAGATTTTCGGCAATATAGTTCCATGCTAGGCGCTTTCAGAGTTATCTGCCTTATGTCAAAGCAGCAAGGACTATAGCTGTCTGACATTTTACATGTAGGTAAGTTGGATTTCTACCTTTGCGACTTTCTATTGTAGACTTAGCACCAGTTTTCAAAGATTTTAAACAACTGCAAACTCTCAGTTATTTCAAAACTCATATCAAATATTGAACGTAGTCAAAACGAAATCATTTCAAGTTACGTCGATAACATAGAACACTGGTTTACATTTGACTCGCTTGCGATCAGAACAAGTGCCAAGGGTACCTACCGGAATCCTTCTGAATGCGTTCAAGCGAAAATATCCAACATCTTCAAAAAATGTTAACTGAACTTTTCACTCAGATGTTATGAAGTTGAATTTTTGCAACGGAACTCTCGTTTCCTCGTTGACGATGAGTTATTTGTTTTTTTGCAAGAAGATCAAGAGTAAAGTGTACCTACTTGTCTTTCGATGAGCGAAGAAAGGTAAAGTAGGTGCTTATAATGAGTTACGCAGGTATTTTATGTGAAATTATGATTTTCAACAACTTCTGACTTTTACTATGACAGTGTTTGTGTCAAAGAAGCAATAAATATGGAGATATTTTTTATATATTTTAAATTTGCACGTTTATACGAATTTACTGCGAGAATAAAGCAGATTTTCTACACTGGCAGAGGTCTCTCTCAACACTCTGCTCACGTATGACGACTTGATATCTAATATTATGGCGGCGACAAAAAATGAGCATTACAAAACTGAATCAACTTACGTGTCGAGAATAAAACCAGCATTTTTCATATATCCACTAAAATACTAAATACTTATAGCATTTGTTGATAATTTATGTGGGACTAGCCAACCCGTGACAAACGTTCTGTCAATTTTTTTTTGTAATAATCACATAGAAAAAATCAACTTCAGGCAGCTTCCAATTTTTTCCCTACAATAAAATAATTTACGAATTTTGGTAGAATGCGTATCATTCATTAGTCAAAACTGCGTTGCTATGACGAATAAATGTTTTTAGTCTGTGATGTCAGATTTGTTGCACACCAACGCCATCTATGCCAAAATCATCCTTTTTGCTTTTTTTATCATTTAGGGGTTGTCTTTTGGATTATAAGTTCCCCCTTTATTTGTTCTTATTTTTTATCTACATTCTACAGCAAATTTCATCTTAATCCGTTTTGTCGTTTATTTTTGATTAGGGAACAAACATAGCAGCCTTATCACAAACTTTCGCATTTATAATATTATTAGGATACATTGCTATCCTAATTTTGCATTCCACCCCATTTAGGCGAATGCGACGTGTCGTTCAAACTCTTATAATTACTCTGATGACACTGCATTTAAAAATGTAACAATAACTCGCATCTACGAGTAAGTAATTACTGAAAAATGCACCATCACTTTCATTATTGAGGCAAATTGTGCAATACGAGTAAACTCGACAAAAATGTTTGAATTTTCAATAAGTATTTTAGGAATCCGCGTAGAATTATTGTACTAGAGAACACCTGTGCCATGAACTGTGAGCGTTCACGCAGAAAATTTAATGCTTAGATTTTATTGCAGTTTATGATTTACGTTCGCTTTATCACCTGAACAACTGTAGGGTATTCGACTAATACGACTTCATTGCTAAAGAACACAGTATAATATAAATATAGTGAAACTGCTAACGTTCACACGTAAACACTCATATAAAATGTTACAAATTTATGTTTTATCTATGTTATGAGTATCATATAAGTACCGTATAAAAATCGTAGTCAGAACACAATAAAGAAATTACATAAATCGCAAAAGAAAATTGAACAAAATAAATTTAAAGAATGAATAAAGATTGCTGTAGACTTTTACGAAGATACGATCTTTTAGCAATATAAGCTGGTATATCGGCGAAAACTCTCTGAATTTCCGAGCACCTACGACGGGGTTCAAAGCTTACCGCCTCATAAAGGCTTATTGGAAAATACCCGATAATTCATTACAGTCATGATAAATGGTCGTTTCCGCAGATCCATTGAAACGGGCCCTTTTTACTTTAACAGTGATACGCAAAAAGGGGTGGAAGGGCGACCGGCAGGAAGGGGATGATATAATCAATCTAAGGCTGTCCCAATGCTAGAACCACCGGGTGAGATTGGTGTTTGTAAGTGACAGGGCCCTATTTGTTAGCTATCATTTGCAAGAACCGAAATAAATGAAAACACGAAAAACTACAACCGTTTCAAATAATTTCTTACGACTGATTGCAGACATCATCTCAATGTCTCCAAGCACTCAGACAGAACCTCGGAACATTTTGCCTCATTTAGAAGTAGTGATAATAGCATTTCTTACAGAATTATATTCATTTAGAGTTCGTCATAAAAAGTAAAAACCGTTGAAGCACAATCGGAATTACAGCCTACGACCTTCAAGTCGAAAGTCAACAACTTACTAGACCAACATGGATTAAGCGGACGGATTAAGGCGCTACCAGTTCCTAAAACTGCGGCAGAAACGACTAAGACAGTAATGTTAACAACGGCAAGCTCTAGATGGCGTATGCGTATCGTAAATATTATCGACAGTTTTTATGAGATCGCGTTGCTGGTACCTACGTAGGCAAGTAATAGGGGTAGCTTTACCCACCCCTCAATAACCATTTTCTCTTTGTCCGCCTTTGCTTCGAATAAATTAATGATATAAATTATGTATAATTACTTATCAAAAACCTATTCTAGTAGAAATCTAGATCTACATATTACCTATCTTTAACAATAAATCACAAGTTGATCTTAATAGTAGGTATCAAAATATTTCGATCATAAATTCTAAAACGTATCATTTTGAAATAACATCTTTATCGTGAAAAGTTCTGCTATTATGTTTTCAGCTTAATAGAAATCTAGGTAGGAACCTGAAGTAATATATTTATAAAAATAGGAGATGTGGCTTGTTCAAAAGTATTTCTTTTTTCGTTTTGAAAAAGAGCAATCGTCGACATACAGCCCCTTAAAGGGATTACAATCAGAACTAAAACGCGTAAATGGATTAGTTTTGCAAACTGAAACGTTCTCCTATTCCAGGTTTAAATCGTTGTTTTTTTGTAATCTAAACTTCAAACAAAAGATTTTATTTTTGTTCAAATTGTTTACTTAATTATTGCTTAGCAAACCTTCACAGTTTACATTATAGCTAAGTAGGTGTTTCTTAGTAAAAAATATTGTAGAACTGAAGCCGCGGAAAGGATGGATAATCTCGCCGATTTTGGGATAATGGCATGCGATCGCCATAACGACAACGGCACGGGTTTCACGAAACACGAAAAGATTTTTATTTTTGACAGCAAAAAAAATGCCACGAGAAATGTCCGATGAAACCATGAAAATGTTTATAGCTTGCAGTGCAATGCGCGTCGAAATGCGGGTGGAAATAAATCAGTGAGCACAAAACTGCCACGCGAGTGAACCCCATCCAAAGCATGTCAACGATGCATCAAGCGCGTATTTACAGAGGCACAACTGTGTAACTACAATTCAGAATGAGCAATGCCGGATGACAGACCGCAACGGCAGCAAATAATCATCATCGCCATTATAAAGTTCTGTCTGAAGCACTCGTAACGCAGACCCTAATCTAACATGAATTTTCTTTAATTATTTAGTTTTTAGGGTTCCGTACCCAGAGAGTAAAAACGGGACCCTATTACTAAGACTTCGCTGTCCGTCTGTCCGTCTGTCTGTCCGTCTGTCTGTCACAGGGCTGTATCTCATGAACCGTGATAGCTAGACAGTTGAAATTTTCACAGATTATGTATTTCTGTTGCTGCTATAACAACAAATACTACAAACAGAATAAAATAAATATTTAAGGGGGGCTCCGATACAACAAACATGTTTTTTTTTTGGCGTTTTTTATAGATAATGGTACGGAACCCTTCGTGCGCGAGTCCGACTCGCACTTGGCCGGTTTTATTTTTTAATGATTTTACCGCTCCGTATGAATATGAGTGAAATTTTATGCAATACGGAATCCAATCCAAGTTATTCATAAAATCGATCATAGGTTTGACAAGCATTTGATTAATTGTATTTACTCACGACTTCCTAATCAAACCGAGGTGTAAGTTTCAATCGGGTTAAGAGACTATAGGCACCTACGTATTATTTTTGTTTAACTGTATGGCGATTTTTCTTTTTAACTTTGGGAAAGATTTTTTGCTGGAGCATTGATATCGCATCTATAATAATAATTTTCGGAGCGGAGATACGATAAATCAAACAATTTATCAAACGTTGGGTACCACAGAACACAGTTAAGACGAGTAATCAAATTTTTGTCATAACTGAATTTTTGATGAATGCAGAATCGTTTTTTTCTCAATAACCGCACATACAGTTTTGTTTTTTATGACAAAGATAACTTAAGGATTTAATCTAGATAAATTATAGACAGAAACACGATTGGTTAAGCTCTTTTCTCGATAGATTTCAAGTATCGCCATAATGTTTAGTGTCATATCGCAAGACTGACAGAAATGAAGCAATATAAATAATTTCCTTTTTACTCGAATACGGAGCTTCCGCAAAGCGATCGCTAAGAGATATGCACAATTTTCCGCATCGTTTTCCGCGTCACGCCAACATGTGGGTTTACTTTTTCGGCTCCATTCAACCGAAATGAATCTTCATTGAATACTTTCAAAAAAATATTTCGTTTAAAATAAATATGATATTCAATCTATCGATGTATATAAAGGAATATATATAACGGAGTCCACTCACTTATAATGAAAATCCTCATTATGTCACATCATATGTAATAAATTTCTAGAAGCATAGAATTTGCCATAAAACGCACAGTACACCATAATAATGATATATACATATCGGTTGACATTATATCTGAAGGATATATGGCCTAGTGTTAATCACATGAGTTATGCCTAATGCAGGTAGTTAAAACACAAATCAATGATTGGCATTAGGTACTTTAATTAAATGTGTAATAAATAACGTCAAGATTAATACTAGTAATGAATTGGATACATGGTCTACATATAACAAGCTGGTAGCTAGCCTGACTTGACCGGTCTAATTTATAAATTGCCTCTTAGGAAATATTTGAAAGTATGTCACATTCACATACCGGTAACAAAATCCGTTTCGATTTCATATCGTATCGTATACGGAGGCTTGTGTTTGCAAACTGTGACCACCAGTCATGCATGCTCTACCTACACGGAATTACATTTCTTCATAGAATAGTTCTTTGTACTATTTATTCATTTAATAGGAATAGTGGAGCAGTCAACTGTAAAAGAAGTATGTATCAGATTGTTCTAAATTTAAGTAGTCTTACAATTTTCTTCGTTTTAATTAGTTTACCATAAGCAAGCCTTCAGCAGTTTTAGTTATTCACCCCTGTTATGTAAATTAACTTACGAATTTCAGAAATAATATAAAATATATTTTAAATTAGGTTTCTGGCAAGAGAGGCATGATTTGTTTTTATTGAAAAAACAATCCAAAAAAAACAATTAATGTTTTTATAATAAAACTAGCGACCCGCCCCGGCTTCGCACGGGTAGCATGTTATTATACATATAAACCTTCCTCCTGAATCACTCTATCTATTAAAAAAAAACCGCATCAAAATCCGTTGTGTAGTTTTAAAGATATAAGCAAACATACATACATACATACAGACGCGGGAAGCGGAAAGCGACTTTGCTTTATACTATGTAGTGATTTTATAACTAACTCCGGAGTTCTTCGGACGGCATAAAAACTTCATCGCCAGATCTGGCTAATAACGCACACGAACTAACTAACCTTAAAATAAAAACATCGGGTCTAATGATCTTATGAGATTTCACGATCAGCGAGACCAAACAGAGGGTTTCGCAAATAAATCGACTAGGCATATCTGTGGTATTCTTTACCCTCGGCATGCTCACAGCACCGGTAACTTCAATCTCGAATACTGTTACTTTTTAACCCTTTTCCAATTTCCCTGCTCCGGTATTACATATGCACCGTTCTGTTGCCACGAATTGGCTCCTGATGGCAGTTGTCACCGCATTTCAATGTATGGAATAAAAGTGTATCGATTAAAGTAAGCTACTTACTATACGTACATTTTTAAACCGCATGAATACAATAGGTATATTTGTAGTAAGGGTTGTGTTGTCAGATTTATTATTTTTGAAGATTTTGCAACCTTACTGTCTCACTGAACAAATAAATTATATAAATGTAGATAGTAATATACTTCAAGAGATAAATCTACACTATGTTTGAGACGAGTAATAAATGTTTTTGATGAATGCAGAATCGTTTTTTTCCCAATAGCCGGTTCATTTTTATATCATTCGTTAAATAATCATACTAGCTAAGTAAATTATAGACAGTTTTTTTAAAAGTTTGATTGTTTTCAAGATAATGCAGTTTTACCACTTTTTCCGTCATATCCGGGTAGACTCAGCCAATACAAAAAAAAAACATTTCATTTATTTTACATTATATTTGTTTTCAGTATGGAGAATGACAGATCTATCATAACATACAACATAATCTATCCATCAGATGTAAATATCATTACCATTTCAAGTTTAGTAGGCACGAGTACCTCTGACTCATTTGCTTTAACATTTAAAGATCGTAGACTCAAACTCTGAGATACATTTTCATAATTTCCATATCTTTACAGCATAGATAATGCTTAAAAGATATGAAATCGTAATATCCTTTCAGAAATCACTCTTAAATAGAATGTATAAGTAATAAATATAACCTTCTGTCGTTCAAAAGCTTTAAAATTGTTGTTTGAATAATTAACTGTATAATAAATTTACGACACTTGATACAGATTGATTGATAATTCTACCTATAATTATATTTTTTGCACGCAAACGAAAGTAAGTAAAAGTCATACATCTATCTTATAAATAAAAAATAATTCCTACTATCCCTTGGTCATAGCATCACGCGTAAACGGCTTCAGCAAAATCAGTCTAATTGAAAGAAAGAAAGAAAGAAAGAAAGAATAAATTTATTTTGTGTCAACATAATCTCTTAAAACTAAACAAAAACATACATATTGGGAACATTGACAACAAAATTGGTCACCACTAATTCTTTTTTTGTTATCGTTAGTGTAAAGATTCTTAAGGAAAAAAATAATAATTTGACGTTTGACGGGACAGCTAGTCACAAATATAAATAGGATACATACATAGGTTAGTCGTACTCAACGGCATAGCACCTCAATTAATAATAATTAAACATCCTATTTGTGTCTAGACCACATTTAGGTATCTACCTACCGACGAGTATGTTATAGGCAAAATCAAATGGTTCAATGATCTGAAAATTTACGTGGAAATAATAACGAGAGATGTGCCATTTCGTAACACGTACCCGTACCTACTGGCAAAACCAATAAAGCCACATAATTCAATTAATTTCCATCTCTACCTGTCCGTTTCAAAATTTTGGAAGCGAGATCAAAAGATGAGTATCGAGTAAATCATTGTAACGAGTAGCGGACTTAATTTACGAAAGTATTACTGGTATTGCCAGGTAAAATAATATATCTCTCAGGATACCCGTTAATGAGGATCTGCTCGGAATTAATTACACAATATTTTTAGCAAACTGGGCCGACGTGTATGCGAATTATTTATAGTAAAGCTGGAAAACAGTTATCCAGTAGCCTACACTCATGTCTACCAATCAACTGGACGTAATATACCGCGCATTTCATCATTTCAAATGGCTATTGCAACATTGTCAAGTGTGTGTTAAATAATATTAGATTGTAAATTGTCACTCAGAATGATACGAGAATGATAGTAGGAAGTGGTCTGGGTTCTAGTGAAATAAGTTATAAATCATAAGACTTTATTGGATAATTAATCATAATAAACATTAACCTGTACGAAAGGTCTACGGATCAAGGCATGCGACACATGATGCTCACAAAATGACATCCTGTCGTATACAGAAGACCCTGACTTTTACTCACTCAAAAGTGTGGAGATGCCATCTAGCCCCAAATTAAGCAAAGCTTGTACTATAGGAACCAGATAACTGATAGAATACTTAAATACTTTTTTTTTTGTAAATTGGTACATACTTATTATACATATGAACACCCAAATATTGAACAAACATTTATGTTCACCACACAAATATTTGCCCAGGGTGAGGATCGAACCCACAACCTACAGCGCAGAAAGCAGAGTTACCACCAACTGAGCTGTGAGGACAGTCAGATGTATCTAATAATTTACGCCAAATCCCTGAAATATTGTTTAAAGATCTGAAGTAACATAGTCTCCAGACTGCATAAATATGTCAGCAAGGCACGCGATTAGACGTGTGACGAATACCAATTCACAAATATTTTTTTAAAAGTAGAGTAATATTTATTTTGATAAACTTGGAATTCGTGTCTAGTAAAATATGCGAGCTTAATCCTCTCTAAAACTCGTAAATCTAATTAAATAATGTAAATATATAAAAAATAATGCAAATTTTTCAGTGCTTTTTGCAAAAATATCAAGTTTATAATCGTTTTAAAATATTTGCAATTTCGTTCCAGCTAAAGTTTTGATAGATTATTCGTTGGATTGAAATGATTTATTACATTACATATTTTTTTTAATTCTTGGATTACCTTCTAGTTTCTACACGAGTCTGGTCCGACCACGAGTGCGTAGAGTAGTGAATCATTTTACGACTTCCCGTGTTGTTATTAGCGCGACCAAAATTCGAATAACTATAAAAATAATGTTTGATATAAAATCTAAAAATATTTGGCTTTGACATATATTATATTGGAGCACTGGTCACTAGCTGACACGTCACATAGTACTCAACTCCAGCTAGTGATATTCAGTTCCGCCTTTAAGATATTTATCGACTCGATAATCAAGCCATGCTGCACTCCAAACCGGATATGATTACATTGTCCAAATAGTTTTTTTTTCTTTATTCATCATATTTAGCAATTTATTTTGATTTCAGATTTAAACATCTTCTGATCTAGGGATTCCTAATTCAAAACACGTCGCACGCGCACCGAGACGTGCGCCGGTGAATCATGCGCACACTCCGTCATGTCATGTTATTACGACCTCGAATATAAGATATAGTGATGTAGGTAGCTAAACAAAATAATAGAACATCGATATCGATTCAATCGATCCTTCAAAACATGCAAACATCGTGTTATGCCCGATAAGTTCCAATTGTTAACCCAAATACAACTATTAACGTTATGATCCTGTATGTGATGTAAACTTTAATTAGTTTGTAGTTTGTTGAGCACATATAAACAATGTTTTATTAGCGTAGTTGCATTAAGCAATTCATAAGTCAATAAATTAAATTCAGCGAGCATAGTTTAAACAGTCTCATTGTGCCATTAAATACATTAGGCAAATAATAAGCAGCGATGGCACGCGCCAGAGTCCCGTCGCGGGTGCAATAGTTTTTCTTTTTATTTATGTTTATGAGAACTGAATTTAAATTATCCAATATTGCACTTTCCGCAATGATTCACGTTTTTTATAGTGCTCTTGCATACCTATAGTCAGTAGGTAATGGTAAGAGGTTACTAAGGAATATGTAACCTTAAAATATCGAGTGTATCTCGGATATGTTGGACATATCTTCATCTTGATCACACGATTTAGCTAGTTACGAGTATATGCACGACTTTTTTGAAAGATCTTTTAGTAAAACAAAGTGCATACCTATGCATATATCGATAAATATCCCGGCTCTCAGTTTCACAGCACTATAGTTATGCTAATCTGCGGCTCAGATGCCATCTTGCGCAACAGGCGAGCGCGTGTGTACCCGGCTTAACTCCACGCCGGTTAATGTGGAGCGAGAGATTCAGCCTTAACCAATTATTATTAATCTCTATCTTAATCGCTGTCATCATCGACATTAAGTACTAGATCATGATCGTGTTGAGTTTATAACGGGACTAAGTTCAGTATCTAAGGATAAGGGAATATGAGTAGGAGCCTATTATACCGAACAGAGAATTGTGTCAAAGTAGTTTAGTTAGATCTCCCTTAGATAGAAGAAGATAGGAGTGCCAGTTAGATAACAATAGGAAACAAACATAGTTATTCGTTTGCTTTCTCTCTGGATCCTGATTTATATTTCCTCATAGACGCTACTCACAGATAATCAAGATAAAACGTACATTCCGTATAATGATGTGTAAATGCAAAAGTTTTTAAATACAAAGTTATGATTATTATCTTTGTATGGCGGGCGGACATACGTAGTTTGCATGCAGCACAGCGCGACCACCGGAAGCGGGGTGCGTCCTCAAACTGTTCGCTTCCTCAGCCTGCGTCACTGGCTTTTATCTACCGTGTCGATAGACACGCGGCAGTAGAAACAATCGTTGGTGAAAACAAAGATACGTGTTGCTAGGCCCTGATGGTGTTGCCCTGTGGATTTGGAAGCTTTTAAATCGCTTCCTTCCTGGCCTATGTCTTCACTGCCGTCTGCGTTGCTGGCTTATCTCAATATAAGCATGTTCAAAGGTGTTGGTGGATTTAAGACAGCTAAAGAACAGGGCAAGTTAAGTTTCAAGAGGTAACCTCCATCTACCAGTAAGTTAGATTTTGTAACTACGATTTATCTAATGAGTAGGGAATAATTGCTTCTTTGCAATTCGTTGGTTCAAGACCAAATTTTATTTGCATATAGCGATATTACAATATCGCTGCTTAAATCATATAGGGGTATTTTAGTAAAGTTTGCTTGGACGATATTATTTGTCTCAATGAAAGATTGTAACACAAAATTGTTTTTTTTATAGGCAAAAAATACACATAGGTAAAAAAAACAAGACACGGCTTATCACATCAAATATTCGGGTCGGATAACCTCACGGGTTGACGGCGGGTCTAGCTGTCACGTCAGGCTACTTCCGCAGCAGCTGTGTAACCGTTCACCATCGTCGTGGTGAATTTTTTATTCACAATTATTGCCCTCTAGGGTAGGCTTGTGTCACTTCGAATCGGGAATTCATACAGCTACCCATAGAATAAAACAGCAATAAAAACAGTTAGGCATATAATATTTTGATGTCCATAATTATAAATTGTTTGTCGTCAAAGGTGGACCTGAAAATTAGTATCCATAACGGTATAAAAAGGTGCCTGCTATCACTGATCGTCCAGTTTTGTTCGAATGAATTTAAACTCTGACACGCTGACTTCAAGTATCAATATCGCTCACTTGTAAACCATGGATTGACACATAGTGTAAGTTTCAGAGTTTACCGGAGTGAATGTATTTTTAGTAACTTTTATTTTTCTTTGCTTCCACGGATATTATCCGCTCTATTTAACTCTATGGTAGAGTTGGTAAGCGAACTCGGAGCTATTGTGCCGTGACGTAGCGGTAATCGCCTGTGAAAAAGTTCTTTCTTTTTCATAAGAACCGATCCTCTTAATAAATTAGTACCTGCTTAAGTTGAGTGGATGAAGACTTGGTAAATTAATTCACGAGAAATTCAGCTCTTTTACAATTAAAATAAAGCTCAAAATAACTGCCCCAGTCACTTTAGTTCTTATTAGATTAGAATTAATATTAAGCTTGGCATGGAAGGTATTCCAACGTTTTCAATAAGGTATTAGATAGGGTATAAGATAATGTTTTGTAAATATTTAGTTTAAAACATTTTCTTCAGGAATTCAAAAATGTTGAGGAATTTTAATAAAAACAACTAACTGGGGTGCTCTGATAGCTTTCTAGCTTATGTTGCTTAGAATCGAGATGAATTATTAAATTTTATTTTCGAATTATCGAATTATTTTTCTAGATGAAGATAGATATACTCGTATGTATTCAATAGACATACATACTGTTAACTACAGAAATAACACTTTGAATACCAAAAAAAACGTCATGAAATTTAAGAGTAGGTAAAAATATTTTGGTATGAATCTATTTACTAAATAATTTCCTGCACTATATACACCAGAGAAAAACCATAGTAGGAAAAAGTAAGTTTCACCTTTTAAATCTTTGTCTCGTGTAAATCTACCACTGAAACTTGTAGTGATTAAGCGAGTGTACATGTACTTTACAAACTGTAACGAAACGAAAAAAAATATATACCACTATAATAGGAGCCGGATTGCGTGCAAGAATCCGTTGTAGAACAATGGTCGGCCTTCAGGCTAGGCGCAGTATAAGTAATCAAGCTCGAACAGCGAGCACAATGCACCAAACTGGATAAGTGAGACTATGGTCTGTTTACAGGACGTAGCTTTTCTGGAATTGTGAAAACGGGCCAAGACTATTGCAAAAGCGAGATTTGGTACAGATAAAAGGATTTGACGCTAATGTCTTTACTTAGAAAACACAATAATTTTTTTGTAGGATGACTTGGTCAGTCATTATTGGTTTTTTAATATAATAAACAATATAATTGTCGAAATATATAAAACTCTTGCGGTACTGACTGACTGACTGGCTGATCTAAACCACTGGTAGAAGAAACATATATTTTGGAGGTTGTATTATTTTTAGTGTGCAGCAAAGGTTGAAGTCTTTTTGAAAAAATCTTCACGTGAACGAAGTCGCTAGGGTTTTCACATGTGTAGTAAACGGACAAAGATATCTAGTATGCAATCAAAAAAATAACTTGTAAAAAAACCAAGTCTCGCAACGCAACTCAGTTCTTCTACCGTAAAAAGTTGTGAGATCCATGTAATACCAAGTCGGTTAATTTATTCAGTCCCTACTTTAAGGGTCCTTCTGTCTTATTACGTAAAGGTTAGCTAATTACGTAATAACATATAAATCTAGATATCTCTGTCCGTTTAATATTTAAAAATGTATTTCCGCAAAGTCACGCCGGAATCAATTAACTAACATAATTGTGTGCAAAAAACTAAATGGTGTACCTATGAGTAAGTTACCTATACTTATATACTAATATTATATAGCTTCTTTTTAATAGGCTATATTTATTACTAGAACAAATTAGGGATCTCTAGTAAAACTTCAATAATGTAACCAAGGTGTAAAAAAACGCCATAAAATCATTATTACACCGCACCCGTGCAACGCCAGGCGGACTGCTAGTAACTAATATAATAACTCGGTGATGTGGCGGACTGAGATGGAAGAGATACATTCTGATCAGATTGTACCTAAATATTAGTCCTGCCTTGTAAATCTTTATTTCGGGTCTGAGTGTTGTGGTACCATGGTACTCATGTTATCTGATACCCACGACGCCGACGCAAAAGACCTTACTTAGTATAAAATCAGAACGATAGTAGGTATGTTGTTAGGTGTTTATTTTTAGTATTTGCAAAACAGCCTTTACTAGTCACATGTAACTTGAGGCTATAAAAACTAAACTAAAGTAGATACTCGAAGGTACTTTCTTTTGTTTCCATAAACTCATAACGCGTTCAAAGACGTAGCGGGGAGTATAGAGAGAGGTACCTAAAGTACCCAGTTGCTGGAAGGTATGTTGTTATGATCACGTTCCATCTGTATTCTGTGTGGTAACTGGTAACGCAAAACACTGTAAAGTACGCGCCAGTTTACCATGCATGTAAGATGAGACTCACAATAACCTCATGTTCGAGTACTATACCTAGGTATCAGTTTATAGGTAGGTAGAACCAAAAACCCACAAAGGACATATTAAAGAAGACTGAGAAAACTTATTTAAGAGGACTAAATAAATTTCGCGTCACGTTGTTTGTCCGCGATGGACTCCTAAACTACTTAACCGATTTTAATCAAACTTTGCACACCAACTTGAAAGATAGGATAGCTTACATCTCAATTTATAGTCGCAATATTATTTTATTGCTAATTATTTGTTTATTATATTATGACAGTCACAATTATCTGTTAGCTCCAAAACATTCTAACAGATAGCGATATATGATGACACAGCAACGTGTGGCCGGGTTTGCTAGTATATTATAAATGTGATAGTTCGGATGTTTGTTTTGTTACTTTATAACGTCAAGACGCGGACGTCTGAACTGATTTCTGAATATAATTTGATACCTAAATAAAATAGCTAAATAATTAAATATCATTCAAATTTATACAGTTAGGTACCACCACCAGTATACGCGTCAACATTACTTCAGGGCTGATTTGTGTCAACCGACTCTGCTTGATTATTGTAATAATTTTCTTTTCATGATTTTAAAAACGTGTTTCGTGAAGATATCAGTTAAGTTACCCTAATTAGGGTTGTTATTGTAACCACAGACTCAATTCCATATAATTAAAATTATTGTATTTGAGTCTGAATTATCATCATCTGCTTCTTGATTTTTTATTATAAAAACAATAATTATTAAAAGGCGAGGCTGTGTTTGATGTGATTTTATGACAACCATGTTTACCCAGACGCGTTATTACGAGGCGGGTACTGCATCACAGACTGCGGTAAATAACAGTAATTTTATCCCATGTCGTGAGAACCGCGGTTGGGCAAGGCAAGGCAAGGCGACTGAACTAGTTCACAGATTAATCACGCACTAATCTTACCGGCGATCGCCGAGATCCGGCGGTAAGACACGATAGCGACACGATCTGCAGAGTGATTTGCTAAGATGTTTGTAATTAATTTATTTTTAGGCTTTCGTACCACAGTAGGTAAAAGGAGATCTTATAAGATCACTCTTCTTTGTTACTGTTTGTCTGCCACAGGCGTTTTGTTTGAAAGCTTAACAAACAGACAGAGAGTCAGAGTTGCTTTTGCATTTATAATATTTATAGTATGAATTAAGGTGCGATTTTGGTTTCGATACATTTTCGGACGTGTATGAGTAAATTCACCTTTATTGCTAAACAAAAACCTGCAGCATGCCCAAGTCTATTCCTATTTGGCATATAAATAAAAATACACCATTAACTCAGTTTATGTGCCCGGACACAAGCAGGAGATTGGTGTAATTACCACATCCGTTATTATAGTAATAATACAAGTATTATGCAGTTATTAAAACAAATACTCAACCAAACTGTGAAGGACAATTGAATATAATAAATAGGTACAAGTAGCTCGTATAATACAATATTATTTAAATACTATGAGACTTGGCTCGACGAAGATGGCCAGTAAAAACGATGTATGTATTTGTTGGATGAAAATTATTTTAATACCCACCTCCTATGACTGAGGTCTGACATGAGGTGCTAAGAGCCTTGAGTCAAGGTTGAACTATTTGCGCCTTATGAAAACATTAATTCTGATGTAGCATAAGCCTAGTTAAGTTGTTCATTTATATTCATACGTGTCATCAAGAGCTTGTAGTAAATTAGTCTGTAATAAACAAACTTTGATCGTAAAGGACCTCATTTCAGCTTGAGTCATAACTTGACAGTAAATTGTTGATGGTAACGGAAACATGAAAATTAATTGGAAAACAAATTTCCCTTTAATTAAATAAAAAGAACATTCTGATATATGTTACACTCTGAAACACGACACATACAAGCCTGATTGAAAGCTACAGCAACATAGTTTCACAAGTCAAAAGAATGATTCGACACACAAAAGCTTAATCTGAAACTCAATCAGCGGAGCTCACAAAATGGAAATGGTCTAACGCATATGCGGCGCCACAGTAAACATTTAATCAGAATAAAACATTAATCAATTCAAACGATTCATCCAGGACTTATAAGGAAACAATTAATATTGTAACTCATACCTTACTGACTGACAATTTATATATAGCCATACGTCCTAAAGTATATTTTTCCATACATAAAATCACGCCTGTTTCCCAGAGGGGTAGGCAGAGATCACGGCTTTTCACTTGCTCCGATCCTGACATACTTCTTTTACTTCATCACATTCCTCATGCATGCTCGTTGATTTAGTACTCTTGACCTGGCCTTTTTTCTAAACGTCACCAATATCCAGGAAAATACGCCGAGGTCTTCCTTTTCCAACGTTCCCATTCACACTCGTCTTATATAACTTGTCAATCTTTCCTCATTAATTCTCTCTTTCCAAATAAGCACAGTAAAATGTTTTGTTATATTATATGGCGTATTAATGTGATTTAGCAAAACTAGCAAGCAAACAGGTCAATTAGCTAATGGCTAATCATTGCTAATTGTTCATGCTTCGTGTAAATCAGAATCAAAAGGAATTATTATTGAGATGGAGTATTGTATGCAGGCATGTTGATGTTACCCACAGGCGGTAGGTATTTTAAATTTGATTGCAGCTTTGAAGTGAAACTAGGCTTCACGGATGGTAAGAGATGGCTACATTGATATTTAGTATCTATCCTAAAATATTCAAGATTGCACCGAAATATTGAGTTCAGATGAGTTCAGTTCTACAATAACTTTCGTGTGTTGAATAATTAAATTTATCTGTTTGTATGTAGGTACGTACCTCAATTTTTATAACATTATTCTCTGTAATCTCGGATTTGATAGAGTTTTCATATTCAAAAAAACTAATATTTGAAGTCGGTTATTTTTTAGTTTTTAAACGAAATAATTTCTTTGAAAATGTCAAAAATCTAGAGATCTTTGTGGAGCAATAACATACACCGATGATATTTTGGCTAGCAGCAGTAGTTACAACCAATCTATACTAATATTATAAATGCAAAAGTAACTCTGTCTCGTCTGTCTGTGATGTTATCACTGCCGAACCGCTGGACCGATTGTGATGAAATTTTATATAGGTAGAGATATTTTAAAATCTTAGGACGGACATAGGCTACTTTATTCCAAAAAAATATGATTATTTTCCTGAATCTACGCGGTCGAAGTCGCGGGTTTCATAGAATAGAACAACTTTACTTTACAAGTTCGCAGCGTTGCGCTACTTTGTATCGCTCTCTACTGCGCGCTGTTGAAATCGAGACCGCATAGGCAACAATACTCGCATGTAAGTGAAACCATACACTGTGTAACTTCCGTCCACATAATGTTAGATATCCGATGACGGCGGATACCGGACCGCAGCCGCGCCCCGGACGGACCGGCTTGCGGTCACCAGCGTCCGTCCGATTCTGCTTTGACGCACGTCATATTAACACGTTGATGATATACGGGTACGTATAACCCAGGAACCGCCTTTACCTTGTTCGCAATGTGAGTTTATTCTACCTTGTTTGCTTGTAAGCTTAAAGTATAGCGCTAGAAGGCAAGTATGTTGTTCACTGCCATAAATTTACCAATCTACAAGTGGTTTTTGTACATTTCGAATGAAGTAGAGTGACTATATTTGTATTTATTTGGATAAAGAAAAATAGTAGGTACGTTGATATCATCAATATCAAATGAACAAACTATCTATCCTCTACTAGAAAATAAATTATAACCCGTAAGGCATTATATCCCGCTATTGAAGTTAATGTGCGTTCCTTAAAATAAGTACGCAACATATTTTCTTTTATAATAGCAAGACGGACTCGGAGAGAGATTAGTCTGGTCGCGGAGTTACGAAACCGTAATAAAAAATACATAAGTAACAAACAGGGTGCCCCCTACTGCGTACCGGCGAACTCAAGATATTTTAACTTAGAAATCTCTCTTTCGATATGAATTTTCGGATAATTATTTACAATTTCTTGAATAACTATATATTTTGTTAAACTACTTTTCAATCTGCTTACGTACCGTACTGGTTTTAATTGAAATTTAGGTATAGAATAAAAAACAAATGACGAAATGAATAGAATAGTAGACAAAGTAAAAAAAAAAATTAAAAACTTACAAATATCGAGCAGATACAAAGAACAACATAAAAAAACACTGCGAAATATAACGATATTTTTTTAACACAAGTACCAAGTTATGTGATGGTACACATACATGTTTTACTTCGTAAAAATATAGTAGGGCCCTCCCGGACTTCGACTGAAGACACGCTTCAACTTCTCTAGGGAGCGATAAAAATGATATAGGGGACTTGCAGACCTTGCAGCGTCGCAAGGAAAATCAATAGGTAGACATGTCAAAACAAAGGCGAAACTCTCCTTGCGCCTTGGATTTTCCGCACTTGGTACCTACGGGTACGTGTGGATATCACTTTTGGGAGTACTCACAATGGATGTATTTTTATTATTGAATTTATTGCCGTAGTAATTGGTAAAGTTTATCCTTATAGACGTTATTGCAATAAGTTCACGTAGATTGTTGACATAGCCGGATATTCTTAGGTTGAAAGCGATCATCTTTTCACATACGCGGACATTTTAGCGAAAAAACGAAAAAATAATAGTACAGTTAGTAACTAATGTCTATAACTATAACTCTGAAAACATTTATATGATCAGATCAGACTCTAAAAAGTTAGCTTCATTTTTATTCGATTTTTAAGTTATCATATTCCATCAGATCTATACCAAATTTATATGTGAAGAACCCTGAGGCAAACCATATTGAATAAAAAAAAATCATTAAAATCGTACATTTGGCGGGGATATCGCGTAACATAGGATGTTCGAAATAAGAATTGAAAAACTCCTACTTTTATTAAATTAAAAAGAAACGCTTGTGATGGTATCCATAGTCGTGATATGGAGTGTGTTGTGTTAGAGAAACATGCGCAATCAGCATAATTTATACAGACAAAAAAAAAGGTAGGATCACGACAGTAATCCCCAAGTACGGTAGACATTCTCTCAGATCTCCAGACGCTTAGATCCTTTGAAGATGTTTAGTGGGGGTAGTCAGAGGCACGTCCAAACATTATAATTGGCACATGCCCGCATTTTGCAGTAGCATTCCATACGTGACAGGTTGCAAGCCCATCGCCGCTTATAAGAACACTAACTAGTTTCCTCACGATGTTTTCCTTCACCGTTTTGAGCGCACATAAATTTTTCGAACAGAAAAAACCATTAATGCACGCCGGGATACGAACTTACGACCTTCAGATTGAAAGTCGAGGTACATCCCACTCGACCAATACGGCTTAGCTTATCACAAAGAAAACAGTCTATATAAATCTCTCACTCATTTAAGAGTGAGAGATGGCAAAATCTTTATAATATCGTGAGAATTTTAATAGCAATGCGGTCAGAGTTCATAAACAACTGCTTATTACTTACCATTGCCAAACGCAAAGTAAAACACTCATCACCTCCTTTAATCAAATTTGTTATTTCATATTTACCTGAAACAGAAAATAAATTATGTCAATTTAAAGTTCAAACTAGCTCTTAACTAATCTACAGAACTATTACTCGTATAAAGAGGTAACAATTGTATTTTTGTATGTTTGTTTATACTGGATGAACATAAAAACTGCTGGACAAATAAAAAAAATCACCTATTAATAGCTACGTTATCAGCAAGTAACAGAGGCTATCCTAATTCTAATATAATATTATAAATGCGAAAGTTTGTGAGTTCGTATAAAATTCAAATTCAGAAGGAGGAACTTGTAATCAGAAAAACCACCCCCAAATGATAAAAAAATGCAAAAAGGATTATTTTGGTATACATGGCGATGGTGTGAAAAAAATTAGACCGCAAACATTAAAATGTCATTGCAACGCATCTTACCAAAAAGGCTGAATCCTACTAAGATCGGTATTTAAAATTTATTTTGTCAAAAAATCTGACATCAATGATACGCATTCTACTAAAATTCGTAAATTAATCATACACATTTATTTTATCAGGTCAAGGTTTATTTTCAGGAAACAAATTTGAAGTTTGACTGAAAGTGCTTTTTTTCTATGCGATTAAAGGTATTGAAGTTTGGGCAGTAAAAAGTCTTAGATCTTTAAGAAAATTGCGATATTGTAACACACGTAAAGTATCAAAAATTTGCGATGCCGGGGCGAACTGCTAGTTTTAATAATATTTACTTTTGTAATTACACTTTTGGTACTTATATGATATAGGTAAAACTGTAATGATCTTGACAGACAACCAAGAGAAGCATGCAATTTTGAAGGCACCTACCTCCCTTTTGTTGGATAAGGGTGCTTTAAGAAAGGAACTCTCAAAAAGCAACTTGTAAGGGAGCGTAACGAGGGTGGAATTTGTTTGTAAAACACTCTGCGCGGGCAGAGTTGCGGCGTTTTACTAGTTAATTTCACTAATGATTTTGACCTAAAATATGTTTTCGTATATACAGTGCCAAATTATACAGACTGTTATAACAAATCGTTGGTTTAAATTGTTTTAATTGATTATAACCTTGGCTGCAAGCATTTCGGATACATACAAATATTTAGGTATTTATATTAATAATAAATTGAATATTGTTCACGACACGCAGCCGATTGGCCAAACTCCTGCGCATGTCCACTAAAATCAGCAGATAAACACACATCGTGCCATCGGTGACAGGTTTATTCGTGAGTGGGCTTCTCAGCTCGACTGTCAACTATATTAGTCACTAGTTGTGTCACATGGCTTTGCTCGAAAGTAATAATAATGATAAAGAGAAATAGAGAAGACTTCATGTATATTCATCTTGTAAAATTTTGAGTGGATATTAACTATTCGATTTGAATATTCGATATTGAATCGAAACTTTTTTCATAATTTTATAGATTTGATGATGGTGATAGTAGGACAAACTATTCTCATTTTGTTAACTAATGTCTTATAAATTCTGGTGGTTTAATTTATAACTGTCTTACACACATTTGTGTAGGTACACACACACGTGTAAACTATGAAAAAGTAATAAAGAAAACTACGGATAAACAAACCATTCGAAAGTCCAGATCAAAGATCTTGCGTACAAATTAAGAAGTGTCGCTGATGTTAACAAGATGTTGTCGAAAACAGAACATTTCTTGCACAGGAGTTTAACTAATCGATTTTTACACTCGGTTTGTTTCTAAAACTTTTTTTTAGATGTAATAAGTCCGTTTTTACATCTAAAAAATTAAATACTTGAAAAATATATTAAAATAATACTTTAAAATTAATTTGTTTGACCGGAATCAGTAGATCTTTGTCTATGGCGCCATACATTTTATTGCTACTTTTACTTTTTCGTAATCGATAGGTCAGACGGTATACCTACTACAAAATGATTCTAAACCAACATAATTTTAATACAACGGTAATAAAATTATTATTTTCCAATTTAAATAGAGATATAATTAAACATTATCAAATTTAAAAAAAAAGATTTAATATCATTATATTTTATAAAATAAGTGAATTTAAGAGAATTTGACTTTTTGGAGACTTTTTCGTTAAAGTGTCTATAAAACGGAATAAAGTAAGTAATAACAACAATAACAATTTTCAAGAGAGATCCAGCGACCGATTGGGAACTCATTGAAGAGAAACCGAGTAAAAGAAACAAGACAACGTTTTCAACGGTAGCTGTTCACAATGGGACCTTTTTACGATGCTGTTAACTGTTGATTCTTTTTAAACATCCACGTCGGGACTCGTCAACATTGTTCAGTGACGAATGATGTTGTAAATCGTTTTGTTGCTTTATTGCTTTATTATCGAACAGCTTAATCCCTACAGCTCCTGTGTACAAATAACTTTAAATCGGTCGCCAGTTTCTACAATTATTTCAAGCAAGCATTCCCAAGGTGGGTTGGCGTCAGTCAGGCGACGGGTTGTAAAACACCCCAAGATAAATCCATTTGCAACATCTGTTCTCATTTGTTGTGCAGACCCCACGAGGACGTGGGATAAGGTGAATAAGAAGAAGAGCAAAAACAGACGTGCATACACTTAATTCACAATGAAAAATAAAACCGGCCAAGTGCGAGTCGGACTCGCACACGAAGGGTTCCGTACCATTATCTATAAAAACGGCAAAAAAATTACGTTTGTTGTATTATAGCGGCAACAGAAATACATAATCTGTGAAAATTTCTGTCTGACTATCACGGTTCATGAGAAACAGCCTGTGACAGACAGACGGACAGCGAAGTCTTAGTAATAGGGTCCCGTTTTACCCAAAGGGTAAAAGGGTACGGAACCCTAAAATGGAAATCAGAATCATTGCAAATGATCTTACTTTATAATTACACACCTGTCTCATCTATATATATATAAAAGAAAGTTGTGTTAGTTACACTATTTATAACTCAAGAACGGCTGAATCTATATAGCTGAAAATTGGTGGGGAGGTAGCTTAGAACCAGGAGACGGACATAGGATACTTTTTAACGGGAACGGGAAATTAACATTCTAAAGCGATACGAAGTTCGCCGGGTTAGCTAGTTGAATATATATGTAAAAATCAATATTTTTAATAGATTAATGTGGTTCTCGAGTGAATGCAGAAATACCTTTAAAATATATTTTTTTTATATTTCGGAAACATACGCAATGGTTACATCGATTGTATCAAATTTTAATGAATCTACAAAGCTCACTGGTTACTGACATAAACATTTTCAAATAGTAGTTACTGAAGCAGTAACTTCTCAGCTTAATAAGATAATACCAGGTGAAAGGTTTTGATCGCCAACCGATTCGATTGTTCGCGCAGCTAATTTTCTTTTCCACTGCATCAGATGCAAGCACTGAAGCCTTAATCGGCTAGGCATCGATACAATTTACAACGTCACAAAACGAGCAGAGCGAATCGATCTTATCCTATCGAGAGCAAATCGTACGGCTAAAGACGTTCAATCGAATGAAATTCTCCAAGTTGGAATAACTCGTCTCGAGCTGAATAAAACGTCGGTAATTGATACTGTTTTTTGTCATTGCACCGTTTCTTTTCCTTTTTCTAATCGCTGCTCGCCGCAATTGAAACGTTATTACCTACTTTGCACAGTTTTGCGAAATTACGAAAGGAAAGTAGAATGTAGCTTTCCGATTACTTCAGGCGCGATGACATCGATGTCTCGCTTCTATCGTATTATTTCTTGGTTTGTTCAAAGCATTCAGTAAGAAAATACATTCAAAATATAAATCCACAAAAATTAATTCATTTCTCATTTAAATTATCAGGAATTAGAGGTTCATTAAAGGTTAAATTGCATTATTGAATCGTTAAATACCTCTAAAAGGTTTCTGATGATAATTTGTACCACAAAAAGAATTGCGCTAAAACGATAATAACATATATCATAATATCACAGCCTATTATGATATATTGACTGGCCGTGCAGCTCAGTTGGTAGTAACTCTGCCTTCTGCGCTGTAGGTTGTGGGTTCGATCCCCACCCAAGGCAAATATTTGTGTGATCAACATAGATGTTTGTTCTGTGTCTGGGTGTAACTATGTATAATAAGTATGTATTTACAAAAAAGTATATATTTATTCTATCAGTTATCTGGTTATTTATTTTATTTTTATTTATTTATTTATTTACAAAACACAGATCGGGTACAATTAATGGCAGATAGTGTTATTAAACCTAAATTAGGTTCCCACAGTACAAGCTTTGCTTAGTTTGGGGCTAGATGGCGCTGTGTGTAAAGTCCGCCAATATTTATTTATTTATAATAGTTACTAGATATGTTTGAAAATAGCACCAAACAATGATTTTAAAAATATATGAATTATTTTTTTATTACTTTCGCTGCATGTCGATGCCGCTATCATTATGCACTGATACAATTAAATGTTTTATTACGTAATAATTTTGTACAGGACACATTAATAAATCAAAAATCTCTAGAGATATAGTTTTAGTAATTTTTAATACTCTTGCTAATCCGACATAGAGAGACATAGAGATTAGAGATCAAGTGATCGTGATGATAAAGGTAACACAGTCTTATAACTCGTATACACAAAGTTTGGTACCATGGCACCATTATTTAAGTTGCGATTCAAATTTGCTGATTACTGCGGTACCAGGCCTCGTATGAGTAAGTAAGAAAGCTAGTGTCACAGTTATTATTATTAAAGTCATCTTCACACTACAACATGTGTGTAACCACAATATTTGGCTCTTTAGTCGACTGGGCCCGCTCGAACTAGCCCCGCGGGCCCAGTTGACCTAATGCATTTAATTTATTAGTTTTCTTTAGTCGACTGGACCCATTACTAATTTGAACAAAAAATCTATTGTCTGATTTCAAATCCGTGTACAGATGTGTACATAACGTATTAGAGATAAACAAAAATAAAACACCTTCACATGATTATAATATGATAGTAATGTTTATCGGGCTCTTTTGCTACTGTTCGGGCTCACTTAGAACTATTTATTGAATAAAATAACACCTTTTTACAATACAAACAACACTAACTGCTAGCTGTTGATGTAATCAAAGAGGACGACTAAACATCAACAATAACTAAAATATGAATACTACCATTACATTACAAGTTTGATTAACAAGTCCTAACTGATAATCTTATAAAAAGTAATACGATTACTTTTAATAAGCATAACCGCTAATGCAAAAAAAAAACATAAGCAAGGGGGTATTAAGATAATCAAGATACAATTTGATGCGCTCTGTGCGCAAGCGCATGGTACCCAGAGCGTAAATAAAGAGGCACGCATCAAAACGGTACTTGCAAAACATCTCACCACAAATTATACTGTTCTGCATAACCACAGTAGTAACCTATTCTTATAATAGTGTTGGTACAGTAAAATTAATGTTCTCAATGTTGTATGAAAGTATTCGCGCAATTTCATAAGTTTGTTTGTACATTGTAGCGGTAATCTATTTACAAACTGCCGCATTAATACTACATGCTCGCAGTTGTACTGAAATCATTTTATCAAAATAAATCTGTAGATACTTGTACACATACTACCAATCACTATTTACAAATATACTGAGCTTTCACGAAAGCCGTCATAGTCAACATAATATATGGTTCGAATGAAAACAGATCCAGTCATGTTAATGAACGCTGCTGGCTCTTTTAAAAGCGATGCGAAAATAATTGTGACGAATAGGTAGGCAAATTTTATTTATTCAATAACTTTGTCATTGTTCAGACTTGGGGCACTGATTACGTTTTCGCGTCACTGTCACCCACAAACAAAGACACCCGGTGAAACCATCAGTCATTATCAGAAGAAAGAACAATAAAACGGCGAGTCATGGTCGTTAACCGAATTTCACCTTACAATGAGGGAAGTCAGACCGCACGCCCAAAATACTTGGTTAAGGCTCGGCAGGAATTTCAGACAAATCTGAACAGTCACGGCTTTTCGCTTAGTTTGTAATTAGTTAATACAACAATTAGTATGAAAATGGCTTATTTGGATACTCTCATAAACCCCCTTACCCTTTTACCTATAGAGATAAAGGTAACAAATAGGGCGCGGAGTTGAGGTGTGGTAGTGGCGTGTGGCTATGCTATTTTCACGGAAGCACGTCATACAAACAGCATTATGGGCCAATATCACGAACAAAGTCACACCCAAAATGTTCGCCGTGTCCCGCAGCCTTTGAAAACTCCATTACAATATTCCGTTGTTGAAAAGTTATATTTAATGTACAGAAAGTTTTGAGGATCAAAGCTTTAATACTCGTAATTAGTCAATTCTAATTAGACCAAGCCTTAATTAGAATTGAAAGCAGTCGATTAGATTTACGCCTGTTCCAAACCATTGTCCGAGATGTGCCGCTCTCTTAACATATCTCCGCTCTCTTAACATATCTCCAACAGTAATTGACTGGTTTCGTAGTTACCTGTATGGGCGCCGGCAACGTATTCGTATTGATGATACATATTCATCCTGGTGCAATTTGAGTGCCGGTGTACCTCAGGGCGGCGTTTTATCTCCTCTTCTTTTTGCAATCTTCATAAACACTATCTCCAATCAACTCTCTTCTTCCTACCACCTGTATGCAGATGATTTACAAATTTACACCCAAGCTCCAGTCGGGTGGTTAGGTGAGGCAATTACGGACACAAATACTGATCTTGACAACATCCTTAAGTGGAGTAAACGTTTTGGCCTTAAGGTTAATCCGTGCAAAACCCAGGTTATAGTTGTGGGGAGCTCAAGGATGTTGTCCTTGGTTGAGTGGCCTGACCTCCCTCTAGTAACATTTGATGGTACGGTAATCGAGATTTCGAAGGTAGTAAAGAACCTAGGCATTGTTTTTGATAGGCATCTATCGTGGGGAGCCCAACTAGCAGCGGTAAGTCGTAAGATTTTTGCCGCAGCTGCCTCTCTAAGACGGTTACGTAATTTTCTTCCTACATCCACCAAGGTTGCGCTTGTACAATCATTGTTGCTCCCTATCCTTGATTACGCCGACGCCAGCTATCTCGATTTGACTGAAGACCAACTCAATAAGCTTGAGCGTCTCCAAAACTTTTCAATTAGATTTATTTTTGGCTTGCGGAAGTTTGATCACGTCTCTGAATACCGCAACATTCTTAAGTGGTTGCCTATTCGGCTTCGCCGGAATGCTCATATCCTTTCTCTCCTTTACAATATCCTTTTCCTTTCTTCTTCTCCAAAGTACCTTAAAGATCGTTTTGAGTTCCTACACCTTTCTAATCCTCGATCCTTACGTTCTTCTGAAACCCTTCAATTAAAAACTCCTGCTCATTCCTCTACTTTCTACGGTAGTTCTTTCACAGTGCAAGCCGCTAAACTTTGGAATGCCCTTCCAGTGTCTATCCGGCATGCCAAATCACTACCTATTTTCAAAAACCTTGTACACCAGCATTACCTTTCTTCACTCTAGACTTGTTGTATGACATTATATTTACCTATTGATATGTGAGTAGTTATGTATATTCTATGTTATTTATGTTATTTATATTATTTATGTTATATATGTTATCTATGTATTTTATTTGTTTGTATATATATATATATATACATATTATATATTATATTTAAGTAGATATCTTCCTTTTGTATTCATCTTAGTTTTTGCTTTTTAACCACCGTCTTTTTTATGTTAAGTTCTATCCTGTCCATCCAAAGGTTGCCTGGAAGAGATCGCTGTTAGCGATAAGGCCGCCCATTGTTTACACTGTTTTTATATCATTTTTTGTTGTGTATTTTTGTTATGGTGAACAATAAAGTTATAATCTATCTATCTATCTAATTTGAAAAATATTCTCCAAAAAAAACCGTGTTGGCCGAGTGGGATATACCTCGACTTTCAATCTGAAGGTCGTGTGTTCGAATACCGACGTGCATCAATGGATTTTTCTGTTCGAAAATTTATATGCGCATCAAAAACACGTGCTTATAACGGTGAAGGAAAACATCGTGAAGAAACCAGTTAGTGTTATTATAAGCGGTGATGGGCTTGCAACCTGTCACGTATGGAATGCTAACTACTGCAAAATGTGGGCATGTGCCAAATATAATGTTTGAACGTGCCTCTGACTACCCCCACTAGACATCTTCAAAGGATCTAAGCGTCTGAAGATCTGAGAGGATGTCTACCATACTTGGGGATTACAGTCGTTATCCTATTTTTTTTTCACCAAAATGTTGCCTTCAGTTATTCAGTATACTTTAAATAAGCTCCCTCATGTTGCAATAGTTTTACATCAATCAAGGTCTGCGGTTTCATACACTACCGCAATTGAGCGAGCTGAATAGTTTCAGAATTTGAATACGCGTGTGCAAACTAAAGGCTTCTTGCTTTAACTAGCGTACCTTCACGTACGTAATACCTATTTCTAAAAGGACGCAATGTAAGGATGTGAAAATAAGTTTTATTACTTGTAAATAAGGATCATGTTTCCCGAGCTAGCGTCGGCGATTTAGGATGTTTTGGGGCGCACGCAACAGACGCGGCCATTAGAGCAAATGACTGTAGGAGTGTAGATGTGGATGCTGACATCGGCATAGAATCTGCGTGAACCGTTACAGTATAAGAGATTTTCGTGACTAGATCGTCAGTCGCAGTAATTGCTGGCTCTGAACTAGCTGGCGTTTAACTTTGCGTAAATGCTGGCAATACGAAATTTGCACAAGGGTGTTTTACTGAGACTTTGCAAATACGCGGGAGTTTTCATATAGGAAGAGCTACAAGTAGGTCTAAACTTGTCCTACATTAAATGATTTCTATGTTTCAAAAAATAGTTCAACGAAATGTTTCACAGAAGTAATTTGTTTTAAACATGCGGGTAGTTACATAAATCGGTGCTTTGATCCACAAATTCCCAGATACCTAACAGTGAAGTGCAATGATCTTAATCGTCACAGCCCAAGGCACATTCCACTCGACAATGAGGCAGAGGTAGTAAAACTAGTTTCGACATCGCATCGTGCAATCAAAAAAAAAACGAACGCATCAATCATTAGAGCACTTTCTAACTCTTTGTTGGTATTGTTATAACACAGTGGTGACACAGATAACATAACAGTAACTATAAACTACAAGTACATTCCATTCATCAATAGTGATGATGCGTTGTGATCAGCCTAAAGTCATAGTTGACAGAACATCTACTAGCTAATATTGTTTATTGAGCTGCTGGCTAATCTTAGGTTTATCACAATTAATTGAGAATAAGTATTGTAAAATAGTCGATAGAATAATACCTATTCAATAGAATATTGCCGAGTGTTTCTGATTGAGTTTTAGTCATCTACAATTTCAAAGCTACGGAGGCAAGCTTTCGCCGTTACAACGGCATCGGAACTCTGATCTTCTCTATCAGAGAAATCAGACGATATAGCATAGCATTGTGCTGTCTATCTCTGTAGGACATTGATATTTGTTCTGTGTCTGGGTATTAGTTAGTGTCTGGTATTTAGGTATTCTATCAGTTATTTTGTTCCATAGTATATTATAAGCTTTGCTTAGTTTTAAGCTAGATGGCGCTATGTGAAAATATCTATCAATACTAATTTATTTGTTTATTTGATCTTTTATCTATAATTATATTATGAGAGCCATGTTCTGTAGATACGCTATATTATTACAAAATATATCAAGATATGTCTAGTAAGTTCTGAGAAATCCGTTTATAGTCCCCAATTCAGAATCCTGTTTTAAAGTCACTCGTGTACCTACCTCAGATACCAGAACACTATTTCAAAAATAGGTACTAGGATCGCGGTATTTGATTACTGCAAAACTAAATTCAACATTTATTCCAATTCCTGCATGTTTGTTTGATTACGGACAATATAATTCACAAGAATCAATTTAAATTCCACGAATGTGGAATGAAGTTTAACACAAAAAGACATAACAAGAATTTAAGTAAAGTCTAACTAATCAAGACATCACAAGAAATGAAGAGCTGGCAACCCTAGCAGATAAAACAAAGGAAATAAAACAGAACGCGTGTAATCGCTTCAACTACAAGCCACGAGAAGACACAACAATGGACTAGAAAGTTTAGGCGCTACCATTGGTGTTTCACACGCTACTAGTAGGTAATGATCCTAAATGCTTTGTTACATATAGGTTTGTTTATAATAGGTATTGTGTGGATGAAGTAATGAACGTGTTTACTCTGTAATTGTTTGAAGTATGAAACATAGAGCTTTATTTACTGGCTCAATTGCAAAATTTTATATATTTAATAACTTTTTTAGATTATCTGCAGGTGATAACAGAATAAAGAATTTGAAATCTTTAAGATGTGTGAATGATTGATATAGATATTTAAGTAGATTTTACTGTTTTGATGATTGTGAGATTGATGCAATGATTCAAAGAAAATGAAAAGAATCATGAAACAGGATTTAATCCCCATATCAAAAGACAATAACTTTTTTTTCAACCTATAATATCCCACTGCTGGGCAAAGGTCTCTCCCAATAACTACGATTAAAAATTAAAAAACGACTGTCATCAAATTGGAGATATTTCGTTTTATATCTTTGAAGATGATTCTGATCTTTACCAAAATTAAAAGAAACTACCCGTAGACAGGTACAGATAAAAATTATTAAAAAAAAACTGATAAATTGCTTTATAAATCTTATCGTCCAGATTAGTTTGTAAAACATTCGAGTTAGCGTCGTAGAGGCGACGGTCGTTGCACCGCGGCACTGCAAAGTTCTAGTTCAAGCGATAGTGGATAAGGAACAGTCAACACGCGGTCAAACAAAGGACGCACTTGTTTTGCTTTATTTCGCAATGTGCCACTTTTATGAACGCTTTTCCGGTTCGCAATATTAAACTATGAATTGTATTGCGATGTTTGTAGAGCTCCGTGCTCGAAGCTCCGGGTGGCGAAAGCGATTGTAGAGGAAGTGGCGATAATCGAAGAGACAATAAACCTGACGAGAATGTTATGTATTAGCATTGATTTAAGATTCTAGGAAGGCATTGGACAGGAGGATATTGAGTTATTATGGCAAAAGGAAATTAGTTAGAAGGTAGGACGGAAGTTAAGTTTAGTAAAGCTCTATGTGAAAAGGCTCTTCCGGGACAGTACTACCACCATATATATTTCTGCTAACGAGCAATGCTGTGTTCCAATTAAGAGGGTATGGTTATTACAGGTACTTAAGGCTTAAGGGCCTCAAGCCTCAAGTTGGCGGACGCAAGGCAAGGCATCATGGAGCGGGTTCTGGGTGTTCGCGACCTGCTGTTATACGCGATGGTTAATGCTTAGCAGCATGCTCATGTGCTTGTTCTGCTTTCAAGTAGAATGAAAAAAGTTTATAGAATAATGTACCTATAGATAATTAGCTCCCGCTCGCGACTTCGCTGGCCGGGTAAGAATTAGGCTACGCTATCTATATACAAGGTCTCAAACTACCTACTCGTATATCAATTCCAAGTTTTATACAAATCAGTTTAACTGTTACGGCGTGTTTATTGTCAAACATCCTCAAAAGCTTTTGCATTTATGTAGTAAGATTATATTTTAACTACCATAATCATAAGACAGCAAAAACTGCCTAATTGAGTAACAGTGAAAAAAACGCAATGTTTCCCGTTTCATGACAATTTAAGGTTTGGTTGAAAATGGTTCTCTAAATGATAATGGTTGAGAGTTCAGAAAACGGTGGCTGTTACGGAAAAATAACGTCTAATTACCTATTTCACGAAGGCAAATAGTGACTTATACAAAAAGCTTGTGTCCCCTCCCTCCCTCTCATGTTACTCAACACAACACGCCTCATTAGAAGCGGGCCGTGGGAAGCAGCTACAGTAAAGTATGTAGGGAGGTTCAGATTTGACACATTTCTATCGATACAGTTTTTTATTCACACTTACAAATGGCAGAAATACCAGAGGTTTTTCATATAGAAGCTGCAACTGTTACGAAACATTTTTAACACTCAGTAACTAACGAACCAAAATAATTATGATTCAGTTAGCCCCGTCAAAATAGGCCAAAGTAAACAGATTTGAAATATAAAAGCAAAGCGAATTCTGTACTCAGGTAAATAAAATAATTCCTCAAAAAACTACAAAAGTAATTTACGATCGGTGGTTAATAAAATAAGAAACAAATAGGACGCTTTCAGAGATTTTATTTCACTTTAAATCACAGTAATGAACTTTATTTGTGGATTTTGTTTTGAAAAATGTAAATTTATGAATGGAAATTTCGATGAGCTCTTTTATATTTAAATTTTGGTCTAATATTTGTTGGCTAATATTGGCTTGCTGATTTTTTTTACGTGACTGATCTCTGTTCGTGTAAAATGGCATATTTTGGATATCGATATGTAAGTTGTCGACAATGATCATGCACTGTCTTGATTGCAGCAGGGTTTACAAACAGAGGCTGCGGACGACTGAATGCATACTGAACATACCGTCAACGTTAGTTCTGAGATATATGAGTACGTGTGAAATGCGAGCGTAAAATCAACTCAATGCTAAATTAAGAACTATAGTATTTTTGGATTACCTAAATGTAAATTAATGAATGTTTGTGCTTTGATTATTCAACCGGAAGGTTGTTTTCAAATTAATAGGTAAGTAAGTACTAGAAGTCATAATAGTGTTGGTTTTTTAAATCCGCACAATTCTTTAACTCCATCGCTGCACTGCAGCAGATTAAAGTCTACAGAATGAAAATACTCATTCATGTTTTTTTATTCACGAGAGTAATGTTCGGAGTCTTTAAGAACAGATTGTATTCACTTTTGTTATGTCCGTTATAATACACCTCAACTTACAAAACAAACCAAAATTTATAAATTACAAAATCCTTATTTTAAAATTATGTTTGAACTGAAAAAACCGCGACCCTCCGAAAATGTGAGCACAAATCTTGGCCCCATTGGTATCGGCATCAACCTACGTTTCGGAGCTGTTTAAAAGTTGCCCACATTATCTACAGAGGATCTATCTTGCAGCAAGTTACCGCGAAAGCCCGCCGGTATATTAGCCCGAAAGTGACATTACACGAAAATTTAATCTCGCTTAAAGTTGTACTAACTTTTTATGGCCACCGTTGCTCCACCAAATCCGGTTTTTGACGGATCTTTAAATATATATAACTTGTACCTAGTGACAGACGTTGTCCTGTCGAATTTCAATAATCGAATAGAAAAGACTGAATGTTTTTAGTGATGTCAGATGATGTGATGTCAGATTTGTTGCACACCAGCGCCATCTATACAGAAATCATCCCTTTTGCGTTTCAACTTAATCCGTTTTGTCATTGAGGCCTGATTGAGGCACAAACATACATACAAACTCACAAACTTTCACATTTATAATATTTTAAGGTTATGTAGGTATGCAAGTGAGCACGCCTTCATACAACTTTTTGGACAGCGCAATTGTAATGAATTTCCTTGTTGCAAGTAAACAATTTTAATGCTTGTTAACCTTCAACCAATAAGGGCACAAACTCACTAAGCCCCAAATTCAAATTGAATTTTAACGAAGGATTAACTTGAAGTCTGTTTTAATCAAAGTTTACAAACAAGGCTTACGTTGAAATTGAAATTTCTAAGCAAAAAAAAAACATGGTATTCTTGTTTTTTTTTCTGAATATGATGTGGAAATATTATTATGTATAAAAATCAATGAAACAAGTCAAAATATGATTTTTCTTTTATATCTCCTACTAGCCACTCTACCCGCATTCTTATCAACTTCATGTATAGTTTAAATGTGCCTTTATTCGTTGGAATGGAGAGTAAATTTGCCTAAGGGTTTTTACTAATATGTTGTATTCATTGTACAATAACTAGTGAATAAAATGTTTATATAAACAAAAAAAAACTGTTTTTTAGTTATAGTTACAAGAAATTCTTATAAAGTAAGAGGTTTGTGTTTAGAGATGCATCTAATTCAATACTATACCTACAATCAATTTTCCTCAAAGTTATATAAAATGTATAATAAATAAATAACATAAAAATGCTGTTTTTCACACCTGATATAATTTGGATATCTTCCAAATCTTGTGAACATGAAACTTCAGTAATTCTCAGTTTAGTTTTCCATTGCTGCTGATCGTATTCTAACTTAATAAACTGCAAACAGAACCGTTAATGTACACAAAGTGAGAAAATATTTTTACAGGGTCCGCGTAGCGAATGCATATTAATATTTTAGAGGTAGCACAAAGTGCGACACGATAACGAAGTTTTATAATAAAATTCTCTCCGGGATTGCGACGAAAAATTGAAACATGAGCTAAATTTATGTACAATGTTTACAATATAGGTACAATGTTTGATGAAAAAGCTAACTTCACAAGCTTTAAAAGCTGTATCTGTAACGAAGGTATCAACATATTATTTTCTGGTATAACATCATGATTATCTATACCATATTATTTTTCAAACTGTCGTGATTAGTAGACATAACTATAGATTTTTACGAGGGTCTTTATCACTTAATTACCTTTAATTTATTTTCCCGGCAATTTGACTATGTTACAATAGCCATGGTCGCGGGGAGACTGGAGTACACGGTGCTACCGTTTTAGCAAATATGTTAAAAATACGCACTTAATTATCCAACAGTTGTTTGTTTTTCGTGACAGTTTCATTTAAATAAATTATCCCGTGGAAAACGCGAAAGCTTTTAAAAGCTGTTGCTCGGTCACCGGCAACTTCGCGCTATAACTTTACGCATCGTTTGACTTCCAGCTCGTTCATCAAACTCCATAATAAAATGTTAACTTTGCACCAAGTTACAAGTTTTGTTGTAGATTACGAGTGCTTCGAAGTTAATAATAAAGATGTTACTTTACTTTTGATTGGTTCCAGTTTTCATTTTGTCTCATATAAAAGTCGTGAATCAAATAAGTACGTTCTATTTTAGTCTACTGGTTTCTTTCTACCCTATTTGTATTGTACTCATTCTAGTCTCATCCGTGAATTAACCTCTTATAATAACTAACGAATACTCAAAAATAAAGAAATAGAATCACGACTGTAATTCACAAGTACAGTAGACATTCTCTCGGATCTCTAGATGCTTAGATCTTTGAATATGTCTAAAGGGGTTAGTCAGAGGCACGTCCAAACATTACATTTGGCACATGCACACATTTTGCAGTAGTTAACATACTTCACAAGTTGTAAGCCCGTCGCCGCTTACAATATTCAGCCTAAATAAAATGTTAAACCAATTACGATATCAAGGCACACGATTGAAAAAAAAACTTATAAAACCATCTGCCCCGATCAATTGGAACGCGCGGCAGATGTCGGACATCAAGACGTTATGGAGGCCAATCCTGCACACATGGCGCATGGCGTACGAAAAACGAGTTGCGATGACTTATCGATCGGAGATGTCTCGAATACCAAACAGTCGAGATCGAAATTAGCCACACACCGGAGTCCATACTAAAACCAGTAAGTCGAAAGGACGTTTCGTGTTAGGTTACAAACAGTTTGAATTTTGTGTATTTTAGGAGAGCCGTAATTACGCAAACATGTCGTGAGTAATCACGCCGCGCTGCCCGGCTCGTACCTGTGCAGATTTGAGTGTTAATCCTAAATACGGGGTAGCCTTGCGTTCAGTTTACGCAAACTTCTCAGAAACTCAGTCGGCTGACGCAATTCCGGTCGTGGATCTCTTCGTTTCGAATTCACAGCTCTCTTCGTACTAATTTCCGAACGTCACTTTGTTCTTTATTCAATTTCCTGATATCGGCCATTCCGCGATTCCAATTTCAAATAGTAAGTAATTTATTGTTTTCTTTTAAATAAATGAAGGTAAGATTATATTAAAGACTGCCAGTATTTTTAATTAATGATGCTTATAATACGAAAAAAAGGTAAGGTGCCTGGTGCCCTAAATTAAACTCAAAGTCGAGATTAACGGGAATTACGCAATTAGGGAAATATATTACGATTTGGATTCAGGGGAGAGAGCCGAAGGTATTGCCTACCTGTTGAGTACTTACAAAATAAGAAGGAAACGCGAAGAATGAGAGCAGAATGCAGTTTCATGACATTGTATCCGATTCGTCTCTACCAATGTAGATAAAGAAGTCACTCTTCTATATTCACTTTTACTGTTACGACAACATACAATTTTAAACATTATATTTGTATTCATCAGTATACTGACTTTAAAACGATAATGATCCAATATAAAAATGAAGCAGGTGCGAAAAAACATAATTCAAACGATAGAAATGAAAAAAGACAATGATTGATAGGCGTTGCCGGGTGAATTCAGAGTTTTCCTGTACACCCCATTTCACCTCGACGGCAGTCATCTTGGACGAATATTAAATTTGTTCCATCAGTGAAAGATGGCGTTTCGTGTTATTATGACTTTTTGTGCGACTGTGCCTACTGACAAAACTTTTGAAAGCAATGTCAACTCTATTAGATGGATGGTAATTTGTTAATGTCCATTCTTGATCAAATAGGTTTTCTTGGCATGTTTTCTTTTAAGGTTCAAGAGACGTTTAGTTTTTCTTAGTGTTGAAAGATATAAAAAACTTACCACTATCTAAAAGTAGATACAGCGAGAATAGTCGTTTTACATATTAGTTGGTCGATGACTTACCTGTAAATAAAAGAAAAATATGTTAAGTTAAATTATTTACAAACCATAATCATATCAGCAACGAGAAGATAATTTAAAAACAATCCGATGTCATTATATAATTAACAACATTACGTTACAAAAAAATAAATGACGTTTTTAAGAAGACTGAGTCGCATAGTAAAAAAGCTGTCAGCCCTGTTACAGTTCGTATTCGAACTATTTACAACAACTTATCTATAGTATTACTAACGAAGCTAAAAAGCACCATAGCCAATATTGAAAAATATTCTGAACAGATTAGACTTTTTCAAGAGCGTCAACATCCAACAGATTTAGATCTTACTAGCCGACTCGCGAAAGACTTTGTTCTGTCAAAATTTCAATAATCGCATAGAAAAAAGCTATTTCAGGCAACTTCCAATCCCTATAAACCTTGTACTAATCAAATAAATTACAAATTTTGGTAGAATGTGTATCATTCATTAGACTAAACTGCGTTGCTATGACGACTGGTTGTTTTTAGACTGTGATGTCAGATTTGTTGCACACCAGTGATTTTGGTAAAGAACCAAAATAATTATTTTTGCGTTTTTTATCATTCGGATGAAAATGGAATACATTTTAAAATAGGAATTGCGCAACAGGATCGCGAACAATTTCTTTTTTATTCCATTTTTGGTGAAATGTGTAAATGTGGTGAATCGGAGCCATTCTTTGGGATGGCACATGCGTCAATCCCAATAATATTATAAATAAGAAAGTGTGTGATGTTTGTATGTTTGATAGTCAATCAGGTCGAAATGACAAAACGGGTTTAGAAGAAATTTGCTGTATGTAGATAAAAAATCAGATAACAAAATAGGGGTACATATAATCCGAAAAACAACCCCGTTTTTCGTCTTTTGTCATTTCGACCTGATTGACTATCAAACATACAAACATCACACACTTTCTTATTTATAATATTATTGGGATTGACGCATGTGCCATCTCAAAGAATGGCTCCGATTCACCACATTTACACATTTCACCAAAAATGGAATAAAAAAGAAATTGTACGCGATCCTGTTGCGCAATTCCTATTTTAAAATGTATTCCATTTTCAAACATGCGAACGTCTTATCCCGTTTACAAGCCGTCAAAACCCACTTTATCCACACAAATACATAGTGGACAAAATCTGCGGAATTTAACGACATGACAGATGGAAGCTCTCCAAGTAGCTCCAAGTACCAGGGGTTTATTAGAATGTCGACATGCCGATTCAAAACTGAAGGCATTCCACATCGAAATTGGATTAAAAGATATAAGTGAGTGTGACAGTATGCCGGTTATTCAAGGTATTTCTAATATGGATTAGCGAGGATGTTCATACACGAGTGAAATGATACTTGGCATCGCTATCTGAGCTTTACGAAAGCTGCTGTATTTTGGCAGCCTGGGAGTATTCAATGTTGACACGTACTTATTTTATTGTAGGTACAAGATCCTTATATTACTATAAATTTTAGTGAGGATGTTTGATAGTATATTAAGCCTAGACAAAACGTATTAAGATGATATTTGCTAGAAACAAATCAGAATAAAAATAGGGGTACTTATAATCCGCCTAACAATCCTATAATGATTAGAAAACGCAAAAATGAGGATGATTTTGGCATATAGATGGCGCTGGTATGCAACAAATCTGACATCACGGCCATCATCAAGATCATATTCTCCAAGCAATATTTATACAATACATAAAATCTCGCTTACGATTATGTCAGACAATAATCGCCATGTGCGTTTGTTTACACGAAAAAATATACTGCAAAGCGATACTAGCTTCCTGTTTTGTTTTAGAAAGAAACTTCCGTTAGATGTAATAAGGTAATTCTCATTCTTCGACATCACCGATTCCCAGTCGCCCACGGACCATGGGAGAGTAATTATATGCCTCGTATTTCTCTTACAAGCATGTATTACTAAGTATAACCACATAATTACGAATATTATAACAAACACAATAAAAGTTGTATGTTTTGTTTATTGGACATGCAGAAATGACCACAAATTACTTAAAAAAATAAAAAAAGTTTTCTTTTGAAAATAAAATTGTTAAAATCATTTAAACCATCGAGCACCAGCGCTCTATCACCTGTCACATCATATAACATTGTCATCAGTACTTGACAAGAATGCAAAGTTTTTACTCAATCGAAGTATTTACTAAGGAGTTCCGTTGTGAGTGAATGTCGAACAGCTCCTGACTCCATCATCAGATCAGCTCGCTGTCACCATTTTTTTGTATTGTCACCAAAACTAAAGGTGTATGCAAAATTTCAGCTCAATCGGTTAACTGCTTCAAAATTGAGTTGCAAGATTCCACCTGAACAAACATAGTTACATACATACATTGCAAGTTAAAATAGAAGCTTGTAAAATATCGTCCTTCCAAGACATTAAACAAAATCTTTGCAGCGAATTCCTCAACGTGCGAAAATTAAAATAAAGTATTAAAATGCCATAAATCATACTGTTCGACAGTTGCCAGGCAGTTACGCAAAGAGCAAAAAATAAAACAAAACAAAAAAAGTGCAACCGACAGATGTTGGCGCAACGGCGCTGAAGGTTCAGAACAGGTGCATCTTGTGTAGGGTTGCGACGACCAATTAAAATATTTAAATTATTTTGTTGATATTTTAAATATTGTCTCGTAAATTTACTAGCGTTGCTGTTGGTGGGCAGTATGGAATTTACTATGTACTGTACACAAGAAAACATAAAATAAAAAATACATTTTACATAAAATAAACTATTAAAATATTAGGTTGGTAAATTCAGTTACCAATTCGGAAAAATAGTGACTAGCCATGCATGATGAGAAGATTCGAGAAATAAAAATAAATTTTCGTCTAAAAACTAAAAGTTATTTAATTTTTATAAAAAAATATTCTTAATAATGAAATAACACATTTTTATAATTTTACTGTGGTGAAATGGTGGGTGGTAGGTACCTAGACTGCAACGTATGAATAGATCCCAACGTCTGTAGTCAATTATGATCCGAGTATCGTGGATACTCGGATCATAATTCCGTCTACTGGAAACCTAGCAATTAGCACTAAACGCACCTAAACGTAATAGTTTCGGCAATTTGTGTAAATGACGCTTCACAGGATCTGCGCAAGTACTATTCGACTAATGAGCTACGGACAATATAATTACGCTATTGATTGTTATCCGGTAGAGTGCACAGTCCTAATTGATACGGCTAACCATAACCGTAAACGAAAATGATACGACCACTTACGCTAGGGAGCATGTAGGTACATGAGAATTAAGAAATAAGAGAGAAAATAGTTTACGTGGTATAAGGTCGGGAGTTGGCATAATGAGGGTAGCCATATCTAAATATCCTAATAAGAAAGAACATTAGGTCGATCTGAGGTCATAAAGCATTTAGCAGATCTGCATGCGCGTGCATCCTGTTCTGTATAGATGTTTTATTATATTTGCTGTAAGACACGCCACGCGATGCGTTGTGGCAATGATTGCGACGTGTTGTTGTTGAGTCATACGGCGAGTAGTTACTCCTCGCCTCGTATCTGCAAGTCCAACGCTGGCACCTACCGGTAGCAACGGACGGACCGTAAGTCACACGGTGAATATTATTTTTTTAGGATGTTTTACCGGCACCGCTCAGTCGCGCAGCCGCACCGCACTTTTTGGTCTAAGTTAACTTTGAATTATCGTCTAAACTAAACAAGATTTTTTTGTATTTTGTTTTACCTTTTTTATCAACGAAATATAAAAATCAGAACGCGCGACAACCCTATGCGAAGAATTGATAGTACCGCGACTCGGCTCGTGCTAAGCGACCTACCAATCATCGAACGTCAACTGGCTAGCCTACCATCTACTCGAAGTTTTACACTATTGAAAATATCCCCAAAAATTGTCAAACGGGACAGCCCTATCCGGATCGGAATATCGACAGTGCTGCCGCATCTTGGCCCGTGCTAATCGACCTACTAATCGTCGCGTCGCGCCGACTCGTTAGTCCACCATCCACTCGAAATTAATTTAACACCGTTTTATGCAGGTGCATTCTTTATTATATTTTTTTATATAAGTACCTAAGTTAATTCGTTTGAAAGGTGTGAATTTTTTATAAGGATTGAATATTTCATCGATTTTTACTTGATAAATATAAGTATATTTAACGAATTAGTATTGACTAAATGTTAGCTTTTTTTCAGTTTTTTTGCTTTGCTTGTAACATAAAGAAGGGGGGGGGACCTCAAGTAAAAACCAGCGTCTCAACTAGGTAAATTTGAAAACCACAATCGTTGGTACCTCAACCATAAAAGCCTCTTATAATCACCACGACGAAAACAAAAATAAATAAGTAGCCAGCCAAATATATTACAATAAAGCAATCCTAACAAAGACATTCCACAAGTCCGGCTTACTCCCTCCCACTGCGGTGAAGGGGGATCACTCTAGCCGTTGTTTAATTCCATTAAACCACCCCTTTTATCTTTTTCGCTCTTATCTTTTCCCCACTATTGGATTACGAACAAAATGGCGTGCAAGAGACACACGCAATCTTTGCCGATGCTATTACTTCACCTCTGTTTGTAGGCTCTTCCGGTGCTTTGTGGGAGAGCTTCGTTGCATACGGTTAACTTAACGAGGTTAAATGCAGGTAAGTTTAACACAGTGATACGTAAATGCTTTATAAAACTTAGGCAAGATAGCGCTTTTGATAATACCAGTAATAGACAGCGCTTTGTAAGTGGGATGCTGTCTACAATTTTGTTTTTGCTAGGAGAGTAAATTTATGAACAAACTTCATCAACTAGCGAGCGAGGATTCCGCTTTGATGTAAAATAAAGCATGTATCAAAGCGCTCACAACACCTACCTTTGTTTGTGAATACGCTAACAACTTCAATCTATGCCGGGTTACATATAAATGGTTTCAATTCAATTTAAACTCCAACGCGCAGTGTGATGTATTAGCAAACGTTCAAAGTAACAATGGCGTAGTTTAAATGACGTTCTCAAATTGAAATAGTTGCCTTGAGACGGCGAATCGAGCAACACATTTGGCTTAATCCCTAAACTGGATTGGCAAAGCATTAGTGATATACGGACCATCTAACGACACTTAGGTCGACGTAAAACAGACTGTGAAACTAATGTGAAGTAAAGATGGCATGTATACTACTTCTGTTACTTTGTTCGAAAAATGTATATGCGCATCAAAACACATGCTTAAAACGGTGAATAAAAACATCGTGAGGAAACCAGTTAGTATTCTTAAGCAGCGATGGGCTTGCAATCTGTCTTACATTTTGCTAACTACTGCAAAATGTGGGCATGCGCCAAATATTACTACTACTAGTACCCCCACTAGACATATTCAAAGGATCTAAGCGCCTGAAGATCTGAGAGGATGTCTACCATACCTGGGGATTACAGTCGTGATCCCATTTTTTTTTATTCAGATATTACTAGAGTGAAACCGCGAGCGAAAGCTACTGTTTAAGGCAATCTATCAATGTTCTTAGTATGTTGGTATGTATTTGTGTATTCATCGTACACTTTGTAAAGTACAACTAGTATTATTGTTCTGAATAAATGATTTGATATGATTTGCCACAAAACGGAACAGTGCAGAAAATAAATTCTAAATTCGGTAAGTAATAAAATCACTTTTTACCATTTCTCGCTATTTACTCGTACGTACTCGTACTTTTATAACTTTGTAATTTTACCAAGGGTGATCAATCATACATTCACTCCATGTCACATGCTAATGTATAGGGAAACTCAATAAATTATTACTTGTTTGTCCCGAGAAATAAGAGGGAATTCCTTGGAGGGTTATTCGTTCGTGAATAATGCCACATCTTATAGGTACCATCTTATGAATGTAAAATGTATCATCCAATTAGAATTCTCGAAATTTTCTCAACGTAATGTTTTTTGTTCATTTACATACTCGTAGAATGATTTAATTTGTAAAAAAGAATTTCTGGGACAGACCTATTGAATAGCATTTCGCTGCGTGATTAGAAACCGCACAAATATAGTGAAATTACTTTAGAGAGATACGATTAGATAAATTAGTACTATAAATCAGAACCTACGGTCATTCACTCACGCTAATAATAAGTTAGACTATATTTATTTAGTCTTATTTTAAAAATTAAATGTGAATTCTACAATTAGGTATAGATACCTACCTAAACTTTAAACAAAACTGTGGGCATCTAGCAGGATTTGCAGAATCGCATCGGCTTTATGTTATAGGGAATTATAGTAGTTTCAGCGCTCTATGGGTACGTTAAGATGTCGGTCCCAGCTATAAAAAGTAATTACGAGTAGTACACGGCTTAGATAAGCCACGGCGCGTGCATTCTGCTTCCTACAAGCTTGGAAAGCAAACACCGTTGAAATAAGCAGAAATCGGAATGCGCTTTGAAATCCTAGCGCTTACAACGCTGACTGCACGGTCCAAATAATGAAACAACGTAATTTTTTGTCATAGTAGGTAATATAGTAATATAAAGAAAAGGTAAAGTTTGTCTGGCCTCACAGCTCGGTTGGCAGTATTATAGTGTTTTAATAAAATGTATTTAAAATAATAAAAAGTACTTTTGTTGTTAACACAAAGAACCTCTGATCTGACATCCGGTTCCATCAAATTTGGCCACCAGCTTTATACGAACTTGATTTTACGCTCTATGAAAACTTCGGGGAGGCTTCAACAAACATGAATATGGGCAAAGTTCCTCCGCGCGACAACCATCAAAGTGATAGCCAAACTCGAGAAACTTTTAACTCAGGTCGATTAGGGTTAGTAACGCAACTAATTTCTAATATGTTTCGTTAAAGGCACTTGTATGAGTTTCCACTTGCCGGCGAATTTTCAGCGGGTACGCATAGTTTGCAAACTAACTTAGCTCTTTGATGTAACCAATAAACGAGCGAACGGATCGGTGACATATAATGTACCTATTAATCGGTATAATTTGCGTAAAGGCCAAACCTTCTAGTTCACATTCTATTCTAACGAGGGAAAATCATTGATCACATTAACTAGTCACTCATTCGGGCTTTTTAGTAATGCAAAACATATTGCGTAGGTAATTTTAGTTACCAAGCCAAGTTTTATAGTAGGAACGATAGAAGCGGCGATGAGCATGCCGACTATCACGTATGAAATATTAACTACAGCAAAATATGAACATGTGCCAAATGTAATGTATGAACATGCCTCTAACCACCTTTAAGCATCTTCAATGCCTCTTTTGAGGGCCTGGATATCTAAGAGAATGATCCAATTCCAGTTTCAAAAAAGTATGGAATGTATCCCTTTGTATTCTGATCTTTATGCATTTTTTACTAGCGCCCCCGAAAGATAAGCGGTAAAGTTCTATGAAATTTCCTTGATGTCATACAAATTGTACCTACACACAAACTACTCATCGTATATTTAGTTGTGATCTTTCAAAGGTAAATCTCTCGCCACAATAAATAACTTGATTATAATTGCTGTTGACATACAAAGCGAAATGAATGCATTCTTAGTGCATCATTGGCAGTAGAATTACAAAAAGAGAAGGCGGGTGCTACGTGTGTAGCGTGGTTAAATTGTAGGGCTGTCACTGTTGGTCACATAACATTATGTAAAGTTGCCTAAAAAAAATAACCAACCTCTTAGGGCATGAGTTTCAAGGATTAATTTCTTAGTGCACCCCTACACCATAAACGAAAAATACCCTCCAAGTTTCATGCTAGGACTTATAGTTCAAGCTGATGGTCAGTCAGTCATGTTTTATTTAAGTCTAATTTACTAATCAAAAATAAGTGTGGGTAAATCACACTAAAAAGCGCGTATGTACCTACATAAATATTATGTTGACTGAATAAATAAGCACCGGTAATTTCATGCAAGGTACAGAGGTGTTATCTATAATGAAATATTTCTCATTATTTTAAGTCATAAAATATTTATCATTATCATTATTTTAACCCATATTTTTTCAACCATTGAAAAGTATGGGTTAACACTGATGGTGTTTTGATGACCCTGATTAACTTAGAACTTAAGTATGATGGTCTTTGATTCTGAATCACATAAAAGGAAACCAATTTTGTGATATTAATATTATATAAATGAATATTAGTGAACATTTTACACAGCGCCATATATTCCCAACCTAAACAAAGCTATGAGAAATTGATTACTAACAGAATACTTTTTTTATATCTATATATATAAAAGAAAGTAGTGTTAGTTACACTATTTACAACTCAATAACAGCTAAAACGATTTGGCTGAAAATTGGTGAGGAGGTAGCTTAGAACCAGGAGACGGACATAAGATACTTTTTATAACGGGAACGGGAACGGGAAATTAATATTCTAAAGTGATACGAAGTTGGCCGGGGTAGCTAGTAGTATAGTGTATATATAATATACCTACTTATAATATTATAACACCAAGCCACAGAACAATCTCTCAGAACATCTATAGTTTTTCAAGGGTCCGACGCACCCACAACCTAGAGTAAAAAGGTAGAGTTACTAACAACCGAGCTGTGAGCCCAGTATTCTTGTACTTTTTTTTTAAATTCACAACCCTAATCATAATACATACCGGTTGCGTTCCTTAAGCCATATATGTAGGTACGCACTGTCCACTCACTTTCCTGCGCTCGCACATGGAATCGCATTGACTTGATTATGGTACCGACAGCATGAGAGAATTTGAAGGATTCAAATTGAAAATGAACCCCTGTTTAATGAATTTTCTCTTAAAAACCGATGACATCCATGTTCAATTCCTGTTTGTTACGGAGCTGCGGATTATCATAGTTTCAAATTATTATTTTTTGCATACCATTTTTTCAAGGTATAATAAAACGTAGTGTTCACATTTTTATTTTAATCCCACACTATGATTCCCTGTGTCGTGGTTATCAAAAACTACAAGGTGGTATCGTATACCACAAAACCCACACTTGTATACCATTTGAGGAGTGGAGACAGTGTTCTGTCATGCAACAAGCATACGCAACAATCACATATAATTATAGAAAAAACTTTAAGAATCATCAGCTGCTTTTGATGTTGACTGTACTACTGACTGAGTGTACTACATTGCACGCGCCTATTCGAGGGCTATTCGAATTCAAACGACAGACAGCTGAGTGAGTATATTAGTTTATTTTTCTAGAATAAAATCACTGCCCATTTGTGTTTAAAAGTACGACCAATCTACCTATAAGTGCTGGATAAACTTGGATCCTGTTTTTGTCCCGAGCTAGACTGATGATCCATTTAGTTAAAACCTAAGCAACGTGAATGAACGGCAACTCAGTGGATTAATGTTATAAATAAAATCGTTTTGCATAATAACGGTTACTGTTTACGTTATTGGTAAATCAAACGTGAATAATTGTCTATTTCTATACATCCGACAATTTCACAAATCACTGAAATTGCAAACAATGCATCATATCACAAACCAGCATGGGCAATATCTCGATGTTACTGCATTATATCGATAACTGAGCGAATTATTTAGATACAGTACCCAAATACCGATTCTATATCGAAATGCCAGTTGCTAGAGATGTACCCTCATTAAGCAAATTACCGATTCTATTGTTACGATTATTGCAAATTAATCGATAATAATGTGCGTTTGCAACGGCCAGGCGAGCAGTCGGATTGTGGTTCCTGATGATTATGAGCGTTTTTGTGGTATACATAAATACTCAGACTAATGAGTATTAAACAAAAACATATAAGTACCTACCTATAATGCTTTCGTGATCTACGTCATTAAAAAGCAAAAAGTATTTAATAAAATTTGAATAATAAAATAATGTAATGTTTGTAGAACTACGATGATACATAGAAGGTAGATAGATAGATAGATTATAACTTTATTGTTCACCATAACAAAAATACACAATAAAAAACAGGACATAACAACAGTGTAAACAATGGGCGGCCTTATCGCTAATATAGATCTCTTCCAGGCAACCTTTAAGGTACTACATTGATAATTAAAATAAAATATAAATAGGATCACGACTGTAATCCCTAAGTACGGTAGACATCTACTCAGATCTTCAGACGCTTAGATCCTTTGAAGATGTCTAGTGGGGGTAGTCAGAGGCACGTCCAAACATTATATTTAGCACATTATATTATATTAGCTTACAACGGTGAAGGAAAACATCGTGAGGAAACCAGTTAGTGTTCTTATAAGCGGCGATGGGCTTGCAACCTGTCACGTATGGAATGCTAACTACTGCAAAATGTGGGCATGTGCATATATAGAGATCCTATTCACAATTATTCCGTACATAAATAAAAGTACCTGAATGACTAAGCTTAGCTCGGTATTTAATTTGGCACATTTTGCAGTAGTTAGCATTCCATACGTGACAGGTTGCAAGCCCATGATAATTAAAATATAGATAAAATAGTAATTTCCTAAACTGTGCAAATATACAACCCTATATACCACCAGCAAAATATTTAATTCCCTAGCGAGCAATCGCTAGTTCACAATCACAAACAGAACTATGAAATAAACAAACCAATCAAATCCGTCAATCACTAACCTCAACGCAATTAGTCGGCGCAGGTTGAAACCTAGCCCCGCCGCATCGACGCAGCAGTTTTCTAACCCTTTGTATTCCGAATCACTTTGATCGAGCAAGGTCGCAATCAGCGAGCGATTGTCACATCGACATGCTTACAGTAGAATATCGGAATGTTCATCAATAATTCCCGTCTGGTACATGTTAATAAACGACCGATCGATCGATATAGGTTCAGCACTAACGAGAAAACAATTTAATTATGCAGTACTTTCTATTCAGTACAATCAACACAACTAACTGTGTATTGATTAAGTATCTTTGACTGTCTGATAAAATGCTTATATACATAGAATCTTATAGAGAAGTCATGATTAATATTCAGGATGATTTATGTGTGTTTAATAAAGAAATATTGGCAAATTGGAATACGTTTTTTGAAGTTGGCTCGAACGCAAAAATATCATTCTTATCACCGTACAGTCATAACCCTGTTATTATACCTAAGCAATAAAATCGAACATTTCATTAGCACTAAATCAGCCTCCGAGTAGCTGACAAAATTCTCTCTAAACCACACACTGAGTAGACAAGCCAAGGATGCCGAGCACTCTAATATAGCGCACCAATTACTTACAAAAACGTCCCGGTCGGTCGCTATTAAAGCCACATCCAATTTCCATCTGTATAAAATGACTGCCACGTCTAATGTTGCCGAGTCATGCGTTCTGTAATCCCCGGCCCCCCTCCGAGTGGAGTAACCTCAATCTACACTGATTGAAACGCGGTGCTTGCCATGCGTTTTGGTTATCATTGTGGACCTATCGAATCTATAGAACGTTATCCCTATGACTTAAGCCAGCCAGCCATAAATAACTAAATGAAATCCAACAGTTACATAGTTTTGACCCCTAGCAGTTTATAGTGTGTCTTTTACTAGTACCATGGTACCACAACATATAGATCCGTAACAAATATTTACAGATCGTCTAACATTTTGTAACTTTTTGCAAATATAGCAAGTAATATGTTAAAAACTGACTAAATAATACGACTTGAATATACATTATGTATTAGATTTTTACTAATAAAGGTTTCTCGAGTTTTAATTGCGCCACCGGCACTCAGTTAGTCGTTAAACGGTCAACCAAATGTTTTAGTTACATAGTTGTCAGTTCACAACTTTGAACATTATTCAAGTAATAGCAACGTTCATGTAATAGCTTCATTGACAACTTAAAGACATCCGTGTAATGAGGTTCAGCCGGGCTTCCGCGTATACGCAACACGAGTGAGACGTTAGCTCGTAATAGGATAGGCTTTCAGTTAGCTATGTGAAAGGAATATCGAGGACTCGCTTGAATATACCGCGGGTTGAAACTTTTCACATCAATTTGAAAGCCTGCAAAATATCCATTAACGCTCTACCTAACTGAAATTACGTAGTAATTTCAAATAACTTCCGTAATAAAGACTTGCAAATTCAATAAAGTATAAAACATATAAAATCCCCAGTTAAGTTTTGAGTAATTTATTCCACGCTGTAGAAATAAATATGGACCGATCGGACGGCATACTTACCCCTTAATCTTTTGATGGATTCTCCTCGCCGAAGGAGAAAACCCGGAAAAGTGCACTCGAAGAAAGGGCAAACAAAAAATATACAAATCTTGAACGGATTGCTTCAAATAAAAACTCCTGGATTTATCGATGTTTTATTCTGGTTTAGCAGATACATAAAGGAACTTCAACTAGCCAATTTAGTAAGTGGCTGAAACTTCACCTGTCTTTCAAGTTTGAAAACAGCAACGCCAACATTAGGTACTGCCAGTAGAAATTCATAACGTGTACTTGTAATAATAAAAGCTGCTAGCCCTGGCTTCGCACGGGTGGTACATGGATGAAAAGTAGCCTGTGTGTTATGTGTTATTCTGATGTCTATGCTATATTACTGTAAAGTTTCATTTTAATCCGTTCAATAGTTTTTGCGTGAAAGAGTAACAAACACACACACACACACACACATGCACACACCCACTTACTCACTTACTTACAAACTTTCACGTTTATAATATTAGTAATAAATACGACAATATAGCATATTTGCGCGCACCAACCTCCAACTCCTAAATAATATATGACACTCGTACGACTGAAGCAGACTGATCTACCGGGTTGATACGTAGGTATTTCTATGTCAAAGTTAAGTGTTGCTTTGTAAATAGTAAATGTTCCATTAAACATGGATAGCAAATTAGGCACTCACCAAATTGATGGTCTAACTAAAGCTCATGTTGGTTGGCTACGGTCCACAGAATGCATAGGTACTGGCAATTCTTGTCTATCGTTAATCCATCTGTGTTTATACGAGTAGCTTGGTAATACTTGAGTAGACAATCACTATCGTATAATAGTATGTTTAATTTAGTACAACACAATAAAGACTGTAGACATATTATTATTTCTAAAGAGGATTGTGAACCATGGATGTTTTTAGGGTTCCGTACCCAAAGGGTAAAAACGTGATCCTATTACTAAAATCTATGATCCTATTACATGTGCCGTTCATAGCGATTACAACGCGTACTTTCTTAGTTTGACCACTTAAGTTGGACCGCCAAGCGCAACAAACGTATGCATTGTTATTTTGAAAATAAATCAATTTCGTATTTTTCAACTTGCCACAAAAGAACAGACACAACAGAAAAAAAACTACTATTTTCTCTTCTAACAAAGTTTATTTATTATCTTTATCTCTATGAAAGGGCGTATTAAACTTTACGGTGTCTAAATTTACATTTTTACATTTAACCGTTTTGCAATTCAAAACAAAAACTACTGTATTACTCGCACTGTGGTTCTCTAAAAAAAACCAGTATAGGATTATTAAATTAGCTTAACATGATAAGCATCGCTTTGTTTATCTCTAGTATACACCCACCTTTGCAGCGTAATGCTTGTTGCACACGAGTAGTGTTCAGTGAACTCGAAGCGGAACGTCTGCGGCAGTCACTTGTATTACAGTTAGTACAGTTATTACGAACACGTATGATTACTCCAAGCCACGATTACATAAACATGGTGTGTGTGAGATGTCATGTTGCTGAGACCGTTTGTTTGATCACAACTCAAGAGTAATGCGAAGTTGCTTACCAGTTATATCTCTGTACTATGCGCATTTTAGTACCTGCTGGTTATTTCTGTACTATGTTTTTTACTTCATGTTGTAGCGGTGATATATAATGTTTTTCAGTAATCATCGCGCTATATGCCATGCATTAGGTAAAATATTCATTAAAAAATTATAATAATCAAGGCGATACCAAAACATAGTTCAATAGCTGCTTTTCCCAATAACCGCAAAACATACAGTTTCGGTTTTTATGACAAAGATAACTATAGATAATGATATAATCTAGATAAATTACAGACAGAAACACGATTTGTGAAACTTTTCTCGATAGATTTGTTTTCCAAAGTTGGCTCTTCAAAAACACTAGTTTCGTTTTTAATCAAAACTATGAATAGCTAAACAGTTATTTTTTATATAATTCGTTAGATAATCTTACTAGCTAAGTAAATTACAGACGGTTTTTTTTTTATTTGATAGTTTTCAAGATAATGCAGTTTTATCACTTTTTCCGTCTTATCCGGGTAGACTTAGCCCATACAAAAAGTAAAAATTTCAAGTATCACCTTAAGGAACTTAGATTATCCCGAGAATATGAAGTTCTCATTCTATGATGGACTAATTTAATCAAATTTAGAAAGTGAACTACGTAACGTCCCATATTTGAGTCTGCATTTAGGTAGGTGTATGTACAACCAATACCAACGGTATGTCGCAACCCCTGCCGCGCTGCTCCACAGAATTGCTACATTGATATTAGTTTTTACGACTGAAACGTGTTCGCCTTAATTATTTTTTCTGTCGATAGCAAAACTCGTGACGAAAAAAAAAGATGGAAAATAACATTCATTTGTCTCGGATGACGAGCTCCGGAGCGGTGTCGCCGTGCCGTCGCGATTGGCTGCGTGGCCGTTGACTCCAGATAAATATATTCTTCTAATTATTGTTTTGCTTAAAATATACAAAACCAATTATGCCAGTCTGCTTAGTTTTATCGCCGAAGCTTGTTTGGCTAAATTCATTTTCGTTCTCTAACCATCGCAAACATTTTCAGCATAAAACTCCATTACAAGAAAGAACATCGAATTTTCATATATGCCTTTGAGGTACACAGTCTCCCAACAAACACATTATGCGCCCATCACGCGACAAAGATTAAATAAATAAAACGAGGAGTAATAAAAAGGAAACATAAGCCGCCGCTTCTTCGTACGTATGAAAATTGGGTGTCTGAGCTGTAAGCTCCAGAACCAGAAACAATCGCAACCGCTACCCAAACACGCAGCACCATCAAAGACAGACATCGCGTTATGAAAACAAGCAACCTAGAACAAACACAAACAAACACGAGAAACAATTCAAGAGAACGCAATGAGGTGCTACGATTTTATATTCTTTAGGAAACACTTTTTCATAAAACTGTCAAGAAACGTACGCGTCTTTTTGAAGCTATTTGCGTCACATCAAACGCTTAAATTACTGTGAACGTCTTACTTTTAAGTAGATATGCAACGAAATACGAAGTAAAAAATAAAAGCTTGACTTATTTATTATTCTCACGCCCAGGTTTGATATCAGACGAAAAACCAATAATCTAAAACGGCATATTTAACAAACGCGAAAAAACGTGACAATCTGTAAAATTACCATCATAACTGAATCAATGTTACAAAGCATTGCAACGGGAACACTAATATTATTTACTGGTAATAACCAAAAACCCATAACGATTGGCAGGCCAATGTCAAACAACTCAAGAGATCGTCCCGACGACGACGCGGTTTATCTACGGAGGGTGTGACGCGTCAAGAAATTGCAAATTAAGTTTGGATAACGGTAAAACAAGATAAAAACATCCCTACCTAGCGGTGCTGGTTTTTAATCTAACGTTACCAAAAACGTTAACTGGCCCCAATTTAATGGTCAAGAAGAGTTAACGGGCTTAGCAAGTAAACTAATTTGAGGCAGCCATATTGCAATATGGGAACATCAAAACCTCACTTTATCGTGTCCATTTGGCCTGTGCTACTCTCTTTAATAACGTGCTTTAATTTTATGTCTCTTTATCTCGGGAATTATAGCACTTGATTGTGGTTTTGTGCATGTTATGTTAATTCGTTTGAATACGTATTATGATGAAAGATGTTAGAATTTTTAGTAGCAGATAAATGTTTTCATGTATCGCTTCTTGGGGTTATTCAACATTTAAATAAAACCTTATTTCTTAGTTCAGAGTGTTGATTTATTACCATTTTAGCTTTATCGAAACAGGTAGATTCCTACGTGAGTAACTTTGCAATACCAAGGCAGGTGAAACATTTCAAATAGATAAAGGCAGAATCTCTATATGAGGGTAAATCTGAACACTGAAACAAATTAATAACCACAAATCGTGATTTAGATAACACTTTTTAAATTGGGGTAGAATGATTTTTACTGGCTGCGGCAAGTCTTCACTTTAACGGTTTTCAGTTTTTATTTTTTCTATCGGAAAGTTCAAAAATTTCCCTTTTCCGTAGCTTTGTTTATTCTCTTAACATTTATTTCTGGTTACGGTTGTCTGACCTTTTATAAATTAGATTTCGCTCCGTCTTTGGTGTCAACTTTAGCAATTTTTTTATCCTTGGAAAAAGTAGTTACTCTTATATTTATTTTCTGCTGTTTGTTAAGCACCAACGATTTCAAAAATAATTGAGTAGAACAAGATTTTTTGTTTCCTACTAAAAAAATATGCAAAAGGTACAAACATGTATTTAGTAAGAGAAATTACACGTCGATTGGTTCCTAACGTAATTGGTAGGATTACCTAAACAATATCACTGGTATGCATCACTTTTAAGTTATATTTAAAATATTTAAAGCTTGACGTTCCAGTTACACTACTTGGTAATCTATTGTATCCTGTCAACCCTATTATGTGTGTGAGCTTATCCAACTTGGCTAAAGTGCGGGACGCGGTCGCAACTCTATCAGCTCGTCGGGTTATTGCACGGGGTGTCTATCTCAAATCCTACTAAATAGATTCTAGGTCGGTCTGGATGTTCACCACTACCAGATATATGACGACGAATGGTAGTGTCATGGCCATCTCTTGGAAGTACGGTCTCGCAGAAGTCAGCAGTGGGTTCCACAGTTCCACCCTGAATTTAAAAAGCGGATAGTGCCGTAGTAGCATAAGCGCACCATCGTCGTGGGCTATCAGTTATCATTTCGTTTTATCTAATACATTAATGTCACATCAAAAGCCGTAGGTATACGACGCTGCAAACCCACAGCAAACACGCAGAGCGCCCCTCAAAGGCGTGTCGCTCAGTCGCTCGTTGCCACTGAACCTCCATGCACCATAACACAGTGCACAAAGATACGTAACCGTATCTTGCTAACATTTACAAATACTGAAAGGAATATAAAATTATGCTAAGATGTGGTCGCTGGGAATAATTAAACGCCTACTCTTCATAAAACGATTCAAAATGGTACATGGGATATTATTGTATAAATTCTGCTAACTTTGAGTTTTTGCAATGTTTTTAAAAAGGACTCGTTTGTCTGTTACTATTAATGTCTAGCAAGTTACCTACATTCAAGTACCTACTTACATCTAGGAGATATCTAGTACCTATCCATCTGTTTTATATAGTTAGCTGTCCGCACGGGTGTACCAATGAGATGGCAAATGTTTGATACCTTAGATTACATTATTGTAATTTTGATGAGTGTGTATTGGATCACATTTTTTTTAATAATGTATGACCTATATTTGCGCTGACAATGTAGCTTTTGCATGTGAAATAATTTTTAAAATTGTTTATCAGTTTTTCAGTTTATCCACTACAAATAAACCATACATAAAAAAAAACTCGTTATTATATTAATTTAAATTAAATGGAATACCAAAGGCTATGCAGTAAACTAGCGGTTTCCTGAACTGTGACCAAACGCTATAAATTTTTATTCAAACAAACACACGGTTGAGCAAACAAACATGAATGACGCATGCGTCTCGACTAACCAGAGCTTGTACAAAGTATTGCAGACGATACTTTGAATATTATTAAAAATAAAGAGTGTTTGGTATGCGAAATTTATGGATGCATTTTAAAAGCTATGCAGTTTATGTTGATAGAATGGTAGACAAAGTATAGAGTCCTATGTTCATTGCTTTGAGTTTCAGAGGCTTTTGTAAATTCAGACAATTTTTTATCAAAATTTTTGCTTGGTACATTCTTTTTAAGCATTACACATATTCGAAACAGTAAGTATTCGAGAAAGGACCACATTTGTGAGCTATAAGGTTTATATATTTGCTGTCCTCCAATTCAATTCAAACCTAAGCTACGAGTACATAGTCTATTCAATCTTTTTCAAAAAGAAGCCATCAAATCAGTTCTTAACTCGCAACATCCGCCGAGACCAAGAGGGATCGACTACAGAGAGAAAATTTATTTCAAAATTATTTTTATTCCAGAGAAAACATCCCACGCCTCATAAGTTTTTAAGTCGATAAATCACGATATTAGACAGATCCTTGAGGAAAGAGGGTTGAAAAAGGGAAAAAAATCGTCTTTCATCAATTATATGAAGTTTCGCTTTATTTTTCATGCAAATACGGTATGATTTAGCTATCAAAGTGTTGTTAAGAGTTTAGACAAATTAAGGTAAAGTTATGCTTTTAACACAAATTGGTTCGGTTATTTTGACTTAGTAAAAGTTTTGGATTAGGTCAGGTTACTTAGAAACCTTAATTTTGCGTTTAATCCACTGAGATTTATATTTATTTGGTAATTCTATTTAGATTAAATTTTCTGTAACTTTAAGATGTTTTTCTTGTTACCAGTTGATTATGCTTAGGTTTTTCTTATAATTCATTTTTATTTTACACTAGCTTCCGCCCCGGCTTGGCACGGGTGGTACCTGGATAAAAAGTCTACCGATTTTGTGCAAACTTCACATAAACTATCTACTAAATAGTCCGAACAAAGCCTAAACATTTGGTTTGGATAGGTGAGCCCGTTCTTGAGTTATAAAATTACAACGAAAAGTGGCATTGATTTTTATTTATATAGATATTACTGTAAAGTTTCATCTCAATCAGTTCAGTAGTTGTTGCGTGAAAGAAGAACAAACACACACACACACCCACTCACAAACTTTCGCATTTATAATATTCAATACAACTTTTGGCTTGAAACCTTTTTAACCTAAATTAACGAATATATACAACTGAAAAAATACTCATAAATAAACACATGTGGGTTTCGGTTCGGGAAAACAAGGCCAATTAAAAAGTGTGACGAACCCGTTCTCGCCTCGTCTAAATAAGGCCACGACTCATATTCTATTTCGGTCACAATTTTTACAAATTCGATCTGAATCAACTTCAGAGGAATATAGCAGACTATACAGTGGCTTTCGAAAAAATATTGATTTACCCCGAAAGGGGCTTATTCTATGTATCAATGGTATGGGCGCTGGGAGAAAGGCGCAAGTTGAGTATACAAGACACTTGTACCCCCTGCCATTGTATAATTTTTACCTACCTATAGTATAAGTATGCACCACACTAGAGCTCTACATAGCATTAAGGAAAGGATCATTGAAAAAAAAGGTAGACCCCAAGCCGTGTTTGTTGCCTGATTCTTCTAGGCTTGGTCGCGAGGAACAGGCGTAGCTTCACCTAGTTCCTAAGACGTATCAAATTCAAAAGTAATTTTTGAATTTGAATTTGACCATTATAAATTGTATTTTATTAATTAATAGTTCTATAAGTAGACAAAGATGCTCCTCCCTGAAAATACTGCCGTTGTTTATGCAAAAAAGTATACGTGACAATCTAATAACAGCAAAACCAGATAATCATTCTTCGGTAAGGTTATATAATATTTGATCGCTGTTTTTAGTTGTACATGACAACACATTTTTAGACATTCAAGAAGTTTTAGCTACAGTTTGATTACTACAGCTACAGCTTATGAGCTAATGTGTCCGTAAAACCAACTTGACTTGCAATAAATTTGATAATTATATAGATACCGGTACTTATATATTTCTTTGGTTGTAGTTCTGTTTCGTTATATGAAGCGATTAAGTGATGAAGAAAAATAGCTCTCTATCATGTTATTACTCTGATCAACAATAACTATTTCGTCCTTCGCTGCTCATTAACCCATTCTATTTATAACTTATTCTTGTCAGCGTTAATAAAAAGCAAAGTGACTTTATAAAGTAAAAATTTTAAACATTCTATTCGAAACTGAAACTTTTTTATAATGCTTTTATGAGTATTTGGATTTGATACCAATTTTATCTTTGCATCAAAAAATTGAGTTATGCAATCCATTTTTAGGAATTCGTATCAAAATGGTGAAGTAGAACACATAATGGTGTCATTTTGTTCGTCGTCTGTCTGATTATTTCTGCGACTGCTATAGCTATAGACTTGAGGAATAGTTATTTATCATACTAGCCGATTCATAATGCAAGCAAAATAAATGCAAAACCAAAATTTCAACTGCTAAATAAAGTGTCTAAAATCAATTGTCAACCGTATTATAATGAATGGGTTTAAATCGGAACATTCTAATACAGTTCTTTTTACATATTTCATGTAGTTTCAACTCGATGTGGGTGGAGTGAGTTTAACTTATCAAGGTTAGATAAGAGAAGCTCAATCCTGGTGTTTTTGAAGTAATACATTCTCTATCTATTTACCATTTGTATAATAAGTATGTATTTACAAAAAAACGTATTTAAGTATTCTATCAGTTATCTGGTTCCCATAGTACAAGCTTTGCTTAGTTTGGGGCTAGATGACGCTGTGTGCAAAGTCCGCCAATATTTATTTATTTATTTATTATTTAATCTATCAATTATGCGTTTGTTATGAACCAACGACTATAATTGTTTTGATGTACTTAGAATATTCATACAGTATGTACCTTCGATACTACCTAGTACAGTAGGTAGTACCTTCATTGAATTCCTAGATATATCCACACCGGTCGACCTTGATGGCATACTAACTATACATATATAGTTGATACATACAACAAAGTTGTTTAGGTATACGTTTCTGCTTGTAGGTTTTATAAATACGTAGCAGATGCTAAGCATCAATGATCAGAATGAAATTGATAGATTTATCATTAATGGAATAAGATTGACGCTGAAAAATGGTTCACGGCAACTGAGCAGATCTTCGCGATAAATGGGTTGAAATTCCTATTTTATCGTATCTACATTGAAAGTAAAGCTACCATGAGTAGGTATAATAATAATAAAAATAAATAAATAAATATTGGTGGACATTTTAAACATCGCCATCTAGCCCCAAACTAAGCAAAGCTTGTACTATGGGAACTAGACAACTAATAGAATACTTAAATACGTTTTTTTTTTGTAAATACATACATAATGATACATATAACACCCAGACACAGAGCAAACATCTATGTTCATCACACAAATATTTACTCTGGGTGGGAATCGAACCCACAACCTACAGCGCTTAAGGCAGAGTTACTACCAACTGAGCTGATAATAATAGTTTTTACTACATTAACCACCGTCCTCTTTTGTTAAGATTTATCCTGCGCTCTTAGCGTTTTGTTAATAGTTGTTATGTCCTGTTTTTTATAAGTATTTTTGTTTCTTATTTGTTTCTTAATATATATTCGAATTATGAGGAAAAAAGTTTTTTTTTAATATTGTTTGTCAATAAACTACTTGTATATTAATATAAGTAAGTAATTTAGTATTTGTTAGTATAGTTAATAAGTATTTGTCTATTTTTTTCGGGATAATTGCTAATTAACTACAGAGAAAATAGGTTTATTATAATTCCATAGATTTATTAATTATGTAGGTAAAAGGAAAATATATCGTTTTGCTTTTTTTTACGCAAATATTCTTAGGTATAATTATTTTTAGGACACACATGCGAGGAAGTTAAACAAGAGTAAAGATTTTCGATATCAAATCAACCTACACAAATATGGAGGAATGCCAACAATACCTCGGCCTCGCAGGAAGGCATCGTTATGCAAATTCATACAACCTACGTACTCGCAGGTTGTAATTTATCAATGAATCCGTAGTGGGGATAGAGCTACTTTCCCTTTTGTCACTTCAAAACTATCAATGAAAATTTGCTTTAAAGCTTTATAGCCGACTAGCAGTCCGCCACGGCGTCGCACGGGTGTAATAATGATTTCATGGCTATTTTTTTTTACTCGACATTATCGAAGTTTTAAAAGGCATCCCTAATAGTAAGACATATGGTATCCCGGACTTTTTTGTAGATATTTATGTCCTCTATAAAACTGTAGTACATCATTTTGCTCTATTGTCAATAATTTCTGCAGCAAACGCGATATAAAGTTTTTTTTTTCACAAGTTGGGTTACATTATCGAAATTTTCATACGGATCCCTAATGTTTTTGAAAATAATCTATAGCCTATGTTCATCAGGGATAAAGTAGGATTCTAATGGTAAAATAGTTTTTGAAATCGGTCCAGTAGTTTCAGAGCCTATTCGATGCAAGCAAACAAACAAACAAACAATCAAATCTTTCCTCTTTATAATATTAGTATAGATATTAGTATAGAAGTATAGATAAGGTTTAAGAACAACTTCTTACTTTCACGTTTTTCTTAATCGTCTAGTTTGACAATTTGAGCGAACGCTCATAGAATCAAGTTTCAATACTTCCGTGCGCCCGTTTGTTTTTGTATTTTTTGTTGTATATTCTTAAACTATTTTCCTAATAAGCTAAGACAGCAAATCCTAGCTGTTTAATCTAGTGTCGTCGGAGTGGAACTTGTGTTCGTTTTAGTATCCACCTACTTTAATATCTTCTGTGGCAGGGATTAGCAATGATTCATTCCCGCCTGAGGCCAATCGTTGCAGATACGAGCACCTACCTATAGGTACTTGTATGTTCAAATGTTATCTACATCCTACGCTATGTTAAATTTACGTAAGTAATAGATAATAATATTTTTTGCGAATTATATAATATGTTTATAATGTTGGAAATTATTATTGATAGAGCTATTTTAAGAACGGCCAGATCAATAAATTTTACTTTAGAATATATTCTAAAAACACATTTTCGTATCAACAACAGCTTAATGACGTTTTAGAAGATCACCGATTATTCTGCGGTGCGAAGATAATAGCCATCCATAACGTGTTCTGCGCAGTATTACAATTAATAGTACCAGCTATCCTTCTAATCAAATTAATTAGATGAGTCTCCACTTGGGACGATATTATGAGCCACTGATATGGTAAACATATGAATACAAAGCAAGCAACTAAAAATAATACTCTTATATGACGTAAGAGTCTTCTAAAGAGATTATTGAAATTGCTTCATTCAGAGCAAATTTATAACACTTTGACGACAGTTATAAATTTCTGCAAAAGATGAAGAAACTCACTGACCTGTGTAAGAGCACTTTAATATAACGTGCATAAAATTATTAAAACTGCTCCAGGGGGACCACGTTTATGAAACATTCTGCTAAATATCTCATACATTAAAAATAATAACGTACCCTTACATTTTTGCAAAGGTGAACCCACATAACTCAGCGAATAAGTAACATCAAATATATCCACCTTGAGGGGCGGGCTGGGGGTTGGCAGGTGTCCCACATATGCCTCCACGAATGCCAATGACCCCCAGCATAACACACATTTATTGGTATCTCAACAGCTGATCTTTTAATACCACTTGGTGTAGGGACGTGCTCTTTAAAACCGGTTTATTGCATCCCCCCTGGTAGCTTGAAACTTTTATGTAAGTCACATAAATGTAATGTACAGATACATAAGATACCTACCTACTCGTATCAAGCGATATATACCATACCTACTATATTTGTATTGATAAAATATACAGTTTTACGATAGTTCAGTTTTATGTAAAACGAGAAGATGTAATCGATATAGTGGAGCTCGGATGTCAACTACATGTCAGCTAGATGGATCATGTCGCTCTTGAAGAGCCTTCAGCCATAGCTCCAGCTTACTACTTAGAACATACCTACTTATATAGCGCAGATAGTACATAAAACACTATACAGGGTATTATTACATTGTTAACCAATTTTATTGAAAACATTTTTTTTATTTAAGTACATAATATATTTTATAAACATTTCACAAATATAAATAAATAAACAATTGATGTTTTAAAATGATTTCTTTGTGTTTTCTTATTAAAAAAATTAACTATTTTGTTTATATGCAACGATTTCATTGAAAAAAAAATGCAGTTTCCTACATTTTTAGGCATTTTATTTGCTATAAATTTTATGATAATCTTTGTCAATATTCTGCAATAGGTACAAAACAATAAAAATAAAAATCATCTTTGTGTGTGATTTAACTCAATGTGTACGAAAGGGAGAGAGATAGAGAGAGAGAGAGAGAGAGAGATTAATTCAATGTTTACGACTAGCAAATTAATCCCTATCAATTAAAGCAAGACCCTATTACTAACATGTCCCCACCAGTCAGTGGTGTCAATTCTGTTGGCAACAAACTTAAAGTAAAAACAATTTTAACATATCTAAAATTATTACTGCCGTTAAGTTTAGACTGGCAACAAAATTCAACCTTGCTCGAAATTACTCTAAGATTTTAACCAAAAATCAACCTTAGATAAATTAGTCCTTGTGATCCTGTCCTTAGATAAGATTAGTATTGGATGGAGAGCTTTTTGATTATCCCCACAATTTTCTAGATATATATTACGAGTATAAAGCGGTTGGTATTCATTTCCTAACAGTATCTATATCACAAATATTTTTGCAATTCATTTGTACCAACTAATTACGTGTGTTTTTCTGATAGAATGTTTAATTCAAAATGTTTAATACAAAGCTTATTACAAAGATAATCCAGAACATGTGTGCTTTAGGGCCAAACTAATTATTCTGTTTACTTAAAGGGAACACATTTAAAGCGAATTTGTAGTGGAATTTGTTCATATGCTGTAGTTAAATTACAGCTAACTGATGAAACACGAACGGCAGAAGTCGGCGTTGCCAAACAAACTATATGTAGCTACGTATTTCACCATATATCCCGTAGGGGAGCGAATCAAAACCAAGTGATTTGGAAGCTTTATCTAGGTGCATTTTTTTTTAAACAAGGAATATTTTCATTTAAATTCGCCTTTTATTTTAACGTTTTTGATAAGGTAGAGAGAACAACAAAATTGGAATACTTTGGAAACGATATCCCTGAGAAAGCAGTGGATTTTTAAGTCTGATAAAAATTTACTTCTTCGAGATAAAAATAGTCATTTTCCTCTTTATATTTGCAGAGCATGCCAGGAAAATACTGTTTTTATTATTTAGCTTGAATAATAATATATTTTACATAACTTTAGGTATGATATGTACTTATAAAGTCTATATAAACTCCCAGCCACAAAAAGGCTGAAAAGTTAGCAAGCTGATAGCAGCCGGATGTCAGCGGTCATTAATTAATAACTCAGCTAAGCCTCAGTACTAAAGCTTAACACATCAACCCGGGGGCAGCAGAACTTCCGGTCAAATCCCGCGCTTCCCCCGTAAGCACTTCCGGCAGCGAAACTCTGAGCCGAATTTACAAATAATACTAAAGCACGGATTATGCCTACCCATTTAGGCAAATACACTGGAGAGAGTCACAAAATTCGGAATTATTCCCGTATTGCTTTCCTCTTCGATAATCAGCTGCCGCTATGTTAAATGATATTTTTGATTGATAGTTTTGAAAGTGAGATATTTTTGGTAGTCAATAATCTATATTGTTTTGTGCAATATTGAAACAAACATTCCCAAAATGCCCACCACAAGGTTTACCCACTGGTGGAATTGTTAGATATATTTCCCGACACATCAACTGGCTATTGTTATGAGGCTGTTGCGTTATTGTTACACTCGTAGTATGTTGAAATCTGTTTAAAAATAACTCTATAACATAAACGTGTATGCATAATATTTTCTCAAGGGCAAAAGTAAATGTCTGCGAAGGTACAATGTTAAATTTAGTTTGATTTACATTACAATAGTATCTCAATCATAACATGTTGTGCTAGAGTATATTTTGAGATCTCATTAATAATTTTCGTGTCACATACATTTAGTCAAACATCCTTTCGTACATACATTTTATAAAAAAAAACAAATACTAACTTTAAATATTATTTTAAGAATCAAAAACCTAGCATTATTCTTTCATTATGTACTATCCTAATGGGAGTTAGGCATATTATAATATATCAACATAACCAACCCTTTTAAAGACATCTCGTTCCACGCAGTTTAAATTAAATTTTAGGAGGCAGATCTCTGTGAAAAAGTCTCGACATGCGCAAGTAAATGCGTCTCGGGGGTCCTTATATTAACCCTCATGCACTCACGAGCACGGAATCTGCCTCGAGCCAGATACGAGTATGTATACCAAGCCTTATTTTCGTTCATTCATTACTCTCTTATTTGCAGATGGGGGGGGCGTTATGTCTCTTCAAGGGCCAAATAAATTGTTAGACATTTCTAATCGTACGAGTATGTAATGTATTTATTATTAAGATTGAAAGGAGAATTTTAATGTGTAATGATAATGATTTTAAAGTACGATATAGAGCATAATAAATCATTTTCCGGCCTCACAGCTCATTTGGTAGTAGCTCTGCCTTCTGCGCTGTAGGTTGTGGGGTCGATCCCCACCCGACATAGACATTTGTGTGATGAACATAGATGTTTGTTCTGTGTTTGTTGTTCTAACAAACGCATATATGTATTCTATCAGTTATCTGGTTCCCGTTGTATAAGCTTTGTTTAGTTTGGGGCTAGATGGCGTTGTGTGAAATGTCCACCAATATTTATTTATTTATTTAAGTTTCAACAGCCGTCCCAACATTTCTTCTTACCGGTGAAAATGTTTGTTCCGATATCCAAAATCCGTTTAAAAAACCTAGTAGACACATACACATAGTCCTTACCCTATACTAAGATACCCCATGTCGTGGGTTTAAAAACGAATATCTTGGTACTACAATAACCAGACATAAAACAATCAATTATTATAACAAAATTAATTTATCCTACCGCAAGGGTCTGACTGAACTCGCACCTCGTGCGTCTCGGTCAGGCACTCGCCCACTGCACCACAGACACAGAGGTTGTCGATCGGACGGTATTGAAGGACCTCTCCTTATTTCTGCACCATAAAATTCATTAAACATAAGAAGTGCTCAACTGTATAACTCAACTAAGCAGGTTAATTATGCGCCATTAAACAGCTTTTAACAAATAAAATGCGACGTTGACGAGACAGATGGCTATTAAAGCGCAAAGAAAGAAAAAAACAAAGAGAAAACTTGTGAAAACTGCGCGACGCAATTTTGTTAAAAGTTGAGTGGGACACCGGTAAGCGAACCTATTTATTTTTTATTGAGTTGTCTCTTTAGCTACTGGTTTACATCAGAGATTGAAGTCCGAGCGTGAAAATTCTTTTGAATTTGAATTTGAGTTGGTTTAGGATTTGTTTCTTATTGCTCTAAGTACAACGAGGAAGTTTGTTACGAATGTTATTGAACTGATCGTTTATTTAGATCTAGGAGACAGAATTCCGGGTTCAATTTGGAAATAGCATTTTCGTTGCAGTGCAGTCTGGCTGCTCCTATTACACTGTACATACATTTACAACTTACGCGTACATATACCTGTATAACATATATACACGAATAACATCCTACAATATCAAACAAACAATATTTGAAAAAGGCTTACTGACTGATTAGACACACACTCGTAGATAGGTAAATTTATATTCCCATTTTTCTATTAATTTCAAAATTATTCCATGAAAGGCATTATGTGGTCTTAAGGGGTGAGATAAATGGATTAATAAAAAGCCTCGTGCTCTGAGAGGAAGTTTACCATGCTCGGGGATTTGCCGTGAGCCTATAAATATTTTCGGATCGATCAGAATTATAAGAGGAATTTTGATAAATTTCTATAGCAAAGTTACCACCAAGGAAAGCGGTATGTAACCAAAAGTAAATTGCAATAGAAATGAGCAAGCTGAAAGTGGCGACCACAATAAGCTACACAAAGTCCTGTCTCCAAGTGGACCGAAGGCAAAGTTCTAAATTTCAGTGAACGTCGGCGGTCCACCGCTGACCCCAGTCGGTGAGGATTAAGGAAAATTCAGACAACAAAAGGCAGAGGCAGCATGTACCTAATTCGCCCTTTATCAGTCAGATGGTACATTGAACAGACTTCAAGTAGACACACTTCTTTTTAGTATGCAGTGTTAGATACAATCGCTAGGTTAAATAACTTTACGTGCTCTGAGCTTTAAACGTTATAGTCACTATATTTATATGTAAAGGTGCATTATGTACACTGAACGAATCTGATTGTGTACGCTATTAAGTGTCACAGCAATTTGGTTGTACAATATGCCAACTTAAACAAATTAATTCCTAATCTGAAAGGTTTATTAGGTCAGAAGGTTAAACAATCAGTATTATCGATGGTACATTAGGTATTATGGACTTTTTTAGGGTTCCTTTTTTAGGACCCTATTACTAAGACTTCGCTGTCCTTCTGTCTATCCGTCTGTCTGTCCATCTATCTGTCCGTCTGTCTATTCGTCTGTCTGTCACAGAGCTGTATCTCATAAACCGTGATAGCTAGACAGGTGAAAATTATACAACAAAAAATACTAAAAACAGAATAAAATGAATATATAAGTGGGGCTGCCATAACAAACCGTACGGAACCGTTCGTGCGCGAGTCCGACTCGAACTTGACCGGATTTTTATTTTTTTATTTCTACTTAAACTTAATGGTTATTATCAATATCCGTCACTCCATTCGTAAAACAACTTCTGGTAAATTTTATCTACATTACATTTCACTACATTAGTAACAAGAGCACATAGAACGACTTCACGGAAACAATAGTTCTATTTATTCCTACAAAACATTAGTCATAATTTACAAGCACCAATAACCCAGATAAAATGACATAATAATAATAATTGATTGTGCAACAATTAAATTACGCGACCTTTAAAGGTTAACGGCTGGTGATAACAACGTACCTACCTACTAAGTTGCAAGTTTTATTAGGTGGGTATAAAACGCTTCTAAACAAGGAGAACAGGGCGGTTAGACAGCTTGCAATCCAATTATTAGCGTAAAAAGAACTTCATGTAAACTGTACAATTTATTCTAATTAAGATTAACTGGCCGTGTATGACTGGACTCACATCTGCGTTGGTAGTAGCTCTACTTCTGCGCCGTATGTTACGATGGGTCCTATGCCCACCCACAACAAACACTTTTGCGGTGAACATAGGTTTCGGTTCTGCGTCTTGGTGTTATTATGACTTTTAAGTATAATGTGTTAACAAAAAATATATATTAGTATTACATCAGTTACGAGCTTACGAGTCTGGTTCCCATAAGTAAAAGCATTGCTTCTTTTAGGGTGGGGCCGGGTGGCGCCATGTGAAATGTTCACAATATTAAATTTATTTATTTAAATGTATGGACAGCAACCACGAACGGCCTCTGCCATTACCCGGTATGTGGGTGAATGTCCACTCGAATGGTAAGTACTTTGAGAGAACCCTATTCGTGTGCATGGTCAAAAGATTACGTGTGCACATTTTATCGTTTAGTCTACATATATATCAGAAGCGCTCGGACTTCTATCTAAGGGAGCCGGGTAGGTATAGCCAATATAGCCATATTAGCCATGCGAATAAAAATACCTAGTTACTTTTTATTTCCGACCGGAATGTTTTAATTAACCATAAAGAAAATCTGCATTTTTTTACCAGATCCTCGTATTCGGATGAACGAGTGGTCAATTCTAGGGAGTTTTTAGAACTCAGAACTAACGTGATCTACGTAGCATGGAAGATCAAGCGATCACCTACCTATTTGGCAACCGCACTGAAGGTTGCTTAACTTAGATTATCTAATAAGAAAAAAATCGAGTGGTTTCTGGTAAACTGTGGACAACAGTGCAACCCCTACAAACCCTAATCAAATATGAACGATACCCACGCCAGGTGACGTCAGGCAGGTGTAGAACAATAAACGTTGTCTCTTTCCCACCTACAACATCCTTTAATTGTCCGTCTCGCTCGTAAACTGTAATATTTTTTCGTGATCTTTTTTCGAAGGGTAGATATCTACTATAATAGTTGCCTTATCCTTTTTTTGTGAAAGCTAAATATGGACGAAACTAAAACAGGGGTTAGAAGTCAACGAGGAAAGGTGGCCAAGTTACTTTTTTACATCCCTACTAGAATATTCCACGATTTCCCTGCTTGAAAAGTTTTGGTATAAATTGAAACCAGATGTCAGTCGCCTCTTTTAAAGCATGGAAGCAAGCTAAACTGATGCGGCCAAAGTGGCTGCAATTTTAGACTATCAATCCAACGTTAATTGTTGTCAATCCATGTTTTCAAATCAGTTTAAGCACACGGCGTCAAGGAATATAACGGAAACAGCAACTGACCGGCGCTCTTGCGCTTGGCAATTACTTTGACACACGCCTCCGCTCGGTTGAAACATAGCTTAGCTTTACTGTGGAATGTAGCAGAGCAGTAGATGATCTTTGATTTATTTTAATAATTGATTTCTTTACTGCAGTATAACCAAAAAAGAACGTTAATAACGCGTAAAAATGCGTTTTCATAATAACAACAGCAAAATCAACATTATTTTCCCATCCACTAGCGAAACAAATACTCCAAGGAATTAATAAAGACACGTCATGCATTAAAAAAAATTGGCTTTTCAGTTAGTCTGTGCTATTGTCGTTTTTCCTCGTCCCAGTTCCGAGCTGCAGGCTCCGCGTGCGACTTCCTAGTATGTTGGCCAACTTAAAAAGTTTTCATGTTAATTAAATTTTAGTTTTAGCTTAGAAGACCTTTTTTAATAAGCATTTAGTGATTCAACGAAACCTTATGTAGTGAGTTAAATGACCATCTGCACTAGCATTACTACATTTATTTTTAGTTTTTCACTGCAAATTATGCACAAAGTTTCACAATATTTATCTTTTTTTATAGCAAAAATCCTTTAAAAAATACTACTTTTTTAATGAATCGCTTGAAGCTCATGATCATTGTCAGTTTTTAACCGAATTTACATAGTAAAATGCCAGAGTTCAATTAGTCAATAATAAAATACCCTGTAACCCTGTAGTAGGTATACTTACCTAGAAACACAATACAGGCATATTGTGTATGTTACCTTCATCCGAACTCAATAAAAAAAAACGCCATAACGTGCAGTGTAGCAATATCAGACAATACAGTATTATTGTTTCACCACAAAAGGCAGATGCTTAGAATACAACCCAGATAAGGTAGATAACACACTTTACTATCAGCCGGATCAATAAACTGTATTACAACAGTTCATACGTGGGTTTTCGAAATAGCGCTTTTGGGCGGATGTTGAAATAACAATTTCATGTAATGTGGGATTACTGTTGCATAAAGTACACTGTCCACTAAATTGACGATCCAAAAAAGCACCTCAGGGTTGCATGCTATTCGCATGATTATATCTAAAAATAAATGAAGTAATGCAAGTTATTAAGGGACTCCCGTCGACGATTGCTCTTTTTCGAAACGAAAAAAGAAATACTTCTGAACAATCCACATCTCCTATTTTTATAAGTATATTACTTCAGGTTCCTACCTAGATTTCTATTAAGCTGAAAACATAATAGCAGAAACTTTTCACGAAAAAGATATTATTTCAAAATGATACGTTTTAGAATTTATGATCGAAATATTTTGATACTATTAAAATACTATTAAAATCAACTTGTGATATTTTGTTAAAGATAGGTAATATGTAGATCTAGATTTCTATTAGAATAGATTTTTGATAAGTAATTATACATAATTTATATCATTAATTTATTCGAAAAGCAAAGGCGGACCACGCGCCGGCGTGTGTTTGTCGTCATTGCAGCGGTCGGTAGGATTATTTATCGAAGTGATTAAAGATGGGTACATCTTTATTCACTTATACTATACATTATAAAATAGGAGATGTGGCTTGTTCAGAAGTATTTCTTTTTTCGTTTCGAACAAAAACAATCGTCGACTGGGAGCGCCTTAAAAGTGACATCTATTCACAAAAGCAGTTGTAAACTTTAGTCGTTAGTGGACCTCAAAACATTAATAATTAAACTCAGGTAAACGGCTAAACAGGATGTACTCATGATATCTATTAATTGCGTATACAAGTATCACTACCAACATGATCATTGGATATAATTATAAGAGTTCAGCAAAGTTAAGATGACATAAGAGCAACTATTATTGATATTAAGGTATGAAAAAATTCGTTTAAACTGATTTCACGATCAGAACACGTAATGTTTTTCTTTATATAACAATATCAATAAATAGATAAATAGATTTAACTACTCGTACTTATCAGTCACTAAAATATATAATATAACTAGCGACCCGCCCCGGCTTCGCACGGGTAGCATGTTATTATACATATAAACCTTCCTCCTGAATCACTCTATCTATTTAAAAAAACCGCATCAAAATCCGTTGTGTAGTTTTAAAGATATAAGCAAACATACATACATACATACAGACGCGGGAAGCGGAAAGCGACTTTGCTTTATACTATGTAGTGATTATTGGGAATTTTTATTGTTTATAGATGCAAGACAGAAATAGCGAAAGCGAATAACGGTTTCATTATTTTATACCTTATATTCATACCGTGGTCGAAAAACTATCCTACCAGAAAACCAAATAGTATTTATCCACAGTTTTATTTCGTTGAAAGTAAAGAGCAGTGGAAAGTATACCTTCTTGCAAAGTACTCGTAATTATGTTATTTTTTTACACAGTGGTTTTCGATCCAATATAAAGGACACTTATTGTGACCATTCAATTGAGGTGTTTTAATATAGCACCCAATTAATTAGAAGGGCCGTAAAGGGTAATAGGAAAACGAGCGTGCCACCGCGATTATCTGGACCCCTGTCATTGCGGGTTCCGCCTCATTAAACTAATATGCGTAAATTTTTCTTCTGGTTTCCTGGTATGAAAACATACAACTACAAATAGACAGTAAGGTCATTCTTTTTACAAGCTTTTATTTAACTTACAATGTATGTATGTATCTATGTTTGTTAAGATGGAATCTTGCAACTCAATTTTGAAGCAGTTATCCCCAACCGATTATACTAATTAACTTCGTAACATACTTATCTAACTTCGGTGACAATCCAATAATATGGTGACAGCGAGCTGATCTGATGATGGAGTCTGGAGCTGTTCAACGGAACTCTTTAGTAAATACTTCGATTGAGTAAAAACTTTGCATTCTTGTTAGGTTCCGATATCAATTTTATATGATGTGACAGGTGATAGTGACAGCGCGCTTATACTCGATGGTTTGAACGATTTTACAAAAGCTTGTCATTGAAAAATATTTTTCAACTAAAAACTTATATAGAAACAAAATACGTTACAATAAAAAAAACTTAGTTCAAAGTTTCCCCAAAAATGTGTAAATGAAGAGAGAATTTGCGATTCATTCTAACTCCCAAATCACTTTGATGTTTACAATATCATGATTTTATTAATCCTAACATCATTTCAATGTCTAAATATGAAAACCGTGTCATAAAATTCAATAACATCTAAACATTAAAAACCGTTCTAATATACGCATTAAATGTTTTCTATGTCAGCCATCATAGTGTCATAACATAAATGTGGACACGTCACCTACATATTATGTATGAGTGCATGAAATATAGCTTATGGTATAGCTAATGGCGTGTTTGCGTGCGGGCGCGCCTTTAGCTGCCCGCCTGTTATGATGCTTGCTCATCGTGTGACCGCACCTTTACCAGTAATGACATGATTCGAAGTTTATTAAAACAGATTACATCACTGATTATCATTGTGGTCATGCGAAGCTAATTATTGGCCATTGTATTTTATTTTTCATCATAAATTAGTCAATCTGAAAATAAGCGCGCGTTTAAGTCTTTTCTTAGGAAAATATTTCAAAACTTCCATTACGATTATTATAAACTAAATATCAGTTTTATGATAAAACCAAGGTAACCACATGTTCATTATCAAAACACTACGCTTGTGTAGAAAAAAAAATGGCAATCATAAATCACATGAAAAATTCTTTGAGTCGTAATAAACGTCTCACGCCCGCATAGTAAGTAATATCTTTTGTTGTTACGTTGTTTTACAAATGACGCTAATCACGTTTCATGTAACATTTTTAAGGCCGTCAAAGATAGGAATCTAAATTACATTAAGTACTGTTTTTCTCACTATTGTGTCTATTTAATTCATCGGTCGGTGGATGTTTATGGACGCGACACACACGCGCACCAGTTACCCAACATTTTACGAAGCCGCCAGTCTACGCATTAATGTAAATAATAATAAATCCAAAATAACATTTTATTGAAGTTGTTTCATTTTATAAATGTCTGTATTTATATTTTGTAATAACATAATCTTGCTAAATAGTTTATGATTCTGAAAAATATTTCATCTTTTTTCGCAATCGGAGTATTTCCAAGAACAGCTCGTATATTTTTGCGTGCGTTACTAAGGCTACGTGTCACTAATCAGCGAAGAAAAATGTTTTAATGAACTGATTCGCCTAAAGCCGGAGTCCCACGGCGCGTAAAGCGACGGGCCGCGCCGGATGACGCTCCGCCTGTGTGCGTCCGGCGCGGCAAGTACAGAGTACGTGCCGAGCACGGGCCACCACGGATGCATCGTTCCCACGGCACGTCCGTCCGCCTTGGCGCGGTCTGGCGCGTGAAAACGCGGGCCGTGGGACCGCGGCTTAAGCCTTCGTTGTTCAGCCTGTAGGTAAATAGGAGTAAATTCACCGAACAAAACGGCTGGGCTGTGAGTACATCGCGTATTAGTTGCGGGATTCAAAAGGCATTGTTTCCATAATGTTGTTTCTTGCGCAACTCTGCTGAATTCGCACCGATTGCGAAACGTTTTGTATGGACACGTCCGTCTGTTTGTGCATGTTTTTGCATTGTCAGTGCTGTCACACACGAAGGAATTCGTAAGCGGTAATGCTGCCGTTAGCGTTCCGTCGCATTCAGTGCGATGTGAATCATAATTCGGAAAAAAAATGTGATTTTACATGAATTACTGTCAGGTGTGAGGAGTTAAATTATTATAGGTATCTGATTGAAGGCACGATTAAGACTTTAATAGCGAACCTCAACCTTTCTTGAAATCGGTTAAGAAACTCATTTTGTTTAAGTGAACACGTGCATTTACGTTTTTATACTCATAACAACTTCTCAAAGATTTAAATATATGATATAAATATAAAATAACCCCCAATAGTCACTTACATTAGGTCCAACTCCACACTATTTCTTATGTCGGAGGTCTTTATGTCCTTATGTCGAAACCTAAGAATACTATGATTCCTTCAATTTCAGAAAACTGTAAAACCAAGTTATTAAACATCCTTATTTACAGAAAGAAATAACGTCTAAATATATAATCCTTAAAATATAAAGTGTATCAAGAACAGTGTATCAAGATAAATAGTTCGTAGGCCGGAGGACATAAGCTACATTTTATACGGGTACCTAGCACGAACCCACAGAAGCTAGCATATTATAAATAACCAAGTTAAATAACCATAGACGATCATCGTTTCTGGAACTCCTCATAAACTTCACAAACATTTCGCCCGACCGGCAAACAAACGTCAAATTGTTTGAAACGTTCTAGTTATTTTACTTTGTGGCCATTTCATATATGACTTGCGCTAGTCATTATTCATCTAGTTACTCGCTACTTTGGTCGGTTCTTGAGTATGTTTATGTTTACCCTTAGTGTTGTTGGTAATTTCTAATACGTCTTTCATGTGTACCTCTACCCTACTTTTAAAGAGACAGGTGTTTAATCTTGTTGAAGAAGATAATTTAATTGCTTTTTGACTTTCAAGATAAATCCCACATTCTAAAAACAAATAAAATATTTCTCATCATAACGGTTTGATAAATTAAACTATTGTCACGTTTGTATAACTTAATATAAACATACAAGTTATTGAATAGACAAACACCTTATCTGAATAGAACAGAAACTGTAAACTGATCGTAAACAGTCAAAGACTAGGTCCTGGTATAAACAATATTATATTTACTTACAAACGAGTTAACAGAAACAAACTATTCAATATAATATTACATCAACATAATAATGAAACCGAGTACTATATTGGTTTGCTATAAAACGTATGTACAACCTAGAACCATCAAGAAAAAGCTACTTATAAATTGTTAACAAAACTACAACCGTTGTAAACTTTTGAATGACTTTTGTTTTATAATAGAGACTTTGAGATGTAATAGAACTTTGAATATTTTTCAAACAATAATGTTCTTCAAATTCAACTTAAGACTGTGCCATGGAGATTTTCGTTTGTTAAGAAAAGTCTCGGCATTTAAGTTAGAATAACACCCACTCAACATGAGTTACAATTATGATAACACTAACGTAATATTTCCAGAGCTATTCAGTTTTAACAAAAAGCCGTGTTGGCCGAGTGTGAGGTACGTCGACTAGCTATTTCGTTAGGTTCAAATCCCAGCGCATTAACACGTGTAGTGTTCTTCATGTGATATTAATAAAACACGATTAAGGAAAGCATCGGGAGAAATCCTGTTAGTATCCATTTAGCGGCGATGGCCTTGCAACTTATCGCGTACGTAATGCTAAATGCAAAATGATAGCAAGATATTTATGCAAGCTCATTACAGGATTTTAAATCTTAAATATTCAATCTTACCGATTATAAAGATGATATTCTGATGATTGAAATGTTATATTACCTGAAAAAAATAAACATAAAAACATTAAAACCAATAAGCGTCAATCGGCATAACAGCTGGCAATATTATACTCGTAAAAAAACATTTTCTAGATTTGATACAATCAAACAGGGAAATACGGGTATTTATCGCAGAAACATTCTCACAAAATGGCACGACCAAAGAATTCATATAACGCACGCAACGACCCTTAAAATAGGTTCAAATCTTTTTGGGCAAAGAATCTGTGTACAGAAATGAGATTACATTTTCAGCTTGAAATTGGACAGCGTCCGTAAGCGTAACGATATAAGTGCAACCCTCCCCGTACCCGCGTCACTTATGTCCGTCGAATGCCTTCAAAACACGCGGTTGACGAATTAATTCGAAATGAGGAAAACAAGCAATTACGCTTATATCGCTCATAGTCGGGTTCGATATTGCGATGGGAAATTTTAGATGCAACGATGAAGCAATGTACGGCCACTGAGCAGAATTAATGCATTAATGCATGGCTAAATAGCTAGCTTCGGCCTGCGTTGCTGTACTTTTTTCAGTCCAGGTTATAATCGATCTTTATACTAAATTTCAACGAAATCGAATGAGCCGCTATGATTGAGTAACATCCAAACTTAGAATATCAGTGTGATTAATATTATAATTTACCGTGATGGATGACTCAACAATAGCCTACGCCCGCCCAGCTGTGGATGATGTTGATAATGTATGGTATAAACCTCTAATACAGCTTTTATTTTCATCAAAATCGAACCCATTACTTTTAGAAACGTTTTTTGTAAATGTAGGCATTGAGAAAAACTCTATCTCGTTGCAGAGAATTCAGAGATCAGTAAATCACTAGGCTCTTTTTGGCTATCCTTAAATACGAATAACACATTTGATGTTAGCCGCGGATGGAAATAAGTATGAAATAATTCTATGTATTTACAGTATCCTACACCTCTCAGTCACGGAGCATACAGTTTTATCTAATTTCGTGTAAATGTTCCTACGTGTGTTCGTAGGGGATGGAAATTACATAATAAACCCGCATTTAATGCGAAATCACGAAACGTATTCAGATTTCGTTATTATTTTACCTTGTTCAATCTGCTCACAAATTATGTCATGCAAGCCCGGGAGCCAGTTGATATTTTTTTGCGTCAAACGGCTAAGCCGCGTTACGGGTAACGTTTTAGATTGAATTGACTGTGGGGTGTTAAACTCTTTATCATGTATGTGGTGGCGTTCCAGGATTATTAACTTACTTGTTTTCTCTCTTGGAATCACCGCCCTTATATTTTTTGGGTTCCGTGCCTCAAAAGAAAAAAACAGAATAATTATAAGATCAATGTTGCGCCTATCTATGTTCTTTAGGCGTAACGGAGGTACATAATGTTAACAAAGATTATGTGTGGTAAATAGGCTCAAAAATAATGACTACGCGATCCTGACTAGCACTTAAACGAATTATTTTACTACATCAGTGGTTCAGAAGCTTGACGTAATAAACTTATTGCAGTCTCTTCTCCTATTTGTCATGTGGTTATATTAAATACGCTGATAACACGGAAAGTTTAATAATCGTCGTGGAATTTTGTTGGTAAAGATAATTTTGTTTTTGCTATTAACCACGACTGAATCGTTTTTAGCGTAAGCTTAGCTAGTCGGTGTTAATAGATCGTTTAAGTTAAGAAAGCTTTAATCCAGTCACTTAGTGGATGGGTGACCGCTAGTGTTATTAACAACTGACCGCTTCCGAACTTCGGATGGCACGTTAAAAGTAGGTCGTTTAAAAAGACGTTAAGCCATGAAGGAAACCTTTGGAGGGCCTAAAACCACGACTAACATGACTTGTGAAATATTATACCTCAACATAGCGTTGCAATACCATAGTAATGTAGTCTGTTTCATTCGTAGTATTTTATCTGGCAATGTGTAATTTCTGTCCATGAATATTTTTTGCGCAATAACGCTTTAGGAGCAGTAAAATCGATGCATATAGATAGCATTTTTGTCACAATAGGAATGCTTTTATCTAGATAAAAAGTAAGTAGATAAGACCACAATAGATCTGAAGTTATCACTAGCTCTCTCTTGTAAAATTCGCGTTACAATAAACAATCAAACAATATTCCTGAAAAGCAGTAAGTTTTTTTATAATGTCCCACTTATTGCCAGCGCTCATTGCTAAGTGCCAAGGAAGTAAAACTGTTCGAAAACTGCACTGCCTATAAACTCTAGAAGCGGATGATACCAGACTTAGCAATTAGGGGCGTTGCACTATGTCAGTAATTTGGCCCGTAAAGATCCTGATGATAACATGAAATAAAAGCAAACGGTCAGCGGGAAGCAGCGACACAGCGTTGGTACGCAGCCAACTGCCGCGAGTCGTCCACTGGACGATATCACACGCCATGCTACAACGCCAATGAGCGGGGAAAGCTCTGTAAAGCGATCATATAGAGATCCTATTCACAATTATTCCATACATAAATAAAAGTACCTGGATGACTAAGCTTAGCTCGGTATTTCATTGTCCTATGGCGCTCCCAGTCGACGATTATTTTTGTTCGAAACGAAAAAAGAAATACTTGTGAACAAGCCACAATCTCCTATTTTTTAATATAATATAGTATATGTGAATAAAGATGTACCCATCTTTAATCACTTCGATAAATAATCCTACCGACCGCTGCAATGACGACAAACACACGTCGGCGCGTGGTCCGCCTTAGCTTTTCGAATAAATTAATGATATAAATTATGTATAATTACTTATCAAAAATCTATTCTAATAGAAATCTAGATCTACATATTACCTATCTTTAACAACAAATCCCAAGTTGATTTTAATAGTAGGTATACAAAATATTTCGATCATAAATTCTAAAACGTATCATTTTGAAATAATATCTTTATCGTGAAAAGTTTCTGCTATTATGTTTTCAGCTTAATATAAATCTAGGTAGGAACCTGAAGTAATATACTTATAAAAATAGGAGATGTGGCTGGTTCAGAAGTATTTCTTTTTTCGTTTCGAAAAAGAGCAATCGTCGACTGGCTCCCAGTTCTCTTCCAACTCCCTTAACAACGTTTTTTTTTTAAAAAAAACCTATCTAGATCAATTTATCGCCTCCGAAACCCCCGAAACTAAATTTCATGAAAATCGATGAGCCGTTTCCGAGATTCAGATTATTATGTGCAAGAATTGCACGTTTAAAGGATAATAAACAAAAGACTATAATCCCAAGGTAGACAACTCAAATCCGCAGGCATTCAGATCCTTGAAGACATCTATTGAAGATAGTCAGAGATACGTTCAAATATTACATTTGGCACACGCCCACCCCTTGCAGTAGTTAGCATTCCATACGTGACAGGTTGCAAACTCATAATACATGCGCGCGTACTTATGTAAGTTTGTAGTCGTAATACAGAAAATAAGATAATTTTATATAGAAAAAGTAAAAACTCATACTGTTATTATGAGTGTATGTAATGTTAAGATCACGGGCTTCAAAGAGCGAATACAGAGATATCATAATTGGATGGCAATGGGATTAATCCTAGATAATTATAATAAGGTGTCTCTACCGGTGAGCAATGATTAACTGATCTGCGCCACAACTAATCCAAGTGACGGATCCATTTATAATCAAGCTCCGTTTAAACCGATTGACATGAATTGCCACAAGAAATAGCAGTTACATACGTGTCACGCCATTTGGCATCGCGAGAATATTCAGCATCGGTAAGGAAATTAGGTAAAAGTAATAAACATCACTCAGGATTTACCTAAGCCTGCTAATTTTGTAAGTGCCCATTAAATATATTTATTTATGCGGTGATTTTAAGATTTGGGTAATGGTAATTGGTAAGACTCGTTTTCCGTTACATAATTTATAAAGCACATCGATTAATTAGAAAAACTTCATTAATTACCTATTCATTTTATTCATTTCACTTGGTTCACGATGTTATTGAAAAGACTCAATAGAGTCCGTTTTTCAATGACTTTTTAGTGGTTATAAAAAAGTAAGGACGCCACTACCGATATACAAATTGTCTTGACTGCCAGAATCATTGGTTCCCCGATTGCTTTAAAGAATGCATGCTTCTTTTGAAATTTAAAAAGAAATCAAAGGAATTCTAAATTCGAAAAGTTCTCCAGACAGGAACAAATCGCTACATAATCGGATCACGGCATCTGAGTCACAAAGCAAGGCACTGAACGCACTTGTAGTCACGTATTATGAACGCGAGTGCCACTGTGACTGATGGTGTACTATCGGCTTTATTTTCGGCCACTTTCGGCAAATTGCAAAAAACATTAGCCGAGGCCGAAAACGAGTTTATTAACGTCATGAACTTTATATCTTTACGCAATACAGTGAACATTGTAAACAATAGTAATAGGTAGGTATGTATAATATTTTGTGAAAACAAGTGTCAGTGATTTTAGCAAGTTCGTGCTAAATTTTATTGCAGAAATTGTTGTACTTAATCAATTACTGAGTAAATTTGCGAATAGATGACAGGTGTTTGATTTTATTGCATTAAAATAAGGTATCAAATTCGGCATCGGTCTACTCTTTTAGTAGGACTCGCACTCAACTGTTCCCTTTCTAAGATTACGAGGCAGTGGCTGAGCCATAAATCATAGTACCTTTTGCGGTGTGCCATCCGTGTCCGCACACGTCCGCTGAGCATTATGCTACTCGTGTACGTAATGGCATAATGGTGTTAACACGCTTTTACCAAACTTGAGTCGTATGCGTCAGTGCCTAGCCTTAATACCTTTGTAATGTTTGTGACCTATTTGTTATGCTGTAGCTTGACTTCGCCTCACGGCAGAAGAATCTGAGTGTGCAAATAAAAATGTATTTCTTGCTCGCGTGTCAAAGCTACGAGTATGTCTATGCTAAGCTAACTACATTTTTAATATGTTTATGAGAGCTTCCCATGACCACAGTGTTATTGTAGCGTAAGCTCCATAGCATAGCACACTTATAAATTTAGAGTTCAGTATACATCAAGTTTTGTTTTATTTTATTCTTTCATCAGGATTGTAAATATTATCGCGATTATAAGAATATTACATCAAAAAGTGACGTTATTTCATATGAAAACAGAGTAAATTTATGTTAAAACCTAATAAGCTAAAAGCTTTCTCCATAAAACAACGGAATCGAACAAATGGAAGCATTTCGTAGGTACAAGCGTTTTTATCAAACAGTTTGCACACTTCGGATTGGAACCCGTAACTCTTGTCGGCTCCACACGTGCATGGAAATGGAGTTACATTGATTTGGCCTTTAGAAGACGAGTAACAAATTTCCTCCTACAGATTAGATATTTCTTCGCAGAATAATATTTCCACTGTAGCCAGACGGGATATTGGAAATTCTTCGATTTCAGATAAATATTTTCCTTGCTTATTCTGTTTGTGGTTTGTCTTATTATATTTTGTAGGTTTCACAAAGTTTTTTTTCCTGCATCGCGAAATAAGGCAAATATCCAGATACGTTTATTCTCAATTCCTTTCCTTGCACAGCATTATGTATTCAGAAATTTATATGAAACATGAAAAACAACCCCTCAATTTTCTGTTTGAAAAAAAAAACAGAGATAGAAAAATGCACGGCAATCTACGACAATACGAAATGATTGTCACGTACCGGCTCACAGGCAGTGTAATATCGGTATTCAAGTTACCAGGTATCGAATACGTGATGCCCGCTTCATGCAAGGGATCGCGCTCTCTGCCTACCCCGAACATAGATAAAAAATATTCATTGAATCAGGAACTTATCATTTCATTCTGATAAGCGTAAATTTTATGCTACCAACAACAATACATAACATAACAACATACATAACAATTTCTGTACTGAGTTTGACACCAGTTGAGTTTGGCACCAGTTTGATATAAAATATTGCTTCATAGTTTCTGCAAACGTTTCCAATTTAATCTGTTGATTGTCAGTCAGTAAAGTCTTAGATTTTCTTCATTTCGGAACATCGTATTTTTGTAAGATGTTTCAAAACGAACCCAAAGCACTTACTGTCACATAAATTCACACAATTATTTATTCCCAATGAAATAAGATTCTGCTTTGTCCCAACCACAGACACAATAAATTAGTTAATTTACAACTGCATCACGTTTTACGCATCCGTATACACATCTATATCTGCCGTAACAGCAATCTAAACAATAAATAATCACAATAGGCAGTATGACCTCATTGCAATCATCGCTTCTAGATCGGACAATGCGTTGAGAATTTATAATTGATATACTGTTGCATCAAACTGTTCTTAATAGAGGTTCAATAAAGGTTTCATAAGACCATGGCACCGTCACCGCTGGCCTTAGAAATGTAAAAGGAGATTATATTGGATTTGTTGCGTAGGGGCGTGCTAAGAAAGAAAGAATTTAGGGATTTGTATTTCAGAAACCATTGTTAGAGTTCTTGGAATTATACATGTAGAGCACCTCAAAAAAATAATTCAATAAATGATCAGGAGGTTAGCACAAACCACTATCGTATCGACAACGTATCGTCCAAATGCCAAAACTGACACTTTTACTATACAAAAAGTGTCAGTTTTGACATTTGGACGAAAGGTTGTCGATACGATAGTGGTTCGTGCTCAGGCCACAGGAATAAAATATATTTCGATTATACTCGAGTTTATTCCTAATGGACATGTTTAGTAAAAGGCTTTGCAAGGATTTAACCGCATTATAAATCAACGTACTCGTAAGTTTCTTTAGCTTACAATAAAAAAACCTCTATTAAATAATTAATTATTTGTCTACCCAGTGGTAGGTGGATTATGTAAAGCTTAAATAAGGTAATACTTAAAGTGATTTTTTTTATAAGTATTAGCAATCTATTAACGCACATACATAAATTTTAATAAGGTACAACTATGTTCCAGGATACACAATAAGCAATGGAATGCAACATGGATTCTCACGCTCCACTGGCTACAGGGTGCGGAGTGGATGGGTGTATATAGAGCCATCCGGCAAACAACACCGGTGTCCGGTCAGCCGGAAAAACTCGAGGGATCGGTCTGATTGTAATACAGTCATGGTTCAATTAATTCCGACCTCTATTCAGAAGGTACTCGTATTTCAGTAATCACAAGTGGCATTCGGTGCGCATACAACAAAGATGGATGATGTCTGATTTGTGCCTCGTGTCACCATGCAGCATAACTATAACTATGCTAATAGACAGACTTTGCAAGAGTTTTTACTCAGTTTGAATCCATAATTCTTAATACTCGAACGTAGCCAACATCACAAAGACTAAAAATTAAGCTATGGAGGCTCTTAATTTTTGCACCTTATACTGTACATAGGGTATATTGGTTTTTTATTTCTTTTACTGGAATGATCAGGGAATGTGAGGCGGAGTGCGCCGTCTTGTTTAATAACCCTGAAATCATATTCAGATGTAATCATGCGTCAATTTCCGCACCTTGGGCATCCCAATATTGGAGTGGGACAATATGCATGACCCAGTGTCGAACGTTTTAATATTCAAGAGTCGCGCGGCCGCGGCGCACGCCTCGCAGTAATAAAAGCACGCTCCGACGCTTAACGAGCCAGACCGATGAGCTCCTTCGTATTTCAAACAAGGCGACCTGGTACGTGACCGCGAGGGTAGGACTTAATTTGTGCAGTAACTAGGATATTTACAATGATTGGTGCTTGTTTTGCTACGAAACAAGGCGCATAAACTCTGAAAGCCAACAGCCAGTCGAATCGCAAACGGCGCAGATAGGAATCGATTCGATCAAGTTGCGGATCCATCAGTAAAATATTCTATTTGATTTTATAGTATTTTATGAATCCGTCATAAACTTTACTGCTACGGAATAACAATACTCTTATGTCAGATCTTAACTGATGATAACAACCTCATCTGAAAACTATCACGAAATGATCTAAAAACACATTTGCATGTGCGCTAAAAATCCACGTGAGTTCTATAAATTTATAAGTTCTTAAAAGCACAGAACACTTTAGGTAGAAAACATGAAAGGAGCTGTCAGAAGTTTCACAACAATTTTATCGTGGAAAAGTTTTACCAACTCAAACAAAAGCCCTTTGAAAGTCAATCATACAAACCGAAGAATTTACCCAAATGACTGCTTTCCCACAATTTTCCAACAAGAAAATAGGGATACTTTATATGTCTTGAACCAAAATATCACTCTCCATTTCAATTGGACATTGTTCCACAAACTTCAGATTTTAAACGTGATCTACGTTTTAAGTGCTAGCAATTTGTGTTTCTTTGCTTTTCTAATTTTGATATCTTCTGTGGAATTCTACCTAGAATATTAATTTTCTTGATTTTTTTCCTGTGGTTGTTACTTCAAATAATGTTTTGATTGTTGGAAGTAAACGTTTTTGCAGAATTGATCGCAACCGAAACATTGTCTGGAAACATTCCAAAGTGGGCCCAATCAGGCGACGTCGTTTCACGGGTATTGAAATAGACGCTTCGCCAGCAGTTCTGAACTCAAACTTCCTAGTGCAAAGAAAGTTATCAGCAATCGAGGGGCCATTGATTGCACACAAAGAGCCTTTCGTCTTGCGACATTCGAGTTCGATTTTCCGCTCACAATGCGAACGACGATTTTCGACTTGCATTCTGGATTATAACCACGGTTCATTCGGTTTCCACCTTTGATACCCAACTCTACCTCTCGAAAGTAAAACTTATTTTCCATAAAGTGACGTCATCTATCATGCTTAGCATAGCAATACAGGATTAATACATCACTAGGATTCATAATGCTTCAGCGTACCTACGTTCATGTTGGCGCGCCGCCAATGTGCTCGCACAATGCACAATAAATACCTAGTTCTACGACTACACTTAATTACTTCACTCCCATTAAGTACACTTACCTACCGACGTTATATTGCGCGTCTAATTTCTTTCGCATTTTTATAAATCTATAACAAGGTACTTTTTCAAGCTAAGCTCATAATTTCGTTCTCATTCTTCATCGCGCGTGCTGACTTTCTTGAGCACCTCCAATCCATATCGATCGTTAATGCACTAGACAGAAATAAAAGGTCAATTAAGGCGAAAAATGGCTTGTTTTCAGAGCCTTTTTAACGTGCTAGAACGTTATATCGACAAAAACACTCCAAAGTTATTAGCTACATGGATAATTAACCCTCTTCCCTCTTTCGTTTTAAAGTTCTTTTTGGAGTTTTAAAACATCAAACGAGGGTTTTTTTGTTATTTGCGCCGACGGCGGGACGGCGCGCGGGTAATCCGAGGTGCAAAGCGGCGAGAGCCGATGTTCAGTGCATTGGAAAACAGTTATTGGATGTGGATGTGCAGCATCGCTGTTTGCGTGACCACCCCGCTGCACTCAGGAAGGTAACTCGTGTGTTGTGTTAACCTTTTATCCACCAGATCCTATAGCGCACATTAGGATTAAATGAACGTTTTTGCTCGCGTAAAAGTGTAAATTAAGGGGGCTTCTAATGAAATGTCAGGTCGTGTTAAAGAATGTTTACATTTTCGAAACGCATTGTTTCGTTTGTTCCCGCGCAATATTTAAAGTGTACGTTCATGTAATGAGCAGTCGAGACCAGAAACTTGGTAAATATTAATAATAACTTTTGATGGTGGAGCTCCACACGTGTTGGGTTAAAAGTTTAATTAAATTATCAGCGATAAGGAAGTACCAGGCGGAGCGATGAAATTCTACTTTTGAAGTTTCGCAACCCCAAAACCCTCAACTGAATTTCAGAAGTTTGACGCATAGATTAGTTACGGTGTGCCTATACGTAACATAAGTAGGTAAATTGAACTTAAACTTTTTTAAGCCACCTAACATTTTTATAAGTCCGCGACATACTCGCGTAGACGCCAAAATCATTTAACAAATTCAATTAAAAGTTCTCTAGGGGAAACTTAAACCTCTCAAACCAGTAACATAAGATAAAGCTCAATTAATTATTACTGTGATAATGGACAAAAGAACCTCTTCGTAGCGGCGACAAACAAGATTCGAAATGAACTAAACAAAAGCTCGAGCGTAAACACCAATCGCTCATTCAGGCGAGCCGTAGGTTCAGGAAGTACGGGAAGCTATCCCTCCCTTTTCCCCGTTTAGCCGGAATATATCTGTCTTTATCGTTCTGTAAGGGGAAATGCGGGAGGGCTATTTGTTCTTACGGTCGAGCGCTGTCGAACAAATTAGGTGGACAAACTGTTGAAACGGTTAAGGTGTCTATATTCCACTCTGCGGAATTCTTCTCTTAAAACTGTTCAAGAGTAAATGTCTCCGCAATTGGGCCGGAGTTTGGTAATAATTTTCTCTTCGCTCCACGGAGATATTCGTTCGATCTGCGTATTATTGCCAGACACCTAGAGGATTTTCGAGAACGGAATTGATATCACTTCTTATTAGAGCGCTTTTCTCGAAGGTTTATGAACCTTTATAAAATTCATTCCAGATTTTCAATAACTTCGCTCTCATGACATTTAATACCTACATTAATAATTAAAAGAAATCTAATTCATCAAAATTTATATATAAACCGTGAATCTCCTTACCAAAAAGTCTATCTCTGTTAAGTGACCTAAAGCAATTTGTGCTAAATTTACTTAAGTTGTTCAGCATTTGCCGAACACAAGGGGAAGAGGGTTTCACTCGTTGCTTGAGGCCGTTTAGTCTAATTTGAAATACCATTACGGGTTTGTGAATAGCCGTTTTTGAAATGACATATTTGTGAGGACAATTAGTTAACGGCAGCTATGAAAGGAATAGGTGATTTGGAAAACCAACTTTCATACCATATTTGTATAATGTATGAAGTAACGTAATGTGTATGCAGCTCGCGGCTAGATAATAACTCAGTTTCAACTTATACTCCCTTTAAAGAAGTCAAGTTTTTTTTTGAAAAATATATTTATGTTACTTGCTATTAAAAGCTCGTTAGAGAAGCTTGAAGCAGGATAAAATTATGTTCAGTTTCGGTCCACTACTGAGCGGTTTCAGGCGAAAGATAATTCAGGAGGAATTTACATATTTTCTTGCACATATTGAAATATACCTTACCCGCTTGTCCCGTTTAACATTCTGCGTTCGGCCGCGCCTAACTCTATGTAAATTTGAACAATACCCGCACGGGGATGTAATTGAAACAGCGTTCAGCATCAAACTTCTCGTTTAATTGGCTAAAATTAACTTCAATTGTTCGAATTCATGAATTAAGTAGATCCGTTTTAGCAAAGTACCAGGAATTAAATCCGTCTGAATCGGAAGGTTACTTTTATAAAATAACATTAATTTATACAAACCGTTTGATGAGAGCTTCGAAAATAAAAAGTACCTACCATTGAAATAATAAAATATCAGTTTCCAAGATACAATCTGTAGGTATTCGAACGCTTTGAATTGTTATCTCGAAACCAACGACCCAAAATGGATTGCTTATTTTGTAAACAAAAGATATTTCAGCAGTTTCAAATTGGACGGCCCAATTGGCACTACGGGATCGAAATTATCCAATTCTGTGAAAAAGCGTTCCCTTCTGTTGACCACCGTCAAAGAAAGATACTTTGTGAATAAAATACCTATTCACATTGGTTTCATTGTTTTGTTTGAAACGTCCCTCGGAAAATATAAAACGACGTCTTGAACAGGCTGCCATTACTTCATTGTTGGAGGGGAAAAAAGAAAATACGGACAATAGAGGACGTACGCAAAATTTACAATCTGCCTAATAGGTTGCGGTGTTTCAAAGTCTATAATCTCATGAAAGAACCTTATGTTTTCTGCAATAGGTACTAAAAATGCTAGGTTTTGAGGTTTTCAATAAAGTAATAGCTTTTTTTACCTCGTCATGTATAGTGATGAAATTATAAAATGTAGCATAATTTCTTTACAAAAATGAATAAAATATTATCTTCCATTCAAAAATAAAAGCAACTTACTAAGTTTTCAGCTAATAAATACAATATAGGTACCTAAACAAACAGTATAATACTTGCGACAAGAAAGGTAAATAATAGGTAATAAAACATTATTACAACGTTTATATTTTTGTGTATTTTGCAAAAAATTGTTATAGTTGTAAATTTATTTCTGTAAATATGTTTTTATTTACTAACAGTTTTAGGCTGAACCTATTTCTATGTAATTATTTTCAGATACTCAAATATAATTACTAGATATCGGAAAACCCCTTCAGCAAAATCAGTTAGTACCTACAAAACCAATCGTATCAAAAGTTATCCCACAAAAGTTTTTCATGTGCAGAATGTGAACGAACTGAAACAAAAGTAGTTACAGGTTTCAGGAAGCCGTATCGGTGTTGTCTACCGTCCGCCACCCGATGCCATAGGAATTACTGCGAAACTATAAAAAATAATCTACTTATTTGAAATTACTATAGCAAGTCTTTAAGGCAAATTGTTTGAATCTTTATTACTACAAAAAATATACACGTAGTTTTAGAATTCGTCTTATAAATAGCAGAAATTACGGGAACTAATATGGTGCTACCACAGATAGTTGAGTAAAATGATTACACTGTATCTAAGAAAATTTAGATTAATATGGCGAGGGGATGGTCAAAATAACTTGCAATGATAAAGCATTAGTATTTTTTGTAACCACTAAATCTTGAACCAATCCAACAGTACGGAACCTACTCAAATTAGCACCACCATTACTCTCTACATATAAATCGGGAAGCTTTACCAATAGTTCCCTAAAGTTTGATTAAACTTTCAATTTGGTACAAACTCTTTAGTTTCAGAGTAGCCCTCGCAGAGACCCAACTTGTCAGACGATCCGGATGTGAGAGACGATCGATCGATACATCTATCAGGCTTATGAGTCGCTACCTGGACAGCTACACTTTGTCATTCACTTAGCGTGAGCGTAGTTATTGAAGGAAGATAAAGAAAGTTTTATTGTGATTTTATTAGGAGTGTTGATCTACTCAAAATCATTACGGTATCATAAAATATGCCTGTGTCCACTTATCTGATGACCTGATGGTGTTAATGTCACGAAATGCTACTAAGAATGTTTTAAAGAACTAAGAAAAGCCGTCCGTTTGCACTAGTTATACTTACTGTTTGGTAAGTAAGACTTAAATAAAGAGAATTTTTAACCATGTATTTCCATTTTGAACTTTTCGAATCTTTCACCTCTTTTCTTCTTTTGCTCCCCTGGTTCTCTTTCATCGAAATTGTAAGCGTAAAGATTGCGGATGCCCCTCTGGAATATCTACGTTTAAAAATTTTATGAGGAAGTCTAAACTCCCCTTCAGTTAGGGGCGAGTCTAAACATTACATTTGGCACATGCCCACATTTTGCGTTGGTGCAGTAATATTATTTCAAAAAATTATATATAATATTTTAAGAGCAAAATCTAATCCAGAGCCAAAAACACAAGGAACTGGAGTATAAAAGTCGTGAAACTTCACTGTACTGATGCAGAATGCCCAAAAAAACGAGTCACACGATAATCGCACTCTACGAGTTTCGTGTTTCCTTTAGTAAAACAAACAAAAGCTACTAGGAGATAAGAAGATCCCTTCATTGCTAAAACGAAACTAGATAATAATGACCTCAGCTTATAGATTCGTTCTACAACACGCCGTACTACAATCTCTAAAGTAAGACTAAATCAGTATTACTTTAAGAGCGAAATTGACAACGCTATACTAACAAAGAACACGTATGACGTTGTCACTTTCGCACCGCGAGTAATACTGCTTTAGTCTTATTTTAGAGATTGTAGTACGGCCCCAATTCGAGTTCCATGTTCCGATTGCTAATTCGTTTTGATCGCGGCGTTCAATGGCAATCCAATTCCGATGTGTCGTTTATAGTAATCTCCCGAGCTTCGGGTTCCCGATAGTCGAGACAGCGCCATAACAGTCAATAAATTACATAGAGTCGAAACCCCCTAATTTGAAACAAACGAGCCGGCGCCGGCGGCAAGAGTCGGCATTCTATATTTCGTAATGTTAAAATAACGTTTCATTATTTTATGTTACGTTCACAAGATAAATAAGTAGATCAATCAATTAAAATATATCAATAATAGGTTTCAAATAAAATCAAATAAATAAATAAAGTTTCATTTTCAATCAGATCATAATTTAATCATCTAAAAATGGCTAATGTTGATCGACTAATTTGACTGGACAATCGACAGCTATGTTTTGCCACTTTCATAAATTCTATGATCTTTGAACTAGATTAATTTTAATTTTACTGAATATAATTAAAGTAGAAACGAATTAGGTTTTTTTCTGAGACACCCGGCATCTTAGTATGATGCATCAGATTGCCATGCACGAGTTGCGTTTCTATGCAGTTTTGTTTTGTTAGTAATCCATGAGCCTGGTTCCCGATAGTCGAGACAGACCGGTGGCGTGGCGCCGTCGCGTCTACCCGTTACACGCCTTTTCTATTTTAGTGGTAAATAATCGGTGTTCTTCTATTTTTCAAGGGAAATCGTCTGTGCAGCGCTGTCTGGGAAGCTTTGTTAAAGTTTTATTGATCTGTTGATTCTGTTTACCCTATCTAAGATGTTTCTAAACATCCCTACAAATAAGTACTCATTCTTACTACTGGATTAGCATAACTAGATAACTACTGCAACATTTGGTCTTGTGCCAAATGGACGTGCTTCTGACTACCCCATTTAGACGGGGTTTAAGCGCTACCAGAACTATTCTTCTAATAAGGATCTTTAATCGACTTGAGTTATAAAGAATAACTAAACTAAGTACAGCAAAATGTGGTCTTGTGCTAAATGTAAATTTGGACGTGCCTCTGACTACGTCTTTTAGACAGAGTTTAAACGCCTCCAGAACCATTATTCTAATAAGAATCTTTAATCGACTTGAGTTATAAAGATTCATCTCTTAGTGTTAGTGCAATCTGGTCTTGTGGAAATTTCAAAGTTTAATTCAAATAATAACCAATGGAAGCAAAACAAGAACATTCATCTTAGTATTGAAAACAAGCAAGCATAATAAATGTGTTTTCTTGCGGGAATACTGCAGTTTATTCTTCACGCAATGCAGACCAACTTTTGCGAAATATTCGAAGTAGAGCCGGCCTGCAGAGCCGACAGGCTGAATAACTGAACATATCGCAGCCTCTCGGGGCTATTGTATCTTTGTTATACCATATCTTGTTCTGTAATCCCTATAGGGATCGGACTTGGAAATAATTGTTTATATTCATGAATCACTACTGTCTTGAATAATATTATTTCAAACTACTAATTTGGAAAGTTTTACGAGCAGTCTGATGAGTTTAAGAAAACTTTTTTATAAGGTGTTATGTGAAATGTTTGATTTTTTGTATGGGCTGAGTCTACTCGGATAAGACGGAAAAAGTGATAAAACTGCATTAAGTATCTTGAAACTATCAAACTTAACAAGAAACTGTCTATAATTTACTTAGCTAGTATAGTTATCTAACGAATTATATAAAATGAAGTGTTTAGCTAAGTATTCATTCATAGTTGTGATTAAAAACAAAACTAACTTTGGAAAATAAATCTATCGAGAAAAGTTTCACCAATCGTGTTTCAGTCTATAATTTATCTAGATTATATCCTTAAGTTATCTTTTTCATAAACAACAAAACTATATGTTTTGCGGTTATTGAGAAAAAACGATTTTGCATTCATCAAAAACATTTAGTACTCGTTAACAACTTTGTTATTATAGAAATTACAGTACATGTAACTTTAATCAATTGTAAAGTACGATGCTTTTATGTTGTACTCATATATTTATGTACCTAAAGATTGACTCCATCTGTGATTTGCGTAATACCTGCATAGAGCACTAAAACATCTCATTGTATTGAGCATTGCTACACTGCAATGTTCATTGAACACCAATCGTTTGATATTCCAGTGTAATATGGCACGTGTTGCTTTACCAGTGGCTGCACATCAGTGCAATAGCCCAATAGGTAGGTGGGTTGCCCCTTGTTGAGGTGTACGTAAGCAATATAGTACCGCATGAATGGCTGCACCTACGCTATGCGAGCAAAGGGCCCTGTCTATAAGCCCGTCCGCCCCCACAGGCACATCAAAGGAAAGCAAGAATTCAACATTAACTTGCCAAACAATAGTATACTGGACAGTATGGGACGAAGTACTCTCTCGAAGTATAGCCATTAGCCATATCTGTCGCTTTTCATTTCAGATGAAAGATCGCGTCGTCTGAACTGAGAATTATTTCAGGTACAAATGTTTCGCACAAATGTTTACGAGTCTCATTTAGTTCGTTTTTGTTTGAAAGCTCACGTTCTCTACATTGACAAAAGGCTTTAAATAAAATCAAGTTGTAGCTTGTTGTTATGTTCGGTTCTACGATAAAGAAATAGATTATTGAGCTGTGTCTATGCAAATTGAGCCATCTGAACCGATGGTAACCCCGCAACGGGCCCAAAAGTTTTAATTAATGCATCGTCCCGTCCCCCGCAGAAGGCGATGAGTTAAAGTTTCAAATAAAATAAACGATCACCAACTTTATTGTGAGTCGAACGGCACAAGAAAATAGAAATGACTTTAGACTCATAGCATAAGAATGTTATTAGAAACATGTCGATGCTATTTCTGATGTCATCTTAAAATAATATCATGGAATAAGCCAATGCAAGCGGCACGTAGCGACGCCTCATTGAATTGCTTTTTTATTGCATTTTGCGTAGGGTTATCTGCTTCCTGGTTTGTATACTAATATATAAAAAACAATCTATCCAATGAGTACGTCTTCTGATACCTACCGTGTTTAAATGTCTATACAAAAGGCATTGGAACATTTTCAAAATCAATTGTTAAACAAACTATTTTCCCCAACAAATAGTTTCAAGTGGAAGTCCAGAGAACCCAAGCACCCGAATCACACAACATCAATTTTTTTTTTGTAGTTTTCCAGCTATGATTTTTTTCCGCGAATATTTACTAAATAAGCAGATCTATCGGACATTACCGGGCATATATTTTTTGTTTAAAATAAGCTGTTTCCTAAATCTTGGAGAGTAAAAAGTTACTTAATTTTTTATTTTATTATGATGGGGTTAATTCGTGTCCTTCTAAGGCTACATCTGGAAATGACTAGTTTTCTTTTTTGGGACAGCCTGTAGATAGTATTAATACTGCTAATTATACACAGACTCTCAGCCATATATTTTTATGAATATTCAGCCCGCAGTTTTTTTTTCAATTGTTATTTTTCTCAGCAAATCTCGGTTTTACTCACTATTATAAACGTGTTTGAAAGAGGCTTCATTCTCATGCAATTATTATTGTTCTGTTGATGCAAATGTTTTGTTCGGCAGGTCACCTTCAAAGATGAAGAATACTTTAAAATACAATTATTTTTTCTCTCTTCTACTTATTTACACTTAACTTAAACTTAGTCCACGAAAAAAGGTTGATATGGTTTGAAATTATTTATAAAACTCATTCTATTCAACAATAAGATCAGACAGTTTATTAAAACAACATTACCCTCATAATTAGTTTTTGCCATCCAATTAAATAAAGAGTACAAAAAGGCTAACGCTGCATAAAAGAGTAATTAGAAAAAAATACCACGTAGTAATAAAAGGTACCTAATAAATAGAGCAAAATGTGCAAAGAAAACAAGCTATTTATAAAGCTTTGCTTTAGAAGAAAGCGACGGGAATCGCTAGAGCGGGCGTCCACTCTATTTGTCTCGGCCGCGCGACCGTTGCCCACTTCTCGTCGCCTCCACCTAGTTTACGTTAAGGATTTTATCGCTTTTTCTTTGGATGTTTTGTTGTCGTTTTTGCAGGTGAGCTCGGCTCCTGTTTACACATCATGCGACATTTACATTCTACTAATTCAAATCTTTCAATATAAAACAATGTTTTGAAAGCTGTAAACGAGAAAAGCTATTCATATCTGCATGTTTGGCGCGATTTGTGTAGATCTACGAGTTATTGTTTTGTTTTAGGCAATGGTACGTACCACATGGCCATTTGTTTTTTCTGCCTTCAAGTGACATAAAAAAACCTCGTGAAATATATCAAATGAAATAAAGAAACGTTACAACTTATTAACGTAGCATCTGACCAACTTGTATCTGCCACCGCCTCCTAAAGGTCTATGCTCAGCTCACTCCAACGCGTCCACCATGACCGTAATCGCACCTACACTACACAAGCTAATTTGTACCTACTATGTGACTATGTGACTATTAGACCTTTCCGTCACCGGTCCGATGGTATGATACTTTTCAATGGACATAGACCTTTTGAAACCAGATACATAAATAACTAGGTTCCACATGGATATAAGTATCACATGCTTTAACCCAGGTCATAAAAAATATATACCAGATTTCATTGTAATCGGTTGAGCTGTTACGACATTCATGAGTGAATAACAAACAAGCAAACATCAACATTTTCTATTAGTGTGATGTAAGGACTCAATGAAGTCACAAAATGTTTCTACCAAATTATTTATTCTATCAGTAAATTCAAATATCGGAACGCTTTCAGAAAACAACTCTTGATCCGGAAGTGAGTGCGCCGTATGGCCTCTATTGCTGCTCCTGACACATCGATATCAGTATTAAAGACGTTGAAATTTGGGTCTTTATATACGAATAGGGCCTAAAATATAACGATAACTGGAGGCAATATAATCTTTCGTTTCGAAGCTGTTTTCGTCGCGAGGAAAATTTCCTTTTATTGTGTTAGCGAATGCTTACAGTATATCCAAGCGTGTTCTCCATTGTCACGGTTATGGAGCTGCGCCTCAGTATTACTTTACAATTGTTCGATGACAAATAGCTAAAACGATACATTTAGTCTTCCTGTAAAGGGAAATTCGTAGCGTTCTAGTTCTATTGTTAAGATATATTGTGGAAACGAATGGTGCGGATATACAGTGACCGGATTAGGGTCGAACCTTCAAAGACAGAAAACAATTTATAATTTTAGCGTTGCAAATGAAATAAGAAAACTCACCTCTTCCTCTGTGGTGGCGGTGTTGACGGAATCCATGCTTTGGCAGAGCGCGAGCTCCATGTTCTTGTGGTGTGGGGACGCGGCCCGCGGCGACGGCTGCTGCGGCGGCACCAGCGTGCCTTGTGTGCTTCCCGGCGGCTGTGCGCCCGCGCCAACCGGACTGTGCGCCTGCAGGCTCTGGGCCACTTGAAGGTTCTGAGCCGCTTGCAGACTCTGCTGCGCTTGTAAGTTTTGCTGAGCCTGCAGGGTCTGTTGCGCTTGCAGATTTTGCAGCGACTGATGGGCTAGATTCAACTGGTGCTGCTGAACAATGCTCTGCTGCACTATGCTCTGTTGCACCTTAATGTGCTGATGCACGGCGAGTTGGTGGATCGGATGGGGAGGGGGGTACGGAGGGGAGAGCCGCTGGCGCTTCACCTGCGCACTCTGCAGCGCTTCGTGCAGCCTCTTCACCGGAAGGGGGCTCTGGCCGAGGTTATCCACGGCTGTGGCGGGGCGTGCCGGCCGAGTCGCTTGACTCCGGCAGCACTGACGAGTCAGCAGCGACGACGAGCCGACCACGCGTCACGCGGTGTCGATACGAGGTATCGGCGGGGCTACCTCTCCTAACTCCTAGCGGTACGCGATAATAATCGACTTGTCGATACAGATTGTTATAAACAATTACGAATATTTATGGTTTATTGATGTTCAGCGAGTGAGCACTTTTGTTTTCATCGGGTCAGCCTCTCAGTTGCAAACCACTCCTGAAAATAATAGAAAAAATACGTTATTTAGCAATAAGTTTTGTGTATTTTATAAAGAAGAAAAAGAAGAAAAAGAGGCCGCCGGATACGTTGGGATACTTCAAAATTCGTACTAGGGTTTTATTCAAAGGTTTGTTGGTAGGTAAAGTAATTCAAAACATTTCAAGTCCTGTTCGTCCCAATTAGGAAGGGAATCCTCTTATAACGCCCTTTACTAATAAATCGATACGTAACCCCCGAGGGATGTTTCTATCACACTTAGTAGGTTTTATTTATTTTGGTACAAAAACAAGATTTACGGAGTCTTTTGATAATATTTCGAGGAATTGTGGGTAATTTAAGTGCCTACCAATTTTGCGATAAACGTACATGAATATATTAGTTCAATAATGAATTAACTCAATGGCACGTGATATAAAAATAAATAACCATGTTTAGTTTTTTACTATTACATAAATAATAACCTTCTCAATTTTCACTAGGTAGTTCAGATTTAAAATGTAAACAAAACCTTCTATAAAAACTTGTCTTGTCTAATCTAAATCTGATATAACCTACGTAACCGAAGAAGCAGAGAATATTAATAAAACAAACAAACTGACACAGAAATTACTGTCTTAAATCTACGTTATCAAGACATAAATTCAATTGTCTCATCAAAAGTATTTTCAAATGTCAGAAGCACCGATACTGTGTGGGTTGTGGTCCAGCGTTTATAATGATTATCCTCGGCAATAAAAGCCCACAACAGTACTTAGAGGGAAAATAAGCTATAGAGAAGACAAACTATAATGTAAGTTTTTTGGTCTACGGCTTGTAAGTTTTACTCGTTTTTAGGTGTTAGTTTTAAGAGGCTTGAATCATCATTTTCGTCCATGTGTATCAGTATCCATAGGCGTTAGTTTTTAGGGTTCCATACCCAAAGGGTAAAAACTGGACCCTATTACTAAGACTTCGCTGTCCGTCTGTCCGTCTGTCCGTCTGTCTGTCACAGGGTTGTATCTCATGAACCATGTCAGCTAGACAGTTGAAATTTTCACAGATGATGTATTTCTGTTGCCGCTATAACTATAACAATACTAAAAACAGAATAAAATAAATATTTAACTGGGGCTTCCATACATCAAACGCGTTTTTCTGCCGTTTTTATATAGATAATGGTACGGAACCCTTGTGCGCGAGTCCGACTCACACTTGGCCGGTTTTTATAACGTGCGCTCTACATTATACTAGATACTACTCTGTCCATGATCTTCCAAATTAAAGAGCTAACCGATGATATCAGTGTGTAAATAGAACTTTAATGATTATGAGTCACTTACAGTTTTTTTTTAGAGACAAAAAAATATGCACGTTCTTCTATAGTTTGTTTTTTTAGTGTACTTCCATAATTGGTATATATATGAATTCGTCGTACTTTAAATCGGTAGTATCAATGTATATATTAACAACATGACGGCAGCACTTGATAACAAGGACAAGTTATGAAAAACCAGCCGACCCGTGACAGGTGACAGACGTCCTGTCAAATTTCAATAATCGAATAGAAAAGACTGATTATTTTTAATCTGTGCTGTCAGATTTTTTTATCATTTTGGAGATGTTTTTCATATATTAAAGTATCCATGTTTTATTCGGGCTTTATATCTACATCTATAGCCGTTTTGTCGTTTAGGCCTGATTGTGGCACAAACATACATACAAACTCACAAACTTTCACATTTATAATACTATTAGGATAAACGTATGGAACGCTATAGAAAATAGGCACATCTATCCACGAGTAACGGAAGAAGGCGAAGGGCATGACCTTGGTGGAATGTACTATAAAAATATATTTTAAAAACAACCCATAAAAATGAATTATTAATCAATTTCAAGTCAATTTAAACAATTCACAAAGATCTGAGATAATATAGTTATGTGACAGCTAGAATGAGATATGGATAGAGATGAGTTTTGTCACGGCGCCAAGAAGCCTATTGATATTTCTAGAGGACTCTTCAACAGATACCAGACTTGGGAGACTCTGTTTATGCATTGCTGAGAGGTACGAGTAGTTTCGAAGCATCGTATCAGAAGAGCTGCATAAAGTGTTGGTGATCAACCCCAAAAAAGCGGCCAAGCGCGAGTCGGACTCGCGTACGAAGGGTTCCGTACCATTATCTATAAAAAACTGCAAAAAAAATCACGTTTGTTGTATTGGAGCACTTAAATATTTATCTTATTCTGTTTTTAGTATTTGTTGTTATAGCGGCAACAGAAATACATAATCTGTGAAAATTTCAACTGTCTAGCTATCACGGTTCATGAGATACAGCCTTGTGACAGACAGAAGGACAGCGAAGTCTTAGTAATAAGGTCCCGTTTTTACCCTTTGGGTACGGAACCCTAAAAACGAATTAAATCTAAGAAAAAAGTTTAATATATGTTCTTGTTACAATGGATAAGCTTTTCTTGACAATGTTTTTATAACACCAGCTGAAAGTGGTTTGTGCCATTTCACCAGCGCCATCTTATCACAAGCAGCAGCTAATCTAAACTATCAAAAGACCATAAGATTTTAACAGTTGAAGCCAATTAAGATTATCAGAGAGCTTTTTTAATAAGGCTGCGTATCACTTCTTAGAGCCAAAAAATACTAGACATATATATAGGTACAGCATATACAGCTTAACGAAAAAAAAATCGAATCCAACTTTGAAAAATTACGTAAGGTTCTAAAGTTCCCTGAGAACCAAAGTAGTTCTAGGTCAAAATAATTTACTTGTATAAAAAAACGCAATTGAAAATGGCAAAATGATTTGCTCAAGTACAATACAAACGACATAAACTAGCCGGACGCAGAGGTTTAATATGTAACAATCACGTGGAGTCATTACGCGCTCAAGGTTAGCTTTTTGCCTCCACACTCCGTGACTAAGTACGAGATCTACGCAAAATACATACAAAAAACACCTCGTAAACTTTTCAACTTTATTTCACAGACATAAAGACTAAACTGTTTAAGTATATTTTTGATACAATATACCTAGTTTGTATAGTAACCGTTTTTGATGCTAGAGACATCTTGTAGAGAAGTAATCTACGAAAATACATTAAATATTATACAATTTAATTCAGCACACAAATCTGGTGTTGGTATTTGCGAAAGGTGTGTTTTATGTTACAGTAGAAAATAGCGGTGGAGAAGCGCGTTTAAATCTGGGAAATTTCTAGAATAGTTTAAATCTGTATCCAGTTTATAAGATATTTTATGAAATCAAATAAACAAAATGTACAAGTATTAGATTGATAAAAAACCGGCCAAGTGCAAGACGGATTCGCGCACAAAGAGTTCCGTACCATTATCTACATTATCAAAAAACGGCATAAAACACGTTTGTTGTATGGGAGCCCCACCTAAACATTCACTTTATTCTGGTTTTAGTATTTGTTGTTATAGCAGCAACATAAATACATTATCTGTGAAAATTTCAACTGTCTAGCTTTCACGGTTTATAAGATACAGCTCTGTGACAGACAGACGGACAGACGGACAGCGTATTAGTAATAGGGTCCCGTTTTTACCCTTTGGGTACTCTAAAAACTACAAGCATGAAAAAAATAGGATCACGATTGTAATCCTCTAGTACGGTAGACTCAGATCTCCAAGCGTTCAGATTGTTGACGATGACTAAAGAGGTTAGTCAGAGGCACGTCCAAACATTACATTTGGCACATTCCCACATTTTGCATAGTAATAGTAGTAGTTCCATACGTGACAGGTAGCGAGCCCATCGCCGTCTTAATACTAACTGGTTTCCCCGCAAGCATCATGAAGCTTTATTTATCAAGACCATTCAGTTTGTGAAAGTAGAAAAGTTATTACGGTTCTGTTTCGCATCACAGTTAACGTGTTTAATGCTCACACATCATCAAAATGTGGCCTTAATGTGTTCTTGTGAAGAAACCACCAGTCACAACACGCGCTAGTTTATAATAAATCAAAGCAAATTGTACAATCTTTTTATTTTTTTTATAGCGCACGTGCTCTAATTCCGATGTACGAGTTAGTTTATAAATTACGTTATCAAATCCAATTACTGAGCCCTATTCAATAAAAACTTCACAACTCTATAATTAACTCGGTACCGCTTTCGTTCATTAGATACCTAATTAAAAAATAATAATTTAAGAAGTTCTGAAATACAATAAACTAAGACGACTCTAAATAATCTGTACCTAAATCTATCTATCATTCTTGATATATGTATATGATCTGAATCTCATGAAATTTTGTATGCAGAAGGTTTCGGGGGCGATAAATCGATCTAGCTAGGTTTCATTTTTAGAAAACGTCGTTTTATCCATGTTTTCAGGCAATGAAATACCGAGCTAAGCTTGATATTAATATAATTAGACGAATAGCTAAGCTAGAGTAGATACGAGTAGGTATCTAGGTACTGGATCAAAACGAAACATCATTGAAAATTGTTTCTTACGTTTATTTAGCACAGCTTGCAAACGGCATAACTAAATCAAAAATGTTTATGATGTAATTTAATTCCGCCTTCATCATCTGCAATATAAACTAAAAACACCTCAGTACCACGTTTCTATTGTATTAAACAACAATCGTTATTCCATCATCACAATGACAGACAACTGCGCCTACGTTTCATTCACTGCAAAAACCAAACAAATGAGCTAAGTAACAGTTTTGTAACAATCCAGCTCTTGAAACACTCAAACAAAAGTAAAACTGAAATCCAAGAAAGCTGGTGATCAGGTAATCCAGACTCAAAACTAGGTACTTATACTCAAAACTTCTACTTACAGACAAACGGAGAAGTTAGCCTGAATTCATATTTGGAAATCATCTTAACCTATGCCTTTTTAAGCTAATTTGGTGAAAGTGAAACTATTTACTCGCGTGTGAAAAATGTAATACCAAAACAATAGCTTTTAAAGAAATCAGCTAAGTAAATGTTAATTGCAAAGATCAAGGAAACATAAAGCGAATTGCGTAAAATTTATGTTTTTTTTGTCAGAATCAAATACCAGCCAGATCTAATTGAAAATTCTGAATGTCTGCCTACAGGCACTCCAAATACGATCCACGAGTTGATCTGCCTATCGCCCATAAAACACTAAAAAGTTTTGCGTTTAGAAAGCGCACAGAAATACAGCCTGCTATATTTCCCACTTCGCTGAATACTTTAATCCGGCCGTATATTTATGCGACAGTTTTGCGGGTAAATAAGTCCCAACTCCTCCAGGTAGGTACCATTTGTTATAACTACTAAGTCCCGGGAGATCGCGGACTTCGACGAGACTTGCGCAATCTACAACTTTGTGTAAACCGATAAGTATTTGTACACAAAACCGTCAACAAACATCAGAAATTACGGAACTGCCATTCGGTTCAGTTTATTGATCTAACACTTGTATCATGAATATGCCATAAATAAAGCAAACAATAGGGTTTTGTATTAAAACCTGTCACCCTCTGATTGAGTCTAGATAAAATGGTTCTGATAAAATGCATACTTATCAGAAAAACATTTTATTTCATCACAATCATTTACATTGTTCAAACTTGCTGATATAGAATTTAATTAAATAAATCCTCAACCAGTAAATTTATAACTAAAACATTAGAAAAAATATACGAGTAAAGATGAGTCTTTTCCTTTTTTGTATTTTAAAAAGTGATAATTTCAGCACTAATGTATAAAATCAATCAAAGCTTTTATGAGTGCGACTTGCCATTGATCAAAGTGCTTGATTTCTTATAGGTACCTACTTTTACTAAACATGAAAGAAATCTGAAAATTCTACATGGATCGACGGAATATAACATTGAAGGTTATTTCCTTGAGTTTTTACAAGGGTTTTTATCTTTTTACGCTTCTCTGCCACCTCTCTGACGTCAACGACATCCACTTTTTCCCTTGTACACGTCAAAATAAGAAATAACAAAGATAGATCAGAACGTATCAGTACATTATCGATAATATTACTTACCTAAATGAAATAAACATAACAAAGATATTGTTTCACATTTATAACCAAATAAATACTCCGAATTGTAACTTTCCACGTTCCAGAAATCTATAAACATCCGCAAATCTGTATATTTGAAAACGTGCAGAAGCCATTGGAATTTAGCGAATAACATGATTACCAGTTCACCTACTACACTGCTTATTAGATTAGAAACGTGAAGGGTGTACTGTTAATTATTCACAAATTAAAAGACAGGCTAATGAAATTCTGCCTATAAGAATGATCGCGAAAACCGAACGGACTTAATAAAAATAAAATAGAATCACCACTGTAATCTCCAAGTACGGTTGACATCTTTTCAGATCTTCAGGCGCTCAGATCCTTGAAGATATCTAAAGGAGGTAATCAGAGGCACGTCCAAATATAACATTCCGTCTTAATTTAATTTGAAAACTATGAAGACGCGTTTAAAGAAATAGTTCAATAGTTAGAATCTCAAAGAGTATTTCATAGAAGTCGAGTTGAGACTTGTAAAACTGACAAAAACAAGCCCTTTACGAGTTTATTCGAAGTTGGGTCTTGCTTGGCTCGTATTTCTCGTACCTCCATCTCGTATTTCACAGTTTTGCAGTTTGTAGGTTTGGAAAGGATGCGTATTTATTCACAAAGTTTATTAAAATATGAAGACAAGAACTAAAGTTTTTATCAGTTGCATTACCAAAGTTACTCATATGAATTGAATTGTTCCATACCAGCTTTAGAACAAAATATAGGTATCCAAGAGACAACCTAGATATCCCAACAACTGAAAATTTAGACCATTCAGGTCTAAATTTAATAGACTATTTCAACAAATCGGAACACAAAATATAGTTAATTAACTACCGTGTAGGTACTTTCTGTCGCATAACCGGTTCCTTATATTTTTACCTATTTCCGTAATTAATTTTGAGTGAAATGTGCTAGCGAAACCAGCAATGCATCAATACTTAACAGACGTCTGTAAATGTTTACAATTAACATTAGAATTTCTCTAATTTGTGAATGTGAAACGAAAAAACTTTCCCCGAACGCCATCTATCCCGTCATTCCTAATTATGCGAATTAGCAAAGAAAATTAGTATCTTTGCAGAGAGAAATTCGGAGTAATTTCAAGAGTAACGAAGCTTTGTTACAAGCGAGCCATATTCATAGCCGAGAGTCCCGCAAATTGAATCTAATTGCCGCAACGAAGTGTTGAATCAGACCAGCGGTGCCGGCGCGGTGGCCCAAATTGTGCCTATTTACCCACTTAGGATCAGAATTTCTGAACACCCACAGACCACCTGTTTAAGAACATTTACGAAGCTGAACGCTCGCGTGTTACATCAGCTGTTATAGAGTCGGCCATCTTGTGAGATAACCGCTGAAATGTTCAGCCCGAATTGGATGAGCAAAGTTATTACAGTTTGCTTCGTGATGATAGTCTGGAGTCTGTAATTCAACTTATAATAACTAGCTTGATATCCGACTGGAAAATGCGGTTTGATTTTAGATTCTGTTTGTTATCTACCACACAATTAATATCATATTACCTTGATTGAATCATAATTAGCTTCAATCTATTTCCTGTTAGGTACGAGTTCGAAACAACTAAGTAAATGACCAAGTGCATTTACCACCAAAATATCTGGAATCTAACCCAAAGGGGAGAATTCAAGTTCACATTATGCCTTAATCAGCTTTTATAACGCAAGTAAATAAGTGAACCTGAATTATACCGAATTTTATACCGAATTTTCCGTGTTATCGGCTCAAGCTAGGCCGAAAAATGTAATAAAACTCAAATGGATATTTATTTACAACGCTGGCTGGACTAAGCCGCACGGTCCGCCGGTGCCTGTTGTGAAAGAGGCCGCACCACTGAAAGCGTGACAAAGCAATATTTTTTATTGCAAATCAATGCCATCCGATCGTTTTCCCGAACACACAAAACAAATTGCTAGTCGGCGAAAATCCCATCGAAGCTATTTTATACTAGGTTATACCTATGCGCCACGCCAGCCATGCGACATTTCACTGGCTCTTGCCAAGTATTCATTACCACTACTTTTGACCCTTTGCATTCGAATAAAGTTTTACTTTTGCAGCGAATCGGATTACAGACCTCATGCATACGGCATTTTATTTATTTTAACGCCACGAGCTTATTTTGTTTACGTATGTTCTAGTTTGAGTTCAAGTGTTTAGAAGAGCATATTAGGCTAATATAATGGTTTTCCAGTTTCTATTCTATTTCAGGACAAAATAACATAATTTCACAAGTCGTTTTCTTTTAGATATACTATTGTTTTCTATTTCGACATAATAAACGAGGAAATAGGAAAACATGGTCCCAAATTGATTGTGACGCGTCACGCCCTTCTATAGATACTCGCAGGTATCTTAAAAGAACAACCATTAGTTGGCAAGGTCTGTTATTACCCTCCATCGTAACGATTCGTGCCATATAATTCTGGGACAAAACAATTTTTGATACAAAACAATTAAAAAAAATACCCTTAAAGGATATAATAGTAATGGAAGTCTGTTGGCAATATAAACTAACAAAAATTTTGTTAAAAGACGATTGATCTTATTCCGTTCACGTTTCAATTTAAATAAGTGTAGGTAAATCTTAGAGTGATAAGTACTCTTTAAAGGGTAGCTTTGATACAATTTACGATTCAGGTAACGTGCGAAATGTCAAACTTAAATTAGCCACCGTGTTAATTGGTGTTTACGAATATGACACTTAGATGTGTAAAATATTGCCAACTATCCAAATGTTAAATTTTTAAGTTGTAAACTACGCTTTCTTAGGGTTCCGTACCCAAAGAATAAAAACGGGAGCCTATTATTAAGACTTCGCTGTCCGTCTGTCTGTTCGTCTATGCGTCTGTCTGTCACAGGGATGTATCTAATGAACCGTGAATATCTAGACAGTTCCAATTTTCACAGATGATGTATTTCCGTGGCCGCTTTAACAACAAATACTAAACACAGAATAAAATAAATATTTAAGTGGGGCTCCCATACAACAAACGTGTTTTTTGGCGTTTTTTATAGATAGTAACGTAATGATAATGGTACGGAACCCTTCATGTGCGAGTCCGACTCGCACTTGGCCGGTTTTTTTGAACTTTTGCACTAGCAGAAGATGAATGTTCGTATTTTAACTAACTAGTTAATTAGTGGTGTGGCCACCAGTATCAAGTGAATAAATGACGACAAAATAAAGACAATAAAGTAAGCCTTATTGTTATTGAAAATGATGAGATAATCTTATAAAAACAAATCACTTAATGAAAATTTTTTATTATAAGTCAAAAAAAATTTTGGTACCGTGCTGAGGTAAAAACTAAAAGAGAGATACTTTACATCAATCAAAATTATAAAAGGTTTAATCGTCAAGAATGGAAAAATAAATCTTAAAGCTCTTAATCCATTTCAGAAGATAAGATAATTGAAATTACTTAGTCTTATTACTTAATTAAAAAAAAAAGTTAAAAAAAAAACAATGTTAAAGTTCGTAAACAATAAACTCCGTTAAGGTGACTGTTAAATTTATGACAGCTCGCATTTTTTGTACTCGGTCGTATTCTGTGGCCGCACACTAAGAATAGTGCAAACGCACACATTGAAGCTACTTCACACTTCATTTACCAAGACTAAATAACTAGTCTTGATACTTGAAAATATTTGGTGCAATAGGTATGTCATATTTGTATAGGTAGGTATGTACTTAATAATTTTATAGGTTGCACTTGACAAAAAGAAAATAAATATAGAAAAAATTAATATATATTATAAGACAGGTTACAAATCGTAAAGAGCTACTACACAGTTACTAATATTTGACTGTGCAAAAAATATTTGTTAGGTACCTACTAATAAAATACATTATGACAAAACGGTAAGTATCGTTTTTTTACAAGCTCTTATTTAACTTGCAGTTTATGTACATATTTATGTATGTATGTTTGATAAGGTGGAATCTTGCAACTTAATTTTAAGCAGTTATCCCCAATCGATTGAGCTGAAATTTTGCATAAATAATATGGTGACAGCGAGTTGATCTGATGATGGAGTCAGGAGCTGTTCAACGGAACCCTTCACAAAATAGTCGAATTGAGGCAAAACTTTGCATACCTATCAATCTCAATGACAATGTAAAATTATGGTACTAGCGAGCTGGTCTGATGATGGAGGTCGGATGTAGCCATCGGAACTCCTCAATTACACAACATAACCACGTCGCGTTTGGGCTCGTTATTTTTATCTTGACGAGAACTAGAGCAGAAGACATTACAAAAGCTTGATTTAAAAAATATATTTTTAATAAAAAAACTTATTGTCATCTAAAATCGATGACGGCACCGTCAACGTTTCGAGTACCACTCACAGAAAGTTTTGAAAGTGAAATACTGATAAAATATGTAGGTATGCTTTTGAATATTGTGTGCGAGCTATGATCTCGAAGATCCATAGACCGCGCGTAGCGAGGGTCAACAAGTTCTGGAATTAAACAGTTATTGTAAAACTTTACTAAATAACCCTCCATAATATTTTCTTTCCAGAAAAATCATATATGAATTTGTAAATAGAGATGACCAACTCTTTTTAAAAATTCATATTTTCCATTGTATTTGTACTAAATGACATCACAAACCTGCAATACTTTTTAAGACCTATCCAAAGACATGAGGAGTATGCGAGAAAAAAAAACATCTGAAAATATGTATTTATTTCTACCACATTGTCGGCGTGACTAATGTATATTCATGCCAAATTACAGCTTTCCAGTACTAAGAATATCTGAGCTAAGCTGCGGACGAATGGACGAAAATGGCAAAACTATAAGGGTTTTTTGTGAACTACGAAACACTAAGGAGCACTTTCAGTATTTAGAATTAAACAATTTTTCAGGACACTTTATTTTTTTTTAACTATTTAATTATTTGCATCATGTACTTAAACTTAAGTATATGCCATCAAAAACAACTTGTAAAAATAAAAATAAAAAGCCAATTCTCGCAACGCAACTCAGTTTCTTTTTTTGTCTTTTTTTTGTTGGAACTATGCTCGTGTGTAGTAAACTTAACTTGTGAGATATTGTATAAGTAGCCTAAGATGACCAGAGATAATCTGTCGATGTCAGTCTCTCTTCCCTGTTCGCTTGTTACGGCTGGTCGTGTTCTATATCTCTACAATAAAGTATCCATATATATCACCCAGATCGTGTATATGTATAATTTAACCAAAAACCCATCAGTTCTTCTATCGTAAAAAGTTGTGAGATTTCAATGTCTGTCTGTCTAAAAAACTGTGCCGCTTTTTTGCTTGACTTGGCGGGGGCACTACCGTGCCCCCAGATAAACCTTGCTTTGATAATAACAAATACCGACCTTTTTAGAAGGTTCAACATTTTTGGTTCAATGCGTATCGTATCATTCGTCAGTCATTCATCAGTCGTCAAAATTGATTAATGCTAGATTTGTTGCACACCAGCACTCGGAGTCTTTTTATAGTTTTGAGGATATTTTTAAATTAAAAATAGCCTATTTATAAGGTTGAGGTATATTTACATCGACAGCAAATTTCAATTTCATCCGTTTAGTCGTTTAGGTCTGATTGAGGTACAAACATCCAAACATACTTAACATCCGCACAAACTTTTAGATTTATAATATTAAAGGTAGATAAATAATAATTATAAATTATATTCATAATCTGAAATTTATGTAATTTTTCTAAATCCAATTATAAATAAAGTATCATTTTTTTCCATCCATGTATAAAAAAACACGCTTGGTAATATAGGGTAGATTGGGTCTAAGCGATACAGGTAAGGATCATGGTACCTTAGAACTTTCATTTCAAAACAGAAATGTATCAAATCAACATTTATATTTATTTAATAGGACTAATTAGGGACACTTCCAAAACCACAGCAAAAGACGTTGTCCAGAAAGTATTATCACTAAAATGGAAATAGGCCGGGCACATACAAAGATTACAAAATGAGAGGTGATCTAAAACAATTATGAATTGGGACCCAATACATAAAAAACGAAGAAGAGGAAGGCCTGCTATGCGATGGGATGATGACATCGTGAAAGTAGCAGGCAAAACATGGAGCAGAGCCGCTAGAGATCGGGAAAAATGGATAGAGCTGGAGGAGGCTTTTACCGCTGAAAGCGGTCCTTACACATAATTTTATATACCTATGCATAGATACATATTTAAGTTAATTTTATATTGTGCAAGGAAATAAAAGCTTTTATTATTTATTATTAATTAGGGACACAACCAGGTTCACATTTTCCTGAAATTTAATATTTTTATTAAAATAACAATCAAATACGAAACATCGGCTTATTTCGATTTTGCTCCGACGCGACGTATGCAAAAAGGTAAAACCGTATACTATTATCATATTGTTTCGAAACCAAACTCGATGAAACGCATCTTCTACAAAATAAAACCATCCAACTCTTTCAACAAACCATGCATTGTACCTAACCTTCATCTGTGTGGCTTGCACTAAATTCTTCAAGGCAATATATTATACAAATGTTATCATTAGTTTTGCATGTCCAGTATTTTACCCCGGTATACCATTATGTAAGACCTCCTCTAAATTCGAAGAAAAATGTGACGTGGACGTGCTTCCCCGAGCGCGTCTGAGCGCTAACTGACGTGCCGACTTGAGGTGAATGTGAGTTTTGTATGGAAAAAATGTATGGAGAAGTTTTATTGCATTTTATATTGTTCATAAATGAAAAAGTAAATTATTTGAAAACAAGATAATGCCACGCGGTATAGAGAAATATAAAATCTACAATTTCGTATTATTTTCAAATAAAAATATGCTGTGGGTCTAAAGATATTGGTACCTAACCAGACCCCATTTTTCGACATTTTCAGCGGTTCTTGCGACGGTAAAAACGTATTTTTTTGAAAATGTTGTATAGAACTGGCCAGTTTTTATTATCTACTATTAAAGATGAATATATTATCAGTAATTTTGTATCATTATATCCTCACAACTGTGATTCCTGGTTTTTAAATCGGTACCTGAAAATCATTGAAATACGTGTGTGGGTGTGAGCCGGGCCTTAAAAGATATATATAATGTAGTATCTTTGCCGGAATCAAATGATAATAATAAGAATATGGAGTATTTTAAATCTTCTCAAATAACTGGAACTATTTTTTCTCAATGAATATTTCTTTCAACGATGGGAAATAACTTAACTTTTTAAAAGGTTCTCATCATCATCAGAACATCAAGCTGCATCTCAAGGCTATTAGAAAGTAGATACTCAGATTTATTCGTCAAATGTCGTGATATTCGAGATATAGGGAACAAATTATTATCAAATTATGCCTTATACTTCCTCCATTGTCATCGCGATTAACTTCAATTTGAGTACGATTTAGGTTGAACTTCTTTCATTAATTGAATTAACCTCGTAACTTCTTTCGTCGGAGTCTAATGGTCACGTCATTCCATAGGCCATTCTCATTTATTGAGATCAATTAGCTAGGGCATTGGAGGGTCGCCCGTGTTCATAAATCATTTATGTTTGGTGTCGATAGCTGTCTTGACAAGGGGACTTAGGATAAACCTTCGATAAAATCTTCTTATTACACAGTATTGTTTACTTTTTCTTAGTTAGTAGTGTCTAATTTCAAATCTCTAAAACACTCAACAATTCTCTGCTGCCGATTTTCTATATATATTTTAGAATTTAATCATCAAGTAGAAGTATCATCAGGTACAAGTTTGTCATCACTTTAGCACTTCAATATACCTACAATGACTCTGTTTTAAAAGTTTTTACACAAGCCTTCGTTTATAATGGTGGTAATTCTAGCATAACGAGCTAGTTGTTCGGTCATCTGCCCGTCTACATTTGCGCAACCACCAACCGTGAAAAAAGTCATCCATAAACATCAAGCTTCAAACCGCGTAGAGGGCAAATCATTTGTTTCAAGTTTTAAGTAGATCTGGCGTCATTGTGGGACTGCGTCGTAGACTGAAATTACGTCAGACACTTTGTGGTGCATCTAGAGATTGGTTCTGATTTTAATAGAATTTGTTCAATATAAACTAATCCCTGGAAATCTGAGAGGATGCTTACTGAGCTTGACGATTACAGTCGTGATCTTATTTCAGCTAGATAAATTGATCTCAAAAAAATTAAATATTCAATTCGTAAATTCAGCGTAAAGCTATCAGAACTTATGATTCCGCGTCTAATTTACCTAGCTAGTCTATATGAATAGGTAGTTTAATATGAACATGACCAATTTAAGCAACAAAAAATATACGCATATATTTTGCAAAGCAGCCGATTCTTGTGCAGCGTTTGCAGATATTCATGTTATAATGACTCCTTTGTGCCAAATTCGGGCAGCAACTAGCAACCAGGCGATTTATCGTAATTTTTTCCACGTCGGTGGTCACGCAAACAGGCGACAATCAAGAAAGACAGTAGCAAAGTTACTTGTTCAATGATCGTTGCACAATTCATCAGCTTTCTCTTGTCGTGAAACTGGTGGCAGTGGCCATTTGATACGGTTTTTGTTGCCTGTTTCAACTCGAGCAAGTTAATTATTTTTATCTGCTGTGATACCGCCTCTCACATTTCACTTATTATGATCAAGGTAGATGCTGTTCCGTCGAGTGCTCTCGAAGCATGGTATTATCATTGTTGTCTTTTTGTTTGAATTGGTACAAAACACAGAGGTTTCGAAAAGTTCTCCGCTGTCAGCACTGTGATATCAACGGATGCTATTGTCATGGGTCCGCTTTTGTGACTTATGCGTATCAAATAGCTGACGTCAATTTTTTAAATTTTCTCTTAGCTTTAAATTTTATTTTAACAATCAAATTGAAGTTTTTAAATTTTTTTATTCCAATAATATTACTTTTATGTTTTTCGTATAAGATTCTAGTTTGATTACTTACCAATGGCTATAAACAATATTAATGGTATTTTTTTGTAAATTACCGGCCTTTACCGGCTAGACCTATACCATTTGTTTTTTCCCATTAATTTCACACTTTTGTATACAATGATCAATATTCACGCTTTGTTAGGCTTATCTAAAGCGGCGCAAACAATTAACGGATCATAAACTCATCTCACGCTGCTAACAAGAGCATAGCGCTTTTAAAACTTTGCTAGTAGACATCATAAATAAACTATTGAAACTTGTGCGTCTGGAGCAAGTTACCAACTTGATTTTCCGGTAGTGCCTTCGTGGGAAACATAGGTAATAAAAGTGAAATTAAAACGTGCGAACAAGTGCATCTACTAATATTTCGTATCCGGCTGCCTTTTTTTTCAAACAATGCTCTCCTTTACCTAGAAAACAATAGCACATCTCACAGACACACACACTGCTCTCGTCGGAAAACGCACATGCACAATTTTCCGAACACCGGTTACGGACACTGCGTCGGTCGCGTCAGAGCAAAGGGCGGCACATACAAGCGCTGCCTCTGCGCGCGATAGACTGACGGCTTTCGGGCAGAGTCGCGCGCGAGCGGGACGCGCGGCGGGCGTGCCAACACTCTGCGCGCGCATACTACCTCTCACTCAAACCCGCCGCTACATACGTATATTCGTCTCTTCCCTACACGCTCTAGCACACCTTTCGTTTCCAAGACAGGTGTTCCTGTCACTGTGTGCGTCCGGACACATAGCTATCCATGTGTGCGCGCTTCCTGCGGCGGCGGCGGATCGTTTTTTATGCCCGGCAGAAATTATAAAAAAGTAAATGGAGGGAAAATTAAATGAAACGTTTACAATGAAGCGTTTTCCTGTGCGCTTTCAATGATTCAGTGTGCGCTATTTTTCTGGTTGGGTATCACCGGTGGTTGCGATTAGCGAGCTTTTTACGGGTGTTTGAGTGATGTAGGCGGGCGTAATTAGGCACGGGTAAAGGTACATTGATTGCGGTGACGCGGCTTTGTGGGAAAGATCGATATTTTTGTATGGCAGGTGGCACGCGACGTGTCCGGCCCGTGCGTCCGTGGATGAGTAAGCGCGTATCGATCCACACGCCAACTTTCGACCCTAGTTTATGGCGGGCACAGTAACTTAAAACAGAAATTTATCGAGAACGCTCTAACTGAACGTCAATGCTTGCCCAAGCCCAAGAAGTCGATGTAAGTTCCATAAAAGCAAAATATGTAGACTGCTAGGAGACAAGACGACGAGAGTCGATAAATATTATGCCAATAAAACTTATCGTAACAAGCAACCGCTGTTCCATTTCGTAGACATAAAGACACGAGTAAAAGCCTCTTATTATATTAAAGCGTTACGTCTTCAAATATCAATCGTGACAAATTCAAAAACAAAAATGTTTGAACATCTCGAAATCACCTCAAAGTCAGTTTTATTTTTAAGAGATCCAATTATTCAAATTACTAATACTTTTGTAATTAGCAGGAGAATAAGGCCTTGTGGCCGATTAATAAAGACCAGCGTGGTCAAAGCATTCAGTACCGACACTACCAACTAAAGAATACCAATATCCATAGACTAGACACCCCATCATAACTAACGTAACAAAGCCAAATAGGACGCGGGAAATTAATCTGTTCCACAACAAAAGGCGAGTACCTACTCTTACTGCGCTTCTTCTAAAATCGCTGGCATCTTTGCCATTAATCTTTCAGACCCGGATTTGCTACAAAACTCTGAGCCATTAGATCATGACTAATGTATTATGATCATCACTTGCTGTAAGATATCCATAGTATGCACATCGTAGGCTCCATCTTAAATTATAAAACTCTTGCGTTATTGACTGGCTGACTGACTGACTGATTTATCATACTTAGCACAGCCTAAACAATCGGTCCAACGAACTTGATATTTGAAGGGTATTTTTTTGGTGCGGGTGCACTAAGAAAGGAATTCCCCAAATTCAACCCCTAAGGAGCTGCAGAGGTCGAAATCCGTTTAAAAATAACTTCACGTGAACTAAGTTGCTAGGGTTTTCACTAGTATAAAATGCCATGATCTAATATAAAGTTAACGGTATTAATGGTTATTTTTCAAACTATCGTGATTAGTAGGCATAACTATAGATATTGACACGGGTCTTTATCACGTAATGACTGCATTCTGCCCGCGACCATGGCTATTTTAACATAGTCGAAACGTCGGGAAAGTAAATTAAAGGTAATTACGTGATAAAGACCTGTGTCAAAATCTAAAGTTATGGTATTAATGGTCTAGCAATAATGAAAAGTCAATAATACAATGAAAAGACAATAATACTGTGAACTAGAACTAATAAAATAGCACTAAAAATGGTTTAGGCTGAAGGTACCTACTAAATAAAAGTTGTAATTTTGATTGGACAGGCTATAAATTTAGCTAACATGTAATATATCTTACTGCGTGACCTAGCTTCAGCTTCCTCTATTTAAAGTTTTAGGTCAAGACCGAATACCATTCTAGATTTTAATGTATTTTGTTTGCATTCACTTTTAGGAATTGTTTGTCAGCTACGAGTAAGTTGCTTTATTTTCCTTTTTGGAAAGTTCTATGTTACACATATATAATAATATAGGAGAAAAAAAAACGGAAAAGAGTATCGGCAGTATTTTGAGATAAATCATAAAATTTATATTCCAGGATTTGCTTCTAGATAAATTGACAAATATGGTAACAGGGGCCGCAAATCTGAAACGGTTAGTCTAGTCATATTTACATAATCGCATGCAATGTGTAGAAATTTCGAACATTGACTATGATAAAAAGCTAAAGCCGATCAGATCCATATATAAAAGACATAGGTGACTGAGGCTTTCCCCAAGGTAGTCTATTGGGACCTTAGTTGTTTCTCTTTTACAATAATAAATTCCTTGAAATGCAATTGTTGGCGTACCATCTCCGGACTCGTATAAACACATTTTTTACAGACTAAAGTTACTTGCGCATGTTAATTTTTGAAGTTGCTAAATTTGTAAAATAGCATTTTGCATCATTTATACCTACAGCGCGTGATATTTGCCAAACATAATGTAAGGTATAAGAACAATATAAGTTTCCGTATTAGTAATAGCATGTTTTAAAATTTTGACAATGTCTTCATCGAAGATCATGGAGATGTTCTTTTATGTCTACGTTTTCAAGAATTACTTTGCGCCAAAAATTACAAATCTGATATCAAAAAAATAAAATTTTATTGTGAAATTTACAAAGAACAATATCACAGGCCAAATGCGTTTCAGATTTTGTGTAAGGTTTCGTTATGAATTAAATTAAATAAATAACACCTAACACTCACATAATCAATCTTGATCTAGGTACTAGTATTACCTGGGTATGTACCTAAGTGAACCATATGCAGACGCACTGAACCATCGCTGTAAGGGTTTTTTGTCGGACTGTCGAATCCTAAAAAAACATTATTCAACCACATACCCACAATTAATCTCTTTTTATCCTCTAAAGAGACAAGTTTACGGCCATTCATGCAATATATTAAATGCCTGTGCGTATACTGATGCTAGAAGATTTCTACTACAACGATTTAGTTTCATTTTCTAGGACTTCATGATATACTATTTTGTATCACTACGTTTTGTTTTAGCCGTGTTGGCCGAGTGGGATGTACCTTGACTTTCAATCTGAAGGTCGTAGCTTCGAATCCCGGCGTGCATCAATGGATTTTTCTGTTCGAAAATTTATATCCGCATCAAAAACACGTGCTTACAACGGTATAGGAAAACATCGTGAGGAAACCAGTTAGTGTTCTTATAAGCGGCGATGGGCTTGCAACCTGTCACGTATGGAATGCTAACTACTGCAAAATGTGGGCATGTGCCAAATATAATGTTTGGACGTGGCTCTGACTACCCCCACTAGACATCATTAAAGGATCTAAGCGTCTGGAGATCTGAGAGGATGTCTACCGTACTTGGGGATTACAGTTGTGATATATAGACATACATATATATTTTATGATAGTAGTTCATGCTAACCCCCTAGTGCTGTTTAGTGGTACCAAAGGTATAGGTGGTTTCTTTTTCTACCGTATAGGTATACCTTTCTTGCCTATACTACGATCTCTAATCAATTGTTCGATTTATCAGTCAATCACTACATAGTATAAAGCAAAGTCGCTTTCCGCTTCCCGCGTCTGTATGTAATATGTATGTATGTATGTATGTATGTTTGCTTATATCTTTAAAACTACACAACGGATTTTGATGCGGTTTTTTTTAATAAATAGAGTGATTCAAGAGGAAGGTTTATATGTATAATACATGCATAATATAGTAGAGAAATACTGATAATTTTAGAGGTTTCTAATGTGATGTCGTAAATAAACACATTTTTTTGCGCTTACATTGCAAATGCTGGCTGAACCCCACGAGATATATCAAAATAATGTACTACAGTATATATATAAGGTGTACAACCTTAAAAACGTCTACAAAAAAGTCAACGATGGTATTAGAAATGTCTTACGCACAGCGAAGCGGGCACGGGTCAGCTAGTGAAATATATACGTCAAGTAAATTGTAACTTAGAATGCAAAATGAAACTCAAAGCGAGAATTTATCTTTGACGTCTTTATACAGAACGTTTTCTTATTCGTTTGTTTACCGAGTTTGTTTATTAACAGTTAAGCAAAGAAGCTTTCAGCCAACTAATGTACTTTAGTAGGTAATAAGACGAACCTAGACTAAGCTTCTACATCTTATAATAGTTTTCACGAACGAAACAAAAGATGAAACTATTAAGATGTCTTAAAAACTACAGGGATCGTCACTAATGGCATTTTAATTTATAATAACAGAACCGGTGTGGTGACTCCTTTCGTTACAAGATAAATTTTATTTTAATTTAAAAATGTTATAAACGTGATATGCAAAAAAATAATAATAATAGGATCACGACTGTAATCCCCAAGTACGGTAGACATCCTCTCAGATCTCCAGACGTCTAATGGGGGTAGTCAGAGGCACATCCAAACATTATATTTGGCACATGCCCACATTTTGGAGTAGATTTTTAGAATCGCAGAATGGTAACTTATCGAGGATTCATAACGCAATGCGTGAATTCAAGTGTAATTTGGTTCAATAACGACAGTAATAATGAAATCTTATAATCCGTAAGAACTTTAGAAATCACACATCTATATCACTACATAGTATAAAAGCAAAGTCGCTTCCCGCTTCCCGCGTCTGTATGTATGCTTATATCTTTAAAACTACACAACGGATTTTGATGCGGTTTTTTTAATAGATAGAGTGATTCAGGAGGAAGGTTTATATGTATAATTACATGCTTAATATATTAGAGAACCACTGATAATATTAAGATTTCTAACATGAAGTCGTAAATAAACACATTTTTTTGCGCTTACATTGCAAACGCTGGCTGAACTCTACGAGATAGATCAAAATAATGTACTAAATATTGTATACCTTAAAAAGGTCTACAAAAAAGTCCGCGATGGTATATGTTTATCTCTTAGGGATAACCCACATTAAGGCCCGGCTCACACCCACACACGTATTTCAATGATTTTCAGGTACCGATTTAAAAACCAGGAATCACAATTGTGAGGATATAATGATACAAAATTACTGATAATATATTCATGTTTAATAGTAGATAATAAAAACTGGCCAGTTCTATACAACATTTTCAAAAAAATACGTTTTTACCGTCGCAAGAACCGCTGAAAATGTCGAAAAATGGGGTCTGGTTAGGTACCAATATCTTTAGACCCACAGCATATTTTTATTTGAAAATAATACGAAATTGTAGATTTTATATTTCTCTATACCGCGTGGCATTATCTTGTTTTCAAATAATTTACTTTTTCATTTATGAACAATATAAAATGCAATAAAACTTATCCATACATTTTTTCCATACAAAACTCACATTCACCTCAAGTCGGCACGTCAGTCAGCGCTCAGACGCGCTCGGGGAAGCACGTCCACGTCACATTTTTCTTCGAATTTAGGGGAAGTCTGACATAACCGGATACTGGGGTAAAATAGTGGACATGCAAAACTAATGATAACATTTGTATAATATATTGCCTTGACGAATTTGGTGCAAGCCACACAGATGAAGGTTAGGTACAATGCATGAGTTGTAAGGGCTGGGCTCATGTACACTGTACAGACTATGAAAGAGTTGGATGTTTTTTTTGTAGAAGATGCGTTACATCGAGTTACGTTTCGAAACAGTATGATAATAGTTTACGGTTTTACCTTTTTGCATACGTCGCGTTGGAGCAAAATCGAAATAAGCAGATGTTTCGTATTTGATTGTTATTTTAATAAAAATATTAAATTTCAGAAAAATGTGAACCTGTTTGTGTCCCTAATTAGTCCTACTAAATAAAAATAAATAATGATTTGATACATTTCTGTTTTGAAATGAAAGTTCTAAAAAGGTACCATGACCCTTAGTACGGTTTTAACCCGGCCTCCCCTATATTACCAAGCGTGTTTTTTTATACATGGATGGAAAAAATTGATACTTTATCTGAACAAAATGCGAAAAATTACCTGAATTTTCGATTACGAATATAATTTATATTTATTATCCATCTACATTTAATATTATAAATCTGATTTGTTTGTGCGGATGTTAGGTATGTTTGGATGTTTGTACCTCAATCAGACTTAAACGACTAAACGGATGAAATTGAAATTTGCTGTCGATGTAAATATACCCCTAGCTTATAAATATGCTATTTTTAATTTAAAAACATCCCCAAAACTATAAAAAGACTCCGAGTGCTGGTGTGCAACAAATCTAGCATTAATCAATTTTGACGACTGATGAATGACTGACGAATGATACGATACGCATTGAACCAAAAATGTTGAACCTTCTAAAAAGGTCGGTATTTGTTATTATCAAGGCAAGGTTTATCTGGAGGCACGGTAGTGCCCCCGCCAAGTTAAGCAAAAAAGCGGCACAGTCGTACCATTCTTTTCTCGAAACAGTTCAGGTCATTTTTTGGACAGACAGACAGACATTGAAATCTCACAACTTTTTACGATAGAAGAACTGAGTTGCGTTGCGAGAATTGGCTTTTTATTTTAATTTTTACAAGTTGTTTTTGATGGCATATACTTAAGTTGTACATGATGCAAATAATTAAATATTAAAAAAATAATAAAGTGTCCTGAAAAATTGTTTAATTCGAAATACTGAAAGTGCTCTTTAGTGTTTCGTAGTTTACAAAAAACCCTTATAGTTTTGCCATTTCCGTCCATTCGTCCGCAGCTTAGCTCAGATACTCTTAATACTAGAAAGCTGTAATTTGGCATGAATATACTAGTCACGCCGACAATGTGGTAGAAATAAATATATATTTTCAGATGTTTTTTTTTTCTCGCATACTCTCTCCATGTCTTTGGATAGGTCTTAAAAAGTATTGCGGGTTTGTGATGTCATTTAGTATAAATACAATGGAAAATATGAATTTGTAAAAAGAGCAGCTGGTCATCTCTTTTTCTGGAAAGAAAATATTATGGAAGATTATTTAGTAAAGTTTTACAATAACTGTTTAATTCCAGAACTTGTTGACCCTCGCTACGCGCTGTCTATGGATCTTCGAGATCATAGCTCGCACACAATATTCAAAAGCATACCTACATATTTTATCAGTATTTCACTTTCAAAACTTTCTGTGAGTGGTACTCGAAACGTTGACGGTGCCGTCATCGATTTTAGATGACAATAAGTTTTTTTATTAAAAATATATTTTTTAAATCAAGCTTTTGTAAATTCTTGTGCTCTAGTTCTCGTCAAGATAAAAATAACGAGCCCAAACGCGACGTGGTTATGTTGTGTAGTTGAGGAGTTCCGATGGCTACATCCGACCTCCATCATCAGACCAGGTAAATAGATATGCAAAGTTTTGCCTCAATTCGACTATTTAGTGAAGAGTTCCGTTGAACAGCTCCTGACTCCATCATCAGATCAGCTCGCTGTCACCATATTATGTATGCAAAATTTCAGCTCAATCGATTGGGGATAACTGCTTAAAATTAAGTTGCAAGATTACACCTTATCAAACATAGATACATAAATATGTACATAAACTGCAAGTTAAATAAGAGCTTATAAAAAAACGATACTTACCGTTTTGTCATAATGTATTTTATTAGTAGGTATAGGTACCTAACAAATATTTTTTGCACAGTCAAATATTAGTAACTGTGTAGTAGCACTTTACGATTTGTAACCTGTCTTATAATATATATTAATTTTTTCTATATTTATTTTCTTTTTGTCAAGTGCAACCTATAAAATTATTAAGTACATACCTACCTATACAAATATGACATACCTTATGCACCAAATATTTTCAAGTATCAAGACTAGTTATTTAGTCTTGGTAAATGAAGTGTGAAGTAGCTTCAATGTGTGCGTTTGCACTATTTGTAGTGTGCGGCCACAGAATACGGAAAAGTACAAAAAATGCGAGCTGTCATATTTGAAACAGCCGCCTTAATCAATTTCTATCCTTTACTTTTTTCCACTTTTTATTTTTATTTTAAATGCTGTTAACGAGTATACAAAGACATTCTGTAATATATTTCGGTATCAGCTTTGCACCCGTGCGAAGCCGGGGCGGGTAGCTAGTAGTTGAATTTAGGGATTGTCTAATTTTCCGAAATTGATTTCGAATGCTTTAAGAAGTATGTGTTCCCACCCATACTTCTTAAAGCTTTCGGGCACTTGCTCGCAAAGGCATTCGAAATCAATTTCGGAAAATTAGACAATCCCTAAATTCAACTACGGCAACAAAGACCGTCCCCTTTCAATGGTACAAACCGAGTTAGTAGAAGGCATAACGCTCACCAAACTGAGTTATGTAGCGGTATAAAGCTTAGTTTTCACCAGACTGCTACGTCTGCTACGCGGTGCTACGAATACGCCAATTGGATTAGTGGACTGTCCGTGTGAGAGAATTCCAAGATACTATACAAGTATCTTCATAAGTTTGTTTAGAAACCTTTGCGTCATTTTTTTTGTTAAGATCGTTTTTTTCTCAATAACCGCAAAACATACAGTTTTGTTTTTTATAACAAAGATAACTTATGGATATAATCTAGATAAATTATAGACAAAAACACGATTAGTGAAACTTTTCTCGATAGATTTATTTTCCAAAGTTGGCTCTTAAAAAACCTTTCCTTTTTAATCAAAACTATGAATTGCTAAACAGTTAATTATAATTCGTTAGATAAAAATGATACTGGCTAAGTAAATTATAGACAGTTTCTTTTTAAGTTTGATGGTTTTCAAGATAATGCAGTTTTATCACTTTTTCCGTCTTATTCGGGTAGACTCAGCCCATACAAATAAACAAAAATTTCACATATCATCTTAATACGGCTACGGTGGTGTCGCGGGCTGAATCGCAAAAGATACGGGTTCGATCCTCGCACGTGATAAACTTATGCATGATCTACGAATATTTATCATGTCTGGGTGTGGTACTATAATACTCATAATTTCTAACTGTTAGATGTTATTTATATATTTATCTAATTGCGATTTCGAAACGTTTAGGTTGATTCTCACAAATTCTCTGTAATTTATTGATTGTATCTAGATTAATAGGTCGGTTATGTTAAAAATCAATAATTCTGAAGGTAGTTAATACTCCTGTAAGTTTACATTTTATTGTCTAGGTGGTATCTAGTCGCAATATTAATTTCATTTGTTATTAGCATCTGCACATTTAAATCGCGTAGTACACGGTCAAAAACCAAAAAGCTAGTCCAGGTACATCTTTATCTATTCTATTTTTTCATTGAAATCGATTCAGTTTTTACTGCGTGAAAAATGGTGTCATCTAAACGGAGTAGGTGTAGGTACACAACGATAGCACATAACGCTCAGTGTTCACTAGATACACATAATACCTACCACCACGTGGTGCTAAGGATAATCGGGTCAGCGGAAAGTCACGAAGGTGAGCTGTATCAAAGCAACGTTCAGTGACCATTGCGCACTTACCCTCGTACCTATTCAAGAACGACACTATGAGAACACGCACCAACAGTGGACGAAATCTTTTTTCATAAAAACCACTTTATGTGTTGTGCGACACTGCATAGTGTGACTAGAGGCACATTGTCGTGTGCCTCTAGCCAAAGTTGAGCTCTAAAGGCACACGGTAGCGTGCGCCATAGTGCCGCTCAACACATAAAGTGATTTTTATGAAAAAAGATTTCGTCCACTGTGGGTGCGTGTTCTCATAGTGTCGTTCTTGAATACGAGAGTTAGTCTCGGGTTCCTATACAGACGGTGTTATTGACGGACGGCCGTAGCAAACGGCCGTCACCTAAACAAAACAAGTTAAGTTTAGACAGGCATAAAACTCTACTCGTAAGACCTCTACTTTCGATCGATTTTTTTTTACACGCTAATTTTAAACTCGGTAGTCTTTTTAAACTTTGTTATTTTATATGATAGATATGTTTGCTAAATTGTGACAGTTTTGTAACTATCTATTGCATAAAATGTAGGGCTAAAATGCTACTGTAGGTTCTATAAAAAGGCTATGGATTCTGAAAATATAATAATACTAGCGACCCGCCCCGGCTTCGCACGGGTAGCATGTTATTATACATATAAACATTCCTCCTGAATCACTCTATCTATTAAAAAAAACCGCATTAAAATCCGTTGTGTAGTTTTAAAGATATAAGCAAACATACATACATACAGACGCGGGAAGCGGCAAGCGACTTTGCTTTATACTATGTAGTGATAGTGATAAAAAAGTAATTTAATGATACTTACGTCGTGTCCTTTTCCTACATAAAGTGGGGTCGGCAAAACTTGTTTGTTAAGAAGGAGATTTGGCTAATGTTTTACAATCGGCCGCCTGTTTGACGTCAAACCTCTTTGGGAATATCAACAGTTAATTATACCTATTGGTTATCACAATATTGTAGAATTGTACCCGTCCGAATAGGCGACCGTTCGCTGACGGTCAAGAACTACGAATACATACCACAAGACCGGGGCTTTACTCGGACGCGCCACAAACGCAAAGGTTTATGCTGATTCAAGGAGAGTGAGTCAGATTGATGTTGGCGTAGTGCGACGATAATTTGACTCTGTAAAATAACTTGTGATGCAGCCTACACTGGCAGAAGTCGTTTATTCTCTCGCCGTCAGTAAAAAAACATTTATAATAATAATAAGCCATTAATTTCCCAAATATAATTATATAATTTCATATTGACACTTAAAAATCAATAAAGTAATTGATAAGTAATAAATCATAAAAACATTTAATTATTGTGGGATGTAAATTTTTGGACAACGACCTCCTCTATTCTAGTTCATTCGTCTCAGTCTTGTACTAGTCTCATCCATGTGATGCCAGCTACCTAGTAAAAAACATTACCTTTTCTAAAAACCTTTTCGTAAAGGCGGTTTATTATATAACTCGACATTAGCCATATACCCCTTATGCATTGAGCTTTTCAATAGATCGCCTTGGGGTTACTAAAGGGGGATATAAAAGCCATTACGAGCGTTAAATGCGGTGCTTGCAGCGATAGGCTCGAAACCTGTCACGTATGGAACGCTAACTACAGCAAAATGTAGGCATGTGCCAAATGTTATTTTTAAACGTGCCTCTGACTACCCTCTTCGGACATCTTCAAGGATCTAAGCGCTTGGAGATCTGAGAGATCTGAGAGATGTTAGATCTACCTAGCTTAGGGTATACAACGTGTTACACAATACCCTGTAAAAAATATGATTAATTATAATTTTGCCAAATAATTGTCTAATTTAATAGTTTTCTCTATTTTTTATTCATAAATGTTTTTTTTGCGTTACTACGGTTCTTAAATATTGTGAATGGACTCGTTATAAGGCCCCATTTAACCTCCTTTCAGCTTTACAGGTAGTTTTGTAACACCCTGTATATTTAGTCGTGAATGAATTAATAAATAAATGAAAATGCTATATTGCCAATAATAAAAAATAACAATGTTAGAAACTTAAACTAGGTAGAACAAACTGTACAATGGGCGGTCTTATCGATTGAAATAAATATTTTTTTTAAATATTGGCGGACTTTACACACAACGCCGTCTTGCCCCAAACTAAGCAAAGCTTGTACTATGGAAACCAGATAACTAGTAGAATACTTATATACTTTTTTTTGTAAATACATACTTATTATACATAGTAACACCCAGACACAGAACAAACATCTATGTTCATCACACAAATATTTGCCCTGGGTGGGGATCGAACCCACAACCTACAGCGCAGAAGGCAGAGTTACTACCAACTGAGCTGTGAAGCCTGCCGGTCTAATTATTTGCTATCAAAAAATTACAAAAAATCGTTGATCGTTCAGGCAGATAGAAAATCATTCTAACTTCGTTATAGCACTACAAAGTAGTGACTACTTTGTAGTTGTATTATTCTAAGTTCTAGATGATTGCGTTGACAAGCTGGAATACTAATTCCAACATTCCAGAACTGTCCAAACAGTATTGTAAAGCATTTCAACAAACAAGATGTTCGCACTCTGCCGAATATCTAAACAGACACATCTGACAGCTGGTTCACTGCAAACAGATGGTATAGTTTATTGCAGCTAATACCTACCTACAAACAATAATGTTCACAAGTTTAACTTTACAAGCTCTTGTATTATACAAAAGCTTAGAAGCTAGACTTGAGAGTTTAAGACGAGGAATACATTTTTTCGATAAATGCAGAATATTTTTTTTCTCAATAACCGCAAAATATACCGTTTTATTTTTTATGACAAAGATAACTTAATGATTTAATCTAAATAAATTAAATACAGAAATACGATTGGTGAAACTTTTCTCTATAAATTTATAATAACACTATTTTCGTTATTACTCAAAATTATGAACAACTAAACAGTTCATTTTCATATAATTCGTTAGATAATAATACTAACTTCATAAATGAAGTTTCTTTCTAAGTTTAATGATTATCAAGATAATGCTCAAGATATTTTATCACTTTTTTCCGTCTTATCCGGGTAGAATCAGCCCATACAAAAAACCAAAAATTTCACATATCACCTTAAGAATATTAAGTTATATGAAACAATTCACCAGGTAGGTATGCTCAACTACCCAGACTGCAGAGCATTTCTCTAACCCGCTAAAGTACACAAGACTGTTTCACGATTCGCGAGACATTGTCATCATAATCATCTGAGGTATTTAGCATCGGGACGCGAAGTATTGCCTTTTATGCCGTACAATAAACCCATCAATAAATCTCACGAATTGATTTTGACACAGTTCACGTTGTCTGTCAAGTTCCGATTACAATATATTAACATGATGATCGCGATCTGATCGACGACGAAGACAAATGGTAGAAAACGGAGCTATTTAATATTGAAAAAAAAATGATTTATATAGAAAAGAGGAATAATTAAAGTTATTTCCTAGTCATAAAATAATATTTGTGTCAAATTGAATATATATATTTTTTAAGTTACTTACCTATAATTGGGATTCCGTGAATTTTCAAAAAAATCAAACAGTGTACAGCATGTTTTACTATTGACGAAATTAATTAAATGCGTTTTGAGCTCAATAATAATAATCTCTTACATTCTTGAGTAGGTACCACATAATGATGTAGATTATTAATAATTATGCATGTTGCAAAACATTTGGGAAAAGAACAGCGTGTGGTTTCGATATTGTTCGGTCGCGGTAGGTTGGTCCAGTTGCGGAACGTTCATTCATAATAGTATTTCGTTACGGGCAGATGTTGAAGCACTTAGCGGCTGCGTTTTATTATGAATAGCAACGGAACTAGTATTTTGCGGTTTCCCTGCGGAGGCAGACGCAAATTAATGCCCGGGCTTTCAGCTAGAAATTAATGTAATGCACCTAGGTTACGTAGCCAAATTGTTGGCATTCAGTAAATTTCACAGCGCACCGGGTCACGGTACCTACCTAATTTTATAATTGAATTTTAAATAAGCACGTGTCAGAGCTGAGCTAATTGTGCTAAATTGAACTAGAACAACTTACATTCTGTTTGAAATTCAAACGTCTTAATGGAGTATATTTAGGATTTATAATATAGGTATGGTGCCTAAGGTTGCCTGGTAGAGATCGCTGATTAGCGATAAAACTGCCCATTCAGCTTAGTTTTTTGTTTTGTATGCTTATTATTTTTTATGGTGTGCAATAAAGTATTTTCTGTCTTTTACACTTTATAAAACAGCGTTTTTTACTTAGCTAGAGCAAAAGCTACCTGTGAGACGTTAGTCCAAACCTCGTACCAACACTTAAACAGATTAAAACGCTTATCATGTGAGTTTCTTGCTCGTTTTTCATTCTCTTATTTAAGGCCTTTCACTTTCTTTCCTGTTTACGCGAACCTAAGTGATTAAATCTAAGGTTTTTAAACATTTACACTCTTATTTATTCTTTGATAAAATAAAAAAATAGGTTCGTGACTGTAATCCCCAAGTACGGTAGACATCCTCTCAGATCTCCAGACGCTTAGATCCTTTGAATATGTCTAGTGGGGTTAGTCAGAGGCACGTCCAAACCTTATATTTGGCACATGCCCACATTTTGCAGCAGTAAGCATTCCATACCTGACAGGTTGCAAGCCCATCGCCGCTTATAAGAATACTAACTGGTTTCCTCACTGTGTTTTTATTTCACCGTTTTGAGCACGTGTTTTTGATGCGCATATAAATTTTTCGAACAGAAAAATCCATTGATGCACGCCGGTATTCGAAACCACGACCTTCAGATTTGAAGTCGAGGTACCTCCGAACGGCTATTTACTATGAAAGCATCTCTAAATAATTATAAAGAGTTTTCAAGTGTTCATTTTTATCCGTAGATATATGCCTAGATAATCTTTTAGCGAGTGCATTATTTGTAGTTCTGAACTCTTGACTCATCAATCAAACGACAAATTGTTATGGCAATGACCTAAAAGCTTACGCACTTTGATGATTTCATCTTACGACGCCCCAACTCGACCTTCCAACATAGAACTAGATGAGAGTTTGAACCAAACGCACATTAAACATGTCATCGCACATGCGGTGCAAACGAACATTTGAACCAGTGCGAGTGTTTAATAAAGTCGTTGAAATATCCCGATGCAAATAACGTGTCAACGAGAATATGATGTGGTCACTTCGTAGTGCCGAGTTGCCAGAATCCACTTTTCAACCTTTTTGTGCACGACGAAAACCTTTTTTGATTATTTACGAAAACCTTTTTTGATCATTTAGTTTTAAAATGTTGTGTGTTATCTTCAATTGGAATTAGAACGTCAGTTTGTGAAAATAAAAGGCAGAGAGAAAAAGCGAAAATAAGTTGTTTTGTATTTTTCTTCGAAGAATCACAAAAACGAGGCTTCGCGAAGCTTCCAATCAGAACACTTTTTATGTATCACGCATAATTTTTCGCAGGGTTATCCCATTTCGATGATTTAGGTATTGATTGAATAGATCCTTCCGCAAGAGTATATCTTCACTACATAGTATAAAGCAAAGTCGCTTTCCGCTTCCCGCGTCTGTATGTATGTATGTATGTATGTATGTTTGCTTATATCTTTAAAACTACACAACGGATTTTGATGCGGTTTTTTTTAATAGATAGTGATTCAGGAGGAAGGTTTATATGTATTAAACCCGTGCGAAGCCGGGGCGGGTCGCTAGTAATACATATAAATTACGCGTCACGTTTTTTGTCCGCGATGGACTCTGATTTTAATCAAACTTTTCACACCGTGTGCAGTTTGATCCAACTTGAAAGATGGGATAGCTTACATCTCAATTTACAGTCGTAATATTATTTTATTGCAAACTGATGACACAGCAACGCGTCGCCGGGTCTGCTAGTTAAAAATAAAATAAATATTGGTGAACGTTTAACACAACGTCATCTAGTCCTAAACAAAACAAAACTTGTACTATGGGAACCAGATAACTGCGAGTACCTATTATACACTTTTTTTATAAATACATACTTGTACCTATTACAATAACACCCAGACGATAAAACCCACAACCTAGAAGAAGGCAGAGATACTATACAAATAGGTTAAGGTGATAAGTGAAATTTTTGACGTTTTGTATGGGCTGAGTCTACCCGGATAAGACGGAAAAAGTGATAAAACTGTATTATCTTGAAAACCATCAAATTAAAAAAAAATGTATTAATATAGGTAGCTAGTATGATTATCTAACGAATTATATAAAAATGAACTATTTAGCTATTCATAGTTTTGATTAAAAACGAAACTAGTGTTTTTGAAGAACTTTGAAAAATAAATCTATCGAGAAAAGTTTCATCAATCGTGTCTTTAATTTATATAGATTAAATCCTTAAGTTATCTTTGTCATAAAAAACAAAACTGTACCTTTTGCGGTTATTGAGAAAAAACGATTTTGCATTCATCAAAAACATTTATAACTCGTCTTAAATACATTTTGACGTTACTGTACTGTTCCGTACATGGTGTCGTATTTTGGAGTTGGGATGGATTAACCAAATATAATACAATATTTCAACTTAACTTGAAGTACCTGCCCCCTATATAAATTTCCTCCTCCGAAAGTAATAATTAGGGGTCGGCGTAGGTAGTGCTAATTTGGGTCAATGAACCCGAATGATAATGTTAATGTGGACATGCCCCGGGAATTTGCCATGGAAATCCCGGGAATATTTTTCTGAATGTCAATTTAAATGAAGTTAAACTGTTTAAGATATCATAAGTACGCACGACGAATTATTATCAGACTACTAATTTCTGGTTTGGACTGGTTCCGCACAGTGCTGTTTGCCATACTGGTCAATAGGCGGGATCTGATTATACTGGAAGCGGTTGGCTTGATATAATATGTCATCAATATGTCCGAGAAAAGCACTAACTACGCATTCCTAAAAAAAACCCGTTTGATAAAATAAGGTAATATATTTCCCGGGATTTAGACGGCATATCCATGTTATGATAACGGTCACTAATTCCCGTGAATAGCACTACCTACGCCGATCACTGGTAATAATTAACAGATCCACCATGGGGATTATGGTTGATGAAAGTGAACTTTTATTATGAATTTATTACAAAGCAGTTAAAACAATATTGTGTTGAGTTTCGGTTAAAAATTAAAATATTCTCCGCCGACAAACTTTACAAAGAGCTTAGGTGAAGTTTTTTTCATTAGCTCCACAGTTCTACGCTACATCTTAGTAAAGGAAAGTTACATGCAGAGTTCCAAAGTTTTCCTGTAGAGGAAAATAGCCGACAATGAAGAATTAGACAGGGGAAGCGATACGACCGTGAGGAATTGCAACTTACGTTTCCACTTATATAATTGTTTCTATTTTGTGAACAAATAGAATACGTGATGGATCAACTTTGTATAACTCCGAAAGCCGTTTGTAACATTTTCCTTAAATACTTAACCTAATCAAGTATATATAATTTTTTTTTAATGCGATATACTACAAACATTACAACTTTTGTATAAAGCTTTTTTACCGACTTCAAAAGAAGAAAGAGGTGGTTTGAAGTCCAATTTGAGTTTATTTGTTATTATAATTCCGATGTGGTCCCATACAGGTACTAGTTTTTCTATAAAAGTTCAAAGACCAAAAATAATCACAGCAACAAAATTTGTCTAGATATTTACATCTCTATAAAATGATTAATACCTACCTCATTAACGATATCCAACCTTCCGAAACGAAACTTTACGTCGTGTGACATTTTTGACTGACTGAATAACTGTCATTAATCATTTTAAAATACGAGTAAATACAACACATTTTTTTTTTGATAGAGCAAAATTAATGTGACTAGACAAAATAAACAGGTTCCTAGTAATCCGGTCAATTAGCTATTGTTGTGTACAAGGCTAATTCGTACTTCGTGCAAATCAGGATCATCAAGGGACAGAAATTAGGATGGAATGCCTATATGAAGACAGTTTGACGGTACCCACAGGCGGTACCTTTAATTGCAGCGGCGAGACTCGGCTCTAAGTAATTGAGAGATGGCTAAATGGAGGTGTTTATCTTGAAATATTCGAGACTGAAAGATTCAGTTCTGATCAGTGTGACAAATGTACTAGATACGTTATGGCGTCGTTACATTAACCAGACGATAGTGGTTCGTGCTCGCAAAATTTGTTCCATTTACACACTATAGAGGCGCTGCAAAAATCTCATACAAATTTTGACATAAGCTTTCGTATCGAATTTTACATTAGCTGTCCGTGCTTGCCCTACAGTTCAGTTCCGCAATTTCTTTCGTATATCGTTACCTATTATTCGGTTTTAAGATTAAGGATTACATGTAAAGATATAAAGATATTTTTTTAAATTCACTTATAAGAGGCAAGCATCGCTATACCCTCTGATTTTATTGAGCTTTCATTAACAAAAGAAATAAAAATTGAGTATTTTTATTTCACCAAAATTGTTCGATCGATTTTTTTTTTAATTTAAAACGACATATTGTCCCTTAATTTTGAATAATGTCATGTAACAAACAAATATTTAATATGAATAGTATAAAAAGACCAGCAAATCAGGTAGTACTGCTAAAATTAAATAATCAAATTGCCAGCACATATTTGATACCTCGATTATGAAATAACAGCAAAGCAAATTTATGCAAACACCTACTACATCCCGGACCAAACACGAGATTTACCCACATAATGAAAAATCTCGCCCGATTTAATCCTTTAACGCATGGCAGGCGATATCACCTTGTATAAACATTGTAGAATCAAAAACAGTAGCACAACCCTATCGAAATACTTTTTACTCTATGAACTTTTACTATATAAACGGCACCGCTCTAGCAAATTTACTAAAATACTAGCTGTCCCGGCTGACGTTGTACTGTCAAATTTCAATAATCCCACAGAAAAAGCACTTTCAGTTTTTTCCAAACAGGTACTAATATCGCTAGTAAAAAATAGTAGTGGTAGAAGAGTAAAGATTATGGATTTTATGAATTATTTAGTGACTTATCAAAAAAATAAAATAAAAAAATGACAAAAAAAATAAAATTTTGGTTTGGGCCACCCTTATCATTTAGAGGTATAAAAAATAACTTACGACCTACTATTATTAGAAGATTTTCTTGCTAAAGAATACAGTGGCTGTGATGATGCATTGACATTACGGAATTAGATATGATCTACTAGCTCATTACCAACCTGTCTGTTGGCAAACTATTATTATTTATAATGATGATGCATTATACCTACTTAGTGATGTCAGATTGAGATCGGCACAGAAGAACGTGCTTTGGCTTCACTACATAGTATAAAGCAAAGTCGCTTTCCACTTCCCGCGTCTGTATGTAATATGTATGTATATATGTTTGCTTATATCTTTAAAACTACACAACGGATTTTGATGCGGTTTTTTTTAATAGATAGAGTGATTCAGGAGGAAGGTTTATATGTATTAAACCCGTGCGAAGCCGGGGCGGGTCGTTAGTTTTGAATAAATAACGAAAATGATAGCGCCGTTTTAAATGTAAATCAGCTTTTGACACGCTTATTTGAGCTGAGGTTGTAAACGTTGAAATGGTCTATTTGAGTGGAAAGCTGGAAGCATTAGATCGTTTCTGCTGGCGATTGTACATAAATGGTGTGCTTCTATGTTAACATAACTATTGATTTTCACACGGGTCTTTATCACCTTTAATTGGTTTTCCCGACTTTACGACTATGTTATAATAGCCATGGTCGCGGGCTATGACCTACGCGATTTGCTTCTACAGGTATATTCTCAACATGAGACACTGTTAGGCAAAAGTGATATCGTAGAACAGTGTTCCGCAAAGTGTGTACCGCGGCACACTGGTGTACCGTGGTCATTAGTTGGTGTGCCTTAGATAATAAGGAAAATAAGGATATCTTATAAACGTATTTTTAGCAGCCCTGTCAACGATTACTCCAAATTTAGACCGTCTATGCTCAATTAAACAGGCACATGTTTCGCATTAGATACCTTTTCTGCAATTTAAAGTTTAGTTTTGTTGATTAATAAAAAATATTATTTCGTTGATTAATAATAAATGTTGATTAATATTACTTAAAAACTTATTTTTAATTTGTGGTGTACCTCAAAAAATGACATTTTCCTAAATGCGAAACACTGTGGTAGAATACGGCAGCTAATAATGTTGCGATACCATCCCGGTCGCGGGAATGCCAACGGAGATGGCAACGATTTTAATAAATAATTATCCTCCCCGGTGCTTCGCCGGATAAACAGATACCGAGCTAATTCGCTACTAGAACGCGAGCTAAACGCTTGATACAGTTTTGCATTTTCAATGATATTATAATTGTATCATTCTGTATGAGCTTAGTTTGTTCCTGATTATTGTTTGCATTATTTTGGTTAACGAAAGCTTTTTATTAGTAAAATGGTAAAAGTTGGAGCGTTGAGATGTTTTTTGTAATTCAAAATAGTTATATGTTAATTTAAATCATTAAAATCACATGCATCATTTAAAAATCAATCAATAAGTAAAATGAACACATTTGAGTAGATTTTTTTTTTTTTTTTTTTATCTAAGACTTTTCACCATTTATCAAAAAGTATCTTCTTTTTGATTGAGTTTAGTGTCTGTAAATAAATGGTGTTCCGAACGAGCTTGTACAAAGTACCACAGCCCGCAAACTGGACAGGGGCACTCCTAAAACGTTGAAGCTAATTGCACTAAGATTCCGTCCTTTGCTAATACGATATGTGTAACACGGGGCGCGGTGAAAAACGACGTGTCCCAGACACAAATGAGCTCAAACCCTACACCTTCCTCGACTGTATTCGTAGCAAGATAGAGTTAAAATTAGAGTGCCTCGATTAAAATTTGGGCCGTTCCTATTACGACGAGCCTTAATGGAAATTGTGAGCCGAGCCCGTGTCGTTACGCGCTGCAAATGTACATAATGTGTCGTCAAAAGGGTGAAATATACTTTAGCTCGCTGTGATTCGAGTGAGCTGGGCTTACCGGCTTTCAAAAGTTTTTCCGGTTTGATTCGCTCCAGACAGGCGAAAGCGACATTTATCTCGGAATTGGAGCATGCGAACAATTTGTCATAGGCGTTGTGTAAATTGCCTTTATTTATCTAACGTTTTCCTTATTAGAACTCATGATTACTTACACAAAAAAAATCTTGCAGGTTTTTAGCTGTAATCATTTAAGAATTTAGGAGTCCTATAGATAGGAACTCGTATTATAATACATACATCAAACAACATAGAGCTTTGCTTATTTGATTGATATTATTTAAACAACATAAACTGTTTTTTTATTAAATCATTTATACGAAAACCTGAAAAGAAAAGCAAAGCCCCTAAAATCACAATTGAAATGAGATAATAAAATTCTTTTTTTGTCATTAAAAGAAATACTGATACCTCCTCTAAAATGACGCTTTTATTAAATTCTTACGTTTATTAGCTTGAAGTGAAATTCCACGACTTGCAAAGAAAAGCAGAATACAAAAAAAATGTTTCGCGTTTCTTGTCTGAGGAATTTTATTAATGTTGGCAACATCGCTGCTCGGTGTTCGTTATTGTTACAAATAAGTTTAATTTCGTCTTTCTTGATGAAAGGTGGGCAGTAAAACCAGTAATCTCCTCCTGAAATAGAACACTGGAAATAAATCAAAGAATCCGTCTAGGCAGTCGGAATAATTGGTTGGGCATACCATGCCTCGTCTTCAACAACACCTAGGTACGAGTAGATCTACTACAACAGCTGTAAACCACATTGCGACATTATTTCTTCATAGATCAGGTCAGCACAGGTGCCAATTTATTACTCAATCTCCACCAATTACCTTTACTCAGGCTTTATCTATAAAATATCAGAGATTTAAGAATATTTTATTTGAGGAAGAGAGTCTTTTGAATCAATCACAACAGTCTATAATGATTTCACAACTGCCTCACAGTATAATGCAATAGCAAATGTTTGAAGGGGTGTACTAATGAAGATATAGGCAAATTTTTGATACCTTAGCACGGTGTGGAATAATTTTTATAATATAGTGGACTATAATGTTAAACTTTTCTCGTTTAAATAAAATGAGGAATCAATGGGACTCACCAAAAAAAAAAAAAAATTTGAAATTTCGAAATAATAATTATTTTCGTTCTGATTTGCGTTTTTTTTTTTACTTTTTTTATCTGAATTAGTAAGTTTAACAGCTTTTCATAAGATCCCATAATAAAAATTGTTAAATTGATTATTTCAAGCGAAATAATACAATTCTTTGATTTCTATGGAGTTTTCTCGAGTTTCTAAATAATTCCAAAACTAAACATAAAAAGACTATGGTTACTTCCCAGAAGTTTTAGTTCTTTCCTAGATCTATAGGATGAAGTGATTAAATATACATGACCACAATTGAGGCAAAATTTCACAGTGTGCTTAGGTTACATTTTAGCAATTATCGCTAATATTTTGAAAATAAAATGTGGCCCACATCTCTGTGATAATTTAGCTTTTGTTAGATGAAATATTTGTAAAATTGATTCAGTGGTTTTTTAGTTCGTTTGTTTTTACTAGTTCGATCGTCGAACTATCTATTACATACAATTTTTTTTTACAGATGATCTTGTGATTTAAAAATTACACCTCAAGCCATGGCAAATCCATTGGCAACATCTACATGTTGTGCCGACCCCACGAGGACGAAGAAGAAGATTCCATATTAATATTAGTGTATATTAGTGTAGATTCTCATGTCTTTCGGTATTTTTCTCTACAATATCTCACTAGGTAATTACTGACCAAAACTACCGGCTTTACTTTAATGTGCCTTCTGCCAGCCTGTTCCATCACTTACTCACATAAAAACTAATTTAAACACTACAACGCTGTCCTCAGTTATGAACTCGGTAACCCTGTCTATTTACGCCGCAAACTTTTTGAACAAGCTTTAAAAATGACCGTAAACTTTTGATAAATTCATATCTACCGCCCAAACTAGTGTAGTAACCTCCGGTAATGTTCCAAAAACATATTAAGGCCACAAGCGGCTATGGCGGTCCGCTACAGTATGATAAATGTCAAAAAAACACCGCAATGCAGGCCGACGTACGATGTGCCAACAAGCCTCTATATTTATTCTGCGCTCGGCTAAGACTGCGTAGTAAGTATCAGGAAAAACTAAAAAATAAATAAAGGTTATACTTTTATTTTTCCGATTAATATGTAGGTATTTAGTAGGTATTTATATATAAAGCAAAATATGAGCAGGTATTTGACTAAAGACTACTTTGATGCATTTGTAAAACTTAGGTCGGCTTGCACAACAATCGCTAAAAGTGTTTAAAAATTTGCCGTTCCTAATTAAATAAATAAATATTGGCGGACATTATCACACAGCGCCATCTAGCCCTAAACTAAGCAAAGCTTGTACCATGGGAACCAGATTATTGATAGAATACATAAATACTTTTTTTGTAAATACATACTTATTTATACATATTAACACCCAGACTCAGAACAAACATGTATTCATCACAAAAATGTTTATCCTGGGTGAGAATCGAATCCACAACCTACAGCACGGAAGGCAGAGTTACTACCAAATGATCTATGGAGCCAGTCAAAGTATGACTTGATACCATCACTGATTATGTTTAACGCGCTAAACACATTTAGCATTTGTTGTGCAAGCGGCCCTTAGAATACTAATTAGAAACTTATTTTCAAATAGAGAGAATATAAAGAAATATTTTAGACTGTTTGGAAAATAAAAATAGCTCAAAGTAAAATAAACTTTGATGAACAAGCGCTTTAACTAAAATAAAAAATATTAGGCTTTATCTTAATTAAAATAAAGTTTATCTATAAATTACAATTCAGTAAGGCCCAAAACTAAATAAGAGCTCAAGCGTACCAAAACAAATTAACAATTACTAGCCTAGTAATTGTTAATAATAATAAATTAATTGATTCATTAATAAATTGTTGTAACTAAGCTGTGAAGCTTATTAGGGTGATGTTTGTTCTGTATTTTAAATATGTATGTATTTAGTATTTGCAAAATAAAAACATATTAGATTTATTAGTATTTATTCTATCAATTATTTAGTTCCCATAGTGCAAGCTTTGCTTAGTTTGAAGCTGGATGGCGCTGTTGTACTATTACTAACATTTATTTGTTTATTTTGTTAAATAAGAGAGTTAATTTTATTTATTTTATTTTTACAATTTTGGGAAAACTTACAGCTAGCATGAGTGTAAAGTTAACAATGAATACTTAAAGACCAATTACAAGTTTTCACAAGTAGTAGGCAGCGCCAAAAAAACAAAATCAAGGATATTACGATTAAAAATAATTATGATATAAAAAAGATTATTTAATAACGTACTGCTCAAAAAATAAGTCACCCATATAGCGCTTCATGCGCATTTACATAACATCTAGGCAAACATTTTAATTCGTCCGTCTGATATCCCTCAACACTATATAAAACACACACTACATAAAATATTTGGCATATTTAAAAGCATCGTCATCAATTACCTTAAATTGAAATAGACGCATTTACAAATAGCTATGTTTAAACTGTGCAGGCTTTCGTTGCATGGGCAACAAAAGCCTGCGAGCTACAGGAAAATATCCTTTTGTAGTGAATTTTTTGCGGTGCCGTATTTAAAAAAACCGACCAATCGCGAATAGGACTCGCGCACGAAGGGTTCACGGCAAAAAAATCACTTTCGTTGTATGGGGGCCCCACTTAAATATTTATTTTATTCTGTTTTTAGTATTAGTTGTTATAGCGGCAAAAGAAATACCTACATTGTCTTTTAAAATGTCAACTGTCTAGCTATTACGGTTCATGAGATACAGCTCTGTGACAGACAGACGGACAGCGAAGTCTTAGTAATAGGGTCCCGCTTTTACCCTTTGGGTACGGAACCATAAAATGGGAAAAATTAAAACATTTTTAATTTTTACTACTTTAACTACTTTTCATTGGTCGTACGAAACATACCTAGGTACTCGTAGTGTCGGTACTAGTGTCACTACAGGGAGAAAACAGGAGAATACGTTTGTATAGAAAAACGCCTGACTATGAATGATCTTAACCAAGCTCTATCTCACGAATGCGGATTAGTCTTAATTGTCATTGTTTCTGTGTGAGTATGCATGGCACGCACACAAAAGTGTGTGTCTATATACATCTCAACTACAAATACTACTCGCTCGCCTTCGTGAGATAGAACAACTGTTACTGTACTCGTGGGGCTAGATAGTTTCCACAGCTTTCATTCCTCCACCCCTTCCAACGCCCAACTAGATAGGTAAGTATATCAAATTAGTTTTACTACACACACGGTTAGAGTGGTTGCTTTACGATTTTTTAGTTAATTGGTAAACAACTTTAATTGGCCTCGCCGATCATTTAAGTTGGTATTTTTTGAGGTATTATTATGTATTAGTAATTAGTTACAGTTAAACATAACGTATAAAATTTCCATTTTGAAAAAAAAACAACATAAAAGCAAGCATTAAACACATTAGAATTGAACTTCATTATTTTTACACAAACTACATACATTCCAAGTCATTGAACTTGAGTTTTTTACTACCCCGGTTTTATTGCCTCTGGGAAAACTAAGTAATTACTTGAGCCTAATTGATTAACAAACATTTCAATGTTAGCCTAACATCACGTGACCACGTATCGCGTGACATTTGCGCATGTCATTTTCCTGTCTACGTAAGTTATTCCATTTTCAAATTACTACTCCCTGAAGTAAGAAAGTCAAACAGTTCCTGTGGCCAGCAGTGTACGAGAACCTGAAAACTGAAGTATTCATAAAGCTGAGGACGTCAAGAACTAGACTAGACTTGGCAACAGTAGTGACGAGACATGTTGAAAGAAGTCTTGATAACAAAAGTTTTGTAAAAAAAAGTACTTTTTAAAGTAGGTACTAAAAGTAAAAAAGACCGGTTCCTTGTTTCGTATGATGAAACAAAATTGTTAATTACGAGTAAGGTGAGCCTAATAAAAATAAACTAGAATACTGGTGGTATGGACTTTAATCAAAATTAAATGCAAAAAGACTTGATGAAACCTGACATAATTTATATATATAAAAAAAATATTATAGGTAAGGATAAAAAAATATTTTGTATATTTTTGTTTGTTTGTAATGGATAAAAAACTATAAAAAGTACTGGAGCACTTTAATTTTTAAATAGCATGTCTTATTCTTCTTTTTCACATTATCCCACGTTCTCGTGGATTCGGCACAAATCAGAACAAATGTTGCAAATGGATTTGGCTTGGGGTGTTTTACAACCGGCCGCCTGCCTAACGTCAACCCTCAAAAATATTAGGAGATCCCCACCAAAAATGCAATAATGAAAAAAGGTATGAAAAAACTGCCTATAATCTTCATAGGTTTCACTTGTGCGAAGGTGGACAGCTAGTGTGGTAGAACACTGTAGCCGATCTAGCTAGAAAACTTGAATTTGTAGTTTCATTATTCTGGTTCCCCTCCCAATAACACTGACAGTGTAAGGAGTCGTCACTAGAGGTCGACGGGTCAGCTCAATGCAGGGGCGTGGGGGCGGGTGGTTGTCATGGCAACCGCGCCCCACAACACGCCGCGGCGGCGCCACCATTACTGTACCAACAAACCTTAATATGTATACCTATGTTTTATGTTGTTGATTGTTACTTGAATTGCATTTGGTAGTCTTTTTCAAACTACTTTTGCATCAGAACACATTTTAATTAATATTACAAACGAATATTTATTGCGTTATTTCCTTTAGACGTTTCAGCTGTACCTTTTACAAAGATTGTAATCGCGGCAGGTCTCTCATCGTCATTCTAAATAAAAGGTAATATCACGATGAATACCTCCTAGTTTGGCCATATTACCCTAATTACCACCAATCACCCGTTACCCGACTCTTGGCAAATTATGTAGGTAAACATATGTCCCGTCGCGGGGATTAAACTCGCAATCTTTGGTCTCAGACCACCGCGTCGCCATTGCAAACGTCAACGTCGTTGCATCTATAGACACTTTTCTAATTTAAGGGGCTCCCAGTCGACGATTGCTCTTTTTCGAAACGAAAAAAGTCAAAGTCAAAGTCAAAAATCATTTATTTCAATAAAATCACAAGGATCACTTTGAAACGTCTTAGGAACTAGGTGAAGCTACGCCGATTCCACGCGACCAAGCCTAGAAGAATCAGGCAACAAACACGGCTTGGGGTCTACCTTTTTTTTAATGATCCTTTTCTTAAAGCTATGTAGAGCTCCAGTGAGATGCCAATCGAACAAGGTGAAGGCTCAAACAAGAATAATAATTAAAAGTACTACTCAAGTACGTAAACAATTAAAAATAATAATAATAATAATAACTAAAGAGCCTCAGCATAAATTCAAAGAGCATCACACGCTACACTTGATTTAGAAATAAAACTTAAAGATAACATAACTATTTGCTTAAAAATAATTAAAGTAGACAAATGTTACACAAAAAAAAATAGTGCAGATTAAGTAAATTAATATTTAGCTGTCGAGTGGCAGAGCGACATCAGGCCACGAGGATTTATCATTTATATAATCATCTACAGTATAATACGCTTTGTTTATAAGATTATTCTTTATGTAGGCTTTAAATCTTCTAACGGGAAGTTTTGTTGCGTTTTCTGGCAGTTTATTATAGAATCGTATACAATTCCCCATAAACGACCCCTTCACTTTTTCTAATCTTAAAGTATATTACTTCAGGTTCCTACCTAGATTTCTATTAAGCTGAAAACATAATAGCAGAAACTTTCACGTTAAAGATATTATTTCAAAATGATACGTTTTAGAATTTATGATCGAAATATTTTATATACCTACTATTAAAATCAACTTGTGATTTATTGTTAAAGATATGTCATATGTAGATCTAGATTTCTATTAGAATAGATTTTTGATAAGTAATTATACATAATTTATATCATTAATTTATTCGAAAAGCTAAGGCGGACCACGCGCCGACGTGTGTTTGTCGTCATTGCAGCGGTCGGTAGGATTATTTATCGAAGTGGTTAAAGATGGGTACATCTTTATTCACATATACTATACATTATATACATTATAAAATAGGAGATGTGGCTTGTTCAGAAGTATTTCTTTTTTCGTTTAGAAAAAAAACAATCGTCGACTGGGAGCGCCTTAAGAAGGTAGGCAGCAAACCCATAAAAAAACCTACTCCTTACTGCGGTAAGCAGTATTTTTATAGATTTTAGCTTCGCACAAACATACCTACCCTGTTTATGCCGTGAAAATGTAATATGCGCATGGGAAATGGAGCGCGTTTTAATATTTAAAAGCGCATACACGTGTAGCGTCTACAGCGGATAGGGTGACCATAATTTAGGCTTTAGCTTGATACATCCGGTTCGGCCGAATATATCAATAATAGATATAAGTAAAATATTGGCGGACTTTACACACAGCGCCATCTAGCCCCAAACTAAGCAAAGCGTACTATGGGAACCAGTTAACGGATAGTATACATTAATATAAGTACTTTTTTTTGATCCATACTTATTTTTCATATTAACACCCAGACACAGAACAAACATCTATGCTCATCATATAAATGTTTGGCCTGGGTGAGGATCGCATCCAAAACCTACAGCACAGAAGGCAGAGACCTTTGCTGTGTGGCCAGTCAAAAATATTATGTATAAACAATTCTTATTGCTATCTTTTTAGGTTCCTTAGTTTATATCTTTATTCTATTAGGTTATAGATACATGGTATATCTATAACCTTGTATAGAAATACATTTTCTGATAAGAAAACTAAAACAACTAACTTAGGTACTTTTAGTAGTCTTCGACGCGTGCGTATTATATCTAAGTATGCCTAGTTCAATGCAAGCAGGTGCGCGCGGTTTTGCAAGTCGTTTGACTTTTATGTTATAGTCGATTTTCCGGTTATTTCGTCATTTTCCCATGGCAACCCTACTTTGCGCTATGTTATTTTGAATTGCGGTCATGAGAGAATCAATACATTGTATTTATTGATGAAGTTACTTTGTGTTGCTTTGTTAGAAACTCGACCACTTTAGTAGACCAGGGTTTCCGTTTTAAATGTTTTCTTTTTGTCAACCTACTATCACTACTTTACTCTTTTTATAGTTCCGTACCCAAAGGGTAAAAACGGGACCCTATTACTAAGACTTCGCTGTCCGTCTGTCCGTCTGTCCGTCTGTCCGTCTGTCCGTCTGTCCGTCTGTCCGTCTGTCCGTCTGTCCGTCTGTCCGTCTGTCCGTCTGTCCGTCTGTCCGTCTGTCTGTAATGATGTATTTCTGTAGCCGTTATAACAGAAAAACAGAATAAATTCAATATTTAAGTAGGGATCTCATACAACAAACGTGTTTTATTGCCATTTTTTTATAGATAATGGTACGGAACCTAGTGTGTCTAACGAGCGCGTCGAGTCTAACTCGCACTTGGCCGGTTTTTTATGAATGCTACTAACAAACTTGACTCGACTAACAAAACAAACTATGTAATAAAAAGCACAACAGGTACACCAATACTTTTTCTTTGCTGTAACTAGATGAAAGCTTACAAGAATAAAAGTGAACTTTTTTCAAAAATGTCTAGTGATTTTCGCATTTTCTTTGTTCATCTTAGTGTTCATGAGATTCATTAGACGACGCAGTCCTCAGTAAACTCCTCAGTCATACATTTCGATTGACTATTGGAATAGTATCTATTAAAATTATGCTCATCAGTCAATCAATTACCACATTACACGATAGGTTCCCCCTCAGTAGTAATGGGCCCTAAACGACAAAACACAAACAATTCCTACACGTATAAGAAGTAACTTATCAGGTAGCGGTACCTTCTACTAAAATGTTGATTTTGATGTTTAGTATCGCATCTATTTACTTATAAACGTGCCTAGTTCTAATTAAACCTGGGAGAGTTAGGCAGTGGTATGAGGAGAAGCGTCTTCAAGCTATTTCAAGATTTATTTCTGTTCTACCTCATAATTTTCCCGCCAATTATTAGTGAGGCGTGCTATTAACTCGTCAGGGTGATTAGTGAACACCTGAGTTCAAACCCACCACGCCTAGGGAGGCGCTCACTTAGTTCCATATCACATGCTAGGGAGACGTAAGTGCTTAATTACCTATAACTCGGTTACTATAAGTTTGCACCTTGCTGTAATGCGAGACCCCTCTCCGAAGTTCCTCTCTTAATAAAGGCTGTGTTTCTTTATTTCAACTATCGTAAAAAAACACAAAAAACACATTTGTAGGTAAAGGTTGTAGGATACAAAACTGCTAAGGCTAGAGATCACATTCACAAGCTGTTAGCTAGCTCTTTAGCCTGCAAAGCAGCTAATAAAACGTCTAAAAATACTTTGTACAATAAAGATAAATAACGGCCTTCATGTCGCTTTGCATTTCAGAGAAATCGGGCCGAAACTCGCAAGGATTCGTTAATTTCAGACTTCTTTTGTGTACTTATTCAATCCGTGATCCGTAATTCGAAACAGACACTCCAACTACAGATAGCTATAGCTACTAGTAAGTATCCAGTTCTAATTTAGCTAATTCACCCCAAAGGCATGTACCTACTGAAGATAGGTCCGTACCGAACAAGCTTCGAATATCAATGACGACGACCGAAGCAACTGGGTAGGTGCTAGTAGGTATCTCGCTACTCACGCTCCGAGGAATTATTAGACGGTTACGCACAAGAGGAGCCTACGCGAACTATGTTTTCATCCTTACATCACACTGATTCTTTCATAATCGGCCATAAGGCCCTATTCATGGCCACTTTATCTCACTATTGGCCTGATGCAGGGTGACCAAGACAGAACCGAAACCTTAGATCCAAGCAAGGATTTACTGATTATTATAATCAGAGAGAGATCTGTTTCTCTTTGATATTATTAGACTGTTTAATTTTTAGTTTAGAAAAAAACCTGATTAATCCTAATATGATTCATACTAATATGAGTTTTATAAGTCCGATAGTTTATGAGGATGTTTGTGCCTCAATCTCGCCTCATCGACCAAACGAATTCGGATGAAACGTAGAATACTTATACTTAGATTATGTCTTGGAATATCATAGGCTACCTATTTATCCAGGTACCACGCCGAAGCTAGAGATTAATAACGAATGAACTGATTTTGAACCGACGAAAAACAGAGGAGGTACTCAAGTCGACGCGTATATTTTGTTTATGTATGAGAACGACGCATATCTTTTCACCTGATGATCCGATTTTGATGATTTTTGTAGTATCTCAAAGTGGTCCCATTTAAATTATATTTATGTAGGACTGAAAGTTCCTTTAAAGATTTAAAAAACGAATCATCGTTCCATGACTTTGCGATTATTCAATACATTTTCGTCGGTTTTTCAACGTAATTATTGTTTACGCCTTTTAGGTATAGGATTTGAGTATGGCAATGGGTCATGCCATGCACAACTAAAATGAACTAGGTACCTAATTAGTGATTAATTTATTGTGTTTTCAATAAAACAAGAATGCCCCAATGTAATCTTTCTTGGCAAGCCGGCTCGTAATAACGAAACGTAAAAGCACTAATTGATGCTATAAAAAGTAGTTTGTCGAGGCATTATAATCAATTTTGTGGAGTAAATGTTGACCGCACGCATGGTTGAAACATAAACGTAGTTTACCATAGGGACCTATTGTTATAGCTACATTTTTACTTATAAAGGACATACAGAGTGAAAAAGCGTTTCCTAAAAATTGGAATGGGAACTTCAATCATGCATATCGGTCAAACGGGTAAAATAAAATGTTAATTTTAAAATACATATTTTTGGTGATCGAAATGTTCGTATTGATTTGTTACTAGTGAGGTAGATCTCATTTAGAACTTGAACGAATATATAATTTTTCATACAATCCACTACAATAACAGTCGTAAACTGAACATTCTTTTGAAAACGATTTTAACGGAGAAGGGACAATGTTGAGCAAGCTGTATGTAATTTCAGGTTTTTAGGAGTTATTTTTACACCCTGTATTAGTTATACCTTTTATATATTATACGTTATTGGGCGGGTATAAAATATGGCGTGTGGTTTTGTTAAAGCCACACGCGACAAAACAAGTAGTGTAGATTATTTAGGAAACTATTTTATTTTAGCAAATATTTTACCCAAATTGTCAAATTAAAAAACCAGCCAAGTGCGAGTCGGACTCGCGCACGAAGGGTTCCGTACCATTACCTATAAAAACCGTTACCTACCTGTTGTTATAGCAGCAACAGAAATACAACTAGAATACTATGTCTAGCTATAACGGTTCATGAGATACAGCCCTGTGATAGACAGACGGACAGACAGGCGGACAGCGAAGTCTTAGTAATAGGGTCCCGTTTTTACCCTTTGGGTACGGAACCCTAAACAATCACGTTGTGATGTCATAGGTTGTTATAACAGCCTTGAATGATTCTAATTCTAAGCCACAATTATTTAACGTGGTAGGCTGGTGTTGGTGGTAGCATTAAAAGTGGTTATTAGGCGTATTTCTATTTAAAACATTTAAAAGGTTTCCGCTCGAGTTATACCTAGGTACGTCGTTTTTTTTTAGTTAATTGTAAATATACGTAGCATACGAGTACGTCCTGGAATAACAAATAGGATACTTTTTATTCAGGTACCGTCAGAAGCTGCGGGCGGAAGCTAGTTTCTCTATAATTATCTTATTATTCAAAAAAAAATCCGTAAAAAACGATTTATTCAGTAACAGCCCAGCCGTAATGGCTGAAAAATAACCGTTTACCGTAATGACTTCGGCTAAGTAAAGCCGGGGTCCCACGGCGCGTAAATCGACGGGCCGCGCCGGATAACGTTCCGCCTGTGTGCGTCCGTCGCGTCGCGTACAGAGCGCTTCGAGCACGGGCCACCACGGATGCATCGTTCCCACGGCGCGTCCATCCGCCTTGGCGCGGTCTGGCGCGTGAAAACGCGGGCCGTGGGACCCCGGCATAACCGTTTCATTTCGCCAAAGTCAACCAAATAGTAGGTACCCAGTACCGACACCATTATTAACTAGTTTGTTGAACGAGCGATAGGCTTAATGTATTGACATAGTTACGACCTCTGAATAGCAATTACGGTAAAATGTAGGTACCTGTGTACCTATACCTACGTATACTGTATACCTACCCTTCGAGAGGTTAAAACTAGAGGGCGCAATGATGATTCAAATTGCCATTCAACGAATATAGGTACTACGACTGGCCTCACAGCTCAGTTGGTAGTAACTCTGCCTTCTGCGCTGTAGGTTGTGGGTTCAATCCCCACCCAGGGCGAATATTTGTGTGATAAACTTAGATGTTTGTTCTGTGTCTGGGTGTTAATATGTATAATAAGTATACAAAAAAAAGTATATAAGTATTCTATCAGTTATCTGGTTCCCATAGTACAAGCTTTGCTTAGTTTGGGGCTAGATGGCGCAGTGTGAATCGTCCACCAATATTTATTTATTATTTATTTATTTATTGTTTAGAAATGTTCATAGAAGCTTGAAATAAACACGTAGGGTAAATGTAGCAGACCATGTCTCATAAAAAAGATAAGGTCTGTGATATTTTTAGAACTGTCTACACGCTCATAGGTCCCTACTCCAAATGATTTGTTCAGTTACTGGTGAAAACGATTTTCCTGTCTTTTTAGGGTTCCGTACCCAAAGAGTAGAAACGGGACCCTATTACTAAGACTTCGCTGTCCGTCTGTCTGTCACAGGGCTGTATCTCATGAATTGTGATAACTAGACAGTTGAAATTTTCACAGATTATGTATTTCTGTTGCTGCTATAACAAGAAACACTAAAAACAGAATAAAATCAAAATTTAAGGGGGGCTCCCATACATCAAACCTGTTTTTTTTTGCTTTTTTATAGATAATGGGACGGACTCACGCACGAAGGGTGCGCGAGTCCGACTCACACTTGGCCGGTTTTATTTTTATATTTTAAATAAATAAAGTACCTACGGTTATTTTTTAAACACTAAAATATTGATCTAAAGTTTGATTTGAAAGGATGATATTTCTTTACGGCGTCATAAAAGAACAGCAATTTCCAATTAGCCTAGGCGCAGTTACTGCATGATTTACTAGGTAAGTTAAGAAACATAAAAAACAGAATAAAACCGCGTGTTTATAAACGCACACTAACACAAAATTATAACACAAATAAAACCAACCCGCACAAAGGTCATCAAAACACGGTGCGCTTTTCTTTTCATAGAAATGAATAAACTATTCTGTGAACATAAAATATTATTATTCTTGAAGTAACAAAGTAAGCTGTTTATCGTCCTTGACTAAAATAAAGTTGAGGTAATTTTCAAATCATATTACTTTGTGTAACATAGATCGTATGTTACCTTGAGAATAGTTGTCCATAAATAGTGTTAGAATGAAAATAAAAATAATAGGAAACAAATCATCCAAATTGGATCACTTGATAAAATACGCGTAGGTATATAAAGGAACGCTTCGAATTGAGAACCTCCTTTTTCCGTCGGTTAAAGTCGGCTAAAGAAATTGTCAAAAGATTTCTTTAGCATGAAAGTTGTGTTTACCTATACATAATATGTATGTTGGTCGGTGCCCTATTGTAATAGTCTACAAGCCAGCAACAGATTTTCATTACCAATTTCCAATATAAACCTTGTCTCTATATTCACAGCCGCAAACATAATTGGCGTGCAGTATATTTTAATACTGCAACCAATGATGCATATTTCACGCAGACACCGATGTTTTGCTGAACAGATTTACGACTGTTGTATTTTTAGATAAAAACATACAAACCGGCTACAAAAGTAACTAATGGCCGAATAAAAATAAATTGGCAAATGTATTCCATAACTGCCAACACTTTTTACCTCAAATATGGCCATTTATCAATTCATACTACAAATAGATGTTGATGCTACCTAGGGATTAACATTGTTAACCAATATGCAACTTTTAAAAGAGTCTGCAACGCGCATCGTATTTTCCACGAGTGATGAGGTCCTTTTTAGTCAGGTATCTTAATCTTAAGGTCACACCTTAAGATTAAGATAAGCGACAGATAAGACATTACGCGGCAATCGAGCGCGGCCGTGCTATGTTTGGACGACAGCCGCGAGCTACCTGCTAAAGTCTAAACTAGTCACGCGGAAAACTTGTGCCCCGCGAATGCCGCGCTAAAATACCGCGCTATGTCTGGTCACACCTTTATCATTGATATAAATTTTTATCTTGATTGAAGGTTCAAATCCCGTGCATAATAATTGTCGACGTCATCTCATACAAAACATACTAGGTGCGGCATGCTTTTTTATGTGATCCAACATTTAAATGTTGCATGTGCGCGATCGATTTTCCTACCTCCATCGTATGTCAAAGTACCGTGACAGTTGGCAAGATGCGTGCCGCACGCTAAATCTTAAAATCTGTCATTCCTTCTGTTCACGCAACAAAAATATTAACTGATTTAATTTATGGTCATAAAATATTACCATTGTTTGCGATAAAAGAGCTTTATACCTAATAGTGTTGGGTAGTGTTTTTTTCCACTTCAGAGGTTACTATTTATGTGTTTGCTACCTCAGAATGTAATGTGACCATGATGTTTATTATTATGTGAAAATGAAATAGGAACACGACTGTATTCCCCAAGTACGTTAAACAGCTCTCACAGATCTCCACTCAAATCCTTTAAGATATCTGAAGGGGGTAGTTAGAGGCACGTCCAAACATTACATTTGGCACATGCCCACATTTTGCAGTAGTTAGTATTCCGTGACAGTGACGTGAGATGACAGATTGAAAGCCCACCGCTACTTATAAAGCCGGGGTCCCACGGCGCTTAACACGACGGGCCGCGCCGGATGACGCTCCACCTGTGTGCGTCCGGCGCGTCGCGTACAGAGCGTTCCGAGCACGGGCCACCGCGGATGCATCGTTCCCACGGCGCGTCCGTCCGCCTTGGCGCGGTCTGAGCGTGAAAACGCGGGCCGTGGGACCCCGGCATAAGAATGATAACTGTTTTATAATAAATGTATAATAAATGCATAATAAATGTGTGTGTGAGTGTGTGTTAAATGTAGATTCTAAAGCTAAAACACATCATGCCTATTTCACATTACATTATTACGAGCAATTAAGATTTTAATCAGTTTCAGATTAAGTATTTGTGCACTTGGTTTTTTTGATAAATTCCACGATTTCATGAAAGATTTACCTACTAAATACTTCGTTGAAAAGGCTTTAATATTTAAGTAAGCTGATTTCATGCGTGCCGATTTGAAAGCAGTCATAAATATTCAGTTCTAAAATCAATAGCAGTTTTGCATTTTTTGTAACAAACATCATATTGTTACTAATAAATAGACTTGGCACAGCACCGCACACAGTGGCACCGGAAATTGGCCCACAGTGCACGGGTCGGCGCGCGCGCAGGAAATGAAATCGCGCCCGACGAATGCGTCCGACATGCCTATTGCTCTATTGTGGCGATGTGCAGGACTTGCTTTATTGTTGCGCTTATTTGTTTCGTCATTTTGAATAATTTAAATGACTGAACGCAAAATGTTTAGAGCAGTGACCGTAGTAACCATTTCTATTTTGTTTAGACACTTGTCACATTTTTAGATGGTTCAAAATTTACCCTATTTTTTTTTATTTTTTAGATAAAAAGTGGGCTCTCGGTTAGAACCCTCAATCATGTGATATCTTGAGGCGTTTGGATCCTTAATAGACGTCCAAGGGTTACATTATTATTATGACTTATCTACGAATACTAATATTATAAATGCGAAATTAACTATGTATCTCTATGACGTTATCACGACCAAACGAATAGGCCCTATTATGATGAAATTTCATATAGAGAGTTTAAAGTCTTGGGACGGACATAGGCTACTTTTTTCCCCAAAATTTCTTTGATTTTCAGGAATTTCAATGTTTTACGGTTAAGTTGTCAAAAATAGATTTCCTCAATCTACAAGGAGTAAGTCGCGGGTAAAAGCCAGTTTATCTATAGATTTAGAGAAGTCAAACGTTAAGAATGAGACATGTAAATAAAAAGCGCTATTAGAAAACACTTATAACTAAAAACTAGATCAAGATTCGAAGATACCTTTTTGCCACTACCTGTGATTATTTATTTATTTATTTATTTATTAAAAAGGATACCCAACACAGGTGTACACATTCACATTCAGAAAAAGTTATACAAAAAGTTAAAGCAAAGTGTTCCCGCAATTATAGGGTACCACAGCATGCGAAGAGTTTTTAACAACTTAAAAATATATAGGTATCTATAAATATAATATATAAAAGGTAACTTAATAATCTAAAGGAGAAAGATGTTCAATATAAAAGAATATAAAACTGAATAAAAAACCAATTAAAATTTTGTTGAGAATTAAAATGCCTACCTCATTATTAGTAAGCATTTAAATAAGTAGGTACTATTTCAATTACAAGCATCACTCTATCGTGACTGCAAGACTACAAAGAAACCATCCGTCTACCATTTCTTATTACTACTTAGTATACTAAACAAGTGATAAGAAAAAACTAAAAAAACCGGACTTTAATGGGTAGCTAAGCATGATGATAAGTCGCTTCAAAGTGATCCTAGAGATTTTATTGAAATAAATACCTTCTGACTTTGATTTTGAAAAGTTTTCTTGACCATGAAAGCCCGTTCCAATTAGAGAGAATAGCGATTCTTGTCTTCTAAGAGTGGTAAAGAATATAAATTATATTATTAATTTAATTCGAATAGATCTTTCTGTTAACTCATTTGAACTAAATATTTCAGCTTATTCTAGATCTTGCGATAAACACTAATCGTTATTTAGTCACATAATAAAAAGGTTTACTTTAAGAGGTTGGATATTGCTAATAATTTTTTATTAAATTCATAAAAATTTAAATACCCCGGAGGTCTCGGGGATACTAAGTATTTTAGGGTTTTTTGTGAAAAATCTTAATACAAACCAATTTTTTATAGGATCACGAACGAAAACGAACGAAATGAATTGAGTACCGCCTCCTTATTTTGTCTTTTCCAGTCGGTTAAAACCATATAAATGGTCTAATAACTATTATAATCACACATTATTAATTATGGTCCGTTAATGTGGCGACGCACGCGCAGCAGGCAGCGGTTTGAAATCACATACGACTAATTACGGTACGCTGCGATGCGTTAAAGATGTTCGTTCATAACTGTAAACAGATAATTTATACAGTTTTTATAGGTAGGTAGTACTTAGAATAGAGCTATTGAACAATAAAATAAATTGTACCTATCCGGATGTAATTCAAAGCTGCTTACAAAATGTCCACGAAACTGTTGCAAATTGGTTCTGTTGCAAACTAGTTTCTGCTTTCTGATTTCAGTAGTTTTAGAAAGTGATCAGATGCTTTTTGGATTAAGATAAGGCATGGTGATTAGTCATTGATATTACTAGTAATTATTTGGTGATTTCCGTGAAGTGTAGATATCCTACTAGAAAACGCCACGTCCGATTTCGCACATATAACTAGGCGAGTTAGTTAGGGATTTGCTGCGATCATGTTTGCATCGAGCTGTAATGGTTGCAATAATTATAGGTACACACCCAACGAATGAACCAACAGTTTACTAAATTTTTTTACAAGCTTTAATCGCGAATGTAACAAAAATTCCTTGCAACAATGTTTCCGCTATTAACTCTTGCACTATTTGTAAATCAACAGATTCCTTCGCAAAACAATTCGACACATTTTACTGAAACTCTCTGAAGGAACACAAAAGCACCGTTTTTGAAATCCGTCCATTATTAAAATTCCGAGTAGTATAAGTAGCTCGAATAATTGGGTTACTTGTTACTTACCAACGTTCCTACCTATCTACATATTAAACACTAACTGTAGGTACCTATCCGCGCGCGGCTTCGTTCGCGTGGAACGAATAATATTTAAAGCACGATTGTTGTAACACAGTCGAAATGTTGTCTAGATAAAAAGATGATAACGCGATTAGTATCCACATCTTTAATATATAAAAATTAATCCCTATTTTCCTTTGTCATTTAAAGCACGATTGTTGTAACACAGTCGAAATGTTGTCTAGATAAAAAGATGATAACGCGATTAGTATCCACATCTTTAATATATAAAAATTAATCCCTATTTTCCTTTGTCATAGCATCACGCGTAAATGGTTGGACCGATTTTGCTATATCTTTTTTTGTTGTAATCGTTAGAGTCAGGAGAAGGTTCTTATGGAAAAAAAACCGGCCAAGTGCGAGTCGGACTCGCGCACGAAGGGTTCCTTACCATTATCTATAAAGACCGGCAAAAAACATGTTTGTTGTATGGGAGCCCCACTTAAATATTTATTTTATTCTGTTTTTAGTATTTCTGTTATTATAGCAGCAACAGAAATACATAATTTGTCAAAATTCCAACTTTCTAGCTATCACGGTTCATGAGATACAGCTCTGTGACAGACAGACGGACAGCGAAGTCTTAGTAATAGGGACCCGTTTTGGGTACGGAACCCTAAAAATGAATTTGACAGGAGAACATCTGTCGGGACAGCTAGTTTAAAATATTAATGATATGTGTTCTGATCGCTAAAGTCTCGTAGTTTGAACAATGATTTTTAAAATCATAGCCGTTGCCTCCAGCCTTCGACGTTCACCTTAACACTTTTTTTAAAATGAATGAATAAGGGATTAAACACTCATCCTAATCCTATCCTATATAATATTATAAATGTGAAAGTTTGTGAGTGTTTATGTATGTTTGTTCCTCAATCAGGCCTAAACGACAAAACGGATTAGGTTGAAATTTGCTGTAGATGTAGATATAATGCCCGAATAAATAATATGAAAATATGAAAAACATCCCCAAAACGATAAAAACTCAAAAGGGATGATTTCTGTATAGATGGCACTGGTGTGCAACAAATCTGACATCACAGACTAAAAACATTCAGTCTTTTTTTTCGACTATTGAAATTTGACAGAGCAACGTCTGTCACGGGTCGGCTAGTAAGCTAATAAGGGATTAAACAGTCATCCTAATAATATTATAAATGCGAAAGTTTGTAAGTTTGTTTGTATGTTTGCCTCAATCCAGCATAAACGACAAAACGGACTAAGATGAAACTTGCTGTAGATGCAGATATAATGCCAGAATAAAATAAAATAATAAAAAATATTTATAATCCGAAAAACATCCCCAAAATTATAAAAAAACGCAAAAGAAATAATTCTGGTATAGATGGCGCTTGTACGAAAATCGATTGAGCCGTTTTCGAGATTCAGATAATATACATACATATAGAAGAATTGCTCGTTTAAAGGTATTAGATTTGTAAGGCGATGGCGACGGAACACAATTTTGTTTCATGAGTCGTTGACTCGAACTTTACAGGTAGGTAGAGTAGTAAGTTCGAGAACAGCTTAAAAACTATGGTAAAGTAAAAACGTCGATATCCATAATTGGTCCGATTGCCCGACCGTGTAGTAAAATGTGAAAAAATGTTAGCTTACCGGTAAGGTACGAGTAGGTACCGTCAGCATTCGAAGTGGTCACGCAGCCGCGCCTGCCTCATTCCACACCACGTTTTATAACAGAAATAACTTGGGATTCTTACCGATTCGAGAATGAAGGGTTCTTTTTTTAAACGTTTCAGTATTCGAAAGTTTTATGATGTAGTGTCAGATAAATTTTCTTTTTAATTTTATATTATTTTCTTCATAAAATTAAATTCTTTGTAATGTACTCAGTGTTATTTTAGTATCTACTTAAAACAATGAAAATTATATTATTTAGTTACAACTCGTATGTATGTAGATAAAATAACGTAAACAACATCGGCCTTTTCACTAATCTACCTATGAGAATTAGCATTTACCGAAAACATTGGCTAGAAATTGAATCCGGGCTCAACCTTTGTTTGGCTTCCCGTTACCTGCCGAGTTTTCACTTCGTCAAGGAAATCGTCTATCTACGAAATAATATTAGGCAAATAAAGTAGGCTACGTCCGCACCACCGCGCACCGCACCCCTATGTCAAAGAGAAACGTGATCTAGAAGAGTCATGAGCTTAAAGGTACACCTTTTTATATTCTCCATGGTAAAATTGTCGGAAGCCGCTCTATGCTTAATTTTACGTGTAATGTTTTGTAAGATATTACATTACCAGTACCTAAAGTACTTGTTCAATAAATGTAACGGAGGCGTTGCGCCAGGACTTCAAAGAAATAATTAAACCTATTTACTATTATACCTACGGAAATAATTATAGGCGTTTGAAGATTCCCTCTCCTTTGACCTAGACTACGTATCTACTTATACCATTTAAATTGTCTTTTCGTTAGAGGTTCTTTCAACGTACAGAAGCAGTGACATGTAAATAAGGGCCTGGTCACATCAATACGACGTAAACATTTCCAGGCGGCATGTCAAGTTCTGATGAGATGTACACTCAGTTTTTTTTTTATATCCATGCACCACCTCTTTGCTTTACAATTTCCACAATATATACGGCGCTGCGCCGTGCCGTAGTGATGTGGTCAGACCCTTAGGTAGGTAATATATAGTATAAGACTTACCGATGACTTCGTTTCTTCGCATCTTGTAGCCAAAACAGCCAGTTCGTAGCAGCTCTACGATTCGTGAACGCTTGTTGCACGTTCCAGTAAAATTACATCAACGTAGAGTATAAGGTTAAAATATATAACGCTCTTAAAATGTAAATATAAGGGACATTTTTAAATCTACAGGCACAGTATTGATATGTATTTGTTTGATAATTTTCTCCTAAAAGCTAAGACATCAGTTCACGGTCGTAAATCGCGTGATGCTCACTGCATATTTGTTGTGATGCAAAGTGGCTTCAGCACACGCTCAGACATTGTTTTCATACCACAGTATTTAGTCCATCGAAAGTTAGTCTCACGATCACTTGGGGATCCATAGTTTTGTTATCACTGTCCGCATCCGCTGATATCACTTTAATTTCACAGTATTTGACCAAGTTATGGCCGCTTCGTGTTAGTTTGGTTATATTAGAAAACGGCCTACAAAACAAACACTTAACTTTGATTATTTCTTGGGAATAAACGTAAAGGTTTTACAGTTTGTCTAAATATGTATTTACTAGTGGTTTTAGGGGAATAAAATGCTATTTTAGGGTGTAATGCTTCGCTGTGGATATCTAAGCGTGGCTGAATGTCAGAGCTGTCATCTGCCGCACATGCGCTGTATCAGGATATTTTGACATTTGCATGGTGGGAAGGCCGAGTCGATAAAACAGAGCCAGCCAGCTGATTCCGATTGCTAAATCTGTAAACATTTTGCAAACATTGGAATAATAAACAGTCGCGGTTTGGAGCGTATGGCTATAGGTATCCGTACTGTACTGTTTACAGGTAGACTATCGCAAATGTGTGTCGCGTGAATATTTCTTCCAGGTCTAGATACGATAGCATTCGTAGCAGCAACCTACATCTTTTACATGGGACATGTTATCGTAGCGAACCTCTACGAACTTCTACGCGAAATGCAATTATCGTAGAAGTTAAGTACCTACGATACCCTACACGATCGAAATAAAGAACTGTGTAGAGATAGTGTTGACATAAGAACCAGTCTCACGTCTTAAAAAAACAAGTCTTGTTTACCCCTACCAACAAGCTCGCCTATATGTAAAATTACTAATATATCAAGACCTACTTTGCTACATTAAGATAGGTGTAATGTGGGTAGATACAGGTATCTAATTAGGTAGATACAATTAACAACTTTCACTAAAGATAAATAAACCTAATGCTCTAAGTAAAATTAGGTATTTTTCATTTCATAATAATATAATGTATATCTATATATACATAAATAATGGAGATTACGGTTTATACCTAACCCAAGGTAATTCTACTCCAAGGACTTCACAACACAAATATTAACCAGTCTTCGATGAAATAATAAACTGAAAACATTTTATACAATGCGACATTTTGTGATAATAATCAAATCGAACTTTAGTTGACCTACCCATTATACTATTTCACTTGCTATTTTATACATAAGCATGGCGTGCCTACACTACAATTCTTTTATTTTTCTAACCATTTCATTAGTCAAAGAGCGAAGTTGCGTTGAAAACGGGTTGCTATAAGTTGTATCTTTACGATTTTCTTTTTATATATATGTATAGTTATATTTTAATACTAATCTAAAAGCAAATGTAACCTACCAAATTATTGAATAGTATTTCTCTGAATTTTACTATAAAGCCGGCTGTACACATGGGGCCAAGGTGTTGGGCCAACGTGTTGGGCAAAAATGATGGAAACCAAGATTCCTGTTCACACATTGGCTTACTGATCATTTTGCATTGGCGCTTCAAAGATGGACGTAGAAGTTCTTGCAGCCGCGGCAATTTATTTATACAGTGCGTTTAATTATTACGTACATGTGCACCAAAGCAGAGTGACTAAAAAGAAATGGCGCAAAAGAAGGTGGTGGATGGTGACTATTCATCGGAATAGAACGAGGTAAATATGTTATTAGTTATTATTGATATACAGGACACCAACAAGACACCAACGTGTGAACGCTGTTTGCGGAGCGCGCCAAGATCCTTTGATGTGTGCACTAAAAACCGACACTATTCGGATGGCCTGCCAATGTTGGCGCCAACTAGACCAATTAAGCCAACATACCGCCAAGTAGCTCTCTACACGTTGTCCTAACACGTTGGCCCAACACCTTGGCCCCATGTGTACAGCCGCCATAAGGGTTGTTATGGCAATTTTGCCCAATACGTTGGCCCAACACCTTGGCCCCATGTGTACAGCCGGCTTTATAGTAGCAGGTTGTACCAGCGAATGCTGCCAAGCGCTGGCTGGTGGCTGCTTTCTACATGGATACGGTCAAAGCATGACAAAAGTAATAACCGAACAAGTTCGAGTAGGACTCACGCCATAAGGGGTTCAGTACAAACCTAATTATGTAGTTGCTACCTAATTAGACCGGTCAAACCGATGGCAAGATATTGTCCCCGGGCATCCACATATTATTATATATTATGTACTTTTAGGGTTAATATATTAATATATGTTAATATACATTCTTAAATTATACCATACATACTAAGGAAGGTGAAAATGATAAAATAACCTCTATGCGTTCCCGACGAGACGAACGATAAATTAATCCTGTAAGGGTTCCGTTTTTCCTCTTGAGGTACGGAACCCTATAAACAATAAAAAATAAACATTGGGTCATTTCCCTCGGGCAATTGTGTACCTACTAAGTAGATTGCGTGGCTGATTCTACAATTCCTTTCGTAGGTAAGTAATTTATATTTTGTTGAAGAAATTATTTTTAATAGTTATTTTAAAAAACTAATGCTTAGTGAAAGGAAACTTCGTCAAGGTTATTTTCCAACGAACTTTAACCCCCCTTTAGGCGTTTTTTCGTTTTTTGTTTGGTCTACAAAACGAACCCATCTTTTACAGTTTCTATAAATTTTTATACCAAATGTAGATACTAAGTTACCTTTACAAAATTACGTATCAAAACAATTAGGTTGCCGACTTGCTTATATACTCGTACAAACCATTCTTCATGTAATGATTATGGTGTATTATTCATTCTTTACTGGTAGCTGGGTGAATGAGATAATGAAATCCAAATTAATACCTTCCAGATACTGTTTTATAATCGTGTCTGTGTCTTCGATCCGCGCAACACAATGGACTACGCTACACACAGTAGTCGCCACGCATTGTTTCATACGCATAACCAACATAAACTGCTGTCTTCAAATTAATGGTTTATTGTTTGCGAGCGGCCAATGGATCGGAACTATGCTTTGTTGTACAGTTATGATAATAGCTACGCTATATTGGGAATTTGAATTGGGTTACTGCTTACGGCTTTAGGACAGTTAAGGTAGCGTAAATAGTGACGTGGTAGGAAGATATCAACTTGTATGTATTTTATTAATGGCCCTTAATAAAAAAAAAACAATTCATTTCCATGAAATAAAAAAAAATAGGATCACGACTGTAATCCCCAAGTACGGTAGACATTATCTCAGATCTCTAGACGCTTAGGTAGATCCTTTGAAGAAGATTAATCGTAAATTAATTATTATCTTAGATCGTTGAAATCTTTTGTATGAAAATCCTGATAATATTAATATTTCAATAATAGTAGCGTTTCATCCGGAAAAAGTTGTAGATATTATTGAGCGAGTTGGAGGCACGAATTTCGATCAAAAGATTTATCTCTTTGAAAAACTTAAAACATCAATACGTGTCAAAATGTTGGCAATGTCAAATATACGTAACACACCTTCAAGGGTCTAAATGCCTGGATATCTGGAGCAGTGCGTACTTGGTGATTACAGTCGTGATCCTATTTAATTTTTTTTTCGATAAAATCCTCAAACGTACGGCGTAGGCCCAAAGGCCCAGAACAATTTTACATTTCATAAATAATAAAGGATTTAACAACACGGTAGGTAATGTTGTAGAAATGTGAGTTGATGTATGTTGAGATTCGTTCAGCCTGCCCGTGTTTTTAGAGCATTCGGCTTATTCTAATTTTGCCTAGTCAACTTTTGCTAGGCGAAAGATAGACTATCATCCAGATGCCTAATCTGCACTTTTCTAGAAACTCATAGAAGCAGTAGGTATCTACGCGCACTTACCTATTAGGTAATTTTATGCTCAAAAAGATCTTATTTCAATCAAGGCCATCACGGTTCATTTATACTGATATAATCGTGTTATTATTATCCATTGTTTGCTGTAAATTCGTTTAACCTTGGGCAGACCGCTAAGAGAAACTTATTACAATTAGAAATCTGACTCGAACAGCTTTGCGTGCTGCCGAAAACAATTAGAACTACAGTTATCTAGGCTGCTAGGCCAAGCCTGTTAACAGTGTTATCGTTAGTGTGTGAGATGGCCAGGTAGCTAATAAGTCCTTACTGGTGAAATACCAGTCAGTCTTTTTCTGGCAAAGAACCGAACCGAGAAAGCCTTATGATTTAAACATAGATTTTGAACCTCAAGTTTAGCCTACATAGGTACCTACAACTATTCAGATCATATCGAAATATAAGTACTTTACTTAAATAAGACCTACAAAGGTAAAAAGATACAAAGTAGATTACATACCTACTTCTACAAGTCGTTGATCAAAGTTTAAGGCATCAATATCAAGCCGTGTTTGTTGCCCGATTATTATAATATACCTACCTACTTGGTCGCGAGAATCGCAAGACATCATATATACCAAAATGTCTCATCTGTTCGTTCATCGGACTACTGATTGGTAGATACTAGGCGGATTTTTATCGGCGGTATAACAAGCTCTTAACTTTCGAAAGTAAGGAATTCATCCATCCTAATTAAAACCGAGAGTCAATGAATTCAGTCCAGTTCAAGCGCGCGCGCAACCCAATCCGCACATCCAAGATGGCGGCGCATAGAGCACGGGCCACATGCCATGTCCGCCACGCTTGGCTGGCCAAGCGTGAACGCACTTTTTTCTACATAAACATTGTTCGCAGTAGAGAAATCGACGGGCGTGACTACCATTGTAGTCAGGCTAAATGCAGAGAATATAGAGCGTGATGAGGTAAAATAATATCGCACAATGCCTATAAAATATTTTAAAACACATGATTTCATCGCGTCCCCTCGATATGTAGATGTTAGATAACGCTTTATGCAAGATAATTTTTTTTGATATATTTGAAAACTCATTTAGGTGTTAGTGTTTTACCCCGAATGTAATTTTAATGAACTAGCTCTTAAAACAGAATTATACCTATGCCTAAACAAAGGAATTGGATCACGACTATAATCCCCAAGTACGGTAGACATCCTCTCAGATCTCATGGCGCTTAGATCCTTTGAAGATGTCTAGAAGGGGACGTGCCTCTGACTAGGTAGTCAGAGGCAACAATTGTTGCTAAACGAAATCATAAGAAAAGACTGGCAGTTTTTCTGTAGATATCTAATCTGCTCATGATACAGGTTGTCCTCAAAAATATCGTCATGCCTACTCGAACTTACGAAAATGATGTAGACTAGTGATGTAACGAATGTCATTTCTTGAGCATTCGCGAATGCGAATGCGAATGCGAATATTTGCTACTGACATTCGCGAATGCGAATGCGAATGCGAATAATCCGTTTACTTGACTTGAAGGAGAAAAGCTTTTATTTTTAAAGTTTAATATTTCGCTACTGAAGTTTAATTATTAAAATAGACAAATAGGTAAACAAAAGTCGGAAAAAGTGATAAAACTGCATTATCATGAAAACCATAAAAAAAAATTGTCTTTAATTTAGGTCTAACGAATTATGTAAAAATGAACTATTTAGCTATTCATAGTTTTGATTAAAAACTAAACTAGGTGTTTATGAAGAGCTAACTTTGGAAAATAAATCTATCGAGAAAAGTTTCACCAATCGTGTTTCTGTCTTTAATTTATCTAGATTAAATCTAGTTATCTTTGTCATAAAAAACAAAACTGTATGTTTTGCGGTTATTGAGAAAAAACGATTCTGCATTCATCCAAAACATTTATTACTCGTCTTAATGTTTTTAGTTTCGTTCATGAAGATGATTATCTAACATTCAAAACTTATGTAAAAACTAATAAAAGTTTCAGAGAAGAATTGGTTTTAGTTTGTTTACATTGCATTATATTTTTTTTGTTTTCTAAGTTCTAATGAGAAGTTAATTGTTAATTAGTATAAATCTGAATCGTAAGCTTAATTACTGAAAGTAGATGGTAAATAAATAATACCAAATGATAAAGTAAAGTCTGATTAATGTGATTACGAGGTTAACTTATTTTTTCTAATAATACAAAAATAAGAAATGAATGGATTTTGATTTTATTAACCTAGTATTATCTCCAAATTATATTTTTTTTCCAATATACATATTCGCAAAACATTCGCTCGAAATTTGCGAATGCGAATGCGAATGCGAATATGCAAAAATATGCGAATATTCGCGAATGCGAATGCGAATGCGAATATTCGTTACATCACTAATGTAGACCATTTACCTACTTGCGTATACTGAGTTACCTACTTAGGTAAGCATTATAACCAGTATCATATCATTCCTTCGAAACCCGTTTGTTTATCACTTCCGGCTGATTATGCTTTGTTCGCGCTTGTTCAAGCGCATCTATTCAAATTGCGAGATACCGATGCGCATACGCAATGAGCCCGCATTTACTGTCACATGCTTACCTACCTACCTACTAAATGCATCTGAATATTGTCAAGCTATCGTAGTAGGTACCTACCTATTATGTAATTAAGTTTAGTTTAAGATAAATGTAGTGTCATGATAAGTTTTTTTTTTAAATAGAAATACGGCTAATTACCACATTTTTCCTTTGTATTGCTGACGTTTCGAGTCGTCAGCAATACAAAGGAAAAATGTGGTAATTAGCCGTATTTCTATTTAAAATGATTAACAACCACGATAGTTTTAATCATGATAAGTTTGTTTTATTTTAACCAACATCGATACCTCGGCCAAAAATAAAATAACAATGATGTTTGACAACTATCCTGACTATTACTATTATGAATATCATTCCGTGATTATTATGAATATCATATAGTAATGATATTCATAATAATCACGGAACAATTCGGGAAAAACTTAATTCAAATTTTAACGCCACAAAAAAGTGGACTAAGTGGAAAACTGTTTATGTAATGTAGTTCCATGGTACAAATTGGGAAAAACTGTGCCCTTTTGTTCTATGACGTCAGGTTCTATAGAACATGGAACCTATTCCTTCAACATTCTCAAATTATAACTGTACTGTAAGATGGTTAATTAGTGGGTAGGTAGTACCTAGATACCTGTTAATTAGAATCATTATCCAGGGCTGAAACTACGCAGCAGGGACCAATACGAAAACCCAGAGGTACCTAATTATTTTACAGGGCCGTACCGTCATATGTTTGTTCCCATCGAAAGTTCTATTCTACAGCTAATTTTGTACCAATCGATCGATACCTAATAGACCCACCCCACATGTGTTATTTTTCCCATTCAAGTGCCGCATGATGGTAAGAAATTATTCAAGAATACTGTAGCGGTTTAATATGTAGGTACCAAAATCATGACTAGAGCTTTCCGCAACGTGATGTAGGTAAGTAACTAAATACTAACTAAAGCAACCTATAGAAAAGAGGAAGACAGACGAAGGCTTGAAAAAGTTTTACATCTAGAGTCGAGTCACTGAATTACGGACGAATCTCTAGCTAAAGGACGAAATATCTATTATATAAAAAAATATCCCTATTTCCCTTGGTCACGGCATCGCGCGTGAACGGCTGAACCGATTATGCTATTCTTTTTTTGTTGTAATCGTTAGTGTCAGAAGGTTCTTATGAAAAAAAATGAATTTTACAGGAGAACGTCTGTCGGGACAACTAGTAGGTACCTTATAAAACTCCAGGTTAATATAACCTGCTACACTTCATTAAGATCGCATGGTTTCGCTTCAGCAGTTTGTGTCATAAATAATAAGAAGGAATAAAAAAGCTTACAACACGCAACCCCTGGCTTCAACCTTCACGCAACCTTTAGGTGCTATATAAGCAACTTTTTCGTCGTAGAAACGTAAATACGACTAGCAAACACAACATTCACGAACAAACGATTGTTCTAGTTTGATATCCGCTCGTAAAATGCTTTTCACTTGGCTGCTGGAGGTTTTATACGAGTCCGGACACGCACCAATATCACGAATGTTAGCTGAGCCCAGAAGGTTACTCCGATCCTAAGATATGGAACTTTTACTTTTCATAAAAACTACTACCAATGATGATAACTTGGGAATTGTTCTAGAACAATTAACTATGCTTCGGGTTGAAAGGCACTTAGGTAGGTAGGTACCTAGATACTAGTACCCGTCGGTGACTTAACGATTTCAAGTCTCAATGACGAACGCAATCCTAAATATAATTGGCACGTAAAAACGAGTAGATGGTACCTACCTATGTAAAAGTGTAGGGCGACTCAGGGGGTTGTAATACTGGTAAAAGACTAGGATTTGAGAAGCGTTGTATTTATTATTAAGGCGCTCCCAGTCGACGATTTTTTTTGTTCGAAACGAAAAAAGAAATATTTCTGAACAAGCCACATCTCCTATTTTATAATGTATAGTATATGTGAATAAAGATGTACCCATCTTTAATCACTTCGATAAATAATCCTACCGACCGCTGCAATGACGACAAACACACGTCGGCGCGTGGTCCGCCTTAGCTTTTCGAATAAATTAATGATATAAATTATGTATAATTACTTATCAAAAATCTATTCTAATAGAAATCTAGATCTACATAAATTACCTATCTTTAACAATAAATCACAAGTTGATTTTAATAGTAGGTATATAAAATATTTCGATCATAAATTCTAAAACGTATCATTTTGAAATAATATCTTTATCGTGAAAAGTTTCTGCTATTATGTTTTCAGCTTAATAGAAATCTAGGTAGGAACCTGAAGTAATATACTTATAAAAATAGGAGATGTGGCTTGTTCAGAAGTATTTCTTTTTTCGTATCGAAAAAGAGCAATCGTCGACTGGGAGCCCCTTAAGACTCATTCCTAATATCCCCTCAGCTTGTCAACCCCAAAGGAGACAAAAGAAAAAATATTTTATCATAATTGAAGTCCCCGTCTTTTATAAAGGACAAAAGACGGCAACATGAATTTTGATGATAGTTATGCCTACAAATCCTTAAAATGAAGATACTCCTTCCAGTAAGATATTTACGACTATACCCTCGAGTCCGCTACGCGTAAAGTGGACGACAATGCTTGGTGATAAACAAAAAAGATAATGTCATGTCTTTGAAGGGAAACGTTGACATTTTAAGAGGAAAGAGGCCTACCCTACAAGCATTAATCATAAATGAGCATAAAGGTCTCCACTGACTGCTAAGTACCATAGGTAGATACTATGACCACACCACAACTGTAATTGTACCGGCGGCGCGGCGTTACAATTGCATATAAATTTTATCTATCAGAAAAAAAAACTGGGTTATCATCATCAGCAATCGAAATACTAAATTGTGTGTATAAAAAAAAACAAAATCCAAACCATCAATTGCATGTTAGTGTGGGCAAATGTATTAAATCATGATTTACAGTGCTCAGTGCTCGCACGCATGCCTGGTAACGGAATGTTCACCGTAGGATAGGTATTTTTTAACCTTATTTATTTTGGTAGGTATCTATGTTATATTACATTTAGTAGTGTAGATTAATGTAAATTATGCCCACTATAACGTTCTGTCAAGTAGCAAAAGTATACCTTCCTTCCTTGAAGTTCCCCACAGAAGTCGTACAAGTACCTACCTAAAGCAATCATAAATTAGGTTCGAACCTAAAACAAACTCTAGTACATTTTTATACTGAGTGGAGTGCTACGGTGCGGTGGCCGTCCAATTGTCATACGCTTTCTTAAAATCGGTTTCCCCAGCAACCTAGAAGTTCGAAAGACTTTTAAAGCAAGTTTTCACAATATTCCACAGCCTTGCTAAACACAAAAGCACCAAACTAGTCAAACCTGACCCTCAAAAGTCAACAAAACACACCTAACTGCGAGGGATTTCGTTAAATTACTTTATAGCCACGTGTTCCTTTTTAAGCTGGCTACGCTGAAACATTAAATATTAAGGCCCGGCTCACACCCACACACGTATTTCAATGATTTTCAGGTACCGATTTAAAAACCAGGAATCACAATTGTGAGGATATAATGATACAAAATTACTGATAATATATTCATATTTAATAGTAGATAATAAAAACTGGCCAGTTCTATACAACATTTTCAAAAAAATACGTTTTTACCGTCGCAAGAACCGCTGAAAATGTCGAAAAATGGGGTCTGGTTAGGTACCAATATCTTTAGACCCACAGCATATTTTTATTTGAATATAATACGAAATTGTAGATTTTATATTTCTCTATACCGCGTGGCATTATCTTGTTTTCAAATAATTTACTTTTTCATTTATGAACAATATAAAATGCCATAAAACTTATCCATACATTTTTTCCATACAAAACTCACATTCACCTCAAGTCGGCACGTCAGTCAGCGCTCAGACGCGCTCGGGGAAGCACGTCCACGTCACATTTTTCTTCGAATTTAGGGGAAGTCTGACATAACCGGATACTGGGGTAAAATAGTGGACATGCAAAACTAATGATAACATTTGTATAATATATTGCCTTGACGAATTTGGTGCAAGCCACACAGATGAAGGTTAGGTACAATGCATGAGTTGTAAGGGCTGGGCTCATGTACACTGTACAGACTATGAAAGAGTTGGATGATTTTTTTGTAGAAGATGCGTTACATCGAGTTACGTTTCGAAACAGTATGATAATAGTTTACGGTTTTACCTTTTTGCATACGTCGCGTTGGAGCAAAATCGAAATAAGCAGATGTTTCGTATTTGATTGTTATTTTAATAAAAATATTAAATTTCAGAAAAATGTGAACCTGTTTGTGTCCCTAATTAGTCCTACTAAATAAATATAAATAATGATTTGATACATTTCTGTTTTGAAATGAAAGTTCTAAAAAGGTACCATGACCCTTAGTACGGTTTTAACCCGGCCTCCCCTATATTACCAAGCGTGTTTTTTTATACATGGATGGAAAAAATTGATACTTTATCTGAACAAAATGCGAAAAATTACCTGAATTTTCGATTACGAATATAATTTATATTTATTATCTATCTACATTTAATATTATAAATCTGATTTGTTTGTGCGAATGTTAGGTATGTTTGGATGTTTGTACCTCAATCAGACTTAAACGACTAAACGGATGAAATTGAAATTTGCTGTCGATGTAAATATACCCCTAGCTTATAAATATGCTATTTTTAATTTAAAAACATCCCCAAAACTATAAAAAGACTCCGAGTGCTGGTGTGCAACAAATCTAGCATTAATCAATTTTGACGACTGATGAATGACTGACGAATGATACGATACGCATTGAACCAAAAATGTTGAACCTGCTAAAAAGGTCGGTATTTGTTATTATCAAGGCAAGGTTTATCTGGGGGCACGGTAGTGCCCCCGCCAAGTTAGGCAAAAAAGCGGCACAGTCGTACCATCCTTTTCTCGAAACAGTTCAGGTCATTTTTTGGACAGACAGACAGACATTGAAATCTCACAACTTTTTACGATAGAAGAACTGAGTTGCGTTGCGAGAATTGGCTTTTTATTTTAATTTTTACAAGTTGTTTTTGATGGCATATACTTAAGTTGTACATGATGCAAATAATTAAATATTAAAAAAATAATAAAGTGTCCTGAAAAATTGTTTAATTCGAAATACTGAAAGTGCTCTTTAGTGTTTCGTAGTTTACAAAAAACCCTTATAGTTTTGCCATTTCCGTCCATTCGTCCGCAGCTTAGCTCAGATACTCTTAATACTAGAAAGCTGTAATTTGGCATGAATATACTAGTCACGCCGACAATGTGGTAGAAATAAATATATATTTTCAGATGTTTTTTTTTTCTCGCATACTCTCCATGTCTTTGGATAGGTCTTAAAAAGTATTGCGGGTTTGTGATGTCATTTAGTATAAATACAATGGAAAATATGAATTTGTAAAAAGAGCAGCTGGTCATCTCTTTTTCTGGAAAGAAAATATTATGGAAGATTATTTAGTAAAATTTTACAATAACTGTTTAATTCCAGAACTTGTTGACCCTCGCTACGTTCTGTCTATGGATCTTCGAGATCATAGCTCGCACACAATATTCAAAAGCATACCTACATATTTTATCAGTATTTCACTTTCAAAACTTTCTGTGAGTGGTACTCGAAACGTTGACGGTGCCGTCATCGATTTTAGATGACAATAAGTTTTTTTATTAAAAATATATTTTTTAAATCAAGCTTTTGTAAATTCTTGTGCTCTAGTTCTCGTCAAGATAAAAATAACGAGCCCAAACGCGACGTGGTTATGTTGTGTAGTTGAGGAGTTCCGATGGCTACATCCGACCTCCATCATCAGACCAGGTATATAGATATGCAAAGTTTTGCCTCAATTCGACTATTTAGTGAAGAGTTCCGTTGAACAGCTCCTGACTCCATCATCAGATCAGCTCGCTGTCACCATATTATGTATGCAAAATTTCAGCTCAATCGATTGGGGATAACTGCTTAAAATTAAGTTGCAAGATTACACCTTATCAAACATAGATACATAAATATGTACATAAACTGCAAGTTAAATAAGAGCTTATAAAAAAACGATACTTACCGTTTTGTCATAATGTATTTTATTAGTAGGTATAGGTACCTAACAAATATTTTTTGCACAGTCAAATATTAGTAACTGTGTAGTAGCACTTTACGATTTGTAACCTGTCTTATAATATAAATATATTAATTTTTTCTATATTTATTTTCTTTTTGTCAAGTGCAACCTATAAAATTATTAAGTACATACCTACCTATACAAATATGACATACCTATTGCACCAAATATTTTCAAGTATCAAGACTAGTTATTTAGTCTTGGTAAATGAAGTGTGAAGTAGCTTCAATGTGTGCGTTTGCACTATTCGTAGTGTGCGGCCACAGAATACGGAAAAGTACAAAAAATGCGAGCTGTCATATTTGAAACAGCCGCCTTAAGCTTCAACCTAGTTCCATGTCCCTGTAGAACACGAATAATTCCTCGTAATTGTAGGGTTAGAGACCCAGTTTATTTTTCCACAAAATGGATACATTGTATGTACAGTAATTATTTTGTAAAGAAATAATAGGGGTTTTGAGGAAATAATAGTTCAAGGAAAACGGTATCGACAAACAGAATTATTTAAACGTTTCCTTTTGTACCTTACGAGTCAAGAACTTATTTACATACCTTCTCCTCGCTAGCCTGAAATAAGTTACCCAAAATACCTACTAGGCATAAACTCGTTTATGTAGTGGAAATAAAATACTATAAGTTAGTGTATCATTTTGCTGTCATTTATTTTTTGAGTTAGCTGTCAATCTATCAATAGCTTAAAGTTATAGTATAAGCTTTAGGTATATCTATGTATACCAAGCTGGATCCACGTTATTAAAATACGAATCGAAGGTTTGATGCTAACAGAATAAAAACTGCCTTAAAGGGATAAAATATTTGTCTCCAAGGAGGTTTCATTTTACGAGGATATTCATTGAACTATGTCTTCTATGAAACAAGATAACTTAAGTAACTTAAGTAACTTAACTTAAGTAACTTTTTTGACTTTGAAATATTATGATTTGGCAGAAATCTTTCCTTAAACCAATCAATTTTGGCTACGGATGGTAGCGAAAATAATCTAACACAAGTCAACAGTAAACACTATACAGACATAAAACTACACATTTTCCGAAAGTTAATGGTTCCCTATGGATTTTACACTTTACGATCGTTCGTAGATTGTAGCAAAAACTAATTAAACGCAGCAAAAAACTACTTTACTATCCTACTTGAAGTTTGGTTGCAAACACTGATACGAGAATTTTATATATATGAAGATATAATGTCAATGCCTGGACCGAACTATAAGTTCATGCTTCTTTCTATACAACGCACTTAACGACGTCATCGTATTTAAATATACACATTAAGTGTGTCTTACAAAGAAAGACATGATTCGAAATATTATGCTGATAGACAATATTATTCGTATTATTAATATACAACATCCCACGGCAAAGGTATCTGTGCCACGGAGGAACAAGACACGCACATTCAATTGATAGAGTTACATGAAAGCATCTTTGCTAATTAATATTTAATTCTAGATACTAAAATACCGTGGCTCCAGCTTCCTGATATTGCTTAGTCACTACTGGTATCTTATAAATTCATAATTCAACATTAGTGTCGATTCAACGGTATTTTGCTAAACTAATTCAGTTTGACAATGCTGTAAAATTATAGTCATTCTTGTTTTTTTTTAATCTGTAAGAAAGGGACAGCTACATTTGTAGTAAAGTCAATTCAAGTTGAGAATAATGCAACAAAAGAATCGACACTATTATCTAGCTTTAAAAAATTAAACGAGTCTAAAACCATTTTTCTAAAACCATCTAAAGCCGTTTTATCTACACTAATGTTGTAACATTCTACTTATGTTTCCAATACTTGACTTATAATTACTACTGTTATAGCGCAGACAACAAAACACTCAATTTAAGCAATTTCACATGATGGTATAATATCCACATCGATATCGTAAAATCTCATTATAACATCAATAAAACGAGACCAATTAACCTGGCGAGCCTTATGTCAAAATCCTCATACAAGTTGTATAAAATTTTGATATTAGGCTGGCTTTTGAAAACAGTTGGGTTATACGTGAAACTACTAAACTTACATACACAAAACTCTTTGGTAAGATCTTGTGCCAATTAAATAAAAAAAAAACAGCGCGCGCTTGCTCCTGATTGGCCCTGCGCGCGCAGCTGCGCTCTTCTTATTGGTTAGATTTTAATGGCGGCAAGTTCACTGTGACAATACACGTACGCCTGAATTTAATGTTTCGCAATGTGTTTTGTTTTTAAAATACAAATTAAAAGTTAAAAATGGATTAGTGAAGATAAAGTAGTGTATGCAACTGCATATAACACGGGTATTAAAACACGAGTGTGAGTTTGTTGAGTATGAGTGTGAGTGTGATTATCGTCGTTACTATTATGAAACGAGCGCAGCGAGTTTCATAATAGTAACGACGATAATAGTAACTTCCTTATATGACAGTTGCATAAACTACTATTTTCCATTTAAATTAATAATAATATTACGGTATGATACCTTAGGAACACTTAAAAAAAAATAACATGACAGTACGTACATTACATAATTTAACCAATATCTTTATGGTAAACCACTTTTCTATTTACATGTGTTAAAAGGTCTTTATTGAACATACGAATAATACAACATAACATATCTAAGCACTAGTACATTTAAATATAGATATTTGGACTGTAAATCGCTTATAAGAGCTTTTATCAAATATAATTTGTGACAGTAATACTTCATGAATAAAACGTAGATGTTCTATTCTATCTACATAAATTATCTGATTATAGAAGATACTATGAGCTTTCAAGGTTATTGCAGACTTAATTTAGAGTACCGATCCAATTTTCGCAACCCATCTGTATTTTGACGTTGCCCGATTGAATAGGTAAACCTTGATTTATAACAAAGACTCGTGATAATTTAAGTGTAATTCGTGATTGTCAAGACACGATCTCGTACGATATTTTTCAAGTTCATGCGAGTACCGTACTAAACAGTTTGAATCGATTTCAAGCAGAGATGAAGATTGGGAGTCTTTATCTTTGGCTTCGCAATATTGTTAACAAAATTATACAACACATTTTAAATCTATATTCATACCAAGGTGTCTTTTAGTTAATTTATTTAAAAATAAATTGAAATATATTGTATATTATTAAATATGTCGTATATATGTTAAATATATACGAGTTATTGTATTATTTTTGCATGACAATAATACTCAAAATAAATCTTGTAACACGAATATTTCAAGTGACGATATAAATGACGACTTACATTATCAAAGATTTTATATCCTTTCAATAATCTCATCTTCGAGGCGATAAACCCTCTCTTTTAAAATTAGGTTTATAAAGGTAATTATTTATAAAAACAAACATACCTTATATTTTGTACTATCTGGTCAAAGACTACAAAACCTTATTATCATTTAATTATTGCTTGTGAATTTATGTAGGCACTTGGATCAATTATTGAATAGTATGAAAATTGAAGAAAATATCTAAATTTAACAGATCAATAAAAAATTAAGCCTACTAGTGAGAATAACTATTTGATAAATTCGAGAGATACCTATATAAAAAGAACAAAAATAACGAATTATATATTAAATTAATTAATTAAAAATAAATTAATTATAATAACAGATGACTTGCTGCTGGAGAATAATACACGCCATGGAGAAGAAACGTACAACAAACATCCAAAATAAATTGGTCTAAACGAATCATGTGCAAATAAGTACCTAATCATGTCACCGTTTTTTAGGGTTCCGTACCCAAAGGGTAAAAACGGAACCCTATTACTAAGACTTCGCTGTCCGTCTGTCTGTCTGTCCGTCCGTCCGTTTGTCTGTCACAGGGCTGTATCTCATGAACTGTGATAGCTAGACAGTTGAAATTTTCACAGATTATGTATTTCTGTTTTGCTCTAACAACAAATACTAAAAACAGAATAAAATAAATATTTAAGGAGGGCAATACAACAAACATGTTTTTTTGCCGTTTTTATAGATAATGGTACGGAACCCTTCGTGCGCGAGTTCGTCTCGCACTTGGCCGGTTTTTTTTTTCTTTATTTTGTTCTTAAACTACACAAAGAGAGAAAGAACGCTACGCCAAGGCTAAGCATACAACAACTCTGCACTATTGAACAGCAGGTTTGATGTTGGTTAACAGAAATCTTCACACTTCTTCTCCATAATGTGGAATATTATCAGCTACTTAGCATAACTACGTCAACTAGTCTCGTAAAATACGACCGATATAACTAGGCCGCTTTAGATGAATGCGCATTGAATATAAAACAGTTTCTCAAGAATTGTTTCTCGTGTTAATATTATTCAGCTGCTGATAGTGATCAGGCCACAGAAAGATTTACTAAGAAAACATTTATGATGAAAATTGCATCATGATAATGATAGATGATAGTATTTCATCAAAACTGTATAAAAACCGAAATCGTCATTTTGTCGAATGTAGATTGAGCTCAATAGAAAGTGGTTACACTTCCAATCCTGCTTGAGTGATACCATTTTCGATTAAGTATTAAACCTTTGTCTCTCGTATTTTCAACTTTAATTAAAAGTTATTAGGTCGATATTATATTGGCCTTACGCTGAAGCAATTTATTGCCTAGAAACGGAACTAGAGACTTAGTTATATCAGCAGAACTAATGTAGTATGACGGCCCTTATATATCCAAAATCATAAATTACTTGCAACAATGTGAGCTGTACTGTCTTGTACATTCACTCACGCACTTGTCTAGATGTACTATGGTACATCATAGTAAAATAAAGAAAAAACTAATGGTAGACATCGCGCCTCAGATCTCCATTCTTGAATATGTCTATGAGGGATATTTAGACGTACGTCCTTACATCACAAAGAGCCTATCCTCTTATTACCACACGTGACAAGTTGCAAACCCTTCGCCTTATAAGAATATTAACTGATATTCTCAACATTATTGCCTTTGTAATTTTTCCAAATAAAAATTCACTGGTCATCCAACTGGAATATCTAGCATGACCTTAGTATCTACATGTACAGTACACTACCCATACTATATTTGTGTACAGAATAAATAATAATAATATAATTAAATAAATTCATAAATAAGTAGTTACATTCGGTTCTGAGTACCATCTTCGTCTATTGCAGTAACGCTTAGATTAAGAACGCCTAGAAAACAGTCCAATACCATTCTGTTAATATGGCTTATTTTACCAATTGGTAAATGGTTTGTTGTTATTGAATATTCAGAAAGCTAGATGCCCTAACCAAATCTACATGAAATATTATAATGACCATACAAACATATAGAAATGTACATGTATTTGATTCTACGTGACAAAACAACGAAAGATCATTGGGATTAATATAAAATTCTACGGACTTGGACAAAGGACTGCCTTACTACATCTACCAGACTACCATGTAATCCAAGGGGGTTGGTTCATCTCCTTCATTTGAATATGTGTCATATTGACAGGAAGGTTTATCACAGCGTAGCTTTTCATTAGCAGCCTCAGTGTTCGGAGTATGTTAAAACCGCTTCGGCCGAGGAGGAAACCCGCGGGAATATTGACGTCTAGCTCCATCCTGAAAATGAGAAACATCAAATTGTTATTGACCTAGAAAACTAAACCGACGAAAATGTTCCAAACAAGCAAAAATAATGTATGGGGGCCATCTTTGGAGTATATCCTAATAATATTATAAATGCAAAGGTTTGTGATAAGGCTATGTTTGTTCTCTAATCACTACATAGTATAAAGCAAAGTCGCTTTCCGCTTCCCGCGTCTGTATGTCTGTATGTATGTTTGCTTATATCTTTAAAACTACACAACGGATTTTGATGCGGTGTTTTTTAATAGATAGAGTGATTCAGGAGGAAGGTTTTTAAGTATAATAACATGCTACCAGTGCGAAGCCGGGGCGGGTCGCTAGTCAAAAATAAACGACAAAACGGATTAAGATGAAATTTGCTGTAGGATGTAGATAAAAAATCAGAATAAATAAAGGGGGAAATTATAATCCGAAAAACAACAAAAATTGGTGGGGAAGTAGTTTAGAACTAACTAGGAGACGGACATACGATACTTTTTATAACTGGAACGGGAACGGGAACTTAAAACAACATTTGTTAATTCTAAATATGTTTAATAAGTATGTATTTACAACAAAAAAACGTATATAAGTATTCTATCAGTTATCTGGTTCCCATAGTACAAGCTTTGCTGAGTTTGGTGCTAGATGGCGCTGAGTGATAATGTTCACCAATATTTATTTATTTATTTAATTTTCAGCCAAATCGGTTCAGCCGTTCTTGAGTTATAAATAATGTAATACGACTTTTTTTTTTGTTTAAATAGATATACAAATAATGAGCTGGTATGATAAAACTATGATATTATACTCATATGTTGAAGTCAGTACACAGCGTGTACTACATACTCTAGTAGAGTATCAAAGTGAAACACTTACTTATCATCGACCATCTCAATGAGATTATCCAATGCGTCGTCCCATTTAGCAATGGACTCTGTGATGATAATGGCTCTAGCCCCGGCTTGCTGTGCTTGGTGCGTCTTAAAAACAAATGAACATTCCCTGAAACAAACAAACTAAATATTCAAAGAGTCCCAATTTTTGTAAGTACTTGCCTAGCAGTTAAGGCCGAGTGGGAAGTATATTTACTTTCGAATCAGTGATCTTTGACTGGCCTCACAGCTCAGTTGGTAGTAACTCTGCCTTCTGCGCTGTAGGTTGTGGGTTCGATCCCCACCCAGGGCAAATATTTGTGTGATGAACATAGATGTTTGTTCTGTGTCTGGGTGTTACTATGTATAATAAGTATGTATTTACAAAAAAAAAAGTATATAAGTATTCTATCAGTTATCTGGTTCCCATAGTACAAGCTTTGCTTAGTTTGGGGCTAAATGGCGCTGTGTGTAAAGTCCGCCAATATTACAATATTATCTATTGGTTGACATTTCAGACATCGCCATCTAGCCCCAAATTAAGCAAAGCTTGTAGGGAAATTCATCACACAAATGTTTGTCCTAAGTGGAAATCGAACCCTGATGGAATTGATGAACAATAAAAGGAAAACATAGAGAAAAAACCCCGGCCAAGTGCGAGTTGGACTCGCGCACAAAGAGTTCCGTACCATTATCGGCAAAATAAACGACAAAAAAATCACGTTTGATGTATGGGAGCCCCACATCATTAAATATTTATTTTATTCTGTTTTTAGTATTTTTTGTTGTTATAGCGGCAACAGAAATACATCATCTGTGAAAATTTCAACTGTCTAGTTATCACGGTTTATGACAGCCCTCTGTGTGACAGACAGACGGACAGACGGACAGCAAAGTCTTAGTAATAGGGCCCGTATTTACCCTTTGAGTACGGAACACTAAAAAGCAGTTCTAGCTTTTACCCGCGACTTCGTTTGCGTTGATTCAGGAAATCGATTTCTGAAGACTATCCTAAATATTGAAAAAGAGGAAATTTGGAAAAGAGAAAAAGTAACCTATGTACATCCCAAGACTTTCAACTATTGCTATATGAAATTTAATTTCAATCGGCCCAGCGGTATTACCGGTATTTCGCATTTATAATATTAGTTTATGGTATGTAGATGATCCGTTAAAACAACAAATGGATGATGGTAAAGGAAAACATGTAAGGAAAGCAGTTCATATTCGTACAGGCCGCAAAGGGCTAATAAGTTAGTTCTAATGAAAATCTATTATTTTTTTAACATTGAATAAAACAAACTCACCCTCTTTCTGACAAAGCAATATTTCCAGCAACAGCTTCAGAGTTTTGTAAATCTGAACAGCTGTGTAGTGGAATAGTTGGCACCAAACGCGCCTTTTCAAACAGAGTGCTTTGATTCTGAAAGGATTAAATCATACACTTTAGATAAGATTCCTAATAATCCTAATCCTAATAATATTATAAATGCGAAAGTTTGTGAAAAGAAATGTATGTTTGTTCCACAATCAGGCCTAAACGACAAAACAGATTAAGATGAAACTTGCTGTAGTATGTAGATAAAAAATCAGAATAAATAATAGGGTATCTTAAAATCCGAAAAACAACCCCTAAATTATAAAAATACGCAAAAAGATGATTTTGGCATAGATGGCGCTGATGTGCAACAAATATGACATCACAGACTAAAAACAATCAGTCAATAATCGAATACTGTATTCGATTATTGAAATTTGACAGGACAAAGTCTGTCACGGGTCGGCTAGTAATATTATAAATGTGAAAGTTTGTGAGTTTGTATATGTATGTTTGTGGCTCAATCAGGCCTAAACGACAAAACGGATTAAGTTGAAATTTGCTGTAGATGTAGATATAGATATACTGCACGAATAAATAATAGACTACTTTAATATATGAAAAACATACAAAAACGATTAAAAAAACGCAAAATGGATGATTTCGGTATAGAGGCGCTGGTGTGCAAAATATCTGACATCACAGACTAAAATCATTCAGTTTTTTCTATCCGATTATTGAAGGACAACGTCTGTCACGGGTCGGCTAGTAATATTATAAATGCGAAAGTTTGTGATAAGGCTGCTTGTTGGTAAGGCATGTTTGTTATCAAAAATAAACGACAAAACGGATTAAGATGAAATTTGCTGTAAAATGTAGATAAAAAATCAGAATAAATAAAGGGGGAACTTATAATCCGAAAAACAACCCCTAAATGATAAAAAAAAACAAAAAATTTAATAATTACAAAAAAAATTGACAGAACAACGTTTGTCACAGGTGGCTAGTACATAATAATTTTACTTTGCTCACATGGTACCTGGAACAAGTAAGCTATGCTATGCTATGTGTATTCCAAATTTATACAAACCTATTTGGTTGTTTGGGAGTGATTGAAGCACAGACATCAAAACATTCTCGCAAACTTGGATTTTAAATATAAGGTTGATTAGTCAACATTATAAGCAGCGCCATCTAGTCTGTCTGAATGGAAAATTAAAATTTTGCACTCAATTATTTAGTATATTATAGCCTCAAGACCAGTGGTTATTATCTTGACCAGCTACAAATGTGAAGAATGTAGAATGTCGAATGAATAAACAATGTATGAGTATTGAGTATAGTACTTAATAACTTTGCAGGGCAGTGCTCTTAAATAGTCAGAGCAATAAGGTTTTTCAGAAGTTCCAGACATTACCATGAGCTTGATGGCTGTTTCATCCAAGCAATTCAAATTCAAATTCAAAAAACATTTATTTCAATAAATTCAAAATCAAATTCAAATTCAAATTCAAAAATCATTTATTTCAATAAAATCACAAGGATCACTTTGAAACGTCTTAGGAACTAGGTGAAGCTACGCCGATTCCATGCGACCAAGCCTAGAAGAATCAGGCAACAAACACGGCTTGGGGTCTACCTTTTTTTTAATGATCCTTTCCTTAATGCTATGTAGAGCTCCAGTGTGATGCCAATCGAACAAGGTGAAGGCTCAAACAAGGCTCAAACAACTTTTTTAAAATTGGTATTGGTATTAGGCATGGGTGATATTGACTATTTTGGCTAACGGTTGGGTATCCGATATTTAGTTTCTTTACCGGTATCGTCAACCATTACTCAATATCGGTACTTAATTACAAAAAAAAAAAAAAAAAAAAAAAAACTTGACTTTCAATCTGAAGGTTCGAATCCGGGCGTGCATCAATGGATTTTTCGGTTCGAATAATTTATATGCGCATCAAAAACACGTGCTCAAAACGGTGAAGGAAAACATCGTGAGGAAACCAGTTAGTATTCTTATAAGCGGCGATGAGCTTGCAACCTAGCACGTATGGAATGCTAACTACTACAAAATATAATGTTTGGACGTGCCTCTGACCACCCCCACTAGTTATTTTCAAAGGATCTAAGCGTCTGGAGATCTGAGAGGATGTCTTACGTAGGTACTTGGGGAATACAGTCGTAATCCTATTTTTTTTCTATTTATAAGTATTTGATTTTCCTTCATGCTTTACAAGGCTTAGGAGTTTAGGACTAGCACATTTTATATTCGCAAGTGGTAGGTAAATATTTCGATTTGCTTAAATAAAAAGTGGCGCATTAAAAAATCACCACATAGCTAACTAAAAAATTTACCTACAAACGTCTTAAATTTAATATTCAAATTAGGAACCTACCTACATTGCGCGCAATCACTCAACCACTACAAGTAGGTACAATTCGAATTTAAAAATACAAACAATAACAAGTAGGTTTGCATAGTTGCACACGCCACCATGAGCCGGCCGGGCGCCGGCCGGCGCGTCAGTTTAATATCTCATAAAGCTTCTCATCAAAACTCGACCTCATTAGCCTACGAATAAGGTTTATTTGAAACTCTTGGTAGCGATAGCCAAAATGTATGATTTTGGCTCTCAATCAATCACACCAACAACCAGTGTAACTTAATACATTTCTTAAATTGTGCAGGCGAAACTCAACCTTATTTCTCTAACATTAAGGTGTTCGAAACTTGCTTTCATAGGTCAAAGTATAATGAACAAGATTTCAGCTATTCGCTAGTCATATCTTCATCTCGCTTACGCGCTTGAAAGTTAGCGCGATAGAGAGGGATACCATAATTATTTTGGGTGCCAACTGAAACAACCTTACAACTTACCAACTTAATGGTCTGACTAGCTGACATGGCTGTTGGTTGTTTCAGTTGATTAGTTGGCACCCAAAATAATTATGGTATCCCTCTCTATCGCGCTAACTTTCAAGCGCGTAAGCGAGATGAAGATATGATCATCTCGCTATGAATCTTATCTGCATCTCGCTTACGCGCTTGAAAGTTAGCGCGGTAGAGAGGGATACCATAATTATTTTGGGTGCCAACTGATCAACTGAAACAACCAACAGCCATGTCAGCTAGTCAGACCACTAAGTTGGTAAGTTGGGTGACAGATATTTCACCCAACTTTCGTGACTTGCGCAGTTCGCTCGCGCGTTTTCTACAGATATTCGACAACGGTGGTTGGACTTGATTCCACCGGTACGCTACGCTACGAGCATGCCAACGGATATCAGTTACGTTTGGCTATAGCCGACACATGTCTAATTGGTATCATCAGTGTTGGATTATCCCATAAGCAATTAAGCAATTGCTAGGCTACATCTTGGGTGGCACCAGAAACAGCATGAAAAACAAAATTGCTAACACATGAAAGATAAGGTTGTTTGTTTGTTTGAAAATCCTTGCATTCTACTTTACTACTGACTGACACACAAACTGAGATACAGATATTATGTTATAAGTGTACTGGCGAGCGGGAAGGGGGTCTAGTCATCAAGTAGTCTTAATCCGGCACTGGATGTCATGATGGTGAACATCCAATAGTAAGTACCTACTTACAGATTACTAAGCAGTTATTTTTCATAGACGTAACTATAGATTTTGACACGGGTACAAAAAACAAACTGTACCTACAATAGCTTTTATGGGTATTTATTAGGATTTATACTTACAAAAGGTGTACCAAAGTCTTTTGCCGGTCTGATACGATATGAGTACTGTAATTCAGGAGGATCAATTATTTCGAAAAATATATCTCCAGCTATGACGTCTGCCATTGAAGACCCATCATAGAAGTGCAAGTCATTGGCTGAAAAAAAGTATAAAAAATTTAAGAACTATTTTATTAAGGTATATAATATCTTGCTAGTAGGTGCATAACCCTTAAAATTTATAACCAAATAATTAATACGTCGGTAAAAAATTTACACATAGAATAAGAACGCAAAATAAATTCTTTCTCAAAATTAATTTATGTACTTTCACAGTTCAACAATGTGCAGGTCAGTAGGTAGGTACGTAATTAATATGTAATCGTTTTTTAAACATAGAGGTAGTAACCAAATTCTTACCACCAGGCGCAACAGTCGTTACAAATATAATAACCAATAAAATAAAATTAAGAAATAAACGTCTGTTTAAAAAAGACATAATAATAGAGTAAATAATAGTCAGGTTATTTAAAAATAACCATACAAATTCAGTTAAATTTACGCAAAGAAAACAGAAAACAGACAGAATTACAGAATCAGAATCAGAATAACAAGTCAAAAACTAATACAACAAACAACACATGAACCGTCAAAGTCAATTTCACACTATGTATCTGTAAAAGTCAATCAAACTGTCAAACTCGTCGTTAGTCTGCATCAAGGAACTTAAAATACTCCAGGGAGAAGAATTGTAACTCTATACTAAAAAAAAGCAACCATCGAGCACACACCTACACGACACTAGTGACATTGCGGAATAGCAATGTAAACAAAATGTGAGCGGGAATATTCAAAAATGTGAGCGGGAATATTCAAAAGTTTTATTTTTGTAATTTTTTATACAGCATGAAGAGGAGGGATCCATAATTATGAATTTTTCTCGAAGTTAATAATAACTCGAGAAAAATTCATAATTATGGATCCCTCCTCTTTATGCTAAATTTAAAGTAAGGTAGTTTCATAACGCAATTAAAACACGCAGTATATAAATGATTTATTTATTTCTTAAAATCCTCATTTTCCTCTCCAAAGCTTTCTTTTTTTCTTCTTCGTCCATTTCCCTATTTTTTATTATTGTATATCTTTTTATGCATATGCAAAAGGTACAGGTTTTTAAATGATTTACATTACTTTCTAAATGATGTACACAGGTGTTTAGAAATCTAAAATCTACATAATTTAGAGCAGTCATTACATTTTTCTTAACATTCAATTTCCAGGCATTGTTTTTTAAATAATTATTTATTATTGTTGCTAATGTTTCAACACATTGAACCCCATTCTTATTTATATAATTAAGCGAGTTATGAATTGGGTTATATTCTCTAAAACTTGTGAATATGTGTATGGTTTCAGGACTATCAGTCAAAAATGCTTTTCGGCAATCTGCACACTCATTGTGCTTAATTTTTTTAAAAATAAAACCACACACATATCCACAAGCTTGTCCTTCGGACGTCGCCTGCTCTACTGCTTCGGCTGCATCAGTTAATGCAATCTGAAGCTCATTGGCATTTAATTCAACACTCTCGCATAATTGGGAATTATCTGAAGGTGCCGCGGTTCAAATACAAATCCATTAATATAAATAAAAGTTATGTGTGATATTCACCTGATTGAACACATTTTCTCTTTCATTTAGTAGTGTCTCTATTACAGTGGAATCAGGAACAGCAAATTTGCTCAGTTTTTGCCTTCTGTCATCATAAAATTGTTTTTCATTAAAGTGTCTACCGCATAAAACTTTGTTTGAAGTATGGAGCGAGTACAATAATTCATCAGAAGTCCAGTCTTGATTTGGCCAACAGTATTTGGCCCGAGCTCTGAAAATACAATATAAAAGGTCAGTGCATATTAAAGGACAATCAAAAATGGGGTGTGCCTTGTACATCGATGGTGCCATAGCTATCCAGCAAATTTAATGAAAATGAGCTGCATATATACCATATACACTGGTACAAAATGTGGTGTACAATCAAAGCTTTGTAAAACGCATTATGGGGCTTGTAACCGAGGTTTCATTAATAAAAAAAAACAAAAATAATATTACATCTGGACTTGGTGAATGAAGTTGGACAAAACTTGGTCTGAGATTTAGATCGTGGTCTGTGGACCTAAATAGATAGATATACATACTCTCTATTGTACACCATAGCAAATTACAATTAAATATGTTTCAATGATAACTAGAACTCGGTAGTAATAAATATTCCGCTTCAACTTACCTTAGAATGTTAGTTATTCCTGGATTAGGAAACCTATGGTAGGTTACCGTCATGTCTTCAGTGCGTGTTTTACCACACTTAGCACATTTTCGATGGTCATTAGCAGACATTTTACACAAAAACTAACAAGGCCTAGAAAACGTCCTGTCGTAATTTAAACACTAGATTTAAACGTCCTTTCGTTAGTAATTTGAAGACACAAGAAAGATTCCAAAAACAATGTTATAACCAATGTTGGAGCCAGACTTTTTTATTTCCTCCTTTTAATGCAGCCTCTTTACTAGCAGAGAGCCTTGTAAACGAAAAAAGCAAGGCTACGTCAGTTGTCTTGACGTTGAAAAAAAAAAAGGTGTTTTTTGAAGAAAAGTTGTAAAAATAATATCTAGAAGTTCAGTAGGGTGCAGTGCAGACTTGCGTTGCGAGAATTGGCTTTTTATTGGAACGAAGTTCCTTATCGCGCGTTGTGAAAGGGGGCTAGACGGAAAAAAATCTTACGAAAAGTTGTCACAAAAAGTTGTCACGAAAAGTTGTCACGAAAAGTTGTCACAAAAAGTTGTCACGAAAAGTTGTCACGAAAAGTTGTCACGACACTTTTTTGCTATAGTATATCTATTAATATATAAATAATAATAATAATAATAAATAATAAATAATAAATATTGGTGGACATTTTACACATCGCCATCTAGCCCCAAACTAAGCAAAGCTTGTACTATGGGAACTAGATAACTGATAGAATACTTAAATACTTTTTGGAACGAAGTTCCTTATCGCGCGTTGTGAAAGGGTCGAGGTGGGGTCGAGGTGGGGTCGAGGAGGTGGGGTCGAGGTGGGGTCGAGGAGGTGGGGTCGAGGTGGGGTCGAGGTGGGGTCGAGGTGGGGTCGAGGTGGGGTCGAGGAGGTGGGGTCGAGGTGGGGTCGAGGTTGGGTCGAGGTGGGGTCGAGGTGGGGTCGAGGTGGGGTCGAGGTGGGGTCGAGGTTGGTTCGAGGAGAGGTCGAAATGGGGTCGAGGTGGGGTCGAGGAGGTGGGGTCGAGGTGGGGTCGAGGTGGGGTCTAGGTGGGGTCGAGGTGGGGTCGAGGAGGGGTCGAGGTGGGGTCGAGGAGGTGGTTTCGAGGTGGGGTCGAGGTGGGGTCGAGGTGGGGTCGAGGTGGGTCGAGGTGGGGTCAAGGTGGGGTCGAGGTGGGGTCGAGGTGGGGTCGAGGTGGGGTCAAGGTGGGGTCGAGGTGGGGTCGAGTTCGGGTCGAGGTCGGGTCGAGGTCGGGTCGAGGTCGGGTCGAGGTCGGGTCGAGGTCGGGTCGAGGTCGGGTCGAGGTCGGGTCGAGGTCGGGTCGAGGTCGGGTCGAGGTCGGGTCGAGGTCGAGGTCGAGGTCAAAGTTGATTCCCCTTCCCTTGTCCCACGTTATTTTGTGTTCAGTACAACATAACTGTAAACTAATAAACGACTTATTGTGCAAGTAGGAGATTACCAAAACATCATTAGTTGGTAGGTGGTATCTACTTAGGAAGGTAGGTACTTACCTATTTATTTGCTTTGCGTTTGTTTCTCATCTAACTAGCTAGATTGACAAAAATTGAGCCTACTGATTAAGTTTATATTACATTATATTTGATAATAATAAAAAACATATTATTTTAACTTAAAAGAAATAAAATTTTATTACAATTCCTTCACTAATTAATCGAAAAGAACTTCGTTCCATCCGGGTGTCCCTTGACACCTCTCAAGTTTTTTTTTATTTTTACAAGTTGTTTTTGATGGCATATACTTAAGTTTAAGTACATGATGCAAATAATTAAATATTTAAAAAAAAATAAAGTGTCCTGAAAAATTGTTTAATTCTAAATACTGAAAGTGCTCTTTAGTGTTTCGTAGTTTACAAAAAACCCTTATAGATTTGCCATTTTCGTCCATTCGTCCGCAGCTTAGCTCAGATACTCTTAGTACTAGAAAGCTGTAATTTGGCATGAATATACATTAGTCACGCCGACAATGTGGTAGAAATAAATACATATTTTCAGATGTTTTTTTTTCTCGCATACTCTCCATGTCTTTGGATAGGTCTTAAAAAGTATTGCAGGTTTGTGATGTCATTTAGTACAAATACAATGGAAAATATGAATTTTTAAAAAGAGCTGGTCATCTCTTTTTACAAATTCATATTTGATTTTTCTGGAAAGAAAATATTATGGAGGGTTATTTAGTAAAGTTTTACAATAACTGTTTAATTCCAGAACTTGTTGACCCTCGCTACGCGCGGTCTATGGATCTTCGAGATCATAGCTCGCACACAATATTCAAAAGCATACCTACATATTTTATCAGTATTTCACTTTCAAAACTTTCTGTGAGTGGTACTCGAAACGTTGACGGTGCCGTCATCGATTTTAGATGACAATAAGTTTTTTTATTAAAAATATATTTTTTAAATCAAGCTTTTGTAATGTCTAGTGCTCTAGTTCTCGTCAAGATAAAAATAACGAGCCCAAACGCGACGTGGTTATGTTGTGTAGTTGAGGAGTTCCGATGGCTACATCCGACCTCCATCATCAGACCAGCTCGCTAGTACCATAATTTTACATTGTCATTGAGATTGATAGGTATGCAAAGTTTTGCCTCAATTCGACTATTTAGTGAAGGGTTCCGTTGAACAGCTCCTGACTCCATCATCAGATCAACTCGCTGTCACCATATTATGTATGCAAAATTTCAGCTCAATCGATTGGGGATAACTGCTTAAAATTAAGTTGCAAGATTCCACCTTATCAAACATACATACATAAATATGTACATAAACTGCAAGTTAAATAAGAGCTTGTAAAAAAACGATACTTACCGTTTTGTCATAATGTATTTTATTAGTAGGTACCTAACAAATATTTTTTGCACAGTCAAATATTAGTAACTGTGTAGTAGCACTTTACGATTTGTAACCTGTCTTTGTAGCGCGCGGTGATCTGTCACCTGTCAAATCATTTTTATTTGGACCACGCCGCGTCGACTTCACATCCCTTTCCGGAACGCGCCGTGATTGTAAGGCGACTAGCGCCATCTCGCGCCAGGTCAGTGAGATTCGGCGGCCCGCGCGTAACCGCGACGCATGAGCGGCTCGAGTACATTTTTATGTTTTGTGGCGTTATTATTGTGTTTTACTGTTTATTTTATATTTTACGTGCTTTATACATTCTTATCAAATATCAGCATTCTCATTAACTCTCCGAACCCCGAGATAGAGTCAGCCAGCCGGGCAAGTGTTAAACTGGCTACCCAAGAGAGGGCCTGTGAACTGTGTTGTGAACCTACAGTGACAGTGAATCCCGGACAATAATTACAGACAATCACAATGCCACGTACTCGCCGTCAATCACGCCGTCAATCCGACTTCGAAGACGCAGTAGAAGCGGATTTCATCGCGCCCGCGTCATCGTCGCCCGCGCCACCTACGGGGACGCCAAGCTTCAACGATTTGGCGGCAATCATAGCAACGCTACAGCAAACTCAAACCGCAGCATTTGAACGCCTTCTCGACCGAGTTCTCTCACATGAGTCTCGTCGCGAATCGCCACCACCGACGCCGGCGGCGGCGCCTTCGCCCGCCATGGCGTACGCGCCCGCTCATCACCTCGGAACCTTCGCGCTTTGTACCGCGCGGTTCAGCGGTGCGCCCGGCGGCGACTCGCTCGATGGATTTATCGATGCTGTGGAAGCATACAAGGAATGCGCCTGCGTAGGAGACGACAACGCCCTACGAGGATTATCTATGCTGGTAACAGGAGATGCAGCCGTGTGGTGGCAGGGCATCAAGTCCACCATCACCTCCTGGAGCGAAGCCGTGACGTCAATAAGAAGCGCCTTCGGCGACAGTCGGCCGCCACATCGAATCTACATGGAATTATTCAGCATGTCCCAAGGTCCCTCTGAGAAAACCGAGCTGTTCGTTGCCAAGGCGCGAGCCCTACTGGCCCGCCTTCCCCCCGGCGACATCACCGAAAAGGTCCAGCTGGACATGCTCTACGGCCTTTTACACCGTCGAGTTCGTGAACGCCTTCGACGAGACGAGGTAACTTCGTTCGATACGTTACTACGCAAGGCGAGACACGTCGAAGATGCAACCGACGAGTGCGCCGTAGACAAATGCCAATCCCAACGCCGAACTTCGATGTCATCATCATCATCACCTACAGCGGATGAAATTCCCGCTACGGTGTCAACGCCACCGCAACCTCATCGGTTTGTGACGCCGACGACGCCGCGTGACCCACGCGGACCCCATCCGTCCGGCGCCAGCGGTGGACCGCATCCTCATAGCAACAGGAACGCAGACGCGCATAGCAACAACGTCGGCGCCGCTTGCGACGCTCCTGTTCGCCTCTCTTCGCGCGATGTTCCCGCGATCCGATCCTCGGTCTCCGACGGCAGTGCCCCGCCGCCCGGCGCCGTTTTCGTTTAATAGGAACCGATATTGTGTTTATTGTAAAAGATACGGACATCTGCGTGACGAGTGCCAAAAATTAAGTTCGAAAGACATTACCGATATGCAAACCGTACCTTCTTGCTACGGTTGCAACGCGAAAGGTGTTACCCGGTCTCAGTGTACAAAGTGCAACACGGGTTGTTACGCCGTCGACGTCGCATGGTCCATTCCCGCATCCGATTCTTTTACCGATGGTGAGGTAAAACCTCAGGTAAGTACGCCAAAACGTACCCAACGCGATATTTCGAAACCTCCTACCTCCCTTCCAAGCGTAAATTCATCTCATGTTCGTAAACAAGCTATGTGAACTTGGCGCCCGACTTTTGAAAATCTTTTTTTTTTCTTTTGGTTCTAATAGATATAGGTATGTAGTTGATTGTAGTAAATTTTTTTTCGTTTGTAGTAGCTCTGAAAAAAAATTAGAGGACTTTGAAAAAAACTCAGCGCGCGACTTTGGAAAATCCAATTTTTTTCTTTAGGTTCTTATAGGCTTAGGTATGTAGTTGATTGTAGTGTCAATTTTTTCGTTTGTAGTAGCTCTAAAAAAAAATAGGAGAACTTTGAAGTTTTTTTCCCTAACATTAATAAATAAAATTTTTTTTTTTTATTCTCAAAGACTTAGATATGTAGTCGATTGTAGTAACAAAATTATCGATTGTAGTAGCTCTAAAAATATATAATAGGACTTTAAAAAAAACTTGGAACCACTTTAAAAAACGTTTGATTCGTTTAAAGTAAGCTAATTCCGTTTGTAGTAGGTTTTTTCTCGTTTGTAGTAAGTTGATTTCGTTTGTAGAAGTGATTTTATCGTTTGTAGTAACTTGATTTCGTTTGTAGTAGTGTTTTTTTCGTTTGTAGTAAGTTGATTTCGTTTGTAGTAGTGATTTTGTCGTTTGTAGTAAGTTGATTTCGTATGTAGTAGTGTTTTTTTCGTTTGTAGTAAGTTGATTTCGTTTGTAGTAGTGATTTTGTCGTTTGTAGTAACTTGATTTCGTTTGTAGTAGTGATTTTATCGTTTGTAGTAACTTGATTTCGTTTGTAGTAGTGATTTTATCGTTTGTAGTAACTTGATTTCGTTTGTAGTAGTGATTTTATCGTTTGTAGTAAGTTGATTTCGTTTGTAGTAGTGGTTTTGTCGTTTGTAGTAACTTGATTTCGTTTGTAGTAGTGATTTTATCGTTTGTAGTAATGATTTTATCGTTTGTAGTAACTTGATTTCGTTTGTAGTAGAGATTTTATCGTTTGTAGTTACTTGATTTCGTTTGTAGTAGTGTTTTTTTCGTTTGTAGTAAGTAACTTGATTTCGTTTGTAGTAGTGATTTTATCGTTTGTAGTAAGTTGATTTCGTTTGTAGTAGTGATTTTATCGTTTGTAGTAACTTGATTTCGTTTGTAGTAGTGATTTTATCGTTCGTAGTAACTTGATTTCGTTTGTAGTAGTGGTTTTGTCGTTTGTAGTAACTTGATTTCGTTTGTAGTAGTGTTTTTTTCGTTTTTAGTAAGTTTATTTCGTTTGTTGTAGTGTTTTTTTCGTTTGTAGTAACATGATTTCATTTGTAGTAGTGATTTTATCGTTTGTAGTAACTTGATTTCGTTTGTAGTAGTGTTGTTTTCGTTTGTAGTAACTTGATTTCGTTTGTAGTAGTGATTTTATCGTTTGTAGTAACTTGATTTCGTTTGTAGTAGTGATTTTATCGTTTGTAGTAAGTTGATTTCGTTTGTAGTAGTGATTTTATCGTTTGTAGTAACTTTATTTCGTTTGTAGTAGTGATTTTTTCGTTTGTAGTAACTTGATTTCGTTTGTAGTAGTGATTGTATCGTTTGTAGTAAGTTGATTTCGTTTGTAGTAGTGATTTTATCGTTTGTAGTAAGTTGATTTCGTTTGTAGTAGTGATTTTATCGTTTGTAGTAACTTTATTTCGTTTGTAGTAGTGATTTTTTCGTTTGTAGTAACTTGATTTTGTTTGTAGTAGTGATTTTATCGTTTGTAGTAAGTTGATTTCGTTTGTAGTAGTGTTTATTTCGTTTGTAGTAACTTTATTTCGTTTGTAGTAGTGATTTTATCGTTTGTAGTAAGTTGATTTCGTTTGTAGTAGTGATTTTATCGTTTGTAGTAACTTTATTTCGTTTGTAGTAGTGTTTTTTTCGTTTGTAGTAACTTGATTTCGTTTGTAGTAGTGATTTTATCGTTTGTAGTAACTTGATTTCGTTTGTAGTAGTGATTTTTTCGTTTGTAGTAACTTGATTTCGTTTGTAGTAGTGTTTTTTTCGTTTGTAGTAAGTTGATTTCGTTTGTAGTAATGATTTTATCGTTTGTAGTAACTTGATTTCGTTTGTAGTAGTGATTTTATCGTTTGTAGTAGTGTTTTTTTCGTTTGTAGTAAGTTGATTTCGTTTGTAGTAGTGATTTTGTCGTTTGTAGTAACTTGATTTCGTTTGTAGTAGTACAAACGAAAAAACCACTACTACAAACGAAATCAAGTTACTACAAACGATAAAATCATTACTACAAACGAAATCAAGTTACTACAAACGATAAAATCACTACTACAAACGAAAATATGTTACTACAAACGAAAAAAACACTACTACAAACGAAATCAAGTTACTACAAACGATAAAATCACTACTACAAACGAAATCAACTTACTACAAACGATAAAATCACTACTACAAACGAAATCAAGTTACTACAAACGATAAAATCACTACTACAAACGAAATCAAGTTACTACAAACGATAAAATCATTACTACAAACGAAATCAACTTACTACAAACGAAAAAAAACACTACTACAAACGAAATCAAGTTACTACAAACGAAAAAATCACTACTACAAACGAAATAAAGTTACTACAAACGATAAAATCACTACTACAAACGAAATCAACTTACTACAAACGATAAAATCACTACTACAAACGAAATCAAGTTACTACAAACGATAAAATCACTACTACAAACGAAATCAAGTTACTACAAACGATAAAATCACTACTACAAACGAAATCAAGTTACTACAAACGACAAAATCACTACTACAAACGAAATCAACTTACTACAAACGAAAAAAACACTACTACAAACGAAATCAAGTTACTACAAACGACAAAATCACTACTACAAACGAAATCAACTTACTACAAACGAAAAAAACACTACTACAAACGAAATCAAGTTACTACAAACGATAAAATCACTTCTACAAACGAAATCAACTTACTACAAACGAGAGAAAACCTACTACAAACGGAATTAGCTTACTTTAAACGAATCAAACGTTTGTTAAAGTGGTTCCAAGTTTTTTTTAAAGTCCTATTATATATTTTTAGAGCTACTACAATCGATAATTTTGTTACTACAATCGACTACATATCTAAGTCTTTGAGAATAAAAAAAATAAAATTTTATCTATTAATGTTAGGGAAAAAAACTTCAAAGTTCTCCTATTTTTTTTTAGAGCTACTACAAACGAAAAAATTATCACTACAATCAACTACATACCTAAGCATATAAGAACCTAAAGAAAAAAATTGGATTTTCCAAAGTCGCGCGCTGAGTTTTTTTCAAAGTCCTCTAATTTTTTTTCAGAGCTACTACAAACGAAAAAAAATTTACTACAATCAACTACATACCTATATCTATTAGAACCAAAAGAAAAAAAAAAGATTTTCAAAAGTCGGGCGCCAAGTTCACATAGCTTCGTAAACATAGTGTCGAATACGCTCCGACCGATTTTTCAGCGATTCTTCCTTTGCGCTTTCTCGGTACCGAAGATGGGAACGGTTCTAGGTCAAAGGTTAGGCCTAATTTGAGTGCTAGAAGTAGTGTTAGGTCTAACGCTTGCGAAATACCTACGCGTTATTATAATCGTGTGGATTTAGGTAAACATGCTCCAATACCTACTAGCAAAAGTAGGGTGACCACGTCGACCAAAAGTAGGGTGTCCACGAAAAGTTTGGGACATTTATCCCCAGTTAACGCAGACGATAAACATGGTCTCCTGTGTGACTCTATTGAGCACCAGGCTAGTTTAAGACCTATGTTAAGCGTCCAAATTTTAGGTATTAGAGGTAGAGGTATGTTGGATTCCGGTGCCAAAAGCAGTATTGCTGGCGCTTCATTATATAAACTGCTGTTAAAGCACAACCACCCGTGCGTAAAAGCTACTCGACGGGTAAGGCTTGCAGATGGTTCCGCGCGCACTCACGATGTTCTCCTCACTACTCTAGAAGTGAGGATCACCCCAGAAAGGTCAGTGACCCTTGAGTTCACTATCCTCCCTGATGCTCAATATAATGAGACTTTGTTCGGGATGGATTTCTTGGTGGCTGCGGGTATTGTTATCGACTTTGCTTCATCCACTTGGCACCTTTCTGGTAGGCACATCACGTACCCAATCGAGTACGAAAATCCAAAAACGCCTTCAACGATTACTCCTGCTGCCGACCTGTCTGATGATAAAAAGAAACGGTCCGATTTATTGCAGCACAATATTGTTAAAATGCAGGGGGAGCCTACGTCCTTCAAGGAACAACGCCACAGTCGCCAGTCGACGTCGTCAGTCCCGTGGTATAGGCCCACTCCATCTCAAAAGCTCGCTGGTTTGTCACAACAGCGAGACGCAGCCGACTTGCTTTACTCGTCTCAGTCGACTTCTTTGGCCCGCTCCCAGCTGAAGACCAAGGGGAGCGATGATAGGGAACCTGTAGGGAGGTCTCATGGCTATCATAGCACGGATACCGTTCCGTTAAACTCCACCGTCCCAATTCGGCCTAGAAAGCGCAAAAGAAGACCACGCTATCGTGTTTTATGTCCCAAGTTGGACTCGGGACGTGTTCCCAACTTGGAAGGGGAGTATGTAGCGCGCGGTGATCTGTCACCTGTCAAATCATTTTTATTTGGACCACGCCGCGTCGACTTCACATCCCTTTCCGGAACGCGCCGTGATTGTAAGGCGACTAGCGCCATCTCGCGCCAGGTCAGTGAGATTCGGCGGCCCGCGCGTAACCGCGACGCATGAGCGGCTCGAGTACATTTTTATGTTTTGTGGCGTTATTATTGTGTTTTACTGTTTATTTTATATTTTACGTGCTTTATACATTCTTATCAAATATCAGCATTCTCATTAACTCTCCGAACCCCGAGATAGAGTCAGCCAGCCGGGCAAGTGTTAAATCTTATAATATATATTATTTTTTTCTATATTTATTTTCTTTTTGTCAAGTGCAACCTATTAAATTATTAAGTACATACCTACCTATACAAATATGACAAACCTATTGCACCAAATATTTTCAAGTATCAAGACTAGTTATTTAGTCTTGGTAAATGAAGTGTGAAGTAGCTTCAATGTGTGCGTTTGCACTATTCTTAGTGTGCGGCCACAGAATACGACCGAGTACAAAAAATGCGAGCTGTCATAAATTTAACAGCCACCTTAACGGATTTGGAGGTAGCTCAAATCGCGTGACTGGTGAAACCGAGCTTGAGTTCTGCTCCCGTTTTAACAGAAGTCGACCATACAAAATCCGTCCATTAGTGGTAGGCAATATCACCGAAAACCTCCCGACTTCAGTAATAGACAAATCAATGCTAGGTTACCTTAAAGGTATTCCTCTGGCCGATGATACGTTTGATCGTCCGGGTGAAGTAGAGATGTTGATTGGCGCGCAATTGTTTTCACGTTTGATGCTTACTGGACGCATTTATGGTCCACCGGGTAAACCTGATGCTCTACAGACTACTCTAGGTTTCATTGTTATGGGCGAAGTTCCTATTTCAAATTCAAGACCAATAAATTATACTTCAACGTTTTGTGCGTTCACGAGTTCACGATTAGATGAAGTAGTCCGTAGTTTCTGGGAGTTGGAGGAAGTACCATCTTGTACTGCTGCTAAGTTGAGTCGAGAGGAACAAGAGTGTGAGCAGTTTTACAGATCCACTACTACCAGAGACTCTACTGGTAGGTATATGGTAGGGTTACCATTTAAGTCAGAACCTACAGAGCTAGGTAGCTCCTTAAATGTAGCTGAGAAACGTTTTTTATCGTTAGAAAGAAAGTTTAGGGCGTCTTCGCAATTGAAAGAAGCGTATGACAAGGTAATTAGGGAATATTTAGAGTTAGGGTATCTCGTTCCTGTAATCCTTAATTCGGAAGATGAGGGTTATATCATTCCGCATCATGCGGTTATAAGGGAAGATAAAGTATCCACATCCACCAAGCTTAGAATGGTGTTAGATGCCAGCGCGCGTACAAATAAAGGCGTGTCGTTAAATCAGGTACTACATAGCGGTGAAAATTTGCAGGGTGATATTTTCTTAATCCTCCTGAACTTTAGGCTGTTTTCAGTGGCTTATTGCGCAGACGTGAAACAGATGTACCTTCAAATTAGAGTACAACCGCAATACCGGAAGTATTTACGAATGTTATATCGTTTTGAGGAAAATGAAAAATTACAAACTCTAGAGTTTGAACGAGTTTGTTTTGGTGTATCTGCAAGTCCGTTCTTGGCTCTGCGTACTATAAAGCAGTTGTGTGATGATGGTCATGATGAGTTTCCACTGGCAGCAATTGTCGCTCAGCGAAACTTGTATATGGATGATGTAGTCTCATCGGAAAAAACGGTGCCCGCTGCTACTGAGACCGCTTTAGAGCTTATTGGTTTGTTTAAATCTGGTGGTTTTGATCTAATGAAGTGGTCCAGTAATTCTTCGGATTTGTTGTCACAGCTTCCAGAAACTCATTTACATCCACAGGCAGTTACGTTTGATAGTGATGATACTGGGCAAAAAATATTGGGTGTGAAATGGGAGCCGCGGACTGATGTGTTTTCTTTCAATGTCGTTTCATGCGAAAAGAAATGCACAAAAAGAAATATCCTTTCTACAGTGGCTAGACTTTGGGATGTTCTGGGGTTTGCAGCACCGGTAATTCTCTATGCAAAGCTGCTTATTCAGGAGTTGTGGAAGTCAGGAGTCGATTGGGATGAAGAACCGCTGCCAGCCATCGTAGAAAAATGGACTAATTTCAAACAAGAGCTTCCGTTGTTAGCTCAGATTAGCATACCAAGACATAGGTGTAGTTAAGGATTGCGTTGTTACCTTGTTAGGTTTTTCAGACGCTAGTGAGAAGGCATACGGGGCAGCAATTTACCTGCATATTCAATCAGCCACTGGGATCGTGGTCAACCTACTCTGTGCAAAATCGCGAGTTGCTCCCTTAAAATCTACCACTTTGGCACGGTTAGAACTCTGCGGAGCACTTTTGCTGTCGAAATTGATAAAATCGGTTCTGCTCACTTATGAAACGCGGTGGAAAATAGATCGTATATTCGCTTTTACTGACTCAACTGTGACGCTGCATTGGATTCACGCTAGTCCACACAAATGGAAGACTTTTGTAGCGAATCGCGTGGCACGAATCCATGATAATTTGGATCCCAAATGTTTTTACCACATTGCTGGAAAGGATAATCCTAGTGACTGTCTATCACGAGGGCTTACTCCGATTCAGTTATTGGATCATCCTCTGTGGCTCAGAGGTCCACCCTGGATTGATCAAGAACAAGCAGCTTGGCCAGTCCAGCCGTTTCAGCCTGCAACTACTGACGTACCGGAAGCTAAGCCAGATGTGGTATTAATCACTATTAATGTGATCTCGCCGATCCTTTATGATTTGTCGCAGAAACTGTCTGTGTGGTCCAAACTACTTCGCATAGTAGTTTATGTTTTAAGATTTGCTAAGAAGTTAAAGACCAAGGGTCTACCTCAAGTGGAGGATATATTGCAGGCCGAGATTGCAGTAATACGCTCGCTACAAACAGTTCATTTTGCAGAAGTCATGGAAATGGTCCGGGCGGGAAAGTCTTGTACAGGTGTTCTTCAGCGATTGCGACCTATTATTGTAGACGGTGTTTTACGAGTTGGAGGCAGGTTAGAAAATGCGAAATTATCTTTTGATCATAAGCATCCGATTTTGTTGCCGTGTAAAGATCATATCGTCGATCTTATCATAGACGACGCTCATCGTAACAATTGCCATACGGGTCCACATTTACTTCTATCGATTCTGAGACAACGCTATTGGATCCTGTCCGGCTGAAATCTTGTGCGCTCTCGCGTACATCTATGCAATTACTGCTTTCGGGCTCGTCCTAAGCCTTGCACTCCACCCGTTATGGCGGACCTACCGCAATGTAGGTTACAAATTTCTAAGCCATTTGCCCATACCGGACTCGATTATTGTGGTCCTTTTAATGTAACGTTAACTCGGAAGCGTGGTGTTAGGTCTCAGAAGGCTTACATTTGTGTATTCATATGCCTCACCACTAGAGCTGTGCATGTAGAACTAGTGCCGAACTTGAGTACAGATGCTTTCCTAAATGCATTAAAAAGTTTTTTGTCTAGACAAGGTCCCGTAGAAAAATTAATGTCAGATAACGGAACTAACTTTGTTGGGGCTCGCGCTTACTTAGACGAACTTGACGTGTTTTTACGATCGGAAAATCATATGAACCAATGGAATAATGAGTTATCCCAGCAACGCATTCGTTGGCAGATGATCCCACCTAATGCGCCCCACTTTGGAGGTAGTTGGGAATCTACTGTGAAGGCTTTTAAGACGCATTTATACAGAGTTATAGGAGCTCAAATTTTGACTTATGAAGAATTGTTTACAGTACTTTGTCAGATTGAGGCGGTACTTAACTCCAGACCTCTTGGCAGAGCTCTTAGTCCAGACCCTGCGGAGCCTGTGGCGTTGACACCTGCTCATTTCCTTCATACGACCCCTCTTAACTCTTTACCATCGGCGCCGGTTTTAGAAAACAGTGAACATTTACTCTCTCGCTATTTGCTGTTAGATAAACTCGTCCAGTCTTATTGGCGTAGATGGAGCCTAGAATATTTGCACACGTTGCAAACGCGAGAAAAATGGTTATCAGAAACTGAGCCTATAAAAAAAGGTACCGTTGTCCTAATAATGCAGAATAACACGGCAGTATTGCATTGGCCGTTAGGGGTGATTCAGGATACATACCCTGGTTCTGATCGTCGAACTAGGGTGGTATTAGTTAAGACCAAATCCGGTACCCTAATGCGTCCTGTGGCAAGACTTTGTCCTCTGCCATCTCAATGATGTTTAATTTAAGTATTTACATATATATATTCTTATGAGTTTTATTCAGTTAACGTTGTATCTATGTAGTTCTTATCATTCATATGTATGTAGGTACCTAAGGGACCTAGGAGAACTATGTTTATTTTTATTAATTTTGACAATTAAGGTCATTTTATTTATTTATTTGAAAGGGATCCTTTCAAGCTGGGGGCTGTGTTGGAGCCAGACTTTTTTATTTCCTCCTATTAATGCAGCCTCTTTACTAGCAGCGAGCCTTGTAAACGAAAAAAGCAAGGCTACGTCAGTTGTCTTGACGTTGAAAAAAAAAAAGAAGGTGTTTTTTGAAGAAAAGTTGTTTCTCCCGGTGCCGGTGCCCTCTGCAGAAGAGTGAACAAGGTGAGCTGTTTTGTTTTGGGGTTGCACTAGGAAGGGGATTTAGAAAAGTCTGGAGTTATAGAGAAGGGCGCGAACAACCAACGTTTTTAATATTATTGCAGTTTGCTAACAAACAACAATGAACAAAACAACAGAAACAATTACAAAATACAAATCTACAATCTACAATAATGGCGGCACGTCACACAGCACAACACAGACCAGACATTGCTTGATTGCCATTGGCCAACCAGGCCAGTGTGACCAGTTTTTTAATGTTGATGCTTTGACGTGTTTTATTTTTTCCAATGGTATTCATTAGCAACTAACACCTAGGTAAAAATGTGCATGTGTGCAAGAGTAAAAACTCATGTATAGAAGACGAAGGAGGTTGGTCTGCATCGTAGTCCGTATAAAGGGCGCGGGTCATCTTCTTCTAACTTAAGAGCTGTGCTCTTGTCGGTGTAATTGATGCAGCTCTCTCCATCTATTTCTCTCCAGTGCCGTCTCTTTAACTTCCTTATACGACACGACAGCTATTTTCTCCTTTATCTGGCTCATGTAGCTTATTCGTGGCCTTCCTCTTCCTCTCTTCCCTTCAATCTTCCCTTCCATTATAGTCTTTATAAAACTGTCGTGCCGCATAAATAAGGTGGCCAACCATCAGATGTTCAAATTATTTGATCGAACTATTCGATCAAATAATTTGAAACAGTCTGTTTGATTAAAATAATTGAACCTAAATATGGCCATTTAGTTGTCTTTACCCCGCTGCCCCGCTCGACATTTATTTACTTACCAAACTATATAGTCTTTGTTTTGAAGTTGGGGGTAAAAATCGAACATGCGTTCTTTTTTCTAGCCTCAACTTTAATAGCTGTTACCGAGCCTTTGGGCCAAGGCCCAAGGCTTGTTGTATGAGCTGAGCTCTCACAGTGGCGTCTCTCACATACCTACGCACCAAGCCGTAGATATTTTGAAACCTGATCAGGGGTCTACTCGCGTCTACTCGCGACTCTATAATAGCGGGTGCGCCTTCACCTAGCCTTCGCGGGCTCGGCTCCAAGGTTTTTCTGAGGGTACCTATAGCCTTGCTAGGCTCTGAATATAATGACTCGGATCAAACTTACGTAGCGTTTACTCAGATCAAGTAAAAATGATCTGAGAGCGTTTACTTATCGCATCTTCGTCAGTAATGAGCACCCCGGCGCAAGCTGGGCTAGAGACCCTGTACCTCAACACCAGTATAACTGATATTTGCATAAATATTTGTTTAAAATTGTTTTGTTTTGACCGATTATGTGTTTTGACTGTAACTTATACCCATCCGTTAAGTTATTTACATAGCATACTCTTTGAATAAACCTACCATAAAGTTAAACAGTGATCTCTCTGTATATCGACACGGATTTGACCACGTGTCTCAAATCGTCATATCGTGCGTAGTGTCCTATGTCTTGTCTATACCTAGGGATAAACCAATCACTGTTCAGAAACACTCCGTTATTACTAAACCGTAATCATTTTTGTCACTGTATTTTATTCCATGGCATTTTCACACTAATCTTTATATAAAAACTGAAACCCTATGTTCTTCCCTTTATACTATCTACACTTATTTTGTTTACTCACTTTTAAAACTTATCTAAATAAGGTTGAAAAACGTACACAAGCTGCTCACTGCTATCAATATCACAAGCTGCTCATTATGCCATGAAACTACGTGGAACGGAGCGTATTTGTTAGACAAAAAATGTTTCCAACTGCCGACATTTTTGCTCGATTCAATGGACAATGTTAGTAGTTGAATAAAATCTTGAAAAACTATTTTTTAGGGTACCTCTCCTACACCTAAAAGTGGAGATGTAATTTTTTTTCTCGCGTACCTCATGGTGTGATGTATCGTTAAATAGATCTTTAAAAAATATTGTGGGTTTGTGAAAACAACTTTTTGATTATGGTATTCGTTTGTGAAATATTAAGCTTTAAAGTCTAAATTTTTGTTAGAGTCGTATATCCCCCCCCCCCCCCACTAAAAGCTAAACTATTGGCGTTGTAGGCGTGAAAAAATTCACGGTAGTAGTACATAATAGTGAAGTTAAAAGCAAAACTATCACAGTTAAGTAGGCGTTACAAGTTTACAAGTAATCGTCCACCAACTTAGAAAATGTACTTGAAGAAGAAAAATAATCAATTTTTTTTGAACAAATACCATTGAAAATTACTTATCAAAACGTTGTTAGCTGTGTAAACTATGAAACTCTACATTGCGCGTAACACGACAGGCTCTTGGCCCGTAAGGGGGCGTCCATAAATTACGTGAGGTGTTTTTTTAAATTTTTACTCCCTCTTTGATGAGTTGTAGTGAGATTTTATTCAACCCCCTCCCCCATCACCCAATCTCACGTGAGATTTTTCAAAATGTGGGTTTCTTATGTAAACGCGTTGGATTGTTAGGTATAATAAAAAGAAAAAAAAATTAGCTTCGTACCTTTATTTAGGACTAGTAAGTAATCAATATTGCTGAGAGTTATAAGTGTAATAAAATTTTAACAATAGAATACTTAAATCCTTATTTGTCCTTAATCCTGATATTCCATCGAGTCGCGTTCGGCTGACAATGGCGCGAAAACAAAGGACGGGCTACACGTAAATTCAGATTAAATTGAGCTATTTGGTATAAAACAAATATGGTGGTTTGACAGTCAGTCGCCGTTTGACGTCGAAGTATGAATGAAATTATTTTCTTTCGAGCGAATATGGAATGATCTTAATCGTATTACGATTACGCTTAGGATTAAATCTTAAGCATGTACAATCTGGATAATGGACCAAAAAAGTATATTTTTTTTGTTTCAAAAATTGCGTGATGTTTGCCGAGACTCCCCCTCTCCAACGTAAGATTAGATGATATTTGGCTCGACCCTCTTAAACATCTCTCGTAATTTATAGACGCCCCTTAATATGTTAGGTAAGTAATGCTATAAAATTATTTCTTTGGAGAAATTTCCACTTGTGTGTGGTAACCCTGTCTGGCTGGCATTGGTCTGCTGCACAGAGCATATTTATGTATTCTGCCAGATGAGACGAGATAGAGGGAAGGGAACAGAACTCTTTGAACAGAACTTTGATTGCGGCCGGTGCGGTGACCCGGTTTGCGAGTTCTCCTCGCTTCTGTTTATATACAAATATTCAATGAATTAAAAGTAAGTTACGAGTTCATAAAGTGCAATTTCTTGTAAAAATTAAACTTAAATCGCGTCTATGCAATTATAAAAACAAAATAATGATACAAATGTGAAGCAAGTTTATTCGAAATCATAATATTATGTAGGCATTGCACAGTGAAACACCGGTAAGTAAGAAATGCTTGACATAACTAAAACATTCAGGTAAGTGGCTAAGATGCCCCAAAACAAGTCGGCAAAGCTATTCCTTTACCTTTATTCTTTCCATTTCATATGCCGAAACTTATTATGAAAGTGGTGCAATAGATGAATGCAGAAATAGTATACCTACAATGCAATTACAAAATGAATTATATCAATGGGTATATTTCAGGTCTACAAGATGTCTGAACAACTGTTATCGCGCCCTTACCAAGAACAATTGGAGGAAATTGCTTTTAATAAGAACACCATCATTCACCTGCCTACAGGTAAATAGTATTTAGGTAATAACTCAAAATCAAAATCAAAATAGCGTTTATTCATTGAAATCACTCGGATCATTTAGAATCGTCAAATTTAGTTAAGTTTAATTTAGTTTAAGTTTGTACATTGTTTGTTATTTTTTTTTTAAGTCTGTATTTAATACAAAATGAATCTTAATTATTATTGATACAGCGAGTTGGAGCAGTCCCAGGCTTTTTTGTCGTCTAAATAATCAGATATTTTATAGTAAGCCTTTTTACATAGTTTACGTTTAATTAAGTTTTTAAATTTGCTAATAGATAGCTTTTGCATGTCATTTGGGATTTTGTTATAGAAACGTACACATTGCCCTTGAAATGATTTCTTAGTTTTAGTGAGCCTAGTCGTGGGAACAGCGAGTTTATCCTTATTTCTAGTATTTGCATCATGATTATCGCTATTTTTCTTATACAAACTAATATTTTTACGAACATACATTAGATTTTCATAAATGTACTGGCTAGGTACAGTCATTATATTTATTTATTTAAACTTATTTTGCAGTGATTCTCTGGGGCCCATGTTGTAAATTGCTCGAACAGCTCTCTTCTGCAACACAAATATGGTGTTTACGTCTACAGCACTCCCCCACAACAATATGCCATAAGACATAATGCTATGAAAGTAGCTGAAGTAGACTAGTCTAGCTGTATCTACGTCTGTAAAAAGATGTATCTTTTTGACTGCGTATGCTGCAGAGCTAAGTCTCTTCGATAATTTATGTATGTGTGGGCCCCATTGAAGTTTATTATCTAAAGTAATGCCTAAAAACATAGTGGTGTCCACGAGATCTACATGTTCTTTTTTGATTTTTATATCAACATTTACTTGTGTAACATTCGGTAGTATAAACCGAATGCACTTAGTTTTGTTTTCATTTAATAATAGGTTATTGACATTAAACCAATTAACAACTTTTTGTTATTTACATCGTCAAAGTTATTCTGTCGTCGCTTCAGTTTAAATAAAAGTGAAGTGTCATCAGCAAACAGTACAATCTCGTGATCATCCCTGATAAGAGAGGGTAGATCATTTATATAAATTAAGAACATGAATGGTCCTAGTATTGATCCTTGTGGCACACCCATTGTTGCTACTGGCCCCGGTGAACCCTTTCCATTTACGTCAACTCTTTGTATTCTGCCACTTAAGTAAGAAGTAAGAAGGTCTAGAGCGACACCCTTTATACCATAGTGGTGTAGTTTCCTGATTAATGTATTACTAACTAACTGGCAAGGGCGTAGCCAGGATTCTCTGTAAGGGAAGGGGGGGGTTGACAGAAAATTCTAGACTGTATTGTTTTAATCGTGGATTTTCAACATTAAGATATGAGTATCTCACATTAGTAGTAGAGTCTTATCGATAATAGTGATTAAGAAAAGATGGAAAAATCTTTTTTATCATTAATAATAATAATAATTTTTATTTGAGCACAAATAATTTAAAACACTGCATTTGTACATTATTTACTAATAATTATGCATTGATTTCAAATGCAAATCACTACATAGTATAAAGCAAAGTCGCTTTCCGCTTCCCGCGTCTGTATGTATATTGTATGTATGTATGTTTGCTTATATCTTTAAAACTACACAACGGGTTTTGATGCGGTTTTTTTTAATATATAGAGTGATTCAGGAGGAAGGTTTATATGTATAATAACATGCTACCCGTGCGAAGCCGGGGCGGGTCGCTAGTAATTAATAAAATTAATGTATTAAACTATATGTATAAACTAGACTAAGATAGCCTGTACGATAGGCACCTGCACTCCCTCTACTTGAATTCACAAAAAAATACATTTAATTTATTAGTGACCTAATGCTGATCTAGTTCTTCTAGAGGAGGGCAGCTGACCCCCCCCCCCTGCCCGTACTACTTAGGTAGGCACTTAATAATATTATATTAATAATTTTGGTACTAATTATCTAATTCGAAGCTCTTTAGTTTAATTATATTTATTTGAGTTTTTGTAGGTACCTATGTGTTCCATAATCTCAAAACGATTAATCTTACTAATGTGTAACAGGTTCTGGAAAAACATTTATTGCTGTTTGCCTCATTCGACGCTTTAGAGAGGCTCTGCAGAAACCCTGGGGAGAAGGTGGAAAACGCACCTTTTTCTTGGTTAACACAGTTCCATTGGTCATTCAACAGGTAAGATATAAATAAATAAATATATTTTTATTAATCTTTTAAGTGAAAGTTTAAACTTCAACTTGGAAGTTTATTTTTTTTAGTTCTTAAAAAAAATAAACTTCCAAGTTGAAGTTTAAACTTTCACTTAAACTTTCGCTGGCTTGTTTCATAAAAACAATGTCTATCATATTATGGAAGATACAAAATAAGCCAGCTGATCTCGAGTAGGTAATACTTGTAACCTCATTAAGTATGCTATCTTTTGATTATTTTCACAATTTCAAACAGCTTGACACAACTAGACTAAAACAATTTTATTGAATGTTTTAAACTTTACAACATTGTTTGTAAGAGAACAGTCACTGATGTCTAAACTTAGTATAAATAAGGTGTTTTAATAGTAATTTGCCTCAATAAAGACTTCACTGGGGCACTACAATATAAAAATTGGACCTATGTAGTATAGACCTATGGTTAGTTGTAGGTAAGAAGGTACTTATACAAAGTGTAGGCACATAATATTGCACAACCCATTAACCTTATCAATTTATATACTGTTGCTAGTAGTAACCATTTTTGTTTACATTGTAAGTGAAGTACCTAGTAGGAAATGTGTATAATGGCTTATTGTGTTGGGTAAAAAAAATAAAAATAAATAGGATCACAACTGTAATCCCCAAGTACGGTGGGATCCTTTGAAGATGACTAGTGGGGGTAGTCAGAGGCACGTCCAAATATTATATATGGCACGTGCCGACATTTTGCAGTACTTAGCATTCCAGTTGGGTAAGTATATTGTAAGAACATGTCCTGACCTGCATAAACATTGTGTGCTGAGCATGAATCATCGCTGTTTAGATAACAAAAATCGAGTTTCAACAATCCAGTATCCCTTATATGAATACACACACATATGTAAAAACTACTACTACTTGGAACTAAGAGATTTAGATTCGAATTACATTGGATAGGTAGGTAGTGAGCTTGATGACCATGGTGGTGAGACCGCAGCAGAACAAAATTTGGGCATGATCACAATTTTGTGTTTGTGATCATACCCACATTTTTACACTAACTCTTTCACAATTAGGTACAGCGTTTGTGGAACTCTCTTCCTTTAGATAGGGCTGCCATCCGTCCGGGTTACCCCGGATTTGTCCTAGTTTAGAGGGCGTCCGGGGAGCGTCCGGGCGGGGTTAAGATTAAGTTTTCGATTAAGGAAGCCGTTTGTGAAATATTAAGCTTATATGTATAGGTTTTTTTTAGTATGTAGGTTTATATATTTTTTTGTAAGTATGTGTAAAATTATAATCTTCAATTATCTCTCTCTTACAAAACACTACTGCCCTTTCCAAATTACACAAAGGTTAGCTGGAAGACAATACTAACTAGCATTAAGTTTGCTTGTATTGTGCAATAAATTATTTTCTACCTATATTTGATCCGGGTCTGGGTATGTGGTATGATGCCTCATCTGTCCTTCTGTCACAGCCAATTTGCTTCGAATGTACCAGACCAATTAAGTTGAAATTTGGTAGGTTGGTACATATGATTGACTGTGATCTATATACAAACAGTTAATGTCAATTTATGAGTTCTGAAAATAAATATGTCACTTTTGAGGGCAAATTAGAAATAAAAATAAAAATTTTCAAACTGTACCATGTGACATATCAAAATTAAATGAAAGGCTTGGCGTGAGTGTCTTAAATGAAAAATGTATATAAAATTAATAGTTTTAAAGTTATTTAAGAGAACAATATCAACACCACTATCACAACACTATCTTACAAGTGTAAACATTATTAATATTTTATTTCTTTCTAGAAAAAGGTTATTGAAGCTTTATGCCCCGTATCTGGTGTGGGAGCTTACAGCGGAGAAAATGGCGTCGACCATTGGGATAAAACCAAATGGAATAATGAGATGCAAGACAATCAGGTTTGTCTAACCTAATATGAATATTAGGTAAATATAGAACTAAATATGATAATAATATTATGTAAGTTTAATGAATAACTTTCGAATACAATAAAAACCAAAAATTATCCGAAAGTTAGACAATAAAAAAGAAGTGAAGCTCAAAGATCAATGTTATATGAGACTCGGAGTTATACTGTAATATACCACTATGGAGCAGCCGTTACAAAGTAGGAAACTGTTGGTAGTAACTACATAAACTACACAGTAACTACTGCAGTACTACAATTTTTCTTGCCAAATTTCGTGCTTCCAAATTAGCAACAAATGCATTATGCCGTCACTCGTCAGTCACATACGAGCTTAGTGAATGTCACGGCTCCAGATTCAATATTGGATCAGCATTGGTAGAGCATAGATACCTAGACGAAAATTGCCGAGGCGCATTTAATCTTAATTACATACAAAGAAATGAAAGAAGCATGTCTGTATTGATGACCTCCTTTTTTGAAACAATGTCTATTATTAACATGCAAGGGCGTAGCAAGGTACGGGTTGGGAGGGGCAGTTCCCCCCCTCTAAAAGAACGGTCGGTCAATGATAAAAAAGATTGTTACTAATAACGATAAGTCTCCACTGCTAATTACTCATATCATATGGTAAAAAACCACGATTGAAACAATATAGTCTAGGATTTTATTTAACTGCCCCACCGCCCCCCCACCCCCCTATAGAGAATCCTGGGTACACCCTTGCGAACATGTATAATAATTTATTATCTTGCCTTTAGGTCATCGTGATGACGTGTCAGATTTTGAGTGACATGCTGAACCACTCGTACATAAAGATAGAAGATATAAATCTACTTATTTTCGACGAATGCCACCACGCGGTTGACGACCATCCCATGCGGTTGGTCATGAAGCATTTCGAAAACTGCCCTCCTGAGAAGCATCCTAGAGTTCTTGGTAATTTATTTGCATAGTGTTTTGATTTGTATAAGACCGATCCTTTTAATATAATTTGAGAATGTTAGAGGATGATGTTTATGCCATCAGTAGCGTTGCCTTCTGCGTAGTAGGTTGTGGGTTCGATCCCCACCCAGAACAAAGATTTGTGTGATGAACATGTTTGATTATTTTTCAAACTAATGTGATAAGTAGACATAACTATAGATTTTTACATGGGTCTTTATTACGTGATTATTTAAATTACCTTTAATTTATTTTCCCGACGTTTTGGCTATGTTACAATATCCATAGACGTTTTTTCTGTATCTGGGTTTTAAAATATTATAAGTACTAGCTGTTAAAGTAAAAAGTAGCCTATGTGTTATTCTGATGTATAAGTTATGATATTGTAAAGTTTCATTTTAATCCGTTCAGTAGTTTTTGCGTGAAAAAGTAACGAACCACACACCCACTAACAAACTTTCGCATTTATAATATTAGTACAAAAAAAGTTCATAATTATAAATAATTATGTATTCTATTAGTTATTTGGTTCCCATAGTACAAGGTTAACTCAGTTTGGGGTTAGATGGCGCTGTGTGAAATGTCCACCAATGTTTATTCCCAACACGGCTCTACACTAAAATGTTGAATAATCATTTCAGGGTTAACAGCGACACTTTTGAATGCAAACACCACGGTTGGGCAAGTGCAGAACTCACTGAAGGAATTGGAAACCACTTTCCACGCTACCATCGCCACAGTGAACGACCTCGGGGAGGTTTTGACGTGAGTAATTGAGTATGCTGGTAATCCTAGCTTCGTTGCCTTGTTGGCCGATTGGGTACCTTGACTTTTAAATCGAAAGTCGTGGGTTCGAATTAAAATAAAATAAAATAAATAGGGCCACGACTGTAATCCCCAAGTACGGTAGACATCGAATTACCGTGCATTAATGGATTTTTCTATTCAAAAATGTATAGGCGCATTAACACATGCTCAAAACGGTGAAAGAAAATTATTCTTAAAAGAAGCGATAATGTATAATGTTTTGGTTATGCCGCTAAATCTATTGACATTTTCAAAAGGCTTTTACTCAGTCACTTTTTAAATACCTCTGAGTAGTATAGATTAGGTATTTTAATTTTATTTTAAGGCCCGGCTCACACCCACACACGTATTTCAATGATTTTCAGGTACCGATTTAAAAACCAGGAATCACAATTGTGAGGATATAATGATACAAAATTACTGATAATATATTCATCTTTAATAGTAGATAATAAAAACTGGCCAGTTCTATACAACATTTTCAAAAAAATACGTTTTTACCGTCGCAAGAACCGCTGAAAATGTCGAAAAATGGGGTCTGGTTAGGTACCAATATCTTTAGACCCACAGCATATTTTTATTTGAAAATAATACGAAATTGTAGATTTTATATTTCTCTATACCGCGTGGCATTATCTTGTTTTCAAATAATTTACTTTTTCATTTATGAACAATATAAAATGCAATAAAACTTATCCATACATTTTTTCCATACAAAACTCACATTCACCTCAAGTCGGCACGTCAGTCAGCGCTCAGACGCGCTCGGGGAAGCACGTCCACGTCACATTTTTCTTCGAATTTAGGGGAAGTCTGACATAACCGGATACTGGGGTAAAATAGTGGACATGCAAAACTAATGATAACATTTGTATAATATATTGCCTTGACGAATTTGGTGCAAGCCACACAGATGAAGGTTAGGTACAATGCATGAGTTGTAAGGGCTGGGCTCATGTACACTGTACAGACTATGAAAGAGTTGGATGATTTTTTTGTAGAAGATGCGATACATCGAGTTACGTTTCGAAACAGTATGATAATAGTTTACGGTTTTACCTTTTTGCATACGTCGCGTTGGAGCAAAATCGAAATAAGCAGATGTTTCGTATTTGATTGTTATTTTAATAAAAATATTAAATTTCAGAAAAATGTGAACCTGTTTGTGTCCCTAATTAGTCCTACTAAATAAATATAAATAATGATTTGATACATTTCTGTTTTGAAATGAAAGTTCTAAAAAGGTACCATGGCCCTTAGTACGGTTTTAACCCGGCCTCCCCTATATTACCAAGCGTGTTTTTTTATACATGGATGGAAAAAATTGATACTTTATCTGAACAAAATGCGAAAAATTACCTGAATTTTCGATTACGAATATAATTTATATTTATTATCTATCTACATTTAATATTATAAATCTGATTTGTTTGTGCGGATGTTAGGTATGTTTGGATGTTTGTACCTCAATCAGACTTAAACGACTAAACGGATGAAATTGAAATTTGCTGTCGATGTAAATATACCCCTAGCTTATAAATATGCTATTTTTAATTTAAAAACATCCCCAAAACTATAAAAAGACTCCGAGTGCTGGTGTGCAACAAATCTAGCATTAATCAATTTTGACGACTGATGAATGACTGACGAATGATACGATACGCATTGAACCAAAAATGTTGAACCTTCTAAAAAGGTCGGTATTTGTTATTATCAAGGCAAGGTTTATCTGGGGGCACGGTAGTGCCCCCGCCAAGTTAAGCAAAAAAGCGGCACAGTCGTACCATCCTTTTCTCGAAACAGTTCAGGTCATTTTTTGGACAGACAGACAGACATTGAAATCTCACAACTTTTTACGATAGAAGAACTGAGTTGCGTTGCGAGAATTGGCTTTTTATTTTAATTTTTACAAGTTTTTTTTGATGGCATATACTTAAGTTGTACATGATGCAAATAATTAAATATTAAAAAAATAATAAAGTGTCCTGAAAAATTGTTTAATTCGAAATACTGAAAGTGCTCTTTAGTGTTTCGTAGTTTACAAAAAACCCTTATAGTTTTGCCATTTCCGTCCATTCGTCCGCAGCTTAGCTCAGATACTCTTAATACTAGAAAGCTGTAATTTGGCATGAATATACTAGTCACGCCGACAATGTGGTAGAAATAAATATATATTTTCAGAGGTTTTTTTTTTCTCGCATACTCTCCATGTCTTTGGATAGGTCTTAAAAAGTATTGCGGGTTTGTGATGTCATTTAGTATAAATACAATGGAAAATATGAATTTGTAAAAAGAGCAGCTGGTCATCTCTTTTTCTGGAAAGAAAATATTATGGAAGATTATTTAGTAAAATTTTACAATAACTGTTTAATTCCAGAACTTGTTGACCCTCGCTACGCGCTGTCTATGGATCTTCGAGATCATAGCTCGCACACAATATTCAAAAGCATACCTACATATTTTATCAGTATTTCACTTTCAAAACTTTCTGTGAGTGGTACTCGAAACGTTGACGGTGCCGTCATCGATTTTAGATGACAATAAGTTTTTTTATTAAAAATATATTTTTTAAATCAAGCTTTTGTAAATTCTTGTGCTCTAGTTCTCGTCAAGATAAAAATAACGAGCCCAAACGCGACGTGGTTATGTTGTGTAGTTGAGGAGTTCCGATGGCTACATCCGACCTCCATCATCAGACCAGGTATATAGATATGCAAAGTTTTGCCTCAATTCGACTATTTAGTGAAGAGTTCCGTTGAACAGCTCCTGACTCCATCATCAGATCAGCTCGCTGTCACCATATTATGTATGCAAAATTTCAGCTCAATCGATTGGGGATAACTGCTTAAAATTAAGTTGCAAGATTACACCTTATCAAACATAGATACATAAATATGTACATAAACTGCAAGTTAAATAAGAGCTTATAAAAAAACGATACTTACCGTTTTGTCATATTTTATTAGTAGGTATAGGTACCTAACAAATATTTTTTGCACAGTCAAATATTAGTAACTGTGTAGTAGCACTTTACGATTTGTAACCTGTCTTATAATATATATTAATTTTTTCTATATTTATTTTCTTTTTGTCAAGTGCAACCTATAAAATTATTAAGTACATACCTACCTATACAAATATGACATACCTATTGCACCAAATATTTTCAAGTATCAAGACTAGTTATTTAGTCTTGGTAAATGAAGTGTGAAGTAGCTTCAATGTGTGCGTTTGCACTATTCGTAGTGTGCGGCCACAGAATACGGAAAAGTACAAAAAATGCGAGCTGTCATATTTGAAACAGCCACCTTAATTTTATTTGTTTTTAAAGATATTTTTAGGTTTATTTTGTATTAAATGTATGTAGGTACACGCTTTTGACTGCACCACCGTCGTATATCGTACACTTTATGTCCAGTCCATCCAAAGGTTGTCTGGAAGAGATCGCTCCCAGCGATAAAACCGCCCATTGTACTCCAATGTTGGTTTGTGTTGCTTTTTTTTTCATGTTATTGTTATGTGGTGTGCAATAAAGAGTTTTCTATCTATCTATCTACCCCGTTTAGTCATCTTCAATGATCTGTGTAGAGATAATATACCGTACTTGGGGATTACGGTTGTGATCCAATTTCATTTTATTTTTATTCTTGGCTTCGTTTGTTTATTAGTTTATTGAGTTTTGAGTTTTTCTTTCGCAATTCGTTTTGAGTTTTTCTTTCAATTTCAATGCACCCCTACACACTAAAAGAAATACACGTGGCTGTGCCTTGATGGATTAATCAGTCAGTAACGCAAGTGTTTTATTTATATTGAGAAGACTACAGGTACGAGTTCAAAGTTTCCTACAACCTGCATTTACTTGTTATAGATACTCAACCAATCCATATGAATCCGTGGAGTACTGCACAAAACCTATTCCTTCGGTGGCATCTGAGATTGCGAATAGCATTTTGGACAATGCAATAAAATATTTATCGAATGTGCAACTTCCTGTGCCTCGCGGAAATCCTAACGTGAAGCTAAACAAATATCAAACGGATATCACTACTGATCCAATGAAGGTGAGTGTACCTACAGTTTTTTTTTCTATTTTTGTTTACCTAATCGGTTATCACTACATAGTATAAAACAAAGTCGCTTTCTCTGTCCCTATATTCCCTATGTATGCTTAAATCTTTAAAACTACGCAACGGATTTTGATGCGGTTTTTTTAATAGATAGAGTGATTCAAGAGGAAGGTTTATATGTATAATACATGCATAATATAGTAGAGAAACAGTGATAATTTTAGAGGTTTCTTATGTGATGTCGTAAATAAACACATTTTTTTGCGCTTACATTGCAAACGCTGGCTGAACCCCACGAGATATATCAAAATAATGTACTACAGTATTGTACACCTTAAAAACGTCTACAAAAAAGTCCGCGATGGTATAAGAAATGTCTTACGCACAGCGAAGCGGGCACGGGTCAGCTAGTTTTAAATATAAATACGGCGAATTAAATAGAATTACGAATTAGTCATTTTTAATTTAAAATAATTAACAAACATGATAGTTTTTCATAATTATTTAAATAGACAAAACAGGAAATCATTAGTTGTGGTCAATCAAATCTAGAGGTATAAACACATCACAACTGTCACTTATAAAAACGGACCATAGACAAAGAATTGTATAAACAATAGATTTTAAACAAGTTCGTTTGCTATGCTTAATTTTTATTATGAAAATGCCCAAAACCGGGGTAGGCACCACAACCGGGTCTATGTCGCTACATGTATATTTTTACAGAAAGTAAAAGCCGTGAAGAACATGCTGGTGTCGATCAAGATGCATTTGAGTGAGTTGGGCGACTATGGCGGCTTACTCAGTATTTTCGCGTACAAGATCCTGCTCGAAAGATTGAAGCGAAAGTCCACTTCACCTGAGAGTGACCGGCTGTATAGAGCCGCTATCACGGCTATTGTTGAGTAAGTAATTTTAATTTAAGTATTTACTCTATAAATATCGTAAGGAAATCAGTTAGAATTCTTATAAGCCCATGCTTGCAACCTGTCACGTATGGAATGCTAACTACTGCAAAATGTGGGCATGTGCCAAATATAAAATTTGAATGTGCCTTTAGACATCTTCAAGGATCTAAGCGCCTGGAGACCTGAGAGGATGTCTACCGTAAATGGAAATTACGAAAAAATGTGTGTTTTTTTTTTCTATTCTTTACCCGAGCTATCACTGCAATCATGCACAATATTATTTTTCAGAGCCGGCTCTATTTTATCCACGGCGATGGAAAATGAAATCGGCTACGACAAAGTCGTAAAACACTCCTCGCAAAAGGTGCTGAAACTGCTTAGGATATTGAAGGAATATAACCCTAGTACTATGAATACACCTGGAGGTTTGTTATAGTCGATATTTAATTTTATATCTTACTAGCTGCTCGCCCCGGCTTCGCACGGGTGGTACCTGGACAAAAATAAGCCTATGTGTTATTCTGATGTATAAGCTATATTACTGTAAAGTTTCATTGTTTTTTCACACACACACACACACACAGACACAAACACACACACAAACACACACACACACAAACACACACACACAAACACACACACACACACCCACACACCCACACCCACTCACTCACTCATTCACTCACTCACTCACAAACTTTCGCATTTATAATATTAGAAATACCAATAGTCTATCAATCTTACTATTATCCACGAAACCACGCGAGCATAGTCGCGGGCGGAAGTAAATATTATATTAACTATTATCATTTATCCGAAAGCCGTATTGGCCGAGTGGGAGGTACCTCGACGATCTGAAGGTGGTAGGTTCGAATCCCGGCGTGCATCAATGGATTTTTCTGTTTGAAAAATTGATATGCGCATCAAAAACACGTGCTCAAAACGCTGAAAGAAAACATCATGAGGAAGCCAGTTAGTATTCTTATAAGCGGCGATGGGCTTGCAACCTGTCACGTATGGAATGCTAACTACTGCAAAATGTGGGCATGTGCCGAATAAAATGTTCGGACGTACCTCAGACTCGTACTCCAGACGCTTAGATGTCCAGTGGGGGTCTAGACATTTAAGTATCTGGAGATCTGAGAGTCGTGATCCTATTTTTTATTATTTATCAATTAAGAGAATGATTTGTTTAGATTAGACTCTGTTTTCTTTCGTAATTAAATATGTTTACTTGTTATTTTTACACAATACAATAAATGCTTTGGCAATATTTTTTTTTGTTTAAAATAATATAAGCTTTAATAAGAACCGTCATTATTATTAAACTATTACTTTTATTATGAAGATCTTGTAATCTTATTATTTTTTTCGTTACTTTACAGTTTTATTGAAGACAAACAAAGCGCGAAAACACCTGTGCTCTATCATCTTCACACAGCAAAGATTCACTGCGAAAGTGATCTACAATCTCCTGAAAGATGTGAAGGAGTTTAATGAGAAGGAATTCGGTTTTCTAAAGCACGATTTCATTGTCGGCTTCACCACGAACCCAATGAAATGTACGAGAGAACAGCACTACCTCGCAAAAGCTGGAAAGAAAGCTCTCTTGATGTTTAGCAAAAAGTAAATATTAAGCGTTTACTATGAAAGTAGCTTTGCCTTCTGACATGTGTGGGTACAAATATTTGCGTAAAAAACAAAGATGTTTGTTCTGTGTCTGCGTGTTATTATGTATAATAAATGTGTATTTACATAAAAGTATTCTAAAAGTTATGAGGCTAGATCAGTGGTGGATTTATACTAGGGGCAGTCGGGGCTAGTGCCCAGGGCGGCAAATTTTCTAGGGCGGCAAAATTTGGAAAGTGAGATAAAATTTTCTATACAATATATAATTAACTAATTCTTTTAAATAAACATTTTATCTTTCAAGAAATATAATTCAAGTATTATGTATCACATTAAAATTTTGTATATTATAATATAGGAAATTTAAGTAAAAACTATTCAAATAGTTTAATTAATTTATTTCCTTATAGGTTTGAAAAAATTAAAGTTGATATTTTTATTTTCTGGAATTGATAAATTTATGTAGTTTTTTTGAAGAATTAAAAATATTTTCAAATTATGTATGTCTTTTAACAGAAACTTCTAATTCTTAAAAAATAAGATATCAAAACTATTAAAATAAAATTTAAGTCATAGGGCTACATTTTCAGGGCGGCATCTTCAGTGCCCCAGGGCGGCACAAATTTAAATCCGGCCCTGGGCTAGATGGCGCTGTGTAAAATGTCGACCACTATTTATTTATTTTAGATATTTCCTTTGCTCAAACTCAGTCAGACCCTTTTAGGCTCGTAAGATAAACGTACGAAGAAAAAATCAGGGGTAGGTAGGCTGAAGGTACTTTCAAATATACAACATTTTTAATTGATCTTTATTCTGTTCTGATCATTAACTGTAATTTTATGTATGTATTGTATTGTATTCTGTTTTGATTTAGTTGTCTTGGCTATTGCTTTAATATTGGGTCGTACCTCTGACAACACCCTTTAAAAAACTTTGATTATCTGAAGTTGTGATTTTTGTTTTTTTGTAAAAGAAGTAATGTATGTAACATTACTTCACGGGGACTAGCTAGTCACATGCCGTTGTAGCAAAGATTTTCTAGGCTAAAAAATACTAATTTCACCATTACCGCGGGTTGATAGCTCTCACAAATTTTATTTGCTTCTAGCGAGCTGAACTGCCTTATTTCGACCAGCGTGATCGAAGAAGGTATGGACATTCCGCAGTGTTTGCTGGTACTGCGATTTGATCCGCCACTGGAGTACAGATCTTACATTCAAAGCAAAGGTAATGTTTTTTTTTAAAGAGATAGTATTACGCGATAGAAAGAGAGGGCAAGGTATAGGTTAATATCATCGTAAGGTTACTTTCTTCCTACTTATTTGAATGTTTTTACGGAGTAGGCATTATGTACTTTATTTATCATGTGATATTAGTAAGGATTTTTTTGTCTAGATTGGTAACTGGTTTGGCGTTTGTTGTTTTTTTATGAGTAATGATATTACAGGGCGTGCTCGCAGCAAAGAATCCAGCTATGTCATAATGGTAGATGAAGACAATAAAAAAAAATTCCTGAAGAATTACACGGAATTCCAACATATTGAACGACAAATTCATCGGGTAAGTAATGTAACAGCGTAATAAATCAAGCAAGAACTGGCCACTGTTAAGAATAAATTTTGCTGTTTTTAGACGCGCTATCCAAATTTTACTTACAAGATTTTAGTAAAAAGGGAAGATCTTTTTTGACATAAGAATTATGAATAAATTTTTAAGATCGCATTTAAAAAAAAGTATATTTTAATTTATATGTATAATGTATATACCTAGTAGAAACAATAACTGACTTGCACTAAATAGTTCGAAGTTTAGCAGTAACTGAATATCAAATTATAAAAAAATTACGCTAGTTACTGTATGGTTCACCCTAAGCCAATTAGATTATTGTATTATAATACTAGCTGTCCCGACAGACGTTGTCCTGTCAAATTATTTTTTTTCCATTAGAACCTTCTGATAATAACGAATACAACAAAAAAAGAATTAGCGAAATCGGTTCAGCTGCTCTCGAGATTTGCGCTTAGCAACACAATCAGCGATTCATTTTTATATTATAGAAGATTAGATTTAATTAAAAAATAAAAGTATACAAGTATTCCATCAGTTATCAAGCTGCTGCCCATAGCTTTGCTTAGTTTGGGGCTAGATGACGCTGTGTAATAGGGTCCACCAATACATATCTATTTAACGAACGAAGTAAGACGATATTTTGTCTATTTTGTTTATTACCTCACTGTAATGTTTTGTTTTTAGATTTTAGTTGGCAATACTGATACGAGGGAGGCACCTTCCGTAGACGAAATTCAGGAGCTTTATGATGAAGATATATTACCACCCTATGTGACGCCACAGGGGGGTAAGTATTTGAAAACATTGTTGTAAAAAATAAATAGGTTCAAAACTGAAAGATCTTAAGTTAATAAACCGTTTTATTCCAGGACGTTTACCTTCTGTGGCAGCCATCAGCCTACTGAATCGGTATTTTAGTATGTTGCCCCACGATCAGTTCACGCAAATCACACCTGCGTGGATCTATGAGAAAGTGTTGGTAAATGATGTGCAGAAGCCTTTAATTACTATAATACTACCGCTGACGTGTCCGATTAAAGAACCTATAAAGGTAAGTAATCAAACTCAAGAGAAAAAACCGGCTCAGTGCGAGTCGGACTCGCGCACAACGGGTTCCGTACCATTATCTAAAAAAAGGGCAAAAAACACGTTTCTTATATGGGAGCCCCACTAAAATATTTATTTTATTCTGTTTTTAGTTGTTGTTAGCGGCAACAGAAATACATCATCTGTAAAAATTTCAACTGTCTAGCTATCACAGTTCATGAGATACAGGCCCTGTGACAGACAGACGGACAGCGAAGTCTTAGTACTAGGGTCCCGTTTTTACCCTTTGGGTACGGAACCCTAAAAGTACCTTTATTTCGTTGTATCTTGTATTGCTGACTAAAATAAGCAGAAATTTGGAAATATTCAAGGCGTATTATCGGAATAGATGAAGGGCCGTATATGGACTATTGGTGTTTTTGACTGGCATCACAGCTGCTGCGTAAGTTGTAGGTTCGATTCCCACCAAAGACAATTTGTGTTATGAAACTAGATGTTTGTTCTGTATCTAAGTGTTTATATTTTTAAAAGAAAATCCACAGTACAAGCTTTACCTAGTTTGGGGCAAAATGGCGCTATGTGGAATGTTCATATTTATTTTGGTATTTGTTCATTGCAGGGCACACCACAAGACTCCATTAAGAATGCCAAAAGATCTGCTGCACTTCGCACTTGCATCAAGTTGCACGAAATAGGGGAATTAGACGCTGTCACGCTACTGCCGAAGGACTATGGGTATGCCGCTTTGATGTGTATAGCTCAACATATCTCATAGCATTATGGAAAAGATCATTGAGAAAAATGATAGGCCCCAAGCCGTGTGTGTTGCTTGATTCTTCTAGGCTTGATTGCGAGGAACAGGCGTAACTTCACCTAGCTCCTAAGACGTTTCAAAGTAATCCTTGTGATTTTACTAATTTGTATACCTTTTGATATTAAGAATAAAAATGTAGGCTGTTGGGTTTGGTAGGTATGTGAAAGAGCATGAGATATGCTCTCGTTACTTTCACGCATAACGTGAATAATGCGTAATATTTTATGTTTGTATATTATTTCGTCCATCATTTCTGAAAACTTTTATTGAGTGTGAAGTTAACCAAACATTTTGATTCTCAAAATCTTCCCTCTTCCTGTAATTTACAAAAAAATATGTGTTTATCCCATATTTCGTCATTATGGCCCATACACTATTACCGCGTAACACATTCATCGAGTCTACGAAAACGGAAAGTTGAAACACTATCACACACTCGTAATGCTTCTTGGGGGTTCTCGCCGTGACTGAATGAACCAAATGCAAATCTCTTAAATTTCGAGCAAATTTCCTATGACTGACAAACGCAAGAATGATCCTATGAGTTTACATTTTGAAGAACGCTACCTTAACAAAACGTACTTGTTTAGAGTGGTGGACTTTGACGAGACCGACGTGAAAGATTGCTTCCTTAATTGGCCGTGGGAGGAAAGAGCGGACGAGCAGGGCACTGGCGTTCCGAAACCTGGCTCTAAGAAGAGCGTTCGGAAACACAGGATTTCAGTAAGTAACTGCTATTTACTAAACCATCAGGTCAGACATGAATGAACAAGTGACAGAGTTTTGCAAGAAATGTACAGTTTTCTCCAGTTATAATGGGTTCGAATCATGTTCAAAAATGTCGCAAGTTTGCGCTTCAAATCTAGTTTTATGATACTCGTGGTTTCTAAAGTATCAGAAACTTCGATACGATTAAACCTTTTTTTACTACAAAAGGAAATGATAGTGCTAAGTCCTGAGTTTGATTTAAAGTTGGATACTGTATGAAACATTAATAACTAGTGGAATCCCTCGCGACTTCGTTCACGTGAAGTTATATTCAACATCTGCTGCACCCCTATAAGGGTTGAATTTTGAAAGTTCCTTTCTTAGTGCACCCCTAAATACTAAAACGAATAAACTCTCCAAATGTCAAGGTTCTAGAACCAGTGGATAAGGCTGTACATTGATAGATCAGTATATTGTAGTAGCAATATATTTTATTTTATTTTTTGGACGTGTCTCTGACTTCCCCCACTAGACATCTTCAAAGAATCTAAGCGTCTGGAGATCTGAGAGGATGTCTACCGTACTTGGGGATTACAGTCGTGATCCTATTTTTTTTTATTTTTTTTATTTAGATAATGTTGTTTCCAGTTTCCAAAATACCTAAACGCTGTACCGGACACTTCTCAATACTACCTGCACATCGTCAAACTAACTCCCGCCTTCCCGAAGCCGAAGGAATCCCGTGAAAGGGCCCTTTACAAGTTCATGGAATCAGAACAAGGCTATGGCTTCCTCACCCAACAGCCGCTGCCGAAGTTGTGTACTTTTCCGACTTTCTTGACTATCGGTGAGGTGACTACGCAAATACAAATGAACTATGCTGTGATACAGTTGACCGAGGAGATGGTTGATCTGATAAAGAGGTTTGTTACTAATGATGTATTGATTACTTACATCGATGTTTTATTCTATTTCCACCTAAAAGAAACATTGGTGGCGATTCTGTTGTGTCCATGCTAGACCTAAAATTCCTACTTTAAACTTTTTTCGAAACTATAGGCTTAGCTTGGACACAACAAAATCGCCACCATTGTCTGATTAGATGTTTGTTCTGTGTCTGGTATTTACGTATTCTCGATTACAAGTTTCCGCCTGCGGCTTCGCTCGTGTGGTACCTGGATAAAAAGTCTAGCCTATTTACTATTCCAGTACATAGGCTATGAATATTCCAAGTTTCATCGAAATCCGTTTGGGCGTAATTGAGGCACAACTATCCATACATCATCATGAACTTTAAGAATAGGATAGTCGTAAGTTATAACAACTCCGTACAGTCGGAACGAAGTTCGAATTGATAGTGTATTCTATGTATACTTTCTTAGTATCCTTAGGCTGTTTTTATCTTTCAAATCGTTTGTTCTCAGATTCCATTACTTTCTCTTCGACCAAGTACTGGCAATTGCAAAGAAGTTTCTTACATTCGAAGGGCAAATGAACTGCTTGTTCGTGGTGCCAGTAAAAGGTCAACAGGGTTATGATATAGACTGGGATGTCATACAGAATTACACAGAGCTTCCGCCGGTGGGGGTACCAGACTTTGCGGTATGTATTTAGATTTGATTTATTAATAACAAATGGAAACTCTCACGACTTCGTTTACGTGAAGTTATTTTCAAACCGAGTTCAATTCTCGCTGCACCCCTTTAGGGGTTTAATTTCGGGAATTCCTTTCTTAGTGCACCCCTACTCACCAAAAGGAATAAAACCTAATAATTTCAAGTTTCTAGGACCAATGGTTTAGTCTGTGTGTTAATAGATAAGTCAGTCAGTCAGTAACGCAAGAGTTTTATATATTTAGATAAATGTCTATATACCTTCTGCCGCAATCAGGAATAAATAGGAACTAGAAGTCTGAATTTTGTTATATTTGGGATATAATCATCAATCGATGATTTATAAACAAAAGACATCGTCAGAATATTAATGAAACTTATTTTTTCAGTCAAGACGATCGCTTCGCGTTACTGAAGAAGCATACAAGTACAAGGTGGTCACTCCTTGGTACAGAGGCATCATGTTACCGGACAGGTTGGTCTTTGATATTCTGACTAGTTCAATGGGTTTTGCTATTCGAAAATATTATAAGCGCATCAACACGTGCTTAAAACGGGGAAGGAAAACATCGTGAGGAAACCAGTTAATATTCTTATAAGCGGCGATGAGCTTGCAACCTGTCATGTATGGAATACTAACTACTGCAAAATTTGGGCATGAGCCAAGTATGAGCGTGCCTCTGACTATCTTCTATCTTAAGGGATCTAAGAGTCTGAAGGTCTGAGAATATGTCTCTACCGTACTTGGGAATTACGGTCGTGATATATTTCATTTCCGTGATTTCTATATTTATATAATAAGATTTATATAATTTTTCTGACGATTATAATTTGGTAATCTATCTGTTGTTTTAGGTACATCGTATCAAATGTGTTGGAACATATGACACCAAACTCAAATTTCCGCACTGACTCTAACCAAACCTTCGCTGAATACTACTCATCCAAATACAATCTGGAAATATTGGGACAAAAAGACCAACCAATGCTAGAGGTACGTAAAACCTGCGCTCTAGACTTCCATCGCATGATTTTTCTTACAATGCACATTGTGTTATTTTTCACCTACCCTTACCCCTAAATCATGTTTGTTGAGGAAATACCTTACCATCTTGGTTCTACTGTTTGTTAGATAAACCTCAACTATTTATATAATTGACTAGTGAAACCCTCGATGGGTTTCTAGATGGTTTGAAAACACAATTAGACCCGGTAGGTGGCGCTGCTGTCACCAAATTCGTTTTTTTGTACTCATAATTATATAGACGGCATGAAGTTCGCCGGGTCAGCTAGTATTATATAAATATTAAGATCCAAGTTCCCCATCAGGTTCATACAATGTGATATTATCCGTTTTAGGTCCGCAACATAAGTTCAAGAATGAACTGTCTGCTACCACGAGCTGCCACGATTAAAACCTTGACAGATAAGCAAGCGAAGCTTATATCGCTCTCTCTCGGCGACGACAAACCTAAAGGCGCATACACTGAGGTGTTCTTAGCAGAGTTCTGCGTCAAATACGACTTCCCTGGCGTACTGTGGTTCAAAGCGACTACGCTGCCAAGCATTATTCATAGGTATGTTATAATTAAGGTCCACAAATAGCAAGTGTTCCATAAGAGTTGACCTCAGGCAAGCGGCCGGATGTAAGACACCCCAAGCCAAATCCTTTTACAATATGTTTTTTAGGGTTCCGTATCCAGAGGGTAAAAACGGGATCCTATTATTAAGACTTCGTTGTCTGTCTGTCCGTCTGGCAACAGAAATACATCATCTGTGAAATACATTCTACAGAATATTTCACAGATGACGTATTACTGTTGCCGCTTTATAAACAAATACTAAAAACAGAATAAAATAAGTATTTAAGTGGGGCTCCCAATACATCTAACGTGTTTTTTTGCCGTTGTTTTTAGATAATGGTACGGAGCCCTTTGTGCGCGAGTCCGACTCGCACTTGGCCTGTTTTTTCTAATGTGTCGATCTCACAAGAAATGGGATAAGGGCAAGAGATGATGAATGTAAGGTCCCCCGCCGGCTCAATTTCCGAAATAGCTTTTAGTAACTGACTTCTTTTCTTTTAGTCCGAAACTAAGCAAAGCTTGTACTGCGGTAACCATATTACTGATAGATTGCTTACATAATTAAATTATTTACTTTTTTTTTCTAAATACAACTTATTCAAACACAGAACAAACATTATATGTTCATCACGCTAAAATTTGTATGTTGAATTAGATGAGCTTTCCTTAATTTGGGGCTAGATGGCGCTGTGTGAAATGTCAACCAATATTTATTTATGTTTATTGTGTTTTTTAAAATATTTGTTTCATTGTTTTTTTTTCTTATTTAAAACAGATTGCACATGCTTCTGGTTGCTCAAGAGCTTATCGCTGATGTGGCTAATGACATCAAATACGGAACACCGGTTATGTCCAAAAGTAAGTAACCATTCTAATAAAAGTATACCTTAATGTGTTGGATGAATGTGAGGTAATTCGACTTTCAACCCGAAGATCGTGGGTTCAAATCCTGGACTTGCATCAATGGATTTTTGTGTTCGAAAAAATTATAAGTATGCGCATTTTTTTATAAATATGGTGAATTTTTCAGTGTAACATTTTTTCTGACGATCAATTTCAAGTAGGTACCTATGGAGGTCTACCGTACTTGGGGATTACAGTCGTGTGATAATATTTATTTTATGTAGATATTCTATTGAAAAAAATTATTTGTTTTCAGATTTGGAATGGCTTCCGGTCCAGTTGATTATGCCAATCGCTGTCGATGCTCTCCTATCGCACATAGACAGTCCTAATACAAACATAAAGTCTATTGACAGGTAAATTAAGATTTTTGACATTAATTCACTGAACCTACTCAGCCTCACTTCACTTGTGCAACATACCCTTACTACGTGATCTGTTTAGGGGGGGGGGGATATACAGTCGTGGTCAACTAATTAGGGACATGCAAGATAGTGAAGAACAATAACCGGTTATGTACATACAAATATAAAACCCTATTGATTTCTCAGTAACTATTATTTGCATAATTTGGTCCGATTATTATGCTTTAAATGGCTGTAAATAAAAGAATAAATAAATAGAAAAAAGTATTTAATATCAAAGGTTGAACATATATTCAATTTTAAGGTATAATTCTGTAGCTGGACATTTAATTAAGGACAGTAAACTATAATGAAAAATAGAGTTAAACAAAACTAATAATCTGCAGTATTATAATATCTTTAACAGCTCCATTTTATAACGTGTAAAATCAGTACCCAGTAGCAAAACCTTTGTTAGTAATTACCGCTTGACACCACCGATGTGGCATAGACATTATCAGTTTCTGGCATGTTTCGACAGGAATGTTTGCCCATGCCACACAAAAAGCTTCATTAAGTTCATCTAAAGTTGTGGTACGATAAGTGGCTACTTTTTTCTTGATTTCGTGCCAAAGGTGCTCGATTGGGTTAAGGTCCGGGCTATTTGCTGGCCAATCTAGCACCGATACTGACTGACTGGTAAGAAACGACTTGACTGAACGGGCGGTATGTTTCGGGTCGTTATCATGCTGAAACGTCCATATAATAGGGAGATGCTCCTCAGCATAGGGAAGCATCGTTTCCTCCAATATTGCCTTGTATTGATGTTGGTCTAAGTTACCCTGAACTTTCCTCACAGGTCCCACTCCACGTCCAGAAAATGAACCCCACATTTTAATGTTTCCACCGCCATGTTTCACCTGCTTTTTTGTGAATCTTGGATTCATTTCCGCTTTTAATGGACGCCGTACGTATTGCCTTCCATCTGAAGAAATCAAATTAACCTTGGTCTCGTCAGAGAATAATACATGTTGCCATTGGGCGTAGGTCCAATGTCCATATTTACGTGCAAACGCCAAACGAGCATTTCTATGTTCTTTCTTCAACAACGGTACTTTGCGAGCCACTCTTCCGAACAACCCTGCTTCTACCAGACGTCGTCGAACGGTCCTCGCTGAGACACCAGCTCTTTCGTCTGTCCCAAACACTTCGTGTTTAATTAAAATAGAGCCTAGAAACGGATCTTTCTTAGCTAACCTGGTTATCATTCTATCTTCTTGCGGAGTTGTTTTTCTCGATCTTTTTGTTCTGGGCACATTTAAATCTGTGTTATTGCGTCTGACATGTTGCACTGCATTGTATACCATAGTTTTTGAACAATTTAAATGTTCTGCTATCCTTCGGTATGGCCAACCATGCTCGACAACAAACTTCATGATAATTTTTCGTAGTGTTGGATCGCAACTTTTATTTTTACCCATTTTTCTTCAAAATATTTTTCATAACTTAAAATAAATATCGGGATTGCCGCCAAAACTACCACGAAACAATAAGAGAAGAAGTAAAAAAGTATTGAGATTCAAATTTTGAAAATAGAACGCAATATCTCAGTGTCCCTAATTAAATGGCCAGCCAGCATTATTTGAACAAATAGCACTACGATAATCTATCAGCTATACTGTAAAGAGGTTTAATGTTTAAGAAGTTGTTATTGTTTGTATAATCGGGCACATAAATGACTAATTATACTTACATGTAAGAGATATGGAATATGGTTTAGACTCGTTGGAAAATAAAAAATAAATTCACAATTCGGTTTAACCAAAGAGTGTCCCTAATTAGTTGACCACGACTGTATATGAATAGTACCCTTTTAACTTCTTGACGATTTGTTTTGATTTATTTAGTAGTCGAATCGACTCATGATCTGTGAGCCGAATCTTATTAGCGACGCAATGCCACCAGTATATTGGGGACGCTTATACTGTCGCTATAGAATCTTATCTATAGTACCTATAGATATACAGTCAAAAGTCTTAAGATAGCCCAACTGTTTCTTTTGTATATTGTGTAATCACTACATAGTATAAAGCAAAGTCGCTTTCCGCTTCCCGCGTATGTATGTATGTTTGCTTATATCTTTAAAACTACACAACGGATTTTGATGCGGTTTTTTTTTAATATTGTGATTCAGGAGGAAGGTTTATATGTATAATAACATGCTACCCGTGCGAAGCCGGGGCGGGTCGCTAGTATACTATACATTTTTATTATATATTATATTATTTGTAATAAATAAATATATTTTTACAGAATCAACCATCCAACATCACAAACGGGCAACGAACAGCTTCCAAAAATACTTTCGATGAAGGATAGTCTGTACCAACTGCAGAAGAAGAAGATAAGTAAAGAGTACCCTTGGGAAGTGAGTGTTGCGCTTATTGACAAGACTTTATTTAAAACTAGCCGACCCGTGACAGACTTTGTCCTGCCCAAATTTCAGTAATCAACTTAATTTTTTTTTTATAAGTATTGATTTTTATCTACATACTGGAGCAAATTTCATCTTAATCAGTTTGGTCATTAAGGTTTTATTACATTATACCCGACGACCTATATTATTCTCATACCTACAAAATATACAAAAAAAAACTGGCCAAGTGCCAGTCGGACTCGCGCACGAAGGGTTCCGTACCATTATCTATAAAAACGGCAAAAAAAAAACACGTTTGTTGTATGGTAGCCTCCCTTAAATATTTATTTTATTCTGTTTTTAGTATTTGTTGTTATAGCAGCAACAGAAATACATAATCTGTGAAAATTTCAACTTACTAGCTATCACGGTTCATGAGATACAGCCCTGTGACAGACAGACAGACGGACAGCGAAGTCTTAGTAATAGGGTCCCGTTTTTACCCTTTGGGTACGGAACCCTAAAAAATCATAAAATGGTCAAGCCGTTTCGGAGGAAATTGCTTAAAAACACTGACAGAGATTTTTTTTATATAAGAAGATCACTAATCACAGCTTGTACTATGTGAACCAGATTACTGATAGAATACTTTTAATACTTTTTTTTTGTAAACTTATAATAATAATCATATCAACAGGAACAAAGCGAGCCGATAGACGTAGAACGTAACATCTCCACCGTGACGCTTATGGACATAGATACGTACGACGATTTCATGTCAGTTTTGATGGATTCCGAGACGAAACGCGTGTCCATGTCGCCGATGAAGAGTGCGAATCGAGTTATACCCATTACCGCGGCAATCAAACCACCACCTTTGAAGTTAGTATTCTATTTACACTACACAGTAATAGTAAGGTGCCAAATGCATGTTTGGACGTGCCTCTAACAACACACTTAAGATATGTTCAAGGATGTGAGCGCCCGGAGATCTGGGAGCATGTCTGCCGTACTTGGGGATTATAATCGATCTTATATCATTTAATTTCCTACACTAGTAGTGCTACTATTCTATCTACCCAAGAATAACGGAGCCAGTCTCGTTCGGACCTTGGTGTAGTTGGTTAGCATTGCATCTAAACATTCAACTGACTGACCGACTGACTGATTGACTGACCGACTGACTGATTGACTGACCGATCTATCAACGCATAGCTTAAACCACTAGTCCTTTACTATTTAAAATTTGGAGGGTGTGTTCCTTTTGGTGTGTAGGGTCGCACTAAAAAAACCAGCTAAGTGCGAGTCGGACTCGCGCACGAAGGGTTCCGTACCATTATTTATAAAAAGAAACGGCATAAAAACACGTTTGTTGTATGGCTTACCTCACAGCTTAGTTGGTAGTAACTCTGTCTTCTACGCTGTAGGTTGTGGGTTCGATCCCCACCCAGGGCAAACATTTGTGTGATTATCATAGATGTTTGTTCTGTGTCTGGGTAATACTATGTATATTATGTATGTATTTACAAAAAAAAAGTAAATAAGTATTCTATCAGCTATCTGGTTCCCATAGTACAAGCTTTGCTTAGTTTGGGGCTAGATGGTGTTGTGTGTAAAGTCCGCCAATATTTATTATTTATATTTATATATTATTTATTTTATTCTGTTTTTAGTATTTGTTGTTATACTGTCCGTCTGTCTGTCACATGACTGTATCTCATGAACCATGATAGCTAGACAGTTGAAATTTTCACAGATTATGTATTTTTGTTGCTGCTCTAACAATAAATACTAAAACCAGAATAAAATAAATATTTAAGGGGGGCTGCCATACACCAAACATGATTTTTTTTACGTTTTTATAGATAATGGTACGGAACCCTTCTTGCGCGCATCCGACTCGCACTTGGGCGGTTTTTTTATATTACTCACTCAACTGATTGGCCTCCCAGCTCAGTTGAGTGTCAATACCTTCTGCGCTGTAGGTTGTGGGTTCCCCACCCAGGGCAAACAATTGTGTGATGAACATAGATGTTTGTTCTGTGTCTGGGTGTTAATATGTATAGTAATGATTATGTATTTAAATAAAAAAATACTTATGTAATATTTATGTATTCTATCAGTTATCTAGTTCCCATAATGCAAGCTTTGCTTAGTTTGGGGCTAGATGGCGCTGTGTGTAAAGTCTGCCAATATTTATTTATTTAACTATTTGTTTGCTTTAGGTATGTCGAAAAGATACAAATCCTCGCAAAAACACCGACCGGTCGAGGGCCCGAGCTACGCGATGTATTATCAGCATTGACCACCATCAGCTCGCATGATACATTCTGCTTAGAGCGAGCCGAGACTTTGGGAGATTCATTCCTGAAATTCGCAGCTACACTGTATTTGTACCACAAATTTCCCGAACGGAACGAGGGACAGCTGACCAACATCAAAGGAAGGCTTATAAGCAACAGGTAATCCATTCAACATCCAATTTTGCAACATTTGATTACAGAACATACATGAAACATCTATACATATAAGGTGGGTTAGTCTTAATAGGCTATTTGACAGTATGAAAAATAAAGTGTTGTTGATAGTAATTTATATGTAAATTATGCCTTCATAAAGCGTTATGGAGTAAAATAACTTGAAAATAAACATTGATTTATTAGAAAACCCATAATTCAAATTATCTATTTTTAAACGCCAGTCACGTGACACAAAACGGTCAGGATTGGTCGAAACGGCGATGACGTAACATGCCTGTCAATATGTCATCGTCTGCCTTGAAAACTTGACGTTTGTTTATTTGTTGACAAGCATGTCACTACAACGTCACAGAAACTAGTGGGACGCAATTTGCATAAGAAGCGTCTTTGCGGGTTATTTAAATTGTCGATATTTAATTTACATTTTTAGGGCCTACTTAAAAGAATTGAAAATAAAAATAGTCTACTATATAAAAATAGTCTACATATTTCTAAATAGTTCTATTTAATTTGTATTGAATTTAATGGATATTGCCGCTTTTGCATGTATAATAATATGGTTAATATTATTATGTTCCTCACATAAAATGTTTGTCCTGGGTAGGATTTGAACCCACAACCTACACCCACATCCACAACTGAGCTGTGAAGTTGAATTGTTCACCATTATTTATTTATTTTTAAAAAACTTTTTTTTAGAACAAGCTGATTATTTTGGAGACACATGTCGGATATTAGAAAGAAATCAAATTCTTTTATTTTCCACGATAAACACAACACAATTAATAAATGAGTACAATAACAAGAAAGCAGATTGTACCAAATATGATTTTAAATAGATATTCGATGATACAATGTTACTGTACTAGGTAGGTACACAAGTTTCAATAGAATGAGTGGCGACTAACCAACAACAAAAGCCGGCTTAAAAACAACATTCTACTAAGCTCTCCTCATACTCTACGATGGACTCTGCAAAATGTGGGCATGTGCCAAATATAATGTTTGGACGTGTCTGATTACCCCCACTAGACATCCTCAAATGATCTAAGCGTCTTAAGATCTGAGAGGATGTCTACCGTACTTGGGGATTACAGTCGTGATCCTATTTTTTTTTAATTTTTTTTTTTACTCAGTATCAGCTTTTGCTAATAACTGACTGACAATGCGAAAGTTTCTGTGGATGTATTAATCAGTTATCAATAAAAAAAGCTAAACACTGCCAATTCACTACAACCACAATGTAACGGCTGAGCTGATATGCAAGCGATACCTAGCAATTACATCATAAAACACAGAAAAAACTAATAAACACTAACCCCCGTATTCAGGAACGAGACTAAGAGAACACGCACCCACTGTGGACGAAATCTTTTTTCATAAACATCACTTTTTTGTGTTAAGCGACACTATGGCGCAAACTACCGTGTGCCTCTAGAGCTCAACTTTCTAGTCACATTATGCAGTGTCGCACAAGGCACAACACAAAGTGATGTTTATGAAAATAAATTTCGTCCACAGTGTTGTTCCTGAATACGGGGGTAAGTCCCAACACCCAACAGCCACATACATAGTTCCACCTATTCCCACTGTGACGTGGTTTAAGATATACATTTTCTCGGCAGGAATTTGTACTACGCCGGTGAGAGGATTAACATTGGAGGGAAAATGAAAGTGGAACAGTTCAGTCCAAGAAAAGACTTCCTCATCCCAGGCTTCTTCGTGCCGAAGGGCTTGCAAGATTTTATAGAGGAAAACAAGGTCAGTGTACACTATTTAGAGAAGTACCTTCCGATGTGTGTATCTCTTGAAAGCGAGGTACTCACTAGCCATAACAAGGGTCTACTCGCGAACCGAAAACGATATATTCAAATTCAAATTCAAAAATCATTTATTTCAATAAAATCACAAGGATCACTTTGAAACGTCTTAGGAACTAAGTGAAGCTACGCCGATTCCATGCGACTAAGCCTAGAAGAATCAGGCAACAAACAGCTTGGGCCCTACCTTTTTTTTTTTAATGATCTTTTCCTTAATGCTATGTAGATCTCCAGTGTGGTGCCAATCGAACAAGGTGAAGGCTCAAACAAGAGTAATAATTAAAAGTACTTACTACTCAAGTACGTACAACAATAAGAAAATAACTAAAGAGCTTCAGCACAAATTCAAAAAGCAGCACACGCTACACTTGTTTTAGAAATAAAACCTAAAGATAAAAGAACTATTTGCTTAAAAATAATATATCGTAACAATATTCGTATCAAAGTTCGTTCAACTATAGTTTGAACGGTGGAACGATTGTAATTATTTTTGACAATCATCAATGTTCATAATTACAGATCAATTCAAACTATAGTCGAAACGAACTTCAAAACATTAAACTTTAGATGGGACTACGGTTAAAGAATTAATGCAATTAAAAAAATTATAAATATTATAATATTTTATCAGTTACATAATACATGCTTATTACTATTAATATAACATTAATATTTAAACACAACCATAAAAATAAAATCTTCATCCAAATTTCAAATCAAATCCCAATCAATCAAAATTTCATCTTCATCAAATCTAATTACGATTAATTTACTATTCATTCAATTATAACTTATAAGTAAGGACTTTAATCAACACCTAACTTACACGTTTTCGATTTTATATTCAACACCTAATTGATTGATTTGTTCAACACCTAACTTACTCGTTTTCGATTTAATATTTTAATCTCCATAATTATTTAATGGCTACGTATTTTTAGTATATAATCAATCATTCAATAATCATCATTAAGGGGCTCCCAGTCGCTGATTGCTCTTTTTCGAAACGAAAAAAGAAATACTTCTGAACAAGCCAGCCACATCTCCTATTTTTATAAGTATATTACTTCAGGTTCCTACCTAGATTTCTATTAAGCTGAAAACATAATAGCAGAAACTTTACACGATAAAGATATTATTTCAAAATTATACGTTTTAGAATTTATGATCGAAATATTTTATATACCTACTATTAAAATCAACTTGTGATTTATTGTTAAAGATAGGTAATATGTAGATCTAGATTTCTATTAGAATAGATTTTTGATAAGTAATTATACATAATTTATATCATTAATTTATTCGAAAAGCTAAGGCGGACCACGCTCCGACGTGTGTTTGTCGTCATTGCAGCGGTCGGTAGGATTATTTATCGAAGTGATTAAAGATGGGTACATCTTTATTCACATTATACTATACATTATAAAATAGGAGATGTGGCGGTTCACAAGTATTTATTTTTTCGTTTCGAACAAAAATAATCGTCGACTGGGAGCGTCCTAAGATAATTCTGAAAAAAATAAATCAACCCAATTGATTATTTAAGTGATAGTTGTACATATAACCTCACTATGAATACCAGTTACTACTTTCTTCTTGCGTGTCAGTGATACAATCATTTAAGTCGGGATTGTATCATTGTGTCGGAAGAATTAGCCAGCCTAGACCCTGCGTTACCGGGCCTAGCTGCTACCAGAATGCACCACTAGTTACTACTAGTACTGGTATATGGTACTAGCACTTTTACGTGCATTTTGTAACTTTAGAAATTCAACCACAGTTCCATAAATTTATTTCCGTTTCATAGTTTTTAGGTACTTTTTTTGAATTTGATAAAATCGAACACAGCACCAAATATATCATTGACTAAAACTTGAGGAGTATGCAGCGCGGCGAAATGCCCACCAAAGTCCAGTGTGGTAGATCTCACCAGGTTCGGGAACTTGTCTTTAAGTATCCAGTCGGGCTGGTGCATTATCTCGTGTTCGAACTTGATGGCCGCGTACGGGACTGGTGTTGGTATGCTGAAAACAAATTGATTAATTTTAATCCTTACATAATAATCTATAATATAAAAATAAGTCGGGTTTTCCTTCCTGACGCTATAACCCCAGAACGCACGAACCACGGTTTTGCATTTGTTGGAAAGGTCTCGGGCTCCGTGAGGTTTATAGCAAAGAAAATTCAGGAAAAAATTCAAGAGAAAAGCAGGAAAACGGGAACGGGAACGGGAACTTAACACAGCATTTGTTAATTCTATAAGCTATACGAATTTCGTCGGGTCAGCTTGTCGTATCTAAATATAAGTTACCGTGTATCTTTTGTGGTATAATCATGCCATGGCTGAACTAATTTGAATGCAACCTAAAAAATTTAAATGTTTTAACTTTAACCTTCGCTGGATAAAAAGTATCCTATTTGTTATTCCAGGCTATGTATCTATTGTATATATAATATATAATCATCCTAGCCGATTTCGGCTACGGAAACATTAGCTTTGTTTTTTTTTTTTTTTTTTTTAAGTGACATGTATATTCGTTTAATTGCGTTTGAGGCACAAACTTTCGTATTTATAATATTTTTAGGTTACGTCAGTTATTTTTTTTTATTCTGGAGTAGGTAATATAACTTACTTTTGTAAAATGTTTAATTCCGGCGATGAGTACCCTTCGGCATACAGGCGCATTGACGTCACAACACAGTTGTTCATCCACGTTATAGTGACAGTATCGAGAACGTCATCCAAATCCAGGTTCTCAAGACCTCCGTGGGGTGTGTTCAACTGGTCCCTGTTACTGCAGATGGCTATCTTCTCCATCAGATACGCGGCTAAGCCGGCCGGGGAATCTGTTAGCGCGACACCTGGTAAAAACCAAAACAGCTTTTTTTAGTCAGATATGTTCTGTGTAGATATGTTCGGACGTTCCTCTGACCTCTTTAAGAGGCTCCCAGTCGCTGATTGCTCTTTTTCGAAACGAAAAAAGAAATACTTCTGAACAAGCCACATCTCCTATTTTTATAAGTATATTACTTCAGGTTCCTATCTAGATTTCTATTAAGCTGAAAACATAATAGCAGAAACTTTTCACGATAAAGATATTATTTCAAAATGATACGTTTTAGAATTTATGATCGAAATATTTTATATACCTACTATTAAAATCAACTTGTGATTTATTGTTAAAGATAGGTAATATGTAGATCTAGATTTCTATTAGAATAGATTTTTGATAAGTAATTATACATAATTTATATCATTAATTTATTCGAAAAGCTAAGGCGGACCACGCTCCGACGTGTGTTTGTCGTCATTGCAGCGGTCGGTAGGATTATTTATCGAAGTGATTAAAGATGGGTACATCTTTATTCACATATACTATATACATTATAAAATAGGAGATGTGGCTTGTTCACAAGTATTTATTTTTTCGTTTCGAACAAAAACAATCGTCGACTGGGAGCGCCTTAAGACATCTTCAAGGATTAAATACCTGACGATTTTGAGCGAATGCGAACGAATTCTACCATGTTTGTGTATTTTTTCAACCGACGAAAAAAGAAGGTTCTAATTCGATGCGTATATATATTTTTTGTATGACAGCGTATTATAATTTTACCTGATGATCCGATTTGGAGGTTTTTTTTCTATTGTGTTAAGAATATTCCGCCAGACTAACTGACTGCGTCATACGGTATTGCTTATTTTGTGTCATCACTTCAAACGGCTCTAATATGTATATTCGAATATATGGGTAACTTCGATCAAGATTTACTCAGACTTAAGGTGACTGTTAAATTTATGACAGCTCGCATTTTTTGTACTCGGTCGTATTCTGTGGCCGCACACTAAGAATAGTGCAAACGCACACATTGAAGCTACTTCACACTTCATTTACCAAGACTAAATAACTAGTCTTGATACTTGAAAATATTTGGTGCAATAGGTATGTCATATTTGTATAGGTAGGTATGTACTTAATAATTTTATAGGTTGCACTTGACAAAAAGAAAATAAATATAGAAAAAATTAATATATATTATAAGACAGGTTACAAATCGTAAAGTGCTACTACACAGTTACTAATATTTGACTGTGCAAAAAATATTTGTTAGGTACCTACTAATAAAATACATTATGACAAAACGGTAAGTATCGTTTTTTTACAAGCTCTTATTTAACTTGCAGTTTATGTACATATTTATGTATGTATGTTTGATAAGGTGGAATCTTGCAACTTAATTTTAAGCAGTTATCCCCAATCGATTGAGCTGAAATTTTGCATACATAATATGGTGACAGCGAGCTGATCTGATGATGGAGTCAGGAGCTGTTCAACGGAACTCTTCACTAAATAGTTGAATTGAGGCAAAACTTTGCATACCTATAAATCTCAATGACAATGTAAAATTATGGTACTAGAGAGCTGGTCTGATGATGGAGGTCGGATGTAGCCATCGGAACTCCTCAACTACACAACATAACCACGTCGCGTTGGGGCTCGTTATTTTTATCTTGACGAGAACTAGAGCACTAGACATTACAAAAGCTTGATTTAAAAAATATATGTTTAATAAAAAAACTTATTGTCATCTAAAATCGATGACGGCACCGTCAACGTTTCGAGTACCACTCACAGAAAGTTTTGAAAGTGAAATACTGATAAAATATGTAGGTATGCTTTTGAATATTGTGTGCGAGCTATGATCTCGAAGATCCATAGACCGCGCGTAGCGAGGGTCAACAAGTTCTAGAATTAAACAGTTATTGTAAAACTTTACTAAATAACCCTCCATAATATTTTCTTTCCAGAAAAATCAAATATGAATTTGTAAAAAGAGATGACCAGCTCTTTTTAAACATTCATATTTTCCATTGTATTTGTACTAAATGACATCACAAACCTGCAATACTTTTTAAGACCTATCCAAAGACATGGAGAGTATGCGAGAAAAAAAAACATCTGAAAATATGTATTTATTTCTACCACATTGTCGGCGTGACTAATGTATATTCATGCCAAATTACAGCTTTCTAGTACTAAGAGTATCTGAGCTAAGCTGCGGACGAATGGACGAAAATGGCAAAACTATAAGGGTTTTTTGTAAACTACGAAACACTAAAGAGCACTTTCAGTATTTCGAATTAAACAATTTTTCAGAACACTTTATTATTTTTTTAAATATTTAATTATTTGCATCATGTACTTAAACTTAAGTATATGCCATCAAAAACAACTTGTAAAAATAAAAATAAAAGGCCAATTCTCGCAACGCAACTCAGTTTCTTTTTTTGTCTTTTTTTTGTTGGAACTATGCTCGTTTGTGTAAATTTAACTTGTGAGATATTGTATAAGTAGCCTAAGATGACCAGAGATAATCTGTCGATGTCAGTCTCTCTTCCCTGTTCGCTTGTTACGGCTGGTCGTGTTCTATATCTCTACAATAAAGAATCCATATATATCACCCAGATCGTGTATAATTTAACCAAAAACCCATCAGTTCTTCTATCGTAAAAAGTTGTGAGATTTCAATGTCTGTCTGTCTGTCTAAAAAATGGCCTGAACTGCTTCGAGAAAAGGATGGTACGACTGTGCCGCTTTTTTGCTTGACTTGGCGGGGGCACTACCGTGCCCCCAGATAAACCTTGCTTTGATAATAACAAATACCGACCTTTTTAGAAGGTTCAACATTTTTGGTTCAATGCGTATCGTATCATTCGTCAGTCATTCATCAGTCGTCAAAATTGATTAATGCTAGATTTGTTGCACACCAGCACTCGGAGTCTTTTTATAGTTTTGAGGAGGTTTTTTAATTAAAAATAGCCTATTTATAAGCTAGAGGTATATTTACATCGACAGCAAATTTCAATTTCATCCGTTTAGTCGTTTAGGTTTGATTGAGGTACAAACATCCAAACATACTTAACATCCGCACAAACTTTTAGATTTATAATATTAAAGGTAGTTAAATAATAATTATAAATTATGTTCATAATCTGAAATTTATGTAATTTTTCTAAATCCAATTATAGATAAAGTATCATTTTTTTCCATCCATGTATAAAAAAACACGCTTGGTAATATAGGGTAGATCGGGTCTAAACGATACAGGTAAGGATCATGGTACCTTAGATCTTTCATTTCAAAACAGAAATGTATCAAATCAACATTTATATTTATTTAATAGGACTAATTAGGGACACTTCAAAAACCACAGCAAAAGACGTTGTCCAGAAAGTATTATCACTAAAATGGAAATAGGCCGGGCTCATCCAAAGATTACAAAATGAGAGGTGATCTAAAACAATTATGAATTGGGACCCAATACATAAAAAACGAAGAAGAGGAAGGCCTGCTATGCGATGGGATGATGACATCGTGAAAGTAGCAGGCAAAACATGGAGCATCGAAAAACATGAAACATTATTATTATTATTTCGATTTTGCTCCGACGCGACGTATGCAAAAAGGTAAAACCGTATACTATTATCATATTGTTTCGAAACCAAACTCGATGAAACGCATCTTCTACAAAAAAAAACCATCCAGCTCTTTCAACAAATCATGCATTGTACCTAACCTTCATCTGTGTGGCTTGCACTAAATTCTTCAAGGCAATATATTATACAAATGTTATCATTAGTTTTGCATGTCCAGTATTTTACCCCGGTATTCCATTATGTAAGACCTCCTCTAAATTCGAAGAAAAATGTGACGTGGACGTGCTTCCCCGAGCGCGTCTGAGCGCTAACTGACGTGCCGACTTGAGGTGAATGTGAGTTTTGTATGGAAAAAATGTATGGAGAAGTTTTATTGCATTTTATATTGTTCATAAATGAAAAAGTAAATTATTTGAAAACAAGATAATGCCACGCGGTATAGAGAAATATAAAATCTACAATTTCGTATTATTTTCAAATAAAAATATGCTGTGGGTCTAGAGATATTGGTACCTAACCAGACCCCATTTTTCGACATTTTCAGCGGTTCTTGCGACGGTAAAAACGTATTTTTTTGAAAATATTGTATAGAACTGGCCAGTTTTTATTATCTACTATTAAAGATGAATATATTATCAGTAATTTTGTATCATTATATCCTCACAATTGTGATTCCTGGTTTTTAAATCGGTACCTGAAAATCATTGAAATACGTGTGTAAGTGTGAGCCGGGCCTTAATAGCGCCGTTCGAGGGACTCTGTTCATGCTGCTATTATAGAGCATGAATCGTACTCATGGAGCGTCCTTTAACAGAGGCCGGTATTTATTCCATCGAGTATATCACCATATATGCCGCTCGGTAAAATTCGTTTACACTTACCAATCGTATCCGGTTTTGTGGCTTGCAAATGAAAGTATCCACTTTCTCTTATCACATATTTTAACCATTTTTTGAGGGGATACGTTTTGTTTGCATGATCGGGGTCCACGAATGATGGGTATAAAGATCCCAGCAGGAGCTTGATATTGCTGAGTTTCATTGATGATAGGGGCATGTTTGAATGGTAACTGTAATAAAGGCAATAAAAACAGTTAGGTATGTTCTACGCATTTTACCCATGTGAAAAGAAGCATTTAAGTATGTTATTCTAGGTCACAATTCCCCAAACCATTACAGCGTGATTGAAGTACACACACAAACATCCTCGTAATAGTAAAATGAATTAAGTACTTTTTTTTATTGAAGTGGTCATCTGTTGTTTCTAAAGTAATAATAATGACATGGTCATATTATGATATGAATGAACTGTGACTACTGTTTTAGGGGTTCCGTATCCAAAGGGTAAAAACGGGACCCTATTATTAAGACTTCGCTGTCCGTCTGTCTGTCACAAGGCTGTATCTCATGAATCGTGATAGCTAGACAGTTTAGTTTTCACAGATGATGTATTTCGGTTGCCGCTATAAAAACAGAACAAAATAAATATATAAGTGGGGTAACGGGTACGGCACAAAAAACCAAAAAACGTGTTTTTTTTTTGAAGTTTTATAACTAGCGACCCGCCCCGGCTTCGCACGGGTAGCATGTTATTATACATATAAACCTTCCTCCTGAATCACTCTATCTATTAAAAAAAACCGCATCAAAATCCGTTGTGTAGTTTTAAAGATATAAGCAAACATACATACATACAGACGCGGGAAGCGGAAAGCGACTTTGCTTTATACTATGTAGTGATTAAACTTACCCTAGTACTTTGTTGGGAAACAACGTAGCTATATGCGTAGCAACTTGTGAACCCCAATCACCAGCCTGCATGTAGAACTTTTCGAAGCCAAGTCTTGTCATCAAGTTGAGCATTATAATTCCGATATGGAGCGGGTTCAGTCCTGGTTTTGTTGCACCCTGTAAAGTATATTAAAACAATTATTGGAATGTTAGTTCATCATAGTGATGTTTCATGATTCTATGAACTCTCCAAAATATACTAAAATCGAAACTTGTTAAGAATAATAATAATTATCTACCGCTAATTCATAATCACCTAGATCTCGCGATTCGTTGGGAATAACCACAACATTGATTGTCAGTCAATTAGTCAATAATGTAAGGTATTTCGTTTACTAAAAAATCATAACTGATGGTGGCATAATGTAAAAATCAAATTATTTACAAAATTATTAGACTGGCCTCACAGCTCAGTTGGTAGTAACTCTGCCTTCTGCGCTGTAGATTGTGGGTTCGAACATAGAGGTTTGTTCTGGGTTACTATGTATTTTAATATTAGGTATGTATTTGCATCTTTTTTCTGGTCGACCTCTGCCTCTTGTTAGATTTCTTAGTAGTATGGACCAGAAAAAAGATGGGAAGACATTTTCATAGAGAAAGCTGGATCAAACTGGATGACAAAGGCCAGAAATAGAAATATGTGGAAGAAATTGGGGGAGGCCTACGCCATGGAGGCGACTACTGATAAAAGTGATACACAATAAATAAGTAATTATACCTAAGTTAAACTAGTAAGTAGAAATAAAGGCTCATTTTATTTTATTTTATTTATGTATTTGCAAAAAAAAGTATAATGTATTCTATCGGTTCCCATGGTACAACTTAACTTAGATTGGGGCTAGATGGCATAGTGATTTATATAGTGGATATATATGTATATATATTTATTTTATTCTATTTCACACAAACATCAGTCACCACAATAAACCATGGTAACACTGTCGTTTGAATAAGCGTGTAGGTAATGAACGCTTGTAGTTTTTATGGCTTTAGATTCTTCATAATGTTGACTCACAGACAATAAATTGTGTAACCAAGGTGATACTTATTATTACACCTAGTTATGTAAAGGTTAATGTGTGATAAATGATAAACAATCAATAATCAAATTAAGCAATGATATCTTTAGCTATAAAAAGCTACACGTGTAGTCAGTATCAGTATAATATGTATGACTTTAGACATAGACATTATTATTATAGTCAGCTAATCAATATAAAGTAGGTAACTATCAGTGGATCATAGATAACAAGGTCAGTTAGTGGAAAAAACATGTAAAAAAACGCCTACACTACCTAGCTGCCTACCAACTTGCAAGGCTCAAATAACGGGATGCTCTTAGAATGAGTCAATTATTTATGACCATCTTTTATTTGCTCGGCCCTTGTAAACAACTGTAAATTACTAAATTCGATTTAACCTACTTCGTGTCTATGCTGAGCAATTCGGTCACAAACAAATGATATCAGCAACTATTCGTTTTATAAGTTAGTTAGGTGAGGAAAGTACTTAGAGATTACACTTAACTTAAAAAAAAAAAAACCGGCCAATTGCGAGTCGAACACGCGCACGAAGGGTTCCGTACTTCCGTACCATTGTCTATAAAAACGGCAAAAAATCATGTTTGTTGTATGGGAGCCCCCCTTAAATATTTATTTTATTCTGTTTTTAGTATTTATTGTTAGAGCAGCAACATAAATACATAATCTGTGAAAATTTCAACTGTCTAGCTATCATGGTTCATGAGATACAGCTCTGTGACAGACAGACGGACAGACAGACAGACAGACAGACAGACGGACGGACGGACAGACAGACAGATAGACGGACAGCGAAGTCTTAGTAATAGGGTCCCGTTTTTACCCTTTGGGTACGGAACCCTAAAAATTAAGGTAAAAGGAATCATATCTACCGTGTAGAGTAGAAGTGAAGTACCGGGACTACAACCTCAAAAACAAGGCGCTTACCTCAGAAAACCCATAGCCAGGCAAATCAGCCGCAATCACTTCGAAAACGAAATCATATCCTTCTTTCGGTGACGTCAGCAAAGGTATAACTTTATCGAACTCCTTCGACGAACTCGGCCAACCGTGCAACATGAGTAGCGGCAACACTTTCACACCTACTTTCATTTCAGGTTTTACTCTCATAAAGTGGATATCTAACCCTTGGATTCTTGTCTTGTAATGCGTGAATCTGTTTAGCAGTTCCATTCGTTTTTTGACGTCGTACGTCTCAGACCAATATTTCAGGATGTTTTGCAAATAATCTGTGTTCATGCCATATTCAGATTGTATGCCTTCTAAAGGTTTTGTAAACGGTCTTCTGTTTTGTAATCTCTGTTTCAAATCTTGGATCGCCTGCAATATACAACGTGAATTTAAATTGATCTCGAAAAATGAAGATACAAATGCCTTAAGATAAACTAAAATTGCTCCATCATGAAGGATAATCAACTCGATTTTTTTAAATCCTTTACTAATGGTAATGCCATAATATTGTAGGTCATCATAAAGCAAATACACTAAAACCAGGTCAGGCTAAGACGGATACTGATTTTGATTTAGTTAATTATGCTGAGTACCAACCGCTTCATCAAATGCGATCCTGAAAAGCCTGATAGAATCATCTTCTATTTCCGGTCTGGCACCGATACCCCACCATTTACCGATATCCACACTCGGCAACTCAGGTGTTTTGATAACGTATGTGTACAGCAGACCGGCTACAATACCCACAAAACCCACTAGTATTACAGCTAACATGTTTATCATCTGCAAAAAAGGCTGTGAATTAATAACAATGACTAGTAAATTTGTGTAGTACCACATTGTAGTTCACCACTTTTATTAGCCGCTTGCATAAGGTAAAATATGATTTAAAAAAACCGGCCAAGTGCGAGTCGGACTCGCGCACGAAGGGTTCCGTACCATTATCTATAAAAAAAACGGCAAAAAACACGCCACTTAAATATTTATTTTATTATGTTTTTAGTTGTTATTATTATTTTTAGCTACTTCAGTTAATCTTGACTCTAAATAAAGCCTTTGCCTTCCAAAATACGGTTTTGATAAATTAGTCTAATAAATCGGCTCAGACATGCTGAAAAGCGGAACTTTTCCAAACCAACATACGTAATAATCGGGTTTGATCACGTACTAAAATAAACCTAACCTAGGCCCTTCTGTATCACCTTGTCTGTTTGTATAGTACTCCAAGCCCAACTAGGTATATCCCTCTGAATATTAGTGTGCATTCGACTGTCTTCACCTTTCTCACAAGGGCCATAACGAAATTGTTTATTGAATTTTTATTAATTCTGTGAACTAAGGTACCTACACGTAATCAATTAGCACTCGGTATAATATCTTCTATCTACGTAGGTACCTACTTGATACTGGGATATTTATGCTGTAGTTAGACGTTGGATCTGACACCTGGCCATGTAGGTAGTAGGTAGGTGCGACGATTTAAACACAGTTAATATAGTTACAGTCAAATCTAAGAAGAAAATTCACGCACATTTGTTTTCCGTCAGAAACATTAATTGGAGGGTAGGTCTTTCTTGCACTAAAAAGGAATAGGTATCTAGTTAAGACCCTTTTAAAACTCAAACATCTTATTATTTGTACTACTGCTACCTACTACTCGTATTGCAATAGGCAAAACATAGATAATACCTACGAGTAACCTGATCTTCTGAAACAACATAAGAAATACTTAGGCTGCAAAATGATTACCTCTTATGTGTTTTGATGTATTTACCAGTTGCAGTGCAGTATTCCACTCAAAAATGTTTTAAAAATCTAGTATTATAACATTAAACACGTCAATAATCTCAATATAGGTGCGAGTACTTCGTAATAGAGAATTACACGAACGTCCGTCGCCGGCGAATGTCGCCGAAATTTTGATGTTTGTAACTGTAACCGGCCGGCCCCGGTGCGGTCGTTACGTCAACTCAACGAGCCTTCAAAGATTGTACCGTACCGTGAAGTTGCCTCGAAACGATCAATTTCCATTGACAATTGTTCCGTAAATTATGCACATTGACGCGTCGTATAGTAAGTGAAAAAATATTACCATTGACTTTAGAAATCTTAATATTTGCCATTGTGTAACTTTTAATCTAACGCAAAAATCAATATTGAAGAAAAAACTAATATACTCAAACACGTTAATACTCACGTGAGAAAATATTTACTCCAAGCTCAATCTTTCAACACATATACATAATGTGCTGACATATAATGTGCTGTGCTGACATTACATAACATGGTGCTAAATTAACCAAAAGGCGTTGATATATAGATAGAAGCTACATTACTCCAGTAACTCAACTGGCTTTGGCTATTAATATGTAGACTTGGTTTTGCTGTCACTCAATCAATGCAACTATATATTTTTTCTTGTATTTAATTTTATTACACCACACAAAGCGATGTAAAGATGCATGTAAAGGTAAGAAAGATGATGGATTGTATAAAAGATGACAATGTGCAGGACAGGAGTCAGTTTTGACGGTTGATGGAGGGAAATGAAAGAAGAACAATGTTGTTCCGACCTTGTATAAGTGATATGAGGTCAGGAAGATGATGATAACAGAGTTAAGCTTATGGCTGAATCACATTTTTATCACACTGAATACTATGGCTAACAATTTAAAAATAGGTAGGTAGCAGAGTACGCGAGTAAAAAATAAAGATCTCCAGACGCTTAGATCCTTTGAATATGTCTAGTGGGGGTAGTCAGAGGCATGTCTAAACATTATATTTGGCACATGCCCACATTTTGCAGTAGTTAGCATTCCATACGTGACAGGTTGCAAGCCCATCGCCGCTTATGAGAATACTAACTGGTTTCCTCACGATGTTTTCCTTTTCCTTCACCGTTTTGAGCACGTGTTTTTGATGCGCATATAATTTTTAAACAGAAAAATCCATTGATGCACGCCGGATTCGAACCCTCGACCTTTAGATTGAAAGTCGAGGTACCTCCCACTCGGCCAACACGCGAGTAATAGTGGGTTAATGTATCAATTGAAGGTCGACCAATCGACTGTAGATCATTGTCAATTTTATTGGATCGTCACGGAGGTACTCGATATATTAATATAAACTTACTCCTTTAAATTCGGACTTTGCTACGATCTAGACGCGCGGTAGCGTGTACTTACACAGGCAGATCGGAAATATTTGGGTATTTTAAACCGAATGGAATGGAAATGTTGAATGAAAATTTATGGAATGCTAACTACTGCAAAATGTGGGCATGTGCCAAATATAATGTTTGGACGTGCCTCTGACTACCCCCACTAGACATCTTCAAAGGATCTAAGCGTCTGGAGATCTGAGAGGATGTCTACCGTACTTGCTATTTTTTTTTTCTCATAATATTTAACGGCTTGCTTAAGTAGGTACTCGTACCTAATGTAGGTAGATTTTTTATCATTAGATTTTTATCAAATAGAGTTTTTTTTAACCGGGTTCTACAACTATTTTTATTGCATAAGGTGATATGTGAAATGTTTGGCTTTTTGTATGGGCTGAGTTAAATCTATCGAGAAATATTTTAGCAATCGTGTATCTGTCTATAATTTATTTACATTAAATTACATTAATCGTTATCTTTGTTATAAAAAACAAAACTGCAAGTTATGCGGTTATTGGAAAAAAAAACGATTCTGCATTCATCAAAAACATTTATTACTCGTCTTAATATGAATTATTGATAATAAAAAATAAAATAAATTTACAATCAATAACAGTAAAACTGGAGCTTACGATGTCGTCGTCGTGATATTATATTTAATTTTGTATATGAGATTTTATAAATAGTCTTTAAGGTCTCAGTGCATTGATCTTTCATAGTAAGAGGGTAAGATAACGTTTTGAAATATATACTTACGTATATTGTCCGTGAATGAACACAATGTTATCTACTGCACTGCGTTCATCGTACCATAACATAAGGTTTATTTTTAGTCGATTTAAATTAATTAATGTATAGGCTCACTACTTTAATCCCCAAGTACTTAGCTCTTCGCTTTTATTAGATACAAGCTTTCGCCCGCGGCTTCACTCGCGTGTAACCTGGATAAAAAGTGTCCTATATGCTATTCCAGGGCATGAGCTATGCATGTTCTAAGTTTTAACTAAATCCGTAATGTCGTTTGGGCGTGATTGAGGCACAAATATACAAACAAACTCAACAAACTTTCGCAATTATAATATTACTAAGTTTATCTACATTAAATAATAAAAGCAAAATCAAATTCTTATCAAAATTGATACATCTATATCAATTTTGATAAAAATTTGAGAAATATTCTAAAATGTGCATTGTAAAAATGTATCCAATTTTTTATTGTATTAATAGCTCACTATTTTGGATATAACGGCTTTAACATAAAAGGTAGATGTATGCTGTCACGGACTTTTATTTACAACTATTTAAGGTGACTGTTAAATTTATGACAGCTCGCATTTTTTGTACTCGGTCGTATTCTGTGGCCGCACACTAAGAATAGTGCAAACGCACACATTGAAGCTACTTCACACTTCATTTACCAAGACTAAATAACTAGTCTTGATACTTGAAAATATTTGGTGCAATAGGTATGTCATATTTGTATAGGTAGGTATGTACTTAATAATTTTATAGGTTGCACTTGACAAAAAGAAAATAAATATAGAAAAAATTAATATATATTATAAGACAGGTTACAAATCGTAAAGTGCTACTACACAGTTACTAATATTTGACTGTGCAAAAAATATTTGTTAGGTACCTACTAATAAAATACATTATGACAAAACGGTAAGTATCGTTTTTTTACAAGCTCTTATTTAACTTGCAGTTTATGTACATATTTATGTATGTATGTTTGATAAGGTGGAATCTTGCAACTTAATTTTAAGCAGTTATCCCCAATCGATTGAGCTTAAATTTTGCATACATAATATGGTGACAGCGAGTTGATCTGATGATGGAGTCAGGAGCTGTTCAACGGAACCCTTCACTAAATAGTCGAATTGAGGCAAAACTTTGCATACCTATCAATCTCAATGACAATGTAAAATTATGGTACTAGCGAGCTGGTCTGATGATGGAGGTCGGATGTAGCCATCGGAACTCCTCAACTACACAACATAACCACGTCGCGTTTGGGCTCGTTATTTTTATCTTGACGAGAACTAGAGCACTAGACATTACAAAAGCTTGATTTAAAAAATATATTTTTAATAAAAAAACTTATTGTCATCTAAAATCGATGACGGCACCGTCAACGTTTCGAGTACCACTCACAGAAAGTTTTGAAAGTGAAATACTGATAAAATATGTAGGTATGCTTTTGAATATTGTGTGCGAGCTATGATCTCGAAGATCCATAGACCGCGCGTAGCGAGGGTCAACAAGTTCTGGAATTAAACAGTTATTGTAAAACTTTACTAAATAACCCTCCATAATATTTTCTTTCCAGAAAAATCAAATATGAATTTGTAAAAAGAGATGACCAGCTCTTTTTAAAAATTCATATTTTCCATTGTATTTGTACTAAATGACATCACAAACCTGCAATACTTTTTAAGACCTATCCAAAGACATGGAGAGTATGCAAGAAAAAAAAACATCTGAAAATATGTATTTATTTCTACCACATTGTCGGCGTGACTAATGTATATTCATGCCAAATTACAGCTTTCTAGTACTAAGAGTATCTGAGCTAAGCTGCGGACGAATGGACGAAAATGGCAAAACTATAAGGGTTTTTTGTAAACTACGAAACACTAAAGAGCACTTTCAGTATTTCGAATTAAACAATTTTTCAGAACACTTTATTATTTTTTTAAATATTTAATTATTTGCATCATGTACTTAAACTTAAGTATATGCCATCAAAAACAACTTGTAAAAATAAAAATAAAAGGCCAATTCTCGCAACGCAACTCAGTTTCTTTTTTGTCTTTTTTTTGTTGGAACTATGCTCGTTTGTGTAAACTTAACTTGTGAGATATTGTATAAGTAGCCTAAGATGACCAGAGATAATCTGTCGATGTCAGTCTCTCTTCCCTGTTCGCTTGTTACGGCTGGTCGTGTTCTATATCTCTACAATAAAGAATCCATATATATCACCCAGAACGTGTATAATTTAACCAAAAACCCATCAGTTCTTCTATCGTAAAAAGTTGTGAGATTTCAATGTCTGTCTGTCTGTCTGAAAAATGGCCTGAACTGCTTCGAGAAAAGGATGGTACGACTGTGCCGCTTTTTTGCTTGACTTGGCGGGGGCACTACCGTACCCCCAGATAAACCTTGCTTTGATAATAACAAATACCGACCTTTTTAGAAGGTTCAACATTTTTGGTTCAATGCGTATCGTATCATTCGTCAGTCATTCATCAGTCGTCAAAATTGATTAATGCTAGATTTGTTGCACACCAGCACTCGGAGTCTTTTTATAGTTTTGAGGATGTTTTTTAATTAAAAATAGCCTATTTATAAGCTAGAGGTATATTTACATCGACAGCAAATTTCAATTTCATCCGTTTAGTCGTTTAGGTCTGATTGAGGTACAAACATCCAAACATACTTAACATCCGCACAAACTTTTAGATTTATAATATTAAAGGTAGATAAATAATAATTATAAATTATGTTCATAATCTGAAATTTATGTAATTTTTCTAAATCCAATTATAGATAAAGTATCATTTTTTTCCATCCATGTATAAAAAAACACGCTTGGTAATATAGGGTAGATCGGGTCTAAACGATACAGGTAAGGATCATGGTACCTTAGATCTTTCATTTCAAAACAGAAATGTATCAAATCAACATTTATATTTATTTAATAGGACTAATTAGGGACACTTCAAAAACCACAGCAAAAGACGTTGTCCAGAAAGTATTATCACTAAAATGGAAATCCAAAGATTACAAAATGAGAGGTGATCTAAAACAATTATGAATTGGGACCCAATACATAAAAAACGAAGAAGAGGAAGGCCTGCTATGCGATGGGATGATGACATCGTGAAAGTAGCAGGCAAAACATGGAGCAGAGCCGCTAGAGATCGGGAAAAATGGATAGAGCTGGAGGAGGCTTTTACCGCTGAAAGCGGTCCTTACACATAATTTTATATACCTATGCATAGATACATATTTAAGTTAATTTTATATTGTGCAAGGAAATAAAAGCTTTTATTATTTATTATTAATTAGGGACACAACCAGGTTCACATTTTCCTGAAATTTAATATTTTTATTAAAATAACAATCAAATACGAAACATCGGCTTATTTCGATTTTGCTCCGACGCGACGTATGCAAAAAGGTAAAACCGTATACTATTATCATATTGTTTCGAAACCAAACTCGATGAAACGCATCTTCTACAAAAAAAAACCATCCAGCTCTTTCAACAAATCATGCATTGTACCTAACCTTCATCTGTGTGGCTTGCACTAAATTCTTCAAGGCAATATATTATACAAATGTTATCATTAGTTTTGCATGTCCAGTATTTTACCCCGGTATTCCATTATGTAAGACCTCCTCTAAATTCGAAGAAAAATGTGACGTGGACGTGCTTCCCCGAGCGCGTCTGAGCGCTAACTGACGTGCCGACTTGAGGTGAATGTGAGTTTTGTATGGAAAAAATGTATGGAGAAGTTTTATTGCATTTTATATTGTTCATAAATAAAAAAGTAAATTATTTGAAAACAAGATAATGCCACGCGGTATAGAGAAATATAAAATCTACAATTTCGTATTATTTTCAAATAAAAATATGCTGTGGGTCTAAAGATATTGGTACCTAACCAGACCCCATTTTTCGACATTTTCAGCGGTTCTTGCGACGGTAAAAACGTATTTTTTTGAAAATATTGTATAGAACTGGCCAGTTTTTATTATCTACTATTAAAGATGAATATATTATCAGTAATTTTGTATCATTATATCCTCACAATTGTGATTCCTGGTTTTTAAATCGGTACCTGAAAATCATTGAAATACGTGTGTAAGTGTGAGCCGGGCCTTAAGACAAACAATCCTACGATACATTATTTTCGTGTATTTCCAACAGTTTAGGCAGCGCACGCTAAGATAGCTCTCAGAGGCAGATAGATAGATAGATAGATAGAAAACTGTTTATTGCACACCACATAACAATAACATGAAAAAAAAGCAACACAAACCAACATTGGAGTACAATGGGCGGTCTTATCGCTGGGAGCGATCTCTTCCAGACAACCTTTGGATGGACTGGACATAAAGTGTCTGATATACGACGGTGGTGCAGTCAAAACCGTGTACCTACATACATTTAATACAAAATAAACCTAAAAATATCTTTAAAAACAAATAAAATTAAAATACCTAATCTATACTACTCAGAGGTATTTAAAAAGTGACTGAGTAATAGCCTTTTGAAAATGTCAATAGATTTAGCGGCTCTGATATCAAGAGGGAGAGCATTCCACAGACGGACAGCTTGTACAGTGAAGGAGTTTTCATAGAAGGTAGAACTATGAACAGGAGTTTTAAGTTGCAAGGTCTCAGAGGAACGTAAAGAACGAAGACTAGAAAGATGGAGAAATTGAAAGCGCTCCTTGAGATAGGGAGGAGAGGATGGGTTAAATAAAATACTGTACAAAAGAGTGAGAATATGTGAATTCCTGCGTAGGCGAATGGGCAACCACTTAAGTTTAGTGCGAAATTTAGATACATGGTCGTATTTACGTAAGCCAAATATAAAACAAGCATAGCAAGGCCAATTATCCACGGTTATTTGCAGAGAAAATCAATTCGTTATCATTGAATTTGTAGCCGTAGTGTTCAAAAGCTTGAACAAAGGTATCAAATTTAGGGCTTTGAAAAAAAAATTAAAAATTCTTAGACCGTTGCAGATAGATTTATTTTTATTTTTTTTCTGAGTTGCCCCCTTGCCCCCCCACAAGTACCTGCGGGGTTATCCATTAATTACCGGACACCCTGTATACATCGAACCAATCGATTTGAGATGCATCATCGCAAAGACTCTGCAATTTCATGCCACCAAAATTACGCTGAAGAATGGTTTTAGGTTTTGCTATCGGAGGACGAATTTTATAAGATAGGAAAATTAGGTCATGGTATGAGAAAGCATCCGCCGAGCATTGACCATGTCTAACAACGTTATTAAAAGATGAAACGAGTATTAAATCTAAAAGAGAGGGAATGCACTTTGGAAAGTGGTGCGTTGCACTTAGTGGCAGAATGTTTAGATTACTTGATTTCACAAGCATTTCAAAACGTGCAGTACGGTTATCACATTTAAGAAGGCACGTATTAAAATCTCCTAGAATAATAGAGTGATTGTAGGCGGGAGTAAGATCTTCTAGTAGTTTTTCAAAAGATGAAAAGAAGTTAATATTAGATGAAGGGCAGTAATAGACTCCGAGAAAGACCTTGGTGTGTGAAAGTGTGACTTCCACAAATAGGTGTTCACCTTCACTGGACGACGGAGGTTGGGGCGACATGCTTATCACAGAGTAGGGAAAATGAGAACGTAGGTAGATAGCGTCACCTCCACCAACTCTTCCGATGCGGTCATTGCGAATAAGTACAAAACCCGGCAGTGAATAAGAAGTAGAGGGTGAACAGGGTTTCAACCAAGTCTCAGATACTAAAACTGCATGAATATTATGATTGTCAAAAGACGCCAACATATCTGAGTAGTGAGCAGGTATACTCTGAGCATTCAAATGGACAACGTTGAAGTTTTTAGGGACATCGGAGAACTGAGATTCAAGAGACTCAGAAAGAGATGGAATACTAACAAAGCTGCTTATATCGTTGCCAGAAGAAAGTGATTTAAAAGACTCATTGTCACTATCACAGTCCAAGTTGTACATAAATAAAAATATAGATTAGGTATTCACTATCAATATAACGTGGGTTTATAAAAACCTAAACTTAATTAAATAACTAAGGACTAACAAAAGAAAAAATAAGGAACTTCGTTCCAATAATAATAATAATAATTAAAAATTAATGAAAGAAATAGTTAATAGTGATAATACTTAATATACCTTATTCCGACAAATTATTTAGGTAGATTGTACCCAAGTCCCCTGCCAGTAGTGTTATTAAGTTACCTATGATTTATTGAAACTAAAACCAAACTAAACTTAAAAGTGAACTCTTTGAAGCTTGCATACTCAGCAGCTAAAGTTGTGATGTTTGGAGAATGGCTGGTTGTGTTCTTGAGTAATTCACTCTCAAAGTACTCCATTCGGTGTGTCAAATCTCCAATCATGTGCTGGACAGAGGAGTGCCACTCAACATTTTCCATTGTGTCAAAGGTCCGTGAGACAAAAATTGAGGTTAAAAAAATAAAGTGATTTATTGAAGTGAAAGTTTGGTGTTTGTGTAAGAAAACACTTGAGGCAGGCGATAGTATATTAATGTATCATGTAAAACTTAAATTTCTTATGTAAGTACACTTTACACTGTATATTTATAAAATTATAGAAATTTAAAAAAATTGAGGAGTGTTATACTTGACTACCCGCTAAAACGTTATGTGTTATTCTGATGAATAAGCTATATTATTGTAAAGTTTCATTAAAATCCATTCAGTAGTTTTTACGTGAAAGAGCAACAAATCCATCCATAATTACAATCTTTCTCGTTTATAATATTAGTAGGATTTCTTTCTTTTCTTAGAATTAGTAGTCATCTGTGTGACTAATTACGAAACCCGTTATAGAACATTTTAGTATATGATAAATATATGAATATATATACACTAGATGGAAAGACGATCTGATAAAGGTCGCTGGGAGTCGTTGGGTGCAGGCTGCACAAGATCGGTCGTTCCGGAAATCTATGGGGGAGGCCTATGTTCAGCAGTGTACATCATTTATTTATTTATTTATTTATTTATACATAATTAACACGGTACAAGACAAATGGTAAATAGTTATTGTAATTGACACTAACTATTTACACATTATATCACATCCAAAAATTTAATACTAAATTAAAAATAACATTACTCGTATTATATACCTACATAAATAATTATACATTTTTACATGTGGCTAAAATGATGATGATGATGATAAATAGACGAAATAATAAGATACTCACTCATACACTCGTAGATTCAAGCTTTAACCAACCTCATAAAATATCACCAAAAAATAGCCATAACTTAGGAACACGATCACGAAAATCGTTCTAAATCCAACCGATACAGAGCGCCCATATTGAAATTATTTCCGCAAGAATGACTTGTACGCCTACCTACGAGTAATTATAGAAAATTAATTATCTATAAAAAAATATTCGATGGTTCTTTAAAATGTGTGCATGTCCCAAATTTAATGCCTCCAATTGCCCTTTGGGTCCTTTACCCTCGTATTAAAGAACGACACAATGAGAACACGCACCCACAGTGGACGAAATCTTTTTTCATAAACATCACTTGTTATTATAGCGGTAACAGAAATACATAATCTGTGAAAATTTCAACTGTATAGCTATCCCGGTTTATGAGATACAGCCCTGTGACAGACAGACGGACAGCGAAGTCTTAGTAATAATAGGGTCCCGTTTTTACCCTTTGGGTACGGAACCCTAAAATACATGTTGTCGAAGGATTTGGCTCGGGGTATTTTACAAGCGGCCGACTGCCTGACGTCAAACCTCTGAGAATACTTGGAATACAGTCGTAAGCTTGCAATTTTTCAATATAATTTCATAACAAAGCCGTGTTGGCCAGGTTCAAATCCTGGCGTGCATCAATGGATTTTTCTGTTCGAAAAATGTATACAGGTACGCATCAAAAAGGTGAAGGAAAACATCGTGAGCAAAACCAGTTAGTATTCTTATAAGCGGGGATAGGCTTGCAACCTGTCACGTATGGAATGCTAACTACTGCAAAATGTGGGCATGTGCCAAATATGATGTTTGGACGTGCCTCTGACTACCCCCACTAGACATCTTCGAAGGATCTAAGCGACTGGAGATCTGAGACGATGTCTACCGTCTACCTACTTGGGGAATACAGTCGTGATCTTATTTTTTTTTAATTTCATTACACTATAAAATTCTCTTTGCAGATTCGTCCCACATTCATGATCGGCACATCCTTCTCCTCTGAGGAAATCATAACTGGCAGACTGTACCCTGAAAGTTTGGAGTTAGTGAAGCGACGTTTCACCGATGGAGATTGCATTGCAGAGATCGAGCCTCAGGGGCATGCGCAGAACGCTATGCAATGCTACCTGCATTCACAGGCTGTCTCTGACAAGGTAAATTTAAATGCTACTTAAAGTTAGCCAATAAGCTTGCAAACTGTCACGCATGGGATACCTACTTACCTGACTGGCTTCACAGCTAGGTATATTCTATTCTATTAGTAATCTGTCACGTATAGAATACTAAAACTACTAAAAATAAGGGCATGTACTTTTAATATTTGGGTGTGCCTCTGACTACCCCTTGACATTTCCTTCATTTAGTAAACTGGTGCCCAAAATACAAGCTTTGCTTAGTTTAGGGCTAGATAGCGTTGTGTGAAACGTTCACCAATATTTATTTATTGAATGTGACATGTGAATGTTTAAAATAATATTTCATGTTTCAGTCTGTGGCCGACTGTGTGGAAGCCCTCATTGGCACATACCTGCTCAGCGGTGGTATATTGGCAGCAGTCAAGTTTGTGGAGTGGCTGAGGATTTTTCCTGCAAAGGTACCTACCTACTACTATATCATGCAATTGCTCGAATGTTAAAGAAACGCGTAGCTAATAAGCTATTTGACAGTATGAAAAATAAAGTGTTGTTGATCTATATAAATTATGCCTTCATAAAGCGTTATGGAGTAAAATAACTTGAAAATAAACAATGATTTATTAAAAACCCATAATTAAAATTATCTATTTTTAAACGCCAGTCACGTGACACAAAACGGTCAGGATTGGTCGAATCGACGATGACGTAACATGCTTGTCAATATGTCATCGCCTGCCTTGAAAAACTTGACGTTTGTTTATTTGTTGACAAGCATGTAACGTCACAGAAACTAGTGCGACGCCATTTGCATAAGAAGCGTTTTTGCGAGTTATTAAAATTTTCGATATTTAATTTACATTTTTAGGGCCATTACTTAAAAATAATATTTTCTTATGGGTTCCACAGACACTACTGAATAATCTAGAATGGTTTTTAAAATCTTGTCAAATAGCCTATTGTAGTAGGTACTGTACATCGTATCGTGTGAACATTCATGATCTAGAGGGTATAGTGTCTTAGTTACTGTCTACCAAAAGTCGTCTCCTTGTTCGACTTTGAAATGGTTATAATAATACTTGTACAGTTTTAGTTGATGATTCTTTCCGATTTTGAGACTATTTATTTCAAGAACTGCGGATGACCAGACCAGACTGACCAGTTCTCTGATGGCAGTTTTGAATACAATACATGTTGTTGCAAATAGTTACAGCCACCACTTATATGTTTAGAAATAAAAATTATACATATTTAATTCATAAAACACTTTTTAAATTTTATTTATTTATTGATACTTTAATTGCACTTAAAAATACAACAAAGCAGACTTAATGCCGGGGCATTTTCTACCAGCCAATCTAATTAATAGTGGAAATAATGGTTGGCAACAAAAACTTAAATTACTCTTCTAACTTAAGAGCTGTGCTCTTGTCGGTGTAATTGATGCAGCTCTCTCCATCTATTTCTCTCCAGTGCCGTCTCTTTAACTTCCGTATACGACACGACAGCTATTTTCTCCTTTATCTGGCTCATGTAGCTTATTCGTGGCCTTCCTCTTCCTCTCTTCCCTTCAACCTTCCCTTCCATTATAGTCTTTATAAAACTGTCGTGCCGTATAAGGTGGCCAACCGTCTTCCCTCTTCTATTCTGAATCGTTGTTAATAGGACCCTTTTTTCCTGTATTCTACGTAAAACCTCTATATTTGTTATTAAATAGTTATAAATTAAGTTATAAATTACAAAAACAAAACGGTGAAGGAAAACATCGTGAGGAAACCAGTTAGTATTCTTATAAGCGGCGATGGGCTTGCAACCTGTCACGTATGGAATGCTAACTACTGCAAAATGTGGGCATGTGCCAAATATAATGTTTGGACGTGCCTCTGAGTACCCCCACTAGACATCTTCAAAGGATCTAAGCATCTGGAGATCTGAGAGGATGTCTACCGTACTTTAGGATTACAGTCGTGATCCTATTTATTTTTAAATTACTAACCACTTTAAAACCAGTAATTACTTTTGATGTACTTACCTATTTCCAGGACAAACTAGCAGAGTTACTTTATAGACCGGTGTCCACGGTAATCACAATGGGGAAAGCGTCGATGAATGACATCAATTTCTTATTGGACGGATGTCAGTCGAACATAGAGAAGATCTTGAACTACAAGTTCAAAGATCCTTCCTTATTACTGGAGGTAAGAATTTATGTAAAACTAGCTGACCCGTGCCCGCTTCGCTGTGCGTAAGACATTTCTAATACCATCGTTGACTTTTTTGTAGACGTTTTTAAGGTGTACAATACTGTAGTACATTATTTTGATATATCTCGTGGGGTTCAGCCAGCATTTGCAATGTAAGCGCAAAAAAATGTGTTTATTTACGACATCACATTAGAAACCTCTAAAATTATCAGTGTTTCTCTACTATATTATGCATGTATTATACATATAAACCTTACTCTTGAATCACTCTGTTTATTAAAAAAAACCGCATCAAAATCCGTTGTGTAGTTTTAAAGATATAAGCAAACATACATACAGACATACAGACGCGGGAAGCGGAAAGCGACTTTGCTTTATACTATGTAGTGACTACTATATACTGGTCTGATGTTTTCAAAATTTAGTAACATGCGACTTCCGAGTGGCAGGTACATCGACTTTCATTACGAAGGTCGTGGGTTCGAAAGCCGGTGTGCATCAATGGATTTTATATGCGCATCAAAACACGCGCTCAAAACGGAGAAGGAAAACATCGTGAGGAAACTAGTTAGTATTCTTATAAGCGGCGATGGGCTTGCAACCTATCACGTATGGAATGTTAACTGCAAAATGTGGGCATGTGCCAAATATAATGTTTGGACGTGCCTCTGACTACCCCCTCTAGACATCTTCAAAGGATCTAAGCGCTTGGAGATCTGAGAGGATGTCTACCGTACTTGGGGATTACAGTCGTGATCCTATTTATTTATTTTATTTCCCAGGCTGTGTCGCACGCGTCATACATTCGAAACCGTCTCACGAACTCGTACGAACGCCTTGAGTTTCTCGGCGACGCCGTCTTAGATTTCCTGATCACATCGCACATATTCGAGAACAGTCCCGAATTGAAGCCAGGCGAACTGACGGACCTGAGGTCCGCGTTGGTGAACAATGTCACTTTCGCGGCTTATGTTGTGAAGCTTGGCTTGCACAAGTGAGTTTTATTTTTCGATTTTAAAAATCTATAGTAATAATTTAATCATTTTTTTAAATATCATTTAGTAAAAGGCTAGGTTAAGAATATTCTAAAGTCTAAACCGACGGGGAATTTGAATAAAGTCAATGAAGCAAAAGATGTATGTCATGTCAGTATTGTAGCAAGTGGAAAGTGACTACGTCTCTGGAAAACAGGCGTGTTTTTATGTATGTATACTCGTAGTTTGAAGGCAAATAGTTAATCTGGAGACCTGAGATCTGCCCTCTTGAATAATTGCTACTAATATTATAAATGCGAAAGTTTGTGAGTATGTATGTTTGTGCCTCAATTAGGCCTAAACGAAAAAACTGATTAAGAATATTTGCTGTAGATGTACATAAAATGCCCAAATAAAACATAGACTACTTTGATATACAAAAAAAAATCCTCAAAATGATAAAAGACGCAAAAGGGATGATTTTGGTATAGATCTCGTGCAAAAAATCAGGCAGCAGCGTTGACATCATTATTATTTGGACAGGATAACGTCTGTCGCGGGTCTGCTAGTATTATATCCGAAAGCTTGTGTGGATGTTTGTGCCTCAATCATGCAAAAACGACCGAACGGATTTGGATGTAACTTGGAATATACATAGGTTATATCCTAGAATAGCATTATAAGGAACTCTTTATTTATCAACAAATATTTATTTTATTATTTACTTATTAATTTGTTTCCTAGATACATCTGCAAGGAACTTAACCCGCAGCTCGACCGGGCTATAATGGAGTTCGTGGAGCACCAAGTGCAAAGAAACCACGAGATCGTCGAAGACGTTTTGTATTTGATTGGTGAAGAGGAATGCCCCATGGCTGAATACGTGGAAGTACCTAAGGTTAGTAAACTAACAAAAAACCGACCAATTGCGTGTCGGGTGACGCGCAATGTAGGGTTTCGTAGTTCACACAGCTAACAACGTTATAATAAGTAATTTTCGTAAAAATTTCACAAATGGATCCTTAATCGAAAAGTTGTTTTCACAAACCTCCCATACTTTTTAAAGACCTATCTAACGATACCCCACACGGGTACGCGAGAAAAAAAAACATCCCCACTTTAGGTGTAGGGGAGGTACCCCAAAAAAAATTGTCGACTTTGTTGAAATTACTAATATGTATGTATTGTATATACATGCCAAATTACAGCTTTCTAGCACTAAGCGTCTCCGAGCTAAGCTGCAGACAGACGGACATGGCGAAACTATAAGGGTTTCTTGTAGACTCGAAACCCTAAAAACGACATCAAATTTGATGAGTTTTATTTGTTCTCTGATTATTTTCAAAACTTTCACTAAAATTAAATGGCACCTGCTGTTATTACAAACGAACCACTACTACTGTCTACCGTGGTATCTTTGATAACCAGGTGGTCTGAGAGAATGTCTACAATGCCAAAGATTTACATAGTGAGATGTTTTTTAAATAAAATTTTATTGTATCACGACTATTCCTTGGAGGGAGGGAGGATCACAGTAGTAATCCTAATTAATGAAGGTACGGTAAACGTCTTCTCAGATCTCCAGGCGCTCAGATCCTTGAAGATGTCTCAAGGGCGTAGTCAGAGGCACTTACAAACATTAAATTTGTCCTCATTTTGCAATAGCATTAATTCTTCTTTATTTACAGGCTCTCAGCGATCTCTTTGAATCACTGGCCGGTGCGATTTACCTGGACAGTGGCGGCAATCTTCAGGCTGTATGGAATGTCATCTACCGTATAATGTGCAATGAAATATACGAGTTCTCTATGCGCATACCGCGTCAGCCTGTCTGCATACTGTATGAGATGATACACGCTTGTCCCAATTTCGGGTAAGTTCTCATCATTGTGTGTCTTATATTAAGGTTTATCCTGTCCATTAAAACAATTTAAAGAACAGAAGAAAATTATGATGATGATGTATGAAGATCTACATAAATATTTATTATTGAAATAAGTATTCAAAATTTCAGCTCAATCGGTTGGGGATAACTGCTTCAAAATTGAGTTGCAAGATTTCACCTTAACAAACATAGTTAAATTAAATACATACACTGCAAGTTAAATAAAAGCTTTTAAAAATGATTCTCCAATTCTTGGAGAAATAAAGTGTTACATACCGTGTCATGCAAACTAATCTAATCAGAGTCTAACACTGGCACGAAGTGTAAATACTAATAAAAAACCGGTCAAGTGCGAGTCGGACTCGCGCACGAATGGTTCCGTACCATTATTTATAAAAAAACACGTTTGTTGTATGAGAGCCCCAGCTAAATATTTATTTTATTCTGATTTTAGTATTTGTTGTTATAGCAACAACAGTAATACATCATCTGTGAGAATTTCAACTGTCTAGCTATCACGGTTCCATGAGATAGCCCGACAGATAGACGGACAGCGAAGTCTTAGTCCCGTTTTTACCCTTTGGGTTCGGAGCCCTAAAAATGGTTAGGTACATTATTTTAACGTTCTAAACTTTGTAAATTAAATTCATTGTTTACAGGACCGCAGCTCTGGTGAACCCCGATCTGCCGGGCGTCTCCAAGGTCACCGTACCTGTGACTTTCTCAAAGAAAGACAAGGTGCATACGGTGTACGGCATCGGTGGAAACAAGTCGCAAGCGAAGCGAGCCGCCGCCAAACTGGCTCTTAAGATTATCAACTTGTAAAAACCTCTTTCAATTTTGTTTTTCGAATCATGCACACAAAAAGTAATGTTTAGTTTCTTAAGAAAAACATTTTAATGAAATACTCTTTTACACCTAGTTTTGATGTTAAATTGAAATTTATTTGCCTGGGTTTTTAGTGCGTGATCTCAAATACCATAGACTACCTTTTATTTACCTAAACCTAGAGTTACTTCGGTATAGCGCTGCTTTCGTTGTTAATATCGCAAGCAAGCAATTGCTAGTTTTAATTCAATTTCAATGTTATATTAGACTAGCGACCCGCCCCGGCTTCGCACGGGTAGCATGTTATTATACATATAAACCTTCCTCCACTTTATCTATTAAAAAAAACCGCGATTAGGAAATGGTGCTATACCAAGTTTAATCATCTCCCAATTATATTATTTTATAGAATTAAAACCTATCGTTGTTAATTATTTTAAATAGAAATACAGCTAATTACTACGTTTTTTCTTGTATTGCCGAACGTTTCGAGACAATTCAGAAGCATCATGAGCATCGCCCGCGACCGCGATCAACGGCAGATCGGCGAATACTGATTTATATTTTACGCTCGTGTAACTTCTGGATAAAAAGTTTGTTTGGTCACGTACTATACTTATCACTTCATATTTTAATCCCGAATCGGTTCAGCCGTTGTGATCGAAACGCAAACATAAAAGCTGCATGATATCTAGGGAGACACTTCAATTATTATTTTTTTACTTGCCCACATTAACGGGCATGTTAAAACTAGTAGTAACTACTGCAAAATGTGGGCATGTGACAAATGTAATGTTTGGACGTATCTCTGACTAACCCCTTTAGACATTTTCAAAGATCTGACCGCCTGCAGATCCGAGAGGATGTCTAGTCTTTTTACTCTACATAGTCAAGCCCGAATATTATTAATTGTATGTTCAGAAGCGGTCTATTCTCTTTCTTTCTAATAATCTCGTCTTTATTTAAATGTACTGGAAAAAAATAGTATATTATGCAACTAGTGAATAAAGGACGGATTTAAAGCGAGGGCCGTAGATGAGTCACGAGCAAGTGAAGGATTCTAATATTCAACTGTTAGAATCCTGAACGACGCGAGTGATTCATGGCCCTCGATATAAATTCGTACTTTATTCAGGAGTTGCATACTATACTTTATACCATGACTACGAGAATATTTATTTAATCTAATGCCAAACTCCTTGTCGCAAATATCGACCAATCAAATCTCGAGAATTTATTTGCACAAAAGAGTTTTGAATTTCGAATCTCAGCGCAAGGAGTTTGTGTAAGCATTGAAATAGAGACCGGATATATTTTGTGTTCCAAATTCAAACACCAAAATAGTGAATAAAAACAAAACAGTGAATAAAAGGCCTTTTTATTCACTGTTTTGCGTGAATAAAATAAGCTTTTTAAAGTAGGTATGGTATAAAGATTATTACTTTTATTAATGTTTCATATTTTTGTATTTAAGGGGCTCACAGTCGACGATGGCTCTTTTTCGAAACGAAAAAAGAAATACTTCTGAACAAGCCACATCTCCTATTTTTATAAGTATATTACTTCAGGTTCCTACCTAGATTTCTATTAAGCTGAAAACATAATAGCAGAAACTTTTCACGATAAAGATATTATTTCAAAATGATACGTTTTAGAATTTATGATCGAAATATTTTATATACCTACTATTAAAATCAACTTGTGATTTATTGTTAAAGATAGGTAATATGTAGATCTAAATTTCTATTAGAATAGATTTTTGATAAGTAATTATACATAATTTATATCATTAATTTATTCGAAAAGCTAAGGCGGACCACGCGCCGACGAATGTTTGTCGTCATTGCAGCGGTCGGTAGGATTATTTTTCGAAGTGATTAAAGATGGGTACATCTTTATTTACATATACTATACATTATTAAATAGGAGATGTGGCTTGTTCAGAAGTATTTCTTTTTTCGTTTCGAACAAAAACAATCGTCGACTGGGAGCGCCTTAAAAAAATTATCAAGGTTGAGATTAGAAATACATTTTATTTACGCATGTTGGTATTGAATGTAAATGAATCACGAAATGACTGATACGGTATTGTCTCAAGGTTATTTTAATGTGTATGTACTCGTAAATTGTCAAAAAAGGATATGCTTAGTTTAGGACTAGATGGCGCTGCATGAAATGTTATTTAAATATTATTTTTGTTATGGATTCAATAAAAAATTTATAATGAATAATTTCTATAATTTATGTACTAATTGGATAAATATTTTACTATTGAAATACATTTTTTATAATTATCACGTGTTTTATATTTAAACAAACCCCCTATATTTTCAAACATATTAGCATATAGTTGTTGGATAAGTAGTCTATGTCCATTCGCGATTATGTTTAAGTACCTAGTCACCTTTCAAATGGTGAAAGAATTCTTCAAAGGTGGCCGTGGTACATCTGTATAGTACATACTTATAGTATTCGTTTAGATTAGTAAACTTGAATGAACAAGCAAACATTGAACATGATGGGCACAGGCGACTGACTGCAGACTGTCAAGAGCGGCGATACTAACCACCTCGTTGCGGCTGACACGTCGTCGCCTGTTGAACCTACAAAGACCAAACCTAAGAACCATCGTAAGTCGCTTACATGTCACCCTCTTATCATCATCAACATGTACAACATCGGAGGCACAGACAGCCCGCTCTGCAGGGGCTGCCTAAACGAATCGGCTGCCAACGTAGTCCTGGAACGCGGGCGTAGCAGCGCAACGTACACATATTCTCGGCAATCCAAGGTCTATTCTCGAAGCCTGAGAAGACTTCGGGAGTAGAGGTGGTGCGTATTTACTCGACCAGGTTTGTAATCCTGGTTTAGGCATTAAAAAATTCGTACCAGGTATGACGACACAGTTTGAACGCGTATTTTGTAAGTACTTGAAGTATTTTTGAGTATTTCTGTACAAGTATTTTTGTAATTGAAAGTATTTTCGTACTTGGTAGTGTTTTTAACAAAAACCGAGTCCATATTCTTGAAAATTATTTTGATAAGAAGCATTTAACACACATTACCGAAATAAGTTGTGAATGTAATGTTTCTTACATTTTTGAGCGAATATTGATCGATGTTATACCTATATAGTGCAGATATTAAAGAGAATTGCACTAATGATTCCTGTGCTATGAATGAAGTTCAAATAAAGGTAGCTTTTCTGCCACTTGACACCAATAAAGGAATATTGGAACTTAATAATGCTGCAGAATCTTTGTTAAATGACGAACATAACATTGTGGAATGTCGCCGTAACAGCTGTGATGGTTTACGAACGTTTACATATTATCTCCATAACGTTATAGGCTTTGAATTACTTCAAAATGAGCCTGTATTCTTAAACAACGTGCCACTGAAAATTACATTGCAATCTAATGCATATGATATAATAGGTGTTATTGAATTTTTACCTTCAGGGCCAAAAGATGATTTGAATAGCATTGGACATTACAGAGCGCATTGCTATAGACAAAATAAATGGACGTGCTATGATGATTTAAGCACTAGATCCAAAAAAAGCCAGAATTCGATGATATTGCACTGCCTTGTTTATGGAAAAAAATAGTATTAGGTGTGTAAAATATCAAATAAAAAAATAAATAAATCAAAAATAATTAACGTTCACTATTTTAAGAAGTAACATAATTGTGAGAATACATATCAATTATAACAATTAATTGTTTTATTTTTTCTTACATTTTTCATCGTTGTGTTTTACTAGCCGACCTGTGACAAACGTTGTTCTGTCAGTCACATAGGAAAAAGCAATTTCAGGCAATTTTCAATGTTTTCCCTACAAACCTTGTACTGCTAATAGTAGTTTATGCAACTGTCATATAAGGAAGGGTATTAAAACACGAGTGTGAGTTTATGAAACGAGCGCAGCGAGTTTCATAATAGTAACGAGTGTTTTAATACCCGTGTAATATGCAGTTGCATACACTACTTTATCTTCACTAATGCTTTTTAACTTTTAATTTGTATTTTAAAAACAAAACATATTGCGAAACATTAAATTCACGCGTAGGTACGTGTATTGTCACAGTGAACTTGCCGCCATTAAAATCTAACCAATAAGAAGAGCGCAGCTGCGCGCGCAGGGCCAATGAGGAGCGAGCGCGCGCTGTTCTTTTTTTATTTAATTGGCACAAGATCTTACCAAAGAGTTTTGTGTATGTAAGTTTAGTAGTTTCACGTATAACCCAACTGTTTTCAAAAGCCAGCCTAATATCAAAATTTTATACAACTTGTATGAGGATTTTGACATAAGGCTCGCCAGGTTAATTGGTCGCGTTTTATTGATGTTATAATGAGATTTTACGATATCGATGTGGATATTATACCATCATAATGTGAAATTGCTTAAATTGAGTGTTTTGTTGTCTGCGCTATAACAGTAGTAATTATAAGTCAAGTATTGGAAACATAAGTAGAATGTTACAACATTAGTGTAGATAAAATAAATTACGAATTTTGGTAGAACGCGTATCATCCATTAGTCAAAACTGCTAATATTTTTAACTAAATGTTTTTAGTCTGTGATGTCAGATTTGTTGCACACCAACGCCATCTATACCAAAATTATCCTTTTTGCGTTTTTTATCATTTAGGGGTTGTTTTTCGGATTATAAGTTCCCCCTTATTTATTCTGATTTTTTATCTACATACTACAGCAAATTTCATCTTAGTCCGTTTTATCGTTTATTTTTGATTAAGGAACAAACATAGCAGCCTTATCACAAACTTTCGCAATTATTATATTATTAGGATAGGATATATCTTATTCCGGACCGGACTATTGTCTTCATATATATTAAATTGTGTAGGTATTCAAATTAGTTTAGAAGTATCATTTAAAAAGTGAGATGTAGGCAGAAATAGCATGATTACTAGCTTTGAAGAGCAAATTAGTATTATTTACTAATTTGCTCTTCAAAGCGCCTGGCAAATTAGTAATAGCAATTGGGTCTCATTTTTGGAACGAAGTTCCTTATCGCGCGTTGTGAAAGGGGGCTAGACGGAAAAAATTCTTACGAAAAGTTGTCACGACACTTTTTTGCTATAGTGTATCTATTAGTGATGTAACGAATATTCGCATTCGCGAATATTCGCATATTTTTGCATATTCGCATTCGCAAATTTCGAGCGAATGTTTTGCGAATATGTATATTGGAAAAAAATATATAATTTGGAGATAATACTAGGTTAATAAAATCAAAATCCATTCATTTCTTATTTTTGTATTATTAGAAAAAATAAGTTAACCTCGTAATCACATTAATCAGACTTTACTTTATCATTTGGTATTATTTATTTACCATCTACTTTCAGTAATTAAGCTTACGATTCAGATTCATAACAATTAACAATTAACTTCTCATTAGAACTTAGAAAACAAAAAAATATATAATGCAATTTAAACAAACTAAAACCAATTCTTCTCTGAAACTTTTATTAGTTTTTACATAAGTTTTGAATGTTAGATATCATCTTCATGAACGAAACTAAAAACATTAAGACGAGTAATAAATGTTTTGGATGAATGCAGAATCGTTTTTTCTCAATAACCGCAAAACATACAGTTTTGTTTTTTATGACAAAGATAACTAGATTTAATCTAGATAAATTAAAGACAGAAACACGATTGGTGAAACTTTTCTCGATAGATTTATTTTCCAAAGTTCTTCAAAAACACTAGTTTAGTTTTTAATCTAAACTATGAATAGCTAAATAGTTCATTTTTATATAATTCGTTAGATAATCATACTAGGCTACCTAAATTAAAGACAATTTTTTTTTATGGTTTTCATGATAATGCAGTTTTATCACTTTTTCCGACTTTTGTTTACCTATTTGTCTATTTTAATAATTAAACTTCAGTAGCGAAATATTAAACTTTAAAAAGCTTTTCTCCTTCAAGTCAAGTAAACGGATTATTCGCATTCGCATTCGCATTCGCGAATGTCAGTAGCAAATATTCGCAAATATGCTCAAAAAATGACATTCGTTACATCACTAGTATCTATTAATTGTGTCGAGGTCGAGGTGGAAGTGGAGGTCGAGGTGGAGGTGGAAGTGGAGGTCGAGATGGAGGTCGAGGTCGAGGTCGAGGTCGAAGTCGAAGTCGAGGTCGAAGTCAAAGTTGATTCCCCTTCCCTTGTCCCACGTTATTTTGTGAGAACTTCGTTCCATCCGGGTGTCCCTTGACACCTCTTAAGTTTTTTTATTTTCAAATTACTCTTTATCCAAACGTTCGATTTAAGTTCTGATTGTGGTATTGTAAGGTACTAAACAGGTAGATTCATATGATAATGAATCCATACAGAAATAATTGGTTTTTCATTCAGAAACAGAAATACACCCGCCATCCTGACGTCAGGTTGGCGGCTCACTTTATTTTTATAATAACTCCGCATTCAAAGAGGTACTTTCATTATTATTATTGGTAGATTTAGGTAGAATTAAGGTAGATTTGACCCATATGTGTTTTATGCTGATTTGCAACAATACACCCGCCATTCTGATGCACACTCTTTAGCCACCGGTGTCATTCATAAAAAAAACTTGTTCCCACGTCAAATGGATTTTATTATTAACACATACAAGAAAATTACAAGAAGTAAGTGCTGGGTCTCTTGTAAGCGAATTTGTTTAGTTTCTTGTAGTGGTGAACGCGCTTGGGCAGAGGGAATCGGATCTTGCTGTTGTGGAACTGTTTGACTTGCGGCCGACGGCAGGCAGAAGCCTTGATCACCTCCACTTTAATGATCTGTAGACAAAAAATCGTTTAGTATGGGTACATACAAAATGATCTATCGATTTTTATCCACATTTGAAGCTGTCTACTTAGTTCCGCATCTATAGGCATTATTTTGACTTATAACTGGCCATGCGTCTGCATAGATCTTCAAAGATAATAAAAAAAAAGTAACGAAGAATGAGGAAAAGTTTTCAGATAAACTGTGTTGAAGGTACTGCTGTTAGTTTGAGATTAAATTATTGTACAATAACATTTAAGAGTTATTGTAATAATATAAGAGAAAAAATGGTATTGTGTAAAAGATGATAAGCTTAAGAAAGGAGTGATGGTTGATCATATCTCCTCATATCTTTTACACATACCCGACCTGACCCTTTTACACAACTCTTAAAATCAGACTAGTAAGGCTATTTTGTAAAAACAAGCAATACCTAAGGTATTCTGTACCTAATCAGTACACTTTTCATAGTAACAAATCACTGTTTATGCACCTATGCCTATGCCTATATGCCGCAAGGTATTGTATTGGAAGCGTAGGTACAGGTGCCTAAACGGCATAAAAAGCGTAGGTATCATAACATGATAGTCATGTTATTAAGTACATAAAAGTCCCAGAGCTATTACAACATAATTGGTATAGGTATAGCCCCCTAATTGAAAATCACCTCTTCTGAAGTTGGTTTAATTTATAATAGTTTATTTACCTGAATGGAATGAGCACGCGCTCTATGCCTAGCTCCCATATCGCGGTAGCACTGAGTGACTGCGCCGCCCACACTGAGATCGCGGTACTCGCGGTACATGTTGTGGACTCCAGAGCGAGACTCGTAACGCAGCCAGATACCAAAGTTCTTGATCTTGATAGGGCTCTTCTCTGGGATTTCCTGTAAATTAATTATAAATAGTTAAGAGTTTGAAAAGAGCTGCTTTAACCATCACACTTCAACCAAATATGCTTGCAGGTCTAATTTGCTGACCTAATAAATTAATGTCTACAAAAGACTAAGAAAAAAGACTAAAGAATTAGTGTCGGCCATTGCATAGAGATTATTGCCCCTTTTGTTTTTTTAGTTAAAGTAAAAACGTGTCGAATTGGCCTAGAAGATATTGCCCCTTTTGTTTTTCAGTTGAAGTAAATACATTATTAAACAAAATGTTTTTTATTAGCACATATGCATATACAAATAGTTTTGCAGCGGCCCCTACAATAGGTAAACCTGTATCGTGGGCGGCCTATAAGTTAATTTAGAAAAAAAAGTTTTAGTCACTGGTTACATAACAGAGAACAAAAAGTATTTTTCATAGCTGGTTATAAAATATAACGAAAACGGAAAATAAGTGTTTATTAGTAACTGATTACGAAACAGCTAAGAAAATTGTTTTTAAGTAGCTGGTTAGTTACCAAAGTGGCTGAAGCGTTTTTGGCTATACTTTTGTAAAATGAACTTTTCTCAGATCATCTTTACCCGTGCTGGTCATTAACCAATCAACAAGGTGACTAGCTAACCAAAACATTGATAGTGACACATCATCAGACTTTATTAGTGCTATGCTTAATTCAATTCTTGTTTTTGGCTCCTATGACTTTGGTTATCAGTGTTATCACAACTCTGCCAGTGTTGGTTTTATGTAATTTTGATTAGTAAGCATTTGAATGGAGGGTGCGTAATTATAATTACATATAAGGTCAGTATTCTGAAGGAGGTTCAACCAATATTATTAAAAACCAAGTTGATATATGCCATGCTTATAGAATTACATTATTGCTATTGACATTGGTTACTTTTGATGACGGCAATTCAGTTGTGACCATTTAATGGCACTGAATGGGCACCATTTACATAAAGTATTATGATGTAGGTGCTAAAAATACTTAACAGATATAGCTAGCGACCTGCATACTATACTGAAGCTACTTTTACCACACAAGCAATATACTCATAATAATTCATTTATTCATTTGTAAACACAGATATAATAATAATAATATAAGATGGTAAATTTAAAAACAAGAGTCCTTTTACCACACAAGCAATATACTCATAATAATTCATTTATTCATTTGTAAACACAGATATAATAATAATAATATAAGATGGTAAATTTAAAAACAAGAGTCTGCATTTTGCCTGGCGGTGTACAAACAATGTTTTTATAGGGAACATTGTATTTACAGATTATACAATCTGCTGGATATTAAACTACTGTATACCTACATACACTGTTCATACTGCAGTATTATTGCAAGCCTTGATATGCTTATTGATTTATTAGCTTTACCAGGTAACTAAGAGAAAGCTAATAAAATCAACCAAGGAGAGTAAGTAGAATACCCATTCACACTTAGCTTACACCCTTACCTTGATAGAGACAATTTCACCAGTAGTCTTTTTGAACTTCTTCAGTTGCCTCAAGAAATACCAGAAGCGGGATTTGGCAACGATGTTGTCGGGCGAGAAGATTCTCATTTTATATAGAGGAGGCTTGGGCTCGCTCTCCGAAGGGAGCTTGCGTCCAATGACTTCATATTCCTTCAACTGTAAAAAAATACAAATAAATTTAGTTATTATTTTCATATATTCTTAATCGTCTAAGAATATGTAGTCGGCACCTTTTACTCATCACAAAATGCTAGCGCACAGGGAGGACCTTACCCATCACAACATGACATAACCTCAAAAGTTTATTTACTTGCACTGGTCAAATTATTCACAGACATTTTATTTCAGGAAACTGATGTTAACGATTCAATTTAATCACATATTAACGTTAAGTAGGTTATTTCATCCAGAAATATAACAAAACGCGGGGCAACGATGGGATGCAGGGACAACGTGTACGGTTCACATGATTTAAGTTTATACACATTTGAATAGGCGGCTTCGACACTCCTCTGACCGAATTTGATTATTTAGATACTATCACTATTAACTTTTCACTTATTTCACAGAAAATCCACGAAACTCACCTCTCCTTTGGCCTTCATTTTCGGAGGTTTTTACAAAAGAACCTATCGACGGAAACGGATCACTGACGCAAAAGAAAGATGGCGGCTACTTTCTACTGTTTGATTGATCCAGTAAATGTTGCCTGTTCAAAAACTTTGCAAGTTTACACGGTTTTACTTTCGGAAAATGTCGATTGGAACAACAAAATTACCCATCACTAGTGACATTGACAGTGTCTATAGCGAAAAAATTTGACTTTATCATATCATTTCAAATGCCACTGCTACTGCTATTCCAGTCATTCTCATTGATTGATTCAGTCACTCAGTCAGTCACTGTCACTGTCACTGGTCACTCAAAGAGCATAGGTCACTGGTGGTGGTTGTGGTAGTCAAAGAGCATTTAAGGTGGTAGTCAAAGAGGTGGTAGTAGTCATCTTTGGTAGTAGTGAGTGTTTGCCTGGCAGCATGCGCAGCGCACAGCTGATGAAATAGTAAAAAAATATCTAATCGTGATTATGTACGTGTAAATAGAGCGATAAATAAACGATCGAATCAACATGTTCACGAGAAATTTAAGACGCGCTGTCAAATACGGAGTTTACGGCAGCGTTGCCATCGGTGGAGGAGTAGCAGCAGTGAAACTGCAGGATGGTGATTATGACTATGATTCCATGACTATCGTCCGGATTACAAGAACAGCATACACTGCTGTTGACATAGGTAGGACTTACCAGAAAATGTTGTATAGCAAGGACTGGGACAGAACCTCTGATGAGTACATAGAGGTCAGAAGTAAAGCGCACAAAATTGGGGCAGAGAAACTTCTTGAATTATGCAAAGCAAACAAAGGCGTGTATATCAAAGTTGGCCAGCATGTCGGTGCGTTAGACTATCTACTTCCTAATGAATATGTCACTACAATGCGTATTTTACATAAGGATGCTCCAAAGAACACAGTTGAAGAGTTATATAAGGTTATACAAGAAGACATGAACAAAGATGTAAGTATACCTGTTTTATTCATTTTTATTTGTATTAATATCCACAACACAACCTACAACAATAACCCTTCAACTTGCAACCTTTAAAATAAATGATGTAATAATTTTGCAAGTGTGAAACACCCGAGCTAATCTTGGTTCATAACTTTCAGCCTAAAGAACTGTTTGATGACTTTGAAACGGAACCATTAGGCACAGCCTCCCTAGCACAAGTACACAAAGCAAAACTAAAAGACGGCACAGAGGTTGCAGTCAAAGTACAGCACCATTTTGTGAGAAAAAACATCAACATCGACTTACGATGGATGGAGTTTGTTCTCAACACAATGTCTAAAATATTTCCCGATTTCCAAATGCAATGGCTTATGGATGAGACGAAGAAGAACATTACCAAAGAATTGGATTTCTTACAAGAAGGCAGAAATGCAGAGAAAGTAGCTGAAATGTTCAGTAACTATAAATGGCTGAAAGTGCCTAAGATATTTTGGGACTATAGCACGGAGAGAGTTCTTGTCATGGAATATGTGAGTGGCGGGCAGGTGAATGATGTTGGCTATATTGAAGTAAGTATACTACCAAATGTAATGGATATAGCTCTGGCTACCTTTTAGTCATCTTCTAAGATCTGGGATGATTCATTGTAGGATGGATGATTATCAAATAAGGATGTTTGTATGGTCTTTTAGACTTAGGTACTTACAATTAGGTAATTGTTAAACATGTTCATACATGATGTCAGTATCTGATGTTATTTAAGCACTTCAAGGTCAGTTTTAAACAGCCAAGTAATTGATATTCTAAGCATGAGCCAATCAAGTTTGGTATAAAAACTGATGGGTCCTTTATATCATTGTATGATAACTGATTAGTTATTAGTTGTGAATAAATGATATAATCAAAGGTTGAAGTTGTTTCAAAGATTTTACCATGATGCATCTCGGGTTGGTTCTATCTAAAATAACCTTACCTAGGCTGATTGTTGATAAAAGTTTATTCTGAAGATTCTTTCTCTCTTTCTGCTATTTGAAGGAAAAACTCAGCAGGAAAACAAATGCCAAGCTGAAGTTATCGTTAGTAAGACTAAAGCAGTATTACTTTAAGAGTGAAAGTGACAATGCTATACGAACATGTATAGCATTGACACTTTCGCACCTTGAGTAATACTGCTTTAGTTGTACTTTAGAGATTGTAGGACGGCCCCAAGGTATGAGTACTTTGTAGTGAATGCTTTGAGGTTTATGTTAGTTTATGTTTTTTTTCCAGAAACACAAAATAAACAAGCTAGATGTATGTACAAAACTTGGAGATCTGTACTCGCACATGATTTTTATCACTGGTTTTGTGCATAGTGACCCTCATCCAGGCAATATCCTGCTGAAGAAGGAACCAGGAGAAAAAGATACAACTGTTTACCTGCTTGATCATGGTTTGTATGCTGTAAGTCCTTGTAATGTTTTTTTTTAATTATTTTTTTACTTTCATCCTAATTCTGGGCAAGGGTCTCCCTTAAATTCTTCTTTCTTGTATTGTGGGTATCAGAAAATATATGCTCCTATAATGGCAGGTACAAAAAACAATAGCTCTGCCTGCACTGTAGGCTGTAGCTTACCCAGGACAAACATCTTGTGTGTTGAATATAGATGTTTGTTCTATGTCTAGGTGTTATAATGTATTATATGTATTATTTACAAAAAAAAAAGTTATAATATCACTATCGATTATCTGGTTCCCATAGTACAAGCATTGCTTAGTTTGGGGACAGCTGGCGCTCCACCAATATTTATTTTATTTATTTTTAAATAATCCGCAGTATCCAGCCCATTACCCACGCCTCTCAACTCGAATATGTCACCACTAACTAAACATTTTATAGGAAGTACTCATTCTTCTTTCCAGCAACTATCGGATAAGTTCCGATACAATTATTCAAAACTGTGGCTATCAATCATTAGCCGAAACCGCGATGATATGAAGTTATACGCGGAAAAGCTTGGCATTCGACACGAGCTGTACGGACTTTTCGCGTGCATAGTCACTGGACGGCCGTGGGATTCGATTATGAGAGGGATCGGTACCACCAAACCCACACAAGAAGAGGTTTGTATTTCCAAGAATTCTTCCAATCTTGAAAATTTAAATATGAAAAATGAAAAAATATTTATTTGCAGCAAAAACAGACAGTATAAGAATCAAAGCTAAAAGTACGTATAATATCAAGTTTGTGCTGATTACGCTTTAATAATAATACATCCTTCCAGCGGTCTTCACACTAGGCAAGCCTGTATCGTGAAGACCTAAACTATAGAGTTTTAAAATAAGCACAAGCGGATTTACTGCCTCGATCATGTACAGTTGAAACAATATAATGAATACAAAAAGAAAATTCTGAATTACTTAGTAGGTACATTAAAGTTAATTACAGGTAATAGGTATCTACTAAACTGTACTAAACGTAAAACGTAAAAATAGGATCACAACTGTAATCACCAAGTACGGTAGATATTTACTCAGATCTCCAAGCGCCTAGATCCTTGAAGATGACTGTTTGGAGTAGTCAGAGGCACGTCCAAACATTGCATATGGCACATGCCCATATTTTGCAGTAGCTTGCGTCTACTATCGTACTTGAGGATTATAGTCGTGATCCTATTTAAATTTTCTTAAAAGCTCTCGCAACAAGCGTCGGTCGATTCAACCCAACTTCTGTATAACATATCTCTACCTACATTTCCGTCCAAAGTTAAAAACATATTGCTTGATAACCTCCTGTTACCACAGTCGGTTAATAAATCAATTCACATTTCAAATATAAAAAGCTACCTACCGACTTACTAAACAAGTTAAAATAAATAGGATTACGACTAATCCCCAAGTAAGGTGGACATCCTCTTAGATCTGCAGACGCTTAGATCCTTTTAAGATGTCTAGTGGGGGTAGTCAGAGGGACGTCCAAACATTATATTTGGCACATGCCCACATTTTGCAGTAGTTAGCATTCCCTAAGTGACAGATTGCAAGCCCAACATGCAGCCATGCATGCCATGCAGCCCAACTGGTTTCCTCACGATGTTTTCCTTCACCGTTTTGAACACTTGTGTTTGATGCGCACATAATTTTTAATCGTAAAAAAAAATTGACCTATTTGTTTTTGTTGCAGAAAACAACATTCCAAAATGAACTGCCAAACTTCTTGCACTACGTAACACAGTGCTTAGAACAAATGGACAGAGAGGCGTTGCTTGTATTGAAGACGAATGATCTGATACGAAGCATAGAACACGCTTTGGGAACGCAGGATAGGATGTGCGGTTTTGTTGTTATGAGCAAATGCTGTATGCAGAGTGTCTATCAACTTGAATATAAGGTAATTGTTCTACTATTCAGTTCAATAAGAAACTGCGTTTTAAGGTGACAAATAATGCATGGGAATATCAGTAAATAATTAACTGTGTAATTACATTAATAATAATAACATTAAGTCTAATTAAAAGTAAATTGCACAACATTTAGAAAATACACGAAAAAAAATTGAGCTTTCTAAAGATCGTTGCAAACGGTCTTTAGGTAGTACTAGCCGACCCGTGACAGACGTTGTCCTGTCAAATTTCAATAATCGAATAGAAAAGACTGAATGTTTTTTGTCTGTGATGTCAGATTTGTTGCACACCAGCGCCATCTATACAGAAATCACCCCTTTTGCGTTTTTTTATCGTCTTTGGAGTGTGTTTCATATTTTAAAGTAGTATATTATTTAATCGGGCATTATATCTACATTTACAGCAAATTTCAACTTAATCCGTTTTGTCGTTTAGGCCTGATTGAGGAACAAACATACATACAACTCTATATGTATATATACTCACAAACTTTCGCATTTATAATATTCTTAGGATTAGGATAGGATAGGTAGCTGTAGCTGTAGCTCAGCTAATCCAAATCACTACCTACCAGTCGGAAGCGTCTTCAAGATGCTGAAGAAAGTTATCAATCATCAACATAACGATTAGTTGATTCACAGTTGACTTGAACATTTGTTTTTATTTATTTTTTCAATTTTTTTTTTTTCAGAAGGAGGATTCAGTGTTCAAAAAGCAATTTTTGACTTTGAAATACGGCTGGTCGATGCTCCTGTTATATTTTTACAGTGTATATCTCAATCTATTTTATAAAATACATGTAAAATAGTAGACGAACAGCTGTCTGATTGATGAAATGGTGAATACCATTCAACTTGGTGCTGTAATTTATTTATTCAGAGCTTTAAGTCTGCGTCTAGGAATTATATTTGCTTTAGAGTTATCATATAACTCTTCGACCAATGATAATGTGACTAGTCCAACCAATTAACCTCTGTTGATCAAGTGTAAATAATGTAGGTAATTAATCTGTATATAAGGATCAAATAAGATTTTGTACTATACCTAATTTTTCAATGTTGTAAAATGCGTTGTGTAAGTTATTGTTTTAGAAATATAGAGGTCTATTTATTTTTGTCATATTTATAATGTTTTATTTCAAATCTTCTTCAAAACAAACTTCAAAATAATTAGGCTCACTACTGTAATCCCCTCAAATCCTTCAAAATGTCTAGTGTTTGTACTAAGTAGGTAAAATGAAAAATATTAATTATTAAGCAGAAATTTTATTTTCCAAAATCGTCAGCTTATTGGTCAGGGTGGATAAATCACTTTGTATTTTCAACAGTAGATTGGTAAAGTTGTCCCTACTCTTCCTCCCGTTCAGTCTGAATATGGACGAGGTGGAGATTCGACAGGAAATCTCAGATTTCTTGAAATCAGCAAACATGTTATTGGGAGGAACCCGTAGTTTGTTCAGTGCCATCGTTTCGTTAGAAATGTTTGATAGAGCTGAAATCCAAATATTAACAGCAGTAGGTACATTGACAGTGTGCCTAAGCGCCTGTTAGAAGTTCGTAATGTATGGTGCCTACGCTGCTGTATGTCTTTGCTATGACATTCATACAAGGCGCGTCGTTCAATGAACGGTTGTGTGTTTGGGAAGGTCGAATTTTGTACATAATATACTTACAACCACAATTACAAGCGCATTTCTCAGGACCATCATATTTTTCTGGAGTATTAGATAAATTACTGTTGGTTAGGCCTGCTTTGTTTCCCATTATCATATTGTTTGGTAAAACGGTAGAAGCTGCAATGAGATAAATAATATAAATTATAAAAATACCCATGTTATTTTTATGCAAACTATAGCCAGCATTCACAATAGGTTTTCTTTTCAACTTAGTTATTAAAGTTTTTTACTTAAGTAGGTACCTACTAGGTACTTAGCTATTTATATTTACTACTAAGTAGGAAGGTAGGTAGGGTACCTACCTAGATATTATGTTAGTTCGCTTTGCTTGTCGCTGATGTTAAAATCCAATCACCTAGCGAGGAAGTACCTACATAATTACATCGACGAAATTCTAGGACTAATCCGTAAGTCAGACTATAGAAATTGCAATATATTAAAGCAATGATTCTTACAAGCGTTCTGCTTCTCCGGCAGCCAAACTTCCAGAATGTACGGACGTTGCGGATCATTGCCCTTTCTAAGCTCAGTCAGCGCTATTTCTACATCGCTAGGAGATTTCAAGATGATCAGCTCCTCGCAATAGTCCGGTAGATCGAGCAGATGCCAGACTTTATGACGAAGCGCGGAGATCGACGCGGTCGGCTTCACGGCTATGTAGCGCAGACTTTGGTTTATTACTGGAATATAACTTTGATCGTTACTATCGTTATTATTTTAAAAATTTAAATTGTATTACCAATTAATACATTTGGCAGAAAACTTACTCCCCAAGTCATACCGCCGAATAGTCACAAATGTTATAACTTCCTTCTTGAATAATTTTATCGGTGCTTTCAAGAGCTTTGTGAGAGACATAATGGGACATCACCTCAGCCCCAGAAACACCAATTTTTGGTAAATCGCTCTAGATCATTTTTAATTTTGTAATTCATCACCTTCAAAAACCTCTCATATTCATATTAATTATTAAACTAATGATAGAGATTATGACACATTCTGTAAAATATAATAACAGAATCTGCTGTCATAATACCAGAGACTAAACAATCGATTTTTATCGACGATACTCGATACAGATCGTGGGATTTCTGGATTTTTAGATATCCAGTGATCCGTATTACGATCCGTGATTCCGTGGTACGCTTTAAACTACAGACTCGTATAAATAATCGTAATCCAGGATTACGATCCAAATATCGTGATAAATATCTAACAGGCCCCATAGACATCACTACATAGTATAAAGCAAAGTCGCTTTCCGCTTCCCGCGTCTGTATGTAATATGTATGTATGTATGTTTGCTTATATCTTTAAAACTACACAACGGATTTTGATGCGGTTTTTTTTAATAGATAGAATAATTCAGGAGGAAGGTTTATATGTATAATACATGCATAATATAGTAGAAAAACATTGATAATTTTAGAGGTTTCTAATGTGATGTCGTAAATAAACACATTTTTTTGCGCTTACATTGCAAACGCTGGCTGAACTCTACGAGATAGATCAAAATAATGTACTACAGTATTGTACACCTTAAAAACGTCTACAAAAAAGTCCACGATGGTATTAGAAATGTCTTACGCACAGCGAAGCGGGCACGGGTCAGCTAGTCTACTCTAAATTATAAATAAAATGTCAAACCAAATCAGTACGGTTGCAAAAAAAAAATTGGTTTAGTTTTCTAGGTTCAAGTAGACAAAAATTCTATTTGTCAGCGGCTCATACCAAAGTGTAACATATAGGTGCCTCTGCCTACACCTCTGTGGAGTCTGTGGTTCATACCAAGTAATTGGAAGCTTGGACGAGAAACAATGCATAAAATGTATGTAACATTTTAATAAACATCAAACGAAAATAACTTATATTTATTTATCTTACACACTACACTGTGAAATCGCCTTAGTACTAATATTACTTTAACTTCACAGCTTGCATAGCGAACATAAGTAGCTGAGAGCTCACAAACTCCCAAGTGTTCGAGATAAAGTAATACATGGTGCCATGTACTATTTCCACATGACAATTATCTGTAACAAATAAGAACAATTATATTATAGACTTATAATTCATCATCATCATCAACCTATAGTAGTCCACTGCTCGACGTAGGTATTTCCCACGACGCGCCACTGAGCCCGGTCTTTGGACTCATAATTGCAAATCCTCAAATAACACCAGGTCGGATCTCCAGACGCTTAGGCTTTGAGGTAGTCAGAGGTACGTCCAAATTAAAAACAACAATAGAAAAGATCACGACCTTCCAATGGTAAGCAGAGGCACCTTCAACAAGTTTTATTTCGAAGAATAATTAATTAAGAAAATCATACTAATAAATACTCGTATTAAAAGGGCGTAGGATGGGTGACCACTTGTGGTAATAACAAGCGCTAATGTCAATCCCGGCTTTTAAAAAAGTCGTTAAGCCATGACGGAAGCCATTGGGCGGCCTAAAAACTCCGTTACCAATTAAACAGTTCAACAATGTTTGTAAGTACTTACTTCTTTCTAACAGAAAAGTGAGTTCAGTTGGTGTAATAAACTTTTCAAATTGATGTGTTCCTTTTGGCAAAAGGTTCAACACATATTCAGCCATACATATCGATGCAAATTGTGACACTCGCGTTCTATTCGGTGTGGTGAAGAATATTCTACCTCCTGGCTTTAGCGCTTGAGTGCAGGCTTTGACGAAAACCTCTTGGTGATTGACATGCTCTATAACTTCTGATGCAACGACGCCGTCGTAGTATTCTGGACATTGAGTAACATGTTCCTGAAAGTGATGAAAGGAAAATCAGTTTATAACAGCTTGTAGAACTGTAAGATATTTAACAGAAAATATAATAGACTAATGACCCTCGCAAATTTGTTCACATTAAATTATTTTCAAACAGACTTCACTGCACCCCCATAAAGATTGTTCCTTTCTTAGTGCACCCATAGACATCACAAGGAATACACCCAAGTTTTGTGATGATCGTCAGTCGTCAGCCAGTCAGTTAGTAAACAAGAGTTTATTTTTTACCAACCAATGCCTCGCTTGAGAGGTAGGTACTTGGATAAAAAGTAGTCAAATCTCAAACTATAGCTTCATCCAAAATATGTTCAGTTTGAGTAACAAACATACTACATGAATTATATTTTCTTCTGCCGAGGTCCTTACCTCAATACTTGTGTGGATATAATCAGGTTTATTATCAGCTATTTTTGGGTCAATATTCCTGTGTTCCAAAGCTATTGCAATTAGTTCTTTGCTAGCATCAATTCCGGTCACAGTTGCACCAAGTCTGGCTAGGGCCTGTAAACATATATTTCATTGATTGTTGATTTTATTATCATCATCTAGTAGACATTGGACAGGTCACATGTTACGCAACCCTCAAGATAAATGGTGTAAAATTATCTCTGACTGGTATCCCAGAGATGGCAGGAGAAGTACAGGACGTCAACAAACAAGATGGGAAGATGATCTGAAACTCACGGCTGGATTTCACTGGAGAAGAGCTGCAAGCGACAGATCCCAATGGAAATTGTTAGAGGAGGTCTATGCCAAGAGGCAAACTGAGCTTCGGGAAATATTATAACAAGAACATAATTGCATTTATACATAAGAGAAGTTCAGAATAAAAAGGCTTATTATTATTATTATTATTAGTAGAAATTATTACAAGAACGGGAAATTACTCACGTAAATGATAAATTGTCCCCCGTTCCTGTTGTTGTAATAATGTGTAGTACAACTCACAAAAGTTTTGAAAGTGAAATCATCTAGTAGTTTTTATGTACCTAGGTAGTTGTTAGGTACTAACCTCTGATAGTATGCCTCCTCCACATCCAACATCTAGAATCTTTATCCCCTTGAGAGGGGTGCAAGTTCTTACTTCATCTGATTCAACCACACCATCTCTTACAAAAGGCACTCTGAAATGATCAAGTACCTGCTGTTAGTTTTGTATGAGAAATTAACTAATAAACTACGTTTTAGTTCAAATGCAGGAAAAGGAGTCAACATAACTTAGGAATAGCTTTAATATAGGAACTAGCTAGTTTAATATGGTGCAATAATATAAGTAATTTGAATAGTAAAATGATCATCAATTCAACAATTTACAACTTTGGTGGTGTGGTGCTTGGCTACAATGCAAGAGATACAGGTTTTATCTCCGTGGTGCAAATATTTGTTCCGATTCCGGGTCAAGGTATTGTATGGTCTCTGAGATCCACAACTCCTTGTGTGGGGGATCATGGACTATGTTTGTGACTGTCAGATGTTAATTATTTAACAATGCATTAAAGTACCAATAAATAAACCATACTCTTAAACACACAACCATGCATGAGGAAGGTGATGAGAGTGAATAAAGCAAAAGAAGTACGGCAGGATTGTAGCAAGTGAAAGCTATGATCTCTGCCTATCCGTCTGAGAAACAGGCGTAATTTTATGTATCTACTCTATAAAAGAAAGTCAGGTTTGTTACAACACTTATAACTCAAGAACTGCTGAACCGATTTGGCTGAAAATTGGTGGGGAGGTAGATGAGAACCAGGAGACGAACATAGGATACTTTTTAACAGGAAGGAAATGGGAGTTAATTCTAAAGTGATATGAAGTTCGTCGGGTAAGCTTGTGTAGGATAAATTACACATTTCTAATATGTATGCCCATTGTCATACATACCTTATCATATTCATAGAGTGTAGTGGTTTCATAGGTCCGTTTGGATTCCACCAGTCCTTCGTCTGTGAGAATAGCTGAATCTCTGCAGAGTCAACAGTTGATTGGGAGGTTCTTTCATGCTTTTTAATGTTGCTGGTGGTTCCTAAGAGACGGTTTTCCGGCAATCTAGATGAGCAACTGAAAACAAATTGCTTTCTAGCTAAATATATTTATGGCCTACTGAAGAAAGGGCCCCACAATTCGCGCTCCTTAGGAAAGAAGATTACCTAGGTTTACTTACCAGTTACCATGTTTGGTATTACATTTCTGTTCTACTTTTCTAGAAACTGACGGTGTCTAAATACAACAAGTAGGTATACTTACCTAAAGTAGAATTTTAAAAATAAGAAGCCTGGTGCGCCGCTTATTCTGACTGTACTTACATGTTCATATGTATCTTGTTTTGGCTCATAAGCCATAACGATCGCAATGATCTAGCAGTCATGTTAGCTGAACGTGAATACTTTTAAATATTTCGGAATTTAATAAAATGTTTCAAAATAAAAATAAACTTCGCTCTTCCTTCTTCTTCGTACAAGTACAAAGCGAGTACAATACAACAACTGACAACTACCGATGGTAACTTGTCAAAATTTGAAAATTGTCATTGTCTGAATTTATCCGTCAATGTGACACCTTGTTCCAACTTGTACCCAGAAAAAACGCAAAAAAAAAACAAAGAAGAAGAGCAAATCGTCTGCGCGCGAATTTTCAAAATTGTGCGGTTTTAGCAGCCAAAGAGCCTAAAGCAGCAACAGGTAATGTAGTACACTGTGTAGGTATCATTTGGACCTACCTACCTGTTATGTAAGATTCACCATACGAACCTATTATAAAAAATGTAGAGCGGCCTCCAGACTCCCGCGAGATTCACGGCGTGAAGTCGCGCCGTGAATCGTGCGCGAAATCTCGCGCGTACGACGTCGGCTACACATTCACGCTAGGTTCACAGTATAGTTCGCGCACTCGACCACGATGGACCCCGAAATTGCTGCTGCGGGACTTCTTTGCGCATTAGCTATTTATAGCTACGCTTCTGTCAAGCACAAGCTAGTTAAAAAGAAGCGCAGAAGAAGAAGATGGTGGATGTTAATTATCCACCGACGATGCACGACTGAGCGGCCTGCGAATATGTAGCCAAGACAAGTTCGCGCCAAGTTCGCGGCCCGCGAGCCCTTTGTCGCGGGACAAAATACCGACAATTTTCGGGGAACGAGGCGCGAACCCGCGAAGAATATGCGAATCCAATCTACACTCACACTTCGCGGGATGTTCGCGGCTTCGCGCGCGATCCGCGCGCGAATGTGGATAAGGCTTAAGAACCTACTTACGAGTAAAGCCTTTTTGGCCTTCACCAATCTCTATGATGTTTGGTATTGGCACGTGTTTGATTCTCTCGGCATCAATTAAAATAAATACATTATTATAATGAGTAAGGGCGCAGCAAACAAAATCGCGACCATTGATTTGTCTCGTTTTTGCAAAAGTACGTTTACCCTTACATTTGCCGTGGAAGTTTTGGGTATAGATGTATGGAACGATTGTAACCAGGGATGGCTAGATCTTGGGCCCTTTGTCCAGGGTATGAAGATTCAGTATCAACTGTATCCTGGACAGTCGTACGACCTTGATATTCTGATTTGGCCACATGCAGCAAAGGTTTGTCCTTAGAACTATTACTTCCTTCTTCCGTTGGATTCTTGGTAGAGTTACCTACTTAAGTACAAAGGCTAAATTAAAGAATTCCGTATCTAATAGGATTCGATTACGCTAGCAAAGCAACTGTATGTTCCTAAGCCAGGTAACTAGGTACTTACCTTAGTTATTTGGATGCACGATTTCTTTGGTTTCAGATTTGGTGCGGTTCTCAGTACGGCTGGGTTCGGACATGGCAGTTTTTAGAGCGGCGATGGTTAACTTTCTCTATCCGCCACGCTTTTCCAGTCAGGGTCATGGATTTCCAGAACCACGTGGCAACCGTTACACCATCTGTTGGGATGGGGTCGCTTGGTGCTAAGTAAGTATACCTACTTATTTACTAAAAAGGATCATAGCACTGTGTGGCACTGAAGGCCGCGGGTTCGAAAAACTTTTAAGTACCTTCCTACCTACCTAGTAAGTATTTTTATAAGCGGCGTTGGGCTTGTAAACTATCACGTAGATACTCGTACCTTCTTCTTCTATATTAAGAGTTAAGCTCTTGGCGGTGTAATTGATGAAGCTCTCTCCAGCGCCGCCTCATGACACGACAGCTATTTTCTCCTTTATCTGTCTCATGTAGTTTTATAGTCTTCATAAAACTCGTACCTATGGAATGCTGAGCATGTATTGTGCCAAATAGACATCTTCAAGGATCTGACTCGAGTATCTGGAGGTCTAAGCGAGGATCTGCTGTAAGTAGGTTATTAGGTAGGTACTTGAGAATATATCTGTTTCATTTTTTAATTTCTTCATTATTCTTCATTTTTTAGCAAAACTTTATTATTGTGGTTTCAAAAAATTGACCTAAACAAAAACCTTCTCTTTCTAGCTACAAATAATGATAATGGTTAGGAAATTGGCTAACATCTTTACGTGTTCAACTAAGCGAGAGGAAAAATAAATGAAACGGAACTCTACCAGAATGATTATCCCTACGACTCTAGGGGGATATATTTTCGCAACAGTAGGACAGTTTTAAATTATTAACTTATCTTACAACAACGCTAAATAATAACGTTCCCAGTGCGAAGAATGACAAAAATTTCGAAGTGTTCCTCCCACCCCTGGGGTTTGGCGACCGTCGCTACTTCGCCACGGTATTGGATGCGGAAGAAAGCTTACCGAAGTTCGTGCAAGACTTAATATGGAGTTATGTTGTGGAATACATCCCGGCGTCGTGTTTGGACGGTGTGTTTGATGTGCCGCTCGCTGTTTCCGGTATTTATTTACACGACGTTATATATTACAGCTCCCTAGGGTTTTGCATTTTTCTGTGAATAAGTGGAAGAAAAAAACCCGCCAAGTGAGAGTCGGACTCCGCATGAACCACCATTGTCTATAAAAAACGGCAAAAAACACGTTTGTTGTATGGGAGCCACACTCAAATATTATTTTATTCTGATTTTAGTGTTTGTTGTTACAGCAGTAACATCATACATGAAAATTTCAACTGTCTAGCTATCACGGTTCATGAGATACAGCCCTGTGTCAGACAGACGGACAGCGAAGTCTTAGTTATAGGGTCCCGTTTATACACTTTGGGTACGGAACCCTAAAAATGAGGTTATAATAATGACGACTACGGCTGGAAGACGTAGCGTAAAATGACTCCTCTATTAGATATGACCCGATGCGACTTTGTGTCGTGGCAATTGTCAAGGAAGCATTTGTTTAGCAAATATCTATACTAATATTATAAATGCGAATGTTTGTGAGTTTGTATGTATGTTTGTGCCACAATCACGCCTAAACGACAAAACAAATTAAGTTGAAATTTGCTGTAGATGTAGATATAATTTTCGAATAAAACATAGACTACTTTAAAATATGAAAAACATCTCCAAAGGATAAAAAATGAAAAAGGGATGATTTTGGTATAGATGGCGCTGGTGTGCATCAAATCAGACTAAAAACATTCAGTCTTTTCTAATCGATTATTGAAATTTGTCAGGACAACGTCTGTCACGGGTCGGCTAGTTATATATATCGTCTGATGATGATGGTATTAATACCTACCTAAGTGCTTACATTTATGTATTAGGAACCTACCTATGTACTTAGATAATTTTATTAACTTTCTTATTTATTTTTTTGATCAGTATTTATGAAAATCAAGACAATTCAATATTTCAGATGTGCGTCATCAAGACGCATCTCTTTTTCACGTACAAGAGGCTGTACTCGAACGCATATTACCTGAAGAAATAGAAGAGCCTCTAGATGTAGAAGAAGTGAGGCCAAGGGACAGGCGGGAGTCCAAAATGCCAAAGGAAAGAGAAAAGAAGAAAATCCTCGAAGCGGTCAAAGTAAAGTTCGAAATAAAACTTTTGGGAGACGCGATTCTGTCTGGTAAGAAATAATGTAATCCTATCCTAATAATATTATAAATGCGAAAGTTTGTGAGTTTGTATGTATGTTTGTTCCTCAATCAGGCCTAAACGACAAAACGTATTAAGTTGAAATTTGCCGTAGATGTAGATATAAAGCCCGAATAAATAATAGACTACTTTAAAATATGAAAAACATCCCAAAAACGATAAAAAACCGCAAAAGGGGGATTTCTGTATAGATGGGGCGCTGGTGTGCAACAAATCTGACATCAAAGACTAAAAACATTTGGTCTTTTCTATTTGATTGTTGAAATTTGACAGGACAACGTCTGTCACGGGTCGGCTAGTATGATAATATTTACTATTTTTTCTTCATCTATTTCATCATTCACGGTAAAACTTACCCATCCACTACTGAATCTGTTCAGCGGTTTAGGCTTGCAAAGGTAACAGACAAAAATACTTTTTTTTTTAATTTTATTAAAAAGGATACCCAACACAGGTGTACACATTCACATTCAAGATAAAGTAATACAAAAAGTTTAAGCAACTTGCTCCCGCAATGGAGAGCACCAACAATTTTTTAACATAGGGTACCACAGCATGCGAAGAGTTTTAAACAACATAAAAAATATATATCTCTAAATATAATACATAAAAGGTAATAATCTAAAGTAACATTATGAGATAGAAGACGTTCAATATAAAAGAATCTAAAACTGATTAAAAAAACCTATTAAAATTTTGTTGAGAATTATATAAAGATAGAAGAGACATGAAGCAAGACAAAGCTCTTTTAATCGTGCTTTCAATTTTGATAAAGATTTCCAAATTACTTGTTTTGAAATACTTTTAATTATACTGCCCACAGATTCTTGGCAAAACGGACATATACAGACAGTGTTACTTTTGCATTTTTTATAATAATTATATTTTAATAATTTAATAATTTTGGAAGTAACTAACTCCGTGAAGCCTTTTTAGGGTTCCGTTCTTCAAAAAGAACAGCCAAAATAGGTTAAATAATAAAATTACAATTTGTCTTTGTCCTTTAAAAATGTGAAGAAGTAGGTATTAAGTGCAACTTTCATTAATTATTATTTCAATAGAAAGATTACGAAAAATATTTATAAATATTAAAAAGAGTCCTACAATTTTTTTTAGGATACTTCTGATTTTAATTCAACCCTAATTTTGCAAGCCGTTTTGAAAGATTCAAACTTGACCGTTTTATTTACTTATTAGTCAGCAAACTCTTCAACTTTTGAGAGGTCGAACGCTCCTACGAAGCCTACTTGTTATCGTAATAGCTTGAGTAAAGTGGGCTAAAGTACTACTTTCGATTTTTATTCAAATAACAATATTTCTTTTATATTAGTAGGTACCTCCTAGGTATGAAGAAGATAAGATTGTTAGGTGCTAGAGAAGTCTAAAAATATTAATTTAAAATATTAAATACTACCTGTCCGCTCCGGCTTCGCACGGGTGTATTAATAAAGATTATAGGTAAACTTTTGATAACTATGTTAATTGCTTGATAAGGAAAATATTTTTTTAAATTGGTCCAAAATAGTTCTATAACCTACAAACAAATATACAAATTTTACCTCCTCATATCTTTTTATATCCTTTAATAGCACCTAGTGTAGATTAAATATGATCACGACTGTACCTAATCTAATCCCCATGTACGGTAAACTTCTTCTCAAATCTCCAGGCGCTCAGATCTTTGAAGATAAGGATAGGGAGATAAAGGTTTTTGTTGTGTTTTTGCAAATTTTGTTAAACTCTCTAGATATAATATTATTACGAGTATGTTACCTAAGCATTACCTACCCACAAACTTTCCACACTAGCAGTACCTACCTACGCTTGAGAATAAGTTTGTTTTTCTTAATTTAGCTCATAGGTAACGTAGAAAAATAAATAATATTTTCGGTTACTACATGATGTTCTATGCTATATAGATATTCTAAGCTATTTCATTTAAGAGTTCCCATCATAAACTGATCGCTTTCGAGTAAATTGCGGTTAAACATAGGTTCTCGTACGCACAGACAGACAGTCTTCAAATCGAAAAAATAATAATATACCTACTTAAAAATACAGATGTAAAGTACCACTTTCTATCTTATTATGGATCTACCTATGTTTTATATATATTAGAATAAAGATCCAGTAAAAAATGTTGATGTTTTTCAATAAAAATTATTATCTAATAAGAAATTCTCAACAGGCACCGGCAGAATAGTACCATTCGAGACGGTCGGGGATCGCCCGCCCGATTTGGGCGAGATAATTACATTAATTAGCAGCAATAATTTACCTGCACAGGACGATCACCCTGTAGTTTTCGTGAACGTGGATAACTTGTGCGAGGTTCCTCTTTACGAGTTCAAAGCTTTGAGGTAATTTTATCTTTAGTTACCTAAAAGCTACCTATTTTTTATGTGATGATCCATCTCCACTTACTCTATGGTGACCTCGGTGGAGTGGCATCAGGCGAGTGCCCGGCTGTGATGCAAGAGGCAAGCGGGTTACATCCTCGCGACGGGATACATGTTTGCATGATTTGCAAATATTTGTCTGGGTCCACAACAGCAGTAGTCGCACTATTAATACCGCCGTAAGACATCAACTGTTGAACTTAGTCCAAATTTTTACAGCGAACGATCTTTTGCGACTTGAACCCATCAGATCCCAGCAACCCTTATTTCTGTCTTCCAGCAATCTTTGTATACTGCGCTTTTTGGTGCTTGGTTTTTACTCCAGGACTTTTCTGTCTTGATTTTTCTACGTCTTTCTGCCATATAAAATCAATGGTTAGACTGGCGTCTTGAGGCACTGAGCCTTAATTTCTCTAATCATTTTGGATCTGCGTTACTTGGTTATTTCTACTATACCTACTAACACGGTCTTATTTATTTCCATAAAGAGATAAGTCGGTACATAATGGACTCAATAATTCTGTAGTTTATGGCTTATTCACTAAGTTTGAGAATAAATTAGCAACTTTCCTGTTTGGCTCTGATTATAATGGCCGGCCAAGCTGATCGGAATGATAACCAGTGAAATCGTTAGTTTATTCGGTCATTGTGGTTGCTTATACTCGTCGTTTTGTGTTCCTGATGCCTTACTAAATAAAAAATCTATTTTTCTCTCCTAGCAAATTAATATATACCACTAATGGCCGCTCTTGGCGAAGAGTCAAATTGTGCAGCAGATTTTTCCTATTTTTCCTTCATTGTGTATGGTTTCAGTCTTGGTTATAAATTAATGACGGCTATTGTAACAGTTTTTATATTATAGCCGATACATTTAAACTCCACAAAACACATTTAAATTATGTTGCAGAATAACACAGCTGTACACAAGGTGGAAAATCGGCGAGGAAGAGCACAACTCCCAGCCGCAAGCCCTGAAGTCGAAAAAAGATTTATGTTTCAATGATCATCATGCCATACCACTGCCTTACGAGCTGGTGTCAAAAGTAATGGCTGGCTTCTATGATGACTGCTATGAGATTCAAGTAAGTACCTTATATTAAACTGCCTATTATTATTGACTATCCTCCGTATTCAGGAACGACACTGTGAGAGCACGCACCCACAGTGCACGAAATCTTTTTTCATAAACATCACTTTATGTGTTGAGCGACACTATGGCGCACACTACCGTATGTCTCTAGAGCTCGACTTTGTCTAGTCACACTATGCAGTGTCGCACAACACTTAAAGTAATATTTATGGAAAAAGATTTCGTGCACTGTGGGTGCGTGTTCTCACAGTGTCGTTCCTGAATACGAGGGTAATACGAGTAGATCCGCCCTGCCCACATAGGAAAACTGTCCTTATAGTTCGAAATTAATTCAAACAAACATATAGATGAAACGCGGCGCTTATATATGTTGTCTATTTTCATAGCTTCGTGGAATCAGACTGCCTCCACCGATTCCGACTCCAATTCTCTTTGGATACCAAAAAGGTGATCGTCAATTTGATTACTGCTTGCCAAAAACGAGTAATTATGAACTGGACTTCCTTATAGCAGTTACCAAAATACATGCAAAAAAGCTAGCTAAAGCAATGAACTCGTTTCTTAGAGGGGAATACCCGTTATATCCACCAATGACAGCGGTCAAGAGCTTAGAACGCGAAGGTGTTTGCACTAACGATATCAATGCTATAAGAGTTCCGGTCGAACCCGAATTGATAGTCAAGCACGACGTGGTGTTACTGGCTCAGATGACTCTGGAAGTTTCTATTGGATTAATCGGTTGCAAGTCACAGCAACAAAGTCAATGTTTCTCTCGGATGTACTGTCTTATCAGCGACTCAAACGCAATCACATCAATACTTAGATACATAACAACTATCAATGAAGACATCTTAGAAACTGAGAAGAGAGGCGATTCGCTCACTGGATTTGCTTTAGATACGGGCGATATTGTCATTTTATTCGTGGAAGGGCCGAAGGATGGCCATATATTGCACGTTTGGGATATGACTGAGGACTTCTATCCGACTGTGAAGCCTGTGTTTTCTTGCTCTGCTCGTTATTCTTCGAGGATTTATCCTGGCAAGTATCTTTACGGAACTTCGTTTGTTCGTCAGGTTTTCTCACTCTGTAGGCATCGCGTTAATACCCTTATAACGTTTTGTTTACGAAAGAGTATATAAAAAAATATTTTTGTGTTGAAAATAAAAGCAGTGTTTGAGCATAATCAATCATGAAAATGAAAGTTTGTACATACAACTCCATCATAACCCTTTCCTAAAAATCACGCCCACGGCACCACAGCTCAGTTGGGTGGTAGCTCAGCTTTTCGGTCGAAACATCACCGATTCTACCTATTTTACAGAAACAAAAAGAATATAAGTACCAGCTATTGTATGTTCCATAGTGTGTGAAATTTCCAGTAATATTATTTTATATTCAAAACCATTATTTTACCATTATTTTTTATTTCAAAGCCATGTAGTCTAAATAGTCTGCCCTTTTAATGAAGGTACCTAGGCTATTTTTTGGTTTATGCCACAGAATTGCTATCAGCAGCAGCGCCGTTCAGCATAATGAAGATGTGTGTGCCTTTAGGGGTGCTTTTAGCTTGTCCTTCGGTTTATGCACGTCCAGCTTTACCATTGCCTACTAGAGCTGTAAGTTATTATTTAGCTTCCATAGAGATAGAATGTTAATATACAAACCACTAAATCGGAGATCATGTACACACAAAGTTCGCTAACTTGAGATATAAAAAAGTTAATTCATTCCCCGTAATTTACCCGGCAACCATACCTTCAAACTTGGACACAGCACCTATATCTGCTGCTTGGCGGCAGATATAGGTACCGTGGTAGTATGAGTACTTCCCCAAATGAACCACTTCACAAGGAACTTTACTAGATTCCTCTACTATGATTCCGTGGTTCTACATTTTATTTGAAAGCCATTTCAACATAATAATATAGCCATTCCACTAATGAAACATTCCTAGCCGTTCTAGAAATATAAGAGCCAATACTATACCAATTGAACTTTCAGGCAGTGCTGAAGATTGGGCGTCTCATTGCCAGTAAGTTCCAGTTTTCCCCTTCACGATGTGAGATGCCGACTGGCTCCGAACTAAAAAGCTTTATGTTGGAACTGTGTGTCGCTCCACGACCTATACCCGGGTTTATTACTAAGAATCCTATGAAGGGAACAGGTTAGAAAATCACGGCAATTTTCAGCTATTAACAGATTCCTTGAATTTTAACTTGTTAGTGTTCTTAAGCGGCGATGGGCTTGCAACCTGTCTCGTATGGAAAGCTAACTACTGCAAAATGTGGGCATGTGCCAAATATAATGTTTGGACGTACCTCTGACTACCCCCACTATACATCTTTAAAGCATCTAAGAGTCTAGAGATCTGAGAGGATGTCTACCGTACTAGGATACCGTAAATGTTTTTGTAAGCAAGTCATAAAAACATTTCTATTATTTCATTTTGAATGAAATCTTAGTAGAGTAACTGACATTGGCATTTTATTCGTTTCAGCGCACAACTTAAAAGATCAACCACGTCCGAGTACATCAGAGCATAATCAAAGCGTTTTAAGAATAAATTGGGATAAATAATGGCTGAAGCAAAATTGATATAATAGGCATTTTCGATGCTTTCGCATTTTTATTTCTTAAAAGAATAATTACATTTTGCAAGTATCTCACTCCTTTGAAGATATTTCTTGATGTCAACAATATTTAACAAGACTGAAAACCCAACCCAAGGAAATAATATTATAATACGCATTATGGCATTATTGTGTAAACCAACACTGATGGTGAGTACGTTTAATAACTTCTAGGGTTCCGTACCCAAAGGGTAAAAACGGGACCCTATTACTAAGACTTCGCTGTCCGTCTGTCTGTCACAGAGCTGTATCTCATGAATCGTGATAGCTAGACGATTGAAATTTTCACACATGATGTATTTCTGTTGCTGCTATAACAACAAATACTAAAAACAAAATAAAATAAATATTTAAGTGGAGCTCCCATACAAAAAACGTGTTTTTTTTTTGCCGTTTTTTATAAATAATGGTACGGAGCCCTTCGTGCTCGAGTCCGACTTGCACTTGGCCGGTTTTTTAAAACATCTAACACAGTTCATTTTGAATCGTGTTACACATACAAAACAACATTATTGGGAATCTACAGGAGTTCAGACCCCTAAGTCAAAAATTAAAATATTTTGAATTTCCCCACGGAAGGGACAAAACTGTTAATATACAAATATTAGCATAAAACTAATAACCAAAAACTAATCATAACTTTGCGGAAGCTTTCAAAGTAAAACTTTTTTTTTCAATTTCATAGAGTACCTACTTAAACAATATTGTTACTCTGTGTTGACTTCAGACTTCAGCTTCAGAATTTTTAACATAAACAAAACTGTGTTACGACTGGTGGGAAAACGGAAAACTTTTAGGAACAAAAAGGCCACATAAAATGCCTAAGTTTAGTTACTTTTCCAAAAATCTCCTACACGAGCAATTGATTTGCTCCATTTAAGGCGATACTTGAAATTTTTGACTTTTTGTATGGGCTGAATCTACCAGGATAAGACGGAAAATGTGATAAAACTGCATTATCTTTAAAACCATCAAATTTAAAAAGAAACCGTCTGTAATTTACTTAGCTAGTATGATTATCTAACAAATTATATAAAAATGAACTGTGTGTTTGATTAAAAACGAAACTAGGGTTTTTGAAGAGCCAACTTTGGAAAATAAATCTATCGAGAAAAGTTTCACCAATCGTGTTTCCGTCTGTAATTTATCTAGATTAAATCCTGAAGTTATCTTTGTCGTAAAAAACAAAACTATATGTTTTGCGGTTAATGAGAAAAAACGATTCTGCATTCTTCAAAAACATTTATTACTCCTCATAAGACAACGAGCTATTTTGACGCCATGCCTGCCAAGTTTACCCAAACGATTTTAGTACCTACGTATCTACATTACATACATACACAGTACATGTCACACAGCTCACAGCTCAGTTGGTAGTAACTCTGCCCTTTCCGCTGTAGGTTGTGGGTTCGATTCCTACCCAGGACAAACATTTCGTGTGATGAACATAGATGTTTGATTTGTGTCTGGGTGTCATAATGTATCATATGTATGTATTTACAAAAAAAAGTATATAAATATTCTATCAGTTATCTAGTTCCCAGTACAAGCTTTGCTTAGTTTGGGGTCAGATGGCGATGTGTGAAATGTCCACAAATATTTTTTTTTATATTGAGGTTTTACAACTTTGTGGCTTAATAAACAGACTCGATGATATTATTGTCAATCCGAATAGCAGAAAATGTGATGAAATCTAATTTAAAATACTTGTATCGACAAATAAGATTTATCTACGAGAAATAGCTACTTGACAGAATTTTCGCATAAGTACCCCAGTGCCTCGATTAAGACTTCTCGTACAATACCAACATTCAATTCCTAATTGAGATACAAACCCTTTGGAAATAACCACCAAGATAAGCTACAAACACAAAAATATATTTCTGGGGTCAGTCGACTTCAAAGTAAAATTTCCCTCCGGATCTACCCCTGAGACTAAACTAAAATATAATTAGGCTTTTCAGTTCAATAACTTTCCACTCGCCGCACATTGGAACGCGTCGTTCAAATTTCACTCACCATCACCCTACAAACTCAAAATAAACTTATAACAACAAGGTTAGAACTTATAAAGCTAGTTCAAATGTTACTATCGCGTGTATAAGTGTTTCCTACTCTGCGTACCTATGTTATTCGTGTAAGTTGTTTAACTAACAGGTAGTTTACTGTAACTTCACCTGAACTTACTGTGTGGTTAGAAGGCTTTTCGGTTGTGTAATTAGAATTGGTAGATTGTGTCTAAAAAGTCGGATAACAAAATTATATACTTTTTGGTGACCGAATGCTGTATAACGTAACAGATAAATAAATACCTATTACGACAATAATCTATACATATAAAATCTAGCTATTTTAGGCATAATTGATTGTGTATTTATCAATCTTTATAGATGTATTTTCTCATTAAACTTAGGAAAAAGATGTAAAAAATACAGAGGTAACTAATCTAAGAAGGCCTAGACCTAGTCAGATGCCTACTAAGCGTCGTCGCCAACCTGTATGCGAGAAAGTTTTGATTGAAAGAGTTGAAAAAGAAACCGATGATAAAATATGGGACGCTCAAGCGGGATTTCGAAAAGATATGGGATGTATGTATGTATGGTACGGGTCAAATCTTTAGACTTTCTTTACGAGAGTTGGGAAGCGTCAGAACTAAAAAAAAAACCCACAAAAATATTTCTAACACAAGTCGACGATATTAGTTTTTTAAGTTATGAAGGAACCAAGGGCATGTTTTGACGTCTGGATGCAATGCTAAACGGTTGTTCAAAGTTTTTACAGATAAGCGTATTCAAAATGAAAAGTGTGTTAAGACTTGGCAGTCTTTGTATAAGGGTACGTTTCCACTGATGCGGAATTGGGCGGAGTGGAGCGGAGCGTACCGTGAATTAACTTATCAAAATGCTCGAAATTTTTGGGGCAACTATTTCGAGCACTGTTATTGGTCAATTCACGGTCCGCTCCGCTCTACTCCGCCCAGCTCACACAGGAAAATCGCCCTTAGTCGTTAGTAGGGTAAAAAAGAAAAGTCAGATTTATGAAGTTCGGCCGTGAATAAATCTAAAAGTCGGACATGTTGCTACTCTGCTCGTCAATGAAGCTCGATCGTAAGCACCTGAAGTTTAACTTGAAGTTTAACCCTGGTAGTTAAACTTTCCAATTTCCAGTTTACTCGTACCTACCTATTAAATACTTAGGTACATATTTTTCATGTCACGTTACGTTAGGCATATACCTACCTACTCGTATTTATTTGATAAAATGTTATCAGCTCCGTAGCTCCGGATTAGATTAGTTTAAGTAGATCTACTTTGTGTTCGTGATTTACTGAAAGCTCATTACAAAAAATACTCTATGCATTTTTCGCAAATGAAGTAAATTAAATCACTGCTGATCACAATGTAATAACATAAGTAAGATGTCGCTCGTCGTATTTAATATAGCTATAAATTATTTTTGCTATAAAAATGGAGAACGCAATAAAATCTGTCGTCATAAGTAATGCCGTCGTGTTTTAGGCTTATCTACTAACGATGACAGAATATTCGCGACTTGAAATTGGTAAGATGGCAAGGATAAATTTATCGTTTCGCACTGGAAGATGGCAATTTTCACGCATTGTGAACTCAATATATTCTAAGAAATGTATTTAGCGTATGTAATGCTCTTTACAAAAAGTAGATTGGTTCATGTGCTAGTATTAGTTAAGTTTGTTTTTTTGAAAATATATTGTGATCTAGTGAAAATGTACCTAAACACAGACAGTATACAGACCTACTATTACCTATCGTTAGGTCATGGTTAACACATAACCATAATTGACTGGCCTCACAGCTCAGTTGGTAGTAGCTCTGCCTCCTCTGCTGTAGGTTGTTGGTTCGATTCCCACCAAGGACAAATATTGGTGTGTTATGGCAAATAGATGTTTGTTCTGTGTCTGGGTGTTATTATTATGATATTATAAATTTGAATAATTGGAAAGGTTAAGTTCGATCAGACAACGGAAATAGTTAGATAATGCACTATACAAGCAAATAGGTAAACAATGAAAGTTTTTTTTTGCAACTTTTAAAATAATAGGGCTTGGTGGTGATAGCAAACGTCTACAATGATCAATTTGAGTTTTTTGAACTAGATTTATGAGTGGAATAGCGATAGCACGGTAGCGTTTCTCGACCGTTCAATTCCGAACATCATTTGTCAATGTCCTCGCCTTATCTCATCCGAATGAATTCTGGCAAGTGCCTGAAAGGCCGCATTCACAAAAAATCCTCTTTTCACTTGTCTGTCAACTGGTTTCATTGGTAAAGCAGGTAATCGGTGCAGATCTAGAGTTCGAGCTCATCGGCCTATGTCTGTTAGAACAGCTAAAACCAATGAGCCTAAGAATCTCTCTTCATCATAACAGTCACTACGAGGATAGCAAGAAAGAGGCAATAGTACGGCGTGAAAATAAATATCTGCTTCGACAAAGCAAACTAGTTGAAAAACTTGTTGTTTAAATATTTTATTTATTACCTATACGAGTATGTAAGTACACTGCCTGGTCGCTGGTAACCTGCTTTCTGCGTACCTAATGCCTCTATTCCTTCATGACAAACAGTTTATGGCAGATCTAAAGATTCACTGGCAGCGTGTTTATGATCTCCTAAACATATTTTTATGTAACAAACTGTGTGGTCGAACATATTGACGGAATAACATCGTTCGATAAATTGCCTCCGTTTTCTTTAGGGCATCTAATGCAATCTAATTGAGTTAGTGATATGCGCACATGATATGTGCTGATTGAGTTATTGATAAGCGCACATGAACATGTTGGGTGATTCTCGTAAATAAGAAAAATGCAAAGGCATGGGAAATCTGAAAAGGAATGATAAGGAAAAACCCTTTTCGTACGTTGGTGGAAATGATGTGGCAAACTGAAATGCGAGCAACTCTTTGTAAGCCGCTTAGTAGTTACCTACCTACGGCGTGACGCGAATTCAAAGTGGCGGATATTATCACCGGGAATTAATTTTGCCGTGATTTTCCATAGAGGCGCGGTTTGACTGCCTTTTCTGAAATAAAAGTTACGCCGTTACAGTTCTGTTGATGCAACTGAGGCTGATCTTTGCACCGTCAAGACAAGATGCTAAAAGGCAAATTGTTTTTCATAAACTTATTGCACAGAAAAAAACATCCTACTTCAGTTAGTAGGGTACCTACAGCTCGTGGACGAGAGAGAAAATCAGACAAACTTCGGTTTTGTACAGCATAATTTTACATCGCATTTCACATATTCTTCGGCTGGATTCACGATTTACTATAGTGGCTCAACGCATTCACAGCCGAACAGATTTAGCTGTGGGTTTTTGTTGTGCCCCAGTAACAAAACACTACAATAGGCAGCTTAAAATATTAAGTAGCAGGGAAAACCTTACGGCTATTAAGGGCAAATAAAAGGTTTGCTATAACAAAGGTAATAGATATAAAATGAGAGTAACAACCGTAATTCGCCTACTGCTTAGCGACTGGGATAATAAAGTTTATGAACACTCCTGTTACGTTTAACGTGTGGTTTTTACGTGGGGATTACATAACACGCCTACTTAGTTAGGGTTCAGTATGCATTGTATTTGCAACAAAAAATAACTGGGAACTAGGTTGGAGTTTAATATTAGAGTGCTTAGGCAGGCAGGCGGTTGTAAAGTACACCAAGACAAAACCATTTTTACAACATGTTTTTTCTATATGTTGTGCCGAACCCACACGGAATGGGATAAGAACTAGAAGAATATGCAGTGCTTACCGCACTTAAGGAAAATCACTAAGATTTTATATGAATGATATCGTTGTGGGTTCAAATCTTTGGTCTCATGAATATTTGAAGAAATATAAAAGAAAAATAAATTTGACAACTAGTGGGATTTGAACCCTCATCTTTGCATAGAATGAATAAATTTCAACAGTCTCATAGTCTTGACCCCACACTAGAATTATCTGTGTCGTGGATCTAACTATCATGGCCATAATACCTAGACCCGGTACCATTATCTGCAGATCATGCAATTTGTTCCGTTGCGGCACTCGCCCTTCACGCCACCGAAGTCGTCTATAATAATTATTGCGTTTCATATTAGGTACTTTGGTTTGGATGGTCCTGTATTAGGTCAATGATTATCCTCGCGACCAATCCTGGAAGAATCAGGCAACAAAACATGGCTTGGCTACAAGCTTTAACTTAACTTACCTTGTTAGTTAGTTTGTAGATAGATCTTGAAACACAAGATAAAGTAGGTCGTTACTAAAACTTTCTAACTACCTATACAAGGAATATTTCAAGAACCCAAGGTCTACCCTTCTTGGTGGAGCATTAGGGTATGAGTAGCGTAGGAAGGTAGGTAGAGGAAATATTTCGCGCGCAGTTTGTTATGGAACAAAATGGGGTCAAGTTCCATATGGGACTGAACCAGCTTTTATTCCCGCGAACTCTTTGTGATGTAGGCACGGTGCCAACTGCATTGAACTGATGCCCTATTCTGTAAGAATTTTCAGGTGATGTCTATTAGGTATGCGAAATAATTAAGCCGTAACTATGCAATGAAAGGCAATTATTTATAGCACATAATCGACATTAGCCTTATTTTCAAGCAACGAAAAAAGTAGGTTCCCAAGTCGACGCGTATTATATATTTTTTTTTGTTGCTTTTTCAAAATTTACGAATACATAATCGTCTCTTGACTTTTCTATTGGTTGAAACATTTTCGTCGGTTTTGTTTTTAGTTTTTAAAACGTGATTATTAAGACTTGAATTCGGCTTTAACTGTCAAAAGAGAATGGAATTTTGGCAGGTTAAGCCGATTACCATTACCAGTGGACTTGCGCAATAGGGCTGCAGGTTATGAAAACAGAAAGTAAAAATTCCTTTGAAAAAAATATTTTTTATTTGCTCTTTCAACTTTAGATTATATACACTGCTGACGTACCTACCCATACCTACCAACTATATTTAGAAAAACTGAACTCTCGGAGCAGATCTTCAAAATCATGTCAACAACGCGACCAGCTCCTCGGTTACGAAAGTTTTGTTGCAATCAGTTTCTATTTGAAATCGGTAAACTATCAATAGACCATCATTTTCAAAATCAGTTTTAGTTTTGTAATCAAACTTTATTAGCAACTGCATCTAATCGAATGATAGTCATAATGCCACCATATAATTTAATTTCAAATAGAAACTGAATGCGATTGGCCGCAATAACAACGAAACTTACATAGGGTAATATACCCGGTTGTGGTGCCTACCCCGGTTTAGGTCACTTTCAATTTTGGCAGTCAATAACAAAGCATAGGAAACAAACTTGATTAAAATGTATAGTTAACACAATTATTTGTCTATTATATGGTCCGTTTTGATCAGTGACAGTTGTGGTGCGTTATATCTCTAGACTTGATTAACCATAACTAAATATTTTACGTTTTGTCTATTTAAATATGAATAATTAATTAATAAATATCGCCTGTTACAAAACCTTTGCTTAACCTAAGAGATAGATAAATACTCTATTCTATGTTGTTTAAAAATCGTCATTTTAATAAAAAAATTTAATATAAACCTTTTATTTGAAAATTAAAATGTTGTTAAAATGCCCACAACCAGCGCTCTCTCCCTAGAACAATCACGTGCTTACGCTGTGGATCACGTGAACTAACCACGGCCAGTTCTAGTTAGTTTTGTGGTAGGTAATACCTCATATTCACAACTTGCACGGTGAAATGTCGGTAAGCAATTTGCGCAAGTTGTTGTGTGCACTCTCGTTCTCTACGGTCAGATCCCGGGATTTATGAAACGGCATGTTAAAAACTACTCAATTCTAAAAGATGGAATATGTACCTTGCAACCGGGTACTCAGAGTTGATTTTACTTTGGCTAGGGCAATAGTTATATTTCGCAGGCAATATAGCGAGAAGCTGAGTAACAGTCGGACTGCTTGGATGTATGCTTGGCGAAATCTGTTATTGGGAACGCATATAGGTAATAGCTACTACATTATTCTAAGTAGGTCGTTAAATTCAATGTTTTCTTAGGACCAATGCGCCTGATACGTGGCGATATCGTTTATTTTAACGATAAACGCAATAAGCGTTACGACTGTTAGGTTACCTAAGTAAGTAAGTATGGTATTATTGTATTACTAAGCTTCCGCTGACTTTGGGGTAATTTGTTAAAAAGCCTTTTATTAATGATATTGCGGCGACGGGTTAACAACATATCGCGTAAATATGTGTAATGGGAATAAATGTAATGTTTAGTCGTGCCTTCAACTACCCCTATTAGACGTCTTCAACGATCTGAGCGCCTGGAGATCAGAGATGATGTCTACCGTACTTGGGTACCGTACTTTAACAGTCGTGAAGGTGATAAGATTTCACACTTTTTTTGTTCTTGGTGACAAAATCGATATCTATAAGAAATTTGTTTAAATTGGTTCAGCGCGATTCAAGAACAAAATTATATAAACAAAAAAAATTGTGTGTGTCAGCTCCGACGCACGACTGGAGTTTACCAGATCGTGCGTAGAGCGTACCCCCACTATAAGATGTTTTGCCATCAGTAAGAGTGAGAGAAAGCATTATAAAGTATAGGCAAAGTAAGGGTACACACTACCCACGATCTAGCTGCACTGCTCGCACCAAATTAGAAAGTTGCGCACCAAAAACGTAACGAGGTCATGCGTTCAGTAGATTTTACTACTCACATTTTTTTCATACCGGGCGCCTTATATCAAAAACCTATTCTTAATGAGTAAACTCAAAAAAAAAATAGGATCACGACTGTAACAGTAATCCCCAAGTACGGTAGACATGCTCTCAGATCTCCAGACGCTTAGATACTTTGAAGATGTCTTGTGGGGGTAGTCAGAGGCACGTCCAAACATTATATTTGGCAGATGCCCACATTTTGCATTCCATACGTAACAGGTTGGAAGTCCATCGCCGCTTATAAGAATACTAACTGGTTTCCTCACGATGTTTTTAGAACAGAAAATCCATTGATGCACGCCGGGATTCGAACCCACGAACTTCAGATTGAAAGTCGAGGTATCTCCCACTCGGCCACTCACTGCACTGCTTCACTGCTATACAGACTGCTATTATCTAATACAGAGTTACCAACAGATAACCAGTGATATGGCACTGAACAGTAATAATAATAAATGCTCCTCGCCTGCCCCCAATAACAATTAATTATACCTTTGCGTAACTTTTATACAGCCCAACCTGTAAACTTCAAGAACTGTGACATTGAGTTCGTAATGAAGATTGAAGAGAATCCGAATAAGTATGATTAATGTGACCCGGGTTTGTTTATTTTAATTAACGAATTCGCTTTGTAATCGCTTCCTCCAGTTTAGGTTTATTCTCAGTAATACCTACAATTGAACGCAAGCAACGCCGCATATGTTTTTATATGTATAAGAAACAAAGTTCTTAGTGCAGTTTTTCATAGCAACTTTTCCCTTCGACGAACCCGAATGCGCCAGAACAAGGGAAATGTTTTTCTACCGTATATTTATGTCAAACGACTTGACGGATTACTACAGGTATTATGAGGTGTCGTAGGATTTGAATGGCTATCATGATAGATGCCGGCTATGTATATATTTCGTAAATATGGCGTTATATTAAAAAGTGGGACATAATTTTTTTTAGATAACTATTTTTAAGTACCGAGTCGGGTTTTATGTTTTTATAACAATTTGTTTTATCTTGTGTTTAATTTAAAAATAACATTATAGGTACTTTGGTATGTATTGGTGCAACTGAACATCAGTTAGCATACAATACATTTACGATGTACCGAAACCAGCCTTGATTGACCGAGGTAGCGTGCACGCGAACACGAGCCCTCGATGTTCACTGTTCAGGCTATGCGCGGTGCGTGGCGGCCACCAGACTAAATTTATGGACGCCTGACGCCCCTACAATAGGGCTGAGGTTCGGGTCCAATTTATGTGTATAACAGGCTTAATTGCATTTGATTTCTGCGATAACTAACTTAAGGAATACGATAGAATTCGTTACTTTTGCTTCCCGCATTTTCATTTCTGAATACGTTGCTTAATTTACCCAATCGATACCAAAAATAGCACAAATAAATTGTTGGTCTATGTTGTTTTGGCTCTTGGAAGTTCCATGACTTCTATATATATTATAGTTTGATGCTGTCCAAACTAAGTCGCTCTTAACTTCTAGATATTACGACGTGTCATAAAATACACTCGTAATCCTAAATGCCATAAATACTTCGGCGCAAATCGAATTTAGTGCATCATGTGTTGTCTATCCAGTTGGTAAATAAGACCTCAATATATTAATCTGTAACACTCACTGGTGGCAATTCAGTGACTAAAATGTAGGTACCTACCTAGTATATTATGAACATTATTATTATTTTCACGTTACGAGTCTAAATTAGTGTAGGTACCTAGATCTTAGGGTGACAGTCTTTAAGTTAGTATGTCTAGTCAGTAGTCAATTTTATTTTGCGAATCGCTCTAGTCTAGTAACAACATACTTATTAGGTACTTATTTTCATCATTGCTTTTAAAGACAAAGGTCACAGCAGGCTTAAGATTATACTCTCAAATGGCAGCCTCAAAGCTCGGTTATGAAAAAGGCCTTAAACTCTCATAATATCGTTTGTCTTTAAGAAGGAAAAATAACATAAGTGCTCTTAAAATATGCGGGTCACGTCCTTTACAGAACAGGTTAAGGTTTGATAACTAAATCAAATTTATTCCTCAGTCCTCCGCGTAAGTACTTGAAAATTTTCTCGTCTCAAGTTTGCGTTAACTTTTAACAAGATATAAAATTCCATGTAACCCCGCGTAAGTAACAACGTTTCCTGACAATCTTGCAGCGGAGATAAGAAACTTGAAAACAAATTGTGAGAAAACAGACAAACATCACAGATATCAGAATGAGCATAAACAATATTGTTCTCTGAAACTTTCCTTATAAAGGGAACGATTATTATTAGTTCCAGTTCGGTGACTTCTCCGTAGGGATTACTTGTGTCTGTTATTTTATTATCCAAATCTGGTCATTACTTACCTAAATTATTGTTCGTAAACTTAATTTTAGTTAGGTATTATTTATTTCTTAGCTTGAACTTTCCATTTGTGCGTAATTGAAAATGATTAACCATGCCTTTTAATAATTTCGTTTAAAAAAAAACGAGGAAAATGTTAGAGATATTAGCGTTTTAAGTTTTACTAGCGACCCGCCCCGGCTTCGCACGGGTAGCATGTTATTATACATATAAACCTTCCTCCTGAATCACTCTATCTATTAAAAAAAACCGCATCAAAATCCGTTGTGTAGTTTTAAAGATATAAGCAAACATACATACAGACATACAGACGCGGGAAGCGGAAAGCGACTTTGCTTTATACTATGTAGTGATGAAGGAACTATTAGGATTACCAACTTTAGATTATTCTCTACACAACAGAACAAAAAACATCTAAATCGGATCTCCAAGTAAAAAATATGCGCACACAAAAAAAAAGTATGTACATTGTACACGTCGAATTGAAAACATCCTTTTTTCATCGGTTGGAAAAATGCAAAGCACTTTAATGCACAAACTGCGGCTCAAGTCAACTTTTAACTCGGCGTTATTTATTATAACACTCGCAGTCAACTCGGTTCTCTCATGGATTCCTTCCATAACTTAGCATCATAAAATGCTGAAAAATGTTGCGGGTTTCTAGCGGGAACCTTTAAATATTCCGCGTCACCCACGGGTAAAAAAATACATGAAAATACTTTATTGCCAGAAACCTTAATAAACTCGTTAGCTATTCCGCTACGGCACGTCACATTAATTCAAGTCACGGTGTAATTTCAGTGTTGCGTTCTCATAGGCTTACCACGGAAACTCGTTGGTGTAATAACGCTCCTATACCCTATAATATGACTGGCACCGATTCAAGTGAATTGTTTTTCTCTCATTTATTTCAGTATTTGATACTGTTACCAAACATGTGCTTTTATTTAATAAATACGAATACGCGGTTGAGTTACTCACACAAAATAAAAGGAACTTTTTTCGAATAAAGTTAATAAATAAAGTGGAATAAATGTTTTGTGTAAGCGAGGTCTAGACGTTCAATGATTCAATATTATCATGGAAGATTTTGGATTCATTGAACCTTTTTCATTGACTCATTGCCTTAATTTTTTAATTGTGTGTGATTCTGATTAATATTGAAATAATTTAAAAATTAAAATTGTATCGCCGTGAACGATCTAATATCTATGTATCTATTATCAATAGACATAAAAGATTAAATTATATAATTGAGAATTTAGATGAGAATTACTGTGTAGATCTAGGCCGCCCCGTTTTTTTGACCCTACCAATATAATGAATTCGAAAATTAGTGACGATGTTCGAATGTTTGGTGAACCGTTATAGATGAAACTTGGAGCATTTACGACCTGGAATTAATTTTCATTCGTGTACCACGCGAGCAACGTTGCGTGCGGAAGCTAATGACCAATAAAATGTGGAGTGAGTTCCTCGTGAGCATAGCACTATGATAGAGGTAGAATGTCAACAAGCAGTGTGTTCCAAACGATTACACGCAACGTCCGTAAAGTGGTTAAACGCAGGGCATGGCCGTCACTATTTGTTGCAGTTATTCGTTTGATGAAAGTAAGACAAAATACTTCAAGTATTCAAAAGTTTGTTAGCAATGCAAACACTATAAACATAATTACGAGTGTAGAATTAAAATAAATCATCTATATATATAAAAATCAATTGCTGTTCGTTAGTCTCGCTAAAACTCGAGAACGGCTGAACGGATTTATCTTATCTTTGTCTTGAAATGTTCGTGGAGGTCTAGGGAAGGTTTCAAAGGTGAGAAAAATTCGAATAATTGCCGGGAAAACCCTAAAAACAGCCCTTTTCTTTTTCCCATACAAAAGTTTTCTAACTAAAACGTAGACTCAATTTGAGCTTTATTAGGTTTGATAATATGGTTACGGGAACGGGAACGGGAACTTAAGACAACATTTGTTAATTCTAAAGCGATACGATGTTCGCGGGGTCAGCTTGTTTTAAATAGAAACTAGCTGACCCGTGCCCGCTTCGCTGGGGGACAGATAGTTTTACGACTTCATATTAGAAATCTCAAAATTATCAGTGGTTCTCTAATATATTAAGCATGTTATTATACATATAAACCTTCCTCCTGAATCACTCAATCTATTAAAAAAAACCGCATCAAAATCCGTTGTGTACTTTTAAATATATAAGCATACATACAGACATACATACAGACGCGGGAAGCGGGAAGCGACTTTGCTTTATACTATTTTTAAATAGAAATACGGCTTATAACCACGGTATTCGCCAATGTACCGGTCGCGGGCGATGCTCGTGATAAAGAGCATCTGACTAAATTGTCTCGAAACGTCAGCAATATAAGATAAAACGTGATAATTGCCAGTATTTTGAATAGAATTCTAAATATTACAAATACTTATATTAGAATTTTTTTAATAGATAGATAAACTGCAATCAAAATCTCAAGAATCGTTTTAATATTCTATATTAGCCGTGTTTCATACTGTTTATTTATCATCTTATTTTATCTTAATAATATTATAAATTCGAAAGTTTATGAGGAAGGAGGAAGTATGTTTATTTATGGCTCAATCAAACCCAAACGACTGAACAGACTTGTATAAAACTTGGAATTTTAATTATATAGCTTAGGTCCTGAATTAGAATATAATAAGATACTTTTATACAGGTACCATGAAAGCGAAGCCGCGGGCGGTAGCTGGTATGACATAATTGGATCTGAAAAAATTCTTTGAGAAGTGGAAAAAAGTGTGCAATATTTTGATGCCGGCAGTGGTGGCGTTGAAACCTTATTAACTGCAATGCAGCCCGCAGCGCTGTAATTAGAATAATCCTAGCTTTTGCACTTTTTACCGAGGTCAAACCTTGATTGGGCGAGGTAAATAAGCATTTTTCAGAATTATGACTGTTATTGGTCTTCTTGCCTATAACGTAAAGTTATTTTCAAACAGACTTCAACTCCCTCTGGAATTTCGGGAATTCCTTCCTTAGAGCACACTTACACATCAAAAAGAATACACTTTCAAGTTTCAGCAAGAGTTTTACAATAAAACATTACGGGCATGGTACCTACAAGTATTTACTATTGACAGCAAAAATATTCGTATGTCTGGTGTTGTGTAAATTGGTGTAAATTTTGGTAAAAATCTTTAACTTCGTTGCAAAATTTAAAAAATATTAATAACTTTATTCACATATCGCACAAATTAATACAACAAATTTTTTTTCCGAAATAAAATAAAAAACTTTTCAATTTCACAGTAAGTATGATGAAATTTCGCCTGCCTCCGAAAAAACAAAGTGGCACAACATCAACATTTCAATTCCGTTACATCGCTACATCCAGTTCAATTTGCATGCGAAGTAGGAGCTCCATCAGGCGACCCGATGCCCCACTGACGCTTGGTCTATTCACGGATTCATTCCAGTCGGCGCATTGTACTCTAGGGATCGATGTTCGAAACAGGACCGCGGGCGTACGAGCAAGTACTATTGGCGACGAGGTCTCAATCAGCGGCATACCCACCAGCACTAGTTAGAACAATCCCCTGAACAACTCATTGATGTTTTAAACAGTCAAATTAGTCTCAATTGCAATTAATTGAGTGGCAAGCATGTTTCAATGTGAATAAAACTACCAGTGTATACCTTACTAAAAAACAAAACGACGTATTTTAGAAAGGGTTTGTTGTCCCTGAAAAGTTATAAAAACAGAATAATGATCAAAAAAGTAACAGCTGTATGATTATTGGATACTTAATACATGAAACTCGTGCTAAGGACAATCTTTATACTAACAATACGAAATCGCCTTCGTGCTTTCAATTTAAACTTTGATAGAGCATGGATGGTTGGTTCGGAAAAGTTGTAGGTATAAAAAAGATTAGTTTGTAGTTAGTTGTCCAGTGATTCTACTGCATAGTTTTTCAAAGTTGGACGTTGTTGTTTTTATTCATTTCATGAATGATTTTGTGAAAAATGTTTATAAATGAAGTGGGATTTTTCGCCTAGTAAAATCCCATCTATACTTCAACACGTATAGACCTGTTAAAGTATAGACTTTCCATATTCATATTTATAACATTGCAATTTGCAATTTGTTACAATTCGTCTATACGTATTTCGCAATAGTTTTTTTCAAATCTCAAAAATAATTTTATCCGTTTTTACAAATATCGAAGTTGCCGAATTTTTTATTAAAGAAAAGACTATACCTTTCCGGAAAATTTGAGATAGGTATAAAAAATAATGGCATCTACCCGTTAAAATTACCTTGTATAAATAATTATGTTGTAGATTTCCTTCATATAACGTTTACTTTTAGATACTTCTTGTATTAACCCAACAACAAAGTAGTTTACTTTGACGTGAAATGAGCTTTCGCCCGTGTTTACAAGCAAACATCGGTACCATACGTCTTCTAAAAAATAAGTTAATAAGAGTCGAAAGTTCGTTTATCGTACTCGGGTACAGTGAATTACATTGTTGTAACATACTCGTACGTATATTGTGTTGGTTATTTTCGTAGCACATTTGCTACATGCTTTCGTAGCACTGATCTAATTATGTGATAATTTTTGACGTGAAAGAAAATGAAGTGTATTTGCATCAAACGATATTATTTTGAACATTGCTATCAGATAACTTACAATATTTTACAAAAGGGCTACTATTAAATATGTTTTTCATGAATTTGTCAAAACCAATAAAGGCACATTATATACATAGCTACACTAATATTAAAAACTAACTCGTAGATTACGAACACATTAAATAGTATGAAAATAAACCTTTCGCCGAACTCTCACATTAAGTGCTTATAAAACATTCTCAAATACAAAAAATAAAAAAGAGCATTTATAGTTGAACTATGAATCAGTTTAATCGTTTAATGTATTCTAGCACTGCCTTGTGAATATTAAAGTAATTAACGCGACGCCCCTATGTAACCTAGTGATTATTATCTTAATTTCACTATTATCTGGTGTTTCTAGGTGTGCCTTCTAGGTTATGCAGATATGCAGTTTATTTAAGTCATAAACAAGCTATGAAGATAGTCTGCCAAAAGCATTTTGTGTCTTTTAGCCAGTATATTCGTCATATAAAACTTATAATAACATCTCATATTGACTTGGCTTAGCACGATATCATTGCCTGGGGTAATATTTTGTTTACTCCCTATCTATCCCATTAGCTGCCGGATTTTCCTTCAGACAACGAAAGGTTATTGCCGAGGTTTATTTTCCTTAGTTACGTGTCAAAAAAGGGTTTTTATAAAAAAATACAAACCATTATTCAAGTAACTTCTGCAGAAAATTTATCTTGAACTGATAAAAATATAAAAGAAGCAAATCTCTTATTGAGGGAAGTAAATAGAAGCAATTGGGAAGCAAAGTTTGGATAGCATTTGAAATACGATAGGTGACGCATCATCCTGACGGTAACGAGTAAGCGGTTTAAATCATAAATGCAGCGCTAGTGGGTGTACTATTCCTAACTAATTGAACATAAAATGCACCCCGATGCCATTAAAAGCAATCGCTAGATTAAAAGGACAAATAAATTAAGCTAAATTGCGGTTCATTGGGGACATTTACAGAATCCATTACTTAGCACAAGTTATGTCATGTGTGGTATGCTGCGGCCTTTTAGTGATCGGACGGCAGTATATGGAACCGTACCTATTGTATCGTCGTAATTTGTTAGTAAGGATAATTGCAAAACCACCTAAGAATTCTGAATTATTTATGTGTACACGGAAACTATACGATAATTAGTACGTTGTTAACATTTATTACCTTCTCTGAGCATCACTATCACTACATAGTATAAAGCAAAGTCGCTTTCCGCTTCCGCGTATGTATGTATGTATGTTTGCTTATATCTTTAAAACTACACAACGGATTTTGATGCGGTTTTTTTTAATAGATAGAGTAATTCAGGAGGAAGGTTTACATGTATAATACATGCATAATATAGTAGAGAAACACTGATAATTTTAGAGGTTTCTAATGTGATGTCGTAAATAAACACATTTTTTTGCGCTTACATTGCAAATGCTGGCTGAACCCCACGAGATATATCAAAATAATGTACTACAGTATTGTACACCTTAAAAACGTCTACAAAAAAGCGCGGGCACGGGTCAGCTAGTGATCTATATAATATAAAAATAAGTCGGGTTTTCCTTCCTGACGCTATAACTCCAGAACGCACGAACCGATTTCCACGGTTTTGCATTCGTTGGAAAGGTCTCAGGCTCCGTGAGGTTTATAGCAAAGAAAATTCAGGGAAAATTTCAAGAGAAAAGCAGGAAAACAGGAAAGGGAACGGGAACGGGAACGGGAAAAAAAAATTAAAGAGAAAAGCAGGAAAACAGGAACGGGAACGGGAACGGGAACGGGAACGGGAACTTAACACAGCATTTGTTAATTCTAAAGCGATACGAAGTTCGCCGGGTCAGCTTGTTTGTTTATATAATTTTAAGTAAACGTATTGTCCTTGAAATAAGCGTCTATTTGCTTGTATCTACCAAAAATCAAGCAATCGCCAAGTCAAGCAATAAAGCTGCACGGCTGTACCATCCTTTTCTCGAAGCAGTTCAGGCCATTTTCGACCCCCTATAACTTCGTTGTGGATAAAACTAGAAGCCTGAATTTTCAGTAACCAAGCAGTCACTATATAAACACGGTATATTTCAAATTTCATTGAATTTGAACCAGTAGATTAAGAATTATAACTAGTCAAAGTTTCCTATTTTGTCACTCACTCACTCACTCACTCACTCACTCACTCACTCACTGACTGACTGACTGACTGACCGATCATCAAAAGTTTAAGGCACTTCTAGCAGACATAGAAGCTTCAAATTTGAAACACAATTAGCGTTTAGTGTGAAAATCCTAAAAAAACCTGCCAAGTGCGAGTCGGACTCGCGCACGTCGAGTTCCGTACCATTATCTATAAATCAAGTTTGTTGTATGGGAGCCCTACTTAAATATTTATTTTATTCTGTTTTTAGTATTTGTTGTTATAGCGGCAACAGAAATACATCATCTGTGAAAATTTCAACTGTCTAGCTATCATGGTTCATGAGATACAGCCCCGTGATAGACAGACGGACAGACCGACAGACCGAGAGACAGACAAACGGACAGACGTACAGATGGACAGACGGACGAACGGACAGTGGAGTATTAGTAACAGGGTTCCGTTTTTATTCTTTAGGTACGGAACCCTAAAAAGTAGGGCTCTATCTACAAAAATAAATGAGATGCCATCAAAAACATAACTTGTAAAAAAAGCCAAGTCTCGCTACGCATCTCAGTTCTTCTACCTTAAAAAGTTGTGAAATCCATGTAATACCAAGTCGGTTAATTTATTCAGTCCCTACTTTAAGGGTCCTTCTGACTTGTGTTATTACGTAATTAGCTAACCTTTACGTAATAACTTAAGACAGAAGGACCCTTAAAGTAGGGACTGAATAAATTAACCGACTTGGTATTACATGGATCTCACAACTTTTTAAGGTAGAAGAACTGAGATACGTAGCGAGACTTGGCTTTTTTTACAAGTTATGTTTTTGATGGCATTTCAATTTACTTTATTTAATTTCACGAAACTTTTTTCTCCGTCGTGATTTTTCTACATCCTTGTCGTGCGTTCGGTTCGATGTGCCTGTAGCAGATCAGTATACCTACTCAGTTTTTAATATATCATCGTAATAACCAATAAACTTCACGATGGAATCGCTTTTTATCAGGTTGCATCAAAAGCCATAAATATAGAGAATTATCCAGTTACGTCTATATTTCACGATGGGCGATAATGACCACCTGTTACTGGTATATAAAGGTACGAGTACTGTAAATAATATTTTTCTTCACAACCTCCTACCCGACTTATCTCGACGACTATATCTCAACTCAATTAGGCTTGTTTATTAAAACTGTATTCAAACGGAATGGAAATTTAGACACCTATTTATAGGTATTACTAGCTGACCCGTGCCCGCTTCGCTGTGCGTAAGACATTTCTAATACCATCGTTGACTTTTTTGTAGACGTTTTTAAGGTGTACAATACTGTAGTACATTATTTTGATATATCTCGTGGGGTTCAGCCAGCATTTGCAATGTAAGCGCAAAAAAATGTGTTTATTTACGACATCACATTAGAAACCTCTAAAATTATCAGTGTTTCTCTACTATATTATGCATGTATTATACATATAAACCTTCCTCTTGAATCACTCTGTTTATTAAAAAAAACCGCATCAAAATCCGTTGTGTAGTTTTAAAGATATAAGCAAACATACATACAGACATACATACATATTACATACAGACGCGGGAAGCGGAAAGCGACTTTGCTTTATACTATGTAGTGATGATACGAGGGGCGAAGGAGACGAGGTTCTAAGCTTGTAAGTAAATAACTCCATTCGAATAAAGTCGTATACTTTCCAATAGTTTTGACAATATTATTACTACCTAATCACGGCTTATGTTTAAATATGAAAAGAAATACCTATTGGTACAGCATTCATCATACACTCCAAATAATCATACTAGCAATTGCTACGAAGAATAGTACAAATAAATACCAGGGCAGCAGCACCGTTGAGCAGCTTAGCAACTGAATCTGTCTGCTTATATGTAATGAGATAGTCGACTGCCCGGTTTACAATAATACCCGGCTTCCATCGGGTTTACCTTTGTCCGAGGCCGTGATGTGGTCAATACTTGCCACTTATGTCATAATACCCATACCATTGTGAGTGTAATCACATAGCTGGAATTATAGAGGCTCAGAACGTCAGAACCGTGCTGGCCTAGTGGGAGGTACCTACCTTGCTCTCGGTCCAAAGGTCATTCAGATTCAGTCGAGCACTCGAGCAATGGATTTTTACACTAATATACACATGCTCTTGGCGGTAAAGCAAAACACCGCCAGGATCTCAGCGGAATCATGTACTCGAGTGTTAATATAGGCCGTCTAAAATGATACACTAAAATGATACTCAAGTGATGTTTACAAAACAAGATTTTGTCCACTATGGGTCGGAGCTTACTGTGAGCTCTTTTAGTGTCGTTCATGTATACGGGTGTTAAATCCTGCACTGAACATACTCTACGGGTCAAAATTAACTAGTTATTTTTCCTGCTCGAGACATTGATTACGAAACCTGTGAAACTGGTGTAAAGACTGGTTTGTGAAAATTTCATGAAATTGAAATGTTGACGCATCGTGGCAGTCCGAGCGTGTTATTAGCGTGGCGACCACCAACCAACCCTACCTAACGTGTAGCCAGTCTACTTGGTAATTTTATTGTGACATGGCGTTGTTAAGGTTATATCATAATTTATATTTAGTGGTTGTTTATTATCCACCGCCCCATCGCGGTTTGATATCTAGAAGGTCAACAAGAATCGGTCAGGCGATAGCCGTTACGGCCTGTTAATTTGTTAGTAAACTTGACCCTAAAGCAATAGGCCAAATATTTTATACAACCACTATGTGTTTAATGAACTTTAATTGAAATAATAAGCAAACTTTGTAACAAAGGGGTCATTTGACGGTAGAGGGTTGTTGTCGAAAATGGAATTAAAAGCACATTGTCGGTTAAATTGCTTGAAGCCGAGTTGGCATTGGTGAATAAACTTATTTCGTTTCGCTCGCAATCAGCCAAACATTATCTCCGGGGCTTTGTATTTCAAAATCATAAAACAAGTCTACAAAACAAAAACTGGCCAAGTGCGTGTCGAGCCTCGCGCAATGTAGGGTTTCGTAGTTTACACAGCTAACAACGTAATATAAGTAATTTTCAACGATATAATTTGTACTAAAAAGTTTACTTCTAGATATAAGAACGACACTATGAGAACACGCACCCACAGTGGACGAAATCTTTTTTCATAAACATCACTTTATGTGTTGAGCGGCACTATGGCGCACGCTACCGTGTGCCTTTAGAGCTCAACTTTGGCTAGAGGTACACGAAATGTGCCTCTAGTCAGACTATGCAGTGTCGCACAACACATAAAGTGATTTTTATGAAAATAGATTTCGTCCACTGTGGGTGCGTGTTCTCATAGTGTCGTTCTTGAATACGAGGGTACAAGTAATCGTCGAGCAACCTAAAAAAATATTTTTTTAGGTGGTCGATGATTACTCGGAAACTTGTAAAGCCTACTAAGCCGTGATAGTTTTCCTCTTAAATTCGTTACATGTACTACCTACTACCGTGAATTTTTTCACACCTCCAAAACTTTTGTAAAAAACATATCGTATTGCTGCTTTTCACTGAAAATATTTATGTTTTGTTGAAAACTTTTCACCCCTGCTACTCCACATCTGACCACTTACACACTCTTAACCAAGTAATCGAGGAATACTTAAAACTTCACAAACCACTTTTATACCCATTGTGGATTGCACAATGGTTTTTGACAAGTGGTGTTTTGTCAAACATTTCTCGATGATCTTTAGGTGAAGGTTTGTTAACAAGGTGGAAAGGATAGTAGTATAATATTCCCCATCCAAATATACTTACATTTATGAATAAATACAAAAAACTCCACAACGGTAGGTACCGTTTGCCTAGCAAAAGAAGACTTGAGGTATAAATAAAATCCTTCCTTTTATGAAACCTATCGTTAACCAATATATAAGGAACCAACAAAATATAATCAGAATATTTTATTATATTCCAAATTTCCAAAAACATTATCCCAAATGGTACCCGGAATCTCATTATCATTGAACACATTCGCCTCTTCGCGCATACAGCCATCAAAAGCAGCTTAACATCTGCGAATGATAACCAAATTAGCAAAAGCGACTAAGTACTAAGTGCTTTACATATTTCGATACATGGCGCGTACTCATATAACGATCGAAGCGTAATCGGTGTAACTTAATGTGTAGGTAGATACGAGGGGTTATTCGCACTTCGTACACTCTATTGTTATGCAAATTTTTGCAATTTTACCGCAGTTAGTAAGTACACCGGCTTTCAAGACAGTCAAAGTAAAAAGTGCATTAACACATGATTGACAAAATAGTATAATCAACTAAGTATTGTATGACAAAGTATACATTAGACAAACATGTTGCTCAGCTTCTTGTGATAGCATTTTTATACATATTTGTGGACATGTGTACATGAATTAATATTTCGTAATCGAAATTGTGGTGTCTTGTACCTTTCTAGGGTAAGGCAATAAAATATCAGACTTCCATTATAACAGTGCGCAAGCGACCCGCCCGCTCGCCTCGGCGTTCGGCTCTCGATTCCCGAACTACCCTCGAACCGGGCGGCTCATTTGCCACGAATCATTTATTCATACTTGTATATCACAGAAATTCTACTCGTATTATATTCAACTAATTGTTTCGACAAAATTGTAATTTTGTAAATTTATAAAATTCTTTCGATACTGTTTCACTTGATTGACAGACTGACTATGACTAACCAACAATTAACGCATAGCCAATAGGCATCTTTCTATTCTGGTTTCCCTAAAAGAATCTCTGAAACTTAACCCTAAGTAGTGACGTGGTTTTCACTGATGGTTCAATAAAATGGTTAATTTATAGGGGACAACGGATTTTGATATTCTGTAAGGACTTTATTGATAGTTACGTCACTAGTTAACATTGTTTCAAATATGAAACAATGTTTTTTTATCTATTTTTGGCAACACTGACTTCAGACACAACCGCATGACTGATTTGTGACATGATTTTAACTAAAATATCTCAAGGGCCTCCAAAGATTTATCTTAAGGTGTGACCAGATATAGCGCGGCATTCGCAAGACACAAGTTTGCCATGCGAACGAACAATAAAACCGTTTGCGCGCGGCAGGTAGCTCGCGGCTGCCGTCCAAACATAGCGCGGCTGCCGCGCTATGTCTGGTCGCACTTTTAAAACATGCAAATTTTAAAACATTAGGTTTTGCTTGTAGACTTTAGGCATTTCTAAGATACGCTGACGTAATTTATCTGAAACACGTGAATAATACATAATTTTTAGGATTCCGTACCTTAAATAGAATAAAACTTGAAATAGAATCTTGTAAGGGTTCCCTTTACAAGATTTCTCTTGGGGTTTTATATCACGGATATTCTTTTAAAAGATAAGAAAAAAGAGATTCTTTTAGATGCAAGATATGTCGGACAGTAAAGTTTTGTGATATTATTATAATTCTCAGTCAATTTTTTTTTGCATATTGTGCGACTGACTTTTTATTACAATAATACATTCCTCACGTTTTCGTATACAACTTTTTATAACTTCTTGCTTGTTCAATTTTGTTATTCTCACTTCATGATGTGAATTGTCCAAGGATTTAATGTGATATCAAACATCTCTGTACTCTATTCCGATATAGTAATGCTCTAATTTGAATTCACACCCAATTTCATCATCCCCATAGCACAGACGTCATTGACCCATTGTCTTGTTACGTAGTCATTGTTTATTACTCGCAAGCGGCATATGTGATCCCTACTGTCCCCACTGGCTATCAAACGTCATTCACGGAGTAATCCCATAGTAACAATAATTTATCTCCGCAGATCAACGCCCAAATCACGCACGAAGGGTTCCGTAACATTATCTTAATAGAAATCTAGGTAGGAACCTGAAGTAATATATTTATAAAAATAGGAGATGTGGCTTGTTCAGAAGTATTTCTTTTTTCGTTTCGAAAAAGAGCAATCGTCGACATACAGGGCCTTAATATGTATTTAGAAAACCTACCTATAAAACCCCAGACACAGAACAAACATCTATGTTCATCACACGAATGCCACAAATGTTTGTAGCTTGTGGTTAGTTTAAAGCAAGTCTCATATTAGACGGCTGCTAAAGTTACGCCACTTTATTTACTCCTTTAGTGTATGAAGCTTATCGAGGACTTTTTGTTTGTACAGGATTATTGTAAAATTGCCTTTGGCTGTTCTGTTATATTACGAAATTCAATTTGTTTCATAACTAATATTGGGGATAAATATATCTAAGTTACTTAATAATACAACGAACCTATAATACCTATTTATGTACTTCACTGAACTTTTCGTCCTAAGAAACCATCCGAAGGCAGAAATCATCTAACTGGCTGGTTAGAGCACATGATGATGGAATAGTTAATTGAATGAATGAAAATAAATGAATGATTAAGGATTTTTAGTGTAGGATCCTATTTATCACTGTGCGTATAATAATGCCGTGTTGGCCGAGTGGGATGTACCTCGACTTTCAATTTGAAGGTCGTGGGTTCGAATCCCGGCGTGCATCAATGGATTTTTCTGTTCGAAAATTTATATGCGCATCAAAAACACGTGCTTACAACGGTGAAGGAAAACATCGTGAGAAAACCAGTTAGTGTTCTTATAAGCGGCGATGGGCTTGCAACCTGTCACGTATGGAATGCTAACTACTGCAAAATGTGGGCATGTGCCAAATATAATGTTTGGACGTGCCTCTGACTACCCCCACTAGACATCATCAAAGGCTGTAAGCGCCTGGAGATCTGAGAGAATGTCTACCGTATTTGGGGATTACAGTCGTGATCCTATTTATTTTTTATTTTATTGTATAACTAGCTGACACGTGCCCGCTTCACTGGGGGACAGATAGTTTTACGACTTCATATTAGAAATCTTAAAATTATCAGTAGTTCTCTAATATATTAAGCATGTTATTATACATATAAACCTTTCTCCTGAATCACTCTATCTATTAAAAAAAAACCGCATCAAAATCCGATGTGTAGTTTTAAAGATATAAGCATACATACAGACGCGGGAAGCGGAAAGCGACTGCTTTATACTATGTAGTGATAATGCTAACTGGTTTCCTTACGAGATGATTTCCTTTACCGTTTTAAGCACTAGTACTCGATGGGACTTCCTTATAAAAAGTGAGACACCTCTCACTAAGCCAACACGGTTTGGCTTGGCATAAAGAGTATCTCCATTTACGTGGGCGTGTGAAATGTAATGTCGCTTATAACGTACTAGCAGACCCGCGACAGACGTTGTCCTGTCCAAATTTATTAGAGCATAGTTGATATCAACACGTATGTCAGATTTTTTGCACACCAGCGCCATCTATACCAAAATCATCTCTTATGTGTTTTTTATCATTTTGGGGATGTTTTTCGTATTTTAAAGTAGTCAGTTTTATTCGGGCATTATTATCTACATCAACAGAAAATTTCATCACAAATTCAGGCACAAACATACATACAAATTCACAAACTTTTGAATTTATAATTTTATTAGGATAAGATAGGATTAGGATTTGGAATAGTTTCCGATTTTTCGGTAAATTTTCTGTTGACCTGGTTAGTTTTAAAATACTACTGTAGCTTGAATTGAAATGTGTCTTCCTTAAGGCCCTGTATGTCGACGATTGCTCTTTTTCGAAACGAAAAAAGAAATACTTCTGAACAAGCCACATCTCCTATTTTATAATGTATAGTATATGTGAATAAAGATGTACCCATCTTTAATCACTTCGATAAATAATCTTACCGACCGCTGCAATGACGACAAACACACGGGGCACCATGGGCGGCGCGTGGTCCGCCTTTGCTTTTCGAATAAATTAATGATATAAATTATGTATAATTACTTATCAAAAACCTATTCTAGTAGAAATCTAGATCTACATATTACCTATCTTTAACAATAAATCACAAGTTGATTTTAATAGTAGGTATCAAAGTATTTCGATCATAAATTCTAAAACGTATCATTTTGAAATAATATCTTTATCGTGAAAAGTTTCTGCTTTTATGTTTTCAGCTAAATAGAAATCTTGGTAGGAACCTGAAGTAATATATTTATAAAAATAGGAGATGTGGCTTGTTCAGAAGTATTTCTTTTTTCGTTTCGAAAAAGAGCAATCGTCGACATACAGGGCCTTAATACCAACACATGATAATGGTTATTTAACCTAAATACATCCTTATACTGACAGAGTTCAAGGCTTATTGGCCCTCGTTCCACTTCCGTCACGTGGCGTAACAGTTCCCTCAAACCTTAGCTTCCTAAGCAATGTTAGCAGTCGAAAGACGAAGGTAATCAAGAGAAAATGCCGACAGTTTAGCTACAGATTATTATTCTGTATTTCTGAACTAAAGCTCAAACGCCTTAAATCGCGGACAGCTTAGACTAACTTCCCTTTACTGGGGCCGTACTACGATCTCTAAAGTAAGACTAAAGCAGTATTACTTCAAGAGTGAAAGTGCCAATGTTATACGAACACGCATGGCGTTGTCAATTTCGCACCGCGAGTAATACTGCTTTATTCTTACTTTAGAGATTGTAGTACGGCCCCTGAAGTTAAGCCATGATCAGTTGCGCGCTTACCGTCGAAAAAATATACGCTATTGTAGTGATACAAGATTTATTACTGTTTGCATACTTCATTGTTGCTATAAGTGCTATAGTTTCTATTGTTCTACACACATGCGTCTAACTCATGAAAAACAGACGATCTTACTTCTTGCAGATGTTTTATGTGAGGAGAGACGACCTTACATTGTTCTTACTCGTAAATTTTTAATACGCTTTGTTATTCTAGTTGTGTTTTGAATATAAAATTATCGGAAAAACGAAACGTAGGGTCAAAGACCCGGTTACCTCTAGACTTGATTGACCACAACTAAATAGTACCAGTTGTATCTATTTAAATATGAATAATTAACAAATAAATATCGCCTCTTACAAAACTTTTGCTTAACATAAGAGATGGATGAATACTCTATTCACTTTTGTTTAAAAATCGTCGTTTTAATCATTTTTTCAATAGAAATCGTTTATTTAAAATAGAAATGTTGTTAAAATGCCCACAACGAGCGCTCTAACCCTATCTATTTTTACTGAGAATTATGTCGGTTCATTTCTCAAGAACCCGAGGCATAAGACCCGCTTGCTTGAATGTAGCGAGTAGGATGTAATATTGATAAACAGCCTGCACAATGGGAAGCGACATGTGGACCAACAACCGCTGCCTAATTGGAAAGCTCTTGTGGTTCTGAACAACTTACTTAGCATATTAAACACCCATTTGTTCAACGGTCAGATAGAGTAAGTTCATTTCTAAGATTACTCGTAATATCAGACTTTACATTTTGATTTGGTCATAGATTTTGTATTTAATTCTACTCAGTAATTTAGTAATAAGATAATATTTCCGTTATATAAACATTAATGTGAGTGTTTGTAACTTATATAATTAGTTGTTAGAAGGTAATAGTTGCCCGTAAATTGTGAAATTACGCAGTGCTTATTTTCTATGAGATTATTGAAATATGGAAAAGACACAACATCTGTTGGGCAGCAGTAAGCAATCAAATGTATAGGCGTTCCGCCGCGGAAGGTCGGCGATGGGACCTTCCCACAATATGGCGTGGCCCTTACACAACACTTGGTTTTGTAAAGTGTCGCCGTGTACTGTATATGTGTCTACCATATTTATAGCGTTGTCCTAATAGAACTCGATTATGTGATAAGTGATGAGAATTAATCGTACTAGCTTCGATTAGGTAGTAGGTACTCGCTCACTCAATGCAGACTAATGAATGTTTGAGCGCGTGTTCGCACGATCAATTAACGATAATTAAATCACAGGGTGCCAGCATTATGTATTTGAAACTCTATCTGTTTCAACAGAGTTTATCTTTTTAAGGCGATACTTGAAATTTTTGACTTTTTGTATGGGCTGAATCTACCAGGATAAGACGGAAAATGTGATAAAACTGCATTATCTTGAAAACCATCAAATTTAAAAAGAAACCGTCTGTAATTTACTTAGCTAGTATGATTATCTAACAAATTATATAAAAATGAGTTGTTAGCTATTCATAGTTTTGATTAAAAACGAAACTAGGGTTTTTGAAGAGCCAACTTTGGAAAATAAATCTATCGAGAAAAGTTTTACGAAAAAACGATTCTGCATAAACATTTATTACTCTTCTTTAATGTGAAGCTATTAGAATTGGACTTAAAAATGGAATTACCTACTTGAAATAGTTCTAGGTATTGGATTGTATGTTATCATTCAACCTTTGAGCTTGGGAAAAACAAGTTCGAGGTGAATGTGAATGTTGGTGTATTGTACTGTATTCGCACAATAAAACATACACAGACTGTCTGAAACAACAATAAATCGTTACCATACGCCTGGTAAATTTAATACGCACCTGTCACAAGAAAAAGCCATATAATGCTTGAAGTTGTGTTTACAAAATGTTATTGTTCTTGAGAGGAAAGTTACCACGTTGAGTTTTCTCTGTAATTTGTAGGCAATCTTGCTAGTAAACAATGTGTTGTTTCTTATGTATGAAACTGGAAAGCGACAAGTTGGTACGTTAAATTATAATTAACCTAAGTAATAATCATTACTTAGGCACCTACTAGGCCCAAGTTATATTGATTTATGTAGGTACTGTGCTTTATTCCTACACATTATGCCATTTCATAGTGGCACATGTATAAAACAACTTGAGGCTATTTTAAAATCGCCCAAGTATTTATGATACTTCACACCATAATAATGTGAATTGTTGTGAATTTATGTAGTAGAATATATTTATTATTTTGTTAGTTTATGACATTTTCTTTTTTTTCGTACACGTTTTGTCCACATTTGTATGATGGCCTCTCCTTAGCCTCAAAGGTTTGCTGGTAGAAAACTCTTTTAGGATTAACAGCTCAGTTGGTAGTAGCTCTGCCTTCTGCGCTGTAGGTTGTGGGTTCGATCCCCACCCGGAATAAACATTTTTGTGATGAACATAGATGTTTGTTCTGTGTCTGGGTGTTAATATGTATAATACGTATGTATTTAGAACAAAAAAAAAAAATATATATAAGTATTCTATCAGTTATCTGGTTCCCATATTACAAGCTTTGCTTAGTTTGGGGCTAGATGGCGCTGTGTGAAATGTCCATCAATATTTATTTATTTATTTTATAAGTTCATGTTCTTTGTAATGTCATAATTGTTAATATTTTCTGTGTACATTAAAGTATTAAAGTAATAAAGTGAATTATCAATATTCCTTTCTTTGCATGCGATTACGTCATAAAGAAAACACGTGCCAAATATGAAACTTTTCGGCCATCAAGCCTCGGCTTTGTAGATATCGTGACGAGTCAACGAGTAACTTTTCGTATCCATAGATATAATGTTATAGTCGAGTAGGTACTATTCTGTACCAAGCTGATATTAATCTCGAATTGGATACTCGACGTATATCACTTTTTGAAGTGCCTATAAATTAGCCTAAGCGGAGATATAACTTGTGACCTATTTCTGTAATTTAGTCGGTTTGTCTCCATGTCTAGCCCCTTTTGATAGTAGTTTTGTGTACTCTATAAAATTATTATAAACTAGTATTTTTTATATTTATTTTATTTATTTATCATTTACACAAAAAGAAAATATAAAAACAAAATTAGAAATAGCACTAAAATACCACAGAGGCTTAAAACTTGTGCTATCTACATTAAAAACTTTAATAAAGAACAGAATATTATATACATTTAGCGGCAGAAAATTATGATGAAGTTACACAAATATTTAGATAATGTTTTTTTAACTTGACTTAAATATTACTAGGTGTTAAAACTGCCTACTGTTAAAACCTCGCGACTTCGTTAGTGTGGATTGTTTCCTTACAATCTTTATTTTATGTTTCCATATTTTCATTTGATCAAGCTGCGGGTTTTTATCCTATTGCGGTAGTACAAACTTTAAATTAAAAATTAAAACTCTATCTCCAGGGTTCTTGCGTTGACTGTCAGTCAGTCAATATGTACTGTTATAATAGTATTACGAGTATGTCCTCTGTGCTAATCTAATCGTTAATAAACAGGGTGTCCCAATGCCCCAATAATTGTGTCAAGTGGAAGAGCAGCCTGTAACAAATGCCTTCAAAAAAAAACAAAATTTGAACTTTGGTTTTGTACGTTATTTTAAAGATAAATGTATAATGTGTATGTTAAATTTACCATTCTATTTTTATTTATCATGGAAAAGATACATGACAATTTGACGATACGCGGGCTAAACGCTTACACGAACATGTCCGTATCAGTTTTAAAAAACATGTTCAAATAATATTCAAATCCGGACCAAGCATCATTGGTCACGTATTTACATTTTTAAATGTTTAAACGAGAGTATTATTCATTTACCGGCCCTTATTTGTGTACCGGCTACAGTTTCTAGTGTGCACAACTGAATGGAAAATCTAATGGAGAAAAATGCATACTCTCTTGGACTTTGCTCAGTGTAAGCATTTTTACAAAGCTTTCATTGTATCCTCCTGATTAGAACGACGGAAGCTAATCACACAATACATATATCTAAAGCTACATGTTTTTCTTTACTGTGGGCACTTGCACCTACAAATTGCAAGTATTATGAACAGCATTATGTTCGAGCACCGCATCATGTTTCGAAGTAAACGCGGTTAAGCCCTAGCAACGATATTGCTACGGAGTACGAGCTTGCTATGAACTTGCTACGTAGTTGCTACGAGCGTGCTACGGCGTAGCAGCATTCTATATGATTTGAAAATAAATACCTATTATTTAAAAATACCTACAAAAATAATATGAATTTTGACGATTTTGTCGTATGCATGTTTGAATGTAAATGTGAGATAATTGAATTTAAATTGATTTCGTGCCCATTCATATGATATCCTACTTGAATTGATGATCCCACTTTCAAATTTTGACCCCTCCTCCCCCTATTTAAGACACTTAGTTGCTTCGAGAATCAGCTGTGATAGACGATGGACAAAGCCGTACCATAAAGGTCATTAACATTTTGATTCGAAACTCTAAAAAACATTTGGTATCGATTGCGATGCAATTACTCATATGTCAGTCTAATGTTGTTTACTCTTGACTAAAAATACGAGGTTAAAACATTAATCTAATATTGTTTACCTTTTTCATATACCAGCGGGAATCCCCGGTTTATGTGACGTGGTTCCACATCCAACCACCAACCGCCCGGTCCTTACCTATTACTATCAGTGTCCTACCACCCAGTATTTAGCCTTAATAATTTCAATCTGCAAACTGCAAAATGTGGACATATGCCAAATATAATGTTTGAATGTGCCTCTGACTACCCCCACTAGATATCTTCAAAGGATCTAAGCGTCTGGAGATCTGAGGATGTCTACCGTACTAGGGGATTACAGTCGTGATCCTATTTATTTTTATTATTTTTATTTTTATTTCAATCTTATTGATTTTCTACAAGTACTTGAAAGAAGTGCTAACATAATTGAAATGTATTGAATACGGAGTAAATATTCACGAATAAAAACAAACACATAATAATATTTCAGAGGCAATGTAATGAAAGCTTTTATTATTATGTAGTTTATTTGTAATGCAGCTGTATAAATTAAAAACGAGTAAATACTTACTTTTGCTATAAAATGAGCATAAGTTTATTGTGAATAATGAAATTAAATGAATATGATATACATGGTACATGTTTATAAATATTTTATTTAAAAAATCCGGGCTTTTCAGTGGTAAGCTTACACTATAACCTAGATCTAAACAGCCAAAAATGTGCCTGGCGAATGAACACTAGCTTAAGCCAGGAATAGACATGCTTGTAAAATGGGTATGTGGCTTGCCAAAATTGCCCAAACATGGTAACATTGTAAGTACTAGTAGGTGGCGCATAGGAGATACATTTGCAAGTGAAATGGTATGCCATTTCAAAAGCTTACTAATTCGGTGACGCTAACCAGGTACGAGCATGTTTGTAGCTGATTATGAGTCTGTTAGATATTAATAAGATACGAGTATGATAAATGTCCTTTTATCTTATTTTATCTTATTGCGATCACCAGTTCTCATATTAATTAATGTCTCAATCGGATATTTATCGTGTTAATACCTTTTATTTTTCCCAACAACTGAGTTCGACAGACGAAACGTAGGGATAAATAAAAGGTATAACACGATAAATACCAGTTTCAAATATTAATTAATGTGATATAATAGCGAAAATAGTTGGAAAATGACTAATTTTGTTATGCTAAAAGCCTTTTTTAGGGTTCCGTACCTAAAGGGTAAAAACGGAACCCCTGTCCGACTGTCCATATTATTATGTCCGTCTGTCTGTTACAGGGCTGTATCTCATAAACCGTGATAGCTAGACAGTTAAAATTTTCACGGATGATGTATTTCTGTTGCTGCTATAACAACAAATAAAAACATAATAAAATCAATATTTAAGGGGGGCTCCCATACAACAAACGTGATTTTTTTGCCGTTATTTATAGATACATACGGAACTCTTCGTGCGCGAGTTTGACTCGCACTTGGCCGGTTTTTTTCTAATATTTTTTTATCACGCTTAAACAAATAACTAGGCTAAATCGATTGGTCCGATCGCGTATAAGAACTGTTTAGGTTAACTGGCATAGAAAAACCTAATCTTAAAATTGCTCAGTAATAATATTAACACAATCCAGTAGCTGGCATCTGCAAGCTACAGGCATGTGTATTCCAACCTTATACAGGATGCCTCAAAAATAGAGTCAAGCGGAAATCATCCTGCGTACCCTTAGAGTATTCAAAACACCCCGATGTATAAAAAGACCAGCGACTTGTATTTTTAAATTACTCTTATAAATTTAGAAACAATTTTGCTAATTAAAAAAATAAAAATAGCCTTAGGTCCAAAACGAATAAAAATCAGGGTCAAAAACGACAAAACATATATGGGGTGATTCTGATTCTTCACTTTAAATATTTTTTAGGACAGCATGTAGGTATATCGGCGGCAGTTGGCGGCAGGAATTCGATTACTCGCGACGCCAGGGTAATTCCACCCCCGCGCCTACGATTTGGTATGTTCAGATTCGTGTTTCTCTTTCGACTTATGTACTTATCGTGTCAAAAATTATCCTCGGAATTATTGTAGTTGATTTTAGGGTTCCGTACCCAAAGGGTAAAAACGGGACCCTATTACTAAGACTTCGCTGTCTGTCTGTCTGTCTGTCTGTCTGTCTGTCGGTCTGTTCGTCCGTCTGTCTGTCACAGGACTGTATCTCATGAACCGTGATAGCTAGACAGTTGAAATTTTCACAGATTACGTATTTCTGTTGCTGCTCTAACAACAAATACTAAAAACAGAATAAAATAAATATTGAAGGGGGGCTCCCATACAACAAGCATGTTTTTTTGGCGTTTTTATAGATAATGGTACGGAACCCTTCATGCGCGAGTTTTTTTTTATATACGTGATAAAACGCAAGTAACATGGTATGGAACATTTTGAAATATAAATAAAATATGTATTTATAAGAGTAAGCTTTCAAACATTATGGGCAAAGTAAACGTTTTCGAAACTGCGGTTTTCTCATATTTCACACCATCAAACCGGCGTAAACGCCAAATAGGAGCACGTTCTGATTTTAACTTTAATTCAATGATGCTATGACAGAAATTTATATATTTTCTCACCGAGGTCTTTCTAGGATTTTCACCTCGAGTTTATTTGATTATTCCCTTACTTATTTGACTTGGGTCGTTGTTTGTAGTAGTTTCTGGTTATACGTGTGTGAATTTTCATTTTCTGGAACCAAAAAAAGTTTAAGATAGGTATTAGCCGATCTTGGGCAGTTTTTTGTTTAACATTATGACATGTATAACTCGACGATAGTGATTGAATATATATAGTCTATATTTAGTCATCGATTGATTGCGCAAAATACCCGTTATTTAATCCAATCGGCATTGCAACAGTGAAATATAAATTAATGTTTCAACTGTAAAGAAAATTATGCAAAACGTTCTCGTGTTGGAAATTGAAAATTAGTTTGGCTAAATGGCCGTTAGTCTAGTTGAAATTCAATAAAATAATTAAATTTGCTACTCCGTACTGCGAGTTTTTCTATGAACATTAAAAATTTGTTTGGAACTAGTTACTGATTGTAGGAATTCTAATTAAAGTCTAAAAAAACGTAGCGAATAATTGATAGTGCGTCGTAATAAATCGCCATCTAGCCCCAAAGTAAGCAAAGTTTGTTATTACTGTGGCAACCAGATTACTGATGGAATACTTATATATAAATAAATAAATAATAATAATTATTGCCGGACTTTACACACAACGCCATCTAGCCCCAAACTAAGCACTATATAGCTTGTACTATGGAAACCAGATTACTGATATAATACTTATATACATTTTGTAAATACATAATTATTATACAATGTAACACCCAGACACAGAACAAACATCTATGTTCATCACACAAATATTTGCCCTGGGTGGGGATTAAATCCACAACCTACAACGCAGAAGGCAGAGTAACTACCAACTGAGCTGTGAGGTCATTGTTGGTAAATACGTAGGTACATTATAAAACTTAGATACAAATCCAATATCTATGTTCATCACACAAATGTTTGTCCTGGGTGGAAATAGAACCCACAACCTACATGACATAGTACATAGTTACTACCAAATGCGCTGTTTTTACCAGTCAAAGTCTAGTTTAGTATTTTTAGTGTAAAGATCTCGGGGACTGTCTTACACTCACACACGTATTTCAATGATTTTCAGGTACCGATTTAAAAACCAGGAATCACAATTGTGAGGATATAATGATACAAAATTACTGATAATATATTCATCTTTAATAGTAGATAATAAAAACTGGCCAATTCTATACAACATTTTCAAAAAAATACGTTTTTACCGTCGCAAGAACCGTTGAAAATGTCGAAAAATGGGGTCTGGTTAGGTACCAATATCTTTAAATCCACAGCATATTTATATTTGAAAATAATACGAAATTGTAGATTTTATATTCCTCTATACCGCGTGGCATTATCTTGTTTTCAAATAATTTACTTTTTCATTTATGAACAATATAAAATGCAATAAAACTTCTCCATACATTTTTTCCATACAAAACTCACATTCACCTCAAGTCGGCACGTCAGTTAGCGCTCAGACGCGCTCGGGGAAGCACGTCCATGTCACATTTTTCTTCGAATTTAGGGGAGGTCTGACATAACCGGATACTGGGGTAAAATAGTGGACATGCAAAACTAATGATAACATTTGTATAATATATTGCCTTGACGAATTTGGTGCAAACCACACAGATGAAGGTTAGGTACAATGCATGAGTTGTAAGGGCTGGGCCATGAGCCCAGTACACTGTACAGACTATGAAAGAGTTGGATGATTTTTTTGTAGAAGATGCGTTACATCGAGTTACGTTTCGAAACAATATGATAATAGTTTACGGTTTTACCTTTTTGCATACGTCGCGTTGGAGCAAAATCGACATAAGCAGATGTTTCGTATTTGATTGTTATTTTAATAAAAATATTTTATTTCAGAAAAATGTGAACCTGTTTGTGTCCCTAATTAGTCCTACTAAATAAATATAAATAATGATTTGATACATTTCTGTTTTGAAATGAAAGTTCTAAAAAGGTACCATGACCCTTAGTACGGTTTTAACCCGGCCTCCCCTATATTACCAAGCGTGTTTTTTTATACATGGATGGAAAAAATTTATACTTTATCTGAACAAAATGCGAAAAAGTATCTCCATACTTATTATCATCATTGGATTTAGAAAAATTACCTGAATTTTCGATTACGAATATAATTTATAATTATTATCTATCTACATTTAATATTATAAATCTGATTTGTTTGTGCGGATGTTAGGTATGTTTGGATGTTTGTACCTCAATCAGACTTAAACGACTAAACGGATGAAATTGAAATTTGCTGTCGATGTAAATATACCCCTAGCTTATAAATATGCTATTTTTAATTTAAAAACATCCCCAAAACTATAAAAAGACTCCGAGTGCTGGTGTGCAACAAATCTAGCATTAATCAATTTTAACGACTGATGAATGACTGACGAATGATACGATACGCATTGAACCAAAAATGTTAAACCTTCTAAAAAGGTCGGTATTTGTTATTATCAAGGCAAGGTTTATCTAGGGGCACGGCAGTGCCCCCGCCAAGTCAAGCAAAAAAGCGGCACAGTCGTACCATCCTTTTCTCGAAACAGTTCAGGTCATTTTTTGGACAGACAGACAGACATTGAAATCTCACAACTTTTTACGATAGAAGAACTGAGTTGCGTTGCGAGAATTGGCTTTTTATTTTAATTTTTACAAGTTGTTTTTGATGGCATATACTTAAGTTGTACATGATGCAAATAATTAAATATTTAAAAAAATAATAAAGTGTCCTGAAAAATTGTTTAATTCGAAATACTGAAAGTGCTCTTAAGTGTTTCGTAGTTTACAAAAAACCCTTATAGTTTTGCCATTTTCATCCATTCGTCCGCAGCTTAGCTCAGATACTCTTAATACTAGAAAGCTGTAATTTGGCATGAATATACTAGTCACGCCGACAATGTGGTAGAAATAAATATATATTTTCAGATGTTTTTTTTTCTCGCATACTCTCCATGTCTTTGGATAGGTCTTAAAAAGTATTGCGGGTTTGTGATGTCATTTAGTACAAATACAATGGAAAATATGAATTTGTAAAAAGAGCTGGCCATATCTTTTTCTGGAAAGAAAATATTATGGAGGGTTATTTAGTAAATTTTACAATAACTGTTTAATTCCAGAACTTGTTGACCCTCGCTACGCGCGGTCTATGGATCTTCGAGATCATAGCTCGCACACAATATTCAAAAGCATACCTACATATTTTATCAGTATTTCACTTTCAAAACTTTCTGTGAGTGGTACTCTAAACGTTGACGGTGCCGTCATCGATTTTAGATGACAATAAGTTTTTTTATTAAAAATATATTTTTAAAATCAAGCTTTTGTAAATTATAGTGCTCTAGTTCTCGTCAAGATAAAAATAACGAGCCCAAACGCGACGTGGTTATGTTGTGTAGTTGAGGAGTTCCGATGGCTACATCCGACCTCCATCATCAGACCAGCTCGCTAGTACCATAATTTTACATTGTCATTGAGATTGATAGGTATGCAAAGTTTTGCCTCAATTCGACTATTTAGTGAAGAGTTCCGTTGAACAGCTCCTGACTCCATCATCAGATCAGCTCGCTGTCACCATATTATGTATGCAAAATTTCAGCTCAATCGATTGGGGATAACTGCTTAAAATTAAGTTGCAAGATTCCACCTTATCAAACATAGATACATAAATATGTACATAAACTGCAAGTTAAATAAGAGCTTGTAAAAAAATGATACTTACCGTTTTGTCATAAAGTATTTTATTAGTAGGTACCTAGCAAATATTTTTTGCACAGTCAAATATTAGTAACTGTGTAGTAGCACTTTACGATTTGTAACCTGTCTTATAATATATATTATTTTTTTCTATATTTATTTTCTTTTTGTCAAGTGCAACCTATAAAATTATTAAGTACATACCTACCTATACAAATATGACATACCTATTGCACCAAATATTTTCAAGTATCAAGACTAGTTATTTAGTCTTGGTAAATGAAGTGTGAAGTAGCTTCAATGTGTGCGTTTGCACTATTCGTAGTGTGCGGCCACAGATACGGAAATAGTACAAAAAATGCGAGCTGTCATATTTGAAATAGCCACCTTAAGTCAAGTAGAGCTTGCCAACTCGCGTAATTGCTGCCATAGTAGACTGTCCCTGATACTGTAAACCAAAAACAATCTATTTAAAGAGTAACACATTTACTACATATGCTGCAAACTTCCGCAATTAACGAGCTTGTTTTTTCATGCCAAAAATAGTTTATAGTTTAATTCTTGAAGATACCAGAAAGCTTATCACGCAAAAAAAAAATGGGATCACGACTGTAATCCTCAAGTACGGTAAACATCCTCTCAGATCTCGCGACGCTTAGATCCTTTGAAGATGTCTAGTGGGGTAGTCAGAGGTACGCCCAAACATTATATTTTGCAGTAGTTAGCATCCTAACGTGACAAGTTGCAAGCCCATCGCCCTTATAAGATTACTAACTGGTTTCCTCACGATATTTTTCTTCACCGTTTTGAGCACGTGATTTTGATGCGCTTATAAATTTTTCGAACAGAAAAACCCGTAAAGGAATTTTGACTTTCGAATTTAAATAAATCAATATTTAAATATTGGCGGACTTTACACACAACACCATCTAGCCCCAAACTAAGCAAAGCTTGTACTATGGGAACCAGATAACTGATAGAATACTTATTTACTTTTTTTTTTGTAAATACATACATATTATACATAGTAACACCCAGACGCAGAACAAACATCTATGTTCATCACACAAATATTTGCCCTGGGTGGGGATCGAACCCACAAACTACAGCGTAGAAGGCAGAGTTACTACCAACTAAGCTGTGAGGCCAGATTTAAAGTCGAGGTACCTCCTACTCGGCCAACACGGCTTAATCACACTTTCACCTCAGGGTGAAACAAATAATTGAAATCATTTCACCGTTTACAGGTGTTTTTATGCTGCTCATAGATAAATTTATAATCAAGCATTCGATTTTCTCTCTGATTCTTCGGCTTCACCACGGTTTGTACTTTTGAAGAATAAAGAAAAATTTATACCTGGAAATCTCCATAAAAAAAAGATATGACCCATAATGTAGCTTTTATAGTAAAATACTTTTTAAAACTGGTTCAGTAGTTATTTGGTTTATTTATTACAAACACATAATTATAACAATAACAAAAAATATTTTTAATATTAGGTATAGATAACCTATTTCATAAACTTTTACTTACTTTGAAAAGCGCAGAAAGCGGTTCAAGTATTGCAGTTATTGCGTGCTAAGAATTTTTACTTCCTATTATTACTGAATGCTGTGATAACTTTTTAACTGCAAACGTGATCGGAATAAAGCTTGAATTGATTAATTAAACTTTCCTGAAGATAATATAAAACGTATTATTTTTATCAAAGCATAAATTGAATATAATATTTATCAGGATACTTTTTATTCTGGAATAGCATATTAAGATACTTTTTATCGAAGTACCACACGCGCGAAAACGCGGGCGTGAGCTAGTAATATTAATATAGCTTTATGCAAAGATATTGCTCTCTCGTGATAGGAAAATAATTTATGTTGAAACAGAAACTTGCGAAAGTGTTGTTTTACTTTAAGCCATAAATAATACACACAGATCTTGGCAAGACCCCTGAAAGTTGAGCTTTCGTTGTGTTGCCGCATGAAGGAATTTAAGACATAAATTAGGTACGTACCTGGTACCTAAGCTTACGGATATTCTTTTTCTTTTTGCTCTTATCCCACCTTATATGAGCAATGGCACATCTATACATCTAGACATAATAATAAAACTGTAGAAGAGTTCAATTCTGTACATTGAATAAAAACTAAAAAAAATACACCTAGAGGCCTTTACACAAGTAACACAAGCCAATAAAAAACATTTTGAAATTTTTGTTTGTCGGTCTGTTGTCCAGCTTTCACGCAAAAACTACTGGACGGATTATGATGAAACTTTTTTTTATGTAGTTATTAGTCCTCGGCAAAATATAAGCTATAATTTATTTTGAAGATTGGAATACCAGATGAGAAACTATCTGTCCCCCAGCGAAGCGGGCACGGGTCAGCTTGTGTTGAAATAAACATGTAAAAGAATTTGGCTTGAAGTTTTTTACCGGCCGCCTGCCTGACATCGACCTTCTAGATTTCTCTAAACTTCTTACTTAGAGGTAGCAATTAACATCATAGGAACTTTGTAAACTGTGTTTGTATGACAATAAACATTATTATTATTTCAATTTCAAAACATTGTCGGTGTCTTCATCGACAATTTATTTGTTACGTAAATAATTTCCCGTTTTGACATTATGTGTATTATTATTATATTTTTCTGAAGTTGATTGAATTACGTTCTATACATGCTCTTGGTCAGTTCTTCGTTTCTTTTTACGCTATAAAAAGATCTCTCGGCGATTTCCTTGTGGCGGAACAAAACTGCGAATCGGTTCCGAAAAGTCGTCAGTTGTTTGTGTACCGGTAACATCCATTCAAACTCGTAAAACTGCCGTTACTTTTTATCCCTTTGGAATTTGTGAGGGAATTTATATTGCCAAATCAGCTGTCAAAGGCCAAGGGTTCACTCGAACATCGGCTAAAGGAATTTGGCCGGTATTTGGTGGAATTATAAGATTTATAAAGTTGTGTAAGTTTTGTATGTCGTTGGTGAACTTACGTTTTAAGCCTTTAGCATATTAGGGCATATTAGGGCCTCGTAGCATAGACTAAAATAATATATCCATTTTATATTTAAGCAAATTCATTTGGAATTTTAAAACTTTACGTTCCTCTAACAATCTCAAACATTTTTCATAGCGGTAGCGGTTAATTAAAGGCAGCTAGATACCCCAATTTCTGCACAAACAAAAGAATTTGTCAACTCTGATTCGGAATAAACAAGAACAATGTGGATCGCGATTTCTCTCACAGTTTTATTGTAAATATTGGAGCGAATATTGTCTCTTTGAGATGATAACGTTTACGAGGTAGATATGACAATCATTTCAATGAAATCCTGAGAGATTTCTAAGGTATTCCTAAAAAGAACACCAGAATACAAATTTGGAAGTCACCTACGACATAAAGTGAGCGAAATATTATCAACCCCACCTGACATCTGTGCATGGCAAGGTACAGTGCTGCGATTCAAGTTATGCGCCTCGTGATTATCGTGTTTCCTAATTGCGACCAATATAGACCCAATATCCGGCCGCCCATGCCTCGTCAGTCACTAATAAGCTTACATAATGTTGTAACATCTCTAGATTAAATATCAGATCAGCATTGTTAGTGATAGACGATTTGAATTGCCAATACACTGACTCTATTTTCCAATTAGCTTTCCGTGTTATTTTGCAAGCTTATGTTGCTTGTAAGAATAATAACCAATTTCCTTACGATGTTTTCCTTCACCCCTTATGAGTGTTTATGCGCACATAACATTTTCGAATTGAATAATCTATTTGCGGACAACGGGGATTCAATTTCCAAACCTTCGGATCCAAAGTCGCGGTATCTCCCACTAGGTCAACACGGCTCTTTTCTGAGAATATCTTAAAGTAAAATTATTCCAGAGGCCTTTCGGTAAAATTTCAGGTCACGTACCAACCTCGGGGAAAATGACAATGGCATTTTTTGATTCACACAAATATTTGCACATAGGTACAAAGAGAAAAATGGATGTTTGAGTTAAAACTATCGTGGTAGTTCATACTTTTATTTGTTAGTATTCGTCGATCTACCAATGAGCGTATCTGAATTTCTTTAACGTGTAATTCGCAAAACGTAAGCAATACAAGTTGAAACGTGGTAATTAGCCGTATTTTTCCTCTATCATGTAAGTAGATATGTTTTCGATTTTCATTAAATTTATAACGACGAAATCAGTGGCTTGGTGAACGAGTGCCCAATTGAGATAATTTTTAGTTGTAGAATCAATCTGGAACTCGGAACGACAACTAGAGAATAACACAAAATACAATATAGACCTACAAAAAGTCCACTAGTAAGACTAATTTTGGCTTACAGTCTAGATAAAGCGCAAAGAAGTAGTTCCTTAAGCTCTAATTGTTCTATTGAAATGTTTGTATTGTCACAATTAAACACTTGTCCAATAAAAACAACTGAGAGTAATCCGTTTGATAGAATTTGCAGAAAACATCATTAAAAATGTTCACCCTTCTCCATGGCTTGATAACATTTCTCAAATTATTTACCCTTACAAGTTTCCTGGATTCAAGATGAAAGTAACTAAGTACCTGCCCATCTGCGAAAGTCCCATTTTCTTTGATAACGGAATAAATAATGACGGGGTTCTTTCCTAGGATTTGCACTTTTATCATCACCCTTTCTTTTAAATTTCCACCGTTAAAAGAACTGAGCGAGTAATTCATTAAACAAATCATAATTTGTTTACTCTGAGCTCCTGTAGTAAACGGTAAACTTCGCGATGGGATCACGATCAAAGTGAAACATTTTTAGTTGACTTTAAAGAAAGGAAGAGGTTCGGATACATGGATTACCTACTCCAAAAGGGCTGATACGACTGATTTCAATAGTTTTTTTCACTATTGCGTAAAAAATAGTACGTCGAATAGTGGTCACATTTTTTCATTCACATCGGACTAGTAGTTTTTATAAAGTAAATAACCAAATCACTAAACATCAACATATTGTAGAGACATTTTCGCTATTGAAATTTGTATTTAACATTCCATCTTATATCCAACTCAAGTTGACGGACGCAAGGCAGTAGGTTCATCGTAACGTAAGGCAATTTCTTAGTGTTTATGACCTACGAGGTAGGGTTTACGCTATTTTAGACTTTAACGTGAACAGAATAAAATAAATAAATAAATATTGCCGGACTTTACACACAGCGCCATCTAGCCCCAAACTAAGCAAAGGTTGTACTATGGGAACCAGATAACTGATAGAATACTTATATACTTTTTTTGTAAATACATACTTAATATACATATTAACACCCAGACACAGAACAAACATCTATGTTCATCACATAAATATTTGCCCTGAGTGGGGATCGAACCCACAACCTACAGCGCAGAAGGCAGAGTTACTACCAACTGAGCTGTGAGGCCGGTCGATCATATTTTACTCAATTATAGTTAGATTGTGGTAAATCTTCGTTTGCTTCGGCACAAAGTAAAGTGTTGTTTGATGTTTTCTGTCGACATCACTTTTCTACTAGTTAATGATGCCTGCCATCTTTTTACCATCGCGATATCTTTTCTTCCTCTTTTTCCTACCGGTAATTAGGATTACAGTCGTATTTTGCCTTTGCCATGTTTGTTTTGTCTGCTACAACCTCCTGTTAACTGTATTTAGAATATACTAGTCAAAACCACCGTGACTTTGTTTGAACCTTCAACCCGCGCTGCAACGTTGACATCCCGTTGCGCCCGGTTTTAGGGTTTTGCAAAATTCATAAACAAGTATTTTATTTGTTTGTTTTGAAGAATATTTTGTACAATATTTGTAATCGCACACACTGAAAAGAACACATTCAGCCAGCGGTCCAGCGGTTTAGACTCTGCGTTATATTTTAGTGAATCAGTTACTGTTTTTATATTTATCATAATATATAAATACTTTTTTCTAAGGATAAAAGAAAAGGAAAATTAGATACGTATTTTTACCATCTGTATTCATACGTATTTGATTTTTAATAAAGGAATCGAACATTAGCAACTGTCGAAGTTGACATTAACGATAGTTGTGGGTGGTTTGTATTTAATTTTTAAAACGTTATCAAATATTTGGCAAACATCCTATCCATCATTCCAGCTACTTACGATTTGTCAAAAAGCAATAAACACTTGCTATTAAGGGCATTTTCCTCACAATAACAGAACTTGTTCACAATTCTAAAAGCCTGCTCTTTTATTTGCCGACGGTATCATTAGCCACAACATGTTGGGCGGAGACGCGAATATATTGCCCGAGGAGGCTTTATTGCTTCCGTTGATAAATGAACAAAGGTATAAGGAGCGAAAAAAATTAGGTATATGAATGTTTCGTACCCAAAAGAGCAATTGATCAAAACTTTTAACAAGTTGAATGAAGGATCGATGTTGTACGAAGTAAAATGGTAGGTTTATACGGTTTATGCATACAAATCGCAGGGGATTTAAGATGAGGTGTGAACAAATAGAAGAAAGCACGATAACAATAAATTACAAAAATTGTGCTACGCATAAATTTAATATAGTACGCAAATAAATAAATTACACCCGAAACAAAACTTAGTTTTATTAGACAAGCATTATAAGATATGTTATTTTAATTACAGGGATTAAATACATTCAAGAACACGTTCTTTTTATTTTTGTCAATCATCAATCATTGTTCTAATGTACAAAGCTAATATTAAACAAAGGGTCCATACAATATGGGGTCCCGTTCAATTTACGCCAGATTTATTAGTTTCGGTGTCACCTTTACTATACCTTTACAGACTGGTCTTTGGGTTTGGTGTTGTTATAATGTATCGGAAGCGTTTTTAGTATGTCTATACATTTGGATCAAAAATGCGCGAATATATGCGTTTTCATGCGTATGTCATTTTAAACAGATTTCAAAAAAGGACTGATGGTCGCCTCTCAAAGCTTATTTCGCTATCTTGTAGGATATTACTAGGTAAGGTAAGTAATTACGTGATAAAGTCCCATGTAAAAATCTATAGTTATATTACTACAAGGTCCCATATAAAATCATCTATGAATGGTGTGCCATATTTTTACTTATTACAAAAAAACGACGTCTCTAGTTTTACTTTCTGTAAAACAAGTTACAGATAACTTTTGGTGTTTATTTTATTCTAAACGTTTATTTATTTTTAAGAATATACATGCAGGCTTGATTCATGTAGTTTTCTAATTTAAACAAAAAAAAAATCTAATTTATAGATAATATATTTTTTTCTGCAAGTTTTTTATTTACGAAACTATTAACTCAAAATATTTAGAATGATACTTAACACAAAAGGAGATTGTGTACGAGCGTATACTTAGGACGTAGCTTCCCATCTCTCGGGGGTTGCAAAGCTGATGAAACAATAACAAAGTGCCAATACAGTATTATCTTAGCTTGATGAATTTCACGATCATTGTTAGGAGACTGATCCCGACAACACAATCGATTTCGTCGGTGCATAATCTCCCACCAATGGAATTCGAACATCCCAACGTCTTCAAACTGTTGAAAGATATTGCGTTACTGAAAATGAGCTTGACCAAAGTGCATCAAAAGTTCGGATAATAACATCAGCGGGCTACGTGCTAAAATTGACTAACCACGTAATCCTGATTCAGGAAATAGGTCACATGTGGCCTCTAATGATGTTAATACACGTCGCCATGCAAAATACATCGGTACATCTACAGTTTTGAGTCTTATAGCTATCTCATTACCTGCTTTCCAGAATATAATAAAACAAGCTTTTCGAAGTTTCTAGCTAGGGTATCTACCTACCCATTACGTAAGTCTACGTGAATGTGTCGCGGGTATTACAAACACATGTCATGTTACTGGCAACATCACAATCTTATTCTATCGTTCATTGTGTTGCTTACTGATTTCAAAACCTTTGAGAGGTTCAATAATTAAAACCCACGACTGTAAATCCCCAAGCATGGGAGACATCTTCATTAGAGAGTAGTTTAAGTATGTTTAAACATTACGATGAATAGAAAGAATTCCTTACTGACAAGTTCTAAGCCCATTGCTGTTTGCCATAACTTTAACTGTGTTACCTCGCGTTTGAGTCAGTCTTTTAACCAGTCTTGCTAAGCTGTTTTTGGCTATCGGTCAAATGTGTCACTGCACTGTTATAAACTCGCAAGTCATCTCAAACTTTGTTTCGCAGTTTTGAGCACATGTTGATGCGTATAAATATCTCAAATATAAAACTCCATTGGCGCGACCTCGAATTTAGAACCTTCGGATCAAAAGTCAATGTACCACCCAATAAATAAAGACGCAAAAGCCTAAAACTTGAATCCGTTGTTCCGGCCCTAATAAGCTCTCGCATACGAGCCTTTTCATTCTCCCGGGTGTTGTGAAAGCCCGAAGAATCAATATTGTTACATAGTGGCCTCTAGAGCAATTTTGAGGGCCGGTGGGGCATCGTTGAACAAACAACAATGTCTATACATGAATGAATAAAATCAATTTCTGTTGCTTCTATTGTTATCAGCATGTCACATCGTCCGATCGAGAGGACTAAGTGAACGGATTACGTCAGAGTGCTCTTAGTCAGTTTATTTTATCGGACTATTATTGTCCGAGTGGCCGTGTTGGCCGAGTGGGATGTACCTCGACTTTCAATCTGAAGGTCGTGGGTTCGAAACCCGGTGTGCATCAATAATTTTTTTTGTTCGAAAATTTATATGCGCATCAAAAACACGTGCTTACAAAGCTGAAGGAAAACATCGTGAGGAAACCAGTTAGTGTTCTTATAAGCGACGATGGGCTTGCAACCTGTCACATATGGAATGCTAACTACTGCAAAATGTGGGCATGTGCCAAATATCACGTCGTTCGATCGAGGGGACTATACTGTCAGACCACGTGTTCACATGGAGTAATGATCACACAGTTATGTAAGTATCATCATTGGCAATTAGCAAGTATGCTTTATAATATTTTGACTATCTAATATAATAATTTTATTGTATGTTATATAACATAGAATCCATTGTCACCACAAAAATGTATGAAAAATCTTACCATCTCTAAAATAATTCCAGCACCTTAATTAAATTAAGTAAAGTGTCACGCTTAGCAACTTAACTGGGTTATCGGATCCTGGGTTAGTAGAATGTCATGTAAATTCACCCTAACAGCATGATTGAATCCGAGACTTTCTGTAGACCAAGATAATAAAATCTGAGGTTGTTTTTAGTTACAAACTTTTTATGAAATCAAAATAATACATTTTGAAATTAGCACAAAACAAGTTCATTGATTTTGATAAACAACACATTGCAAAATACAAATCTATTCAACCATGTCATATTGCACAATCTATATTGTTTTATTCGCAAGAATTTTAACTAATTTTTTTTATATTTTGTAATAAGTTTTTAATAAGAGTGTAAAAATAAAAAAGTGTCTAAATCACTAGACTTCTATAAAATGAAACACGGTCAGTTGTAGGCCATCGCGTCAAATTAACATAAGCCTACTCGTATTTTAATGCCTGTAAAATTACTCGTAAAAGCAAACAATTTCTAAAGGGTTCTACGCTATATTACTCGTAGACGCCTACGCCGTAGACAACACAGTATTTTCATATTATGGAAAGTACTAGAATAATATTACCAAAATTATTCCAATACTTTAATTTAGGACGAGTAATAAATGTTTTTAATGAATGCAGAATCGTTTTTTCTCAATAACCGCAAAACATATAGTTTTGTTTTTTATGACAAAGATAACTTAGGGATATAATCTAGATAAATTGTAGACAGAAACACGATTGGTGAAACTTTTAACGATAGATTTATTTTCTAAAGTCAGCTCTTCAAAAACATTAGTTTCGTTTTTAATCAAAACTATGAATAGTTAAACAGTTCATTTTTATACAATTCGATAGATAATCATACTAGCTAAGTTAAATATAGACAGTTTCTTTTTAAGTTTGATGGTTTTCAAGATAATGCAGTTTTACCATTACACATATAACCTTAACACGTTTGCGTAATTATTTGATAGACATCGTGATTGTTGTTTTATTACAAATGAGTATAAAAATATCATTTAATTATTCGATCACGATGGAATTGTGACCGATAAGGGCACGTTCGTCGAAACGACAAAAATGATTGATCGTTCATTTGAAACGAGAAAATTATTCAGTATTTTTTACAAAACGGCATCATGCTATTCCTTTTTCTCGCGTGACTCACGGCAATCCTCTATTTGCTATTTCCAATTTGGTTTCTGATACGACTATCTACCTACGTATTCCAGTAGGTAAACCAGATAAGTGCAAATTGGACTAAATTGCAAAAGTAAATAAACAGGTTCTTTGTATGAACGGCGTGCGTGGAACGCTGATGGCCTAGATTTCGTTGAAGAAAACTGAAAACACAAACGACAAACCCGGTTGTATTAAAAAATCTTTCCATTTTTTTGAAATAAAATGGCTTCGCATCTCCTTTGATAGAAACTCTTTACAGAAATTAATATGTGTAGTGACACCCGAATGTATAATAACTATGTTCTGCGATTTTTTGTTATTATCGTGTTATGATTTTTTCATACTGGGTTCACACTCAACGTGATGAGTTTTAAGCAAACAATCTAACTTTTGCATTAATATTAGTGTAATTAACTTTATCCAAAATAAATGTAATAATAAGATACTAAAATTCTTCGAGCGGAAGTTTTATTCTTCACTTGGAGATAACTAACTATTTTCGGTTATAATTAAATTGAGTTTTCTACGAACTCCGTTGTAGGAATTGCCAAAGCTGCTTGTTTTAATTTAGTTAAATTATTGCTGAAATTATTTATTGTTTCTCTGTAGTTCATTAATCAGTCGTGAAATAGATGACTATTAACAAATAACTAACTTAACAATTCAACAAATTAAAAGACGTGATGAAAATAAAAACAAGTTCTAACTATTTCTATTTATTACCTAAGTTATTAAATAGGTTAGATAAAATTAATAATTTTAATAACGAAAATGTTTCGACGAATCTAAAAGTCTCGACACGAAATTCGTTTTTTTAAGTTACTTTGTACCTAACACCCAGTTACGAAACAAACATCGAATGTTATACCCACAACTACGGCGCTGAAGGCAAAGTTACTACAAACTGAGCTGTGACTGAGATGAGCTACCAACTAGCTAGTCGATAAGTAGTGTTTGATCAACAGAGTAGGATAAATAGAAACCTAACTCGACCTCAATATAAAATAAAATTATTGGCAAACTTTTCCGCCTGTAGTAATTATGCTGAGGGTACAATGAACTGGCGGCAGCGGGTACAACATTTTAAGGAATTCTCGTTCGTTCATCCTGCCACTGGTTTTTTCATGGTCATAGATGAAATTGAAAAGAGCCAATAAGAGAAGTTTATGAGTACCAGTGTGGTGAAACGATTACTTGTTTTTGAAGGCATTACTTATGTAGGGTCATGTAAGTGACTGAAGGATGTAATTTTTTTGTGCTTGGCCGAGATGTAAGAGGTGTGATTCGATCTTCATTGCGAGGTTTTTTATGAAGATCTGCAACATTTGTTTCAAATAATCGTAGTTTCTGATGTCCATGATACAATAAATCCTAGTCTGGGTTAAAGTTTGTATGTGACTGCCGGGTGTTTATTTTACTCATTTATTTATTAAACTATGTCTGTAGCTGGCACTCTATAATCATATATTTGATATATGAATATAGCTGAAGTAAAACTTCACTGTTGTCGTTAAAAGGTTTTTATATCGGTAAACTTTGCTAATGACACCCCAAAATGTTTCAGTGCATAGTTAATGGCTACTATCGCCGATTTCCTTGAAAATGGATTGAACCCTACTTTTACTTAATGTTGATGGACGGGCTAACCTAAACTTGGTTCAATGGTTGGGTTGTTCAAAATTACGGTTCCAAAATCAGGGCAACTGATTAATAATGAGTGATAAATAAACGGTTGTGGTGAAAATCACCAAAATTATAAAATAAAATAAATCAATATTGATGGACATTTCACACATCACCATCTAGCCCCAAACTAAGCAAAGCTTGTAATATGAGAACTAGATAACTGATAGAATACTTTTATACTTTTTTGTTGTAAATACATACTTAAGATACATTATAACAGACACAGAACAAACAATTATGCTCGTCACACAAATATTTGTCCTGGGTGGGGTTTGAACCCACAACCTACAGCGCAGAAGGCAGAGCGCAGAGCTATTACTAAATGAGCTGTGTGATCTTTCAAATATCGTAATTTTTGATAATGGTTTTGTAGTTTACGTTTTACGTTCCCTGACTATGCTACGATTAGTTCACGTAAATAGACATTTATATTATAAACTACTAGCTTCCGCATGCGGCTTTGCTTGCGTGGTATCACAATGTATTATATATTTTAATTCAGATCTTAATGTATATATATAACAATGTTCTTCGTTATCGGTTCAGCCGTTACGACGTGATTGAGTAACAAACATACATCCAAACATTCTCACAAATAACGTGTGATTCATATACTCCTTTTTTACACAAGGGGTTTTTTTTCAGAATTTCTTTGTAACTTACTGTCATGTTGCAGTTCACACAGATGTGGTCAGACAAGAAAATACAAACAAATACGAAGCCAGACTCATAATTAATTGAACGTAAAATGGCACCCCTTTATTGCCTAGGTCTTCTAAAGTAGTCATTTGTTTTATAGAGGTCGAGTTTCTTTTGGTTTATTTTATTGGCTTTTTATAGATACTGTGTTTGTTTGGTACTGGTGTGCTTACGAGGTGAATTATAGCTCTGGCCAAAGTATCGTAGGTAACACTTAATTTAGAAGACACGGCATAAATTAGTCTGTACTTACTCCGAGTATATAAAAATATTAATTGTTATTTCAAACGGGAATTTATTGCGTTAAATAACCTATTATTTATTCTGACATTCAACTGTGTTACAAGAAACACCTTGACCAGGATTGTTTATAAGTATAACAATAAAATCCTGAAAGTATTTGAAAATTTAAATATTATTAATTTAGTTTGTATAAGCTAGTACTGGATCTCCTAATGAATTTGCGTCAATCCTCTTGCTTTATTTAAACCTTGTTTCACGTGAAATCCAAATATTGATAGACAATTTTAACACAATTAGGTACCATTGTCCGGTTTGAATTGGTGATTATCCCTCGTGAGCTGAATTCAAACCAATTATGAGATGAAATCCAACGGCAAATGAAATACTGATAACTTAAACAGATAGTGATAGATAGCCAGTAGATAGTCCAGTTCACAATTCAGACTTTTATTCGAATAAAAATAATAATTGCAGCTAGTATGCTGTAAAGTCTGAATATTATCGTAGTAAAACAAATAAATAAAAGTAAATAGGCTCACGACTGTTATCCCCAAGCATGGTAGAGAGACCTTTAGAAGGTCAGATCTTTAAAATATTTTAGAAGGAGGCATTCCTTCCCTAAATTCAATGCATCAAACATTTGCTCGTAAGTTGTTTCACGTAGCGCAACTGGAAGCAGTTCATTTTCAAATCAAAAGTATTTATTTTAGTTCCATTGAGCGCACACATCAATGAAGGTAAAGAGATGGTATGATAGAATTTTGCAGTTCAAAACATCAATATACAGTATTTGTTTCTGGTTTTTCTGAAGCCAATTAATAATCTTTCTAGAGAGTATTTTTTAAGGATTATCCGATGTTACTCTAATGCTTGATATTCTCAAATAAAAATCTAATTTCTAAAGCCGTTTTCTAATGCCGTACAAATATCCAGCTTTCTGGACAAGGAGTGACTAAACGGGTATGCTTCTGCCCGATTTATAGTCCATAAAACGCTTCAACAAACTGTAGGGAGCTTCGACGTCGTGACATTTATAGTTAGTCACCTACGGGAGAACCTCTCGTACCATTTGCCAGCTTTCGATAAATTCGAATCTCGACTGTTCCGCTTTCGAAAATTTAGTTTCATCCATAGAAAGTCACGAGAATCAACGCGAGTTCTATGGTTTTAGTATAACCCATGTATGTTCCAGTCGGTCTTATATGTCTTACATTTTTTAACATAAAGCACTAGTCTACTAAATCTATTTGTATATTAATGTATTTAAATAAAATCATGACTGTACACCCCAAGTACGGTAGACATCTTCTCAGATCTCCAGGTGCTTAGATCCTTTGAAAATGTCTAGTAGGGGTAGTCAGAGGCACGTCCAAACATTATACTAGGCACATGCCCACATTTTGCAGTAGTTAGCATTCCATACGTGACAGGTTCTTTCATGCTTTAAAAACGTTATTATATCCAAATATTTTGTTCCTGATTAAATTGCGATGAAGTAATGTCAGTCTAATGTGTGTGTGAGGTCCTCACATATATAAGACACATTATTGAGGACATTATTATAGGGAATGAAAATAGCAAACTCACTCGCTTAGGATGAGTTTCCACCTACTCGGAGTTATGCGGACCAAACACAGGGCTCGATATTTTCAAACTCGAATATTTGAGCGCTGTCATTGGTCCGATCCGGACAGCTTAGCACAGCTCTGCACTGCTCCGTTTAGGTGGAGACTCACCCTTATTAGCTGATTGGCGATTATTTTAAAACTAGGTCAGAAGTTTTCAATGTTACTTGCTCTCTAGAGCGATAGTAATCGATGTATTGTGGTAGGGAAACTACTTAGGCCGATTGGATAAAACAAAGCGTAGGTACCAACTATTGCAAATAAATCATTGGTAAAGGAATCTTCGTGTGTTAAATCTCGATCCTTTTAGAATTGTTTAATAACCCTCATATTCAAGAACGACATCTTTTATCATAAACATCACTTTATGTGTTGTGCGACACTGCATAATGTGACTAGAGGCACATTGTCGTGTGCCTCTAGCCAGAGTTGAGCTCTAAAGGCACACGGTAGCGTGCGCCATAGTTCCGCTCAACACATAAAGTAATGTTTATGAAAAAAGATTTCGTCCACTGTGGGTGCGTGTTCTCATAGTGTCGTTCTTGAATACGAGGGTTTGGCTGTTTGTAAAATGACATCTTCCTGCTCTGACTCAAAGTCAAAGTCAAAGTCAAAAAGTACTCTAATTGGTTTCAATAAAACTACAAGGATCACTTTGAAACGTTTTAGAAATTAGGTGAAGCTACACCTGACCCAAATCCGTTTGCATGTCGCGAAGTCTCATAATTAGTTCCACGCACCTATCTGATGTTTTGGTGCGTAGCCAGATTGATAGTATACCTAGATTATCACTAGTCACGATGCATGGTGAAATCAGTAAAACCCGATTTTTTATGACTAATAAACTCAAATTCAAATTCAAAAATCATTTATTTCAATAAAATCACAAGGATCACTTTGAAACGTCTTAGGAACTAGGTCTAAGAATCAGGCAACAAACACGGCTTGGGGTCTACCTTTTTTTTTAATTATCCTTTCCTTAATGCTATGTAGAGCTCCAGTGTGGTGCCGATCGAACAAGGTGAAGGCTCAAACAAGAATAATAATTAATAGTACTACTCAAATACGTACAACAATAAAAAAAAAATAACTAAAGAGCTTCAGCACAAATTCAAAAAGCAGCACACGCTACCCTTGTTTTAAAATAAAACCTAAAGATGAAAGAACTATTTGCTTTAAAATATTAAAGTAGACAAATGTTACACCAAATAAAATAGTGCAGACTAAGTAAATTAATGTTTAGCTGTCGAGTGGCAGAGCGACGAGGATTTGTTATTTAATAAAATATAAATATTAAATATCATAAAATTATGGCACTTGAAATGGACTCGATGGCATGGTATCGTGATGACTTCATACATAAAATACACTATGATTAGTGACAAATACTGTCATCTTCAAATCGAGGAGTGCTCTTTAGCACCGTTTCCATTATAACAGCTATTTTTGGTTGCTAAATACATAGAACTTTGTCACAGAATTGCGATCGCTTTCAGTTTCGTCTCTGCAATGTGACTTCGGTAGGCAGACACCCTGATAAAGAATATGAAAATACTAGCCGACCCGTGACAAACGTTATCCTGTCTAATTTCAATAATCGATTAGAAAAGACTGAATGTTTTTAGTCTGTGATGTCAGATTTGTTGCACACCAGCGCTATCTATACCAAAATCATCCCTTTTGCATTTTTTTATAGTTTTGGGGATGTTTTTCATATTTTAAAGTAGTCTATTACCTATACGGGCATTATCTCAACATCTACAGATAATTTCATCTTAATCCGTTTATTTTTGATTGGGGTACAAACATAGCAGCATTATCACAAACTTTCGCATTTATAATATTATTAGGATTTAATAGGTATGCACTTACGTATTATTGCAGAGTTGAGCATGGTAGTAGTAACATTTTTTTCATCCTTAAACTGTGAAGTACCCAGAGCTTACAATAAATCCTTCATGCAATTAAGGGTACATCATTTCACGCTCTGTTTGTTTCGGAATGGCTGTAATTTAAAACCGGTGACACATTTTGATCCCGCACTTACCGATTTGGTTTTCTTTGACGATGTTGGTACTAGATTACCTAATAAATTAACTTTAATAAGATGTTGTGGCATTGTGATGTTAGTATCTGCTCTCAGCTTTACTCGATATGATATTGGGAAATCTAAATGACAATAATAATAACTCTGCAGCAACTACACCATGTTAAATTTATCGCTCTCATGATATAAAACATAGAAAAAACTTTTTTGTTTGCTAAACAATCACATTTAAAAAAAGTTTTGTTAGCAAAACATACATTTTACCTCATTAACACACCGCTGTCGGTAAATATCTATATATATAAAAATCAATGCCACTTTTCGTTGTAATTTTATAACTCAAAAACTGGCTCACCTATCCAAACCAAATGTTTAGGCTTTGTTCGGACTATTTAGTAGATGGTTTATGTGAAGTTTAAAATCGGTAGACTTTTTATCCAGGTACCACCCGTGCGAAGCCGGGGCGAGCAGCTAGTTTTGTATTAAACTTTGTCAAATGTAAAAAAAATGCCCTTCATTTATTTGAATCGGGGCTGGGCTGATATAACGTTGTCACTCGTTTGAACCATTTGGTTAGGTACTACGGAGCCTTTAGCAGCAGACTTTACGTTAGAAATATAATCGCCAACGAGACTCGAATATAAGATAAAGGTCATGCCGTAGAGACGTTGAAGTTGAAGGCTTGAAACCTTTCTCATCTGACTGAATAGTTGACATTGCAATGAACTTCAAGATTATTAAGGTACTAGCATTCCGCCCCGGCTGCGCACGGGTTTACCGGTACACCTTAGGTTATTGCAAAATTCGAGAGGATCACTTATTTTTAGGAAAGTAAAATAATATGTTTGCTGATAATGTAGCTTTTGGTGGGTGAAAGAATTGTTAAAATTAGTCTAGTCGTTTTTAGGGTTTTGTAGTCTACAAGAAACGCTTTCGCCATGTCCGTCCGTCCGTCTGTCGGCAGCTTAGCTCAGAGACGTGTGCTAGAAAGCTGTAATTTGACATGTAAAAATGTATAATTATTTATGTAGGTATCTAATACGAGTAATTATTTTTAATTTAGTATTAAATGATTGTATATAATATAATGTGTAAATAGTTAGTGTAATTGGTCTTGTACCGTGCTAATTATGTATAAATAAATAAATAAATAAATAAATGAATATGAGTGGTAGAATAACATCCATAAAAAAAAATGGTACCCTACATGTAAATTGGGGATGTTATTTTTTTTCTCGTGTACCCCAAGGTTTAGGCTTTCGTTGGATAGGTCTTTAAAAAGTATTACGAATTTGTTAAAGCAACTTTTTGATTAAGAGATTGGTTTGTCAAATATTAAGCTAAACTACGAAACCCTACGTTGCGCGTGACCCTAACAAACAAATATAAAAAGTTACGATTTAATAATAATAGTGTAAACTTAATGAAGTAATAACTCAATATTCTGACAAGTCAATCGCACCATGGTGGTCAAAAGAAGAAATCGTTAATTCGATTAGACCGCCTATAATTGTAACATACTATGAGTACATATCTGTAATTGCTAACAATGTGTAACAATATACATTTCATTTTAAGTTTTGTAATTAAACTGCCAGCGGCATGACTCTAATTATGAAGGTAAATTACAAAATAGCGCCATGCAGACGCTGCGTTATCGATAAATAATGTTCTAGAAATTATGTTTGGGCTTAAATAACTCTGTAGTCGTTGAATAAATATTATTACAAATATTATCTACATCTACACTAATATTAAGAGAAAAATATGTTTCTTTTTGTTTATTTTTTATGGATAAACTATGCCGTGTTGGCTGAGTGGGAGGTACCTCGACTTTCAATCTGAAGGTCTCGGGTTCGAATCCCAGCGTACATCAATGGATTTTTCCTTTCGAAAAATTTATATGCGCATAAAAAACACGTGCTCAAACGGTGAAGGAAAACATCGTGAGGAAACCAGTTAGTAATATTATAAGCGGCGAAGGGCTTGCAACCTGTGACGTATAGAATGCTAACTACTGCAAATGTGGGCATGTGCTAAATGTAATGTAATGTTTTGACGTGCCTCTGACTGCCCCCACTAGACATTTTGAAAGTATCTAAGCGTCTGGAGATCTGAGAGGATGTCTACCGTACTAGGGGATTACAGTCGTGATCCTATTTTTTGTAAACTACTGCATAAATAAAGCATCGTTATCAGGAAGCAACAAAGGTCATAGTTTATTTTCAATAAAAATAGAGACTTCCACGAAAAATTGCAATAATGGCACCTAAGATATCAAAAATTAGCATATAATCTTTATTTGATATTATACCCGCGCAAAGCCGAGGTGGGCAGCAGTAATAAATAAATAAAAAGTTTAGTTTTTTAGCCCCAAACTAAGCAAATCTTGTGCTAAGGGTACCAAATAATTGATAGATTATTATTGAGTTCAGATGTTTGAGTTGAGCCTGAAAGTAACAGCTGCTAATACCCTTATAAATCTGGGAATGGGAATATTTTTATTGAATGATGTACTTACATAAACCCTTCAGTGTATAGCCCAAATAGACGCTTAATGACTTCATTTCTACAAACAATTCTGGCAAAACGTTAAGGTGTGTAAGGTGTGAGGGTCAAGGGGAGCGGTAAAAAATTAAAATAAATAAATAAATAAATAAATATTGGTGGACATTTTACACATCGCCATCTAGCCCCAAACTAAGCAAAGCTTGTACTATGGGAACCAGATAACTGATAGAATACTTATATACTTTTTTTTTTTGTAAATACATACATATGATACATACTAACACCCAGACACAGAGTAAACATCTATGTTCATCACACAAATATTTGCTCTGGGTGGGAATCGAACCCACAACCTACGGCGCCGAAGGCAGAGTTACTACCAACTGAGCTGTGAGGCTGTCATTGAAAAATTGAAAAATAGATAGATAAACCCTTTATATCACACAAAAATAACAACAAACTTAAATGTACAATGGACGGCATTGTCGCTAAAAGCGACTTCCAGACAAACTTTCGATGGACAGAATAAACAAAAACAAGAAAAGTCGGGGGTGTACAAAAGTTTAACTATATTACAATATAATTTACTAAGTAGCTAATTATATTCATGCCTAATGTAAAATGATGAATTCTGATTGACCGGTTCAATGTCACAGCCCGCCGCGAGGCGGTTGGTTTACACAGGATATTTAGCACATATGTGTTGTCTGACAGTGTTCGCTTTGCATAAGGAGTCTAGGCCGTGTGGTCGATGGCATTTATATATCTGACATTGTATTAACACAAAACAATAACAGAGTATTTAATTTATTGTGATAAGAGATTTTATTCCAATGATCATTTAATTACATGTTAATGGAAGTGCTGAACTTTTGTCCATCCACACTATATTTATGAATTCAAAAGCAACTCTGTTTCGGTCTGTTTATTTCGTTTCACGACTAAACGGCTTGACCGATCTTGATGAAACTTAACAAGGAAATACTATCTCATGAGAAAGGACATTAGATTATTTCTCGATATTTGTGACAATAAAGATTTAATAAGTCCACGCGAACTATAAATAAAAATAAAATAAATAGGATCACGACTGTAATCCCCAAGTACGGTAGACATCCTCTCAGATCTTCAGACACTGAGATCCTTTGAAGATATCTAGTGGGGGTAGTCAGAGGCACGTCCAAACATTATATTTGGCACATGCCCATATTTTGCAGTAGTTAGCATTCCATACGTGACATGTTGCAAGCCCATCGCCATTATTATAAAATTCATGCAAAAATTATATTTTGTTTCGATAAAAAAATAAATTTTATTAGATTAACACCAATTAATTAAACTTCCCAATCCTCATCCGATTTTGGACAGTTTACAAGGAAACTTTTAAATTGGACTCTTTCGTCATTTACCCATTTGGGTCATTTTCCAATCATTAGATAAATGTGATGAATCAAACTCTTGAGAAACTGCGAGGGACATTCTGTCGTGACGGCTCGAATTAATAACGGTTCCTATAAGTTTCTATAGCCGTGTTGGCTGAGTGGGAGGTACCTCGACTTTCAATCTAAAGGTCCGAATCCCGGACCTGCATCAATTGATTTTTCTGTTCGAAAAAATTATATGCGAAAAAAAAAAGAAACAAAAAAAGAAATACTTCTGAACAAGCCAGCCACATCTCTATTTTTAGGAGCCTACCCCGGATTTGGAAATTTTAAATTTTTGCAGTCAATAACTATGCATTATTATAAAAGTTTATAAAATTTTTAAAAGTTAGTTATTATAGAATTATTTGTTTATGGTTCGTTTTGATTAGTGACAATTGTGATGCGTTATGTCTCTAGATGTGAGTGACCACAACGAGATATTTCCCGTTTTGTCTATTTAAATATGAATAATTAATAAATAAATGTCACCTGTCACAAATAACCTTTGCTTATCCTAAGGGATATATAAATACTCTAATCTATGTTGTTTAAAAATCGTCATTTAAATCATTTTTTCAATATAAACCATACATTTGAAAGTTAAAATGTTGATAAAATGGCCACAACCAGCGTCCTCCCACTAATCTTAAACTCGAACGGTTTCAAGATGAAAATACAGACCAATACCGAGTTTAGGTTTACTCTGGTCTCCCAAAGGAAAACTATCCCATTCGAGCCAGAGGCGAGAGGTTGCAACTCCAGAAGTTAAACTTCTATGAAACCGCTAAAGGGTTAGGTCCATCATCCATCGAACCACGTGTAGAATCAACACGTTTTTCAGTGGATCATATTTTTAAGTTGTATTTTACATCTCTTTGCTCGATTTGGTAGATGGTCTTTAGAGTAGTTGTACTTTTGCAGCAACAGTGACCCTAATCGAAATATAAGTTGAAACATTTGTAACCGAGATAAATACGACTATTAAAAAAAACCGGCTAAGTACGAAGGGTTCCCTACCATTATCTATAAAAAAACACGTTTGTTGTATGGGTGCTCATTTGTTATAGCGGCAACAGAAATACATTATCTGTGAAAATTTCAACTGTCTAGCTATCACGGTGCATGAGATTCAGCCCTGTGACAGACAGACCGACAACGAAATCTTAGTAATAGAGTCCTGTTTTTACCCTTTGGGTACGGAACCCTAATTATGTATTAGAATTTGACAGATGAGGTAATTTCCGATTACTAGTTGAGTTAAATAAGGTCAGTTGTAAGCTTTCCTCTAGTACTTAGCAGGTTTTATAAACTTATTTGTACAAAGAAACGAACAAAAGAACTAAGCTGGCTGGTCAGCTTCTGGTGAGTTATGTAAAGTTAACGTTAGGACGATCGCATATTATCGCATATAAATTTTTTAGTCGAAATTACTTTCTTTCCGAGTATCAATTCTATAATTGCATAATAGAAAAATACAAAAACAGTAGATATAAATAAATTAGACAAACAACTATCGTTTTACGTGTCTGTGTTATATTTGTTAATACAATGGGTACCTAATTGATTTTCATTCATAGGTAGTAATAGTGCCTGCATGGAAAATCACAAAAAAAATCACTAAAATCAGTCAAGCGTGTTAACGTTTTGTGTTAATAAAAACTTTAAGTCTGTGTGTATCGATTGTGCGCATACACTTAACCAAACAGTTGTTCAGATAGTACATTTTGTATTTATTTTGGAAGTATTTATTATATTTTCCATTTATTTACTCCAGAAACCAAACAAAAATAATTGAAAAAAATATAAATTACAGCAACAGATGTTATAATATCATCTTTCTTAATATAGCCAATATGGCATGCAATAACCGACTCAATAGTTGAAATAGTGAACTGCACGGTAGTCAGGCTAAGAATGATTACACCACAACTCGACTAAACTGTTTGGTCGAGTTGCAGTTGAATGTATGCAATCGCCCTAACTCTTCGCTCATTGTTTCATTGAAACAATGCGTTTTAATAAGCAAGGCAGAACTTTATACCGACTTCAAAGGAAATAAAGTGCTCAGAAATTAATCACTTGTTGTGGAGTGTATATACACTTCACTAACAACGGACTAATATTATTTTCAATACAATTATCTTCAAATTTGATGAAAAGTAACCTAAAATGTTTGTATGTAAATGTATGCATAAACAATTGATCTTTCAAGCGTCAACAAGTCATGAATTGAGGTAGGTACCTCTATACAGTGAATAAACAATAGGATCACGACTAATCCACAAGTACTGTAGACATTCTCTCAGATCTCCAGGCACTCAGATCCTTGAATATGTCTAAAGGGGTTAGTCAGATTCACGTCAAACATTACATTTGGTATATGCCCACATTTTGCAGTAGCATTCCACAAGTGATAAGTTTCAAGCCCGTCGCCGCTTACAAGAATACTAAATGAAACACTAGTGAAACAAAGCTGTTATAATAACACTTGATGAACTTTACGCACCGAAATAAACGACTCTTACTAAGAAATAAACTAAATTTACTCTCAAACTTAATAACAACACAAATGACGAGCGGAAATTCAAGAAACTATTCCACTGAAACTGAAAATAGCCAGCGGTGCTGTTGCGTAAGTAAAGGGGTTTGTCTCTGTTTAATGTTTTTAACAGACATGTTTGAACCAAAGGATAAAGTTAAAAGTGACAAGTTTCCTTTGCGTAATTTTAATTGTTACCCTCTAGAGGTAAAGAAGATCAATGGAAATTATGTCGTAGTAACTATAACTGTAGATTTAACACGGGTGTTTATCACGGTAATACCTTTAATTTATTTTCCCGACGTTTCGGCTATGTTGCAATAGCCATGGTCACAGGCAAACAACGGACAGACGGGTAGTACTAGTCGTTGAAATTATGTTGATGAAACTTCAAACAATAGTTTAATGTCTACTGAATGCCGGCAATTACGTGCTGAAATTGTAAATTTTTTTAATTGCCTTTTTAGACGATCAATTATTTACGCCAATGTAAATCAAACACGATTCTATCGTTAATTAACATTGATTGACAAATAATGTCTTTATGACAAAACTGAGCATTTGAAATTATCCTAGCTAAGATTCCATCAACATTGAAAGAATAGTACCTAGTCGTATATCATAAAGGTGTGACCAGACATAGCGCGGCAATCAAGCGCGATATTCGCAAGACACAAGTTTGCAAGTGTAAACTTATAGGTAAATGTACGCGCAGCTGTCGTCCAAACATAGCGCAATTAGTCGCGCGCGGCTGCTGCTCTCAAATGCCGCGCAATGTCTGGTCATACCTTTATACTTGTGTATAAGTACCTACTTCACATCAAATGACACTACAGCAAATTCGTAAATATATTTGAAGCATGTGGTGTATTACCTCAAGCCTCTTGGGACATTTCCATATTTGCAAATACGCTTTCCAATAATCCCGAAAACGGTTTTGAAGTACGTGCCGACTTTTCAACGTAAAATTTTCATACCGGTCCTATTTTTGGACGTCTCTTTTGTTATGTTACATAAATTAATATCTAAGGTCGTTTTTAAAAGCGCAAAGAACAGGAGGTTTAAAAAAAATCTTTAATTTCACAAAAAAAATCAGTCAAGTCGTGATAATGTTTTAACTTAGAGAAACATTGCTAATAAGTTAAAAAAACTTATGAATTGAAATGAAATGTTCTTTATTGTAACACAATGTAAGCAATTACAAATATGTATGATACAATATGACGTGTAAAGGTGTTTACCAATAAACGACTATTATTGACTATTATTATAGGCGGTCTTATCGATTAATCGATTTCTTCCAGACGACCTGCTCACCTAAGGCAATAAACTGTAGCCATGCTTTTGACCACCGTGGTCACGAGTTGGACATTCATCAGTCCCCGAACTAGTATAAACTGTATCTCGGGGCGGTGTTTGTCCTCACATCCATCCTCTTTAAACAATAATTATGCACCAATAATCCTAATAATAATTATAAATGCGTTAGTTTGTGAGTTTGTATGTATGTTTGTTCCTTAATCAGGCCTAAACGACAAAACGGATTATGATAAAAATTGCTGTAGTATGTAGATCAAAAATCAGAATAAATAAAAGGGTAACTTAATGATAAAAAAACCCTAAATGATAAAAAAACGCAAAAATTATGATTTTGGTAAAGATGGCGTTGGTGTGCAACAAATTTGACATCACAGACTAAAAACATTTAGTCGTCATAGCAATGATTAATGAATGATACGCATTCTACCAAAATTCGTAATTTATTTTATTAGTACAAGGTTTGTAGGGAAGAAATTGGAAGCCGCCTGGAATAGGTTTTTTCTATGTGATTATTACAAAAAAAAAGTTGACAGAACAACGTTTGTCACGGGTCGGCTAGTAAACAATAATTCTTTCACTTCAAGATCTACATTAACAGCGAGTAAAAATTAGTAATCCTTACAAATATTGCAATAATGTACACGTGTGCGAAGCCGGGGCGGACAACTAATATTATTCTTGAGACTTGGTGATGGTGGTCATTTAGTTGTTTGTAGACTTGAGGTAGGTACAATTTCAGTGAAAGGAATGAAGTCTTCAAAGTTCTATGTAATTTAATTACTAAGTTAGGCGCTACATATTTTAGGATTTCAAATTGATGAATTCAAAAGATGAAACTTTGAATGTTTTCTAGGTAAATTATTAGATTAGAAATCACCTACCATTTTATATGGGGCTGATGTAGGTACATGCTCTTATACTCTATGCGCTATCTCCGGATATAGGAAATACTGTATACAATATTCGTTTTGTAATAAGAACATCCTTGTTTATTTTTTAACTGACGAAATAAGAAGGTCTACAATTCGATGCGTATGTTTTTACAAGCTTTTATTTAACTAGCAATGTATGGATGTATGGATGTGTGTATGTATGTATGTATGTAACTATGTTTGTTATGGTGGAATCTTGCAACTAAATTCTGAAGCAGTTATCCCCAACTGATTAAGCTGAAAATTCGCATACTGCATACGGTGGCAATGCAATAATATGATGACAGTGAGCTTATCTGATGATGGACTCAAGAGCTGTGCAACAGACACTTACAATGGAACTCCTTATTAAATACTTCGATTGAGTAAAAACTTTGCATCCGATGACAATGTTATATGATGTGACAGGTGATAGCGCGCTGGTGTTCGATGATTAAAAACTTGCCTTTGAAAAATATTTTAACAGAAAACTTATTAATGTTTAAAAGTTACGCTCTGTAAACGTTTTAGGTCGATTGAACCTAATTGCAATACCAAGCACCTACCAGGTTCATAATAAACCTGATTTTACAAGATTTTGCGCCCTAGGTATATTTGGGAAGCTTTTTTACCGTTACACAATGGGAGTTTGACAGATGAAGTCGATTACGGTTAAAAGTCTTGTAACCAGTGTACCTACCATGGATGTTACGGAGCTTCGACTCCGACTCCGATAAGTCGGAACTTCCGATTGTTATTACACCTCCGACTCCGACTTCGGTTCCGAAACTTTTAAATCGGAGGATGTGTGATACACATGTCATTAAAATTATTACTTCAAGGTTTTTTTAACATTTACATTTATTAAAACAAAATAAAAATCAACACAAAAACAACCTTGGAGTGATTTTGATTTAATTTGTTAACTGTTAAAGGGTAAACTGTTAAATGTTAATAGGAAACATGGCAATTTTTATTTTTATTGTCTGTAAATTGATTAAGTACTTTCAAATTAAAATTAAAAATGTTCACTGAATAATGTTTTTATTCTTGTCTGCCGCCACTTCTGATTCCTGATACTGCCTCCGACTCCGACTCCGACTCCGATAAATCAAATTTAAAAACTCCGACTCCGTCTTCGGCTCTGATAAAATTACCTCCGTTACATCCCTGGTACCTACTAACGCAATAAAGGTGCCTTCGGATTAGACAGTTAGTAAAAATTAGTTAAAAAAATGATTAGTAAAAAAACAGTTGCTAAAATCATTAGTTCCCTCCACTCCCTCATGAGATAATGAAGATTTTGTTGTCATTGAGCGTCTAATCTGAAGGCGTCCTAAGGTTGCTAGTTCTAAAACCGGTTTGATATACTATAAAGGTTTCCATACCTACTTGGAAGCGGACATGGTCTGGTTAATGGAAACCTTAGCGCGACAAGACTGAGTAGAAAACAAAACAAAGCGGCTTTTTTATATGCTGTATTAAAACGATAAAAGGTCACAGTGTAACATGAATAAACAAAGGACCTGTCTTTCTTTGTAAAAGATCACGTTATTATTTAGGTACTTTACATTTTAACTTAGTTAAAATATTATTTATTTATACGTATCTTTTTAATTAATAACCTTTCCGTAAACTCCAAAAAAGTTTAAAATTGTTTTACAATGTCCCGTGCTCTTCATTCCATTATTATTATATATTCCATTAATACAAAAAATATGCAAAAAGATGAAGCCGTTAGTGTTTGCATCAACATAATCATTGTGTGGTAAAATGTTTCATGAACGTAAAACGTTTTATATACAAAGTCAAAATTACATTATAAGAAATCATTCACTTCAAATTTTTAATTACAAAATTATAATACCAATTATTGTAAAATCTTCAATATTTTGATGAATATAATTCATCAGTCAGGTTATTTATACAAGTGACAGCAGAAATTTTAGGGTCCGTACCCAATAGGTAAAAACGGGGCTATTACTAAGACTTCGCTGTCCGTCTGTCTGTCAAAAGGATGTATCTCATAAACCGTGAAATCTAGATACTTTAATTTTTCATGATTATGTATTTCTATTGCCGCTATAACAACAAATACGAAAAACAGAATAAAATAAATATTTAAGTGGGGCTCCCATAAAAAAAACGTGATTTTTACGTGGTACGCAACCCTTCGTGCGCGAGTCCGACTCGCACTTGGCCGTTTTTTTTATTTACTTTCAACAAAATAAAGTAGAAGTTACTTCGCAAACGAGACACTGACTATGGTTGCTATGCTGAACGTCTTAAAAACTTTATCTAACGGAGTTAAAATCGGTTTACGTCTTCCGACTAAGAAAGTTGCCGATACCGCAGTTTTTGTTGCAAACTTAGCTGAACTTGCAACGCCTTAGTTAATGGCTTTTGTGAAAGAGGAAAAACGAAGGCACAATCATGCAAGTAATTTCATTGAAAGCATTCTTTTGTACTGACTACTGTAAAAATACAAAGCTTGTAATGAAAGTAAAATAAAGGTTCATTCATAAAAGAAGCACTTTAAATAGGTACATTTATATCCAGTCAGAACTATAACTAATTTTAATTATGTTTCTTTATTTCTAAGTATTAGTAGGTATTTAACCTAGACTTAAGATAGTATTAGATTAAAGCATGATTTTATAACTATAAAAGTCAAGAAATCGTCATTTGTATATTGATATTGATGACTATGCTCCGTACTAGTAAAAACTGTATTACGGCAAGATGTCATTCTCTTCCGATTTGGTAGAAACTAGGCGTTTTAAAAAAATATAAGAAAACCGACAACAATTTTTCGACCAATCGAAAAGTCGACAGACGATATTAGATTTATCAAGCTGTAACGGCTGAAGTGATTTATAGAACTCAGGATAGATATAGATCGGTACCTAGAATAGCATTTTGGTTACTGTTTCTTCAAACACCACGCTAGTAAATCCGCGGGCAGAAGCTAGGTTCACATAATGTTTCAATTCGAAACACAAACAATATAAAATTAGCTTTTCAGCTGAAAATGAATTAAACGCGATGAAGATAATTTTGAGCTTTAAGTCTGAAGTTTGGATAAGTTTTATTCGTTTTATTTTCCTTTCAGTAATCACGATACGAGTTCTGTCGATGATGCATAAGCGAATGCAAAATGGTTTTTATTCTCCCATTTTGGCCTCAAAGCTCAGTTAGTAGTTGCTCTGTCTTCTGCGCTGTAAGTTGTAGTTCGATCCCTACTCAGGACAAAATTAAATATTTGTGTCACGAACATAGATGTTGGTTATGTTTCTGTGTGTTTTAATGTATTTAAAAAAAATAGTAAAGTATTCTATCAGATATTATCAATTCCCATAGTTTAGCTTTGGTTAGTTTGGGGCTAGATGGCATTGTGTGAAATGTTCATATATATTTTTATTTAGTAGAGCTTTTAATTTTAAACGTTAGCACGACCGCCATTATTACGGCATTTCGAGCCAAGAAACCCGGTTTTTATCCGACTACACCTAAACAAAAGGAGGTTAATGATTTAACTTGTAAAACTTTTGTGAGTTGCACTACACATTATGACAAAACGGGAAAATTGTCGGTGCCTTCATCGATAATATATTTTTACAAGCTTTTATTTAACTTGCAATGTATGTATGTAACTATGTAACTATGTTTGTTAAGGTGGAATCTTGCAACTCCATTTTGAAGCAGCTATCTCCAACCGATCGAGCTGAAATTTTGCATACTTATGTAACCTCGGTGACAATGTAATAATATGTTGACAGCGAGCTGATCTGATGATGGAGTCAGGAGCTTCAACACACACTCACAACGGAACTCCTTAGTATTCCGAAGTTCGTTCGAATCAGTGCATCAATGGGTTTATTTATGTATTGGAAAAAATATAAGCGCATTGTAATGAAATAATATAACACAAAATAATTTTATTCTTTCGTTCTTTCTTTCTTTCTTTATTTATTTCTTTCTTTCTTTCATTGTAACTGGTTCGCGTAACCTTGCGATATTTCTTTATTTTTTTAAGCACGTGCTTATGTGGATATAATATTTTCTAGAAGAAAATACTGTAAATGCAAATCAATGAACCAACGACCTTCAGAATTAAAGTCACTATATCTAGAATGGCATCAAATTCAAATTGTTTATTGTACTTTATGTTGTTACAATGGTGTAGGTAATGTAGGTAGTTTCAAACATAAACCCTGTAAGGGCACAACAATATTTTAAATTAAACCGCTAGGCGCGTTAATTACACAAAATTAAAAACTTAAAACTAATACCTATCTAAAAAACAATCATGTTTCATCTAGGAACTCGTTCAATGAGTAAAAACTATTCTTAACTAAGTATTTTTTCAAAACATTTTTAAAAATATTTGGCCTATTTTCATTTTTTATAATGGGGGGGATTTTATTATATATATATACTATGTTTTTTTTTAGTGTATGTAAAAATAGGTTTACTATTGAGTCCTATATTTTGGTTTAGACTATGTTGTACGAGTATGTAGGTGATAACTGTAAATTTACCAAACTATATGTATAAAACATGAACAAGTTAAACAACAAACCAGTACCTATAATCAATTTTATGACTAAGTATTTTCTTGGTGACGTGTGATACTCTGCTTATAATGTTGTGTTGCTACAACATCCGTCAGTTTAATAGTACGGGCCCAAAGAAGACACAAAAACAGCACCCTAACAATGTTATCTAAAGGAAAGTCCATTGGAGGTTAATCTCTCATACACACCACCATCTTGGCTCATAAATCTATGTCACCGAAACTGTCACCTATATAAAGATATACTACTTTTTCGCATAGAGACGATGAGGCGTTACTAAAAGGGGCGCACATTTTACCCGAAATCATGTGTTGGAGCCAGTGACCCATCTTTTTATGACGTGGTTACGAGTGGTCACTTTCTTGGAAAAACCTTTGGTGGTCGTTTTTCCTGCGTTGTATTTCTACCTACGTTGACAGCATGTCTGTTTAGTGGAATTACGTGGGTCAGTAGGACGCGTGAATAAAGCGATACCTTTTTATTTTAGTAACTAGCTATTCCCGCAATTTCGTCCGCGCAGTGTTGCAACGAATGGATATGTCCGATCCAAGGGTTTAAACATCATTCACATTTATAGAAATCACTTCCACTTTTTATAAATTAATTTTGGTGAACATTTTTTACACCGCCATCTAGCCCCAAACTAAGCAAACTAGATAGCTCATAGAATACGCTATACTTTTTATTACTTTTTGTAAATACATACCATTATAACCCTATACTAACAAATATCAATGTCCATCACACAAATGTTTGTTTTGGGTGAGAATCGAACTCACAATCACACAACAAATCTAGATAGAGCTACTACCAACCGATCTGTGAGGCCAGTCAAGCCACATCTATTTTATTCAAACCATAATCTTGAGTGCCTAAAAAACTAGCTTGAAGATACATGAAACAAATTCAAATTCAAATGTATTTATTGACATAATACACTGTGAACATAAATTAATGAATCCATAGGCTCCCGAATTAGTGAAAACTGTGTATCAGGAGCCAATGGCTTCTCCCATTATAGGATATAAATAAAAAAACAATATAAAACATAAAATAAAAATACCCTTAACCTTAAACAAAGTAATAAAAAAAAAACTGGCCAAGTGCGACCCGCGGACACGCGCACGAAGGGTTCCATACAATAAAAAACGCTAAAAAATACGTTTGTTGTATGGGAGCCTCATTTAAGATATTTATTTTATTCTGTTTTTAGTATTTGTTATTATAGCAGAAACAGAAATACATAATCTGTGAAAATTTCAACTGTCCAACTATCACGGTTCATGAGATACAGCCATGTGACAGATAGACGGACAGACGGACAGCGAAGTCTTAGTAATAGAGTCCCGTTTTTATCGTTTGGGTACGGAACCCTAAAAAACAATGATAATAAAAATGATAATGAAACGTAAGTCGTGAGCCTGCATTTATTTTATAAACATTACTACCTACCCCGTTACACCAATATCAAGAGTTGATTTTGTACTTATAGTATCCAAGCCAAGTTTGAGACAAATTGCACCAAGCGTTTAAATTTTCTGTAAGAATTTCTTGAATTAACAAGATTAAAGAATTGAAAAAGAACTAACCGGAGAAAAATTAATAAAAGAAGATTGAAGAATATAATTATACTCGTACCAAGTGTCTAGTTTGTTTTCTTAAGGGTTGAATTTTAAGAAATCCTTTCCTTTTCTTCTTTGTTTTGTTTTTTTGCTAAGTTACTTATTTATTTATTTTGGATGGATTAATCACTAGATTAGTATAAAGCAAAGTCGCTTTCCGCTTCCCTTATGTTTGCTTATATCTTTAAAACTACACAACGGATTTTGATGCGGTTTTTTTTATTAGATAGAGTGATTCAGGAGGAAGGTTTATATGTATAATAACATGCTACCCGTGCGAAGCCGGGGCGGGTCGCTAGTCTTATATATAAAAATTAATCACTATTTCCCTTTCCCTTTTGTTGTGTTTTTTATTGTCAGTTCTTCCAGCGTAAAATAGCAAGTTTGACATGATAACGTCTGTCTGGACAGCTTGTTTATATTAATGTTTAAAGCCACACGCGCTACACGTTTTATTTATAAAAAAAAAACAAATATTTTGTAGGTCATTTTAGTTATTTATAGTAATTAGGTCTTAAGTTTCACGTTCGTAACTCCAGGGAATAAGATTTTTCATACAAACGTTTCCACCTTTTCCGCCCCTTAGCATTATAACGACATAAATTAAGTTTCTTGATAATAAATATTTTTTGTTGAAAAATATTTTTCAATGACAAGCTTTTGTAAAATCATCTAAACCAGTGCGCTATCACCTGTCACATTATATAACATTGTCATCAGAACTTGACAAGTAAGCAAAGTTTTTACTCAATCGAAGTATTTACTAAGGAGTTCCATTGCGAGTGTCTGTTGAACAGTTCCACCATCAAATCAGCTCACTGTCACCATTATTATTGCATTGTCACCGAAGTTGTATAAGCATGCAAAATTTCAGCTCATTCGGTTTTAGATAACTGTTTCAAAATTAAGTTTTCAGTAAGGAATGCATAGTTCAGGTATGTTTAAAGCTTATAATGTAATATCGATTGTTTAGCATCACCAAGCATTGAGCACACAGCTTATAGACTCCTCATGCAAGACGAACACTTTGTCACAAAACATTAGGCTTATACTACTGGTATAAGATGCTGTGACATTGAAACGGCTTTTCAGAATTCATTTTTTACCACTCCCCGCCGCTGACCTACACACTTCACCGGTTTCAAAGAATTGTTTGTTTGAATAAATTAAGCCATTAACCCATTCGGGCTCTGACGTCATTGCGCAAGCGCATTTTTGAAAATTTATTATAAAATAACCAGAAGAGCTATCGCTTCCGGGTTTTGACTGTTACGAAGCTGACAGATGACAGTATCGTTCTGTGTAACAAAACCATTCACTTCCGGATCCGAAATATGTTTCCGCGCAAATTTAAAATTATTTTTTTTTATGCGCCATTTTTTTTTTATCTAGTAAAAATCACTAAAAATCCATTTATTTAGTTTATTATAAAGTTCTTATTTATATGATAAACAATAGCTATTGTTATGATCTATAAAAGAAACTTCATTTAAATTGCTTTTAATTTTTTTTTGATGAATTTTTTTTATTTTTTTTTATTTATTACCTTATTTTTTTTTTTTAAAAAAGGTTATTTACACTCTAAATTGCATTTATAGATAAGTTTGTTGAAAATTTCACGGAGAATCCAAAAATATATAGATGTCTATACCTTTTCATGCAAAATAACGAGATATAGGTGAAATAGTGCATGTAGGGCTCCAAAAAACCGCCAAAAAATCTGCGCCAAAAAAACCTGTGAACTGTTTTCTATGTGGTCGATGCCTTCAAGCGTGTCTTAATTATATAACAAGCAAGAGCTTTCAATTAGATTACCCTGCATTTTCCATTAATTAATGGTTGTTCATTGGTACGATAACCACGCACTACGTCACTTGTGCATCCGCCCTGAACGCTGTGTGGCACAGGCGTAATGAAACAAACTAGATCGTGTCACAGTCAAAGCGACTAATTGGTTGGAGGTTGTGCCACCTACGCAAACGGTAGATTTAGATTTAATTACCGCGACAAATATCTGCAGAAGTTCCTACTCCAGGCCGCAATCTGATTTAAACGATAGTTCTGTGCAAATAAATTCAGCCCAGTTCTGATCTACACCTGTCGTATTTTTGTAGTCAAATAGTTTCGGGCCCTCTTAGGGTCTTTATTCATGAGCTCGGCGAATGTAATACCCAGAAGTGACCTATGGAAATCGGCCACTGTCCGAATCCCAATAAACCTGGAGTATTGTAATGTGACGCACATTTAGAAATGCTTGAATACCATATGACGTAATTCGTACAAAGAAGCACAGATTGAACGAAAATAATATTAGAATCTACTTCACAAAAGGAAACCTACCAAGAAATTCACTTTACTTAATAGTTTGCTAAGATCACGTTGAATGGAAGATAATACGATATTTTTCTGCAGTTGGATTCCAGGAGGTTAATCCAATAGGAAAATGAATGTAATCCAATAAAGATTGTGAAACAAAAAATCGATGGATAAAAAAAATATTTTTCTCTGCCTACAAAAGTAGATTATTAAGCACCTATGAAATAGCTTGCCTCGTCGCTTTTAATGAAACAGCTCTCTTACCAAATAGGTGACCGTGGTATTAACAACTGAGAGCTTCAAGAGCTTAGGAAGACGTTAGGATGATGATGGTTATAACAGTAGCTAAGCTATAGCCTAAATGTACCTAAGTTTTTAGGCCTTTCGACGGCCTTAAAACATCGTCACTAGAGCTAGCCACTCACATACAAAATTGAGTTACCCTACTTGCTTTAGTAGATTATAATGTGAACCTCTTAAAAATAAGTAGGTTGGTTCCATTTTCTTAAGTATTACTTTCATGCGTATAAAAATATAGCTTTAGTACAGTACTTTATGGAAAATTATATCGTGGTCTTTAATAATGAAACAGCCATTTCTTGTACCTGCTTACTGTGGCGTGCTCAGTCCATATTGCCCATATTATTAGGAATTGAAATATTAACGCATTTTCAATCTTTAAACAAGCAGAGGGTTCATTTATCGCTTTTAAATCATATTAATCTTCGATAGATCAGTTATATTAGAAATGCGATGTCTTTGTCTGTCGTCATATATAGTAATTGTCTTGATTGTAATGAATATTGTCTGTCGTCATATATCGTAATTGTCTTGATTGTAATGAATAATTGCAATTGTATCGAAAACAAATTGCAAATGAACTGTGATTGGATGATAATACTTACCAATTGGAGCCATATGACAATGATTTGGAAGCTGGTGACGCTTTATAATTAACATTTACTATTAATTTTGATAATTTTGGTAGGTTTCCTGCATTCAGAGTACCTATATATAACGACGATTCTTTGCATTGGGAGTGCTTTTACGTCGAGCGGACTGAACATCGATTATATCTAACATGTTCTCTCTCTAGCATGTTATTATACATATAAACCTTCCTCCTGAATCTCTCCTGAATCTATTAAAAAAAACTGCATCAAAATCCGTTGTGTAGTTTTAAAGATATAAGCAAACATACATACATACAGACGCGGGAAGCGGAAAGCGACTTTGCTTTATACTATGTAGTGATAGTGATTATAGGGGATCGAAAATGGCCTGAACTACTTCGAGAAAAGGATGGCACGGTCGTGCCGCTTTTTTGCTTGACTTGGCGGGGGCACCGCCGTGCCCCCAGATCAGCGCATAGGTATATTTTCTAGACCGAGTAGCTTTAACGCCGCTTCTCTGAACGATAATCAGCTTCGGTTTTAGGTATTTAGAAATTGAACCCAGCTTAATTTCACCGCACATCGCAATGATTGCACATAATTTAGCATTTTAGATTTAATATCAACACAAAATGGCCACCATTTCACCCGAATGCGGTAAATGTTGTACAAATAGCCCCCGATATGTGAAAATTATGGCAATATCAATCAACGTCGGCTCGTTAGTGAAGCTGCTGTAGAATTAAAAAAAAAATAGGATCACGACTGTAATCCTCGGTACGGTAGACATCCTCTCAGAACTCCAGGCGCTTAGATTTTCGAGATGTCTAAAGGGGTAGTCAGAGGTATGTCAAAATATTATGTTTGGCACATTTTGCAGCAGTTAGCATAAGTGGAAGGTTGCAAGCCCATCGCCGCTTAAAAAAATACTAACTGGTTTCCTCATGATGTTTTCTTTCACTGTTATTATCGTAAAACAAACATTCGTATCGTACAATATTACTAGTATTTTCAGTTTTTTCATGTTACTAGTTAACGTTCTCTGCTTTTGAGCAAACTGTTTCGTAAATGATTTTAAATTTGTTTTCGTATAACTTTAAACATGCACGCTTTCTATATTAATTTCAAAAGCAATATGAGCTCGTAATGTGAATACAATATTTAAATTTACGAAAGTCGCATTTAAATAAAATAAATATTTGTGGACATTTCACACAGCGCCATCTAGCCCCAAACTAAGCAAAGCTTGTACTATGGGAACCAGATAACTGATAGAATACTTATAACTATACGTTTCTTTTTTTTTGTTGTAAATACATACTTAATATACATATTAACACCCAATATATTAACATGTAATATTATATATATTACATAGAACGTTATAATGACAGAATATTTAACGTGATATGATTTAGGTAGGTTTTACTAGTAAAATTGCAGCGATTTTCAACTAGCAGGAGCTTTACGAATTTAATTTGTGTAGTGTAGTCAAAGTCATAGTACCTACATTATTTTTTGTAAATACATACATAAGATACATAATAACACCGAGACACATAACAAACATCTATGTCCATCACACAAATATTTGTCCTGGGTGGGGATCGAACCCACAACCTACAGCGCAGAAGGCAGAGCTACTACCAACTGAGCTGTGAGGCCAGTTGGTAGTAGAGTACCTACCTACCATATAGGTAGGTAGGTCTATTTCTAGACTACTATTCATCTGTGAACAGTAAAACTTTTTTTTCTAGAAATATGTCTAGACCCTTGGGCGCTTATTTCTAAGTTTTACTCGATTTAATAATCAACGCTAGAAAAGTTAATTTAATTATGATCTGTTTCTAACTAATGTTATTGGTAATTGGGTTAACAATTATCTACGCCTCAACACCTGGTAACGGTAATGTAATGATTTAATTTAGATGTGATCAATGATACTATTTATTTTAAATGAACTTGACATGGCAGAACATCTAGAACCACTAGTAACTAGTTGCGATGTTAGAAATCTTATAATGCCATCAAAAACATAACTTGTAAAAAAAAGCCAAGTCTCGCAACGCAACTCAGTTCTTCTACCGTAAAAAGTTGTGAGATCCATGTAATACCAAGTCGGTTAATTTATTCAGTCCCTACTTTAAGGGTCCTTCTGACTTATGTTATTACGTAATTAGCTAACCTTTACGATTAGTAGATAGCCCTACTTTTTAGGGTTCCGTACCTAAAGAGTAAAAATGGAACCCTGTTACTAATACTCCAATGTCTGTCCGTCCGTCTGTCCATCTGTACGTCTGTCCGTCTGTCTGTCTGTCGGTCTGTCTGTCCGTCTGTCTATCACAGGGCTGTATCTCATGAACCATGATAGCTAGACAGTTGAAATTTTCACAGATGATGTACTTTTGTTGCCGCTATAACAACAAATACTAAAAACAGAATAAAATAAATATTTAAGTGGGGCTCCCATACAACAAACGTGATTTATAGATAACTAGCGACCCGCCCCGGCTTCGCACGGGTGCAAAGCTAATACCAAAATATATTACAGAATGTCTTTGTATACTCGTAAACAGAACTTAAAATTAAAAAAAAAAGTCGCGCTGATTTGAAATCTTGAAATTATCAGTGGTTCTCTAATATATTAAGCATGTTATTATACATATAAACCATCCTCCTGAATCACTCTATCTATTAAAAAAAACCGCATCAAAATCCGTTGTGTAGTTTTAAAGATATAAGCAAACATACATACAGACATACATACAGACGCGGGAAGCGGAAAGCGACTTTGCTTTATGCTATGTAGTGATGGTACGGAACTCGACGTGCGCGAGTCCGACTCGCACTTAGCAGGTTTTTTTAGGGTTTTTACGCTAAACGCTAATTTTGTTTCAAATTTGAAGCTTCTATGTCTGCTAAAAGTGCCTTAAACTTTTGATGATCAGTCAGTCAGTGAGTGAGTGAGTGAGTGACAAAATAGGGAACTTTGACTAGTTATAATTTTTAAACTACTGGTTCAAATTGAATGAAATTTGAAATATACCGTGTTTATATAGTGACTGCTTGGTTACTGAAAATTCAGGCTTATAGTTTTATACACAACGAAGTTATAGGGGGTCGAAAATGGCCTGAACTGCTTCGAGAAAAGGATGGTACAGCCGTGCCGCTTTATTGCTTGATTTTTTTATTTATTATTGCAGATTAAAACTATCGTGATTTTTACTTATTTTAACTATAAATACGGCTATTTACCACGTTTTTTCTTGTATTGCTGACGTTTCGAAACAGTTCAGATGCTCTTCTTCATAAGCATTATCCGTATCCGTATCAGTATATGGATATACGGAATACGGTATTCGCCGATCTACCGTTGATCGCGGTCGCGAGTGATGCTCATGATGAAGCAACAGAACTGTCTGGAAACGTCAGTAATACAAGAAATAACGTGATAATTAGCCGTATTTATAGTTAAAATGTTAAAAATCATTTATTGTACTAAATAAATCATCTATTATTCTAATGTTGGCTCTAAATAACCAGAAATGCGATTGGTCATTTGAAATGGAACCTCTACTATTTTGATAACGTCGAAAGCTGGTGCTAATGACTCTGCAATGGAGATAGTGGCCTTCGAAAGTTCATTAGCGAAGATTATCTTCAAAGATCTACCCCTATTGTCTATTACATAATCTATTGTTCAAACGAAAGCAGTATTGTAGAAGTCTGTGCCGTTTCTAATTAGCGTGTAGTGTGAAGCTGTAAAGTACTCAATATACTTGTAAGTTTTTAAGTTAGAGGCAATTGTTTGCCTTACGAAAAAAACCGGCCATGTGCGAGTCGGACTCGCGCACGAAGGGTTCCGTACCATTATCTATAATAAACGGCACAAAAACACGTTTGTTGGAGTATTATACTCAAATATTTTATTTGGTTTTTAGTATTTGTTGTTATAGAGGCAACAGAAATACATAATCTGTGAAAATTTCAACTGTTTAGCTATCACGGTTCATGAGATACAGCCCGGTGACAGATAGACGGACGGACGGACAGACAGACAGACGGACAGACAGACAGACGGACAGACAGACGGACAGGGAAGTCTTAGTAATAGGGTCCCGTTTTTACCCTTTGGGTACGGAACCCTATCAAACGTTTACTGGGTTTTAGTGAAAATTTTTGTATATACAATTAGATACACAAAACCTGGGGTCGTACCACAAGGTCTTGAAGTAATTTGACTGACCGGTATTGACTGACCGAATTGACTGACCGTCTTGACTGACCGACTTGACTGACCGATTTGACTGACCGATTTGACTGGCCGATTTGACTGACGCAATTGACTGACCGACTTGACTTACCGATTTGATTTATTGACTTGACTAACCGATTTGACTGATTGATTTGACTGACTGACTTGACTGATTATTTTGACTGACTGACATGACTGACTGACTTTACTGACTGACTTGACTGATTGACTTGACGACTGACTACTAAATTTATTTACTTTTGATAACAAAATCTTCTACAAAATATACTCGCTTCCAGCATAAAATGGAAGTAATAAAACCAATAAATAAGTAGGTAATGGGTGAACATTTCACACATCGCCATCTGGCCCCAAACTAAGTAAAGCTTGTACTTAATATTGTTTTTATTTTATAAATACATACATAAGATACATTATAACACCCAGACACAGAACAAACATCCATGCTCATCACACAAATTTTGTCCCGGATGGGAATCGAACCCACAGCACAGAAGGCAGAGTACCAACTGAGCTGTGAGGCCAGTCATACAATAGTATTTACATAAAGAAGCCGTAAAACATTTTTTTTTGCAAAATGTAATAACAAATGTTAGCTGGAATAACTTCTGCGGTACACGCGTTTTACTATCGTGTGCTTGATGACTGTGCTTTAGTAGTTTTATTTCTTCCCGTTCTTCCCGTACCCAAAGGGTAAAGCGTGACCCTATTACTAAGACTTCGCCGTCCGTCTGTCCGTCTGTCCGTCTGTCTGTCAGAGAGCTGTATGTCATAGACTAGGTACATACCCAGATATATATCTGTTATTATATCATACTAGCTGCCCTGACATACGTTGTCCTGTCAAATTTCAATAATCTCACAGAAAAAAGCACTTTCAGTTTTTCCCGAGCAAATCACGTTTCTTTTATGGGAGCCCCACTTAAATATATATATTTTATTCTGTTGTTAGCGGCAACAGAAACACATTATCTGTGAAAATTTCAACTGTCTAGCTATCACGGTTCATATGATACAGCCCTGTGACAGACAGACGGTCGGACAGACAGACGGACATCAAAGTCTTAGTAATAGGGTCCCGTTTTTACCCTTTGGGTACGGAACCCTAAAAAACACTTCTGTATTGTTACTGTGCTACTGAAATTATTTGTATTTTCACGTATTTTTCGACTTGAATGGTTAGTAATGATAGAATTTACTTTCGAAGTTTAACAGGCATTTCTCTGTTCATTCGACACTCGGATAAGTAATTTAAAAACCGGCCAAGTGCGAGTCGGACTCCCGTACGAAGGGTTCCGTATCATTATCTATAAGAACGGCAAAAAAATCATGTTTGTTGTATGGGAGGCCCCCTTAAATATTTATTTTATTCTGTTTTTAGTATTTGTTGTTAGTTGAGCAGCAATAGAAATACATAATCTGTGAAAATTTCAACTGTCTAGCTATCACGGTTCATGAGATACAGCCCTGTGACAGACAGACGGACAGCGAAGTCTTAGTAATAGGGTCCCGTTTTTACCCTTCGGGTACGGAACCCTAAATAGTAGAAGGCTCTTAAACATTTTTTACGAAAGCAACCCAGCCTTTTTTAAACTCACGAGATTGAGCAATTCAGTGGCAATTAGGCAAGTTGGTCCCAATTTGTAACATTAAATAAACGGTAACTTTAAATTGTTTAGTGAACCTGGTATTCTAAAACTGGGATAGATCCCTTTTAGGGTTAGTTGTCATCTACACGGAACGGTGCGAAGCTGGGCAGAACAGACCAATGAGAGTGCTTGAAAATAATTCGAGTTAGAAAATGTCGTGCCGTGTTGGCCGAGTGGGATATACTTCGACTTTCAATCTGAAGGTCGTGGGTTCGAATCCCGGCGTGCACCAATAGATTTTTCTGTTCGAAAATTTATATGCGTATCTAAAACACGTGCTTACAACGGTACACGTGCCCCCACTAGACATCTTCAAAGGATCTAAGCGTCTGAAGATCTGAGAGGATGTCTACCATACTTGGGGATTACAGTCGTGATCCTATTTATTTATTTATTTTAGAAAATGTCGAGCGCTGTGTGTGGTCGGCTACGCACAGCTCCGTACAGCTCGTCGTAAGTGGAAACTCACCTTTTGCTATTTGTTTTGTTTTTTATGACAAAAATAACCTAAGAATATAATCTAGATAAATTACAGACAGAAACACGATTGGTAAAACTTTTCTCGATAGATTTATTTTCCAAAGTTGGCCCTTCAAAACACTAGTTTCGTTTTTAATTAAAATTATGAATAGCTAAACCGTTCATTTTTATATAATTCGTTAGATAATCATAATAGCTAAGTCATTTTAAATTTGATGGTTTTCAAGATGATGCAGTTTTATCACTTTTTCCGTCTTATCCAGGTAGACTCAGCCCACACAAAAAACCAAGAATTTCACATATCATCTTTACGCCACATTATAATCGCGTCTTTGTCACATAACAACTTTTCCCATGTCAAAAACTAATCTATATAAAAACACAAAAAATGTTTCTACCTATGTCCGTTGAAGACTCACTCAGAAAAATGGATAAATTTATTTATTATTTATTTATTTATACTTTAATTGCACTTATAAAATAAATACAAAAAGGCGGACTTAATGCCGAGGCATTTTCTACCAGCCAACCTAATTGGTAGTAAAAAATTAATAAATTTGTATGATTGTTGAAGATATATGAAGAGAAAATGAAATTTCCCACGAGAACGAGATAAACTCGGGTGAAATTGCTAGTTCTGAATATTATTTCCACACTGAAGCTACCATATAGTATTTACAAAAGCCGTGTTATCGCCTGATTTGAATTTTTTTTGCCTAGACTTGGTCGCGAGGAATAGGCGTAGCTTCAATTCGTAGCTCCTATAACGTTTCAAGGTGATCCTTGTGATTTTATTGAAATACTAGCCACCCCGTGACAGACTTTGTCCTGTCAAATTTCAATAATCGAATACTGAATGACTGATTGTTTTTAGTCTGTGATGTCAGATTTGTTGCACACCAGAGCAATCTTTGCCAAAATCATCCCTTTTGCGTTATTTTATCATTATGTGGATATTTTTCATTTTGTTAAAGTAGTCTATTATTTATTCGGGCATTATATCTACATTTACAGCAAATTTCAACTTAATCTGTTATGTCGTTTAGGCCTGATTGAGGAACAAACATACTTACAAACTCACAAACTTTCGCATTTATAAAATTACAACCTTGCTTCAAACTATCGTCATTCTTATAAAGAATTTATTACGTTTTCAAAATAAAAAATAGCCTATGTTACTCAGGGATAATGTAGCTTGGTAATGGTGAAAGAATTTTTGAAATCGGTTCAGTTTTTTTTGAGTTTATCCATTACAAACATACAAAAAAACATAAAAACAAAAAATCTAAACTTTTCTCTTTATAATATTAGTATAGATTAGGATACCCTTTGACTGTCTTTGACTTATAAAATCTTTAGATAAACGGAGGTCGAATTTTCACACAAATATGGCAAAATTTGTTTGCAACTCGTCAATACTTCGACGTACTACATAAACGTTATTATATTGCCCACGAGGTTTACAACAACAACTAAACATTTCCAAGCCAATAGATAACTATTCCCAAAACCAGATCATCTGCTTTCATAGGCGAATTTATATTGGACCCTAATCAAACTTGGCCAGTTTAATTGGCAGACCAAGGTGAAATATGAAACTTCTATGACGAACGACCTATAATAGTTTTACAAGAGAACTTTTCGAAAGTAGTATTTGTTGAAATAATTTTGATATTTATTTGGAGGAAAACTTGAAGAAAAATTTAGTATTAGCGGCGAAGGGGTTGCTACCCGACACGTATGGATAGCTAACTATGTGCCAAATGTAATATTTGTACGTGCATTTGACTCCTCTTTAGGTATGTTCAAGGGTCTAAGCGCCTGGACATCAGAAAGAATGTCTTTAAAAAAAGAAAAAAAAAAATAGAATCACGACTGTAATCCCCAAGTACGGTAGACATCCTCTCAGATCTCCAGACGCTTAGATCCTTTGAAGATGTCTAGTGGGGGTATTATACTCATCATACTATGCCTGCCTCAAAGTGCGGGAGGTATAGCCAATTCTGTCGGTACTACTAACTGTAAAATTTATTAAAATACGATCGATCTTGTATGGTTTTTATTAAAGTCTAAATTAGTGTGAAAAAAATTGCGGCAATTGATTTGCAATTTTGAATAATGAAATATCTCCACAGCGTCTTCATGAAATAAGCAAAACCTCAGACACCACAACAATGTTTTATTGAAAGAAATTAATCTGCCAACAAATTGTTTCTTAGTTAATTTAATGTTTTTAAGTCATGCAAGAAAATTAATTATATGTGTATATTAATATATTAGCGATAAGACCGCCCATTGTTCAGCATAGTTTTTTTTTTTGTTGTGTATTCTTATTATGTATGTTTTATTTCTTTTTATGGTGTGCAATAAAGTATTTTCTATCTATCTATCTATCTATATTAGGCCACATCGACTTACCTACTCGTTTTTTTGAATGAAAATTTATTTCCTGATTTTTTTGATTACTTTCGATTCCAATCTAGATATTTTTAATTTCACATAATTAAAAAAAAATCGTCTCGACACAACACTCTTCTCGAAAACACTTAAAATATCTGAAAGTCACTAGTTACAAGAAGACAGATTATTATAGATTTTGGGTCAAAATAATTTTACGACGTTATAGAAAACACATTAATAATTATCACAAGCCTATCCGTTACAAGCGGACACAGTGATGAAAATCAAATTTGCATATAAATGAAAAAGCCCAAGAAGATAACTCATAATAAACAAGCTAATAATGTATGCGTAAGGCAACTGGGATATTTTACAGAGTCTAGACTGTTTTATTTTCCAAAAAAACTATTATAAAAACCAGTTTAATCGCATTTTATTAACTACTTACAGGATTAACTTTTTTTTTTCAAAAATTAATATGTTGATACCAATCTAAAATATATTATTCTAAATAATATTTATTTATGTAGGAATACCTAACAAATAATAATAAAAGATGATGAAATAAAATGCAATATGCAATTTTAATTACTGCAACCAAGATTTTATAGAAAGAAAAATCTGTCGTGTTAAGCCGGGGTCCCACGGCGCGTAAAACGACGGGCCGCGCCGGATGACGCTCCGCCTGTGTGCGTCCGGCGCGTCGCGTACAGAGCGTTCCGAGCACGGGCCATCGTTGGATGCATCGTTCCCATGGCGCGTCCGTCCGCCTCGGCGCGATCTGGCGCGTGAAAACGCGGGCCGTGGGACCCCGGCATAAGGCGCATCGCCCACACGAGCTAGAGTCGAGGCGGCGTGGCGTAGCGGCGCGAGCGTTCGTTCGCGCCCCTTGCTCGCCCTTGCCTCGACTCCACACTGCCAATATGTTTACCCGCGCCTCGATTCTAGCTCGAGTGGGCGATGTGCCTTAGTTGACTCGTTTCAATCTAAAAAGATTTTGTTAATATTTTATACTAGCTGACCCGTGCCCGCTTCGCTGTGCGTAAGACATTTCTAATACCATCGTTGACTTTTTTGTAGACGTTTTTAAGGTGTACAATACTGTAGTACATTATTTTGATATATCTCGTGGGGTTCAGCCAGCATTTGCAATGTAAGCGCAAAAAAATGTGTTTATTTACGACATCACATTAGAAACCTCTAAAATTATCAGTGTTTCTCTACTATATTATGCATGTATTATACATATAAACCTTCCTCTTGAATCACTCTGTTTATTAAAAAAACCGCATCAAAATCCGTTGTGTAGTTTTAAAGATATAAGTAAACATACATACAGACATACATACATATTACATACAGACGCGGGAAGCGGAAAGCGACTTTGCTTTATACTATGTAGTGATAACACTTCACCAGAAGGTACCTACTCGTCAAGACTCGTCAGGTCAAATTCAACTAACCAAAATACGACGAAGTTATGTTGTGTAGTTAAGGAGTTTCCAAGGCTTCCTTTGAGCTTCATCAATTGCGTAATCTTAGTCGTAATCGTAATTGAGAAGGACTGGTATAAGACAAGTAATAAAAAAAATTGATAAATGCAGAATCGTACGCAAAACATACAGTTTTGTTCTTTGTGACAAAGTTAACTTATGGATTTAATCTAGATAAATCATAGACATTTTTATATAATTCGTTAGAAAATCTACTTCATATATCACTTTTTCCGTCTTATCAGGGTTGACTCAGTTAATAGTTATGACTAAATTTATACAAAAAAACAAAAATTTCAAGCATCACCTCTAATTTAACTAAGTACAAGATTCGTTCAGTTGCAAGTTGCTAGTCACTACATAGTATAAAGCAAAGTCGCTTTCCGCTTCCCGCGTCTGTATGTCTGTATGTATGTTTGCTTATATCTTTAAAAGTACACAACGGATTTCGATGCGGTTTTTTTTAATAGATAAAGTGATTCAGGAGGAAGGTTTATATGTATAATAACATGCTACCCGTGTGAAGCCGGGGCGGGTCGCTAGTAAAAAATAAAGCAAGATTGTTTCACCACATAGAAAACGCGAATACTGTACAGCTCGGAAATCGGAATCACCCTATCATGGTGTTATATCAATCAATCAAGGGAATCAAGGGAAGAATTGGTCCTAATAAAGCTCAATAAAAATATTGCTGAACATTTTAACACACGTAATCTAGCTCGAGCAATGCTTGTTACTTAGGGTGAGAGCGCTGGTTGTGGCCATTTCAACAACATTTGAATTGTCAAATAAACGGTTTATATTGAAAAAAATATTAAAACGACGATTTTTACACAACATAGAATTGAGTATTTATCTATCTCTTAGTTTATGCAAAGGTTTTGTAACAGGCGATATTTATTTATTATGTATTCATATTTAAATAGACGGAATGGGAAATATTTAGTTGTGATCAATCAAATTTAAAGGTGTAACGCATCACAAATGTAGTGACATTTGTGATGCGTTACACCTTTGTAACGCCGGACGCACACAGGCGGAGCGTTATCCGGCGCGGCCCGTCGTTTTACGCGCCGTGGGACCCCGGCTTAACACGACAGTTTTTCTTTCTATAAAATCTTGGTTGCAGTAATTAAACAATTCTTTGTCTATAGCCCGTTTTGATTAGTGAATCAAAACGGGCTATAGACAAAGAATTGTATTACCTATAGATGTAAAACAAGTTTGTTTGCTATACTTAGTTATGGACTGCCAAAATTTAAAACGACCAAAACCGGGGTAGGCACCACAACCGGGTCTTTGACCCTTTATACTTTTTTTTGTAAATACATACATTAAAACACCCAGACACAAAACAAACATCTATATTCATCACACGAATGTTTATCTTGGGGATCGAACCCACAACTCACAGCGCAGAAGTTTACTACTAACTGAGCGGTGAGGCCAAGTCAAAAATAAAAGCTTCAATGATACTATACCGTATTTGATATTCTAACACCCTCACTCTCTTTACTCAAGCAAGATTTGCGACGAAAAGCTTTGTCAGTTCCAGTTTAGATGAGTAGCGATTTAGGGGATTCACACAAGCCTTGCGTTTAGTTGGGTCTATTCTTACTACTATAAATGCGAAAGTGAGTTAGTTTGTCCTTATTTCATACAGCAACGGATCGATAAAGGATCATTGAAAAAAATGATAGTCACCAAGCCGTGTTTGTTGCCTGATTCTTCTAGGCTCGGTCGCGAGGAACAGGCGTAGCTTCACCTAGTTCCTAAGACGTTTCAAAGTGATCCTTTTGATTTTTGAATTTGAATTTGATATCTTATTGCCTGACAGATAATAAGCTGGATTGTGACTTAGTTTATATTTATCAATAAACGACTTGACTCAAGCTGCGGGTAAATTTAATAGAATATAACTGATTTGTAAAATGTAAAATTGATAAAACAATATAAAAATCTGACTGAAAAATACAGAAATGAAGAGTAAAAATATTCAGTTTGGTGATATGTGAAATGTTTTGTTTTTTGTACGGGCTTAATCTACTCGGATAAGACGTAAAAAGTGATAAAACTGCATTGAAAACCATCAAACTTGAAAGAGACTGTCTATAATAATTTATTTAGGTAGTATGATTATATAACGAATTATATATAAATGAACTGTTTAGCTATTCATAGTTTTGATTAAAACCAAAACTAGTGTTTTTGAAGAGGCAACTTTGGAAAACAAATCTATCGAGCAAAGTCTCACCAATCGTGTTTCTGTCTATAATTTATCTTTTTTGTCATAACAAACAAACAGAAAAAAAATAATCTGCATTCACCGAAAACATTCATAAAAAAAACCTTTACCTTCCGTGCTAGTTGATAACTGCGTTATGGCAGAGATAAAAATATTAATTAAACTAATAGACAGATTTCAATTTTATTCGGACTAGTTCACATCTACACAGTATTTTTATTTAATTCTGCGTTCACTCTATTATTATTTTTAAATTGACGCAGTTTATTTTCATTTTTTATTTTATTGAAATAAAAAAAAATTGTTGTATAAGTAACTTAGATGTAGGTATAAAGTAAGTTAATGTTCCCTAATAGTAAAAATAAAAAAAAAGTAAATACAAAAAAAATAAAAATGTATGTATTATGCCAATGTCTTTAATTATGCTTATAGCATATTTAATTTCCACCATACTTTATCAATCTTTATGCAAGTTTTTCATCTCTTAATATTTAGCATTCTTGTGTCACAGTGTTTGTAACGGAACTCCTGCGAAACGGCTTGACCGATTTTTATGAAATATTTGGTGTATATTTGATAGGTCTGAGGTCTAATAAGGGTAGCTAAAGTTTGGGAAAAACTGAAAGTTCTTTTTTTCTGTGGGATTATTGAAATTTGACAGGACAACGACTGTCGGGACAACTAGTTGTGTTCATAAAAAAACCGGCCAAGTGTGAGACGGACTTGCGTAGGAAGAGTTCCGTACCATTATCTATAAAAAACGCCAAAAAAAACACGTTTGTTGTATGGGAGCCCAGACGGACAGCGAAGTCTTAGTTATAGGGTCCCGTTTTTATCCTTTGGGTACGAAACTCTAAAAACGATGTATCTACTATAGTGACTATGTCACCTTTGTGGGAAAATAAATCTGCACAAAGTAGACTCCATTATGTAACCAGAGTACCGACCAGATAATGTTTACGCCTGGAGCATAGTTCGGAGACTCGTGTTCACAAACCAATAGGTACCTATCGTGTTTGTAACTATGTAGTTTAAACCAACGTTGCTTGCGAAAATAGTTAGGATTAATTCGCACCTTTACCCAAAAACAGCGATGACCTGATTAAAACAATGAATTTCTATTCATTAATGTATTATTCTATTTATATTTGAAAATAGCCGACCCGTGACGAACGTTGTTCTGTCAATTTTTTTTGTAATAATCACATAGAAAAAAGCCATTTCAGGCAGCTTCCAATTTTTTCCCTTGTACTGATAAAATAAATTACGAATTTTGGTAGAATGCGTATCATTCATTAGTCAAAACTGCGTTGCTATGACGACTAAATGTTTTTAGTCTGTGATGTCAGATTTTGTACACATTGCCTTTTATACCAAAATCATCCTTATTGCGTTTTTTTATCATTTATATTGGCTTGTTGTTCGGATTATAAGTTTCCCCTTTATTTATTCAGATATTTTATATACATACTACATCAAATTTTATCTTAATCCGTTTTATCGTCCTTATCACAAACTTTCGCATTTATAATATTATTAGGATATGTATTCACTATGCATAACACGTGCTCTAAACGATGAAGGAAAACATCGTAAGGAAAACAGTTAGTATTCTTATAAGAGACGATTGCTTTTCCTGTCACTTAAATTTGTAGAATACTAGCTGGCTAGTTATTGCAATATGGCATGTGCTAAATGCATTATTTGGATGTGTCTCTGACAACCTCTTTTAGACGTCATAGCGCCTGTAGATCTCAGCGGATGACTACCATACTTGGGGATTACAGTCGTAATCCTATTTATAAAATAAAAAAACAAATAGGATCACGACTGTAATCCCCAAGTACGGTAGACATTCTTTCAGATCTCCAGACGCTTAGATCCGTTCAAACATTATATTTGGCACTTGCCCACATTTTGCAGTAATTAGCATTCCATACGTGACAGACATCATTTTGAGCACATGTTTTTTGATGCGCATATGAACTTTCCGAGCAGAAAAATCCATTGACGCACGCCAGGATTAGAACCGGGATTAGAACGACCTTCAGATTTAAAGTCGAGGCATTCCTATTTATTTATTTTATATTTATTTAGCAATACAGTTGAGCAATTAAAACGGTCGTAATTTTTTTACTACACGGTAGTAAAACTACGTACTACATCAATATACAATTATCCAACAGGAGTGGATGCGACACATTATTTATCACTAGCAAACCCGCGACAGACGTTGTCCTGTCCAAATTTCGATAATCGTTTAGGGTAACGAACGTTGCTATGACGACTGATGTCAACACGGATGTCAGATTTTTTGCACACCAGCGCCATATACCAAAATCATCCCTTATGCGTTTTATTTTCGTATTTTAAAGTTGTCTATGATTTATTCGGGCATTATATCTATATCTATGGCGAATTTCATCTTAATCCGTTTTGTCGTTTAGGCCTGATTGAGGTACAAACATACAAACAAACTCACAAACTTTCGCATTTTTAATATTATTAGCTTCCACCAGTGGCTTCGCCCGCGTGGAACCTGGATAAAAAGTAGCCTATGTGTTATTCTGATCTATAAGCTATATAGTAAAGTTAAGTTATAAGTAAAGTTTAATCTAAATCTGTTCAGTATTTCCGTGAAGAGTAAAAAAAAAAAACACACACACACACCCCACCACACCACTCACTCACAAACAAACTTTCTCATTCATAATATTAGTAGGATAGTAGGATTTATCATATTTATCATTGTAGAAAAACTTTATTTTGTTCGAGCATGCCTCAACCTAGTTTTTCTTTGTTGAGTGATGAATCAAGTCGACGATGGAGGTCAGCGACGAGTATCTCTAAGGAAATTCATTTTACTTGTAAACCAAACATATTTTCTCAACTCATTTTTATTATCCAACATTTTGAAAAATGAAACGATATAGGATCTTGAATGTATCTCCATGTACGGTAGATAACTCAAATCTCTATGCGCTCAGATCCTTGAAGATGTCTAAATAGGGTAGTCAGAGGCATCTGATAAAATTAAAATTTAATAAATTAAAAATATTAAAATTGTGATTTTACATTTTTATTTTATATTTTTTTTAATACATATTTCTCACTTATATCGTAATTTTTAGATGAGCTACACAATTTCTTGATACGTTATATTCCCCTACAGACAAGACAATACTTACACTTATCGATATCAATTCGATAGTAAGACTATGGGTCAAACGCTACGGCTGATTAATAGCGGTCATAATTCTCATAAATCAATATAATAGAGACCGATCTGATAGCGTCCGATCATGTGATCATACAAAAAGCAATTTGAATCCCATTCGGATGAAATAGCTCTAACAATTGGCAAGCGGAAATTAAAAGTACTTACGAAATTGCGTATTTATTCATAAGAATAATTCTTAAGCCGTGTGCTTGTAAAGGGTGAAGCGGTGAGTTTGTTACAGCTTAAAATAACTTTTGTCACGTCAGACTTTTACAAATTTAATCTCTTAGCACTGAACCAATCACCAACGCATACACTCAGTTACATACTCGTACATAATTCTGTACTCACTATAGGTGTCCCTGTGTCGTTTACCTATGGGTATGTTATGTATGTGGTCGATGGGTAAATAAAATAAATAAATATAAAAAAAGCCTTTATTTCTATTGCCAATTACAATCTTTTAAACATTCATTTGATTAACTTAAAACTAGTTACTATCCTCTACAATAGTCGCCTCGGCGGCGTAGGCCTCTCCTAAGTCCCTCTATTCATCCCTTTCCCTTGCTTTCCTCATCAATTCCGGTCCGTATATGGTCGATGGGTAACATGGTACAAAACCCGGAACAAAATATGTTTACAAATATATAAAAATCTCTTATACCTAAGTAGCCCTATTATGAGATTTCCAAACTACAGTCGCTATCGAGTATCGTTAGGTATTTGTACGAAATCCAGCACAGCTCCTCTAGCGTTAACTACACTGAACTAAAATCTTCCATACATATAGATAACGATACTCGATAGTGACTGCAGTTTGGAAGTCTCGTAATAGGGCAACTGATTAGATAGATAGATGAACTCTTTATTGCATACAAAGAAAACAAATGGTAAATAACAACAAACATAAATGTAAAATGGGCGGTCTTATGGCTAAAAGCGATCTCTTCCAGACAAACTTTGTATAACAAAACCAAGAAAAGACGGGGTGTACAAAAGTTTGTATTTGTACTAGATTTGTTTGTTTGTACTAGATGTGACAATTATCTTCATCAATGCTACCCGCATTCATAACCGATAGATTACCGACAGGCTCCGACATTTTTGCATTAACAAATGTAAAAACCGGCCAAGTGCGAGTCGGACTCGCGCACAAAGGGTTCCGTACCATTATCTATAAAAACGGCAAAAAAAATCATGTATGTTGTATGGGAGCCCCCCTTAAATATTTATTTTATTCTGTTTTTAGTATTTGTTGTTAGAGCAGCCACAGAAATACATAATCTGTGAAAATTTCAACTGTCTAGCTATCACGGTTCATGATATACAGTCCTGTGACAGACAGACAGACAGACGGACAGCGAAGTCTTATTAATAGGGTTCCGTTTTTGCCCTTTGGGTACGGAACCCTAAAAACGCTCTGCTTGTTTGTAACCAGGCCCTATTTCAGGGATGAGTTTGGATAAAAGATAATTTGCATTGTTAATGCGCAAAAACCATGTTCAGCAGTGACGGTTTAATTTCAAGTTTAAAATTCAATTTCATCGAAGCTATTGTTCGTGAAATGATTATCTTCAGAACTTATTTAATGCGTACTTTTTGTACGATTAATCATTTGCATTTATATGAGCCGAGATTGCTTTAATAGATTCGTACGTAATTACATTTTGAATTAAATGGTGATGAATTTTAAACATTTTCATAAACGAATTTAACTAAATAAATTATGTAATATATTATTTGTAAATGAAAAACAAGTTTATAAAAAAATCGTCAACTATATATTTCACATACCAAGAATTATCACGCTTTATGACCTGTGAAAGTGAAATTAAAATACATTATATACAAAAATCTGACCATCAAATTATCACTCAGTTGACGAACACTGACGAAATTTGATTAACTATTCCATAGTCATAAACTTCAGCAATCTCTGCCCTTTGGTAGTGACGCATGCGCGGCGAAGACGCTGTTTCAGACTGAAGTGTACCAGTATACTCAGAGAACCGCTTCGCAGCAGACCAGGCAGGCTTTGCATTACTGTTATATACGAAAGTAATACTCTGACGTTTCATAAAAAAAAACGAATAACGAAATGGACTACAGTGAACTAACTAGATAATAAACAGTGAAAGTTCATGATACAAAAATGGCGCAACTTTTGAAAAACTTTTGAACAAAACTAGGAAAAGTATTATAAAAGTTAGTGAACAGTTGAACTAGTGTTGAGTTTACTGATGTGATTTTCTGTGTGTAATTGTGATAGTATTAATTGGAATATATCAGCCCGGGCAGCACAGGGTAAGGATTATTGCATAATTAATAAATTCTTGGACATTTTAAGAAAATAATAATATTAATATTTTTTAGAAGTCTTTACTTATTAATCAAGGTTGTGCTCCTATGTTCTTCTGATGAAAATTAAATGATGTATGAGTACATAGCTCGTTTACAATTTTAATTAATTGTCATTGTATTTTGTTATTTTTATTTTTCAGCTGATTATATAAGAAATAAGTACCTACACCATTTTTCTTAAAGACTACATTCAATTTAGCTTTTTAAGAAAATATACGTATTATTAGATGGTAATGGTAATGTTCCTACCTTGGTGTTTGGACGATGGCTAGCAAGAAGCAATAATTTATTTACATTAATATATTCATCGCGTTTTCGCGATTTAAATTGGTAGAATTATTCACAGGTATTACGGTTTGGCTCATTATATACTTAGCTGACCGAAGAGATAATGGCAAAAAACCAATCAACTATCATGTGATGTAATTTTGTTTTAAACCTTTATAATAACATGTAAATGAGGCCCGTATCCACGTCACGTAACCTTCGTTGCTGAATTATGTTGTTTTACGCCGTCCCGTCGCGTCGCGTCGGTGGGAACGGCGACTTATGGCGGAGACACACTTACGTGTCGTGTCGTGGCGCGACACGCTACTAGCTAATCGCTTTCATACATTTAGTATGGTTAGAGACATATTTGGGTGTCGTGTCGTGTCGCAAACGCTGTCTTGCGATTGGCTAGTGGCGCGACACGCCGCGCCACGACACGTAAGTGTGTTTCCGGCATTATGTTTGCATTGCCTGAGGTTATAAGATGAAACATCTCATGTGCCTGTAGGTAACTTGTAATTTCAAGATTCTTAATGGTGGAGAGATGTGATAGCCTAAAACTGACGCCTAGTAGTAGTGAGGTAGATATAGAAGCTCGGAAAACCTTTTATCATGGCAGACGTTTTGTCACGAATTCAGACATTGGATATATGAGTGCAAAACGCGGTAAATGGGCACGCTATATTAGGACGGCTTTCCACCAGAGCTGTGCATGAAAACGGAGCGATGAGCGAGAAAAGTATCCGTCAATTGGATCGCTTTGTCTTTTTACCCTCTCGATATTAAACAATCTTGTTCCTCGCCTAATATCAGTCTACGATATTTCTCGTATCATTCCTACCGAGATAAAAACTACTGTTAAACTACGGTTGAGTCATGATTTCCTTTTTCATTTAGGATAAATACAGGATAATGTTTTCATTGCTTTCCATATCTATAGACTTGGCGAATCTTAGCTTAGTTTCTGCCAGCCATTGATGGTCTCCAACTTTGGGAGACGCCCAACAATACGTTTCCTTAATCACCGCTGTCTTCAGCGTAATATATGATGCAACACTTTATAGGATATATCACCAGCAATATAACTGATACAATCTGGTGCATTGTAATAGGATGGAGGATGAACATGTTCTTCCATTTTAACTGCCCCTTTGTCCGAGTAGGTATGCGATAAATATAAACGGTTCGAGTTACATGGCCACTTATTCACTAACATTTCAATTGGTTCCTGTTGTGTAACATTCAAACAACGTTCGCGTGGCTGTTTCGTGTTACGCATTTCGGAAAACAATCGTCAATGTCGCAATTTGCTAATTAATTTGACACCATTTGTGACCGCTTTACCTGTAGCGATCGATCCAAAGGTCGCAAGTTTGAATCCTATTTGTGCATCAATAGATTATTCTCTGCGAAACATTTATATGCAGGTAACACACTAACCTGTCATTTATAGAATGGTACTGCAAAATACAAAATGTTTGGATGTGCCTCTGACTACCTCCTTTAGACTTCTCACGGATCTAAGCGATTACAATCGTGGCTCTATTCTATTTTCATTTCATTGTATTTGCTTGATAATGGATGTAATGGCTCTTCCTTATTTTAGATGGCAGCAAAATTGCTGGGGCCTAATTGCGTTCACCTTATGTTTATTTAACTTGAGTCAGACGTTTCTATCCCTCGTATTCAAGAACGACACTATGAGAACGCGCACCCACAGTGGACGAAATCTTTTTTCATAAACATCACTTTATGTGTTGATCGGCACTATGGCGCACACTACCGTGTGCCTTTAGAGCTCAACTTTGGCTAGAGGCACACGACAATGTGCCTTTAGTCACACTATGCAGTGTCGCACAACACATAAAGTGATGTTTATGAAAAAAGATTTCGTCCACTGTGTCACATAGTGTCGTTCTTGAATACGAGGGTAAATCAGTTAGAGGTCTTAACTTACAGTTGGTACTTTGCTTGTTATGAACACGGCAAGTGAATGTTTAGATGTGTTTATGTCAATCATAAGTACAATGCAGTGTTGGGCTTCATGACAGATGACAATAAGTTACAAAATATGGAATCCAAAAAATCGACGTCACGATCCTCCGTGACTGGTGACAATTAAGGTGATAGGTGAAATGTTTGGTTTTTTGTATGGGCTGAGTCGACCCGAATAAGACGAAAAAAGAGATAAAACTGCATTAACTTAAAAACCATCAAACTTAGAAAGAAACTGTCTATAATTTACTTAGCTAGTATGATTAACTAACGAATTATATACAAATGAACTGTTTAGCTTTTCATAGCTTTGATTAAAAAAGAAACTAGTGTTTTTAATGAGCCAACTTTAGAAAATAAATCTATCAAGAGAAATTTCACTAATTGTGTTTTTGTCTATAATTTATCTAGATTATATCTTAAAGTTATCTTTGTCATAAAAATCAAAACTGTATGTTTTGCAGTTATTGAGAAAAAACGATTCTGCATTCATCAAAAGAATTGATTACTCGTATTGATGCTGTCACAGCGGAGTGATACCGATCTTCCACGAGGTACTGGTATCAAAACCAGCAATGTATTGCAAACAATGCCATTCGCATTCGAATTTCGACATGGCCATTGGGCTGTCAAACATTTTAGTAGTCGAAATAAATGGCCGAACTCGGAGCTCGGCTTCACAGCACAAACTTTTCGCTTTCCTTTTTTTGCTTCTATCCAAACAAAAAACGGTTGGGCTAGTGCGAGGTAATCAAAATGATATGCCTTTTAGATTACTTTATTATTGAATTCAACAAAATTAATAATTGATAAGGACCTATAGGTTTAATCGATTAGAGACATTGTTTCCCCGTTTTTATAAATCGCACCTTATTTACATGATGAGTGAACATAAGTAGGCATTAAAGAACTAACTGAATCACACTAACATAATCATACAAGCTTTTGACAGCGGCTTCGCTCGCGTGGTACTTAGAAACAAGTAGCCTATATGCTATTCGAGAGCAAAGGCTATGTAAATTCCAAGTTTCATTCAAATCCGTTTTGTCGTTTGAGCGTGATTGAGCTACAAAAATTAAAACATCTTCACAAACTTTCGGATATGTAATACTAGCCGACCCGCGACAGACTTTGTCCTGCCCAAATTTCAATAATCGCATAGAAAAAAGGACTTATACTATTTTTTTTCCTTTATTAATCCTTGACCTGATAAAATAAATTTTGGTAGAATGGGGTATCTTTCGGTAGTCAAACTGATGACTTTAAAACTAATTAAATTGCATCTTTATCAGTTTGGTCGTTTAGGTTTGATTAGGGTACAAACATGTTTATATATCTTTTCACAAACTTTCGCATTTATAATATTATTAGGATTAGTAGAACTTCAATATTTTAATACATAAAGCGATGAACTAAAGTGACTACAGACAACTGCAGATATGTACGAATGAGCCCTATAGATTATTACATAATTATAGTAATTTTCTTTTAGTCCACTGCAGATATACGAAAGAGCTCCATAGATTATTACATAATTATTGTAATTTTCGGCCATAATTCAGTCCGAGAGGAAGTTATGACGCTGTGACAGACTTCGAGGGACTAGACGATCTTTTACTGAACTATGAAACTTAATGTTATTACTGCAGTCGGTTTTCAGTTCGCCAACGAGCCATTAAAACATAGACCATTCTGCTAAAGTGAACAAACATATTTTATGAGCAGATGTTCATCTGTTTAGCTAGTTTGTTAGAGATGTTATATGTCACTACATAGTATAAAGCAAAGTCGCTTTCCGCTTCCCGCGTCTGTATGTATGTATATGTTTGCTTATATCTTTAAAACTACACAACGGATTTTGATGCGGTTTTTTTGTAATAGATAGAGTGATTCAGGAGGAAGGTTTATATGTATAATAACATGCTACCCGTGCGAAGCCGGGGCGGGTCGCTAGTATGATATATATCGGCGATGGGCTTGCAACCTGTCACGTGTGGAATGCTAACTACTGCAAAATGTGGGCATGTAATGTTTGGTTGTGTCTCTGACTAACCCCTTAAGACACCTTCAAAGATCTGAGCGCCTGGAGATACGAGAGGATATGTCTACCGTTCTTAGGGATTACAGTCGTGATCCTATTTTTTTATATATAAACAGAGGTTACGTCTAAAAATGTATACGTGTAAAATGGGCTTTGAATTTGTTTTACTTTGTGTTTAATCCAACATCATCGTTTTCTTTCAGATCGCTAAATAGATTTGTTTTAATCCAATTCCAATTTTGTTTCTCAACTTGTTTAAAAGAGATTTATGTTGAATGCCCTTCATTTATAACGTTAAACCTGCGTAACACTTTTATACACCTTGATCAAATGTAGTATTTAATGAAAGAAGCTTACAAACAATGGTACTTATTGTAAATAAGGTTATCTTCTTGCCCTTATCCCATTTCAGGAGCTTGTTTCGAATGATAAAATACTAGCCGTCCCGTGACAGACGTTGTCCTGTCAAATTGCAATAATCGAATAGAAAAGACTGAATGTTTTTAGTAAACATGTTTGTTCCTCAAATTTGTGAGTTTGTATGACATACAAACTCACAAACTTTCGCATTTATAATATTATTAGGATTACTCACAAAGTTTAATCAATCGTTTTTTTTAATTAAAACCATATAGTTATATTTATCTGCAAATATATAGAAACAAACACGATCGAAAAAACTAAAATTAAATTAACACCTATAAGTATTTGTGAAAAAATCCTAAATGCATGGAATTTAGGATAAATGTTTTTCTTTTCTTTTCTTAACCTATTTTGTCCGACTGCTGGGTAAAGGTCTCGCCCAAATCCTTCCAACTATCTCTATCCTTCGAGTTCTCCCACCATGCTCGAAGGAGTCGAGATCATCCCTCCATCGTTTTAATGTTTTAAGATAAAATATTTCATTTATCCTGGTTTATGTACAAGTAAGTTGATAGGAACATGACATGGTAAATGAAGTCTCAAAATTGGTTAGCGATTTGATCCGGGGCACCTTTTGATGGGGATGACGAGACAAGAATATACAATGTTCTTTATGAATTGAAATTTTCGTTTGGAACCGTCTAACTGAAACTCTCAAAGAAAGATTATACGAGAGTTAGACATGTACTCATATTTGTAATTATTATGGTTTACTCGTTTTTTTATTGTTTACGTATTTGAGTAGTACTTTTAATTATTATTCTTGTTTGAGCTTCACCTTATTCGATTAGCATCACACTGGAGCTCTACATATCATTAAGGAAAGGATCATTAAAAAAAAGGTAGACCCCAAGCCGTGTTTGTTGCCTGATTCTTCTAGGCTTGGTCGCGTGGAATCGGCGTAGCTTCACTTAGTTCCTAAAACGACGGGCCTGATCTGGCGCGTGAAAACGCGGGCCGTGGGACCCCAGCATAAGACGTTTCAAAGTGATCCTTGTGATTTTATTGAAATAAATGATTTTTGAATTTGAATTTGAAAATTTGATATGAAAACTAAAACTCGTAGTTCAATTAAAAAAAAGTTAAAGGCACAAAATGTGTTCCGTTCTGTGTTTGGTCGTGCCTGCCTCTGACTATCTCATTAGACATCGCTGGATCTAAACGCCTGGAGGTGACTATCGTACGAGTACCTTGGGATGGCAGTCTCATTTAATTTTTAGGGTTCCGTACCCAAAGGGTAAAAACGGGACCCTATTACTAAGACTTCGCTGTCCGTCTGTCCGTCTGTCTGTCACAGGGCTGTATCTCATGAACAGCTAGACAGTTGAAATTTTCACAGATTATGTATTTCTGTTGTCGCTATAACAACAAATACTAAAAACAGCATTAAATTAATATTTAAGTGGGGCTCCCGTACAACAAGCGTGATTTTCATGCGCGAGTCCTACTCACACTTGGCCGGTTTTTATATAAATATTTCAATTTCATAAGCGACACCTTTTTGATTCGTATCTTTTGATATTCGACTAAAACACGAGAGGTGTGGGTTTTGTCCCCGAGGCGGGACAGATGTTTGTAGATATGATTTGCAAATATTCCAGTTTTGGGTATTGTGGAAATTTACTTATCTGCTTGTTGTTTTTGATACCCACGGTCATGACAAAGTGAATCTTAATTTGGGTCTCACCTCGCACTTTGTATACATTAACCTGGAAGACATCATAGACTGACCTCGCAGCTCAGTTGGTAGTAACTCTACCTTCTGCGGTGTAGGTTGTGGGTTCGATTCCCACCCAGGATAAACATTTGTATGATGAACATAGATGTTTGTGTCTGGGTGTTATCACTACATAGTATAAAGCAAAGTCGCTTCCCGCTTCCCGCGTCTGTATGTATGCATATATCTTTAAAACTACACAACGGATTTTGTTGCGGTTTTTTTAAATAGATAGAGTGATTCAGGAGAAAGGTTTATAGGAATCAGCTTTGCACCCGTGCGAAGCCGGGGCGGGTCGCTAGTATATAATATATAATAAGTATGTATTTACAAAAAAAAAGTTTATTAAGTATTTTATCTGTTATCTGGTTGTTATCCATAGTAAAAGCTTTGCTTAGTTTGAAGCTAGATGGCGCTGTGTACAAAATATCCTCCAATATTTATTTATTTATCTATCATCATCATCAATTATTGAATATTTGGTTTCTAGGCTAAGACTTTGCTCTTTTGTAATTTAATCAAATAAATCTGGTTAATTGACGAAAGTCATTCTGTCGATGTAGCTTAAAATCTGGTTCTTTAACTGGCCGGACATAAAATTTGTCTGTGTCAGCATTTTTCCTAAAAAAACGTACCCGGAGAGTCGTAAATGTAAACTGCTAAGACTAACCACAATCTTGGGACAAATAGACGAAATTGGCTAACAGTAGGTACCCTTGAGTGTGTAATACTGTAATTTACTGTGACCGTTTGCAGTTATTGCGTGCTTGGAATCACAGTCCCGGAATTTTCACTTCTTATTTGGTAGAGTATCATAATTTTTTAAATGTTGTGCTTAACTGTACGTGGTGGGCATTTTAGAACAGAAATTTGAATATATTCTGAGATACAAAAGCCCTTTGTATGTATTTTCCATCAAAGGAAGATAGTTCAGTTCAGAGCGAGTGGGAGATGGCAGCATAGATTGTCGCATGTCACAGTAAAAGATGAGACGGGATTTTCAACTGACACAACAAAGAGCAAGTTCTCTATTCGACTTGTATAGGTATTTTTTTTATGCATTGCTTTTTACCTTATTGTGTAGAGAATAGTCCCAAAGTGGTCCTATTAAATAATTTATTTATAAAGGACTAATAGTTTATTCATAAATCTTTAAAAAACTATATCGTCTCTTAACTTTTCGATACGCGAAATATTTATTTAATTCATGTTATTTATAAAAGTTACCAGTGGAGTCGGTTACTTTAGTTTTGAAAACGTTATTATTCTCTCTCTCTAAATAATATAGTTTCTATTTCAAGGTCAGTTGGTATTGCGATAAATAACCTAACAGCCAAGATATCTGTAACAGCCGGACAAAAGTGGTATCTCGATATCTTTTCGTCACGAAGCGAGCCAGGCTATTGTTTGTTACGTCATTTCGAATCTGTACAAGTGCCAATGTTATCTTCTAGAATAAACAGACTTGGAACATCTGACAATTTACCGTATAATTTGCCAAAATGTAACGATTTAGTATCAAAACAGGTTTGCTAAAGCCATTTAGTAAAACTAGGTATTACACAAGCTCATGCTAGGCCTGTCTATGCAATTAAATAATTTAGAAAACCCAAAGGACCAGAGACCCTATCATACTGTTGAAGTTTGTAAAAACTTAAATATAAACTAGAGCGTGATTAGAAACAGCAAATGAGAAACTAACACGCAGTTGAAATTAATGTTACATACCTACTAGCACTGCGTGAATGTTAGCATAACCGCCATAAACACGGGTCAAACCGACAATTTTAGGAGCATTTCAATTATGCTGGAGCCACGTGCCACACCTCACTTGCCTGGCTAGCTACTCACAGACAATTTTGCTTGAACGATTCTACGTTGAAAACACAAAAGTCACAGTAAAATTGACCAATTTGTCTTCCGTGGTCACTAATGTATCTGCCCAAGTGCTTATTTAGTTTCAAATATACTTAGTCAAACTTGAGTAGAAATTATACAACCTTTTTGGCACGAATGTTTACCGCAATTATTATTGCATTAATTAAGTGGGCTACATAAGTGTAAATGGGCTTCGAAACAGGGTCTGAATACGACTAATTGTCGTCACTTTGGAGGGGAAGAAAGCGTCTCTTAATGTATTAGAAATTAGGTACAATATGTATTCCTATACTTAAACTTATGCTCTCTGGCGAGTACTATAGAAGAAACAACGCAATTTTATTTACGGAATGATCATGGTTAGTACCGATTGATCTCCACCAGATTAAAATGTTTTTATCTAAATAACGTCAAGAAAAATGAGTATCGGAACTAGTCATCTGCTCAATTTAATTGCATAAGCCCAGAGATGTGCCAAAGAAATCACATTGATGATTGCATTGAATGCTCAGCAGTAAAATTGGCTTCGTTGGATCAATTGGGAGTTATTAGAGGAATGGTTATGCGATTGAAAACCCACAAAGGCAACTTGAATACCAATATCTTGAAGCCTTCTGCAGTGAATACGAAATCACACTTCACGACGAGATTTGAAAAACTCTGTGGCAGTTTTTCTGCAATCGAAATTTGCTTTAATGCTTTGCAAGTATTGATTTCTTTTCAAAATTGTAGACATATGATGACAATAACTCATTGAAAAATATCATGGTTCAATTTAGTAGCAAGCGTTATGAGCTAGAGATAGGTAGACGGGAAACTAAGTATGGGAAAAATAACATTGATAGAGTACGTACATGTACAATATATTATCTGCGAGTACGTATGAAAGATAACTTTGCAGTGATGATTGTGGATCATTATTGATCTATTTTAGATAAATGTTTTTGTTCAAATTCAAGTTCCCCACATTAGAACATTCTGTATACTTAAGACTAGCTTAATGACCCGAAAAAATGATTTGTCTTCAAAAGTGTAGACAAGAATTACATTTCAACGTTTAATATAGGGCCTTTCGAACGTCCGGCATTTTCCATAGTTTTGTAGGTATTTATAGGTGTAAGACGTGAGTTTTCAATATAGACACTGCTAGGAAAACTAAATTTTAGGTCAGTGGCCTGAGCACGAACCACTATCGTATCGACAACCTGTCGTCCAAATGTCAAAACTGACACTTTTTGGTAAAAGTCTCAAAGAAAGTCAAAGAACAGGGCTACGAGTAGGTATTATCTAGAATACATTCATAGTAGCGCCAGTCTATATGTTATTATACTGTGATAGTGCGTAGGAACACAATTCAGGTCAGGACAGCTTACTTGATGGGTTCGCAGCTGGGAAAACATACAAACACGATAATTAAATTTAGTTACAGTAGAAGTCCTACAACTTTAAGTAAGCCAATAAGCTTATGAATTACAACTCGTAATTGAATTTTCCGCCTGTTGTTACCAAGGCCCTGGACTCTGATCAACTCACTCATATAATAAATACGAAAGTTTGTGAAAATGTTTGAATGTTTGCACATCAATCACGCCCAAACAACTAAACGGATTTGCATGAAACTCGGACAATCCTGGAATAACATATTATTAGGAATATAACGGAAAACTAACTTTTTAGAAAATAAATTCACAATATGTCTAATGATTTATATTTGAATTATTACAAGCAAAATTACAACAAGAAACACATTAAATTAGAACAAAGATAATTGAACAGCAAAACGTAAAACATCAATCAGCGCAAAGTCTCAGAAGGAAGGCAGAGAAGAAAGAGAGCTCGCGCTGTATGCGCGTGGTTTTATATACACAGTAGGTCGTCAATTGTTGCTTAACAATATGTTTATGATATTTTTCATCCAAGTGCCACGCGAGCGAACACGCGAGCGGAGCCTAGGTATTCATAACTAGCAGTCCGCCCTGGCGTCGCACGGGTGTAATAATGATTTTATGGGTAATTTTTTTACACCTTGGTTTACATTATCGAAGTTTTCATACGGATCCCTATCATTTTTGAAAATATTCTATAGCCTATGTTCATTAGTGATAATGTAAGATTCTAATGGTGAAAGAATTTTTCAAATCGGTCCAGTAGTTTCGGAGCCTATTCGATGCAAACAAACAAACAATCAAATCTTTCCTCTTTATAATATTAGTATAGATATAGATGTACTATTTTAGCCTTATATAAAGCTGAACATAGACCAAAAATATGTGCCTAATGGAACTTGAAAAACTCAAATATGCAAACTAAGAATTCACCGAAGCTAAACCACTCTACCTAATAACTTCAAAAACTTGCAAAGACACAAAACCCAAATATATAGGTTTGGCTTATGGTATTTTCTGCTAGTAGGTGGGTACTTATCACAATTTATACCCTAAACTCCCGCAGGAGTCCGACGTTCAACTTTCAAGGGTTTGCCAAGATCTGTATTATTTATTGGTTCAAGTGCCACTTGAAACTAATTTACGAGAGGTATCAAAATATATTTTCAGTTATGGTATTGATTTATGTAATTTGGGCCGATTTGAGTTTTAGATTAATAGTATTAGTTAAGCAAATGTATCCTGCTTAAATCTATGGCATTTTTGTTAATAATATTAAAATATTTATTTAAATTTAAATTAACCGTGAACTTCAAATTTCCTGAGAGAATGTCTACCGTACTTGGGAATTTTACACTCGTGATTCTATTGTATTTTATTATTTTCATTTAAATTTGAAGAATTGTGTGCTGAAATATTAAATTGGAGCAGGGGGGTAATCGGTGTACTGTCATACAATGTATAATACAAAATTGATATATGAATATATAAAAGCTGAATTAAATCTCCTTTTTTAGGGTTCCGTACTCAAAAGGTAAAAACGGGACCCTATTACTAAGACTATTACTAAGACTTTGCTGTCCGTCTGTCTATCTGTCTGTCACAGGGCTGTATCTCATGACATGAGCCGTGTTAGCTAGACAGTTGAAATTTTCACAGATTATATATTTCTGTTGCCGCTATAACAACAAATACTAAAAACAGAATAAAATAAATATTTAAGAAAGAAAGAAAGAATAAACTTATTTTGTGTCAACATAATCTCTTTAAACTAAACAAAAAATAAGGGCTTAAGGGGGGCTTCCATACAACAAACGTGTTTTTTTTTGCCGTTTTTTATAGATAATGGTACGGAACTCATCGTGCGCGAGTCCGACTCGCACTTGGCCGGTTTTTAAGTTTTTAAATGATGTGTACACGTGTATAAAATACACGACGTATAACGTGTAACTAGTTATACTAACCTTTAAAGGATTTTTACCTTTAAGTTTGTCATCAATTAATTAATGTGCAAATATAAAATTACAAAGAAAAGTGCTTTTATAGCGCAATTTACGCGTTTAATTAAAACTTTGGCAAACGCCAAAATCATTTTGGCAAAATCTAATGACATTTTATTAGCCCTTCCGAAGGCGTGTGCCCATAGTCCGGAAGCAAATTATGACTTTCTCACGTCGTAACATGAGAGATCAGTCATACACAATGGTGACTACCAAAACAGGCTTGTACCTACGTTGAAAATACATCCGGTTTATAACGGTACATGTTACAACGTTATTTCCTATTAATTGATCAGCCCTTCGATTGCGTACGTTTTGATGCAATCATTTTCAATCAATTTCTGTTTAAAACCAGTTAATATGGCGGTTTTTCGATTGCTAACATAGCTTAATTGCAATTAAAAACATTATTGATTTGGTTTTTATCGATAGTGTACCGGTTTCATATAGAACCTGATTCAAATTGATTTAGTTAGATTTAGAACTAAACTAAATTAAATGAATCTTTACTCAAACTCAAACTGAAACTGAAACTGAAACTGAAACTGAAACTCAAACTCAAACTCAAACTCAAACTCAAACTCAAACTCAAACTCAAACTCAAACTCAAACTCAAACTCAAACTCAAACTCAAACTCAAACTCAAACTCAAACTCAAACTCAAACTCAAACTCAAACTCAAACTCAAACTCAAACTCAAACTCAAACTCAAACTCAAACTCAAACTCAAACTCAAACTCAAACTCAAACTCAAACTCAAACTCAAACTCAAACTCAAACTCAAACTCAAACACAAACTTTTATTTCAATAACATCACAAGGATTTTTTTGAAACGTTTTAGGAGCTAGGTAGAAGTTACGACTGTTCCTCGCAATGTCTAGAAGCCTAGAAAAATCAGGCAACAAACTACAAGTGGCATTGCACTATGAAATAAAAACCATCGCTGTCTCCCGTGTCGTGTACCCATATTATCTAAGCACTGAAATAAAACAGGAATTCTACGAGCAAGTTCGTTTGTTTGCTCCGGAATACGGCTTACATGGCACGTATTCTCCTAAGTAGGTATTCAGAATCGTGAATGCAAAGAAACATCTACAGCTAAATTTAGGGCTGGGCTACATATGCAAGCGTGCATCGACAACCCAACGAAAATCTAGTAAAACGTTTACTTGTCACATGAAATGAAACAAAAATATTGTTATTTTTGGACGTGTCTCTGATACCTACTCAGATATTTACTAGGATCTGATCTCCAGATCTGTTAGGATGTATACCGTACCATAACGATTGCAGTCGTGATTTTAGTGTTACCATTCTACAGTAATTACTTTTATTATAACTATTGATTTTTACAGGCTTATTTTCCGAACGTTTTAAGCCCTGGTCGCAAACAGACGTCTTTTTCCCAGTCTGATCGCGACTATATGGATGGCTATTGTAGCAAAGTCAAAACGTCGGAAAAATAAATTAAAGGTAAACGTGGTACAGGCCCGTGCTAAAATCAATAGTTATAGTAATCACGATTCTTTGTAACATACTTGTAGAATTCTGTTGATTATTAAATTGTGCTGGCATATGTGATCCAACTCTTAAGTAAACTGATGAGCTTTTGTAAGGGAGCTTTTGTGATTCTTTTTGATACTCGATTTTATTCGAATTTCCGAAGCGGAGAAAGTTACTTCGCTCATTTAAATGAATTGAGTATTTTGGTGTGATAAGATGAAACGGCGTACGTATGTACTTACAGTATTGGTATTCGTTAGAGGCGGTATCTATATAAGTAGGTACTTACTAACAAAAGAAGATGGGATTGTGATGCATTTTGCGCCATGATTGAAATACACGCGACACACGACATCTCACGGCGAAGAGGAAATTATTCTATGGGTTTTATGTATAAAATTCACGTGTCACAGTGTTTGTAACTAAAATCCTCCGAAACGGCTTGACCGATTGTTATATTTTTTTTGTGTAAATTCAGTAGGTCTGAGAATGGGTCGTAGGATATTTTTTATACACATAAGTGATAAGAGTGGCGTAAAATTCGAGAAAAACTGAAAGTGCTTTTTTCTGTTGGATTATTGAAATTTGACTAGTTGACTTATAAAGTCAATTTGATTTGCCAAATGTAAATAATGTTTGGAAATGCCTCTCATTACATACCATTTAGATATTTTAAGGAATTGAGCGCCTGTACTTCTGAAAGAATGTCTATTGTCTACCGAACTTGGTGATTACAGTCATGATCCTATATCTTTGTTTATTGAAACAACTAATACCATTAGTGATACCCATTGATATGGTACTAAAAAGTACAACGTCACATCTATTCTCTAAATCGCTTCGTTATCGCGTTCCGTATACAAAGGCTCGTTTGTCATTTCCGCATGAAAGCAAATACTGTGAAAAGCTGACTTCGAGTTGAAAATCGTGGATTAAGTAAGACTATCCTATTGTCGACGGAACTCGGCGCGGCTCAATTAAAAAGAGATTTGATAGTGCTGCGGTAATGAGAAAGGCTGTTGAACTTAACTAATTTACTCGTACACCACCCTACTATGTAATGTTAAGCTTAACTAGCAGTTTAAATAGAAATACGGCTAATTACCATGTTTGAACTTGTATTGCGAGACAAATCAGATGCTGGTAATTATCCGGATTTCTATGTAAAATGGTTAGCAACCACTATAGTTTTAATAAGTCTGACTACTACAGTGTGGTGAATGTTTGGAGTAGTGACCGCAAGACCACGGGACATTAAGTCTATTAAAGTCACACTGTCCGACTCTTTTGTACCATATTGTGAACTGCACGTAACATAGCACTGACACGCTGTAAAATCAGACTTATAAGTTAGAGTTGCATCGCACGTCTAGATCGTCTAGCTATCTGATGGTATGTTCAGACGTTTTCGTTCAAACGGGCACTCACTCAACGGGCACAAGCGTGTAAACGGGTTTTCTGAATTGCTTGGTCCAATGACGCGCGTAGAGCTGCTTGCCAAGCTGCAGGCAGCTTGAGTACGTCTAACCGCCCAATTAGGTATGACAGTCATGAAGTACTTACAAAGGCCTATAGGTCAAAGTCGCTGACATAGGTCTCAGAGACCAACTCTTTAACACTCCAATGCGCAAGTCGTCACGTGGTCGGATGATTAGTATGAACTTCGGTTGTATGTTTAGCATTTTATTGTATTGAATAGTTATTGTAGGTAACTTATTTATTAGGAAGTAGGTGGTTTATTTAAATGAGAAGGAACCAAAAAAATATAGTCGACCTTTCGTATCTTTCAATTGCACTATTGACCGCGATAGGACTCCTAAACAGTTTTTTACGTATCCAATACCATCCAAAGGGTTTGGCAGTGATTGAAGACCCTTTCAAACATGCCAAACTTTATGTTACGCCATAATAATACTTACCCATCCGCTGGTTGCGAAGATAAATAAACGAAGTAACTTGATATTCTTTACATTCTATCTTTCTTTTCCTGAAAACACTTGGGTCCGACAAATATTTTTATACGAAAAAATTAATTTGACTTAGACAAAAACATTGAGGAAATTGAAGATATTAACAGATAAAAAAAACATTTCAATCAAATAAGCCTCAATTTTCAGTTGACGAATATAAACAATACTCTTTAGGAACAAATACAATGAAATTGTTGATTTCATCTTATTTATAACTTCAAATAAAAATGCGAATGTTGTGGATAATAATACTCGTTTGTGACTAAATAAGCTGGTCTTTGAATTAGGGTTTAGAGGCGAAAGCTTAAAAGGTGGCTATGGTTTCCGAACACAATAGGTGGCAATGAATGAAAATACTAATTCGGTTCACCACCAAAAATGTTTCTTTCTATAGTTTATTCGCTGTGTAAGCTTTACCATTGAGAAACACCATTGTGTGAAAAAAACCAGCCAAGTGCGAGTAATACTCGCGCACGAAGGGTACCGTACCGCTACCTAACGGCAAAAAAAAACACGTTTGTTGTATGGGAGCCCCACATAAATATATATTTTATTAAGTTTTTAGTATTTGTTGTTATAGCGGCAACATAAATACATATTCTATGAAAATGTCAACTGTCTAGCTATCATGATTCATGAGATACAGCCCTGTGACAGACAGACGGACAGATGGACAGCGAAGTCTTAGTAATAGGGTCCCGTTTTTACCCTGTGGGTACGGAACCCTAAAAAGACAAAATGGAGCATTATAATCTTTGTTGCCCTTTCTTTCTACAATACAACGATTTTGTGATTGTTAACATTTCCGGCATAATTTAACTAAAATAGAATATGTTACGGTCGGTGGATCTTGGCTTACGTGAAGTCAGCCGTTTGTGTGTGCAGCAAACAATTTTCGACCTTATGCAGTGACACATAATCATTTTTGCGGTCACACGACTAACTTCACATAAGCTAAGATTTGCCGTACTGTAAGTTGATTTAACTTACCTACATTGATGGAGGCTGAAGCAGAAACGAAATAACCAAACAATGAAAAGTACTCGTATTTTCTGTTAACAGGGATCTGAGCGCCTTGAGATCTGAGAGGATGTCTACCATACTTGGGGATTACAGTCGTGATTTCATTTCATTTTTCAACACAGAGAATACTGTAGAGTGAGGTCAGGTCAGCGTTCTAGGCTCCGAATAAGGTTGGAAATACAACCTTTTAAGTTGGTTTCCAGATGCAGCAAACCGCAATCTAAAACTGGATGTTTCAGTTTTCAGGAGTAGTCTAATGGTGTGACCAGACATTACGCGGCAATGTCTGGACTCTATGTTTGGACGAGCGACGAGCTACCTGCCAAGCTCAAACGGTATTGCCGCGCGTGGGTACCGTACTCAATTGCCGCGCAAAGTCTGGTCACACTTTACCCTTACAGATACCTACATAACGACTTACACTAGGTAGAAAAAACATTTGAATGAGGGCTAACATATCAAACAAACGTCTTTACTCATAAACCCGAATTCGGTGATTGCAAATATACCGAATAGCTCTTTTTGTTTGTGTTGTATTAATTGCGAATTTCACGGAATTTCAACGCAAATAAAACGTAAACAATGAATTCGCCATTTAATAAAGGCTGGCGCAGAGAAAAGTTATCGATACATTTGTTTTTAAACCCTGGAGGACCTACTCTCGGTTCGTTAGATTTATATTTTTCGGTTGTTTCGTGTTTTATAATGCGGCTTTTATTCAAATACTAGCTGACCCGTGCCCGCTTCGCTGTGCGTAAGACATTTCTAATACCATCGTGGACTTTTTTGTAGACGTTTCTAAGGTATACAATACTGTAGTACATTATTTTGATATATCTCGTGGGGTTCAGCCAGCATTTGCAATGTAAGCGCAAAAAAATGTGTTTATTTACGACATCACATTAGAAACCTCTAAAATTATCAGTGTTTCTCTACTATATTATGCATGTATTATACATATAAACCTTCCTCTTGAATCACTCTATTTATAAAAAAAAACCGCATCAAAATCCGTTGTGTAGTTTTAAAGATATAAGCAAACATACATACAGACATACATACATATTACATACAGACGCGGGAAGCGGAAAGCGACTTTACCTACTTTGTTCTGTCATAATAATAAGGAAAATCAAAGTCCGTATTTACATGTATATATACGTATGTACATTTATGTGTGTAGTTTAATCTTGCAAGACAATTTTGTCATTTTACAATATTGCGGTATTATTTACATTCACACCTTATTAATTATTTATGAATGACTTAATTAGGTAATCATTTTTACGAAGAGTATTTCATTATTATTTTATTTTATCCAAACTTATTAAGTAAAATATCTGCTTGCTCTTTAAATAAATCAGTACCTTGTTATATAGTTAATTAAAAAGTAAAATTTATTTAGTTTGAGGATTTTTTTGCTGTGATTAACAATGCATTATACTTTTATTCCCACAGAATAGAAAAACACAACATCTAAATTTGATAAAATAAATTTGATTGACAAAAAAATAATATAATTAGAAATACGGCTAATTACCTGGAAACGTCTCGACTCTGAATTGTCTCGAAACGTCAGCAATACAAGAAAAAAACGTGGTAATTAGCCGTATTTCTATTTAAAATGATTAACAACCACGATCGTTTTAGTTTCAAAAACATAATTGATTTATTATTATATGCAATTATACGCTATTGTGTGCAACTATGTGGATCACAACAGTCACAAATAATGTAAAATGAATCGTAATGACAGTGGAAGTCAAAATGTGGGCACAAAATTATATTAAAAAAACATTTATTCCAATAAAATTAAAAGGATCACTTTGAAACGTCGTAGGAACTAGGTGAAGCTACGCCGATTCCTCGCGACCAAGCCTAGAAGAATAACCCTCGTATTCAAGAACGACACTATGAGAACACGCACCCACAGTGGACGAAATCTTTTTTCATAAAAATCACTTTATGTGTTAAGCGGCACTATGGCGCAGACTACCGTGTGCCTTTAGAGCTCAACTTTGGCTAGAGGCACACGACAATGTGCCTCTAGTCGCACTATGCAGTGTCGCACAACACATAAAGTGATTTTTAAGAAAAAAGTTTTCGTACACTGTGGGTGCGTGTTCTCATAGTGTCGTTCTTGAATACGAGGGTCAGGCAACAAATATTGCTTGGAGTCTACCTTTTTTTTCAATTTCCTTAATGCTATGTAAAGCTCCAGTATGGTACCGATCAAACAAGAAGAACATTTCTGTAACATCATGTAAGTCTACTAATATTTTAAAAAGTAAAAAAAAAATATTTGTCATGGATAAAAACCTAAAAACTACAGGACCGATTAAAAAAAAACTTTCACATTTTTAAAGTTACATTATTAGCAAGTAACACAGGCCATATATTATTTTAAACAAATTAGAGATCTTCACAAAGATTGTAATAATGTAACCTTAGGTATCAAAAATTGCCTATAATCTGCATTAGTTAACCCTTGCGAAGCTGGGACGGGCATCTAGTTTTGTATAAAGATAAAGAAATAACTTAAATGCTTCTTCAGAATGCAAATACGACTAATCAAATACTCACTGGAGCTTATAACTACAATATACACAGTCGTATTTAATTAAGATAGAAACTTAATAAGCGGGTTTACTAATCTGTATAATTATACTCACCTTACCTTCTTAACTGAATTACTCGTACCTATTTTAATGTTAGGAACATTAATATTAGTTTAGCTTTTCTTGTTTAGAAAATAAGTAAGTATAACTTTCTTACAGATGTTTGCTGTTGATTAAATTATTCCCATTTTGAAACTTTTTAAACTAAACTGATCGATCGGCTGTGAAAGGTTAAAACAGCAAGAAAAATTGCAAAGGAAAGCAAAAAAAATCCATTACCAATTTGTTGTCGCACAACTCGAAACAATATCAAAGTTGTGTTATGTATTTTCTGTTTTGTAAATAGTAGAATAGAACAGAATAGAAAAAAATATATTTCGCCTACAAAATATCTAAGACATTGACAAATAGGATAATGTAAGATTCACACGTGATTGTGATAGAAATAAGGCTACCCTATTCTTAGGAAAAGGTACATGTCAGAGAGCAATTATTATTATATTAATTAATCAATAACACCTTTGGAAAACCTAGCAAGTACTTTAATAATGTGGTTTTACAGCTTATCCATTTTGATAATACCTATATGCATAGCAAAAACAAAATAGCAGTTCACTCTAAACAAACAAAAACAATGCCTTGCGTCGGCCGCTTACCGCTTACTGAAAATGACGCCAGAAGTTTAAATTCTAGTGACCATTTGAAAATATTACTGCATGAACCAATACCGGCAAGGAGCCAGGCACTTGCTTGGTTTTGTAAATGGTCACTGTGCTATGTTATTGATTCGAAATGGTTTTCTAAGCATTTTCTAGTATCGATGTGTGCTAGTAAAGTATTATGTAGCGAGCGTTTATTTGCTAGCTCTACGTTTACACATTCACACAGGCGTGGTGAAACAAAATGAAATGGAACGATAAACATACTCATAGATCACCAAGCGCTTAAATCCTTAATGATGTTTAAAGGGGGTAGTCAGAGTTACATACATACATTATATTTATACGAGTGTATGTATAACGGCGGATTATTCAATCTATCTGAAAAAAACGAATGAAAAGAAAATCCACTTTGTGCGACGAAATTCGGTTATGGCAAGTTGTACCTATTCCCAGCGAGATGACGCGTTTTTGATAACGAACTATTTGGTTCGATTTTTTTGGGTTTCGTAGCCAAATGGTTAAAAGGAATATGTGATTTTGAATTTCTACTAATTTAGTCATTTATTTTACCTTTTTTCAGTGCACTCCCATTCAGAAAAATAAGATATTCATCTTCTTGTATAAAATAGAGTCGCGTTAGTTACACCATTTACAATTTGAGAACGGCTGGATCGATTTTCATGATTTTGGTCTTGTTGGATTTGTCTCCGATCCGAATAGCAGAATAATAAAAAAATACTGGTACATCCGTGCGAAGCCGGACAGTACCTGGACAGGTAGTTTAATTATAAAAGCGATTAGGCAAGCGATACAGTCATGAACATAATTTTATTACACATTATTACAACAACGGGAATTACTCACGTAAATGATTCTCTAGATGAATCGAAACATTGTCGGTGTCCTCATTGACAATTTATCATTTACGTGAGTAATTCCCGTTGTTGTAATAATGTGTAGTACAACTCACGAAAGTTTTGAAAGTGAGATAAAATTTTATTAATTTTAAAAGTCTCGCAACTCAGCGCTCGTTTGACAATCGAGAATGGGTGTGTACTACAAACATGCTGACCGAGTTTTCGAACAAACGCGTGAGCAGGGCTATATGAGATCCAAACGCTTGCATAAAATTAAGACAATACAAGTACGTACTAGCTGGAAACACACAAGACCCACAATGCTAGTAAGATACGAGTATGTTGTGGGCCACAACATATCTTACGACCAAAGAACTAAATAAATACTATACTATAATTATGTAGAGTTTTTTTCACGGGTGGAAGGTCTCCTCCTTCTCTTTAGATTTTGGTGTGGTACGCGTAAATTAGTTTTGTTTATGGTCAGTGCAGTTACATTAGTTCATTATCGATTAGTAAGATTAAGTTGTGCCGAAGACAAGAAACTGCAAGCGCATGACAACTCAACAAGTGTAACCAGACAGACAGAGTTTGTTCCGAGTTGTACAGACCAAAAAAAAATAGGTTTTCACATTGCCACATGATCAGTTTTGAGTTCAGCAGCAAATAATGCCTATTTGACTGTTATAGTAATCCATTTTCAATTGTAGGTAATACAAATTTCTAATAAAGTTTGTAAACTTAGCAGGTATGCTAGCGTTTCCTAACAATGCTTAGGTATAATGAGAATGGAGTTTGAGCTTTATTTATCTGTTAATGTGGATTATGTAAGGAAACAGAATATTACGCGGATGCAAAAGTTTCATGTATGTGGTTTGTATGCAATAAACTGTTAAACATTATGTATGTATACGTGCTGCTTTTAGAATTCGTGCTGAAGCTTTTTAGTTAATTTTTTTATTGTTGTACGTACTTGATTAGTACTTTTAATTATTATTCTTGTTTGAGCCTTCACATTGTTGGATCGACACCACAGTGGGTCTCAACTACACTGGCCGTGTTTGTTGCCTGATTCTTCTAGGCTTGGTCGCGAGGAACAGGCGTAGCTTCACCTAGTTCCTAAGTGATCCTGGTGATTAAATTGAAATAAATTATTTTTGAATTTGAATGTTCTACGAAAGTGTAGCGTATGTAAACTTTGACTGTAATCAGCGCTTGTTGCTTTTTATGGCATATTGAATACAAACGCTAATTGCAAAAAAACTGGCCAAGTGCGAATCGGACTCGCGCACGAAGGGTTCAGTATCATTATCTATAAAAACGGCAAAAATCATGTTTGTTTTTAGTATTTGCTGTTATAACGGCAACAGAAATACATAATCTGTGAAAATTTCGACTGTCTAGCTATCACGGTTCATGAGATACAGCCCTGTGACAGAGAGACGGACAGACGGACAGACAGACAGACGGACAGACGGACAGACGGACAGACGGACAGACGGACAGACGGACAGACGGACAGACGGACAGACGGACAGACGGACAGACGGACAGACGGACAGACGGACAGACGGACAGACGGACAGACGGACAGACGGACAGACGGACAGACGGACAGACGGACAGACGGACAGACGGACAGACGGACAGACGGACAGACGGACAGACGGACAGACGGACAGACGGACAGACGGACAGACGGACAGACGGACAGACGGACAGACGGACAGACGGACAGACGGACAGACGGACAGACGGACAGACGGACAGACGGACAGACGGACAGACGGACAGACGGACAGACGGACAGACGGACAGACGGACAGCGAAGTCTTAGTGATAGGGTCCCGTTTTTACACTTTGGGTAAGGAACCCTAAAAACTAAAAAAAACTCCCCTTACATTTCAATCACACCAGTCTCGAGTGGAATATGGCAGCATAGTTGTCACCTGTCATGTTGAGTGGTGAGATACGATTTATGTATGTCACATGACATGAACATTTTATTTAACTTCTTACTGAAAATAAAATGAAATGCCCCAAGAATACTTAATTTAGGGCTACGAGTATTACCAATACAAAAGCCATGGCTTCAAAAGTTTAATACAAATTTTAACAGGAAAGCTCATTTAAAACTTTGTTAAATTTTTGAATAATTTATCTACCATTCTAAGGAAAAACTTGATACTTAAAAGATATCGATGTAATTTATAGGGGCCACGTTGGAATTATCCTACATATATCAAAAAGCATTGGTCTCGGATAAGTCGGTTTAAAGTAGGTACAAAAAAACAATGTACGCGTACGTAGCCGCCAAATTCATAACGCTCTCCTTTTTTTTCCTTTTTAGGGTTCCGTACCCAAAGGGTAATAACGGGACCCTATTACTAAGACTTCGCTGTCCATCTGTCCGTCTGTCTGTCCGTCTGTCTGTCTGTCCATCTGTCTGTCCGTATGTCTGTCCGTCTATCTGTTACAGGGCTGTATCTCATAAACCGTGATAGCTAGACAGTTGAAATTTTCACAGATTATATAACAACAAATATGCTATAAAAACAGAATAAAATAAATATTTAAGTGGGGCTCCTATACAACAAAACGGTGTTTTTTGCCGGTTTTTATAGATTAATTTTTTTATTTATTTATTTAATATTTTTTTTTTTTTTTTTGGTACGGAACCCTTCGTGCGCGAGTCTGACTCGCACTTGGCCGGTTTTTGTTTTTTCTTTTTTCTTCTCCCGAGCAAAAACCCAGCCCCGAAGTTAGGCCTCAAACTTTGTAATTTAAAAGTTTTACATCAACAAATTGTAAGAAAATAAGAGAGAATTATCAAAATAAATATAAATTATTCGCCTATTTGCTACGACTGAAATTGTTTGACTTTAATTTCGTGGTAATAAAGGCTTTTGAAAGTTTTGTGTGTTCGTATAATAAGTATGTATTTACAAAAAAATATGTAAGTATTCTATCAGTTATCTGGTTCCCATTGTACAAGCTTTGCTTAGTTTGGGGCTAGATGGCGCTGTGTGTAAAGTCCGCCAATATTTATTTATTTATTTTGCAAGTAATTTTGGTAGTGAATTAGGTATTTTGCTTACTAAAAATGTACGGTCCTGTATCTGCTTATCCTGATATATATATCTATATATCTGCTTGGGATATGTACGTGTAAAAGGTTGTAATTTATCTTGACCTCGGTGGCATGATGGACGAGAGCCTGACTGAGACGTAGGTGTGGGTTTGAGCCACGAATATATTTGCATGATTTAGTAATGCTTTTTATTTTATATTAGGTAATTGGTTGTATAATATTTTGGCTGTTTTTATGAAGAAAATCAGATGTAGATTTTAGAAGATATAATAGAATTTCTCAATGAATATTGAGCAGGAAGTACGTTATGTTATTTATCAAAGAAAAGAATAATAAATTCAACTCTTTATGAAAATATTTGAACAGCAACAAAATTAACAATTTAATTATAATAGTTTTGGCCCAGCTGAAATATAAAGCAATCGTACTTATCTCATATTATTTTCAGTATACTGTGACTGCCTCTCACTCAGCCCATTAATGATGCTATTTGTTTGCGCATAATCGCTGCGAACCCGAGTGTTCGCGAACATGCAAAATTACAACACACCAAATTATTACAACTTTAACTATATTTTTTATGGTAACGAGACTTGCTCAGCTTGTCAGCAATGTTTTATGCCACGAGACATTATTTTATTACGCAAATTCCCTGCAAACTCTCAAATCCCAAACAACCGTAAAAAGAACAATCTTTGTCTTATAAATATTCTAAAATTAAAACCCAGACTCACCCTCGTATTCAAGAACGACACTATGAGAACACGCACCCACAGTGGACGAAATATTTTTTCATAAAAATCTCTTTATTTGTTGTGCGACACTGCATAATGTGATTAGAGGCACATTGTCGTGTGCCTCTAGCCAAAGTTGAGCTCTAAAGGCACACGGTAGCGTGCGACATAGTGCCGCTTAACACATAAAGTGATGTTTATGAAAAAAGATTTCGTCCACTGTGGTCCGTCTCATAGTGTCGTTCTTGAATACGAGGGTAAGGGACTCCGCAATTCATATTCCGTACAGAAAAGGTAGGAAGTGGGTCACAGCTCCACATCAAGATAAAAAGTTTTTCACCGCTATCTACAGGGTGTCCTACAAAGTGTTAATCATTCCACAAGCGGGTTCTAAATATAATATGGAATAAGCTTTTTTAAATTTAAAATTGAATTCAAGAATGCCTGAAAAATAATTAGGATCACGATTTTCATCTCCAAGTACGATAGACATCCTCTCAGATCTCTCAGAGCTTTTAGATCCTTCGGAGATGTCTAGTGGAGGTAGTCAGAGGCACGTCCAAACATTATATTTGGCCTATGCCCACATTTTGCAGTAGTTAAAATAAAATAGTTATAAAAATTTACGAAACTTCATGTAACTTGAGTAAAGTTATACATGCTGTCCAAAAAAATAATGTCAAGCGGAAATCCAGTGGTTGAGAACCCTTAGAAGTACCTAAATCATCCTAATTTTTTGTGGTTTTGAGTTATGTTTTTTCTGTGATTTTATTTACACCCTATACACACATCGCAATGAATTCTCAACGTGAGGGTGCTATAAATATGACATTGTTTATTTGAAGACTTTGCAGAATGTCTCATAAAATGATGTAGTGTCTGATTTGATAAGTGAGGAAGCTGAGTTGAGGTAAAAGCTTTCGTGACGGCATATTTATGTAAAAGAAACAGCGAAGATTCGATCCAAGATTGAAAAGGTATTTGCAGCTGTGATAAAAGATGATGGGTGATACGTTTTTTTTATAGCAAGCTACACCTTACAGACTTACTGTCATTCTTTTCTGAATAATATATACTAGCAGTCAGAACTAGTATATATTAAAGGTGATAAGTGAAATTTTTGACGTTTTGTATGGGCTGAGTCTACCCGGATAAGACGGAAAAAGTGATAAAGCTGCATTATTTATCTTGAAAACCATCAAATTTAAAAAGAAACTGTCTGTAATTTACTTAGCTAGTATGATTATCTAACATATTATATAAAAAATAACTATTTATCTATTTATAGTTTTGATTAAAAACGAAACCAGTGTTTTTGAAGAGCCAACTTTGGAAAATAAATCTATCGAGAAAAGTTTCACTAATCGTCGTTTCTGTCTGTAATTTATCTAGATTATATCCTTAAGTTATCTTTGTCATAAAAAACAAAACTGTATGTTTTGCGGCTATTGAGAAAAAACGATTCTGCATTCATCAAAAACATTTATTACTCGCCTTAACTACCGATAACCGAAAATAAGATTCGGGGCTGGTGGGGGTTGAAGTCTGTATGAAAATAATTTACGTGAACGAATTCGCGACAGTTTTGATTGAATTGTGCCAAAGGCAACGAGATGTGATTTCTTTTCCAGTCAGACATTTAAGTTTCATCAAGCTATATTCATCCAGAAAAGTTTGCGCACATAAATGTTCTCATTAAAACCATCGGATAAAATTGTTTAACGATATTTTTACAGTATTTTTCAAAGTGGAAATATTTCAAGTAAAATTAGGTATAACGGACGGTATGATTCCAAAAACATTTTTAGTACAAACAGCATGTGAATTTATAATGGCAACATCTGGCGGGTTGGCTAACTGAAGTCTCCAAACATGAAATTCAAAATATTACGCTTTAGATTTATTTTGTTACAAAGTTATTGCGTTAGAAAGTATTACAACTTTGTTTAATGTTTTTCAAGATAAAAAAGACATAGGTAATTGTTGTGTTAAAAGTAAATAGTTATGCTATACCTAACAATAGTTAAACTAAACATAAATATGTTCATGAAATTATTATGTTTGGCAACATAACAACCCTATTGGATTACCTACTACAGATAATTATAAAGCCGCAATTTCACTAGGTGACCCATTTTGTCTCGCGGCATTGCGCGAGACATCGCCCGACTTAGCAGACGACATCTACGATTCGCGGCACAGACGCTATCTACATGTCCTTCGACAGTAGCTCGTCACAGAGTCTACTTCGAGCGACGACACGCGATACATGTCGGGTGACATGTCCCCTAGTGAAAATGCGGCTTTTCGTATTGTAGCACTTTTATGTGAAAGTCATTACAATTTTTGAACTCAGCAGTTTTATAACAATAACTAGCGACCCGCCCCGGCTTCGCACGGGTAGCATGTTATTATACATATAAACCTTCCTCCTGAATCACTCTATCTATTAAAAAAAACCGCATCAAAATCCGTTGTGTAGTTTTAAAGATATAAGCAAACATACATACATACGCGAGAAGCGAAAAGCGACTTTGCTTTATACTATGTAGTGATTATTAAAGCAATATCGTGTTTTCACCGATAAGCATAATAATCGCAGCGTGAAAAGCCACTTCGAAGCAAAACCGATTTCTAACCCCAGTTTCTCGAACAGAGATTAACGTAAAATCAACTTGTAAGCTGTTTATTATGTAAATTTATCTCATACTGGTAACTGGTTGATACGATAATTAGAAAACTACATTGATCGCAATTAAATAAAATAATTCGTGACATTTTCATTCAAAACTTTGAATTAGAAGAATCTCTTCAGTATTATCATAATTACTCCGTTGATTCTCTTAGCAGGTCCCTAGTTTTGGTTAGTTAGAGAAGGTTATCAAGTCGACGCGTATTTTTTTTTTATTTATGTTTAAAGACCACCCATTCTCAGTCTTTTTATCTGGTAATCCGATTTGAATGATTTGTTTTTCTATTGTGTAGAGTATAGTCCCATGTTGGTCCAATTTATACTATACTAGCCGACCCGTGACAGACGTTGTCCTGTCAAATTTGACATTGATTGACAGCAAAATCCCCATTTACAAAATGATCCGCCATTTATTGAATTCATTTGTTACAAAAAATGTGATAAATGAAGAACCGCTCCACTGATTTTGTGCAAACTTCACATAAACCATCTACTAAATAGTCCGAACAAAGCCTAAATATTTGGTTTGGATAGGTGAGCCCGTTCTTAAGTTATAAAATTACAACGAAAAGTGGCATTGATTTTTATATATATAGATTAATGTAGGACTAATAGTTACTTTATAAAAAATAAAAAATTATATAGTTCCTTGACTTTTCGATTAGTCGAAACATTTTCGTCGTTTATTTTTTCGTCTTTTTAGACGAAATTTAGTCTTTTTAAACGTAATTATTATTTGTCTACAAGTATCTATATACAGGATCGTTTGTAATAACAACACTCTTATGGTCTCTTTATTTTTTCATGAGCCATAACGCAATCCACCAGATATCTCTGGGGACCCGTGGAGGATAACCGGCTAGGCCTTAGATGATTCAATTACACCGATTCACTTGGCTCGGCCCAACTACGATTAGCCTTAAGAACTCTCGTCTCGGAAATAGATTGGGTTTTCGAAACGAATTCAATATAAAAGAAATGATTGCGCTCTTAGACAGGCAATTGAGGCTCAGTTATTGGTGTGACCAACTGTTGTATTTTTATTTAATTAATTTTGGGTATCAATTGATAAAATAATCATGTTATAACCCAAAAACATACATAAAACAAAAATTTTATGCAAAAGTTAATCAATTTCCAATGAAGATCATCTATTTAAACATTGTAATCGGAGGCGGATTGTAATTAATTTAAAGCTACAAATGTATAAATAGGTCTATAAATTAATAGAACCGAGGTTATGGTATACATTTTGAAACTTTTCTATTGTATTCGCTTGTGTGGGTGTTGGATATTAAACTGGTTCGGAACATTAATATCTACGCATGTATTTAGACCAACTTTTCAAATGAAATGCCACAAACCCTTTCTGATATATTATGCACACATTGGAGCGTACAAATTAAACAAAATATGTAATAAATGTCAAAACAGAATCCACCAATCAAATATTCATTTGTTTTCGGTAAAAAGCTCTTCACTCCACCAACTAACAATTAACTTCAGGCACCGATACAATTTAATTTACCGTCGCTTAAGCAAAGAGAGAGTTATTAATGGGCCGGCTTTTAGTGTTGCCAACCTTTTACATTATTCACACGCGGTGTGCGTGCAGGCTTAGCATAATACAGGTGGGCTTGCGCTTAAGCGGGGAAATGGATTATTATATTGGACCCGGCCACATTGTACCCACTCAATGTACATAATCCGCACCTTACTCGGAAAACTGGAAGTAAGCCAGCGGCGGTTGTACAGTCTTGTTGTTTCTCGGAAACACTCGATTGGGTAATTAGGTACCTACCTATATAGGGTGTATTATGACTACTCCCAAAAAATGAAACCGGATGTTCAGTTCAGACCATGCATCTTGCTTGATCGATAGTAACGGAAAACACGAAAATAATGTTCAACTACATAATTTGGTGTGCTACTACCTATACCTGCATTTAAATTAACCCCTAACGACAATGATTGGGTCCGTGTGGGTAGTATCACACCATAATTTGACACTTTTACAAAATCAGGTGGCCTTAAAGAAAATAGTATTTTTTTGCTCTTACGTAATTACGTGATAAAGACCCGTGTCAAAATCTAATAGTTATGTCTACTAATCAAGATAGTTTGAAAAACATGGATATGATAAGAAATAAGGGATTATTCGTTAGACACCAAAAAAAAAAACAACTTCTTTATCAAAAAATCTTATTGGATCAACGCGCATTGACTGGCTTCACAGCTCACTTAGTACTTAGAGTAGCTTCGTTTTCTTTGTTGTGGGTTATTGGTTCGATTCCCACCTAGGTCAAACTTTTGTGTGATGAACATTGTCAGACAACATTTATAATTTTGAAATATTAGAGAGATTCATAATTTAGTTCTTGATTATGTATGTTTTAACGAAAAAAAGTAAATATAAGTTTCAAATTAGTTATCTGGTTCCCATAGTACAAGCTTTGATAAGTTTTGAAGCTTAATGGAAATTTAATGCGACTTAGATATATTTTTGTACTAGCGACCCACCCCGGCTTCGCACGGGTAGCATGTTATTATACATATAAACCTTCCTCCTGAATCACTCTATCTATTAAAAAAAACCGCATCAAAATCCGTTGTGTAGTTTTAAAGATGAATTGTTTTGTATAGTGAAACTTTTTTACACCCCGTCTTTTCTTTTTTTTGTTAATCCTGTTCATCGAAAGGTCTAGGGTTGTCTAGAAGAGATCGTTTATTTAAGTTTGTTGTTATTTTCCATGTTTTTGTGTGTGCAATAAAGAGTTTATCTATCTATCTATATGTAATTACCTAACGCGATCCAGTGAAACTGACGGTTTTACCATAATAGCATTTCAAGGAAATTTTGCAAATGGTTAAAGTTTTGAAACCATTTTATAGCTCACAACAGACCTGTCAGTCAAAAAACTTGAAGAGCAATATTATTTTATTGAAATTTTAATTCAATTTTACGAGTAATTTGGAAAGTAATTAAAAGCTAGCCGCTGTGTAAAATTTATTTTATTATTTTGAAATATGTTTTGTAAAATAAATCAATTCTAAAAAACCATTATTGCAATGTCAGATATACCACTTATAAGCGGCGATGGGCTTGCAACCTGTCACGTATGGAATGCTAATTACTGTAAAATGTGGGCATGTGCCTAAAATAATGATTGGACGTGCCTTTGAACATCTTCAAAGGATCTAAGTGCCTGGAGATTTGAGAGGATCTCTACCGTACTTGGGGATTACAGTCGTCATCCTATTTTTTTTAATATTACTAATAGATGTATTAAGACTGCCTAATCTAAAGCCGAATAAGTTAAAGCTAGAAATGTAGTTACCTATCGTTTGAATATGTACTAATGTAATGTTTGGACGTGCCTCTGACTTTCCCTTATAGACATCTTAAAGGATCTGTGCGCCTGGTGATCTGAGAGGATGTCTTACCATAGATACAAAGAGGATACATTCGTAATCCTAGAATAGAATAGAATGATCTTATTATTTTTCTTATTTATAAAACAAAGTCGTGTTTGTTTCACCATTTATAACTCAAGAACGGCTGGATCAATTTTCATGATTTTCGTTTTTTTGGATTTATCTCCGCCCGAATCAAAACATTCCAATATTAGCAGTAATAGCAGTAGCAGTATTAAAATATTCCAAATTATCCTAATTAGTACACCCGAGCGAAACCAGGGCGCACTAATAAAGAATAGGTAGATAAATAGCGTTCAATCCCTGCGGTATAATAATTTTATAATAAATTTTGTAATAACTATTATTATGTTATGATATTCATACCAATATTATTGGTACTGAATGCAAAGTACCTACGCTTTTTATACAGTTAGGCACCTACTGGCATTGGAAGCGATATAGGTGCCTATATTTTATAAAAACCGGCCAAGTGCGAGTCTGACTCGCGCACGAAGGGTTCCGTAACATTATCTATAAAAAACGGCAAAAAAACACGTTTGTTGTATGGGGGGCCCCACCAAAATATTTATTTTATTCTGTTTTTAGTATTTGTTGTTATAGCGGCAACAGAATATCTGTGAAAATTTCAAATGTCTAGCTATCACGGTTCATGAGATATAATCCTGTGACAGACAAATAGATAGTCGTACAGCGAAGTCTTAGTAATAGGGTCCCGTTTTTACCCTTTGGGTACGGAACCCTAAAAAGCGTATGTATTATCGCATTCAGTATCAATAATATTGGTATGAATATCATAACATAATAATCATAGTTTTTTACAAAATAGACGTTACAAGTGTTGTGGTATCTATGGTACTCATAGTTTCTGATACACAGCGACACAGAGAATCTTAAAATGGAGTCAGAACTTTGTTTTCATCGTTACTGAATCATGTTTTTCCGGTTCCGTCATGGTCGCGTGACTCACGTTACAAATGAACATACTTAAATAGTCTGCGACAGAAAGGTTTATAATTACGTTTTCAAAACTAAAAATAAAACCGACCGAAACAAACGAAAAGTGAGACAATGTTAGCTTTGAATTATTGAGAACCTCTTTTTTTTGACAGATAAAAAAATAAATGTTTTTATAACAATTCAACGGTATAATTAGAATAAGTATAGTGCCTCATTAATAGCAGAAACGCATCTATACCAAAATCATGCCTTTTGCGTTTTTTATCACTTTAGGGATGTTTTTCATATTTTAAAGAATTCTTTGTTTTATTCGGGCATTTTATATACATTTACAGCAAATTTCAACTTAATTCGTTTTGATTGAGGCACAAACATACATACATACTCACAGACTTTCACATTTATAATATTATTAGGCTTTACGTAGCCTACACGAAATGTTATTTATGCAGTAATAAACATTTTATGCACTTTTGACGATTACTGTACTTGTCCAATATTTCACTTTTTGCAGTACTCAACCGTTGCCCGATAGCCTGCAAATTAGTTTAATTACTAACTGAAGTCAAGGTACTCGTAATTGTGAGTAAGTGCTCTTACAATTTATTCATTGTAAGGCTGAAGGACTTTTGTTTAATAGTGTTGAACATTCATTTTGTTTAGAAGTTTATTATTCTAAGAATGTTGTTTTGCAACAATAAAACTACCTTTTAATTACGCGATAAAATAAGCGAACATTTATTCGCGCGGTAGCCAGAGATATACCTTAACCCTTCCCTTAATCCTACCTTATAACAAGAACAAAAATGTAAATTAAAGCTCATATAATTCCTTGGCCCTTTTTGGTATAAACTGTCACGAAACTCGAAACGGTAAACCAGCCTATTATTAAAACCCATATCCAAGAAAATTTTCAGTCCTGCTCAACGTTTGTAGCCGAAATTTTACCACTCAAGGATATCTCAGAACATGAATATTTTTATATTTCTTGATAGCAAATATGCAAAACTTTCTTTACCTTTGCGCTATGCCTTAAGGTTCGGCTATTATTATTTAAGAAAATTACAGAAGACAAAGAAAAAGAAATAAAAAAATTAACAAACATCACATTTGGTTGGTACATTTAGGTGCCTTGACTTTAAATCCGAAGGTCGTTCGTTCGAATCCCGGTTAAATGTATTTCTTAATTGGGTAAAATATGTATTATGCTCATTAAAACGGCGTGGGAAATGAATGTAAGAAATCTAGTTAGTATTCGTATAAGCGGCAATGGGCTTGCAAGCTGTGACGTAAATGGATGCAATAGCAAAATGTGGGGATATATTATTTTATAGATATTCTATTTTATTACAGATAAAGTTCTATTTACTGGATTATTTCCATATTGTGTGGGTTAATATAAAAGTTTTACCTCTAGTTAATACAATATTGCAAAAAATTTTTTGTACTATACATAATAATAACACAAGGTAACCTTTTCTGATTGATTATTAAGTTAGTTAATATAATACAAGATGTTTAATATAAAAGCTTTTCTTTTCATAAAAAAATAAACAACTCTTGATAAGTCCGTAAATAATGTCTGCAAAATATCCTTTGTGAAAACTATCTTGCTGAAGTTGAGACACCTAAATCCACAAAAAAGATCCAAACCAAACAGAACAAAAAGAAAGAAGTTAGATCCGCAACTAAAGTATATTTTTAACGGTTTCTTAGAACAAGAACAACAGTATAATGAAATACATAGATGTTTGTTCTGTGTCTGGATGTTTATTACAATAAAATATACAATGTAGGGTGAGAGCGCTAGTGGTGGGCATTTTAATATTCAAAGAAACGGTTTTTAAAAATGATGAAATCGACGATGCATAAACAACACAGAATAGAGTACTTATTTAACTCTTAGGTTAAGCAAAGGTTTTGTAAGAGGCGATATTTATTAATCGACTTAAAAAAGGAGGAGGTTCTCAATTCGCCTGTATGTTTTTTTAATTAATTAATCATATTTAAATAGTCAAAACGGGAAATATTTAGTTGTTCGAGTATAACGCATCACAACTGTTGCTAATCAAAACGGACCATAGACGAAGAATTCTATAAACTAAAGATTTAAAACAAATTTGTTTCCTATGCTTAGTTATTGACTGCAAAAAATAAAAATGACCAAAACCGGGATAGGCATCACAACCAGGTCTTTGACCCTACTTCACTACATAGTATAAAGCAAAGTCGCTCTCCGCTTCCCGCGTCTGTATGTATGTTTGCTTATATCTTTAAAACTACACAACGGATTTTGATGCGGTTTTTTTTAATAGATAAAGTGATTCAGGAGGAAGGTTTATATGTATAATAACATGCTACCCGTGCGAAGCCGGGGCGGGTCGCTAGTACAAAATAAAAGAAGATACTCAGTTATCTAGTTCACATAGCTTTGCATAGTTCTGGGGCTAGATGGCGCATTGTTAAACGTGTAACGCAATCAAATATTTTAAATGCAAAAGTGTGTTTTTAATTTTTTTTTGGTTTGTCCTTATCTTACGCAGCAACGCAACAATAGATCGTCAAGATTTTAATAAAGATATTCTTGAGCCTATATTCTTAAAGAAGACGTTGTGATAAGGATTGAGAAAGGGATGCTTAGATGGTTTGGGCATGTAGAATGAATGAAGAAAGATTGACAAAACAGGTGGGAGCGTTGGAAGAGGAAGACCTCGGCGTATTTTCCTGGAAAAATTGGTGACGTTTTGAAAAAAGCCCAGGTCAAGAGTACTCTAAACCGAAGAGCATGCACGAGTAATGTGATGAGAGTAAATGAAGCTACAGAAGTATGTCAGGATCGTAGCAAGTGGAAAGCCGTGATCTCTGCCTACCCCTCTGGGAAACAGGCGTGATTTTATGTATGTACATATGTATTCTTGAGCCGAAAAGTGACGTAGGCTACATTTTCTTTTGGTCAGCACGTGCGTAGCTGCGGGCGGAAACTAGTTAGAGATACGTTTTTCTTGTACTTAAACAACAGATGGTCATGATAAGCAGTAATCAGTGTTATGAACTGAAAAAACTCCTGGATTGACAACGTAGTCGTACATGTATTTTGCAGATATCAAAATATCTGCTAATAGCTGTCCCGACAGACGTTGTCCCACGTTGTTAATGACGTTGTTAATCCCACAGAAAAAAAACACTTTCCGTTTTTCCCGATCTTTACGCCATCCTTATCACTTAGGGGTATGAAAAATAGATAGTAGCCGATTCTCAGACCTACTGAATATGCATATAAAATTTGGTAAAAATCGGTAAAGCCGTTTCGGAGGAGTAAGGTAACTAACATTGTGACACGAGAATTTTATATATAAGATGTTCCAGTAGGTACCTATCGTTTTCCCGTATTCGCCAATACTGGTCATAAGGCTATGAAGCTCAGTTGGTAGTAAAAAGCCTTCAGCGCTGGAGGTTGTGGGTTCGATCCCCACTCAGTACAAATATTTGTGCGATGAACATGAGATGTTTGTTCTGTGTCTGGGTGTTAGTATGTATCATATGTATGTAGCTACAAAAAAGTATATCAATTGTCTAGTTCCCGTAGTGCAAGCTTGATGGGGCTAGATAGCAATGTGTTAAATTTCCACCAAAAAATATTTATATTAGTTAAATTATCAAGACAATCCGTTTCTAATTATAACTTCAAACGGACAAATTCTAGGTAATTATAATTCAAAGGGATGATTGACAAAGCTTTAATATAATTTGGCCGAAAACTGCGTAAGTACATCCTAAGACAAGAGAAACTTTATGGACGGGGTCGCCGGAGCATATACAAAACAGTCGTAGAAAGTTTGGAACAGAAAATCTGATTGTGGTTGAAGGAAGTACTCTAACCCTCGTATTCAAGAACGACACTATGAGAACACGCACCCACAGTGGACGAAATATTTTTTCATAAACATCACTTTATGTGTTGATCGGCACTATGGCGCACGCTACCGTGTGCCTCTAGAGCTCAACTTTGGCTAGAGGCACACGACAATGTGCCTCTAGTCACACTATACAGTGTCGCACAACACATAAAGTGATTCTTATGAAAAAATATTTCGTCCACTGTGGGTGCGTGTTCTCATACGGTGCTATTAATAAACATTTACTTATCCAAAGATCATCTGAGGTTACACCAAGACTTGTTAATACCAGCTTAATGTAAGCAACTCCATTTCTAATCCTTGTTTATTAATATTGAATTCGACTAGTCCAAACGTAAGCGTCGGATTAAATTTAATCCTGCGCTAGTCTACGTTTATTAATGAGACGGATAGTGTCGTTCTTGAATACGAGGGTAAGTATTTCGGATTTACGCTCTATCTACAAATTTGTTGTATTTATTAAATTAAAACTTTATGGCCTAAAATTATAAAATACTGGCAGTAACCATGAAAGTTTGGATTATTATCGTTTGTGGTTTAATCACGAACTTATAGAACTGTAGCCTGGAATGTATATTATATCTACATGTTAAACCGCAAATTCAAAAAAGCCGTGTTAGTCGAGTGGAAGGTATCTAGATTTTCAATCCGAAGGTTGTGGCTTTGAATCCCGGCCGTGAATCATGGATTTTCTATTCATAAATAATATTAAATAAATAAATAAATATTGGTGGACATTTTACTCATCGCCATCTAGCCCCAAATTAAGCAAAGCTTGTACTATGGGAACTAGATTACTGATATAATACTTACATAGTTTTTTTTTGTTGATACATACTAACACCCAGACACAGAGCAAATATCTATGTTCATCACACAAATATTAGCTCTGGGTGGGGATCGAACCCACAACCTACAGCGCTGAAGGCAGAGTTACTACCAACTGAGCTGTGAGGCCGTAATATTATTGCGCAGTAACACGTGCTCACAATGGAGAAGGAAACATCACGAGAAAACCAACTACTTGCAACCTGTCACATATGGGACGCTAACTACTGAAAAAAATGAGCGTGTGCTAAATGTAGTATTTGGACGTGCCTCTGACGACCTTCTTCAGAGATATAAATGTATTTGAATGCTGGGAAAATCAACTGTACTTGGGGACTAGAGTTGTGGTTCTAATTCATTTATTTTTGCATTACTTTTAATCTCTGTAGCAGTTTGTTAATCCGTGGACAGAACCTAGTAATCACTACATAGTATAAAGCAAAGTCGCTTTCCGCTTCCCGCGTCTGTATGTATGTATGTATGTTTGCTTATATCTTTAAAACTACACAACGGATTTTGATGCGGTTTTTTGTAATAGATAGAGTGATTCAGGAGGAAGGTTTATATGTATAATAACATGCTACACGTGCGAAGCCGGGGCAGGTCGCTAGTAAAGCATAAAACGAACGTTTCAGAGACAGTTTTACAAAAAAGTAAACATGCATACAAATACCAGCATGTAGCATTGTTAACTCGGCTATTGAGTTTTCCGAGTGTAAAATTGTATTCTTTTTTTCAATTTTTTTAACAACAGTGATTTATTTATAAAACCCCGTTATAAATGGTTACCGCGTTTGATGTTCGTTATATAGCTGCTTCCTACGGTGTCGCAACGACAATAATTATAATTGTAATTAAATTCAAGTCGCCCTATTTAAAGTGTATTTATATGGAGCTTTGCACAAGCTCGGCGCGATTCGTTTGCGATAAAGCTTTTCACGACCCAGTGGGAATGGTTAGAAACGACAGTCGTCCAAAGATAAAATAAATAGGTACGCTATAATACTACGATTAAAGTTATGCGCTTCGGTAATTTTCGTATATTCGAATAGCAACCAATATTCAAACTGTCCGGCCGTCCCGCGCCTCGTCAGTCACTAACAAGCTTTGGGAATGTTGTAACAGCTCTAGCCAGATTACATATCGGATCAACATTGGTAGAATAGGCATCATATAGGCAAAAATAACTGAGCTGCATAACTTTAACCGTTGGGCTATATAGGTGTAGACTGAAATCGTCGAAAAAAGTTCCGTAATAATTACCTAATCACGGAATTTGACACACAAGATTTTAAGTTATTATCGTATGCAGTAGATTAGCCAATCCAATTTGTATTCATTGTGATTTTTTTGCTGACGACACAGTCACATTTTTATACGATGAAATACACAGTGTGACATGAAAACAAAATGCCCATAAGGAACAATTTACGGAGCGTGTCTTCTCAAAGGGTAAACTTAATAACTTATGACTTTACGTGTTTTTAGTACCTGGCTGACACAGTCATTTCTCGGGTTTCGCTCACATTATTTAGGATTGACAAAATGTTTGCTGACAATACAATTTTGGGGCTCCTCTCCCTATGTGAATACAGTCAAGTACAAGTAGATACAGTCGTTTTTATACTTCTTTTTACTTTATATCTTGCGCTTATAACAAACGATGAATACCAAAGTTTGTTACAATTTAATATTAAACATGCCACTTCTCCCTCTTTGAGCTTAGTTTAATCTGTTATTTTTACACAATTTGAAGTAGGCTTCCCTTGTTTTCCACGGAAAAAAATATGCTAGAAAACCTGTTATTTTTTGGGTCCGCTTCAGGTGAGGATTTATTTTTTTCTATAATTTTATTCGTGTTGTTCAATATTGGCAAGAGGCACAAGAAGCTCTTTAAATATTTTTTGATTTGAGGCTAAAACGTTAGGTAAAATGTGTTTTAGAAGCCATTTTCAAATAATAAATCTTGCTAGAAAAGTTTCACCAATCGTGTTTTTTTCTGTTTTAGTTTGCATAAATAAACCCATAACTTGTCTATACCATAAAATTAAAGCCTTTTGTTAATATAATGGAAAAACACGATCAAATTCACAAAAAAATTAAACCCTTACCCAAAAACAATGGCTGATACTATCAGTCTAAGCATACGGCCGCATGAAAAAGCATCCGGCGGAGCGGTGAGCGGGGAGTATGTTGATCGTCGCCTTTCGGCCGAAACTCGGGACACTCGTTCAAGGTTGCATATGTTTAATACCGCGAACGGAACACGCAACGCCTCGCTGGCAGCTCGAAGCAGGCTTTCAGGCTATGCACTAAGGTACCATTTGTTTGTTACAGATACCACCATTCAGCTTCCGCCACCTCTTTATGATTGGTGTTCAAAGCCCAGGTGTCGACGGTTGCACCGATGAGGCTCGTGAACCATGACTGCTTGGTGTTGCATCGCAATCATGATGTCCACTATCAGCACTAGTGTACTAACCCCGGCTCCGCAGAAGACTGAGGCTAAAGAGGCCTATGGTACGTTCACAACCACAACACAACACCCAACCACAAATGACTTGTCATGCAATACTAATGCCATGTGTCATCCTGGTACCGCGGAACTTCAGTTTCAAGACGGAATGGCTCCATATTATTTGGCCTCCGACATTGCATTGTAGCGTTCGAAGTTAGTCAATACCTTCGACATTGTCTTCTCATTATTTAGGCTTACATTCAGAACTAGACATCTGATAGCTGAGCACTATTGAGCAGTCTAAAAAATATACCTAATCAAAAGTGTTTCGAAATGAAACATTTCTCAAAGAGTCCAGAAGGGGTTTTGGCAGTTCGTAATGCGGTTGTCAAGTTGAAAATTTCTCCCTTGATAAAATAAATCTGCAATACTTTATCAGACTATTTTTCGAACCATGGTACAATTACCATTTTAAACTTGTTTTATTTGAAGAGTTCTGAAAACAAGGAAAGAGTTTTTCCAAATCCCTTTTTGTTTTTCTGTCGTAATTAGACCCTTACCCAACCTCGTGTTGACTCACAGCTCAGTTGATAGTAGCTTCTCTTACTGCGTGGATTCAATTCCCACGCAGGACAATAGTTTGTGTATATACAATGTTACAATAGATGTTTGTTCTGTGTCTGAATGTTTTAATGTATTACTATCTAATGTTTATTGGGTCAATATTTTCGTTCTACTCTTTATTATCTCAAGTTTCAGGACTTGTATGTATTTACTTATTGAATAAAATTGTACACAGATCGCCATTACTGGTACACTCAAGCACAAGAGACGTTACAAAAACGGCTCCAGTACGCGCCTGATAAGAAACCTGTCGCAAAGTAAGTAATTTTATATATTTTAACTACTAATTTGCAACATTTAACAAATTTACTACGTAATGAAAAAAACTTATTCATCAGTTCAGCAAACAACAAAAATAATAATGGTAGTTATTTATCGATACAACCGCGAAACGAGTAGGTATTATTATAATCGTTACCTAAAGTATTTGTGCATTGTGGTAGTAACTGCTATAATATTTCAGAGCCCATGTTGAAATAAGCGTTTCAATGTTTAAGACACACCACGCAGACCGACACGATAAAAATTGGCATAACCGCATGCTAGTATAACCAGCGATATTCCTCGCACCTATCTGTTAACAATTACCCTGTTCGCGGACGATATAGCCTTTCTAAACATCCGACAGGAACTCTGATTGAATATGATACTTATGCAATAATTTTCATTGAGGCCTTAGTTCAGTTCTTGAAACTCGTTTATGACTAGGCACCAATACTCCAATACCCGACTATTCGATCGACTCACCTCAGCAAGTCCTGTAGATCTTGGCAAATGCTTGGGGAGCCCGATGGCGTGAACATATCGAGTTTGCTCCTAAAAACCGGCGGACACCATCATGCCACCTCGAAAAAACCTCTTCCGTACTTTTTCTCGGCCGCAACGCCTTCTGCATACTTCATATTCCGAAACGTCAGCATTATTCTCAGTGTTATAGAGCATAAAAGTGTACAGAAAAGATTTAGACCATATTTTCATTTGGATCGTGTCGGAAAATATAAAAACACCCATTATTCAATCAAATATTAATTAACCTCATCCGGGCAGGAATATTAAATTTATTTATAATTTGTGTAAAATACTGGTTCCACGTGTCTTTTTAAAATTATTTATGAATATAAGTTGGATCGTATCATAAATTTGTTTGTTTGTTTGTTTTATGCCACTTGTTTTGGTTTATTAGATATTTTACTAGCGACCCGCCCCGGCTTCGCACGGGTAGCATGTTATTATACATATAAACCTTCCTCCTGAATCACTCTAACTATTAAAAAAAAACAGCATCAAAATCCGTTGTGTAGTTTTAAAGATATAAGCAAACATACATACATATTACATACATACAGACGCGGGAAGCGGAAAGCGACTTTGCTTTATACTATGTAGTGATGATAGTAATAGCAGACCCGCGACAGACGTTGACCAATCCAAATTTAAATAATCGCATAGAGTAACGCACGTTGCTATGAAGACTGATGTCAACACTGATGTCAGATTCTTAGCACGCCAGGGTCATCTATACCCAATTTAGTATTGCATTTTTTATTGTCATTTTGGAGATGTTTTTCGTATTTTAGAGTGGTCTATTTTTTATCTTCATTTACAGAAAATTTCATTTTAATCCGTTTAGTCGTTTAGGCCTTATTGAGGAACTAACATACAATCAAACTCACAAACTTTCACATTTATAATATTACAAGTTAACCCGGCGAACTTCGTATCGCTTTAGAATGTTAATTTCCCGTTCCCGTTGTCCGTTATAAAAAGTATCCTTTGTCCGTCTCTTGGTTCTATGCTCTCCCCACCAATTTTCAGCCAAATTGGTTCAGCCGTTCTTGAGTTATAAATAGTGTAACTAACACGACTTTATTTTATACTAGCTGACCCGTGCCCGCTTCGCTGGGGACAGTTAGTTTCACATTTGGTATTCCAATCTCCAAAATAAATTATAGCCTATATGTTGCCGAGGACTAAAAGCTACATACCAAAAAAAGTTTCATCAAAATCCGTCCAGTAGTTTTTGCGTGAAAGCCGGATAACAGACAGACAGACAGACAGACAAAAATTTCAAAATGTTTTATTTTGGCTTGTGTTACTTGTATAAAGGCCCCTAGGAGTATTTTTTTTAGTTTTTATTCAATGTATCTGTACATTATCATTATCTGTACATTGAACTCTTCTACAGTTTTATTATAATGTATAGATATTTTATATAGATTAGGAAGTATATAATTATAACTGTAATATTTTCCACAGAAACGTGATCCTAGTAGTTGGCGACGGTATGAGTCTCACCACCGCCACTGCAGCCAGAATCCTCCGAGGGCAGCGCAGAGGCCAGACAGGGGAAGATACTGACTTAGTCTGGGATACGTTCCCTGCTGTATCTCTTGCTAAGGTAAGACGTGATAGAAATAGTAATATACCAATGACATACATATAAGGCCAAATCGGTCCAGCCGTTCCCAAGTGATTCGCTTAATATTATAAACGTGAAAGTTTGTGAGTGAGTGAGTGGGTGTGTGTGTGTTTGTTACTCTTTCACGCAAAAACTACTGAACGGATTAATATGAAACTTTACAGGTACTTTACTTTCTAGGTACTTTTTATCGAGGTACAACCCGCTTGAAGCTGGGGCGAGCAGCTATTAATTAAATAAATGCAAATAAAGAGTATCGCGTAGTATCGAGTATTTTTAAAGCGGAATATTTCGTTTATTTGCTAACCAGTTTAGCAGCGTTAGCTATTTCCTTAGCAATATTTATCATTGTATTATAGCTATTGTTCAGAGTAAAAATACAGAAAGACAGTTATTTTCAATTGAATGTCAAACAGTAAGAAGTCAAAATGGAAAACCGGCCAAGTGCGAGTCGGACTCGCGCACCAAGGGTTCCGTACCATCTTTCTTCTTCTTAATATATATAAATTACGCGTCACGTTGTTTGTCCGCGATGGACTTCTAAACTACTTAACCGATTTTAATCAAACTTTGCACACCGTGTGCAGTTTGATCCAACTTGAAAGATAGGATTGCTTACATCTCAATTTACGGTCGCAATATTATTTTATTGCAAACTAGCAGTCCGCCCCGGCTCCGCACGGGAGTAACGTATTATAACGATTTTATGGGTATTTTTTTACCCAAGGTGGTTACATTATCGAAGTTTTAATAGGGATCCCTATTTTTTTCAAACAATAAATATAGCCTATGTTACTCAGAGATAATGTAGCATTCAAATGGTAAACGATTTTTTGAAATCGATCCAGTAGTTTTTGGATTTATTCCATACAAATATACAAAACATCTTTCCTCATAATAATATTAGTACCTATAGATTATTACACTCATAATAACTTTTGAATGATATGGAATCTGGGAATAGTATAATTAAAAAAATAATTTAAGGCATAATATATGAAAATGAATATGCCTTGAAAATGAAGTGATTTTTTTGGATAAGGATTAATACGAATAATGTGGCCTAGTTTGTACAGGCGACGTTACTATTGCATATTTTAACATGAAAAAGTAGTTATTGTGACATAACTGTAATAGTTGGACATAATTATGGTATTGCTGACTTATTTGTTAATATTGATGTAATATTTAAAACTGTAGTACATCACTTTGCTCTATTGTCAATAATTTCCGCAGCATACCCGATATAAAGATTTTTTTGGATTTTTATCACACGTTGGGTTACATTATCGAAGTTTTCATATGGATCCCTAATAGTTAGACAAATGGTATTGTTGATTTATTTGTAGATATTGATGTTTTCTTTAAAACTGTAGTACATTACTTTGCTCTATTGTCAATAATTTCCGCAGCATACGCGATATAAAGATTTTTTTGGATTTTTTATCACACGTTGGGTTATTATTATCGAAGTTTTCATACGGATCCCTAATAGTTAGACTTATAGTATTAGTGATTTATTTATAGATATTGATGTCGTCTTTAAAACTGTAGTACATTACTTTGTTCTATTGTTAATAATTTTTGCAGTGTACGCGATATAAGGATTTTTTTGCTTTTGATTCACACGTTGGGTTACGTTATCGAAGTTTTCATACGGATCCCTAACGTTTTTGAAAATATTCTATAGCCTATGTTCATCAAGGATAATGTAGGATTCTAATGGTAAAAGAATTTTTCAAATTGATCCAGTAGTTTCGGAGCCTATTCGTTACAAACAAACAAACAAACAAACAATCAAATCTTTCCTCTTTATATAAGTATAGATAGATTGTTGACACAGCAACGCGTGGCCGGGTCTGCTAGGTCTAGGTCTAGGTCTAGGCTCTGGTACTTCAATATTTATTTTATTTTGCTTTTATTGCTTGTATTTGTTGTTATAGCGACAGCAGAAATACACCATCTGTGAAAATTTCAAATGTCTAGCTATCACGGTTCATGAGATACAGCTTTGTGACAGACAGACAGATAGACAGACAGGCGGACAGACAGCGGTGTCTTAATAATAGGGCCCCGTTTTTACCCTTTGGGTACGGAACCCTAAAAAAATGATGTCCACGCAACCAACGACTGTGAATGGCAAATCTAAGTACACATACTCAATGAAACTAAGCTAGCTAGGGAATTTCAAAACTACGCAACGTTTCGCTTCAAAACAATGCAAAATTCCTGAGAACCAATTATTGTTAAATTGCTTTCTATCACACTATGTTTCGCATTCCCCCTCAAGCGATGTTTCAGTTATGTCTTAACTTACTCGTACAATATACAATGAAGAACCTTCTTGATGATTACGAACGTAATACTGTTGCGGAAAAAAATGTTTACGTATCTCTTCGAATATTTAGATTCTTGAAGATAAAAATAAGTTTTCTGTTGAAAAATATTTTTCAATGACAAGCTTTTGTAAAATAATTTAAACCATCTAGCATCTGTCACATAATATAACATTGTCATTGGAACTTGACAAGAATGCAAAGTTTTCACTCAATCAGAGTATTTACTAAGAAGTTCCGTTGTGAGTGTCTGTTGAACAGCTCCTGACTCCATTATCATATCAGCTCGATGTCACCATATTATTGTATTGTCACCAAAGTTATATAAGTGCAAAATTTCAGCTCAATCGGTTGGAGATAACTGCTTCAAAATTGAGCTGCAAGATTCCACCTTAAAAACATAGTTACATACATACATTGCAAGTTAAAGAAAAGCTTGTAAAAAAGAAATGCTAACGACAAAATAATCTTGTGTCATCTCATCTTTTTACGAGTATTAAGGCATTAAAAAACAAAACTTTGCATAGTACTGTGAAATTAGGGCATGCGCCAAATGTGATGTTTGAACGGGCCTATGACTACCCCCTTTAGGCTTAATCAAATATCTGCGCGCCTGGATATCTGAGAGGGTATCTTCTATACTTGGGGATAATAGTCGTGATCCTGTTTTTTTTAACACGCTTTTATAAGCTTGGGTTGTGTGTATGTAACGGAATCTTTGAACGTGATTTTGACCTACTTCAAAACGTCGGAACGTTAATTTAAAACTTTGCATACATATTAAGGATCGAGGATAATACAAAAAAAAGTGTTCTTTAGTTCTTTTAACTATATTTTATTTTATTTAAATAATAATTTAATTATTTTATAGAACAATTCGCTTAATAACTTACTTCAAAACTAATTGTACTTAAAACTAAAAATCTACTGAATTAGTTACGAAAACAACTCTGTCTAAAAAGTGCTTTAAAATAAAATAAGATATAAAGTTTTCTCAGAGTTCATTATTCCGAGGCTAGACTAGAGTGAAAATGGGACCTCTAAAGCTTGGATGGACCGATTACTATTCACCTTGTTCACTGAGCTGAAAAAACCTAAAAACTTCGCCTCCAAAAATGACCATTAACTAACTCATCCAAACTTTATTTTTACAAAAACGGAATAATATTCTCGTATCTATCAATGTCAAAGGGTTAATGTGTTCTGTTTACAGCAACATAAACTTGACATTAAGTGACATTGGTGCGGGCCCTTAACATCTAAATGTCAGAAAAGAGAAGTTATCGTTCAAGAATGAATAAGTACAGTTAACATAAAAAAGTCAAATAAATAATGACTGAACAAAAAAATAAAAAATAGGATCACGACGGTAACGTACGGTAGACATCCTCTCAGATCTCCAACGCTTAGATCCTTTGACGATGTCTAGTGGAGGTAGTCAGAGGCACGTCTAAACGTTATATTTGGCACATGCCCACATTTTGCAGTAGTTAGCATTCCAAACGTGATAGGTTGCAAGCCCATCGCCGCTTATAAGAATTCAAATTCAAAAATCATTTATTTCAATAAAATCACAAGGATCACTTTGAAACGTCTTAGGAACTAGGTGAAGCTACGCCGATTCCACGCGACCAAGCCTAGAAGAATCAGGCGACAAACACGGCTTGGGGTCTACCTTTTTTTTTAATGATCCTTTTCTTAAAGCTATGTAGAGCTCCAGTGTGATGCCAATCGAACAAGGTGAAGGCTCAAACAAGAATAATTATTAAATGTACTACTCAAGTACGTAAATAATACTTACTGATTTCATTACGATGTTTTTCTTCCCGTTTTCAGCACGTGTTTTTTTGATGCTGAACATTCTACTCGTGTTATTAAATCACAAAGTTTGTAAGTACGTTTGTGGCTCAATCACTCCCAAATGACTAAACGGATTTGGAATAAACTTGAAACATACATAACCTACGTCCTGGAATAGCAATTTGCTACTTTTTATGCAGGTAAAATACACATGACACAAATAAAAATTACATTATTATCGATAACCCTCTTTTTGAGATTTCTCATCTAACAAAATAAATATAAAACTGTCGATCCCAACCTAATTTGGCATCAGGCCGGCCATCCTTGATTTAATTTGGTAGCCTATCGAGCCTTGTAATGTTATGTCATGATAATATTATTTATTTCTTTTATGGTTCTATCAAATGGATGAAGCTATACGAGAACATGGTATTGTGTTGTATCTAAATGAAAGATGTATCGTAATACTAACTTCTCGCCCCGGTTACGCACGGGTGGTACCTGGATAAAAATTTGCCTATGTGTTATTCTGATGTATGCTATATCACTGTCATTTTAATCCGTTTAGTAGTTTTTGATGGAAAGAGTAACAAACACACACACACCCACTCACTCACTCACAAACTTTCGCATTTATAATATTGCTAGCTGCTCGCCCAGGCTTCGCACGAGTGGTACCTGGATAAAAATTTGCCTTTGTGTTATTATGATGTATAAGCTATATTACTGTAAAGTTTCATTTTAATCCGTTCACTAGTTTTTGCGTGAAAAATTAACAAACACACACACACACACCCACTCACTCACAAACTTTCGCATTTATAATATTAGTAGGAAGTAGAATTTCAGCGGACTGCTAAATCTTTTGCAATATCTCCGAGAATACTGAAAGGACTTTGTTGCAAAATTCTGTAGTAGTCTTCTATTTTACGAGTCGCTTAGAGTATCAAAATATTTTACGATGCGCTTTATAGCTATAAAACGCTTTATAGATTTCACCTGTTTAACGAAACGTAAAGTATATTTTTCAATGTGATATTTTATTTTTCTTGGTTAACTCAGTAAGTAACCATTATTGGTGTATCACTACATAGTATAAAGCAAAGTCGCTTTCCGCTTCCCGCGTATGTATGTATGTTTTCTTATATCTTTAAAACTACACAACGGATTTTGATGAGGTTTTTTTTAATAGATAGAGTGATTCAGGAGGAAGGTTTATATGTATAATAACATGCTACCCGTGCGAAGCCGGGGCGGGTCGCTAGTTAACAATATAATAAAATCTTTCTCTACATACGAATGTTGTATGTCAAATTCTCGACATGAAAAATTCAACGAAGGCTAGAAAAAACTAAATAGGTTCACGACTGTAATTGTGTAAGTAACGGTAGACATCCTTTCAGATCTTCAGACACTCTTAAGATCTTTGAAAATGTCCAAAGAGGGAAGTCGGAGGTACGTCCAAACATTAAAATCGGCGTAATGCTTGGTTTGCTATCTTTAACACGTTCAACGCCATGCCGGAAACCATTGACCGCGTGTGAAATTGACCACGAAGCCAGTTGAAAATTATCGGTTTTGCCAAAATTAATCATTGTTTTTTTGGTTTAAACAAGATAATGTTCACGGCCTTTTTAGTTTTTAGTTCATTAAATTAAATCTACCATTTGTTCACCAGACGTACAACATAGACGCTCAGACCGGCGAATCCTCAGCTTGCGCCACTGCCCTCCTGTGCGGTGTCAAAGCGAGGTACGAAACATTGGGCCTGGACGCCGGTGGGCGCTTCAATAACTGCGCATCTACCATCAACTCTAAAGTCACTTCGCTGGTGGACTGGGCTCACGACGCAGGTATGTTTCTTCATCTATCTTTTCATGAGACGTAGGTACAACAAACCTTAGATTTTATGTCACGCCAACCAACGCAGACGGCGACACTTGGCTGTCTCCGCTAGTGGACTGTCCGCTTCGGCTTTACACTGGATAAGAAAACACAAATTTTCGGTACCTTAGGTTATATTATTTCAATTAAATATAGATTACGTAACTCGCTGGTAAAGCAGCTTTCGATAGGTGACATATTTTTTGAAGTGTTTGATGTTGATAAAATTGGTGCAGTGGTTTTTTTATATATCCATTTCAATCAAAAATGCAAAAAACAATTTATCTTTAGGGCCGGCGCACATATACTCGTACATATAGCGAATTTTGATTTGATAACTATTCAATTAAATTGATATTTTTTTAAGTCATCTGCATCTCTATCCGCCATTACTCTCTCTAGTAGCAGATGTAGATTATGGGGCATAGCGAGAAGCGTATATGAAAAAAACACTGAATTTTTCTCACATGATAAATAAATGTCATAAGTCGCGGAATTTCGAAAAAAGATTTTCCGAAGACGTCGTTACCTTGCCAAACCTCCTAAGCGCTAGATTGACATCGTTGATACCTTACCTAATGATCCGATGACATAGTTACTCTTAATTGTTAACTAAATTACCCTCACCTGTCTACTAGTAAGATAGAATTGAACGGTTGGTTGCGGTTTTGTTTGACAGTCGTTCAAGCCATATAAGTACCAATTATGTACGACCAACGCAGTTTAGAACGTTTTATTGAAAAAAATATTTTTTTCAAAGACTAGCTGTCCCGACAGACGTAGTCCTGTCAAATTACAATTTTCCAAATTTTGCTTTTCTAAGAACCTTCTCTTGATAATAACAAATACAACAAAAAAAAAGAAATAACAAAATCGGTCCAGCTGTTTACGCGTGATGCCGTGACCAAGGGAAATAGGGATTCATTTTTATATAAAAGACTAGCTGACCCGTGCCCGCTTCGCTGTGCGTAAGACATTTCTAATACCATCGTTGACTTTTTTGTAGACGTTTTTAAGGTGTACAATACTGTAGTACATTATTTTGATATATCTCGTGGGGTTCAGCCAGCATTTGCAATGTAAGCGCAAAAAAATGTGTTTATTTACGACATCACATTAGAAACCTCTAAAATTATCAGTGTTTCTCTACTATATTATGCATGTATGATACATATAAACCTTCCTCTTGAATCACTCTGTTTATTAAAAAAAACGCATCAAAATCCGTTGTGTAGTTTTAAAGATATAAGCAAACATACATACAGACATACATACATATTACATACAGACGTGGGAAGCGGAAAGCGACTTTGCTTTATACTATGTAGTGAAGATAGATAGATAATACTAGCCGACCCGTGACAGACGTTGTCCTGTCAAATTTCAATAATCGAATAGAAAAGACTGAATGTTTCTAGTCAGTGATGTCAGATTTGTTGCACACCAGCGCCATCTATACAGAATTCACTTCTTTTGCGTTTTTTATCGTTTTGGGGATGTTTTTCAAATTTTAAAGTAGCCTATTATTTATTCGGGCATTACATCGACATCTACAGCAACTTAATCCGTTTTGTCGTTTAGGCCTGATTGTGGAACAAACATACATTTCTTTTCACAAACTTTCGCATTTATAATATTATATTAGGATAGGGTGATGGTGTATTTTCATTAATAGTAAGTAAGTCTTACGCAATTTTAAACAAGTCAACTTTAAAAGCTATTCTAGGATTCAATATAACGTGTTACAAAATACCCCGTAAAAAATATAATTTATTATAATTTTGTCAACCCTAGTAAGCTGTCAAGTCAGGTAACCAGATTATTAACAGAAAGTCATCACTACATAGTATAAAGCAAAGTCGCTTTCCGCTTCCCGCGTCTGTATGTCTGTATGTATGTTTGCTTATATCTTTAAAACTGCACAACGGATTTTGATGCGGTTTTTTTTAATAGATAGAGTGATTCAGGAGGAAGGTTTATATGTATAATAACATGCTACCCGTGCGAAGCCGGGGCGGGTTGCTAGTTATGTATATACTATTTTACTAAATAATTGTCTACTTTAAAATAGTTTTTCTATTTTTCATTCATAAATGTTTTTTTTTTGCATTACTACGGTTCTTAAATATTGTGAATGGACTCGTTATAAGGCCCCATTTAACCTCCTTTACGGGTGTTTTGTAGAAATGTATTGGTCGCAAAATGTTATTACGCTAATTGGCATTTTTTATTTCATTTAAATATCAGCTCAAATACTTTTTCTTGGAAGAAGAAGCGGTGCTTCTTATTCCAAGAAAAAGTAATTTATTCATAGAGCAACAGACGGCTTTGGTTGCCGCCATTTTGCCAATGCTAGCATCGGTAAGATTTTAAATGGTAAAATGATAGAGGTTAATGGAAATTGGCATCACAGCTACGCCAACAGAGCTACATAAAAGAATAAAAAACCGGCCAAGTGCGAGTCGGACTCGCGCACGAAGGGTTCCGTACCATTATCTATAAAAACGGCAAAAAAAACACATTTGTTGTATGGGAGCCCCCCTTAAATATATATTTTATTTCGTTTTTAGTATTTGTTGTTCTAGCAGCAACAGAAATACATAATCTGTGAAAATTTCAACTGTCTAGCTATCACGGTTCATGAGATACAGCCTTGTGACAGACAGACGGACAGACCCGTTTTTACCCTTTGGGTACGGAACCCTAAAAAGTCATACGACACCAATGACATTTCTGTAACATTAAAAAAAAGATATACTCGTCGAATTGAGAACCTCGTCCTTATTTTTCGCCGATTAAAAAGTAATTGCGATGGAAATAACGCCAGTATATTGTTAGATACAATCTTCTAATAAATAAAATTCTTGTGTCACAGTGTTTGTAACCAAACTCCTTCGAAACGAATTATTGAATTTGAATTTGAAACGGCTTGACCGATTTATATAATTTTTTTTGTGTATATTTGGTAGTATGAGAATAGGTCGTAGGATATTTTTTATACCCCTAAATGATAAGGGTGATAAAGTTCGGAAAATACTGAAAGTGCTTTTTTCTGTGAGATTATTGAAATTTGACAAGAATACGTCTGTCGGGCAGCTCTACTACAAGTTACTGCGGAATGTACAAACATCAAATTTTCATAGCACATAATTAAGTAACAGTGGTGGCGATTCTGTTGTGTCCACGCTAAAATTCCTAAAAAACTATCACTCTTATTCCTTTTACGTTAAAGTCAAAATTAGCGTTAAGCCGGGGTCCCACGGCGCGTAAAACGACGGGCCGCGCCGGATGACGCTCCGCCTGTGTGCGTCCGGCGCGTCGCGTACAGAGCGTTCCGAGCACGGGCCACCACGGATGCATCGGCGCGATCCCCACGGCGCGTCCGTCCGCCTTGATGCGGTCTGGCGCGTGAAAACACGGGCCGTGGGACCCCGGCATAATATCAAAATGACAGTCCTAAATCTTAAGATATTTTAGACATTCCTCTATTTTATATCGCATATTTTACACGTCCAAGTGTTATCTTAGTCAACACATTCCATTACATGTTGGTTAAAAGTTTGACGTTTCTAAATTACTTACGAAAATCGAAAATTTATTTAATACTATGCTAAGTTTTAGAACTGTCACTTTGATGTTACTTACGCTAATTTAGACTTTAACGTAATATGAGCGATCATTTTTAGGAATTTTAGGTTTAGCGTGGACAAAACAGAACCATCTCCAGTGTTTTTCTTTCATAGAAGTTTGCTTTTTGTGTCACATTATTCTAGAGCAGTTTGTCGGCAAACGATAGTTTTTGATGTTAAAAGGTTTTTTCCGCAAACATGACGGAGTTTCCCTTACACAACTTTCTGGGTCAACATTTTGTGGTAACAAACTATTTTATGAAGAAAATGTTGGAAACTGCCTAATGGCTTGCAGTAACTCAACAAAAAATCCACAGCAATAAATAAATATAAATAATAAATAAATATTGGCAGACTTTACACACAACGCCATCTAACCCCAAACTAAGCAAAGCTTGTACTATGGGAACCAGATAACTGATAGAATACTTAAATACTTTTTTTTTTTTGTAAATACATACTTAATATACATATTTACACTCAGACACAGAACAAACATCTATGTTCATCACACAAATATTTGCCCTGGGTGGGGATCGAACCCACAACCTACAGCGCAGAAGGCAGAGTTACTACTAACTGAGCTGTGAGGCCAGCAGCAATCCTCCGGTATCCCACATTTTTTTGAACACAATGATCAGAATACATAATAACTACAATAAATGACCATAGAGTTTTTTTAGTTATGCAAACTTTGTATGACCATTGGCCACGAGTTGCTTGAAAACCACAAAAGAATTGTGAAAGATATTGTAACATCTAATAACTAGAGAATTATCTAGAGTCTTCAATAAGACTAATATATCATTTAAAGTTTAAGGGGCTCCCAGTCGCTGATTGCTCTTTTTCGAAACGAAAAAAGAAATACTTCTGAATAAGCCACATCTCCTATTTTTATAAGTATATTACTTCAGGTTCCTACCTAGATTTCTATTAAGCTGAAAACATAATAGCAGAAACTTTTCACGATAAAGATATTATTTCAAAATGATACGTTTTAGAATTTATAATCGAAATATTTTATATACCTACTATTAAAATCAACTTGTGATTTATTGTTAAAGATAGGTAATATGTAGATCTAGATTTCTATTAGAATAGATTTTTGATAAGTAATTATACATAATTTATATCATTGATTTATTCGAAAAGCTAAGGCGGACCACGCGCCGACGTGTGTTTGTCGTCATTGCAGCGGTCGGTAGGATTATTTATCGAAGTGATTAAAGATGGGTACATCTTTATTCACATATACTATACATTATAAAATAGGAGATGTGGCTTGTTCACAAGTATTTATTTTTTCGTTTCGAACAAAAACAATCGTCGACTGGGAGCGCCTTAAGGGGCTGTATGTCGACGATTGCTCTTTTTCGAAACGAAAAAAGAAAAACTTCTGAACAAGCCACATCTCCTATTTTTATAAATATATTACTTCAGGTTCCTACCTAGATTTCTAGTAAGCTGAAAACATAATAGCAGAAACTTTTCACGATAAAGATATTATTTCAAAATGATACGTTTTAGAATTTATGATCGAAATATTTTGATACCTACTATTAAAATCAACTTGTGATTTATTGGTAAAGATAGGTAATATGTAGATCTAAATTTCTATTAGAATAGATTTTTGATAAGTAATTACACATAATTTATATCATTAATTTATTCGAAAAGCAAAGGCGGACCACGCCGACGTGTGTTTGTCGTCATTGCAGCGGTTGGTAGGATTATTTATCGAAGTGATAAAAGATGGGTACATCTTTATTCACATAGACTATACATTATAAAATAGGGGATGTGGCTTGTTCAGAAGTATTTCTTTTTTCGTTTCGAACAAAAACAATCGTCGACAGGGAGCGCCTTAAGTTAAGCTAAGTTGTTGAATTTAAAGTTTAAAGTTCAATGTTCATAGTTTAAAGCTCGAATCAGTAAAACGCACATAATTATGTTTATGTTGCACCAGCTCAAAATAATAGTTATTTGGTCCCTATTTCTAAGTGATTGTAATGTGTTGTGTGCGTCTTCACTACATAGTATAAAGCAAAGTCGCTTTCCGCTTCCCGCGTCTGTATGTATGTTTGCTTATATCTTTAAAACTACACAACGGATTTTGATGCGGTTTTTTTTAAAAGATAGAGTGATTCAGGAGGAAGGTTTATATGTATAATAACATGCGAAGCCGGGGCGGGTCGCTAGTAACAAATAAATAAATAAAAGACTGGAGGTTTTTTTTTTCTGTGTAACGTATTCGTTTCACGTAATAAAAGACACCTAGTTGTTATTTTAAGTTATTACTTACACAATGGTGTCGATTCTGTTGGCACCGAGCTAATCCTAAATTTTCCTAAATATAATTAAAACAATTTAGCTCTTATTCGTTTACGTTAAAGTCTAAATTAGAGTGATAACTTTCCTTTTAATACACTTTTATACATATCCGTAGCTGAGTCTTACATTTATGATAATCACTTTATCGTGTTAGAGTAAACAAACTTCCTATTACCCATATGACTTTTTTTTGCTTGTTTTGAGAAAGTTTCATACATTTGAATATTTTATATGATAAGTATTTGTCTTTGAGTAAATGTTTTATTTTCCAATCTACCTACAAATACTTTTCCAATCACGTTACTGGGTTTTGTTACCGACGCATGATATATATTTTGAGTTTGATTGCTAATTAATTTACCGGCATAAATTATGATTTGAGCTATATTGGTCATATACAATACAGTAAAACCGTGTTTGTACATCTGAAATCGCACCCACTATTATAACGCAATTAATTGATGTATACCCTAGATCCCCTAGATAAATACCCTAGGTACTCTACGTCCATTGAGATTGTTTAGATACCGCATTCTTTGATATTTTTTTTTAGGGTTCCGTACCCAAAGGGTAAAAACGGGACCCTATTACTAAGACTTCGCTGTCCGTCTGTCTGTCTGTCCGTCTGTCTGTCTGTCACAGGGCTCTGTCTCATGAACCATAATAGCTAGACAGATGAAATTTTCACAGATTATGTATTTCTATTGCTGCTCTAACAACAAATACTAAAACAGAATAAAATAAATATTTAAGGGGGGCTCCCATACAACAAACGTGATTTTCGCATTTTAACGCCATCTAGTTTCATTTGATGTTACTACGTTATTATAGGTACTTTTCGCGGTGTCATGCGACCGCTCGGGGTTTGAGAGGTAAGATGAAAGATGTTTGCAATTCCGCTGGCAGGTGGCGCTATTTTACCACTATCGGTAAAGTAAGTCGGTAAATAGGTGTCACAACGTGTCTTTTGTTTTTAGATTTTTTTTATTATAACGGCGTTTTTTTACAGATTATGGTACGGAACCTTTCGTACGCGAGTCCGACTCGCACTCGCATTTTTCTAGTATATTGTACTTATCTCTTATATTTTTTTATAAATATTATAATTATGTATTGTAAAGTAGTTTATCGGTCTGTCGTGTTGCCACATCGTGTCCAGGCTCCGACTTAAAACCAGCGTCGCATCGCGCCTCACCTACTATCTAGGTTCGGCGCTGTGCGGCTCAATGCTGAGACGGGGACCTATTCGCTCCCACATGGCACAATCTGCTGTATATTATTACTGTTATTGTTTTCTTTTAATTATTATTGTGTTATGCTTAGTGTGTGCTAATAAATGTGTTTTCTTTCTTTCTTTCTTTCTTTATACTTAACTTAGGAATAGGAGTGATGTACTTGATTTAATATAATTAAATTAGGTAAAAAGTAGGGTTAAATTAGTCCAAAACCAAGTAAAACTCGACAAAACCTTTTATGCCAACTTTGACAGTTCACTGAGAGCTGATCATTAGTGGCCACAAATATTTTGATGCACCTCAAACACCACAATACACGTATCTGTTTGGCCATGCCTTTATAATTCGCACCTAGGTCGAAAGCGATCGATCTTGCTTAGGGTGATAAATTATTCATTACCGCGAACCGGAGGCGATATGCGATGGCATGATGTGCTTCTGCGTTGTAATGCATCAAGATACAGCATTAACGGATTAAATTCTAAAGATCTGGGGTGATGTATACATTCGGCTCGGTATGTTGATGTCTGGTTCGAACACCGGCGTGCGTCAATGAATTTTTCTGTTTGAAAAATTTGAAGCATCAAAAACACTTGAAGGAAAACATTGTGAAGAAACCAATTAGTATTCTTGTAAGCTGCGATGGGCTTGCATCCTTTCACGTATGGAATGCTAACTACTGCAAAATGTGGGCATGTGCCAAATATAATGTTGGATGTGATTCTGACTATTCCTATTAGACATCTTAAAAGGAGTCTGGAGATCTGAGTCTACTGTACTAGGGGATTATACTCGTGATCCTATTTATTTTTATTTTATAAAATACATTTCAAAATAATCTTCTTTTAGTTAGGTCCTTGGGCTTTGATTGAATAAAATTATATTAAGGCGCTCCCAGTCGACGATTGTTTTTGTTCGAAACGAAAAAATAAATACTTGTGAACAAGCCACATCTCCTATTTTATAATGTATAGTATATGTGAATAAAGATGTACCCATCTTTAATCACTTCGATAAATAATCCTACCGACCGCTGCAATGACGACAAACACACGTCGGCGCGTGGTCCGCCTTAGCTTTTCGAATAAATCAATGATATAAATTATGTATAATTACTTATCAAAAATCTATTCTAATAGAAATCTAGATCTACATATTACCTATCTTTAACAATAAATCACAAGTTGATTTTAATAGTAGGTATATAAAATATTTCGATTATAAATTCTAAAACGTATCATTTTGAAATAATATCTTTATCGTGAAAAGTTTCTGCTATTATGTTTTCAGCTTAATAGAAATCTAGGTAGGAACCTGAAGTAATATACTTATAAAAATAGGAGATGTGGCTTATTCAGAAGTATTTCTTTTTTCGTTTCGAAAAAGAGCAATCAGCGACTGGGAGCCCCTTAAGTAACTTACCTTGGATTAATTAGCACGTCGACAAAAATAAAAACAGTAGACTTCTATGCTAAACATACAGGTACTCTTAAAAATGAGTGTGAGCGTGATGCCTTTTTGCGTTGTGTTGCTGACTTTAAATACAAATGTTTACACAATTTGAACCCTATTAAACGTATTGTAGAGAAATATTTAGGCATTATCAAGTCTATAAAATAAAACAAAATGGTAAATTGCTGTAATTCGGGTAGATGTTAAAACAACAATATTTGTACGAAAGATATACGTTTCGAGAAACTCCTTTTATTCATCGATTGGAAAGTATGTCAGAAGCTTCAGTCATCTTTCTCTTTGTGGATCCACTTAAAATGTTTTTACTTGTTTTGTAAAGGAAAAGCAACCGGCATCGTTACGACAGCTAGAATAACGCACGCGACTCCAGCCGCGTTATACGCGCACGCGCCTTCGAGGTACTGGGAAGACGACAGCAGGGTTCCGCCGACGGTGAGGAAGGACTGCAAGGATATAGCCATGCAGCTAGTTGAGAATGAGCCGGGGAGGAATATCAATGTGAGTATAGACTGGTTTTCCTTCAGTGCTGATGTTGGTAGTGTACAGAATCCTGTGAAAGATGAGACTGAGATGCATCACGGAACATTTTCTCACGATGCCGGGACGATAGTCGAACCCATCATGAGAAAATACTGCACCTACTTGCAACTTGTCGAAAATGAGTCTGATACCGTGAAAGTACATTAGGCATAGCTGATGAAACTGTGCAAACCTGCAGGCCGAGCATGATTTATGAGATTGTTCTCAGAATATTTTGTTTTTAGGGTTCCGTACCCAAAGGTAAAAACTGGACCCTATTACTAAGACTTCGCTATCCGTCTGTCCATTTGTCTGTTACAAGGCTGTATCTCATGAACCGTGATAGCTAGACAGTTGAAATTTTCACAGATGATGTATAATGTATATATCTGTTGCCGCTATAACAACAAATACTAAAAACAGAATAAAATTAAAATATTTAAGTGGGGCTCCCATACAACAAACGTGATTTTTTTGCCGTTTCTAATAGAAAATGGTACGGAACTCTTCGTGCGCGAGTCCGACTCGCACTTGGCCAGTTTTTACTATTTGAACTTGCAAAGGAACGTAACCCATCTCTTGAAATAAACCGGATTCTAGCAGGATGAAATTTCATATCGTGCCTCATAAAACTGAATAACACACTATTTTATTGAGTTATGATGAATACGTAATAGTAGTTGTAAAGGGTTGTTCAACCCTCGATAGCCTCTTAAAATTTTCTGCCAAAACGGGACTAATTTTATGACTTGCATGCCAAAAAATTGATCCAATTGGACCCAATTTATCAACGTTGCGATAACGTTTGGTCGAGATATTTTAATACCTGCCAAAAGTTACCACAACGTTGTTATTTGTCGGGTACGCTCGTAAATTACTTGGATTCAAGTATTTTGTGTTACATTTCTTTACTAAGTGGGTACTGACTTGAACAGCAATCTGAAGTGACCTTGGTTAGGAATTAAACAATTTTTTGTTTCATAACGTCCAATATATAATAATATATTGATAGACATTTCACACAGCGCCATCTAGCTTTAAACTAACCAAAACTTTTACTACGGAAATCAGATAACCGATGGAATATTTATATATTTACCTTTTTTGTAAATAATATACTTATTATATAAATATTATGACACCCAGACATATTTATAACAAACATCTAAAAAGTATATTTATCACTTAAAATGGTTGTCCAAACTGCAGAATCTCGGTAACTAATACAAGCCTTTAGTTATAGTAGAATCTTAGAATAAAATTATTTATTATAATAACAAACCAACAGGTAATAATGGGTGGTGGCAGAAGACACTTTCTGCCAAACGTGACGCCAGATCCAGAGCATCCGAACCGCGAAGGCAGAAGACTGGACGGAAGGAATCTGGCAGAAGACTGGGCTAGAGAGAAGAAGCGACGGCGGCTGCGCGCGCAGTACATTCACACTAAAGAACAACTAGCAAATCTCGATCCTAGATCGGTGGACTATTTGTTAGGTAAGTACTTACGAGCATCTTATCAATTAATTAATTAATATAAATGCTTAATTTATAGGATTACCAATCTATCACTTCTAGATAATCTTTAGATAGGAAGTTTTTATTTTATCTAAATCTTATTTTTAAAATACTTTACATAATTTATTACTAAATCCAGTTCTACAGAAACATAAAATGCAAAATGCAGAATAAAAATACTCGAAACCCAATGAAATTGTCCATTTGGGCAATTGTTCATTCGGAAAATTCTTTTCGTGTAATTGTTCATGAGAACGAGAATACAAACAAAATTGCTTTTATTTGTAAGTGGTACAAAAAATATATTATGTGAATTAGTTAAAAAACTATTTCAAACGTATTCCCTAATAGTATTTCTGAGTGGTTAGGTATCTCTATATTAACTGGAAAAATCTGATCGTCAGATACATTCAAAGGGAAATCGGAGGTTTCAAAAGTAAGAATGTTTCCACTGCATCGTTCGTGGTAGGTGGTGGTAGGTTATATCTCTAAGGCTGTTTGCACGAATATTAGAAGACAATCCGCAATTATATTGGTTTGGCACGTACTCAAATATATGCATTGAGAAAACTGTCAAGGAAATGCAGCACGCATACAAATAAAGTTATTCCTATCCTAGCTATTATTCCCGGCGATGGGTTTGCAACTTGTCAGGTATGGAATGCTAAGATATTATTCACATTTTTTAATTTCAGTTTATTTGAATAATTACCTAACATAAAGTCAATCATACATTATTATAAAACACAAAATTATACCAGCTGCCACTTTTTTCGTTTATAAGTATAAGAACTTGGCTTCAACGTTTTACCAAACTTAGATTCTAATTAAATTTTTGTATGTTAGGTTATACAACATAAATGTTTTTGATGAATGCAGAGTCGTTTTTTCTCAATAACCGCAAAACATACAGTTTTGTTTCTTATGACAAAGATAACTTAGGGATATAATCTAGATAAATTGTAGACAGAAACACGATTGGTAAAACTTTTCTTGATTATATTTAATTTCCAAAACACTAGTTTCGTTTTTAATCAAAACTATGAATAGCTAAACAGTTTATTTTTATATAATTCGTTAGATAATCATACTAGCTAAGTAAATTATTGACAGTTTATTTTTAAGTTTGATGGTTTTCAAGATAATGCAGTTTTATCACTTTTTCCTTCATATCCGGATAGACTCAGCTCACAAAAAAAAACATTTCACATATCACCTTAATTCGATTTTACTATTCAGCCGAAGCTAACTCAAAGCAAATAAACTGTTTCCTAAAAACTCGACTTTGTTCGAGAAATTCAATCGGCACTCCATAATTAAACATTTTGCGGTGCTCGGTTTAATGGGCCATGGTTTGGAGGGACATAGAATAAATAATAGTATCGCAGGGGTGACCCAAAGAGCCTCGCAAATTGTTGTGTAGACCTTGCTGTTTAAAAATCCAGCGAACCATAAAACCGCAAGGATTTAATATTTATTATAGTCTAGTGAAAACCTTTGCGACTTCGTTCACGTGTAGTTCTTTGAAACAGACTTTACCTTCACCCCTTTAGGGGTTGAATTTTGGATATTCAGATACACCTACACCAAAAGGAATATATCCTCCAAATTTCAAATAACAAGGACGAGTGGTTTAGGCTGTGCGTTGATAAATCAGTCAGTCAGTAACACAAGTCTTATATATTTAGAAGTAGTCTACTCACGACTTCTTTTATCATCATGCAGATAAGTAAATGACTAATGAATGAATAATTCACAATATACTTCGTATAATAACAATTCATAATTTCGCAACATGAATATTAAATTCACAGAAATAAATTCTGATATAAGGTACCTACAGGGTGTATTAAGACAAGTCTCGAAAACTGAAACTGAAAGTACAGACAAAGCATAATTATAGTCACTACCGAAAAAAAAAATGACAACTTTATAATTTGGCCCCTTTTCAAAAGCCAAATACAGGCACCGGGCATAGAAAAGAATTTAATCCACTTTGCACTTTGGATTCAGTACCATTTATGATTCTTCTATCATTTCTAGCATTGCCATTATCATTGTATTTTTGAAAAAAAAAACAATTATACTTTTAGCCTCGATACAGAAATAGCCGAAAGTTGAACATACTTTAGGATGAAACAATTTGATTTTTACTATAGACACGGGTATGTATTCAGTTTTTGGAAGTAGTCTTAATACACCTATCCTAATCCTAATCTTAATAATACTATAAATTTGAAAGTTTGTGAGTTTGTATGTATGTTTGTTCCTCAATCAGGCCTAAACGACAAAACGGATTAAGTTGAAATTTGCTGTAGATGTAGATATAATGTCCGAATAAATAATAGACTACTTTAAAATATAAAAATAATCCCCAAAACGATAAAAAAACGCAAAAGGGATGATTTTTATATAGATGACGCTGGTGTGCAACAAATCTGACATCACAGACTAAAAACATTCTGACTTTTATATTCGATTATTGAAATTTGACAGGACAACGTCTGACACGGATCGGCTAGTATTATAGAATATTTACAAAATACACATGAAACAGTTGAGCTAGATAGCTAGATAGAGACTACCTATTCATAACTTATTTTGCAAATGGCGGAGTTAAGCTGCAAGTAAGTAACCTCTATATCAAGCTATAAACCGAGTTATCTGTCTTCCTAATTTGTCTTGAGCGCTTCATCAAATTTAGCCAGTCGTTTTACTGTTTAAGGCGCTCCCAGTCGACGATTGTTTTTGTTCGAAACGAAAAAATAAATACTTGTGAACAAGCCACATCTCCTATTTTATAATGTATAGTATATGTGAATAAAGATGTACCCATCTTTAATCACTTCGATAAATAATCCTACCGACCGCTGTAATGACGACAAACACACGTCGGTCGGACAAACAGCGTGGTCCGCCTTAGCTTTTCGAATAAATTAATGATATAAATTATGTATAATTACTTATCAAAAATCTATTCTAATAGAAATCTAGATCTACATATTACCTATCTTTAACAATAAATCACAAGTTGATTTTAATAGTAGGTATATAAAATATTTCGATCATAAATTCTAAAACGTATCATTTTGAAATAATATCTTTATCGTGAAAAGTTTCTGCTATTATGTTTTCAGCTTAATAGAAATCTAGGTAGAAACCTGAAGTAATATACTTATAAAAATAGGAGATGTGGCTTGTTCAGAAGTATTTCTTTTTTCGTTTCGAAAAAGAGCAATCGTCGACTGGGAGCCCCTTAAAGAGTTTTACGGAGGGGTCGAAATTCTTACATAGTCAGTTTATTCCTAGACATTTTAGCTGAGAGGTAGGTAGGTAGGTAGGTACCTTGACTTTCGATCCGGTGTGTTGTGGTCGTGGTTCGTTTTTCTTTTCAAATAGTTTTTAATGTGTATTAACACGTAGGTAATCAAAATGGCGAAAAAATAACTTCTTAAATAGAAAAGAACATAGACAAAAAAAATCCGTAAGGAATCGGATTGTGTACACCGCAATTTAGTTGAATTATATCTCAACCCGAAATACAAAATAGCTAGCAGTGTAATAAAAAACCGGCCAAGAGCGAGTCGGACGGGCGCACGAAGGGTTCCGTACCATTATCTATAAAAAATGGCAAAAAATCACGTTTCTTGTATGGGAGTCCCACTTAAATATTTATTTTATTAAGTTTTTAGTATTTGTTATAATAGCGGCAGCAGAAATACATAATCTGTGAAAATTTCAACAAGACATACAACTCTGTGATAGAAAGACGTACAGACAGGCGGACAGACGGACAGCGAAGTCTTAGTAAATATGGTCCCGTTTTTACCCTTTAGGTACAGAACCCTAAAAAGTTCACAACGCTGCGAACTCTACCGTTAAAAATACTGCTGTAGCTATGATATTCCAAGCTAGAGTGAATAAACCGCTTTGCACGGTGCTTAAAATTTAGTGTGTTGGCTAACGTTTCAAACTAAAATCCGTTTCTATGATTTGAACGAACCGCACGCAAACTGCACCGAAACTGGAAATTTCAGATGTTATGGATATTTGTTCGGTGTAATAGTGCATATTGGTTAGTCGGATAAACTTTTTAGAGAGGAAACTTCGAGCGTGAGCGTGAGCGTGCCGTTTGCAGGCATAAAAGAGCATTTTACTTGTAATCACACACATTTAAACGGCGTCGTTTGTCGCAGAAACTTGCATTCCTAAAATATGAATAAATAAAGCAACGTGTAGCTGGGTGTGTAGTATGTATCATAAGTATGTATTTACAAAAAAAACGTATATAAGTATTCTATCAGTTATCTAGTTTCCATAGTACAAGCTTTGCTTAGTTTGGGGCTGGATGGCGATGTGTAAAATGTCCACCAGTATTTATTTATTTATTTATTTATTTACTAGCTGACCCGTGCCCGCATCGCTGTGCGTAAGACATTTCTAATACCATCGTGGACTTTTTTGTAGACGTTTTTAAGGTGTACAATACTGTAGTACATTATTATTTTGATATATCTCGTGGGGTTCAGCCAGCATTTGCAATGTAAGCGCAAAAAAATGTGTTTATTTACGACATCACATTAGAAACCTCTAAAATTATCAGTGTTTCTCTACTATATTTTGCATGTATTATACATATAAACCGTCCTCCTGAATCACTCTATCTATTAAAAAAAACCGCATCAAAATCCGTTGTGTAGTTTGAAAGATATAAGCAAACATACATACATACATATTACATACAGACGCGGGAAGCGGAAAGCGACTTTGCTTTATACTATATAGTGATATGGCTCACGACTGTAATCACTAAGATATAGAGTTTTTTTAGATCACCAGATGCTGAGAATCTGAAGATGTCTAAGGATAGTCAGACTCATATAATTGGTTAGCAATTCGTCGTTGCTCTACTTAAAGGGAAGTGTGCCTATTAAGTTTTTATGGGTCAATGAATAGTTATACAGGAAGCTAAATAGGATATTCGGTACTTTGAGAAGATTGATTTAGTGTCTTAGTAAAATACTAATAGGTATAAAAATTTTGAAAATTATTTAATTTATATATTACTAGCCGACCCGTGACAGTCGACCCGTTGTCCTTTTAAATTTCAATAATCTAATAGATTAAACAGAATGTTTTTAGTCTGTGATGTGAGATTTGTTGTACACCAGCGCCATCTGTACTAAAATCATGCCTTATGCGTTTTTTTGTCATTTTGGGGATGTTTTTCATATTTTAAAGTAGTTTTTGTTTTATTCGGGCATTATATCTACATCTACAGCAAATTTCAACTTAATCCGTTTTGTCGCTTAAGCCTGATTGAGGCACACACATACATAAAAACTCACAAACTTTCACATTTATAATATTATTAGGATTGACGAGTTCAGCAGCGTATCGGATGGGCCTACCTGACACGTAAAGCCGGGGTCCCACGGCGCGTAAAACGACGGGCCGCGCCGGATGACGCTCCGCCTGTGTGCGTCCGGCGCGTCGCGTACAGAGCGTTCCGAGCACGGGCCGTCACGGATGTACCGTACCCACGGCGCGTCCGTCCGCCTTGGCGCGGTCTGGCGCGGTCTGGCGCGTGAAAACGCTGGCCGTGGGACCCCGGCGTAAGATGACCTGAAAAAATATTCATTTGTTGATCATGCATGATCTACAAATATTTATAACACCCACGAGTGTTGTGTTTTTATGATAATCGTAGTTTCTGATATCTCAGTTCTACAGGGATTGTAGGGTGCGGTCATGATTATGTATTGGTCTTTATTTATATTATACGGTAAAGGATAATACACCAATTCCTACTTTTAAAAGTAAGCATTTATATGCTTACACTAGCTGACCCGTGCCCGCTTCGCGGTGCGTAAGACATTTCTAATACCATCGTTGACTTTTTTGTAGACGTTTTTAAGGTGTACATTACAATACTGTAGTACATTATTATGATATATCTCGTGGGGTTCAGCCAGCATTTGATATGTAAGCGCAAAAAAATGTGTTTATTTACGACATCACATTAGAAACCTCTAAAATTATCAGTGTTTCTCTACTAATGCATGTATTATACATATAAACTTTCCTCTTGAATCACTCTATTTATTAAAAAAAAACACAAAATCCGTTGTGTAGTTTTAAAGATATAAGCAAACATACATACATACATACGCGGGAAGCGGAAAGTGACTTTGCTTTATACTATGTAGTGATTGATTAAAACTTATTCAGAACTTGACCGATATACTCGTATCTCGAAATTGCGCAAATATTTATATTTGAATACAGGTACATGCCAAACATTTACATTTCGATTGAAAGTCGAAAATGCTACCTTTATTCCCATTTGCATTCATGACATCTTTTTTACGACTGTGACTTAAGAGCAGTCCTGGGCAGGCGTTTCTATACTAGAGTACTCTGTTTCCTCCCTGGGTATTGATTTATGGAGAAAAATATTATTATATTTTTTTAGTTATTATAAAAATTAGGAACCATTTATAACCACAAAAATTGGACAGTTTTAACCGCCCACTTTAGACGTCCATTAAACAAATTTGACGAATATCATCAATGAAAAAAGACATATAAGCATAGCCCCATTTTTTTTTTAAATATTAAAATTGATCCAGCTTTGAAGGAGGAAACAGGTGAATACGAAAAAGCGATTTCGTCATTTAAATAGGAATACAGGGTCCGCGCTGTTGTTGTCTTTATCGCCACTCATACGTTTATACCTTGGGCGGAGTGCGACAGCAATAGATTTTTTAAATACAGGTATAAATAGGTAAAAATAGGTCTATTTTTCAAATTTGTCGTTGCTAAGATTACCTCTTAAGCTACGACTTATCGCAGTTTGGTTACGCCCTGGGAATGTGGCTTTTTAATCAAGGCACAATCACGTTTAAAACAGATTGGCTTCTGCGCTTGCCGGCGTGATAAGAGATAAATTTAGTGTTGTATTACTAGTAGCGTTTAATGTATGTCTCACGCGTAAATAAACTCGTGTAAATAAATTTATATGCGCATTAAAAACGCGTGCTCAAAACGGTGAAGGAAAACATCGTGAGGAAAGCAGTTAGTTTTCTTATAAGCGGCGATGGGCTTGCAAACTGTCACGTATGGAATGCTAACTACTGCAAAATGTGGGCCAAATATAATATTTGGACGTGCCTCTGACTACCTCCAATAGACATCTTAAAAAAATCTAAGCGTCTGAAGATCTTAAAGGATGTCTACCGTACTGGGGGATTACAGACGTGATGTTTTTTTATTTTCAGGCATCAACTGATAATAGTACACACTTTTTAAAAATACTTTTAATACTTTAATGTACACAGAAAACATTAACAATTATTCAATTACAAGGAATATGTACAAAGACGACTTTAACCCTAAAAAAGTTTTCTACCAGCAAACCTTTGAGGCTATACACAATATTGGTCCATAAATAAATACCATCTTTCTTCCTAACTAAAAAAGTACCTAGTTTGATATAATTTATTTGCCTATTATGATTAAAAGCACGTTTAGGTCGCTATTGGAAAGAGCCGATGTGGTCGGTCGGTCAAACAAACAACATTTTATATTAGCTAAAGCACCAGAAACTGGTCCTAAATGATTTTCGATTGGCCTTATTATACTCACAGGTTGTCCTCGGACAAAATTGATTCTTCAAAAGGCCTGAAGCCGTTACCAAAATTATTACAATAAATTACTGGTTTTTTCAACTATAAAAAAATATTGGGCCTAGCTTTATTTAAATTATCTTGTCATCCAAATTAATAATTCGTAACACATTTGTACATAGGTAGCACTTTGCGTGATTATAGCAATGAATTACCTAATTATCACGAATCTCCAACCATAATTCACACATGAATATTCCACGAACATAGATTTATCAAACTATTTGGCAAACATTAACAGTATACACACTGAACACAAACATCAACAGTATTTATGTAGATCTTTCTAAATAGAGTAATAGAGGAACACACGTAAAGTTAGATGGCGCACGTGACGTGTGAACTAACATATACAATACATACGTGTATAAACTCACGCCTGTTTCCCGGAGGAGACAGCTGACCCTTACAATATTCTAACAATATGATGGTCGAGAATAATAGGAAATGTAGGAGTTGACTTGCACTTTGCTTTCGTTACCTGACCATTCACAAAGGCAAACAGGACAGGTAATGTGAAAGATATATATTTTTTGTGACGCATAAAAAAAACTATTACTATTTCAACCAATGGTGTTATGTTTTTGATCATGATTATGATTTATTATAAAAAAAATAAATAAAAAAAAATAGGATCAAGACTGTTATCCCCAAGTACGGTAAACATCCTCTCAGATCTTCAGACGCTTAGATCCTTTGAAGATATCTAGTGGGGGTAGTCAGAGGCACGTCCAAACATTATATTTGGCACATTCCCACATTTTGCAGTAGCATTCTATATGTGACACGTTGCAAGCCCATCGCCGCTTATAAGAACACTAACTGGTTTCCTCACGATGTTTTCCTTCACCGTTGTAAGCACGTGTTTTTGATGCGCATATATATTTTCGAACAGAAAAATCCATTGATGCACGCCGGGATTCGAACCCAAAACCTTCAGATTGAAAGTCGAAGTATATCCCACTCGGCCAACACGGCTATATTGATCATGATTATGTTTTATCAATAGATTATTATTAAGGGGCTCCCAGTCGACGATTGCTCTCTTTCGAAACGAAAAAAGAAATACTTCTGAACAAGCCACATCTATAATTTTTATAAGTATATTACTTCAGGTTCCTACCTAGATTTCTATTAAGCTGAAAACATAATAGCAGAAACTTTTCACGATAAAGATATTATTTCAAAATGATACGTTTTAGAATTTATGATCGAAATATTTTATATACCTACTATTAAAATCAACTTGAGATTTATTGTTAAAGATAGGTAATATGTAGATCTAGATTTCTATTAGAATAGATTTTTGATAAGTAATTATAAATAATTTATATCATTAATTTATTCAAAATGCTAAGGCGGACCACGCGCCGACGTGTGTTTGTCGTCATTGCAGCGGTCGGTAGGATTATTTATCGAAGTGATTAAAGATGGGTACATCTTTATTCACATATACCTACTACAATAAAATAGGAGATGTGGCTTATTCACAAGTATTTCTTTTTTCGTTTCTAACAAAAACAATCGTCGACTGGGAGCGCCTTAATACTGCATATTATATAGCAGTAAAAATCACTCTTTATGTTCATACCACGATGCGGAGCCGGCGACGTAAGACGATGGGGAGGCCCCAGGCGTTATGCTGACTTCAACAAAGCTATTTACTGAGAAACGGTTTAAACTGTTATAGCTTATATATAAAAAAAAAAGAAGGATCACGACTGTAATATCCAAGTACGGTACTAACTTCACGTGCATGAATTCGCGAGGTTTTTCAATATAAGAACTTTTGAATAGTATATGTTGATATACAATTCAAAAGTTCTTCGAACTATTATTTAAATAGTTGGTATATCAACAGGGCTGTTTGAATACTCTCATATGGAGTTCAACGTGGAGCGAGGAGCGGTAGCGGACCCGGAAGAAGGCGCGGCAGCGGGAGCTACGGTGAAAGCGGACGACCCCTCGCTAGCGGACATGACGAGAGCGGCTCTGTCTATTCTGCTGAAGAATGAGAAGGGATTCTTTTTACTTATTGAAGGTGAGTACCTAATGAAACATTTGCACTAGGGGACTTGTCCGACGTGTCGGGCGACTGTCAACGGACACGCAGATAGCGTCTGTGTCGTGAGCCGTAGATGTCGCGATGTCTCTCGCGACCGACGTCGCCCGTCACGTATAGGAGTAGGTATACTTAATGTGTCTTCAGTTTTTGGAAGCAGTCTTTATACACCCTTCTGGTTGCTATTACATAACGGCTAGCATCACAGAAAATAATATTGAGTAGTAAGTGAAGTCACTAAAGTAATATTTGGCAATTCTGGAAGAGGTGTTATTGAGTTCGTTGTATAATTCTAAGGTAAAGGAAAATTCTAAGCTGATGCAAATCCTAATCAAATAAACACCCCATATTTGGATATATAAAACGAAAACAAACATGCCCTAAGTTAACATCCTTGAGCCGAGATCGGATATATCCATTAAACTGTTTTTATTACCCCTGACGTACATAAAATTTCCGTTATCTCAGATAAATAATTCATTTGCAGCGCATGTAACATTAGCTTGAATAGGATGATTCACAAGTTTATTATCAGTTCCAACAGGAAGAGAGGTAGAAATCAATTATCTTAATATATATATATATATAATTTTCTTCTGTACGTGTGTTTGACACCTAATTCCTCGTAAAGGGATTTTGTTGAAATTTCGTTTGTATATTTCAATGGGTTTCTGGATGATTTGAAAACACAATTGGACCCGGTTGGTGGCGCTGCAGTCAGTATAACTCAGAATAACTAAACACAACATTTATTAATTCTAAAGCGGTATGAAGTTCTTCGGGTTAGCTAGTTACCTATAAAATCTACTATATAAAAGAAAGTCGGGTTTGTTACAAGTTACAACACTCATAACTCAAGAACAGCTGAACCGATTTGGCTGAAAATTGGTGGGGAGGTAGCTTAAGCTTAAAACCAGGAGATGAATAGAATAGAATGGGACTTTTTAACGGGAACGGGAGTTAATTCTAAAAACGATACGAAGTTCGCAGGGTTAGCTTGTAATAAATAAAAATAGCTAATGACCCAATTTGTTAAAATGACTTTTGTATCTCTAAACGTTTTGTGATTACTTTCAGGAAGTGGTTGTGACAGAATTTTTTATAAATTATTGTTACTTAGCTTTATTTATACCATTCTAGAGGAAACTCTCAATATATCTATCTTTGACGATCTCTTAAGGGGTGGTCTCTCTAGAGGCAAATCTTAACAATGCGGACATTGCGAGATCTCTCAATAGAATCATTAGTTTAATCAAGGAGTTATGAACATTGTTTGAAGTGCTTTCGTGAATCACCCTGTAAGTATTAGCCATATAAAAATTTCCAAGGAACAAATTAATCACAAACAAATAGCTTACTTTTTAGGGTTTCGAAGACAACAAGAAACCCTTATAGTTTCGCCAGGTCCGTCCGTCCGCAGCTTAGCTCAGAGACTCTTAGTGCTATAAAGCATATCCCACCAAAAACATTCTGTAAAAAACTAGCCAAGTCTCGATGGAGCTGGTTGTTTATCTCTAAAAAGTAATGAAATCTAGACAAATTCGTGTCAAGTCTGAGGTTCTTTACTGCGATTTCTTAAACATATAAAGTATACATGTAAAGTTTTTTTTTTTCTCGCGTATTCAACATAGGGTTATGGTGTGGGTTGTCGTTGGATAGGTCTTTAAAAATTATTATGGGATTGCCAAAATAACTTTGTAAAATATTAAGCTAGAAAGTACTAATTTTTGTTTGAGTCAAGTGTCTCCTACCAAATAAACTATTGGTTTTGGAGATGTGAAAAAAAACACGGTAGTACATAATAATGAATTTAAAAGGAAAACTATCACGGCTGAGTAGGCTTTACAAGTTAATGAGTACCTAATCTTCGATAAACTTATAAAATAAGAATTATATAAGTACAAAATATCAAGTGATATTAAACAAATTACACAAATATCATTATAAGTTACTTAAATAACGATGTTAGCTGGGTAAATTACGAAACCCTATACTGCGCGTGGTCCGACACGCACTTGGCCAGTTTTTCTATGTATGTTACATAATCACTACATAGTATAAATGTCGCTTTCCGCTTCCCGCGTATGTATGTATGTTTGCTTATATCTTTAAAACTACACAACGGATTTTGATGCGGTTTTTTTAATAGATAGAGTGATTCAGGAGGAAGGTTTATATGTATAATACATGCATAATATAGTAGAGAAACACTGATAATTTTAGAGGTTTCTAATGTGATGTCGTAAATAAACACTTTTTTTTGCGCTTACATTGCAAATGCTGGCTGAACCCCACGAGATATCAAAATAATGTACTACAGTATTGTACACCTTAAAAACGTCTACAAAAAAGTCCACGATGGTATTAGAAATGTCTTACGCACAGCGAAGCGGACACGGGTCAGCTAGTGCAGAGATAAGGGAATACTTTATATAAATAGTGTAGACTACTTTTGGAGTCTTTAATTTTTAACCCGACTTCAAAATAGGAGGAGCTTCTCCATTCGGTTGTTTTTTTATGTTTTTACTTCAGGACACCATCATTTATTATCCATTTTTAAAATTGTTTTCTTTGTTGGGAGGACATACTTCCCGTTTGGTCCCATCTTAATTTGAGAAAAAAATACCACCTCTAAAGGTAAAAAATATGGATGTGATTTTGTTTTGAACTTATATCAACATGAAGTCGGTTTTGTTTTTAGTTCTTTGATGATATTCGGTACATTGCACCGCCGCGCCGTAAGCCTCGAAAGGTAAACAATGGCGCCGCCCGAGTTACTTATCTACGCAAAAAGGTTTACAAGACTGTGATGTACGGATATGACGTAACGGTTGAGCGGTTAGCATTGTTAAGTCTCAACAGATTTTATAGAACTTTTCCAACATAGTGGAGCACTTTTCATTGTTTGCCTGCGGTGTCAGTTACAGCAATATTCACATAATAATGTAACCTTGTTAACCTTATATGAAAAACTCGGTTATCGATTAATAAACACACATTATAAATTCTGCAATATATTTGTGTTTTTCTATTCACATGTGCTTTTATTTGCTTTAGTATTGTTTAATGTTATAATATCGTTGGTGTACATATCTTACTCAAAAATAGTAAATTTACGGCATTCCTGAGAAAAAGGAGATTACTGGTTTTCATTATTTGTATAGCGTAAGGACAGGTTGTTTAATAATCTGGAATAGGTTACATAAACCTAGCGGAGGAAGTCACGCGCGAGTATAAATAAGGCAATATATATAATAAGTAACGCAAAATAAATTTGTAGGTGGCAGGATAGACCACGCTCATCATTACAACAACCCGTATAGAGCTTTAGACGAGACCCTGGAGCTGGAGACGGCGTTGTTAGCAGCACTGGAAAGAGTCAACCCTGCTGAGACGTTGATAGTAGTTACAGCGGATCACGGGCACGTGATGACTTTCGGAGGCATAGCCACGCCAAGAGGACATCCAGTGCTAGGTAAGATTTTATCCTTCAAACTATCGTGATAAGTACACGTATATATTGATTTTTACACGGGTCTTTAGCACTATCCTTTCATGTCATAATAGCCACAGTTGCGGGCAGAATACCCTTGTATAAATAGGTATAGATCCTATCTCGTTTTGGCTGATTCAGTATTTTATCAAACTTACCTAGATTTGTTAAGTCAACACAGTACTTTTGGACTTTGTTTTCTTACACATTTTACTATTCATTACCAGTTTTTTTGTCTATTAATAAAGGTGCGGACACAGTGGTATCAGATATAGACGGACTGAGGTATACGACACTGCTGTACGGCACGGGACCAGGCCACGCCGAGCCGCGAGCACTACCGCTAAACATTACATCGTCCGCTGCCGCTACCGCCGATGCCGTGCACGCGTCCGCTGTGCCACGGCATTGGGCAACACATGGAGGGGAGGACGTTCCGATCTGGGCCTTGGGTAAGATTCCAACAGCGCTATATATACTACCCTGTAACCCTACTGTACCTGTACTGATAGTCGTAATCCGCTTCAACTGTCATAACTCTATTGTCTTTTGACAGTTACACAATAGGAATTTGACGCAAGTCTAAAAGGGCTGCTGTAGTTAGCATACTTACCATATGTGAAAGTTTACAAGCCCATCGCCGCTTAGAAGAATACTAACTGAGTTCCTTAAAATATTTTAGTTCGCCGTTTCATAAACGTGTTAATGCGCAGTATTTAGGTAGGTATAATTTTTAAGTATAGAAAAAGTTATTAACTTTTAGAATTTGAAGACCTTTTGGTGAAAGTCGAGGTACTTCTCACGTGAAATCCTAAATCTACATACTTATTTCTACTTAAACTTGATTATACGTGTAAATGAATAATAAATGATTTTTTTATGATATACGATGTCACAATAATAATATCAGTCGACGAACACAAAACCACAGTTAACATAACTTCATTAACAAACCCTCTATTTTAAATCCGAAGGTACCACGAATTTCCTTTTAACGAAACCACGTTCATTAAATCTAAGAGTCATAAAATTCATTTACGCTATTAAAGCAAACCTCAGTAAGTCAAACTGGTTTTAAATATAGAAAAATTATAAAGATAGATAAAATTATAAATTATAGATCATTCATTCCACACGAATACAGTAGGTTCAGATTACTTTGACACTTATTGGTAATACATTAGGCGGCCTTATCGCTAAAAGCGATCTCTGCACAGCAACCTCAGGATGAACTGCACTGAACATAAAACACAAAAAAAAAAATTTAAAACCCACGACGGTTGAAATTTAGTTGAAAAAGTATATAAAATAATTTAAAAAATATTTCTAGTAGCGCCCCCTGGTTAGTTTTACTATAACATTTATTTAAGAACATGCACCAATTAAATCAAAACTTATCACTGAAATCCGCATTAAAATCGGACCAGTGGTTTTGGAGATATATGGTAACATTGGTTTGCACAAACGCACACACAAACATCCTCTCACCCCAAACGCATATACCGTCTCTGTTCCGTTGTGGGTAAAAAAGAGGATAATAAGGTCGAATTGAGAAATTCGTATAAAATCAGTAAATAAAAAACATTTTTATAAATTTCATACTATTTCTCGTAGAGTACGAGGTAAATGAGTGGTTGTATCATTCTCATGTTTGATAATCCGTTGACCTTTATAAGCGGATCACGTCGCAAACTAAACCATCCCTACTTAGTTGGTAGTTTATTTGACGAATTGAATGTAAACACAACCTTATTAAGGTGAAATGAAAGACCACAGCCAAAAATAGAGAAGTGTGTCTTAAGATGAGTAATAAATGTTTTTGATGAATGCAGAATCGTTTTTTCTCAATAACCGCAAAACATACAGCTTTGTTTTTTTTTAACAAAGATAACTTAAGAATATAATCTAGATAAACTATAAACAAAAAAACGATTGGTGAAACTTATCTCTATAGATTTATTTTCCAAAGTTGGCTCTTCAAAAACACTAGTTTCGTTTTTGATCAAAACTATAAATAGCTAAACAGTTAATTATTATATCATTCGTTAGATAATCATTCTAGCTAAGAAAATTATAGACAGTTTCTTTTTATGTTTGATGGTTTTCAAGATAATGCAGTTTTATCACTTTTTCCGTCTTCTTTTCCGTCCACATTTCACATATCACATTAAAGTATATCAAAGTAGGTAGAATTATTTTACTACGAAAAGCGAGAGACGATTAGTTTAATTAGGAATATCGTTACTCAAAGTTATTATACTCCATGATTAGACATAGTCACGCATCCTTTATCTACACCAAACTATCAGAAGTTACTCTTTCATAGTTGTTAGTTTCCGTATTACACAGCGACCTGGCCAGATTGTATAAAATACCTACCTAATATATTTTGTTGATTACATTTTGAAAAAAACATTTACATACTTTTCTCGGCTTAGAATGTAATGTACCGGCTAACGAAGACAAATTGTTACCGTGTCGCGTTGGTCGCGTTGTCTCTAACATTTTGTTACTATGCACCAAATTTCCACGAGGGTGAAAATTCTTCATCCACACACAATTTAACATTTTAATACTTTAGAAAATCAATCAAAGACGTACACATAATAACTACATAATATTTTTCCGATATTTTTACTGTATGACAACAGTCATAGTCGCGTGAAAAAACCCCTTTTAAATAATAATACCTGGATGACCGAGCTTTGGTATTTCATAGTCTGAAAACTCGGAGAAAACGACGTTTTTAAAAATTAAACCTAGCTAGATCGATTTATCGCCCTTGCACTGCATACGCGCCAAAAAGCGTTGAAGCCGTTTCCGAGATTCAGATAACAAGAATTACTCGTTTAAAAGTATTAGATTCTTAATCTTCTTAATCACTATCGTATAAAAAATATTTATGAAATTAATGTACAACTAGTCAAACAAATTGCTTTCATTGATAATATGCTATATCTAAACCAATTAGGATCAACGACTGAGTCCTAACCGCGTCCTAGTAATACTACTCAATATGCCCTAACGTCATGCCATATTCCATGCACGATGCCTTCGCTAAGTCAATGCTGATCGAACGCGATCACATGCTAATGTCATTCCACTCTAAAGCGCATAATCCTAAATTTGGAATGGCAATTACAAAAGGGTAAAACGAAGCCATATATCTCAGTTTTTCTGTAACTGTCTAGCAGGGACTGAAAACGGTAAAGGAATACGGTATCAGTACCAAAAACGATACCATTATCCGATAGCGATTAGGCTTTACCGATATTTAACCGTTATAAAATTATCAAAAACACGTGCTCAAAATCGTGAAGGCAAAACATCGTGAGGAAACCGGTTAGGTATTCTTATAAGCGGCGATGGGCTTGCAACCTATCACGTATGGAATGCTAACTACTGCAATTAATGCTAATTACGTTACCGAAAAATATTGACACGAGCCCGTCGTATAGCGAATGGCAGAGCGGCAGCGGGCGCGGTGATTATAATACCTTTAAATTTTGGGTTTAGGTAATGCTACCGATATTATACCGTTATATTTTGACACTAGAAAGTTTCTAGTGCCAAAATCTCGGAAGTAAAAAGTTTATTTCCACCTATAACAGATATTAAATTGATCTATATTACAGGTCCAATGGCCACGACGCTGTTCGCTGGCGTGGTTGAACAGAGTTACATACCACACGCGATCGCTTACGCGGCGTGCCTCGCACACCAATCGCGCCGATGTCAGGAGAAGATTAATTTCACACAACCTGTGGTAAGTTTCTGATAAAGTACGAGGAAGTGAAACTCGTGATGTAGCAAAAAAGCATGACTGTCGTAAGTAAACATGTCGGAATTAGGTGAATTCGTAATGGTTTGAATTATGTAATTATTAGATAGCAGATTAAATTGTTTTTGTGACTGTACCAAAAGTTATGTTTTGGTATTAGTTGAGAATAGAATTTGTTCTTCATTTCGATATTTATTATTTTTTATTAGTTGGGAATAGAATAATAATTAGGGCAATGAAGAAATACCATTGGTATTAGTTTTTGGTATTAGATAGGAATAGATCCTGGATAGTAAGGTCGCGCGCACGTGATTTTTATGGAATGTTTGTGTGCCTATTGTGTGTGTATCTACTATATCGTGATTCAAATGCATATAAACACACGGTAATATGAGTAGGCAAGTATTTAAACCTACCTTCATCTTTAATATCTACACTTTGCGACGTCAATTTATAAACGAATTATGATTCTACTCGCTTGTAACGTAGAAAATGTGATTTATTTAATTTCCGTCAACGTCCACACACGAATTTTCTCTAGCGTGACGTTTGAATTAATGCCAAATACTACATACCTATCTTAAGGGTAAAACTATGTTATATTTAAATCACGAGAAAGGTTCGCTTCTACGTATTATCAAAGACACGCTTAGAATTGGTATTATGAAATTCTTATACACGAGTACGAATAGCAATCATACCATGTAAATACCACATAGCTCTGCTAAACAGCAGGGCTATTTTGTAAAATCATGATTATCATGTTATGATATTCATACCAATATTTACCCTACCATTGCACTGCGATGCTCCCGAGGCTGATAACTATTTAATTCAATTGATTAAATTTTAAATACTCTACAGCGCCTTGCGCCAATGTGCACAGACCATTACACATTGATTAGTCGAGCTCGAGTCGAGATATACGAGTATCTGCTCTATGTGCTCTCTCAATCAGAAAGTTATGTTTTTACAAGACCAAAGTTTTATTATAGACTTGTTTATCTGCGTCTTCGCCTGCGTCTTATGCTACGGTTGTGATCTATGTTTATTTAAAACTAGCTTCAGAGCGCAGCATCGCTCGCGGAACCGAGATAAAAAAAAAACTTGAGAGGTGTCAAGGGACACCCGGATGGAACGAAGTTCCTTTCGATTAAATTAAATAGAAAGACGAAACGAAAATAACTGGCTTGCTTTCTATGAGAGAGAGAGAGAGAGAGAGAGAGAGAGAGAGAGAGAAACACGCGCATGCCGCACGGCTTACAACTATAGCAAAAAGTGTCGTTACAACTTTTGGTCTTAACTTTTTCCGTCTAGCAACGCATCGATAAGGAATCGCAACGCGCGATAAGGAACTTCGTTCCAAAAATACCTACATGTTATTTGTGTTATTGATATTTTAAAGTTATGGCGCGATAGAGTAACAAACATACCTAAATCTTCACAAAATTTTTCTTCAGCCCCTACTGCACTTCCTTAGGGGTTGAATTTCGGAAATTCCTTTCTTAGTGCACCCCTACAAGGAATACACCGTCCAAATTTCTAGTTTCAGTCAGTCAGTCAATCAGTCAACTTCAGTCAGTAAAGCAAGGAGTTTTATATTTACATGTACGATAAATATATTTTTGTTTCTACAGGAAAAGATACCGAACTGCGTTCCACCTGAAGTAAGCAGTGTGTCAGCCGCTGATGATGCTACGAGAAATGATGGGACAAGCGTTAGACGCGTCGTTGTCGCCTCCAGCGTCATATCTGATGAACGAGTACCCCGGTCATCCGCTACGCTTCTCGCTCCGCTTATCACCCAAAGCTACCTAATATCTAACATTTTCAATTGGATAGGAATGTTCGGTTTTCATAAATATTTATTTCAACTGTAATAAACGGCTATTTCAAATAAGAATCTTTTGTGGTATGCATTAGTTACCATGTATAAATAAAGTTTATCTTAAGTTGAATCGAAACTGAAAACGAGGAATGTAAATACACGGCAAATAGCCAATAGTGTAAATATTTTATGGTAAATGTTAATAAAATACATGAATTTTCTTTGTTTTTTTATTTAATTTTTTTTTTCCTATTACCTTAGTTTGAGCAATGTGATTAAAGCTTGTGAACATATTGATTTAATCAGGGAGGTTTGAAATTTTTGATATTTAGAACTATTTAACTGAACTTCACAGTCATTTAAATGCTTTTAGATGGGAGCTCATGATATATTGGGTTTTTACAATGAAGATTTTACATTTGAAGTCAAAAATAGCCTGTTTTCACCATGAAAGAAGTCTACCCTAAGATTGAACAAAGTGAATTTACTTTGTCGTTGTAATGAAAGTTTCGTGGAAAGAAGGTATTGGAAGCTTTGAAAAGTGCTCAGCTCCTAGGTATTCAAATAGGTAGGTATAGAGGTACAGTTATAAACTTAGACAGAGCGGAACTATCTTATCTAATGCTATTATGTATGCGTATTATCGCATAGCCTTTGATCACGTGTTGTATTAATCGGAACACTACCTAAATAAATATCGGTATACTAACCAATGCTACAACAAATATAGTAAGTAATTGTATTTGCGCACCTCGCCATCATAATTTTTACAAGCTTTTATATAACTTTCAATGTATGTATGTATGTAACTATGTTTGTGACGGTGGAATCTTGCAACTCAATTTTAAAGCATTTATCCCACTGACCTCTATCTGATCTGATGATAGTGTCAGGAGCTGTTCAACAGAAACTCACGATGGAACTCCTTAGTAAATACTAATTTCCGATGACAATGTCACTGAGCATATAAGTAGACAATGTTATATGATATGACAGGTGATAGCGCGCTGTCATTGAAAAATATTTTTCAGCGGAAAACTTATTATTCATTACTATGCTCGATAGGTAATAGTAGTTTATGTAACTGTCATATAAGGAAGTTTTAATACCCGTGTTTTAATACCCGTGTTATATGCAGTTACATACACTACTTTATCTTCACTAACGTCGCTATCCATTTTTAACTTTTAATTTGTATTTTAAAAACAAAACACATTGCGAAACATTAAATTCACGCGTACGTGTATTGTAGTGTCACAGTGAACTTGCCGCCATTAAAATCTAACCAATAAGCAGCTGCGCGCGCAGGGCCAATCAGGAGCGAGCGCGCGCTGTTTTTTTTTTTATTTAATTGGCACAAGATCTTACCAAAGAGTTTTGTGTATGTAAGTTTAGTAGTTTCACGTATAACCCAACTGTTTTCAAAAGCCAGCCTAATATCAACATTTTATACAACTTGTATGAGGATTTTGACATAAGGCTCGCCAGGTTAATTGGTCGCGTTTTATTGATGTTATAATGAGATTTTACGATATCGATGTGGATATTATACCATCATGTGAAATTGCTTAAATTGAGTGTTTTGTTGTCTGCGCTATAACAGTAGTAATTATAAGTCAAGTATTGGAAACATAAGTAGAATGTTACAACATTAGTGTAGATAAATCAAATTATGTTACAAGTCAAATATGGTGTGCGATATTGTCATCTAAAATGAAATTAACGAAATTAACGAGATATACTCGTATCAAAAATAAAGCTGGCTTCACTCATTGGATATAGGTAAAATATCATAAAAGAAAGAAAATAGGAATTTTATTAGCGCTAACAGTTTGTACGTGGCAAAACGTTGGATATTTTTTCAACGAATAATACCTGTAAAACTCCGGCAAGCGATTTGTTTCCAATACAATACAAATTGGATAACACGGAATAACTCAATCAGGTAAATGGGTTCCTCGCACGGCTTAACCTGATAACAAGCCGGGGCGCTTCTATACATGTGTATGCTGAATTTATGAAGAAAGCAGGCTGTTTACCGGTAAGAGCTGAGTCTATCCGGATAAGTCGGAAAAAGTGATAAAACTGCATTATCTTGAAAACCATCAAACTTAAAAAGACACTGTCTATAACTTATTTAGCTAGTATGATTATCTAACGAGTTATATAAAAATGAACTGGTTAGCTATTCACAGTTTTGATTTATAAAGAAACTGGTGTTTTTGAAGAGCCAACTTTGGAAAATAAATCTATCGAGAAAAGTTTCACCAATCGAGTTTCTGTCTATAATTTATCTAGATTATTATCCTTTAGTTACCTTAGTCATAAAAAAAACAAAACTGTATGTTTTGCGGTTATTGAGAAAAAACAATTCTGCATTCATCAAAAACATTTATTACTCGTTTCAACTGAGTATTTGAATAGCTCTGCTATGTTTTATTGGTTGTAAACAACGAAAGTATTTATTGCATTTATTGACCGTTAAACGTACAATACGTAAGTATGTACCAATAATTTCTAGCAAATTAAAATAAATAGAGCCGACTTTACCACTTCCTTTTTTGAAGTCGGTTAAAAATAGCCTGTTTTCACCATGAAAGGAGTCTATCCCAAAATTGAACAAAGTGAATTTACTTTGTCGTTGTAATGAAAGTTTCGTGGAAAGGTATTGGAAAGTGCTCAGCTTCTGTATTCAAATAACTAGGTAGGTATATAGGTACTGCTACAAACTTAGACAGAGCGGAACTATCTTATCAATGGTATTAGATATTGGTGGCGATTCTGTTGTGTCCACGCTTAAGTTAAAATTCCTAAAAATCATCGATCTTATTTCTTTTAAGTTAAAGTTTAAAATAGCGTAAACCTCAAAGTGACAATTCTAAAACATAGAATAGTTTTGAATAAATTTAAGATTTTTGTAATAGATTTAGAAACGTCAAGCTAAATTTAATCAACATGTAAATTGGTGTTGATTTTGATGACACTTGGTTGTGTCAAATATGCGAAATAAAATGGGGAAACGGCGAAAATATCCCATGTTTTAGGACTGTCATTTTGATGTGACTCTAATTTAGACTTTTAAAAGGATTTTTTTTTAATTTTAAGTATAGCTTGGACACAACAGAATCGCCTCCATTGTGTCAAATGTAATGCTTGGAGGTGCCTCTGACTCATAAATGTGGTGGCTGAATAAATGGTTTTTCTTTCTTTTTTTTCTTTATCTTTAAAAGCTGATCGCGTAGAAATCTGAAAGACTTCCATATTTGGGTAATACAGCCAAGACCCAAAACATATTTATTTTCATTCAGTTGTGTTAATCGAGTGGGAGGTTCCTATATTGAATTTGGGTTCGAATCCCGGCGTGCATCAATGGATTTTTCTGTTCGAAAAAATTATATATTCGCATCAAAAACACGTGCTCACAACATGAAGGAAAATATCGTGAGGAAACCTGTTAGTATTTTTATAAGCGGCGATGGGCTCGCAACCTGTCACGTATGGAATGCTAACTACTGTAAAATGTGGGCATGTGCTAAATATAATGTTTGGACGGGCTTCTGACTACCACTAGACATCTTCAAAGGATCTAAGCGTCTTGAGATTTGAGAGAATGTCTACCGTACTTGGGGACTTGGATTTGTCTAGCATAACATTTTGCTTGAATTATTTCGTAATTTTTGCTTGTTTTATGTTTTCAGAGTAAACACATTTCCTCGTAGAAGCTTATATATAATAATTAATATAATGCACGAATGAAGTTCTTTAAAATAAAATAAAAATGTACCTCGTAAGCCTTTTTAGGGTTCCGTACCCAAAGGATAAAAACGAGACCCTATTACTAAGACTTCGCTGTCCGTCTGTCGATCTGTCTGTCACAGGGCTGTATCTCATGAACTGTGTTAGCTTGACAGTTGAATTTAACATGTATTTCTGTTGCTGTTATAACAACAAATGCTAAAAATAGAATAAATAAATATTTAAGAGGGGCTCCCATACAACAAACGTGTTTTTTTTTCGTTTTTTTTAGATAATGGTACGGAACGCTTCGTGCGCGAGTCCGGTTCGCACTAGGCCGTTTTTTAAAAAGCATCGGGCTCATATAAAACATGGATAATAATATTAATAATATTACCGATATTGGAACAAATTGCAATGTTGCGAAGCGGAAAAAACAAATAAGCAATATTTCTTCTTTGTTGATCAGGAAAAGTATCAATTTCATATTGTTTGCTTACGTCAAAGAGTGAAATTCGGGAATCTCAATGATACGGCTAATAAACATCATGTTTTATTTTCTGAAACCTACAAAGAAAATAACCATGGAGTGTTATTGCTTACGACAAAATGTGTTTTGTATTCGCGAGACAAATCATAGAACACCAATAATTACTAATAAAGTAGGGGATTTCATGCGGATACATTTATGCTATTGAACGTCATAATAAGACCAAGACTTTTCCGTTTTTCCGAACTTTCTCTTATTGTGTCGATGGAATGTTTTCATATGATACTCGAGTACGAATTTATAAGTGATATTATCATTGCCCAAAATACGAATATTAATATATTTTCATTTTATTTGTAATAAAATATCAAATACTCTTCTAGAAAGTCCAAGTAGGTACCCAAAATATATCTTTTATAAAATGGCATTTAGTTTTTGGTAAGCAAATACTGTTTAAATACTTTGAGAAGACTTCACGATCATATTTTCCGAAATCTGTTTTATTGTGGTGTAAGTCATGAATAAACTGACATAGTCTCACCGCGCGGCTGTCATAATATGCCGGTGTGCGAGCCATTTCCAACTGTAATTCAACAGAGATAGGTATGTCAGAAAGGAAGTGGGCAAATAAGGTAGAAATAATCTCCAAATATGTACCAGCTGTAAATTAAACTATTTAAGAGGAGTAATAAATGTTTTTGATGAATGCAGAATCGTTTTTTTCTCAATAACCGCAAAACATAGTTTTGTTTTTAATGACTAAATTATAGACAGAAACAGGATTGGTGAAACTTTTGCTCGATCGATTTATTTTCCAAAGTTGTCTCTTTTTCCGTCTTATCCAGGTAGACTGAGCCCATAGAAAAACCAAACATTTAACACCAGCCTAACAATTCATATTGCTGTTTGTGAACACGAGTTTCTGTTACAACATGTTTATTTTGATTGCTAAACTGAGTCACGTCTAAGTGCGTAGAATGTGACATAAAGCATAAATTTATACAAAAATATCTAAAACTTATACATTACAAAAGTTTAGTGTTGAAGGTCTATTTTAGTTTAGCAACAAGGGCAACAACAATCTGAAAATCTAGCCCGGTTCACCGTTTATACTTTAAAATAGATTACAAAGTAATATACGTGAGAATAGAGAGCACGCTTTCATTTACCCGTATAAAACACAAGTTCGCATCAACAATGGCCACGTCTGACCCATTTTATTACCTTCCAAGCGGTCAGGGCATATAGAGTTGGGGAAGAAATGCAAGGGGGATTTAGATTAAAATATAATGCCATAATCCACCTGTACGAACATGTATTTTAGTTTTTCTCAAATAAACTCATATCGTTTTCTCATCTAAAAAGCTGTCCCGACAGAGGTAGTCCTAGACAGTGTGTAAATTTTCTTTTATAAGAACCTTCTCCTGATAATAACGAATACAACAAAAAAATAATTAACAAAATCGGTCCAGCCGTTTTGATGTTGATGCCGTTCGTCGTGTTTGACGCGTGATGTCGTGACCAAGGGAAATAGGGATTCATTTTTATAAATAACATAATAGGATCACGACTGTAATCCCCATGTAATGACCCTTTCAGATTTCCAGGCGATCAGACCTATGACGATGGTCGAAAGGCACGTTTAAAAATTACATTTCTCAATCCGATCCAACTTTTTTTGGACATACTGCCCATCGCCAAAGTTTTTGAGCACGTATGCACGAGCGAGATAGGAATCACGACCTTCGGATTGATAGCCGAGTTACCTCCATACTCTGCAATCATGGCCGTGTCTGTGAACGTCATAAAAAGCTAGTGGCACATAATAATATTATATACATTGCCTGAATGAGGCATAAGTACTCGCACCTATATCTCACGTGGAAGCACCATAAGATACAGCTCTCTTACCATTGTTTTTTTGTTGGTTTCTGACTATTTCTCTAGAATTCGATATTACGATACTTTCATTTGTCGTAGGCTCTGACCGATTGACATATTGTCACCAATGTTATAAAATACAAAAAGTAATTTAGTAACATACTCGTTTCATTAATTTCAATCATCAAGTTGTTATTCTTTTTTATATGCGAATGAAATTTGATTTCAAATTTAATGACAAACAAAGCAAACTGTTTTTAATCATATTGTTTTATAAATATAAAATAAACATATTACTTATTTGTGAATACAATTTTGTTTTTTGTTCAAGCACCACTCAAAAACGAATTCCATTTGGATTGCCATCAATACAATAGGTAAAATAATATTTAGTTAAGCCTGAGTGCCTATGTAGGTACTTTTTAACATTTCATGGCTTAGCATGAGATGGATTTTAACTCAACATTACTCACGAACTCGGAAACGTTTTAGAAATCACGCAATTGAAAAAATATGAGCTTAATAGTTTTCAGGGAACACGGGTAAAAAAGCTTTAAAAGCTGGGTCTTAAATGGTTATGGCTCAATTCGGTATGCATTTTTCACTCATATTCACCCATTAAAATCTTTAAATTATTTCACTTCCTTCTGCATAATTGACTTTATCTTCCAAAATTAAAATGAAAGCTTATTTCCAGGGTCTCCTATAAGAAACCGGATCACTGGTTAGCTTTATGATGTTTAGCGTATTTTCTATGGTGCCTATACAGGATGTATTTAAGACCACTCTTGGAAACTAAGGCTGGATATTCAAACATGTATTGTGATCGATAAAAAAAAAGCATTTTTCAACTTAGGCATGTATAATGCATGCATTTGCATATGCCTAAGTCAAATGGTATGTTTGAACGTGCCTCTAACTGATCCCTATAGCTGAGCACCTAGTAAAGACCTGTGAGGGTTTCTACCGTACATGAAGATTACAGATTATATTATTTAATTGAATTTAAAAATAAAGACGCTAGGGACATTTTTAATGCCACATAGCATTGTCAAATTCAAATTCAAATTCAAAGTCATATATTTCAAAAAATCACAAGGATCACTTTGAAACGTCTTAGGAACTAGGTGAGGCTACGCCAATTCCACGCGACCAATCTTAAAAGAATCAGGCAACAAACACGGCTTGGTGTCTAACTTTTTTTAATGATCCTTTCCTTAATGCTATGTAGAGCTCCAGTGTGGTGCCAATCGAACAAGGTGAAGGCTCAAACAATAATAATAATTAAAAGTACTACTCAAGTACGTACAACAATAAAAAAAATAACTAAAGAGCATCAGCACAAATTCAAAAAGCAGCACACGCACGCTACACTTGATTTAGAAATAATGTCAAACTGATGATTTTAGCGTACCACAACTCTCACAAACAGTAAGACAAAGTTCACTTGAAGGGGTAGCAATTGAGACGCTCGCTTCATGATGCGGTAAAACAAAGCTTGGCATTTAGGTTCTAATAGTTCGCGTGAATTAGTTGCGGGTTGGTATAGCTGAATAAAACCCACTTTTGAAAGGCAAACTTTGATTAAGCAGCAAATCCTTACAAGTTCAACGATTTTGTGGTCGACCCTGCGAAGATTGAGAGGTTGTGGAATCCTTGCGAACCCAAACAGCTGTCGGTTGGTTCAAATTGATCCTGTTTCTAGAAATCGGGTTTATTTTTTAGATGGCTAAAATGTGCAGTCAACTGTTAGCAGATATTTTTACAAGATTTTTTTTAACTTGTAATGTATGTTTGTTAAGGTGGAATCTTGAAACTCAATTTTGAAGCAGTTATCTCTAACCTATTGAGCTGAAATTTCGCATACTTATGTAACTTCGGTGACAATGAAATAATATGGTGACAGTGAGCAGATCGGTCAATGGAGTCAGGAGCTATTCAAAAGCACTCACCCTAGTAAAAACTTCGATTATGTAAAAACTTTGCACACTTGTCAATTCCGGTGACAATGTTATATTATGTGACAGGTGATAGCGCGCTAGTGCTCGATGTCATTAAAAGCTTGTCATTGAAAAATATTTTTCAAACGAAAACTTATTTGTTTTTTGTTAGATACTATTTTAAGATAAGCCAAATCCTCTTAGCAAAATGTTGTCAACGTGTTATGTTTCCCACGTTAAGTGGGAAAATAAGAAAAAAGTTACGATGATGTTAGATACAATTTTTATAAAGTTATTATAATGAAACTTTGGAAAGCTCAAAATCTGCTCTATGTACCTTTGGGAATGGACGGAACCCCAAAATATAAAACAACTTGTCATTCCATGATATTAATGTGAGCCGAGAAAACGCAATCTCTTTAAACCATTTTAAAAGGTAGGATTTATAAAAAAAACATAAGTCAATGAGTCTTGAAGAAGTAAAAAAATTAAAATACGAGCAACCCGTAGCTTACGCTACATTTACGATGCTTAAAACAAAGAAACTGTCACCCTCTGCCAATTTTCCGTTTAACCCGAAATCGATCAAAAAGGATCTCCAAAAAGGTTTTTAAAACAAATTGGTTTCCGCCTGTCGACGTTTTAAACGCGGTTAAGTAGGTACAATCGGTGGAAATCCTTTGCAGAATTACTTTTCGATTGAGATAAACGCGCTTTCACGGAGATTTGGATGTCGCTACGCTTCGTAATATGTTTTGTTTATTCAGTACACAAATAGGTTTTCCTTTTCTCCTATTCCCTATTACCTCGACTTTCGAAGGTTGTATGTTCGAACTCGACCGTACATCTATGTTTTTTCAATTCGAAAAATGTATGTAACACGTGCTAAAAAATATAAAAGAAAACATCGTGAGGAAACCAGTTACAATTCTTACAAGAAGCGACGCTAACTACGGCAAAATGTGGGCATGTGCCAAAAATGTTTGTAGCCTCTGATTATCCCTATTAATCATCTTCCAGAATCTGAGCACCTGGATATCATAGTCATAATAATAATATATTGATAACTAGTGGAAACCCACTGGTCTTAGGGGTTGAATTTTGGGTTTTTTTTATAGTGCACCCCTACTCACCAAAAGGAACACACCCTCACTTCAAGTTTTTAGGACCAGTGGTTTTGGCTGTGCATTGATAGGTCGGTCAGACAGTCAGTCAATACCGCAAGAGTTTAATATATTTAAATAATCATTACAGATAAAATAGAAAAATAAGGAAGGTAAGATACATTATTAATTAGGTAATAATTACATATTTTGTTACTATATGTACTCGTACCTACTGGCCAGCTTGACATAATAGGTTTGCTAACGTCAGTTCTATGTCAATCCAACGATTTTTTTTATGACATGTCAGTCTGGGTCTCTATTGTCAAACTAAGCAAAGCTTGTTTAAAAAAAATAATAATAAATAGGATCACGACTGTAATCCCCAAGTACGGTAAGTGTCACATGCCCACATTTTGCAGTAGTTAGCATTCCATACGTGGCAGGTTGCAAGCCCATCGCCGCTTATAAGAATACTAACTGGTTTCCTCACGATGTTTTCCTTCACCGTTTTGAGCACGTGTTTTTGATGCGCATATAATTTTTTTTCGAACAGAAAAATCCATTGATGCACGCCGGATTTGAACCCACGACCTTCGAAATGAAAGTCGAGGTACCTCCCACCCGGCCAACACGGCTTTTGTTTAATTTTTTTTTGTAAAAACTTGTATAATACATAAAAAGTGGATTTCTAAAAAGTAGTTTTATTTATTCATACCGTTTTGGTATATTTCTTACAAAATACATCCTACATAAGCCCATGAAAGCTTTTCATAAGTCTTTGATCTTATTTTCGGATCATTTTCATATTTATATTGGTTCAGGACAATCCTCTGTTGAAGTGTTTTCCAAAGGAAAATGTAAGGCAAATTTGAAACATATTAAATGCTCTCGATTGATGATTGTCGAGCCAAGGAATGTGAAATTTCTGTTTTCAGGGTATGAAAAACAGGTTCTTCTAAATTCTAGGACATTCTTACCCTGATTTGATTTGATCCAATAAACAATATTTTGATACTCTATCCCGAATTTCTTAAAGCCCATAATAATTGATCTCCGCAATCTAACAAAAATGCTTTATGCCGTAGTTTTTTTGCCTAACCCGTTTAAAAAAAATATATAATAAAATATATATAAAATAAAAAATAATATTGCTTACTTGTACGTAGTACTAGTACGTAGTATATAGTTACTTAACAAGTTATCATGTACTTACATAAATATAGATTTTGAAATAGGTCTTTATCACGTAATTACCTTTAAAGACCTGTGCCAAAATCTAAAGTGTCTACTAATAACAAAAGTTTGAAAAAAAAAAAAAAATTATCACGACGGTAATCCCCAAGTATGGTAGGCATCCTCTCAAATCTCCAGATGCTTAGATCCTTTGAATATTTGTCTAGTGGAGCTAGTCAGAAGCACGTCCAAACATTATATTTGGCACATGACCACATTTTGCAGTAGTTAGCATTCCATACGTGACAGGTTGCAAGCCCATCGCCACTTTAAGAATACTAACTGGTTTCCTCACGATGTTTTCCTTCACCTTCACCTTTCCGCTCAAAAAGCACGTGTTTTTGATGTGCATATTAAATAATACTTACATAAATCTACCCCCTTTTTGTCAAACAACTTTCATTGGAACTCTGTATTCATTTGACGCGGAGGAAGGCGTTGCTATCTGCGACGAATATTATTAATTATGCAGGTGTCTGTCTCCTGTTTTGTACGTGCGTGCACTCTATATGTTTATTCCAAATGAAGATTTACTGTAGGTATATCACAGACGATAAAGATTATTATTATTTAAAAAAATAGCGACTGCTATCCCCAATACCTATGGTGCCTAGACATTAGACATACTCTTTAGATATCCATGTGCCTAGATTTTTGTACACATTCTCACATTAGCAGTAGTAGGTAAGTATATTATGCCCTATAGAGACCTCTAGAGATGGTAAGCGGCAACCATCGCTCAGCACCTCCACCTGTATGACTTTGTTTGGCATAAAATTTAAGATTGCTTTTTAGGGTTCCGTACCCAAAGGGCAAAAACGGGACCCTATTTCTAAGACTTTGTTGTCCGTCTGTCCGTTTGTCCTGTCTGTCACAGAGCTGTATCTCATGAACCGTTATAGCTAGACAGTTGACATTTTCACAGATGATGTATTTCTGTTACCGCTATAACAACAAATACTAAAAACAGAATAAAATAAATATTTAAGTGGGGCTCCCACACAACAAACGTGTTTTTTTGCCGTTTTTTATAGATAATGGTACGGAACCCTTCGTGCTCGAGTTCGACTCGCACTTGGCCTGTTTTTAGAAAATCAAAGCTGATTGAAGTACCTACAGTGGTTCAAGAGCAACTGCCATGAAATGAAACTTGAATCGGCCTCAGTCTCGGATTTGATAATGAGGGTTAGACTGATCATTAACATCTTATCGGGACGATACCAAAGAGGAAAATGAAGATAACAACAATTGAAATACTTTTAAAAGTATTATAATTATTTAAAATACTACGTTGGTTAGTTTCTCCAACTTTCTAAGGTAAACCTTGCTCTAGCTCTGACATAAGTTCAGTTGGTAGTAACTCTACTTAGTGCGTTGTAGTTTGTGGGTTCGATTTTGACCCCGTACAAATATTTGTGTAAGAAAAAGTCGTGTTGGCCGAGTGGGAGGTACCTCGATTTTTATATAATCGGTTAAAATCGATTTTTCTGTTCCAAAAATGTATATGCGCATCAAAAACACGTGCTCAAAAACGGTGAAGGAAAACATCGTGAGGAAACCAGTTAGTATTCTTAAAGTGGCGATGGGCTTGGTTGCAAGCCCATCGCCACGTATGGAATGCTAATTACTGCAAAATGTGGGCATGTGTCAAATATAAGGTTTGGACGTGCCTCTGACTAACCCTACTAGATATCTTCAAAAGATCTGAGCGCCTGGAAATCTGAGAGGAAACCTTACTTGGGGATTACAGTCGTGAACATAATATATTTGTTTGTTGTTCTGTGTCTTGGGATTATATAGGTATTTAATGTATATATTTACAAACAAAATTCATAAACAGCGCCGTGTTTAATATCCTTGTAATACCCATAAAATACCGTGTAATTATGACTGTTAGCGTGTTTAACACCCACGTTTTCAGCGTTGGTCAGTGAGTTCATTTACCCAACATTCATTAAAATAGACGCGTTTACATTTAGCCTCAGAATTTACAAGGCTCTTTTAACCGAAAGATCATGTCGTATCCATAAATCCAGCCTAAAAGGCTATTAACTAAGTATATTTTACAGTTTACCGCAAACAAAAACAGCGACATTGGCAAGTTTATCGGCACGTAAACCGCTTTTAACTCTGGGTGTTAGATAAAGTTGGGTAAGGATGTTCCGGAGATGAAACTACGGATTATCTGATACTTACTTATTTACTACTCATAATATTTACTATTCATAAAAAATATATCCGAAACCTTGTTTTCTAAGAATCAGCGATTGGCATATTCAAACTGCCAAGAAAATGGTGTTTTTTATATATAACTAGCTGTCCCGACAGACGTTGTCCTGTCCAATTCCTATTTTTTCCTTATAAACCTTCTCCTGATAGTAACGAATACAACAAAAAAAGAATTAGCGAAATCGGTTCAGCTGCTCTCGAGATTTGCGCTTAGCAACACATTCAGCGATTCATTTTACATATATAAGAAGATTATAGGGTTCAAACTTGAAGCTCGATTTTATTTTATTTTAAAGAATGTGTTATCTCAATAAGACAGTATGAAATTTAATGAATACTAAGTTCGTTATAATTAAAAAAATCTTATAATATCTCTGAAGTCCTCGGACGTTTACAAAATCACAAATTTAGTTTTTAGCGCACAATCACTCTCAAAGTAAAGCTGACAAAAGAACTAGTTAGCTTTTAGCTGCGTTCATTATTTTTTAAACATTTTGCTGGGGTGACGTTTTAGATTACTCCAGCAGAATGTGATTTTCATCAATAACTTTTTTGCTTTTGACTAGTTTTAAATTTCTTGCAAAATAACACTAAAATATGCAGTAATCATTATTTTCATAGTAAAGAAAGTTTTCTTTACGAATCTTGGAATCTTTTTCATGGATTTAGAGAGAACTCATGACATATTGACATCGCGTTGACATCAACGGAAGGAAGTAAGCGAAGTTTACGATTGACGGAACTCTGAAGAACTACATGAAATCTATCCGTTTCGGACTACTTATAAGAAGATTAACACATCATGCGGATCACCACACGGACCACCACACGGTTGAGGGTTGACGAGTTTAGATGCTAGTTGTTTACAATACAGTTTCTACTGTACATTGGATCCGCTTTACTGCCTGCATAGTCAAACTGTGCGGTCAGGCGGTGCAGTATCAAAATTTAATATAATGCCAAAGTATAAATAATATACTACCTTACTATAATACTCGTAAACTGTCTGAGCACATTCGAGAATTACGGAACCATTCCAAAGCTGACCATCCCTAGCTGAACTACGGAAGGCTCCGCTTACCAGTCATAATAACTCGCTTTCGCGCATCTGCGTCCTATCTTACGAGCATAGAACGTGGCGTGGCACATCATATTGAAATATAGCAGCACTCACTAACAAACACATTAGTGAACCCGAAAATTTGCAAAGGGTTAAAGAGTAACTCAAGTTTAAAATTAGTTTGGTGAGGTGGGCTCATTGTGTGGAGACACTCTGTCATATTAGGTACCCGCTTGCGAAACATTTTCTCACACTTTGGAACTTTGGTGAAATTATCTCCCCTCAATCAAAAAGTTTGGCGTGGTTCCGAAAAAGCTTATAAAACCGCGGTTATATTATCAACGCGGGATCTATAAATAGTAAGTTATAAAAAAGTAGCTACTTTGATAATTTATTCATTGCTTGTGTTTGGGATGATGTTTGCCTGCCTATATTAAGTGGACTGTATGCTGGGATGATGGTAAAATAAAAATGCAGGATCTCAGGTAAGGTAAGGCGCAACAATACCGGGTTGAACTAATGGCGAGGAGAGAGTGCTATCTAGCTGACAAATGAACTGAAACTGACGAACAAACTACATTTTTCTCTATAATCCTTATAGCACTCTCGACCTCGCCCGTAGTATACTAGCCGGCAAGCGCGTTTTCATTTAATCAATATAAATTCTTGTTAACAATTTTTATAACAGTAAACACTAAACTACTATACACAACAGTGGGCATATTCGCTTAACTAATTAGACTATTATTAGAATCCTTATGCTACACTATTTCACTAAACTATTGAGAGTCCGTCGTGCACATTCACATCACTTTCACTATTAGAGTCCGTCGTGCACATTCTCCCGCCGTCGCTGCCTCGCGACCCCACCGGTAACACGACGATCTTCTTTGTGGGGCGCCGCAGGGTGTGGCCCGCGCTGGTAGTGATGTCAACGACACGCACCTCCCCATCTCGCCCCGGGTGCACAGCCGAGATAAAACCTCGAGGCCATGTGTTGCGATGTTGCTCGTCGCTTACGAGGACAAGGTCGCCCACCTGGGGCGCTACGCCCTTCGTGCGGGGCTCCCGCCGGTGCTGGAGTACGGGGATGTATTCCCGCAGCCACCGGCGCCAGAATTCGTCCGCCAAGTATTGCACGCGACGCCAATGTTGGCGCGCGTGCTCGTCGTCTGCGGAGAATGCCCCTGGGCTAGGGACATTACTGTTAGGGCCCAACAGTAGGTGATTCGGTGTGAGGGCTTCCGGCTCCTCTGGAGTCACGCCCACGTGTGTTAGGGGGCGTGAATTGACGGTAGCTTCGACCTCGGCCATCAAGGTGACTAAGGTTTCTTCACTAGGGTATTTTTCGTGGAGGGTGACGCTCAGAGCATCTTTGACGGAGCGCACCAAGCGCTCCCAGGCACCGCCCATGAATGGCGCTGCTGGCGGGATATAGCGCCAGGCGATTCGGCGGTTGACGGCATCTTCCTCTAGGGCCTCTAGTAAGGCCGCCTTAAGCTCCCGGTCCGCCGCTTTGAAGCACGTGGCGTTGTCGCTGTAGATCTCACGCGGACATCCTCGCCGCGCGATGAACCGGCGTAGCGCAGAGATGGCAGAGTCCGCACTGAGCGACCCGACGACTTCCAGATGCACCGCTCTGCTGGTTAGACAAGTAAACAGAGCCACATACCTCTTTTCGTGATGTCGGTTAACCGTCACTTGTAAGGGACCAAAGTAATCGAGCCCGACATATGTGAAGGCGCGCATGTGATGTGCGAGCCGCGCCGCCGGTAGGTCTCCTGTAGCCGGGCTGCCTGGCTTCGCTTTCCTCAGGCGGCAGTACAGGCAAGACTTGATGGCGTTCTTCACCGCGGGTCGAATCTTCACTATCCAGAAGCGCTGTCTCAATTCGTTTACTACGGTCTCGACGCCGCCGTGGTGAAGTCGCTCATGTACGTGTTGGATGTACATTTTGGTGTAGGCGTGGCTTCCATCTATTATGGCCGGGCTTGCAGCTTCCTTGTCCAGCTCGGGCGTCCTACTGACGCGCCCGCGCAAGCGAAGCGTACCGTCGGGGTCGACGGCGACGCTCAGCGCGGCGAGTCGGCCTCCCGTCGATGGTGATTTCTCTTGCCGAATTCGTTCGATCTCCTCCGCGAAGCTCTCCCTCTGGCTGCTCAGCACCCACAGCTGCTCAGCCCTGATGAGGAAATGAGCTTCTAGACCGATGAATTTTCTTCGCGAATTGGCAGTCGTTCCGTTGATGGTGAGTGGGGCCTTGTGCTGTCTGCGCTTCGCTCGCCAATCGCCATCCTTCTCGATGTTTTTCAATGTGCGTTTTCTCAGCGCGGCTACTTTCTCCGTCCGTTTCTCGCGGCATAGCGAGATGAATTGTAGCACGCGCGCCGTCGTTCTGATGAGTCTCAGCCATCTTGAGAATCTGTCAACATTAGGCAAATGATCACTCGTTTTACTGACCTTGGCTGTCATGGCTAGGCATCTTTCCTCGCCCGTAGTCACCGGCGTCGTCGGCGCTTCCGTCGGCCACGTCTCTTCGTGTTGTCGCAAGAAAGCGGGTCCCACGAACCATCTGTGGCGTGCGTCGAACTCGTCGGGGGCATCTCGGGTGGCGTCATCTGCCACGTTGTCCTTGGTAGGCACCCATCTCCATTCGCTCTTTTTGGTCGTCTCCTCGATCTCTGCCAGTCTGTGCGCGACGAAGGTCTTGAAAGCGCGCGGCTCGGCTCTTATCCATGAAAGAGCTGTGCGTGAGTCGCTCCAATAAACTTTCTTCATTACCTCGAAGTCGTGCTCTCGTATGACTGTGTCGGCTAGGCGCGTTCCCAATAGCGCCGCTTGCAGTTCGAGTCGTGGGATAGATACCGGTTTCAGTGGTGTCACTCTGCTCTTCGCGGCTGCCAGTGCCAAGTGTATGCTGCCGTCGGCCCGCTCCATGCGCCAATAGACGGCGGCGGCGTAGGCTCCCTCGCTGGCGTCTACGAAAGTGTGTAGCTGTCGCGTAGCGGCCGGCTCGTAGTCGTAGCACCTCGGTATTCGTAGCGTAGCCAGGTTCTTCACGGTCTCTATCCAACTATGCCATCTCACCTGTAGCTCGTCCGGCAACTGATCGTCCCAGCCTATGCCGTAGCGCCATGTATCCTGCATCAGTCGCTTCGCCGGGGTGGTGATGGGCGATATGAGTCCGAGCGGGTCGAACAGCGACATGATGATGCTGAGCGCCTCTCGCTTGGTCGGCGCCTTTCCTTCGAACAAAGCAGGTGGAGTTTTTATTGTGTTTACCTTGAAACCGATGTAGTCTTCGTGCACGTTCCATAGGAGACCGAGCGCCTTCTCCATATCGCTCCCGCCGATGGAGACTGTCGGGTCATCCGACTGAGCAGTGAGCGCGCTGATCGTCCTTACATCGTTCGAGGCCCAGCCTCGCAACTCGAAGCAGGCTTGACGATGCACGAAGTCCACTTCCCTGTTGACATTTTGGGCTTCATCTACGGACAGAAAGCTACATAAGTAATCATCCATGTAATGATTTCTCTCGATGGCTGATACTGCGGCAGGGTATTTCTCGGCGAAGTCACGAGCGTTCCGGTTCTTGATGAAGAGAGCCGTGCACGGAGATGATGATGCCCCAAATATGACGGATGTCATCCGGTACTCTTGGGGTGTTCCTTCCCTCTCATCTCCTCGCCAGAGGAATCTTAGAGCGTCTCGGTCGCTCTTCTGTATTCGCACTTGCATAAACATTTCCTTTATGTCAGCTGACACTGCGTATGGGTATTGCCGGAACCGCATGACCACTCCTGGCAAAGATTGGAGCAGATCTGGTCCGGTCAGTAGCATGTCATTCAGGCTCTTACCAGCTGACTTGGCTGCGGCATCGTGAACCATCCTTATCTTCGGTTTGGCGGGGTTCACCACAGCAAAATGGGGCAGGTACCATGTTCTTCCTTCAGTGGGTGGTTCCTGCGCTCGCTCGGCATAGCCGGACACAAGTAGGTTCTCAACTCGTTCATTATACTTAGCTTTCAGGCTGCCGTCTCGATCTAGTTTTCTTTCCAGATTAGTCAGCCGTTTCAGCGCATCCTTGTAGTTGTTGTGTAGAACCGTTGTATCATCGCGCCATAAAAGTCCGGTCTCGAATCGCCCGTCAGGCAACCGCTTGCTCTTCTCCTCTAGAAGGCGGGCGGCCCTTTGTTCGGGGTCACTTACCGGTTTCTTTTCTTCAATACCGAGTGATTCCAATTTGAAGAAGTTCTTCATCGCTTCTTCCATCTCATCAGGCTGCCGCGCCGAAGACACGTATCCGCAAAAGTCCGGTTCGGACCCGCCTTCGGTGTAACTGCAGCCGTGTAACACCCAACCTAAATGAGTGAGTGAGGCGACAGGTTGGTGTTCCCGTCCCTCTCTTACCTCGCGATTCACTATGAGGTTCCAGTTGTTTTGTCCTATGACGACCTTTGGGCGGGCGAAGTCGTACGTGATGTCGTCGATGATCGGAGTCAGGTGATCGCAGTCGGTCAGCTGCTCAGCGGGGATAGCCTGCGTGATAAAATCGAGCTTTTTAATTGTCTGAGCGTCGCGAAGCACATGTTCCTGCTTCTCATTTCTTCCTCGTATCCTCAAGCTGATGGTCTTGCTGTTCTCGTGCTTTGCTTCTCCACCGTTCGCATCTTTGATCCACAGCGTGTCCGATGGCCCGTCTATGCCTAGTAACTCGGCGATCGATTCTTCCACAAAGGTGCACGTGCTTCCGTCGTCTAAGAGTGCAAAGGTACTTACCTTCGCATTTGGACTTATGAGCTCGATCGGTGCAATCTTTAGGTATGCGTGTCGCTGGTCGCCGCGTCGCGGCGGACCCTCGGGCTCGGCGGCGCACGCGGAGACGGCTTCCTTGGCACGTATAACGGGTTCCGGGCTTTTCACTGTCTCACTGTGTAACAAAACATTATGACTCCTACCGCATCCGCTTTTACTGCATCCTTTCGCCTTGCATCGGAAGCGCCTATGTGTTTGTTCTAGGCACTGGAAGCATATGCGGTATTTCCTGGCCATCATCCACCGCGTCGGTACGTCGGCCTTCACGAATTCCGGACACTTCACTAACGTGTGGGCGTTTTTGCACTGCGGGCACTCTGGATCATCGGGCTTCGCACTGACTGCTGCGAAAGCCTTCTCGACCCCCTTCTTGGGTTTGGGTTTCGTGCCTCCCTCTTCACCGACGACCTCGGGAAGCGCGTAGGCACCGCACTTATCGGCTTCAAGATTTAGAAATTGCGCCATCATTTTCAGCTCCGGAATTCCGTCTTTCACTTTCACTCCCGCGTGGTAGTCGTAATATTTGCTCTTCAGGATAGGCGTCAACTTTTCTAGGATACACCTCACCATCTCTGGACTGTGAAGATACGCCTCTCTGCCCAAAGCTTCAACGGTGGCCACCGCGTTGGCCACTCGCCCCGCGAACACACACAATTCCCGCGCACTATCACTAACCTTTGGCACTTGTCGAAGCTTGTCCATTTCGGCCAGCACTAGGGCCTCCGGCCGTCCGAACCTCCTCTCGAGGGCCTCTAGGATGGCCCCGGGTTCCTGCTGGGTCACCAACAAGCTGCTGACGGCTTCGAGCGCGGGGCCTTTCAACGCCCTACGCATGCGCGCAATGTTCTCCACTTTTTCGTACGACGATTCACTAGACACATAAGCTGCCCGAAAGGCTAGCCAACCACTAATATGTCCACTGTAGCTGGGTAGTTCTTGAAAAAACTTAGGGGGATCCCTCTTCGTCACTAATTGTGACAACGCTGCGGTAAGGTCCCGTAGATCCACTACCGCTCCTTGCACGGTGGGCACCACATCCGCCCGACCTGGCCGCTCCGCGACCTTGTCCTTCCGCGCCTCCTCTTGCGTATTCTCTGGGATCTTTGCTTCAGGCTGCTCGCCTTCCGGCCGCTGCAGCCACCGAGTTATTCGGACGGAAGCCAATTCGTCTTGCTCTTCGTCCTCTTCCTCCTCAGCAGACGACTCTTCGGTGTATTTCAGAGCCGCCTCTGCGAGTCTGGTTCGTGCTCTCGCTGCTTCCGCTTGCGCCTGCGCCTCAGCAGCGCGCATCTCAGCGAGTTTCAGCTCTGCCGTCCGCTTCTTCCGCGACGCCTCGGACCTCCGGGAACGCGCCTGCGACGGTCGTGGCATCGCCACTTCCGCCGCAGTCCCTGTGGTATTAGTTGCGGAAGTAGTCGCAGTCACGGTCTCCTGGCTCCCCGTGCCTTCCGTGGTGCACGGGGTGGTGGTAGCGCTGGTGGTGGTAGTAGCTCTGGACGCGTCCTCGCGTCCCTGTTTGCTCCGTGTGATCGGCATTTCTTGATGTTATATTCGGCTTGCGAAGGACCAATGTTTGGGATGATGTTTGCCTGCCTATATTAAGTGGACTGTATGCTGGGATGATGGTAAAATAAAAATGCAGGATCTCAGGTAAGGTAAGGCGCAACAATACCGGGTTGAACTAATGGCGAGGAGAGAGTGCTATCTAGCTGACAAATGAACTGAAACTGACGAACAAACTACATTTTTCTCTATAATCCTTATAGCACTCTCGACCTCGCCCGTAGTATACTAGCCGGCAAGCGCGTTTTCATTTAATCAATATAAATTCTTGTTAACAATTTTTATAACAGTAAACACTAAACTACTATACACAACAGTGGGCATATTCGCTTAACTAATTAGACTATTATTAGAATCCTTATGCTACACTATTTCACTAAACTATTGAGAGTCCGTCGTGCACATTCACATCACTTTCACTATTAGAGTCCGTCGTGCACAGCTTGAATATTGTAAATTTTATTTTGCAAGGGTCACCCTCTCTGTTATCTATCCGGTCGCCCTAAGGAAGCCATTTGTGAACCCTTCACATGTTTTATGAAATAATCTTGCCCTTTTGAGTATTCCGAACTACCGGAGTGCAAAAAAAAACATTTTCGCTTTTATTACAATGGAATTATAGAGCGGAAATGAACATCGTATATTAAAAATGCTTATTTTGTTGTTCCGGACCCTCTCCGCTCTCAAAAATAAAACAAAGACTTCAGTTACAAATTGTTCTAATTATGCCGAATGATAGACTAAACCTCCGAGCGGAACTCGTTGAGTAAATAGCTTATCAGTTTTGCCATTTTCGGGCAGGTCGTTCAGTAAGCATCATAAGTAGGAAAGTGCCCATCCTCCTCCATCATTAGGGAGCTGGATTTATTAATTCGCCTTTTTGGTGTTCACATTTTAGGTAGCGCGCTCAAAATCATTTTATTTTAGCAATCTGTTCTGACACCGCCCAGAAAAGAAATATAACTAGGATTATGATCAGTAGATATTACTTTTACGGGTCCTGAATATTCGGATGATAGGTACTCAAAGCTTCAGATTATATTCTTGAATTTTGTAGACATACGAGCAAATGGAATAAACGAAATAAAGATTATAATTTTAGGGATGTTGCCAGCATGACGTATCTTTCTATTAGGCTTTATTCTTGGGTTTCTTTTTAGTTATTCCTCACAGGCCCACTCACATTCGACATGACTACTGCTTGTAGTTTCTAAATCTTTAATCCGGAATAAGAAAAAAACACATTTAGTAGAAATAGGAAGGGTAATGTACCAGTACATAAACTAGAACGACGTCAGGTAATCACTATCACTACTCACTACATAGTATAAAGCAAAGTCGCTTTCCGCTTCCCGCGTATGTATGTATGTTTGCTTATATCTTTAAAACTACACAACGGATTTTGATGCGGTTTTTTTTTAATAGATAGAGTGATTCAGGAGGAAGGTTTATATGTATAATAACATGCTACCCGTGCGAAGCCGGGGCGGGTCGCTAGTATTAAATAAATCCATTATACGAATGGCATGTTGTATGTTGGTACGAGTAGGTATCACCCAAAATCTGGCCTCCCGATCCTTCTGTACTCTTGTCTCGTCAGCCGAATAGTTTCGACAAACATTCGGATGTGCCGTAAAGTCAAAATTACTAACAAGCCCTTAGCAAGTATTTTGATGTACCTACTCTCTCTAACTTAAGGCGCTCCCTAAGTCCTCCCTAACTCCCTAAGTCGACGATTGTTTTTGTTCGAAACGAAAAAATAAATACTTGTGAACAAGCCACATCTTCTATTTTATAATGTATAGTATATGTGAATAAAGATGTACCCATCTTTAATCACTTCGATAAATAATCCTACCGACCGCTGCAATGACGACAAACACACGTCGGAGCATGGTCCGCCTTAGCTTTTCGAATAAATTAATTATATAAATTATGTATAATTACTTATCAAAAATCTATTCTAATAGAAATCTAGATCTACATATTACCTATCTTTAACAATAAATCACAAGTTGATTTTAATAGTAGGTATATAAAATATTTCGATCATAAATTCTAAAACGTATCATTTTGAAATAATATCTTTATCGTGAAAAGTTTCTGCTATTATGTTTTCAGCTTAATAGAAATCTAGGTAGGAACCTGAAGTAATATACTTTTAAAAATAGGAGATGTGGCTTGTTCAGAAGTATTTCTTTTTTCGTTTCGAAAAAGAGCAATCAGCGACTGGGAGCCTTTTAACTAGATTATTATAAATTATATTTTAAGTTCCTCATCGGAAAATGGAAAAGCGAGGTCATATAACACAAGTATTTATTACTTAAAAACCTCAACCTAGTATTAGATTTATGTAATTTTGGGTAGAATTTTGGTGGTAGAAATAAATAATTTTGAATTTTTGAATTTGAATACATATTTCGAATATCGAATATTCTCAACACGCAACTTACACGAACACTACATTTTTGATATCCTGATATAGCCTAATATGGTTATATTATATTAGTCGATATTTATATTACCAAGGACAATCATCTGCCATAGCCTTTTTTTTCGGTCAGTACCAAAAATACAATTCGGTACAACGAACAATATATTTATTAACATCGTTTTGAGCAAGGTATTATATTATTGTTATATTATACGTATTGATAACGACGAACATAAGTGTTAATATACTTCTCACATAAAGTTTATTCGGAGTTTTCAATTTACTTGGGAGACTTTTTAAGGCAACAAAAGTTAAAGGAAACGGCTCTTGCAAAGTGAAAAGATGGGATATTCAATTGTCCTTTACTATAGAGAGAGCGCGCTATCATCCTGTTACCTTGAAACGCATCCTGTGACATGAAAACATCACTCGCACAAAGGTTGTGGGAATATATGTAAAGAAAAAAATATAAGGATTTTACATTAATATTTATAGGGAGAATCTACACGTTTCGTTACAAATTAAATATGAATTGAATTCCCAAGTACGGTAGATATCCTCTTAGATCTCTAGGTGCTCATTTATTATGTCTAAAAGGGGGTATTCACGCCCAAACATTATATATTAATTATGGCACATGCATTTCAATACTTAACAGGTCGTAAGCACATCGCCTCAAAAGTACGAGTAGGTAGGTATTTAAATGATGGGATCGGAATACCTACAAGGTCAATTTCAATTTAACTAGGTACACTAAAGATTGCCTGAAATATCCATGGCGAAAAAACAATAGAATCCTGAAAAACACAGACTGTTTCATACTGACCAGCCATGGCCGTTTTTTTTTCCAAAATTCATGTTGCACTGTTACAAAAACCGTACAAATCTATGAATAAAAAAACCGGCCAAGTGCGAGTCGGACTCGCGCACGAAGGGTTCCGTACCATTATCTATAAAAACGGCAAAAAAATCACGTTTGTTGTATGGGAGCCCTCCTTAAATATTGATTTTATTCTGTTTTTAGTATTTGTTGTTATAGCGGCAACAGAAATACATAATCTGTGAAAATTTCAACTGTCTAGCTATCACGGTTCATGAGATACAGCCCTGTGACAGACAGACGGACAGACAGACGGACAGCGAAGTCTTAGTAATAGGGTCCCGTTTTTACCCTTTGGGTACGGAACCCTAAAAACCGATTGAAATACACAAAATCCAACCGTATCCAACGTATATGCTAATATGCAAGCTGCGGCTATCACGAACCGCTATTATTCATTCAAAAATACATTGCAAACGAATGGTTGGTTGGCATTCACTTCCAAAAGATGCTTGTGAATTTGGAATGTGCAGATAGAGGGTTTTAAATTTATCTCTTTTTAAATCTGGACCTTGTCCCCTCCTTCCTAATCTTTTTTATTTCCACTTATACGTTCCTTCTTTCGGGAAAGGAGGTTTCTAACATTTTCGGGAGAGTACGAAGTAGGTATACTTAGCTACTTTATGTGTTAAAACTTATGTGCAAGTAAATTATAGCAAACCAGTATTTTCGCGGGTGTACTATGGAGATTATAGGAAAAAAATTGATACGATTAGATTACACTAGCCGACCCGTGACAGTCGTTGTCCTGTCAAATTTCAATAATCGAATAGAAAAGACTGAATGTTTTTAGTCTGTGATGTCAGATTTGTTGCTCACCAGCGCCATCTACACAGAAATCATCCCTTTTGCGTTTTTTATCGCTTTTGGGGTGTTTTCAATATTTAAAAGTAGTCTATTATTTATTCGGGCATAATATCTACTTCTACAGCAAATTTCAACCTAATCCATTTTGTCGTTTAAGTCGGATTGAGGAACAAACATACATACAAACTCACAAGCTTTCACATTTATAATATTATTATCATATTAAGATTATTGCAATTTTCGTGGGGATCTCTAACGCTTTTTGTAAATAGAATAAAGCCTAAGTTACTCGCTAGCAATGTAGCTTTTGATCGCAAATATTTCTTGAAATGTATGTATGTTTGTTAAGGTGGAATCTTGCAACTCAATTTTGAAGCAGTTATCCCCAACCGATTGAGCTGATATTTAAGCTCGAATCTGCACATATCTATACATATCTATCTATACATATAATAAAACTGTAGAAGATTTCAATTCTGTACATTGAATAAAATCTATAAAAAATACTCCTAGGGGCCTTTATAAAAGTAACACAAACAAAAAAAAACATTTTGAATTTTTTCTCTGTCTGTCTGTCTGTCTGTCTGTTATCCGGCTTTCACGCAAAAACTACTGGACGGATTTTGATGAATCTTTTTTTGTTTTGTAGTTATTAGTCCTCGGCAACATATAGGCTATAATTTTTTGAAGATTGGAATACCAGATGTGAAACTATCTGTCCCCCAGCGAAGCGGGCACGGGTCAGCTAGTTTTAAATATTTCGATTGAGTAAAAACTTTGCATACTTACTTGTCAAGTTCCGATGACAATATTATAATTTATGATGTGACAGATGATAGCGCGCTGGTGCTCAATGGTTTAAATGATTTTACAAAAGCTTGTCATTGAAAAGTATTTTTCAACAGAAAACTTATTTAGTTTATCTATAACTAGCGACCCGCCCCGGCTTCGCACGGGTCCAAAGCTGATACCAAAATATATTACAGAATGTCTTTGTATACTCGTTAACAGCATTTAAAATTAAAAAAAAAATCGCGGTAAAAAGTAAAGGATAGAAATTGATTATTGTGGGTTATCCCTAAGAGATAAACATATACCATCGCGGATCTATCTCGTAGAGTTAAAGCCAGCGTTTACAATGTAAGCGCAAAAAAATGTGTTTATTTACGACTTCATATTAGAAATCTTAAAATTATCAGTGGATCTCTAATATATTAAGCATGTTATTATACATATAAACCTTCTTCCTGAATCACTCTATCTATTAAAAAAAACCGCATCAAAATCCGTTGTGTAGTTTTAAAGATATAAGTATACATACATACAGACGCGGGAAGCGGGAAGCTACTTTGCTTTATACTATGTAGTGACATGCAAAATACAAATTTTCACCTCCTTATAATAGTGGTAACTTTTTAGTGACTGAACAATAGTATATTAATCTGGAATCTTTCTATTCATCCGTTTAGCTCCTTAAACCGCTTGGTTGCGTTATTCGGGAGACATAATGGCATTGATGGATACTTGTCGCCTTTTACAAAAGAGGGCATACTTTGGCACGTCCTAGCTGAACCAGCAACTATGAACGGACGTTACTGAAACGTAAGCTTTTTGAGACAAAAAAACGTGAAGGGAACGAGATTTTTTTATAGGTTTTCATAGTTTGAAGCATAAACAAATATTCATCATAATAACACCTACGTATCAACCTTGCAATCAAAGCTACTACAGCTCCAGAAGCTAAAGATATTTTTCCTACCTAGGAGTATAGCTAGGATGAGATCGCTGGTTTTTAAATAAAACGTTTTATATTGAAAAAATTATTAAAACAACGATTTTTAAACAACATAGAATAGAGTATTTATCTATCTCTTAGGTTAAGCAAAGGATCTGGCGATATTTATTTATTATTCATATTTAAATAGACAAAACGGGAAATATTCAGTTGTAGTCTATGCAATCTAGAGGTATAACGCATCACAACTCTCACTAATCAAAACGAACCATAGACAAAGAATTGTATTTTAAACAAGTTTGTTTGCTATGATTAGTTATTGACTGCCAAAATTGAAAATGGCCAAAACCGGGGTAGGCACCACAAACGGGTCCCTAACCTACCTAAGGTAACTTGTAGGTTGAAAAAGTCAGTTGTGACTGAAGACAGCTTTACTGGCTTAGTTTTTTTGGTAGTTAGTAGTCCCGTTAACATTTTAGTGCTGTCTGTCAGCGCTTGACTAGCACGAAAAGTTTTAACTTGAGATCACAATAATTTTCGCGTTAGTCACTGTTTTTAACCGCCCGCGTAAAACAGAGAAGCAGATCCAATTTTGTACCAACTACCGTGTATGTAATCCGCTGACACCCAACCTAAAGCCAGTTACTCACTAGAGAGCAGTAACTGTAACCGAAAACCATAGCGTGTATGTGGTGTGCGAGCCCGTCGCTATCGACTCGCGGACAGCCGACATGGAGGCGGTCGCTAAGACGTACACAGCGAAGACATTGTCAAGCGTTCACTAGAACCCGTAACTCTGTTTGGTTACAGTTTTCTACAGTTCGCTAGTGAGTATCCAGCTTAACACACCAACCAGCTACCCGCGTGGAGCGGCGTTCAATATGTGAATGTGTCCAATTTGTTATAACATCTGTCATCCTAATAATATTATAAATGCGAAAGTTTGTGAGTTTGTATGTATGTTTGTTCCTTAATCAGACCTAAACGACAAAACGGTTTAAGTTGAAATTTGCTGTAGATGTAGATATAATGCCCGAACAAATAATAGACTACTTTAAAATATGAAAAACACCCCAAAAACTACAAAAAAACGCAAAAGGGATGATTTCTGTATAGATGGTGCTGGTGTGCAACAAATCTGACATCACAGACTAAAAAAATTCAGTCTTTCCTATTTATTGAAATTTGACAGGACAACGTCTGTCACGGGTCGGCTAGTAGTACATATTATTCATACCTACTCGTAGAACGCTCGGAAACATTCGTAGCACACAAGCACAAAGAGTTAGGCAGTTGGACTGAACGTAATCGTGAGATTAATCTACGGGTATGCATGCGGGCTAGGCCGTTTCATGTTTTCAGCCGATCCTGTAGATTTTGCCGCAATGCCCCTTAGCCGACCTTTTTAGGGTAACATAATTTGTAGTCAATTAAGAAGATTTGCCATGGTGAAAATCTTGGTGTTAGATCTAATTTATGCTTTCCAATTCCAATTCCTTCACAAAAATGCTGCAAGTATTTATAGGAACTCGTATTGTCGTGTTAAGCTTCCTAATGATAATTATAAATGAGAAAGTTTGTGAGTTTATTTGTATGTCTGTGCCTCAATCAGGCCTAAACGACCAAACGGATTAAGTTGAAATTTTTTGTAGATGTAGATAATACTGCCCGTATAAATAATAGACTACTTTAAAATATGAAAAACATCCCTAAAACGAAAAAAAAAACGCAAAAAGGATGATTTCTGTATAGATGGCGCTAGTAGTATATGTGAAGACTCGTATTTAATTTACCTTTCTTACAAACCTTAGTGGTTTTTTATGTGCCATATTATTTCATTTTAAGAGGAAAGTTTTGATTGTTTGTTTGTTTGTTTGTATTGAATAGGTTCCGAAAGTATTAGACCGATTTGAATAATTCTTTTACCATTAGAATTAATATTCTACATTATCTCTGATGAACATAGGCTATAGAATATTTTCTAAAACTTCGATAATGTAATGTAATGACGTGTGAAAAAAAATCCTTATATTGCGTTTGCAGCAGAAATTATTGACAATAGAGCAAAGTGATGTACTACAGTTTTATAGAGGACATCAATATCTACAAAAAAGTCTGGAATACTATATGTCTAACTATTAGGGATCCGTATGAAAACTTCGATAATGTAACCTAAGGTATAAAAAAATTACCTATAAAATAATTTTTACACCCGTGCGACGCCGAGGCGGACGGCTAGTTTTATGATAAATAAATAAAAAAACCGGCCAAGTGCGAGTCGGACTCGCGCACGAAGGGTTCCGTACTATTATCCAAACGGCAAAAAAATCACGTTTGTTGTATGGGAGTCTCACTTAAATATTTATTTTATGCTTATTTTAGAGAAATACATCATCTGTGAAAATTTCAACTGTCTAGCTATCACGGTTCACGAGATACAGCCTGGTAACAGACAGACGGACAGCGGTGTCTTAGTAGTCCCGTTTTTTACCCTTTAGATACGGAACCCTAGAAACATAAAAAATAATTCATAATATCTCGTAACCTACCTATTTACCTAACTACGTAGTTAGCATTCCACACGTGACAGGTTGCAATCCCGTCGCCGCTTTCAAGAATACTAACAGGTTTCCTCACGATGTTTTCCTTCACTGTTATAAACACGTGTAACGCGCATATACTTAGGTACATTTTTCGAACAGAAATATCCATTGATGCACGGCCAGGATTCGAACTCGAAATTAATTGGAAATTAATAATATCTACCTAGGTACCTATTTACCTAACTACATAAATTCAATAATTCAATTTCAAACTTTTTATTCGATCATGTGAAGTACCACCTATTTACCGACTTACTTTACCGATAGTGGTAAAATAGCGCCACCTGCCAGCGGAATCGCAAACCTCTTTCATCTTACCTCTCAAACCCCGAGCGGTCGCATGAGACCGCGAAAAGTACCTATAATACGTAGTAACATCAAATGAAACTAGATGGCGCTGGAATGCAAAAATCAAGTTTGTTGTATGGGAGCCCCCCTTAAATATTTATTTTATTCTGTTTTTAGTATTTGTTGTTCGAGCAGCAATAGAAATACATAATCTGTGAAAATTTCAACTGTCTAGCTATCATGGTTCATGAGATACAGCCCTGTGACAGACAGACAGACGGACAGCGAAGTCTTAGTAATAGGGTTCCGATTTTACCCTTTGGGTACGGAACCCTAAAAAGTAGTAATATGCGCATTTGTTAACTTTTTCCGGCTGAATATATCTACCTACGTAACTTTTCTCTTACAAAGTCTTTTATAAGTGTAGCCTTGAGAGCGGTCCCAAGAATATCAAGACTATAACGCCCAAAACGTGCGCTTTTCTTTTCATTTCACAGTCTTTATTTTACGACGGCCACAAGTGGTAATGCGATTTACGACCTATGTTAACGTGATTTGTGATTTTTTTGGTTTTTTGTATGGGCTGAGTCTACCCGGATAAGACGAAAAAAGTGATAAAACCGCATTATCTTGAAAACCATCAAAATTATTATTATTACTTAGCTAGTATAATTATCTAACGAATTATACAAAAATTAACTGTTTTGTTTAGCTAATTTTTTTGAAGAGCCAACTTTGGAAAATAAATTTATCGAGAAAAGTTTTACCAATCGTGTTTCTGTTTATAATTTATCTAGATTATATCCTTTAGTTACTTTAATCATCAAAAACAAAACTGTATGTTTTGCGGTTATTGAGAAAAAACTATTCTGCATTCATCAAAAACATTTATTACTCTTAGTAGTAAAGATAGTAAGTGAAGTTAAGGATTTTGCAAATTTTATTTTATACATGTGAAAAAAATTGCGAGTTCGTTCACGTAAAGTTATTTTTACTTCAACTCCCGCTGCACCCCCTTAAGGGTTCAATTTCGGGAATTCCTTTCTTAGTGCACCCTTACATACTAAATGAATACACCCTCCAATTCAATTTGTCAGTCAATAGCGTAAGAGTTTTATATATTTAAATTATACTTTATATTAAGTCCTACATTTTTAGTTAACTGATAACTCTCCGAAAGAAGCTGCAGTGTTATAATATGGCAAAAATATATCTTTTGGCGAGAATGGTACTAAGTAGATACTTAGTAACATTTTCACCTACTAGAGTAGGTAGTTTGCACCAAACTGAGAGCTAGCTGTGAAACTGAAACTCATAAACAAACTAACTAATTTTATTGGTACAAGGATCGTAAACGTGTAGTACGTTAACGATACATCTAAAGAACTTCTTCTCAGATCCTTGAAGAGTCTTATACTCCATATTAGACTCCTTTTTACATCGCCATCTAGCTTCAAACTAAGCAAAGCTTGTATATTAGCTATGGAAATCAGATAACTGATAGAATATTTGTATGTTATTATTCTCACAAACTTATTATGCATATTACATCCAGACACAGAACAAACATCTATGTTCATCACACAAATATTTGTCTTCAGAGGAATGAACCTACAACTTACAGCGCAGAAGGCAGAGCTACTACCAACTGAGCTGTAAGGCCAGTCAAATCAGAGTCCATTCAGAATCAGAGGCACGTCCAAACATAAGGTACATTCATCTATCTCTATCATTCATAGCCCAATTGGGCTATGTAGTCGATGGGTACATTTGACGTTCAAACATTTTAGTAACAAGTTAGCGACACAGATAGCATAAAGGTTTAATTAACTGTACGAAAGGTATCGTCAAACAAACATACATGGTTTTGTATGTGTGTGTATACGAAAACTCTGATCCGCCCAAGTCAACATTGAGATTTCGGTTCACTCGGTCAATTAGTGACTTGATTGTGAGGATCAATGACCCTGTACAATAACCTCTCGTTTTCAATGTGACAACTTAATGACTTTGTATTTAGTGATGTTATTTATATATTTATTTAGTTTTTGCAAGCTTTATTAAAGACAATACATAAACTTAATAATACCATATCTAGGCTTTTGTAAAGGTTAGCGCACGCGCCGTAAATTACAACGAACACGTAAAAAAAACCGGCTAAGTGCGAGTCGGACTCGCGCACAAAGGGTTCCGTACCATTATCTATAAAAACGGTAAAAAAATCACGTTTCTTGTATTCCCATACAACAAACGTGATTTTTTGCCGTTTTTTTGCCCCCCTTAAATATTTATTTTATTCTGTTTTTAGTATTTGTTGTTATAGCAGCAACAGAAATACATAATGAGATAAAAAGCACCACGACTTTAATCTCCAAGTATGATAAGCATCCTCTAAGATCTCAAGGCGATGTTAAAGATGTTTAAAGGGGTAAGTAAAAGCCACGTCCAAACTTTTACATTTAGAAAATGCCCTCATTTTGTCATAGTCTTAGGAATACCAACTGAAACTAATATTTTTAGTGCTTATACCATGCAAAAGTAGATAAATCCCTTTTAAAAAGAGTAACCCCTATTCGCAACCAATAATCTAAATAAAAATATAGTATTTCGACTGTAATCCCCAAGTACGGTAAAAATCCTCTTAGATCTTCAGGCGCTTAGATCCTTTGAAGATGTCTAGTGGGGGTAGTCAGAGGCACGTCCAAACATTTTATTTAGCACACGCCCACTTTTAAGTGACACCCCTAAGTGACAAGACGCTAAACCTGTATGTTTCAGCGCTTAAACAATATAAAAGTGGATAAATTCCTCCCCTTTCGCAATCATCTTTCTAGTACCTATTTATAGCCAAAAAAGCCCGTTGAAGCCCAATATGAAGCAATTCGCCGAGCCTCTGAAAAAGTGCACCGATTTGGAAGCCGATCCGCACCGTGTTCTTTATTAAAGTGCAAGTGATAAAAAGTGGATCGTTATCGGCATTCGCGCGGTCGTGTTGACTGTGCCATGTGCTTGCAGGTGATATGCAGAGGCAAGGACAGAGCGGGTAGCGATTTTCAATAACTAATAAAAATAAACCAACTAGTATTCTTATAAGCAGCAATAGGCTTGCAACATGTCACGTTTAGAATGCTAACTACTGCAAAAAGTGGGCATGTGCCAAATATAATGTTTGAACGTGCCTCTGACTAACCCCACTAGACATCTTCAAAGGATATAAGCGTCTGGAGATCTGAGAGCATGTCTACCGTACTTGGGGATTATTAGTCGTGATCCTAATAATTATTTTTTATTAATAAAAAAGGGCGACGGATGCACGTCTAAACTGGGCCCTGTATGTCGACGATTGCTCTTTTTCGAAACGAAAAAAGCAATACTTCTGAACAAGCCACATCTCTATTTTTATAATGTATAGTATATGTGAATAAAGATGTACCCATCTTTAATCACTTCTTCAATCATTCTTTAATCCTTTACCGCATATAAATTTTACGAACAGAAAAACCAATTAATACACGCTGGGATTCCAACTCACGACCTTCACGAAGTACCTCACACTCGGCCAATACGGCTTAGGGATTACCGTCGTGATCCGTGTTTTTTTAAAATATAAGTATTACAAAAATAACATATCTTAGGTTCTTTGGTTTGGTGACCTAAATCTTCTTTCAGCTAAATCAGGTAGTAACAAAACAATAGGATTTCTCTTAGGTTCCGAACTTAGTGCCTAACAGATGGGTTATCAGATTTGATACTTTTATGTAAATGGCCTGAAAGTCACCAATAAAAAAATTGTAAGCCTATTAAAATATTGCCAGCTATTTTGTTTAAAATAATAGGAACAAAGACTTATATGGTATACTATTTAAAGAGACAGTTTTTGTCTCCTATTTACTTACTCCACATCCGCTTCCGCTTGTCGCTTTGCTTGTTAAATACATTCCTGACCACTTTTCGGGTCTGAGCCTTAATATCTTTTGAATGGATTTTTAACGAAAACAATTTTGACTGAGATTTAAAATTACGCGTAAAATAAAATTCTTTTTCGGGTTGTTCCTACTTATCTAGGGGTATTTTAATTGACTGTGCTAGGGTAGATGCTTACTTGGGTAACTTTTTGTGCCAGAATATTTATTTATTCACTGCGTACTGAGCTTGGTTGTTTTTTTAAAGATTCGAAGAATACGTAATGTAATATTTTTTAAATCCAAAGTTAAAATAAAATAGAATATTGAGCATTCTCCCTCACATTATTTTAGACATAACTGAACTTAAAATTTTGAACAAAATAAATACAAGGATTACCTAAACAAAAATACTAAGTCTTTAAATTCTCATGGAAAACCCTAGTGATTTTTTAGGAGAGTCTGCATACATTTCATTCTTTACAAAACGTTACTAAAAACTCTCTGAACAAAAATCCCACTTTCGAAGTCAGCTATTGCAAAAACAACATCATTTTGATGAGTTCAAGCACATTCTTTTTACGACTAAATTAAATACCAGGGTTCAAAAGCCAGGATAAATCTACAATTCCTGTAAATTAATAGGTGTAACGCAGTACTTTATACCAATGTCCAAAAAGCCAACAAAAACGGCATTCAGTAACAGATAAAAATAAATGAGCAGACGAATTAACCGCGAAGTAAAAATTGGTTGAAAATGATTCGGAAAGGGCGGCGTGAGGAATTTATTCGACCGCGGTGCCAGATAACAGTAAAACGGTGGTCATTTAGATAGTGTCGATATCTTTTACAAAGGACTGTTACAGACCATTGTATTTTGGGTAGATTTATGCTACAGTGTATTCATCGCTAACTAGGTAATTACCTACTAGGATAATGGCCACACCTAAAGGTCTTTCCATCATTATCATACACATCTTATCTTGTATTGAGTGCATATTTTTAGGTTGACTAAAAACAGAATAAAAAAAACATTTAAGTGGGGCTCCCATACAACAAACGTGATTTTTTTTGCCGTTTTTTATAGATAATGGTATGTGTGAATGAGTCCGACTCGCACTTGGCCGGTTTTATTTATATAGCCAAAATGCAATACGATGCGGCATTTTTTTAATTAATATTATACAGGTACTAGTATTTTAAGCCATTTTTACTCTCTCTCATATTTTGCTCAACACATATAACTTAATTTTGAATCGCAACTGCTTAAACAAGTTTCAAATCTTGGTACGTTTAGGAAGATATTAAAGTTGTCAAAAAAGCTTTTCTCAAAATTGATTCAATTATTTAATAGAGTGTCACACTCACACACCACGTAATACTAATTTGACAACAAATTTAACTTAATTATATTTGAAAACATATTTATATTTTTTTAATTTGTTCCGTCTAATTTAATAATAATTGGTACATTAATGATTTATAAAGTAACAAGAACACATAAAAAATGCAACCGTGAAAATATAAATATAAGAGGAGATTAAAAATACTCAACGAAGTAACTGAAACCTGACTGGCGCCATCTTTTTTTGAAACGTTCTTCATTTAAACGTGCTCCCCGTTCTTACGTGCAAAATTTTTCATAAAGACCGTACACCGTGACCCGAGTTCACCAAAACCCCTCACTGATATCGTGCGGTATTTAATTATGCAAATCCCGCCATATTCAGCCGAGCATTTGTAGGTATATCACATTAAAGTTTCCGTCACAAGTAAACATGTACACGATGGTGACATCAACCCTGAGATTTCCAGCCGCTAAATATGTATGAGGTCATAATACATACCAACAGTATAGGGAAAGCAAAGCTTCTCTGCCCGCCCGCCTAGACAAGTGAACATCTACAACGAGAAACGCCAAGATGTGGAGATAGAAAGCATTGTCAAACTCGCTCTGGGGCCTCGTTTGGGGTAGAACTAATATAGCTCCTAGCTCTGCCGTCTAGCAGCAATGTTGTGTTTCAATATAAGGGTAATTTGAAGTACATGAATAACACTTGGCATAGTACAAAAACTTGTTAGCTAACTTTTGCTTCACAAATTTAATAATTTTCGTACTTAATTTATATTTACCTACTTTACCTAATAATTTCGATTCGAAGCTAACATAATTATATTTATTTAGATATTTTTTCTATAAGTGATAGGTATGTACATTTCTTTGAAATAATGAAAATCTTTAACCATAGGTCATAACCCATATCTCTCTAATAGAAGGTTTTTGTATGGGTTGAGTCTACCCGGATAAGACGGAAAAAGTGATAAAACTGCATTATCTTGAAAACCATCAAACTTAAAAAGAAACTGTCAATAATTTACTTAGCTTGTATGATTATCTAACGAATAATATAAAAATAAACTGTTTAGCTATTCATAGTGTTGATTAAAAACGAAACTAGTGTTTTTGAAGAGCCAACTTTGGAAAATAAATCTATCGAGAAAAGTTACACCAACCGTGTTTCTGTCTATAATTTAACTAGATTATATCCTTAAGTTATCTTTGTCATATAAAACAAAACTGTATGTTTTGCGGTTATTGAGAAAAAACAATTCTGCAATCATCAAAAACATTTATTACTCTTCTTAAGTAGGTAGACGCAAGCCAGCGCATCGTAGGCCGTGCTTTTTATGAAAAATTGTGTCCATTGAAGAGCAGCGGCGATACAATGGCAAGCGATTGTCGTATGACTTTTCGTTATCAATTACCATTTCCCAAAGGGCCGGTTAGTGGTCGCAACTCTTACATAATAGGGTACTAGCTAAACTTAAGTGCTGCTCACACTAATAAAATAGACTGTGTAATGGGTCGTGACGTGTGAATTATACTTCGAAGATGCGGCTTTTCTATTGGAAGAGTTGCTACACTCCACTACAACTCTTTACGAAATTCTATGGATTAGAGGATTAAGAGATTAGATTAAAAAAAAACCGACCAAGTGCGATTAGGACTCGGGCAGGATCGGTTCCGTACCATTATATATAAAAAACGGCAAAAGATCACGTTTGTTGTTTATTGTATTTATTTTATTCTCTTTTTGGTACAGCGGCAACAGAAATACATCATCTATGTAAATTTCAACTGTCTAGCTATCACGGTTCATGAGATACAGCCTGGTGACTGGCAGACAGACGGACGGAGTCTTAGTAACAGGGTCCCGTTTTTACCCTTTGGGTGCGAACCCTAAAAACTCTATGAATGGTGACTGTCCAGTCAGAGTTGAACTCGAAGCAAGTTTTAGTAAACGTAAACGTAATTATTGATTAAATTAAGTTACGATACATTCGTTTCTATTGATGTAAGTTTCTAAGTACATAGAGTAAGTAAATTTTGCACAAAAGGATAATGATTAAAACTATCGTGGTTGTTATTTATTTTACCTACAAATACGGCTAATTACCACGTTTAAATACAACAAACGAAAACGAACGTCAGCAATACAACAAGAAACGAGGTAATTAGCCGTATTTGTATTTAAAAGGATAAGGATTTTCTTAAACAAAACACCTTATTTATTTTAATCAATTAATTATGAGACAATAAACATATATTTTTTTTAACATCAAGATCTTAGAAGTGATAATTAGATATGAACACGAACAGTAATTAATTTGGTTTAAAATAATCTAAAATGTTTAGTAGATTTATTATAATTAATATTATGTAGTATGTATTTGTAACAAAACATATTTATTTCGGCTTAAAAATGCTGCAAGTATTTATATAATTCTCTGTATAAAGCAATTATAGCTGAATTTATACAACTCGTCTGCCCAAAAACGTTTTATCCTGATGATGATTAAGAGCATTCAAAATGGTTTGATCATTAAACTCATTGAAACCGCACAATTCCACTAATTAAGCCATAATCACAATGCTGGTAGGTACCTACAGAAATAACTGGAACAGAAATTTTGCAAACGCTTTACCGTCCTCTTTTGCATTGTCTCTGGTACAGCACTCTGAGTATTATTTTTGTTCTTTAATGGTTTATTCTCTTTTGGGGATTTAAATTTTAATTCATTATTCACAAAAAGAAAAAATAATCTTGACTGTAATCCCCGAGTACGGTTAGACATCCTCACAAATCTCCAGGTACGTAAATACTTAAAGATTTGAATGGGGTTAGTCGAAGGCACGTCCGAACATTGCATTAATGATATCAAATGGCCACAGTTAGGAGCTGAGTATGATAATGATCATGATTACAATTAAAAAATAAAATAAATAGGATCACGACTTTATTCCCCAAGTACGGTAGACATCCTCTCTGATCTCCAGACGCTTAGATCCTTTGAAGATGTTTAGTGGGGGTTGTCAGAGGCACGTCCAAACATTTTATTTGGCACTTGCCCACATATTGCAGTAGTTAGCATTCCATACGTGACAGGTTGCAAGCCCATCGCCGCTTATAAGAATACTAACTGGTTTCCTCACAATGTTTTCCTTCACCGTTTTCATGTTTTTGATGCACATATAAATTTTTCGAATAGAAAAATCCATTGATGCACGCCGGGATTCGAACCCACGACCTTCTGATTGAAAGTCGAGATACCTGTCACTCGGCAAACACGGCTTTTTTGATTACAATTACACCTACTACTATGAACGTACTAGTATATAACCCAGCAGTGATAATTTTAAGGACTTTTTACATCTAGAGATGATTTATACTTGTTCCATTAGAGCTCGACCGGGATACGAACCAATGACCTTATCATTGTATTTTTCGTTGTTGTCACAAAAACCATAAAAAACCAAAAACGGCAGACCAAGTTCTAGGAAAGTAAATACACAATAAATGTACCAACAAATAATTTTGAGGGAAGCCTATTTACATTTTTGTAATAGTCATTTAATATAGGTGCGCCCCAGTTTGAGGAGTTGGAATTATTTTTGTACCACCACTCGCCATCTGAAGTAGCTTTACAACTGAAGTGAAATCATGAATAGTAATATTAAAATTAGCTAAAGATATAAAAATGTCGAATAAAAGTGACAATAATTGTTGGTGTTGTGTGATCAATCAAAGACACGGATGACCTACTTGTAGTCACATAACAATCATGATTACTTAATTAGGCCCTTACTTGATTCACTAACCCTCGTATTCAAAAACGACACTACGAGAACACGTACCCACAGTGGACGAAATCTTTTTTCATAAAAATCGCTTTATGTGTTATGCGACACTGCATAGTGTGACTAGAGGCACATTGTCGTGTGCCTCTAGCCAAAGTTGAGCTCTAACTTCTAAAGTGCCCGAGATTTTTATCTCCGAAAACTCTAAGTGGCAGGAAACGATTTTGAATCTACGCCCCGTCACGTCGCCGTCACGCCCGACATGCACTATTTCACCTATATCTCGTTATTTTTTGCAGATAACAAATAGCTGGACACTCACCCTCCACACTGAGTTCGTCAGTGTTTAGTAAAACTGACGATCTCAGCCCCAGTTACATTACTCACGTCCTATTGTCTGAATGTTTAGCTACATAAGTTGTACAGCTTTTTCTGACGATTTAACAATTTTGAAACTTGGAAGTTATTGTCATAAATAATTCAAGACATTCAATTGCCGATTCTCAGCGCTCGTGGCGTAAATATGTTGACAACTTTACTGGAAGAGAATAACATTCTTCAAATAAAAACTTGAGATGGGCGTACCCCACCTTTTGTGAAACTCGTTATTTCAATACGAAACGCGTATATGTAGTGTTATTTCTTTTGTATAGGAAGCTGCATGAAATGTATTATTTCCTTGTAAAAAGGTTAACCGAGAACATAGTAGTTATTTTATCTCACGAAAACGGGTTTGTCATAATTCTGTGTGTAGATTTGACATTGACATTTTTGTGTGTGCGTAAGTTTGGGAGCACTTAGGACCCTCGTATTCAAGAACGACACTATGAGAACATACGCGCCCACAGTGGACGAAATCTTTTTTCATAAAAATCACTTTATGTGTTGTGCGACACTGCATAGTGTGACTAGAGGCACATTGTCGTGTGCCTCTAGCCAAAGTTGAGCTCTAAAGGCACACGGTAGCGTGCGCCATAATGCCGCTCAACACATAAAATGATGTTTATGAAAAAAGATTTCGTCCACTGTGGGTGCGTGTTCTTATAGTGTCGTTCTTGAATACGAGGGAGTATCAGTATCACACAATTATATTGTTATGTCGTGACGCGCCATAAATATATCGTATCCATACATTCGACAGAACGCGTCTCAAAACGCTGCGCTCTATTAATATAATTCTAATCATACTAAATGTCACATCAATGTCAATCAGTCACGCACACAAAAGCACTTGTATATAATTATACACATCACAACTACAAGTACTGCTCTCATGCTTTCGTAAGATAGAACAACTATACCAACAAACAAAGCTGGCAAGAGCTACCTACAAGATATGGTAAGTAGGAAATCAGTTTAAATTTTCTCTTCATAAAAAAGCGTAAAGTTTTAGTCCCAAACGCAAAGCCTCAGCGCTTATCAAATAAGGCTGTGGCCCCATGTCTGTGGTGCGGCGCCATTCAACATGAAAAGTTGTGTCGTTGTGATATGAAAATACGCGTCGCCGCAACTTGAAAAGTCATGGCGGCCTGCCACGGAGAGATGCCATGCGAGGCGTAAATGTCGACATTTCATGTCGTAAATCATGACACGATGGCGCGCCATGAAAATGCTAGGTTTAACTATAAGGTAAGAAACAAAAGAATTTTATGTTGACATTTTCGCACGCTTATAAATAAAGTGAAGTAATCCAAAATTTCAACTTTTTGGTAATTCAAGTTTAAAGTTTTGCGAATTCGCCGTACACTATATTATAGGATAAATACAAAAATATACATTTGTTTGGGCAATTTTAATGTTATAAAGGTATAGTCAATGAAATTTCCGTTAATATCATTTCATAAAATAATTATTATTGTGAATAGATTTTTTAATACAAGACTTAAAAAAATATTAGTGACATATTTGTTCAATTGACTTGCTTTGAAGCGCCTGTTGAACGCAACTTATTATTTGCATCTAAATAATGCGTTTTATTAAAAAAACTCGAAAAATCAATTTTTTGAGTTACTCCGCTTTACATTAAGCGAGCGATTTTTTTATTCAAATCAATGAAAAACAACGAAAAACCGGCCAAGTGCGTGTCGGGCCACGTGAAATGTAGGGTTTCGTAGTTTACAAGAAACCCTTATAGTTTCACCATGTCCGTCTGTCCGCAGCTTAGCCCAGAGGCTATCAGTGCCAATAGTAGCCATATAGTTTAACTTTTCGAGGGGGGGGGGGGAGGACACTCGACTCCAACAAAAATTTGCATTTTAAAGCTTAATATTTAACAAACGGCTCCCTTGATCGAAAAGATGTTTTCACAAACTCACAATATTTTTTAAAGACCTATCAAACGACACCCATGGAGTACACGAGAAATAAAAAAAACATTTACCCACTTTACATGTACCCACCCTTACAAAATGATTTTTAAGATTTTATTCTATCACTTTGTCGGCGTGACTAATACGAGTATGTATATTCATGCGAAATTACAGCTTTTAAGCTGCGGACAGACGGTTGGATGGACGGACATGGCAAAACTATAAGGGTTTTTTGTAGACTACGAAACCCTAAAAAAATTTGCTGCGGTACGCCGTGCCAGTGATTTTCCGCGGCGCAGCATCGCGCTTTCTCATGGTCGCCGTGACTTGAAATGGTGCCTTTTACGCGATCAAAAGGTGACTTACGATTTGCATGGCAACTTTCCGTCGCACGCCGCCGTGTCTTTTCATGTCACGACGACACAACATTTCATGTTGAAAGACGCCGCACCACATACATGGGGACACGGCCTAAGTCGACTGACTGACAAAAGAAATACTAATTCGCTTGACGCTGAGTTGCTGATAAAATTAACAGAAAGGAAAGTCACTGGAAAATTATAAATTACGGACGTGTAAACATAACAAACTAAAGCTTATAAGCTGCGAAACTTCAAAGTTAAACAAAGAGGTTGTAGTAGTTTGCTGGGAACCAAATATGGGTCTATTCTAGAGTTTAGTATAAGTCTAGTAACTAGACCATTTAGTTACCGAAGTGCTGTGGCCTGACTCGAAAATGTGTGCGTGGTATGTTATAAATAGGTACATCTTTATCAGTTTAATTCGGCTTAATGGCTTGCAATAACCAACCTTGTAGGTATATCAACCATTTTCTGCAGTGTTTTGCAAATCGTCACTCAATATCAAAAAAATATTAAATGAAGTAAGATCACGACTGTAATCCGTAAGTACGGTAGACATACGCTCAGATCTTTGTAGCGCCAGGCGCTTAGATCTTTGAAGATGTAGTCGGAGTCACGTCCAAACATTATATTTGGAAAATGCCCACATTGTGCAGACAATAAGTCAATAATCATAAATATTAGATGTATAAAAACAGAAAAAAAATTATATAAAATGAACAATGGGCGGTTTTTTATCGCTCATTATAACCATAGAAGTATTTTATCAGTTATCTAGTTCTCATAGTACAAGCTTTGCTTAGTTTGGGGCTAGATGGCGCTGTGTGATAATGTCCACCAATATTTATTTATTTATTTAACCAAGATATTGGTAAGCTGATATAGAGAACTATACCAAATGTTATCCAATAAATCAACAACCCAAAAATGATATTGGTAAAGATGTATACAAATGCATTGACCTACTTGGGATATGCCAACTCAAGCCGAGTTTATAAATGAATAATCTTCAACATGCGATTTCTCGGATACGCAACCTTTGAAGCGTAGATAAATTTTCAATAGAAATTACGCAACGTTAGCGTTTTCATGCTGCCTAATGGATATTGCTTCCAAATATTCAGAGTCACTCAGAAAATTACCCAGCTAAATAGTGAGAAGGGCTTTTATTGTATCACAGTGGGATATAGATAGTCAGCTCACTCTAATACTAGATTTATATTTATATACTATACCTACTAGATCATATTCACAACAGAAACACCCGATATAAAACAGATTATGATATCAGGTGAAACAACCCACTCGCACACATACCCACACAAGCACACACACACAAATATGCATACACTCCACACCTATACACCTATACACCCATACACATACTCACCCATCCACACGCACACAAACATACACACAAACTAAAGTTCACATACACACGGAGAGACAAAAGACTCCAGTCATGATGATCGTTTTTGCTTAGATTTATATACCTAGTTATTACTTTATTCCTAGTTTTTAACATAAAGCAAGTTCTGCACAACCTATCCTAATTATTGAAACATTCATCAAATAATCCTTACGTGACAATAGAGACGCCGAGGCGAGTCTCTGTGACCCCGCTATACAGGCTCGAAAGAGACCTAGTGCGGGGAACAGAGCTAACCAAGGTACGCTAGTGTGATATTGTAAGTGAGACAATTAATAATGTTACAATTTCCTTTGTGCTTCACCTTTGTACCAGTGTTATTTTTTTCTGTCCTAATAAACTTTTACTTTACTTTACTTTAATTTACTTTATTTACACTCGCGTACGAGTCGCGAGACGAGGTGCGAGGCGAACCACGGGACGAGAGTGTGAATAGACGCTCGTGGCTCGCCTCGCGCCTCTCTCCTTTACTATCGATCACGCGAGGTGCGAGCCGAGACATGAGACGGAGCACGAGGCGAGGTACGAGGCGAGAGTGTAAATCTAGCATTATGGTGAGTTTCCACTGATGATAAGCTTACGAAGCGAACCGTGAATTGACCAATCACAAAGCTCGAAATAGTTGACCCAAAAATGTCAAGCGCTGTGATTGGGTAATTCACGGTTCGCTCTGCACAGCTCTGTATGAGTGGAAATGCACCCTAAAGGGCACGCGACGCATTTTAGCTGCGTGAGTTCATTTATACCAATGACGTCAATTCATGCGTAGCGTATTGCTGTGGAAACAATTACATACATTTTCTTGCAAAGCAAAGTTTAACGCACGTGCGTCCTCTTCGTGCGCCGCGTGGATTTGAAGCCACCACAACCTCAGTAGAAGAAACATTATTCGTTATTACGGAGTTGTCCAGCTGCAGTTGTATCCAGACTGCACTGTGCGACGCATTATGCACACCTCGTGGATTTTAATGTTGTTTTGAATCGTTTTTACTTTGATCATTTCATTCGGTTTGCATCTATAGTACGGTTCCCAAGGTTCTGGTGCCCTGAGTTAATTAGGAAACCGGTCCCAAAGGGTTAAACGTTGTGAATACTTCATTGCATTATTAATATGCGGAGGCTGTGTACCTAAGCTCACTCAAAATGAATCGCCACACTTATACTCAAAGAGGTTCATACTTACGTTTATTAAATTTCCGCCACCAGGATGCAAAAGGAGCAGGATTATCAAAGGAGATTCCGGGAGTTTTTATTGGCTGAGATTTTCGATCATAATATTAATGGAAAGCCGAAGCATGATATTCATCTGTCGCAAAAATAAATAAAAAAACTGGCCAAGGGCAAGTCGGACTCGCACACGAAGGGTTCCGTACCATCATATATAAAAAAATGGCAAAAAAACACGTTTGTAGTATGGGAGACCCCTTAAATATTTATTTTATTCTGTTTTTAGTATTTATTTGTTGTTATAGCAGCATCAGAAATACATAATCTGTGAAAATAGGGTCCCGTTTCTATCCTTTGGGTACGGAACCCTAAAAATAAATAGGATCCTGATTGTGATCTCCAGCAAGTACGTAAATCCAGACGCTCAGATTCTTGAACATCTCTAAAGATGGTAGTCAGAGGCACGTTCATACTTTTTTGACACATGCCTACATTTTCAAGTAGTTAGCATTTCATACGTGACAGGTTGCAAGGCCGTCGCCGCTTATTAGAATACTAACTAGTTTTCTCACTATGATTTTCATTACCGTTTTGAGCACGTGTTAATGCGCACAACCGGGATTCAAACCAACGACTAACGACGCTCCGCCAAAACAGCTTCGTCTATCGTCAACAGATAAAACCTCAAGGCCGCAATAAATTACAGCAATCCGTGCTCTCATTCATTTCATCGTTGAGGAGGTTTTGAATACCATTTTATTAGTAAAATTTATGACAGATGTCGATATGAAAATTTATTACAAACCTAAGCTTACTATCTATATACGATGTTAATTTGCTCCAAGGCACAAAAAATATCTAAATATAAATGATAAGATTTTTATTTCTCAACATAATATGTCCTAAATAGAAATAAACAGTGGTTTCTCTGAAATTTAACTAGCGAAAAGTTCCTAAATAAATAACAATTTTGGACAACTTTCTTGTTAAGGAACCAGCGTAATCCTGTATTTCTATTATTATAATTACTCGTGTTTTTCAATATTTTCCAAGGGTCATTCTCATAGTAGCAGGACGTACAGACGCATTATTTTCAAGAATTAACCTAAATTATAAAGGGTGTATGAGTAAAATTTATAAAAAACATATCAAATTTAATCTGTTACATTATAAATGCACATAATTTTATATTACTTTTCAATCACACAATAATAATCGTTCTATGGAAGCCTCAGGTCACGAGTATTGCCCCCGTTTTTAGGGTTTCGTACCCAAAGGATAAAAACGGGACCCTATTACTAAAACTTCGTAGTCCGTCTGCCCATCTGTCTGATACAAGGCTGTATCTCATGCACCCGTAATAGTTAAAATTTTCACAGATTATGTATTTCTGTTGCCGCTATAACAACAAATACTAAAAATAAATATTTAAGTGGATCTCCCATACAACAAACGTGATTTTTTGACGTTTTTAATAGTGGTACGGAACCCATCGTGCGCGAGTCCGACTCGCACTTGGCCGGTTTTTTTAAGTAGAGTAGAGTATTAAAGTTTTTTATATGAGCCTATACTTACTCAAACATATCCGTGTATACTACTAGCTGCTCGCCCTGGCTTCGCACGGATGGTACCTGGATAAAAAGTAGCCTTTGTGTTATTCTGATGTGTAAGCTATATAACGGTAAAGTTTCATTCTAATGCGTTCAGTAGTTTTTGCGTGAAAAAGTAACAAACAAACACACACACACTCACTCACAAACTTTCGCATTTATAATATTAGTAGGATATGTATCTCTTTAAAATATCCGATACGCCATCCTAAAATCACGTTGTTACTTTATTTTTAGGCTTCGTAGGTACCACCCGTACCGATGTAAATGAGCACATCTCTACAAGGACATGCATACTCAGCCTTCGTGTCCTCAGAAATACGAGGCGAGTTCTCAAAGAGAGGTTTTCATTGTTGTTGACAAAGAGGCTAGGCTTTAGAAATCTTCCACAGAAACATGGCGTACTTGTGATGCGACCGCCATGTATTCCAATGTTATGCCTGTAATACCTATCTAAAAAAAGATGCTATAACTTAAAACATTTTTTATATAAATTTTCCCCAAGAATCAGGCCCTCAGATACTTGAAGATATCTTAAGGTTGTAGTCAGAGGCATGTCCAAACATTCAACGTTACTGTTATCAAAAACTGATGTGTATAGTGTGCGAGTCTGTCGCGAGCGTTTCGCGGCTCGCAGCTCGATGAAGGCGCATGAAGATTGGTACGTTGAGTGTCATGCGTACACTCTTGAACTTGTTACTGTCAGTCAGAGGCACGTCTAAACATTATACTTTACTGTTTCCGAAAACTGATATTGTGCATGTGGTGTGCGAGCCTGTCGCGAACGGCTCGCGGCTCGCAGCTCGATGAAGGCGCTCGTTAAGACGTCCGAGGGCGAAACCGTGTCATGCGCACACACTTGAACCTGTTTGGTTACAGTTAACTCCTTAGTAAGTACCCTGCAAGTACCCTGCTTAAGGTATACTAGTATAATAAAACAATTTTCTTTAATGACACGGAAATAAAAGTAGATTATGAACTGGAAGATAAATTTCTAACAATCGTGCTCATAAATTTAAATTATTATCATAGCGAGATCTTGAAATTTTATCGTGTGTACGTGATTGTATAAAACAGTACAATGTTATTTTCGCCGTGTTCGCTTATTGTCTGCAAAATGTAGGCATGTACCAAACTGAATATTTGGACGTAGGTATTTCTGGCTACCCTTTAGACTTCTTCAAGGATTTAAGCCCCTGGAGATCTTAGCGTATGTCTACCGTACTTGCGGATTACAGTCGTGACACTTCATTTCATTCATGGAAGAAAATGATTGGTTATTGCAAGGCAATTAGGCCGAATTAAGCTGATGAAGATTGGTACCTCGACTTTTTTAAGATTTTACTCGAAGGATCCCGGCGAAGAATATAATAGTTTTCATAATTTAGAAATTTATTAGTCGTCTATTATCGTATAATTTAGAAATTTATTAGTTAGTATTTTGAAATGATATCTTTATCGTGAAAAGTTTCTGCTATGATGTTTTCAGCTTAATATAAATCTAGGTAGGAACCTGAAGTAATATATTTATAAAAATAGGAGATGTGGCTTGTTCAGAAGTATTTCTTTTTTCGTTTCGAAAAAGAGCAATCGTCGACATACAGGGCTTTAAGATGTGGCAGTAACTCTCGGGATATTTAACATAAATATTTGGCACAAAGTTGGTAATCTTTACAGCTGATATTTTTTTTCGAAGAAATCTTCTCAGGTGGTCAATTACCGGAACACTTCACTCACAATAAATTACTACTCAATTAAGTACATGGCCCACTGGCCCTTATCATGACCCTATTACAGAGAGTATGGTTAGGGCAACTTCGTAAGTTGCGCTTAATAAAATTAATAGGTGCGTTGTCGGTAGGTAGTGTGACCTATTTCATAATAATTGTAGATAATTGGTAAGTGTTACAAATATGTAATTAGAACTTTAACGAGTCTTTGCTTTAAATTAAAAAAAAAAAATAGGTTCACGACTGTAATCCCCAAGTACGGTAGACATAGACATCCTCTCAGATCTCCAGGCGCTTAGATCCTTTGAAGATGCCTAGTGGGGTAGTCAGAGGCACGTACAAACATTATATATGGCACATGCTCACATTTTGCAGTAGTTAGCATTCTATACGTGACAGGTTGCAAGCCCATCGCCGCTCATAAGAATACTAACTGGTTTCCTCACGATGTTTACCTTCACCGATTTAAGCACGTTATATTAGATAGAGAGTTATATTAGAAGTAAAAAAAAAACAAGATTAAAAAAGAAATCCTTAGTGAATGAAGTTACGCCCAACTCCAGCCATTATCAACTCCACCAGAAATAGCATATTTTATTAGCACAGTGTTTCTTAGATCGCATTCGGATTCGGAACGCATCATTAGATTGAGACAAATATATTTTCATCAGACAAATTGTCTGGCTGTCTTGTACAAGGGTGACAACCTCGTTGGCGTGTTGGGTGAAAACCTGATTGAGATGCAAGAGGTGTTAGTGCAATCCCCGCAGCGGGACAATGATTGATTATAGAGTGTGTATGGAAACTTTTTGTCTCATGGTATGATCACAATGTGGGATACATTGTGATCATACCATGATCTAAAAGCCTATCTAATGTGTTTTCAAAATGTTTCAAAAAGAATTTACAAATGTTACACACGTGAATCCAATAAGGAGATATGTATAAGAAATAAAGTCACCGACATAACCTAAACTCTAGGTCTAGAGGATTAGCAGAAGTGGTTGTGGGCATCTTAATGGATGGAACGACGACCAGATACAGGATGCTGGGAGCCGTTAGGTACTAGCCGCAAAATATCAGTCGCTTTAGAAATCTATGGGGTTAGCTTTTATACAGCAGAGAACGTCCAACGGCTGAAATGATGATGATGATGAAGCTGGAAAATTGCTGGCACTGAGAGAAGTTAGCCCTCTTCATGATGTTCTCAATACATTCTAATTACTGTCATCAAAGTTACTTAGTTTAATTTAATAAGACATTGGTGTCGATTCTGTTGTGTCCACGCTTAAGTTAAAATTCCTAAAAACTATCGATCTTATTTCTTTTAAGTTAAAGTTTAAAATAGCGTAACCTTAAAGTGACAGTTCTAAAACTTAGAATAGTTTTCAATAAATTTACGATTTTCGTAATTGATTTAGAAACGTCAAGCTAAATTTAATCGACATGTAAATTGGTGATGACTAAGATGACACTTGATTGTGTCAATTATGCGAAATAAAATAGAGAAATTGCTAAAATATCCCAAGTTTTAGGACTGTCATTTTGATGTGACTCTAATTTAGATTTTAATGTAAAAGAAATAAGAGGGCTGTCATTTTGATGTGACTCTAATTTAGACTTTAATGTAAAAGAAATAAGATCGATCGTTTTTTACGAAATTTTAGGTTTAGCTTGGACACAACAGAATCGCCACCATTATTCAATGGAGCTGCTCATAAAATGTTCATTTAAATCAGGAACTCTTAGCTTTTAAAAGAAAAGGTTGTTCTTGTTTTATAACGCTCAAAATTAGATGTAATGATTGGACCTTAGAATTACATTAACCCTATTATAACCAAGTTAGTAAAAAAATTACGAACTCAAAAGACTGCGGTCGCTTTTTGTACTTTTTATTTCTTAGGAGTTTTAAACAAGAATATCTCAGATAAGTGCAAATTTTAATGAGCCACAGTATGCTATTTAATGAGGCTTCGAGGAGAAATGAAAATAATCCACAAGAAAATGCAAAAAACAGGTTGCAGGGAAAATATTAATTAAAACGAAAGTTTATTATTATTTTTTTAATTTTTCCTTGTACATACTTTTCAAAGAAAGTGACCTATATATAAATAACAACATAACTAGAAGTCCGCCCCGGCGTGTCACGGGTGTAATAATGATATTATAGGTAGGTAATTTTTGAATACCTTGGGTTACATTATCGAATTTTTCATAAGGATCCCTAAAAAAACATTTAGTATCGCAGATTTTTTTTTGTAGATATTGATGTCCTCATTAAAACTGTAGTACATCACTTTGCTCTAATGTCAACAATTTCCGCAGAGTACGCGATATAAGGATTTTTTTGGATTTTTTCACACGTTGGGTTACATTATCGAAGTTTTCATACGGATCCCTAATAGTTAGACATATGGTATTGCATTTTTTTTTGTAGATATTGATGTCTTCTTTAAAACTGTAGTACATCACTTTGCTCTATTGTCCACAAGTTCCGCAGCAAACGCTATACAAGATTTTTTTTTAAATTTTTTTCACACTTTGGATTACATTATCGAAGTTTTCATACGGATCCCTAATATTTTTGAAAATATTCTATAGCCTATGTTCATCAAGGATAATGTAGGATTCAAATAGTGAAAGAATTTTTCAAATCGGTCCAGTAGTTTCGGAGCCTATTCGATACAAACAAACAAACAAATATTAGTATAGATATAGACTAGCCGACCCGTGACAGACTTTGTCCTGAACAAATTTCAATAGTCGCATAAAAAAACACTTTTAGGTATTAAAAAAGCCAAGGTATTAAAAAATTACCTACCTATAATATCATTATTACACCCGTGCGACGCCGGGGCGGACTTCTAGTTATTTATATATAGGTCACTTTCTTTGAAAAGTATGTACAGAAAATTTCATCTTAATCCGTTTTGTAGTTTATTTTTGATTAGGGAACAAACAGGCAACAGGCTGCTAGCCTTATCACAAACTTTCGCATTTATAATATTATTAGGATGTTTGACAGCAGGATATAAGGCCCGAATAAATAATAGACTACTTTAAAATATGATAAAAAAACGCAAAAGAGATGGTTTCAGTATAGATGGCGCTGGTGTACAACAAATCTGACATCACAGATTAAACTCATTCAGTCTTTTCTATTCGATTATTGAAATTTGACAGGACAACGTCTGTCACGGGTTGGCTAGTATTTTATAAAATACTAGCTATTGTGCGCGGTTTCACCCGCGTAATATACCTATAGTATCCGGAATAACCTTTATATTGTTAGTAGTTAAATAGCAGAATTGGCCGAGTGGAAGGTATCTCGACTTATATTTAGAAGATCATGGGTTCGAATCCTGGCGTGTTTCAATGGATTTTTCTATTCAGAAAATGTATATGCACATCAAAACACTTTCTCAAAACGGTGAAGGAAAACATCGTGAGGAAACCAGTTAGTATTCTTATAAGCGGCAATGGGCTTGCAACCTGTCACGTATGGAAAGCTAACTACTGCAAAATGTGGACATGTGCCAAATATAATATATGACGTACCTACCTCTGACTAACCTCTCAAGACATCTTCAAAGGATCAATATGAGAGGATGTCCTATCGTACTTGGATATTACATTCGTGGTACTTTCAATTTAATTTAACCTTTCATGAAATATCTTTCTTAATAGGTACCGGAGATTACCCTTCGCATACACATAATTCAAAATTCGCACTCTCTCTTCATAAATACGAGTATAATTAGTTAGATTGCTCAGCTGATGAACAAATAAATTTAGATAATTTAAAATTAAAATGTTTATCATTATAATCCTAATGAAAACGGTATTACTGAAATATTTATTAGCTCTAAGATAAAGAGTGTGTAGTAAAAAACTGTTTATTTTTATCATAGATAAAGTATTCTTAATACTAAATAAAGTATTGCCTTTTTAAGTTGTCTAAAAAAAATAACTACTAGAATAAATAAATAATAATAATAATAAATACAATTATAAAAACATATCTAAAATGTCCTAAACCATGCCAGGATTTCAAGTGTAAAGGCATCAGAAACATAATGGTGTCATAGTACCTACTTTTATTATCATCTCTGCCCTTATTCTGCCTATTTATATCCTGCCTTTCTGCAACACAGTGAAAACTAAAGTAGGAATCAGTGCATAACTATAGATTTTGACACGGGTCTCACGTATTTACGTCTGGACGTTACGTTTAGACTGGAGTACTCGGAGCTACCGTCGAGAAGCGGATTTCGACGGGAAAGTAAATTAAAGGTGATAAAGACCCGTTTCAAAATCTATAGTTATGTATACTAATCACGATGGTTTGAAAAAGGAATCAGTGCATCACGTTATGTTAATATTTGAATGCAATAAAAACATTTCTTATTTGTATTCCATGTATAATATAGCAGCTGATGTAACCATTCGTCGCAAAACAGAGATCGAGCCCGCATCTCGTACATTTCAAGACAAAATTACCGAATGTATGAGATATCCGCAACGTGATTATATATCTTATAGATTTATATTTATAATGCTTCGTTAGACACAGCGACACGACGACTGACGGGTGAATATATGGAGGCCACTCAAGTACTTACTTTGATTGTTTGCGAGCCTGAACACTTCCGCTTCCGCTTACACACGCTCCCCTTTAAACTTAATGTAATGGAGAGGTCCGTATTCTTCTAGGCTTGGTCGCGTGGAATCGGCGTAGCTTCACCTAGTTCCTAAGACGTTTCAAAGTGATCCTTGTGATTTAATTAAAATAAATGATTTTTGAATTTGAATTTAAATTTGTATGTTCACCGCCTGAATTATTAGAATCTACCTGTCTAAAAGCAGGAAAACTTTTCGGTGAAATGTAAAATTGGCTGAACATGAACACATCACTAAGTCGAACTAAGTACTTGTAATTTTGTTATACTAAGTTTACTAGATAGATTTGAATTGAATATAACTTTGTGCTTGAGATATCTAACTATGTTTGGTATGTTTTGATCTAAAACTTTTGGCTGTTTGGCCTTACTAACTATTTTGGATAGCTGGGTGTTTACGTGGATAGATGGACGAAGGTCCGACTGAGACAAAAGATGCGTGTTTGAACCCCGAAGCAGGAAAAATAGGAAATGGTCTGCTAATATTTTTTTGCTGTGTCTCTGACCACTAGACATCTTCAAAGGATCTAAGCGTCTGAAGATCTGAGCGGAAGTCTACCGTACTTGGGGATTACAGTCGTGATCCTATTTATTTTATATTTTAATATTTTTTTCAGGACTGGGTGTTATGGTATATTGGTATTTATATATGTATAATATTTATATTAGCGGACGTGCCTCTGACGCGCCTGCAGATCTGAGAAGATGTCTACCGTAATTTTGGATTACAATCGTGATCCTATTTATTATTTTATTTTCTGATACCTACAACACCAGGGATCCTAATGTGAGGTCAGGAATATTTTAGTGACTGTTGGATATTATTTATTATTCTATCATAATAACCTTAATAGTTAGTTCAAGCGTTCAAGAAGACACGTAAAGCTAATTTCACTATAAGCACACTGGTACATGTAAGCCGACACAATCCGATTTAGCATCATAAACATAGACGAAACCACTGAAGATGTTCCTCTGATTAAACAAGGCAGAAGGATTCTCACACAGACTACGTAACGTACCCAGGGCACACTAAGAGCCCCATCTGTGTGGAATTAGATTTTCATTCCCGAGGGAAGTTCAATTCGGGCGAAGAAGGTTGCTCAGCTATAGAACTGTGTAAATATATTAGTTTTAGTTTCACAGATTATGAAAAATCTATTACCTAAAGAATGTAAGTAGAAACGTGTTGGCCGAGTGGGAGGTACCTCGACTTTCAATCTGAAGGTTTTCTGTTCGAAAAAAGTATATGCGCTTCAAAAACATGTGCTCAAAACGGTGAAGGAAAACATCGTGAGGAAACCAGTTAGTATTCTTATAAGCGGTGATGGGCTTGCAACCTGCCACGTATGGAATGCTAACTACTGCAAAATGTGGGCATGTGCCAAATATAATGTTTGTACGTGCCTCTGACTACCCCCACTAGACATCTTCAAAGGATCTAAGCGTCTGGAGGTCTGAGAGGATGTCTATCGTACCGTCTAGGATTACAGTCGTGATCCTACATTAGTAGTTGTATTTTGATACCTTTAGCGACTGCATTTTGAACCTTGTAGCAAAGCAATAATTAAACATTTTCGCCGAGAGTTATTTGCTCGCGATATTTGAATGACCGACACGAGTGGAGCATTTTCAATGGCTTTATTTCTACTCGTAGTTATTTGACATCCAGGGACCTAATAACGTCCTCCGCTCACTTTAAAAAGAGTGTGTTGAATTCTCTCTTTCTACAATCTTTAACTATGAGTACCTACCTACTTATTGCAAATTTCATGCTGCTGAGAACAGATACAAGTCAAACAGACATTGGACTCAGTGTTCTATTTTCGGGGAAACAAAAAATTATATAAAATGCTGAATTTCCGTTAAACAGAGAAGGGAAAGTCTTTGACAAATAATGCAGAGTCAATAAAAGCTAATGGAGCCCGACCGATCGGTAGCTTTGAGAGTGGTTGCAGCTTTTAAGTTTTTGCATTTTCTCTGCTCTACATTTAGGAAAGTATTTTCAAATTATTACGAATTTAAGAACAAAAATGAACATTCTGTATCACTAAGACTCGAGTAAATAAGTCCAAGCTTTCAAATAAATAAATAAAACTATTTTGCTAACTTGCCAACATGTTTTATTCACTATAAAGCATCATCTGTTAACATGAAAATACGAGCTAGATTGCATTGAAAAAAGATGACGTTGATATATAAATTGGTGTAGGTACCTAGTGTCGTTTTATTTTGTCTTAGTTGAATTTCGCCAAAACATTTTATAGGTACAATTTCGGGCAATTCAATTCACCGAATAAATTTTCAATTCTCGTATATACATTACCTGACCAAACCATACTTGATGAACAAGTGAACAACCTATTATAGACAATTTTGCTTGTTGAAGTGCCTGTTAATGTGAAAATGGGCCTTACCGTAAAGTATTTAAAGGCTAGAGAATCGCTGTTTTTTAGGGTTTCGTACCCAAAGGATAAAAACGGGACCCTATTACTAAGACTTCGCTGTCCGTCTGTCTGTCTGTCTGTCTGTCTGTCACAGGGCTGTATCTCATGAACCGTGACAGCTAGACAGTTGAAATTTTCACAGTTTATGTATTTTTGTTGCTGCTATAACAACAAATACTAAAAACAGAATAAAATAAATATTTAAGGGAAGCTCCCATACAACAAACAATATTTTTTGCCGTTTTTATAGATAATGATACGGAACCCTTTGTGCGCGAGTCCGACTCGCAGTTGGTCGGTTTTTTATTTATATTCGTTGAACGTTATCATTATTACGTTACATTTCGATTTTCTTTGTCAAATGATAGATAAACCCGAATCGTAAAAGGGGATAAAGAAAATATTTAATTTTGTACAATTTCACGCCTGAAGACCATGTCTCGTAAGGATATCAGAAAATCAAAGCTTGATTTTGTATCAACATTATCAAGCTCAAGAGAATGATATGAAACGATATTTGGCCCTGCGAATTTACTGGTGGCAGTGACCGTTATTTAGGTTTAAAGAAATTTATTCTCAGAAAAGACATTACAGTCACTTACATGAGAAACATAATATTAGGGTAAATAATTAACAATTATTTAACGTCCATAATACCTATTGAAATTTATCTTTATGGTAAAATGAAAAACAGGAACCCATTAATTATAATTATCTACGTAGGTAAGTCTGCCACAGGCGTTTTTACCGAAAACGAAAACAAGTAGGAATTAGAAATTAGCTGTCCTTGCTTATATAATATCTTTTTTAGGGTTCCGTACCCAAATGGTAAAAACGGGACCCTATTACTAAGACTTCGCTGTCCGTCTGTCCGTCTGTCTGTCACAGGGCTGTATCTCAAGAACCGTGATAGCTAGACAGTTGAAATTTTCACAGATTATGTATTTCTGTTGCCGCTATTACAACAAATACTTAAAACAGAATATAATAAATATGTATATAAGGGAGGCTCCCATACAACAAACGTGACTTTTGCATTTTTATCGCCATCTAGTTTAATTTTACCTTTTTGTGGAAGTTCCATTTGAAAGGGTTCGTTTTATTCCATACAAATTATAATTGTTTTTTAATTTGATGAAATCATGGTTCAGTGATGTGTAGCGCATAGCGCAACAATTTTTAGAGACAAAAACAAAAAGTTTTAATTCACATAAAGTTGCAAATTTGTAACCGCTATGTTCGACCGTAATAAGATGTTCATTGTATCTACGAGTAGGTATCCCAGAGCCGACGCAATGGCTATATTACCTATGTCTCGAGCCGAGTTTAGGCGTCTTTACGAATAATAGACATGATCTCCGAGCTTAAGCCCCCAAAGCACACACACGCTTCAGTGAACACATACATTGAATAATACCCGGGAAATTTTCAAGAGATACGAAGAACTTGAACTCCAGGTAGGTATAACTTTATCCGGATATTTTCACCACTTCATTATGGAAATCAATCAATGGTCGTTCATTTTATGAGGCTTGCCAAGTTATTCGTACTTATCTCTAAAATACCGTTAGTCGAAAGGAATTACACGAGGAATTGGAAATATATTATGCCTTCAAACACATGTAAAAAAGCCAAATCTCACAACGCAACTCAGTTCTTCTACCGTAATAAGTTGTGAGATCCATATAATACCAAGTCGGTTAATTTATTCAGTCCCTACTTTAAGGGTCCTTCTGTTTTAAGTTATTACGTAAAGGTTAGCTAATTACGTAATAACATAAGACAGAAGAGTTATTGTAAAGGTGTGACCAGACATTGTACGGCAGCCATGGTGTATGTATATTGTAAGGATTTTATAATCCAGAAGCAGTTACTACTACTATCGCTGTCTTGCTAAAGCTAGGGAAATAAGCGGAGGGGTTTAAATTAATCGAAAAATTGGCCATATAACCCAACAAACATGATTTTATTCAGCACTCAGATTTCGACTGGCCTGACAGCTCAGTTGGTAGTAGCTTTGCCTTCTGCACTGTGGGTTGTGGGTTCGTTTCTTACTCAGAACATCCATTTCTGTGATGAACATATATGTTTTTTCTCTATCAGAAAATATAGTGAGTATGTATTTACAAAAAGTATATAAATCTATCAGTTATCTGGATCCCATAGCACAAGCTATGCTTAGTTAGGGTTTAGATGGCGCTGTGTGAAATGACCACCGATATTATTTATATTTATAACCTGATAAACCAAACAAAATCTATGCACATCAATCAAGACGCGGCGAGGAAATATCCGGCAATATGTTCCGGCATATCCGGAATAATCCGCAGCGTGGCAGCAATTTGTCGGTTAACCCCTCAAAGCGCGTGTTTTCGCGCAAGTGGGTTGTCGTACGCGAGACGTGACCACAGCGTCACTATAATACTTTAGACCTACCTATAATCTGGTCGAGAATATCGGCTTAGTTATTCACTGAATCTATTGACGTGAGAAATGACAATATTATAGCATACACAAGATATATCTGTACTATTATTATAGAGAGGAAAGATTTGTATTTTTGTATGTTTGTAACGAATAAACTCAAAAACTACTAGACCGATTTCAAAAATTATTTCACCATTAAATGCTACTTTATCTCTGAATAATATTTATATTTAATAATAGAAAAAATTAACTGCTAGTGTTTGATATTTTGGTGTTTATTATTTGTTTTTTGTGTAAATGCATTATGTAAATGTATAATATTAAATTTATGTATTTAATGAAACTAGTATTCATTTTCTACATGTCGTGCCGACCCTACACGGTACAAATAGCTATTTAGTATTAGGAAGACATAAACTTCGAAAGCATGAAATATGACTGCAGCCAATGCATCACAAACAAGTAAGACTTACTGGTTACATGAGGGACCGATAAGCAAGCAAACTTGGTGTATATTGTTCAAACATAGCCATCCTATGGGAACACCACATTACTCGGTTATTCATGTGGTAGGTAAATACTCGTACAGTACTCGTGATAGGTAGGGTATATAATTTGCTTCGATGGATCTAAGCGCCTGGAGATCTGAGAGTATGTTTACCGTAATTGGGGATTACAGTCGTGATCCTATTTTTTTTTAATGATAATCGATCTTTATATGTTTGGTCTGATCTGAACATCCAGTTTCAGTTCTCGGGAGTAGTCTCAATATGTCTGTAACCTAACCACAAACCACTATGGTATCGACATCGTATCGTCTAATGTCAAAACTGACACTTATTTTATTGTATAGATGTAATACCGTAACTGTATAGATGATAGTCCGCTCAAAATAGACGTAAAGTGATCAACCGGCCAAGTACCTCTTGCTAAATTTGGCCAATCACTTGATAAAAAAACATATTTATTTACTGTTATTACTTTGATATTTATTTATTTTATTGTTTAGTCTATTGTATGTAAATTCTTTAGAATTAAAACGTATTTCTTATTTAGTTTATCGACTTGTTGTGTCGCCACATCGCGTCCAGGCCCCGACTGAAAACCAGCGTCGCACCGCACTTCGCCTACTCCTTAGGTTCGGTGCTGTGCGGCTCAATGCTGAGACGGGGACCTATTTGCCCCCACATGGCACAATTTGCTGTTGATTGTTTTTTTTGTTCTCTTTAGTCATTAATTGTGTTGTGGTTTTGGAGCAAATAAATGTTTTTCTTTCTTTTTTCTTTTCTTTCTTTCTATTAGGTCCACGCGCACCATTCAACATTTCACCACTTAAAATTATTATTCGGTTTGTAAAAATAATCTATGTAATGGGGGGGGGGGGGGGGGGCTACTGGCGGCAAATGTGTAAATCCGCCACTGACTACCCTAAAGAGTTGGTTTGTTTCTGCACACTTTCACAACTATCTCAATTAAATTTCTATCGAGTCAGTCGCTAGTTCACCAACATTGCTAAAATCGGCCAAGCAAACAGAATTAGTTCAGGATTAACTATGGAAATCCAATATGTGGAATAAATGGAAGCTAGAGGAGGCAAGCAATAGATTATCTCTGCGGCGTGATCCAAAGGGATGTTAGTGGTAGATAAGATGCTTTTCTGATGGTCGTACATTGGGCAGGTTTTTACCTTTTTAACGGACTTCAAAAAGAGGAAGTTCACAATTCGGTTGTATTTTTTTAATGAATTTTACATAAAAAAATACAATTAAACACAAACATTTTTATATCTCAATAATTTTATATCCCTATAAGTTGGTAATTTATATTTCTCGTTTGGTCCCATTTAAATTTGAGAAAAAAATACCACTTCTAGTTGAGGGGGGGGGGGGGTTGTTATAGCCTACTGGCTGTAAATGTGTAAATCCAAACATATATTATTTTTTAACTATATCTGCTTGTTTGTTGACTAAATGACTAAAAGGGTAACAACACAAAACTGCGATGCGATGAAATAATGATTTACTAGCTGTCCCGATAAAGTAACGCACGTTGCTATGACAACTGATCTCAATATTGATGTTACATTTTTGCAAACCAGTGCCATCTATACTAAAATCATTCATCATTGTGTTATTTTTATCATTTTGTAGATAAAAATAACACAAAGAAAATCTACAATAACAATTGTTAGATTTTCGTATTTTAAAGTAGTCTGTTTATTCGGGCATTATATTTACATTTAAAGTAAATTTCATCTTAATCCGTTTTGTTTTTAGGCCTGATTGAGGCAAACATACACACTCACTAACTTTCGCATTTATAATATTATGATGTATATCTTATTCAGTGGGCGTCGACACTAACCCGGATGTACTTTCGTATTTGTCACAGGTAATTGATCGTATTGCTAACAAGATTGTGCTACTAATATCCAGAAATGAATGATATAAACAGCTAATTAGCTGGGACATCCGAATATTGTCAAGGGTATGAGAAAAAGAAGGACACAAAAAATAAATCAGAGATTTATTGGTAAGCCAATATTTATTCTCAAAGTAGCAAAATATTATCAAACAATTCGGAAGTTGCGATTAACGAAAAATAGAAAAAAACCGATCAAGTGCTAATCTATAAAAAAAACACATTTTTAAATTTATTTCATTTTGTTTTCAGTATTTGTTGTTATAGCGGCAACTGAAATACATAATCCGTGAAAATTTTAACTGTCTTGCTATCACGGTTCATGAGATATAGCCCTGTGACAGACAGATGGACAGACGGTCAGCAAAGTCTTATTAATAGGGTCCCATTTTTACCCTTTGGGTACGGAACCCTAAAAAGACTCACGTCTGTAATCCTCAAGTAATAATGATAGTCATTTTCCCAGAACTCCTAGCAATAGTTCCTTGAAGATATTTACAGAGAGTTGTCACAGGCAACATACGCCAAACATTACATTTTGTAACATGCTCAAATTTTGCAGTAGTTAGTATTCCATACGGCGACAAGCTCATCGACGCTTATAAGAATACTTATACCTACTGGTTTCCTCACGATCTTTCCCTTCACCGTTTTAAACACTCGAATAAACAAATCTATAGAAGACGGCGCTCGATACCGAAACATTATCATAAACAATAAGTGTTAAGTACGTCTGATAATAAAGTTCGTATGAGTTATTCGTTATCAGACCCCACGAAGTTAGTCTCACCTGGGGTCTGGTGACTAAACGATAAACAATAAGCCATTGAAAGACCGCCTTCGTAGCTTTATGACAACACTAGCCGACCTGTGACAGACTTTGTCCTGCCCAAATTTCAATAGTCGCATAGAAAAAAACACTTTCAGAAAACTACAAATATTTTCCTTATAAACCTTGTCCTGATAAAATAAATCACGAGTTTTGGTAGAATGCGTATCATTCAGTAGTCTAAATTATTTATACATTTTATTATGAATTTTGGTAGAATGCGGTAATAATTCGGTAGTCAAATTGATGTCAGTGTGGTGTGTCGTAATGTGAACATGGACATTTATATTTCTGAAGACCAAGTGAGGGTAGTTTCTTCAACTACCTCCGCTTCTCGACGGTAGCTCCGAGTACTCCAGTCTGCCCGCGACCATGGCTATTGTAACATAGTCGAAACGTCGGGAAAGTAAATTAAAGGTAATTACGTGATAAAGACACGCGTCAAAATCTATAGCTATACCAAAATCATCCTTTTTGCGTTTTTTTATCTTAAAGGGGTTGTTTTTTTGGATTATAAGTTCCCCCTTTATTTATTCTGATTTTTTATCTACAATAATTTACATACTACAGCAAATTTCATCTTAATCCGTTTTGTCGTTTATTTTTGATTAGGGAACAAACATAGCAGCCTTATCACAAACTTTCGCATTTACAATATTATTTAATTTTAAGAGATTTTCAGACAAATTTTCGCCTTACAACAGCATTACATTCAATATTGTAACAGGAGAACCGGATCTTGAAAAATTGACTAATCTGAGTGAACCATTGTGTACTATGGTTTGAAGAATTCATCGGCCTAATGCCTACCCTTTGACCTCAAGGAACTTTGAGAACAGGCAATACTCTAGGGAGAGAGTTCCTGTGATATTGATGCGAACAGAATACCTACACCCTGCCTTGTTTCAAAGAAACTGTCTGCTGAAGAAAGCCATTATATTTATTACAGTTTAGAACAGTATTTAATTAAACCATGATGTAAAAACCTGTATATCACAGGTACGCGTAAAAATCCTAATAATATAAACGCGAAAGTTTGTGATAAGGCTGCTATGTTTGTTCCCTAATCAAAAATAAACGACAAAACGGATTAAGATGAAATAAAAAATCTGAATAAATTAAGGAGGAACTTATGATCGCATAAAAATATAACGCATTCTACCAAATAAAAAAGGTTGAATCCTACTAAGGTCGGTATTTGATTTTTTCTTCTTACTTCTGACAATTTGACTTCCGTATGATACGCATTCTACAAAAATTAGTAATTTATTTTAACAGGACAAGGTTTATAGAAAAAAATGGAAGTTTACTGAAAGAGTTTTTTTCTATGCGATTACTGAAGTTACGGCAGGACAAAGTCTGTCACGGATCGGCTAAGTGAAAAGTAACTAAATTGAAAAACAGCACGTAAAAAAAAAGCTTTACAAGACGAGCAATAAATGTTTTTGATGAATGCAGAATAGTTTTTTCTCAATAACTGCAAAACATACAGTTTTGTTTTTTATGACAAAGATAACTTAGGGATATAATCTAGATAAATTATAGACAGAAACACGATTGGTGAAACTTTTCTCGATATATTTATTTTTCAAAGTTGGCTCTTCAAAACTAGTTTAGACTAGCACTACTTTAGACTAGCACTAGTTTAGATTTTTTATCAAAACTATGAATAGCTAAACAGTTCATTTTTATATAATTCGTTAGATAATCATACTAGCTAAGTAAATTACAGACAGTTTCTTTTTAAATTTGATAGTTTTCAAAATAATACAGTTTTATCACTTTTTTCGTCTTATCCGGGTAGACTCAGCCCATACAAAACGTCAAAAATTTCACATTCCACCTTAAACGTAAATTTTACGACAAGAACCATCGAATATTATTTTTAAATACGGGAATTTGCATTTTACCGCTTTATCGCATAAATTGGAAATTGGAACCCAAACTTATTAATGCTCTGTTGTCTATTCTTCCTCCTACTTTCGACCTGAATGTTCTGGTGAATCGGATCTCCTGACGTTTCGTTTTAGTCCGCAATCAATCAGCCCTTTGTAGGGATTCGATTTTGGAAATTCTAAGGCTTAAGCGGAGTCAAAGGTTGTTTCAAGGTGCTTCAATTGCCCTCAAATTATACATTCAAAAACCGTTATAAATGTCTATAGTCAAAAATATTTATTGTTTTTAAGGTTCCGTAAGGGTAAAAACGGGACCCTATTACTAAGACTTCGCTTTCCGTCTGTCCGTCTGTCCGTCTGTCTATCACAGGGCTGTATCTCATGAAACGTTATAGTTAGACAGTTGAAATTTTCACAGATTATGTATTTTACGTACAGATTGTATTGTACGGAACCCTTCGTGCGCGAGTCCTGACTCGCACTTGGCCGGTTTTTTTTGTGTATTTTTGGTAGGTATGAGAATAGGTCGTAGGGTATTTTTTATACCCCTTATAAAGTTACTATTGTTGATCGAATCCCCTAAGCTTCGATTTGTTGATCGATTTGTGATAAGGGTGGCGTAAAGTTCGGAAAACTTAAAGTGCTTTTTCTGTTTTTATTATTGAAATTTGACATAACAACGTCTGTAGGCAGCTAGTAATAAAATATTTTTTTATTATTTTGGATCAATACAAGAACAGTCAAAACTCTTTAAGAATTAATAAATTTGGGTAGCTAAAGTTAAGTCATTAGTTTTCATAAGACTAAAATACATCCTGTAAATACCTACTAAAATTGATTGAAAAGTTTAAGAGGTATACAAGAGTATACAAGAGTGTTTTTCATGAAGTACCTACATCATATAATATTATAAATGCGAAAGTTTGTGAGTTTGTATGTATGTTTGTGCCTCAATAAGGCCTAAACGACAAAACGGATTAAGTTGAAATTTGCTGTAGATGTAGATATAATGCCCGAATAAATAATAGACTACTTTAAAAAAATGAAAAACATCCTCAAAACGATAAAAAAAGCAAAAGGGACTAATTTCTGTATAGATGGCGCTGGTGTGCAACAAATCTGACATCACAGACTAAAAACATTCAGTCATTTCTATTCGATTATTGGAATTTGACAGGACAACGTCTGTCACGGGTCGGCTAGTATATTTTATAATTTAATATCACACGGTATTTAATTTGATAGGTTTGTAAGGTGCTGTAATCATTAGCAAATAATATAGGTAACATTACATCGTGTCGTCTGAACTTCATTTTGCCATTAGCTGGGTCATGCTAACCTAGCTAAATTTCACAAAATGATGGATTACATAATTATTAATATTGCTGCTCTAATCCCTTTGCTGACACAAGCACGGTTCTATGATGATGATCATTTTGATTAATTAATTTTATTTGCGGCCACCTGAACACATTTTCTCTAGTAAATATTAAAAAAAAACATAGGATCACGACTGTAATCCCCAAGTACGGTAGACAAGACATCCTCACAGATCTCTAGGCGCTTAGATCCTTGAAGATGTATAGAGGCACGTCCAAACATTATATTTGGTACATGCCCACATTTTGCAGTAGTTAGCATTCCATACGTGATAGATTGCATGCCCATCGCCGCTTATAAGAATACTAACTGGTTTCCTCACGATGTTTTCCTTCACCGTTTTGAGCACGTGTTTTGATGCGCATAAACATTTTTCGAACAGAAAAATCCATTGATGCACGCCGGGATTCGAAACCACGACCTTCGAAATGAAAGTCGAGGTACCTCCCAATCGTCAACATGGCTATTGAGTGTACAAATCCTAATAATATTATAAATGCGAAAGTTTGTGAGTTTGTTTGTATGTTTGTGCCTCAATCAGGCCAAAACCACAAAACGGATTAAGTTGAAATTTGCTGTAGATGTAGATAATGCCCGAATAAATAATAGACCACTTTTAAATATGAAAAACATCCTCAAAACGTTAAAAAACTCAAAATAGATAATTTCTGTATAGATGGCGCTGGTGTGCAACAAATCTGACGTCACAGACTAAAAAGGTAAAGATAAAGATAAAGATCATTTATTTGCTTGAACACAATGTAGGTTACACAGATGATAATAAATAATATTTTAGATTAAATTATGTTCTACTAAAATTAGCATGCAAATGTTATAGTAAGATAAAGACAATATTATTTTATAATTAATGTCAAAAAAAAATAAAAAGTAATAATAGTAACAAGCTCATAAGTAAAATATGGTAATGTCAAAATTTATCTGTCATAAAATCATTAATATTATAATAGCATTTGTTGATTAATAATTGTTTGAATTTAGTCCTAAATATATTATCGTCAAGATCTTTCAATGATTTAGGTATTTTGTTGTAGATTTTACGTGTCATATAGACTACACTGTTTTGTAGGAAAGCTGTTTTAGTTTTAGGCATTTGGAGTTTACTGCTATCACGTCTATTTCGCACTACAAAATCTTGTTGTTGTTGGGGATGTTTTCTAACAAATAATGCCATTTCAAATATATGTATATAACGACGGAAGCGTTAGAATCTTGTGCTCAATGAACAGAGGTCTGCAACTGTCGGTAACGTGCAGGTTAAACATCGATCTAATGCATCTTTTTTGTCTAGTAAATATGAAGTCTTTATTAGTAGAGTTAGCCCAGAAAACTATACCAAACCTTAAGATAGACTCTACTGTTCCATAATAAGCTGTAAGTAGTGTTTCTAAGTTAACAATAGAGGATAATTTATAGAGTGCGTAGGTGGAGGTACTTACTCTCTTACTTAGAAGTTCAACATGGGTTTTCCAATTTAATTTGCTGTCAATTTGAATTCCTAGAAATCTTGTTGATTCTACCACGTCTACCTTACAACCATTAAACTGTAGGTCAATTTGATGATAATTTTTAATTCTTTGACTAAAATGCATTATGTTTGTTTTATTTATATTATTTATATTGTTTTATTTATAAAACATTCAGTCTTTTCTATTTGATTATTGAAATTTGACAGTACAACGTCTGTCACGAGTCGGCTAGTTTTCAGATAAATATACCTATGTATACAGGGTGTAATTATGACTTCTCCTGGAAAATTAATGGGGATTTTTAGTCTTCTTCTTCTAACGCCGAAAAAAAAGAAAACAAAAGTGGTAAATTTTTCGACTTCATAATTTCGCCCTTTTCAAAAAACCCGATGCCTGAATAAAGTTAATGAAGAATAATAATGTTTCACTTAAGATTCAGTTCATTAGGTGCCATTATTGCCTGTTGCATGAATTATCACAAGATTTCAGAAAAAACCCTTTTTTTCATCTTTTCACATTGGTACAAAAACGGTCATATAGAACGTCGGAACGTCCCACGACGGAACGGAGACGGTATTATGCGTTTGGGATGAGAGGATGTTTGTGCGTTTGTGTGTGCAAACCAATGTTACCATTTATCTTCAAAACCACTGGTTCGATTTTATTGCGGTTTTCAGTGATGGGTTTTAATTTGATTGGTGTATGTTCTTAAATAGGTGTTACGGTAACAACTCACCAGGGGGCGCTCCAGTAAACATTTGTTTGTACAAAGCCATCAATATTTTTAATTTCAACATAAATATAAATGAGCATAGCAATAAAATATCTCCAAATATTTTTGAGGTTCATAGGGAGTTGATTACCTATGTTATTGCTTCTTCGGTACGTAGGGAAGTGCTATGAAAACGAATACTCTAGTGTTCATATGTGTGAGTGTTATCTGTGAGAGATCTAATCAACATAATGTAAAAGCTTTTTACGTTAATTATCTCTCATCATATAAATTATTTAAGTCGGGGGTTTTAAATTATTTTTCATCCCACCATCTCGGAAAGAGTATTTTTGCTCTTCAATATCTGAGTGCAAAAGCCGTTTTTATTTTCTAGAGGATAAAGTAAATTGAATTTAGAACATCGTGTGCACTAAGTTTGTGAATTAAAAAAATCATTAAACCTATTTACTGCTACCTCTATGGTGCCGAATATATCATACAACTTTTTTTTAATTTGTTAAAAACTCAGACTCGGAACCTTCTTGGTGTTCTTTTTTCAATTTGCTTTGTACGCGGTTCTTTACGCGGCATTTTTTCACGTCATTATTATCATTATTCTGTAATACTTACCTGTCATAATGTAGTAGTTAATACCTAAACTGAAATAAAAGTACCTATCTTGTGATTGTAAACGTTTTTTTTTTGCATTTAGTCATTTCCTCGCTGAGGTGGAATGAAAAGTTACGTGTTGCACTCGAGTGCAAAGATTTTTCACTAAAATTGATAAATTGATTAAAGAGAGAATTTTCACGAGCGCAGCGAGTGATTCAATTTTAGAATCCTCTTAGAATACGCTTTAGAATCCGCTTGCTCGGTCATCAAAATTGAACACGCGGTTAAAAAGCAACTTTGCACTCTTGTATAACAAATAGGTAACTATTATCCATTTTCAATTACATTTTAACCTCGCGGGTTTTTTCAAAATGTTTATTTTTGTTTTTTTTTTAATAAAATTAAGCTGTTTTGTTTCAGTCACTAGTGGCATTGGTAACTTTTTGCTTGTGTAACTCTCTTAGCTAAGTTAGCACTATGGGAACTAGATAACAGATAAATACACCGAACATGATACATGATATTTCATTGGATTTGACAGGATCGCAGCTGCATCTCTTTGTTCCGTAGACTAACAAGACTCCGAAAAAGAGAATTCCTTGAATAGCACGTTCGCTTTTCTGTAAAAATTTCAGAAGCAGTAAAATGTTGCAGCGATAAAGCGAAAAGTGCCTTCATTTGTGCAGCTGTCCAATGTATCGCTTCATCTTTTCCGAATCTTATTCTGCACTTTTGTCGTATTGTATGCGACAAGATACTTTATGTTGATTAAGTTCAGTATTCCATTTGACGGAACATCAATCCAATCGTACTATTTTTATTATTTTAATGTTTTAAATGCGAAAGTTTGTGAGTGGTTGTGTGTTTGTTACTCTTTCACGCAAAAATTACAGAACGGATTTAGATGAAACTTTACAGTTATATAGCTTATACATCAGAATAACATATAGGCTACTTTTTATACAGGTACCACGCGGGCGAAGTATGACATCTTTGACATTTTTATTCTCAGGAGATGGGGAAACATCATGTTCATCTAATTCTAATTAAAACCTAAAATACTCAGTTTCGGTAACTTTTTCTTAGGAGTGATATAATGTAGTTTAAAATTTTCTAAGTGACTGTACAAAACAGCTTCAATATTTTGGTGGTGTCCGAATCGTCAGTGAAAAAAATATTAAAATTAAAAAGTGTCAATTCGGACACAGTGTCCGAATTTATTGTGTCCGAATCGTCAGCAACCCAGCGTAAGTTATGGGTTCGACTCCTACCCAGGGAAAACATATGTGTGATTAACATAGGTGTTTATTCCATCTGGGTATTATGGATAACAATTTACAAAAAAGTACATAAGTAGGTATTCTATCAGTTATCTGGTTCCCTTAGTACAAACTTTGATTAGTTTGGAGCTAGATGACGCTCTGTGAAATGTCCACTAATATTTATTTATTTATTAAGGCACATTTAAACAGTCTAAACTGTAAAAGGCTAAACAAACAGAGTCTGTCTGTGTTTCCTGTCAATGTGGTCCCAGTTCAGCGCCATGTTGAAAGCTGTTCAACTTCTTACTGCCGCCAGAGAGCTACGAATTCCAAAGTAGGAAGTCAATAAGCTTAGGATTTGTACAGGTTTAGTATGTAAATCCTTAACCTACATTTTAGCTTTAGGTGTAGGTACTATTAAAAAAAAGTTATAACCTTAGGAAGTAGATGTTCAAACTGAAGTTAAAGTGAACCATCACAGCTCAACTATTAAACTTTGGAACTACAAATTTATCGAACAATGCTTTTGGGCACACTAAAATCATAACAAAAAGTTGACATAGAAACCAGATCGATTCGCCGCGGGGCCCAAGGGCCTGATGTCAATCATTTTGGCAGTTATTGCTATAGTTTCTTGTATTGCAGGTATCTTACATTTTCACTGTGTTTACTTGCCATTAGACAAATATATTGACTAAGGTAGACAAACTGAGCAAACGTGTGCAAAGTACTCGTATTATGACATTTAGACTCTTGAATTTGTATGAAAACAGTTGAATCCGAAACATACTTACGCTACGTACCTACGCAACGCTGATTCAACTATTTTTAACAAATTCAAAAGTCTAGATGTCATAATGCGTTGCATACGTTGCATACGTTCGTCTCTACCTTTATTCTTATCGTGTTAATAAGTTTTTCAACAATATTTTCAAAATTTTAATATTAAGGTTTGTCTCATACTTTCGTAGCTCAATGTGTACTAAACATGCCGTGTGAATCTAGTCACATGGCTTCTATCTGGACTTCGGGCTTACGGTCGGCTTCGAATTGGCTTATTTAAATTGTACCTACTTTTGCACTTATTAAACAATTCTTGTTCTTTACTTCGATCTGAAATTAAGCTGTCTCATTCGACGTCTCAGGTATCTTATATAAATATGTATAACCTACCTGTATTAAAAATTTACTCAAAAACTGCAAAACATACTTGAAACGTGATTGTATAATAAGTTTATTATTGTACTCGAAAAGTACTTAACCTATTTCGATGGAAATTTGATGTAACACCTAATAGCATAAGGGACAAGAAGTGGCTAAAGGTAGGTATAAATTATTAATCTTTATCTTCGTCTAGATATCAAATATTAAAAAAACGCACTCGTACTACGCAAGCGAACTACAAAAACAAACTGTGTTACCATTATTTTCTACTAATTTATTCATAACTCATCACATCACTCAACTGAAACTCGGTCCTAAACTTTTTAAATATAAATACTTACTTATATCTTCTGCCGGCTTTGTAAACTCTCAGAAAGGGCTTTTTAAGGAATTTCTAAATAACAACAAAGAAACAGCCTGTAAAAAGGAACTTAAAAGCTTTTACGACATTTCGGTTAGGTACGTATTGTCGTTGAAGCGTAAGGGTAGATGCCTCAAATAGCTCAAATAGCTTGTAAAAGATTGGGTAATAGAAGTAAGTATTATGGAAATCAGGGTGATTTTCACTTTCTGAATAATATTTATAGCATTTGCGTCTGGTTCTATTTTCAACTCAGACCCAAGTAGGTACCTATACTCACCTAGGTACGAGATTTCCATATTTTTAGCAACAGCAATTATTCCTTTGTTTATACTGATCAATCCTAATCACTACATAGTATAAAGCAAAGTCGCTTTCCGCTTCCCGCGTCTGTATGTAATATGTATGTATGTATGTATGTATGTTTGCTTATATCTTTAAAACCACACAACGGATTTTGATGCGATTTTTTTTAATAAATAGAGTGATTCAAGAGGAAGGTTTATATGTATAATACATGCATAATATAGTAGAGAAACACTGATAATTTTAGAGGTTTCTAATGTGATGTCGTAAATAAACACATTTTTTGCGCTTACATTGCAAATGCTGGCTGAACCCCACGAGATATATCAAAATAATGTACTACGGTATTGTACACCTTAAAAACGTCTACAAAAAAGTCAACGATGGTATTAGAAATGTCTTACACACAGCGAAGCGGGCACGGGTCAGCTATGTTTGTTCTCTAATCAAAAATAAACGACAAAACGGATTAAGATTAAATTTAGATGAAATTTGCTGTAGTATGTAGATAAAAAATCTGAATAAATAATGGGGGAAATTATAATCGAAAAACAACTCCTAAATTATAAAAAAACGCAAAAAGGATGATTTTGGTATAGATGGCGTTGGTGTGCAACAAATCTGACATCACAGACTAATAACATTTAGTCGTCATAGCAACGCAGTTTTAACTAACGAATGATACGCATTTTACCAAAATTCGTAATTTATTTTATCTGTACAAGGTTTGTAGGAAAAAATTTGGAAGCTGCCTGAAATAGCTTGTGATTACTTTCATAGGTGATTATTAAAAAACAAGATGACAGAACAACGTTTGTCACGGATCGGCTAGTATACCCTCTTATTTAGTAGTAGGTCAATTGACTAAAATGAAATGCTTTTATTTAACTGACAGTGAGTTAAGTTACCAAAATCGTACATTGCCACTAAAGCTAAAAAAAATTGATTGTATCGTAAATCGTGCTATCAATTTAATGTTCATTTGATAATTTAATTGATTTGAAATAAAGGTAATCAAGGTAATTTTGTTGTTGGCGTAAACTAACTAATATTTAGTAAAATATGAACGGTTTTATTCTGAAAATGAAATGAAATAGTATCACGACTGTAATCCCCAAGTACGATAGATATTATTCTTATTATCTTATCCTATTTATGTTTACGTAAAGACATTACAGTGACAGGCCTAAAATTAGGATAGGTAGTAAATATTTTTCTTATTTGATTTGCATATTTTATAAGCCGTGTTGGCCGAGTAGGAGGTACCTCGACTTTCAATCTGAAGGTCGTGGGTTCAAAGCCCGGCGTGCACCAACTTTCTATTCCAAAAATTTATAAGCGCATCAAAAACACGTGCTCAAAACGGTGAAGGAAAACATCGGGAGGAAACCAGTTAGTATTCTTAAAAGCGGCGATGGGCTTGCAATCTGTCACGTATGGAATGCTAATACGTGACAGATTGCAAGCCCATCGCCGCTTTTAAGACTACTGCAAAATGTGGGCATCTGTTAGAAAATGTTTGGACGTGCATCTGACTTCCCCCCACTAGACATCTTCAAAGAATCTCTTATTGTCTGGAGATCTGAGAGGATGTCTACTGTACTTGGGGATTACAGTCGTGATCCTATATTTAACTTTTTACACGAAATTCCATAATAGTACCTACTCGTAGATAACAGAGCAGTTCGAGTTTTATACTTTACGGTACCTACTGATACAATTATTTATTTATTCTTCTTTGTAAAGAAACGTTTGATTTTATTCCATTGAATTATTCAGTGACATCAAAAAGTGCGCGAGCAATTTTTCCGTTTGATCTGAGTTGACCCTCTTCCTCTCTAACAGATTGGCACGTCCACTGCTGGGCTGAAGTAAAAAGCTCGTTAAAAATAAAAGCTTTGTGTAAATTATGATTAAACTACATTTAACCGAGAAACTTGCTATTTCAAAATGCATAAGCTAGTAATTACGGAACATTTAAAACTACAGCCAACTAAGATTTTCTTATTTTTAAAAGAAGTCAAACTTACTTCAGTTCATCCTCTTTTAACTTCGAGTTAATTTAGTCCAGTGGAATGAATTTCCTTAACCTTACTTAGACACCGTCTTCTTTCGTACAGCTACTGATTTCTAAGAAACGGTGGCCGACAATTTACGAGCGTTCCACATTATATCAACAATTGCAGCAAAGGCTCTAGCTCATACAAGTAGATTCGTTTAAGGGTCGATATTAACGTAATGCTTATTGCAATGATGTGTCCCACTTCCTTAAATATAGCTTCAAAGTCTACCAGGTTCAAGTCCACACAACACGTTGGTAAACATTCTTCTTGAGTTATGTTGTATGTCAACGCTTTATCGCTATGCAGAACGCAATCACTCTGTGCACGACGAAAACCTTTTTTGATCATTTGGCTTTGAAATTCTGTGCGATACCTTCAATTATAATTAGAACGTCAGTTGGTCAGAAAGTAAAAGGCAGAGAGAAAAAGCGAAAAAAAATTGTTAGGTATTTTTCCTCAAAGATTATAAAACGATGCTTCGCGAAGCTTCCAACCAGAACACACTCCAATACGTACAAGGAACAGATATCACAATAGGCATTACGATATTATCGACTGGTTACGTCATCGTTATGACGTCTCAGTCTCAATCACGGAACGTTATCAGTCAATTTTGTGATTGCCTGTAATTGGTTTTTGTATCGGTTGTTCACATACCACATAACCTTAAACATGTATAGTTAAAAGCTGTTGGCAGTCCATTTTCGTCGCTTTCCGCTTCCCGCGTCTGTATGTAATATGTATATATGTATGTTTGCTTATATCTTTAAAACTACACAACGGGTTTTGATGCGGTTTTTTTTAATAGATAGAGTGATTCAGGAGGAAGGTTTATATGTATAATAACATGCTACCCGTGCGAAGCCGGGGCAGGTCGCTAGTATTAAATAAATAAATAACGGCAGCAATACAGCAGTGAAAGCAACCACGTGAACTCGTGCAACATTTCCACTGCATTACATACGAGCGTCATTGACAGTCGCTGCTTCTTTGGGAACGATGGCATTACAGTCTTTTTCAGTTAGTAGCCACTATTTCAAAAGTTCGAAATCCCCTAGACATAAAGTTTCTTGCTCACTCACATTATTTTCTTGGAGTCTGGTGGCATTTTAAATTAACTATTATGTATGAGCATGTCCCAGTCTCCTCCTAGCTTCCTTCACGCGACGTTTTGCATAGTGAACATTGTAAATTCCGTTTACATTGGATATTTTAACTCAACTCAACTCTTACAGTCATCAAACTGACTATACTTTACTTTCTATGTCTATTTCTTTGAAACGCTCTACAGTCTCTACCCAAACGACTAGACTGATTACAACATATGAAGTGTCGTTGGATTCGTCTCAATTTTGGGAGTGTTAACCTACTTCCTACTTCACTACATAGTATAAATAGTATTACGACTGTAATCCCCAAGTACGATAGATATTATTCTTATTATCTTATCCTATTTATGTTTACGTAGACATTACAGTGACAGGCCTAAAATTGGGATAGGTAGTAAATATTTTTCTTATTTGATTTGCATATTTTATAAGCCGTGTTGGCCGAGTAGGAGGTACCTCGACTTTCAATCTGAAGGTCGTGGGTTCAAAGCCCGGCGTGCATCAACTTTCTATTCCAAAAATTTATAAGCGCATCAAAAACACGTGCTCAAAACGGTGAAGGAAAACATCGGGAGGAAACCAGTTAGTATTCTTAAAAGCGGCGATGGGCTTGCAATCTGTCACGTATTAGCATTCCATACGTGACAGATTGCAAGCCCATCGCCGCTTTTAAGACTACTGCAAAATGTGGGCATCTGTTAGAAAATGTTTGGACGTGCATCTGACTTCCCCCCACTAGACATATGTCTGTATGTAATATGTATGTATGTATGTTTGCTTATATCTTTAAAACTACACAACGGATTTTGATGCGGTTTTTTTAATAGATAGAGTGATTCAGGAGGAAGGTTTATATGTATAATAACATGCTACCCGTGCGAAGCCGGGGCGGGTCGCTAGTGATATTATAAATGCGAAAGTTTGTGAGTGAGTGTGTGTGTTTGTTACTCTTTCACGCAAGAACTACTAAACGGATTTAGATAAAACTTTACAGTAATATAGCTTATACATCAAAATAACAAATAGGCTACTTTTTATCCAGGTACCACGTAGGAAAAGCCGCTTAGCGGAAGCTAGTAGACTATATATATTTTTTTATTTAATTACTGATTAGTTGGGTTTTATGTTTTTTATAATTAGTAACTAGCCATGTTGGCCGAGCGGGAGGTACCTTGACTTTCAATCCGAAGATCGTGGGTTTGAATCCAGGTCGTGCATCAGTGGATTTGTGGATCTGTTCGAAAAAAATATATGCGCAACCTGTGACGTGTGGAATTTATTTTGCAGTAGTTACTGCAAAATATGGGCATGTGCTAAATGTATTGTCTGAACGTACCTCTGACTAACCCCTTTAGTCATCTTCATGGATCTGAGTACCTAAATATCTGAGAGGATGTCTACCGTACTTGGGAATTACAGTCAGACTCAATTTTTTTTTTACTCTCTCTATACCTACCTACGCCTGTCTGAAAGCATAATGACCATCAAGCTGCGAACGTTGTTCTCTAATAATAAATGCCTAAACATTCTGTTTCCAAAGTGATTACGAGCTCAGCGTAAATTGAAGGTAATTTTTGCGTTTTTTAATCCATTATCCATTAGTTATAATCAATAAGATTAAGACTGTCCGTTATGGAGATATAATCTGGGAATAGATTAACTTAAAATTATAAAAGTTTAAAAACAGGTTTCATAAACAAATTACGAAAAAACTGGCCAAGTGCGAGTCGGACTCGCGCACGGAGGGTTCCGTAGCATTATATATAAAACGGGCAAAAAAATCACGTTTGTTGTATGGGAGCCCCCCTTAAATATTGATTTTATTCTGTTTTTAGTAGATAGATAGATAGATAGATAATACTTTATTGTACACCAGAAATAAACAAGCAAAACATTAAAAAATAATTTTAGAATTACGTACAATGGGCGGCCTTATCACTAAAAAGCGATTTCTTCCAGGCAACCTAAGGATGGAAAGTAGTGAGCAAAGTAAACAGTGGAAGGCAGTGTACAAGCAACAAAATTTATGACCATCATAATACCTATGATAATATATTAGTATTTGTTGTTATAGCAGCAACAGAAATACATATTCTGTAAAAATGTCAACTGTCTAGCTATTACGGTTCATGAGAGACAGCCCTGTGACAGACAGACGGACAGACGGACAGGCGGACAGACGGACAGCGAAGTCTTAGTAATAGGGTCCCGTTTTTACCCTTTGGGTACGGAACCCTAAAAAGAGCTGATACAATAACCTCAACGCGCAGCTAGTGTCCAGGGAGGTTAGCATAACCCACTATAGTATCGCCAACCTATCGTCCAAATGCCAAAACTGACGCTTTTACAAAAAAGTGTCTGTTTTGACATTTGGACGATACGTTGTTGATACGATAGTGGTTCTTGCTCAGGCCCCAGGGGGCTCAGTACACCTTGTGCCCGGAAACGCGGAGCTCGGAAAAGCAGGCAGCAGTGATGGAAGGTGTGCATTTTGTATCAGCTATGCGTATCCTTCTTGTGATTATTAAAAATCAATAAATATTACTCGTATATTGGTGATTATTCCACACAGCGTCATCTAGCCACTAATTGAGCAAAGCTTGTACTAAGGGAACCAATATTATTTTTCAAACTATCGTGATTTGTAGACATAACTATAACGTCGGGAAAGTAAATTAAAGGTAATAACGTGATAAAGACCCGTGTCAAAATCTATAGTTAAGGGAACTAAATAACTGATAAAATATGATGATAGGAGAGAAGGAAGGCTAGTGCTTGCAAGGTCAGTCATGCAAGCACTAGCTGATCTGTAAAGGTTTTTACACACGGCAGCTATAAAGTATATTAATGTACTTTACATCCCGGAATGTATAGCTTTAAATTATCTCAATGTATCACACACTCAACAGGTTATGTAATGTATGTTTCTCTTCATTCCATTATACGGAAATGTATTGATATGTACTTCGCTCTGTATCTTAAGATATGTCGATGTAAAAATGAATATCTGTCGTGTGTGTTCTTCTGACGATTTCTATGGAAAGATGTAATGAGGTGTATCGCGCTATAATGTCCATCTTTACATTATAGCTACTGTGTGTGAAGCCCTTAAGGAAGTTGACTTGTAAGTCTGTAGATCTATCAACACACAACCCTGGTTGAGAAACTTGAAATTTGCAGGATGTACACACACACTAAGAAAGTATTTCCGAAATTGAACTCCTAAGAAGGCGAGGTGGTGGTTGAAGTCTGTTGAACGAAGTCGCAAGGGTTTCCACTAGTTTAAACTAGGTGATATATCTTTAATAACTTCTCGCATCTCGGTCCTCAGTGCATTGCAGTTGCCTGGCCACCGTGATTTACGCTGGCCATAATTAAATGCGAAGCAAGTTAAACGCCACAATTTACACCTAACCGCCATTTTAATGAGTTTTGCTTTTAATTAACTTTAGGTGTACAAGTGACGGTGCCGATTTTACGGTAAAGTAAATAAAGGCGGATGGTAGAGAATTTATAATCAGTCTACCATGAGGCCTATCAATTTATTTTCTAAATATTGGTGGACATTTTTACATAGCGCCATAGAGCCTAAACTAGGTCAAGCTTGTACTATGATAACCAGATAACTGATAGAATACTTAAATACCTTTTTTAGGGTTCCGTACCCAAAGGGTAAAAACAGGACCCTATTACTAAGACTTCGCTGTCCGTCTGTCTGTCTGTCCGTCTGTCCGTCTATCTGTCACAGGGCTGTATCTCATGAACTGTGATTGCTAAATAGTTGACATTTTCACAGATTATGTATTTATGTTGCTGCTATAACAGCAAATACTAAAAACAGAACAAAATCAACATTTCATACAACAAACGTTTTTTTATAGATAATGGTACGGAACCCTTCGTGCGCGAGTGCGACTCGCACTTGGCCAGTTTTTTATATACATACCTACTTATTATTGTACATGTACATATTAATACTCAGACACAGAACAAACATCTATGTTTATCACACCAATGTTTATCCTGGGTGCGAATCATAATAACAGCGATTTACCTACGTTTATATCTCTATTTGTTACTCAAAATAATAATAATATTATTATATTGTCTTAGCTCTAAGCTACTAATGAAAACAGATACAAACGAATGTATGGAATGTTTAAAATTTAATCCGGACTGCGGAACACATAGAAATGAGATATATTTCTAAGCAGATACTCAATAATGCAAGGACATTCTGAATCTTGCAAGTATTTCCAACAAACCAGAATCATCTAGTTATTAATTAGTCGACGCGTATATTTGTTTTTTATTTTAAGTAAAAAAAAAAAAATAGGATCACGACTTTCATCCCCAAGTACGGTAGACATCCTCCCAGATCTCCAGGCGTTTAGATCCTTTGAAGATGTCTAGTGGGGATAGTCAGAGGCACATCCAAACATTATATTTGGCACATGCCCACATTTAACAGTAGTTAGCATTCCATACATGACAGGTTGCAAGCCCATCGCCGCTTATAAGAATACATTTTGTTTATGTATTTATTTTATTTATGTCCGCGCATATCTTTTTTCGCTGATCTGATTTGGATGTTTTTTTTCTATTGTGTAGATAATAGTCCTATTTAATTTATAATAATGTAGGACTAATAGTTACTTCATAAAACTTGATAACTAATATTGTCCCTCGACTTTTCTTTTGGTCGAAACACTTTTGTCGGTCTTTTTTTAGTGTTTGAAACGTAATTATTCATACTCAAACAGACTGCAGCAACTTCGAAAAGCAAATTCAAAGAAAAAACAACACATTTTTCACTGCGAAGGTATAATTTCTCATCCTTTGTCTCGAGAAATGTCTTGAAAAGTTTCAATAGATATACCCTAAGTGTTATTGCTATGCCCAAAGTTACCATCTTCAAGTCAAATTATCGGCATCTGAACACAGTAACTTTGATTGGGGTTCAAAATTAATTTCCCCACGAGACGAACTGATCCAATTTCGGAAATAGCCATCAAGTGGTTTGGAAACGTTGGATGGCGTGATTCTATCGACACATGTTTCATCCTGTTTAATTTAAATCGCAGCCCAACATTTTCGAGCCTGTGAAATTCGGACCACCGACCCTTTGTCTAGAGTCAGCGGCGTAGCCAAGAGGAAGGGTCTACTTCGGATGATACCATTTTATGGGTTCAGCCTTGAAATCACTACATAGTATAAAGCAAAGTCGCTTTCCGCTTCCCGCGTATGTATGTATGTTTGCTTATATCTTTAAAACTACACAACGGATTTTGATGCGGTTTTTTTTAATAGATAGAGTGATTCAGGAGGAAGGTTTATATGTGTAATAAACATGCTACCCGTGCGAAGCCGGGGCGGGTCGCTAGTATTTAATAAAATGAACGATTAGGCAAAACTCCGAGTTTTAGATTACGCGTTCTCTTTGATCACATAGAATGATATGCAGAGGTCTCTACTACCGTTTTAATTGGGCAGATAGGCAGGTGGCGGGCACGCTTGTAGGGTGAACAACTTGTAATTAGTAAATAATTAATCACAAACCCATTATTGAATACCGCATCCTAAACGGACTAGTAGTTTTGGTTTTGCACAAGCAAATGTTTACTGCTGCGCCCCCTGATGAATTGTTACCGTAACACCTATCTAAGAACATGCGCTAATAAAATCAAAACCCATCACTGAAAACCGCATTAAAATCGGACCAGTGGTTTTGGAGATAAATGGTAACATTGGTTTGCACACACAAACGCACAAACATCCTCTCAACCCAAACCCAAGCATATATACCATCTCCGTTCTGTCGTGGGTAAAAATAATTGATTTCTTGACTTCTTTTCCATATTTTTTTTTTGCTTCCTGCTATTATCTGTTGACTAACTTGAACAGAGATTGTTAACTGTGAAGTTTTCGTTTCTTGGAATAAAAAACTTATTTTAATGTAAAGCTAAAGTACTAAAGAACCCACACAATGGTAAAACTCAGAATGGTAAATTAATTAATCAAGAAAATGTTAGTTTAATTATTCAAACTTCAGTCTACTTTAACATGGTAAGTAGGTATGAATCCTTCCCTGTAGGTAACCAAACTTCTTACTGGGAGTTGAATGTTGCCATACTTAGATGGTGGGAATCCTGTTTTCCCCACAAACTAACTAAAACTTAGTAATAAATACAATCGATAATTTTGTTTACGATAAAGTTAAAATTATCGTAAACCTTCGTGTGTCAGTCTAAAAATATAGATACTTTTGATAAAATTATATATAGTATACAGGGCGTACCACGGATATGCCACATGAAGGGAAAGTACTCTTAATACTGTAGATGGAACATTTTACTGAAAGAAGACATTATTTGAATTCATAAAACAATTTAAACTGCATTCATAGATCTTTAAATAATTAGATGGTTGAACCGGGAATCGAACCCGTTACACGAGAAAAATAATTATCCTGTAGCTTTATCATACCGATCAAAAGGCTTCATCATAAGGATTATTTTTTGCTAAATAACATAGTGTCAGAAATAAAAGGAAGACCATGAATTTTAACATTTGATGTGAAATTTAGTTCAGAAAAGCTGGCATTGCCGTAAAGACATACAACTGACATTATCATAAGTACCTATTACTAATAAATGTACCCACTTGAGAAGTACACATCATTTCCCTATTATAATTTAAGTGCATGATAAAATGATAAAGAGATACGTAATTAGTGGGTACTGATCAAAAAATCGACAGGGAGCGAAATAATCAAAAGAGTGCGACTTTGCATTCAACAGGAAAGGACTCATTTTGAGCATTTGATAAATTGATTGATTTTGTATTATTAATGTTAAAATTCATGGTCTTCCTTTTATTTCTGACACTATGTTATTTAGCAAAAAATAATCCTTATGATGAAGCCTTTCGATCGGTATGATAAAGCTACAGGATAATTATTTTTCTTGTGTAACGGGTTCGATTCCCGGTTCAACCATGTAATAATTTAAAGATCTATGGATGCAGTTTAAATTATTTTATAAATTCAAATAATGTCTTCTTTCAGTAAAATGTTCCATCTACAGTATTAAGAGTACTTTCTCTCCATGTGACATATCCGTGGGACGCCCTGTATATTGTTTGTTTGCATTGAATAGGCTCCAAAACTACTGAACCGATTTGAAAAACTCTTTTAACATTAGAATCCTACATTATCCCTGATGAACATAGATGATAGAATATTGTTAAAAACGTTAGGGATCCGTATAAAAACTTCGATAATGTAACCCTAGGTGTAAAAAAAATGCCATAAAATCTGCTAGACTGCTGCTAAAGACTTCTAGTACGATTTATATTGACTAATTGACACTTAATCACTACATAGTATAAAGCAAAGTCGCTTTCCGCTTCCCGCGTCTGTATGTCTGTATGTATGTTTGCTTATATCTTTAAAACTACACAACGGATTTTGATGCGGTTTTTTTTAATAGATAGAGTGATTCAGGAGGAAGGTTTATATGTATAATAACATGCTACCCGTGCGAAGCCGGGGCGGGTCGCTAGTCTTAGATATTTTGTAAAATATGTATAATAAAATGACTTTGAATAAAAATAGTTAAACTATTTTCCTTTAACTATTATGACTTCTAATATTAAACCTTATTTATACCATAACGTTAACAGATTAAAACTTGTTATGTTCCAATCAACAAAAATGCAGATCGTAGAAAGTACATTAAAAAAATAACCGCTTAAGTTTAATATTTCACAAGAGATTAAACAAGATAAAAACCTGTAAGTAATTCCTTTCCAGAACCTCTATTACCCAGTTTCTCAACTTAAAAAGCCAATTAAAGAAAATAAACTCATTTGTACAAAGTTGCGTCTCTGTTCCGGAGCAGTGACAGAAATATTGAATCGACATGAGCGCGGTCCTCAGAGAACATATTTTTTAATCCTTGGTAGAGATGACTTGTGAAAAATACTTCAGATACGAAGCGCTATTAGGTACAGAATAGTAGTATAGTAGTATCCTAATAATATAATAAATGCGAAAGTTTGTGAGTTTGTATGTATGATTGTTCCTCAATCAGGCCCAAACGATATAAAGCCCGAATAAAAAAAAAAAACGTTCAAAAAACGCAAAATGGATGATTTCTGTATATATGGCGCTGGTATGCAACAAATCTGACATCACAGACTAAAAACATTCAGTCTTTTCAATTAGATTATTGAAATTTGACAGGACAACGTCAGTCACGGGTCGGCTAGTAGTAGTATATTTTGGGCACGTGTAGGGTATATTACCTATGCTTATTTTTGCTAGACAGGTTATCGACGATGGTTATGGACGAGCTTGCCAAAAGCGATCAAAAAAACACTCATCATTTAATATCACTTACGAGTTGATTTCGTTTTACTCTATTGATGAGGGCTTAGGGCTTAGGTTTTTTTTAATAGTCAAGGTATACAATGTAAACGTATCTATCTGGGAGTTACTTGGAGTTTTCTTTGTTCTGTGGACAGCAAGCGTAACATTTAGGCGTAGAGTGATTACTTAAATGAACCCCATTATGTCATGTGATCGTGTTGTTCGTTTCAAAATGGCACTTTACTGTGTTTATTTTGTAATGTGTATTCGGGTCGAATTTACGGCTATTTTCAATTTGGTTTAACAATTAACGTCATACGTACCAGAATTGTGGTCGAACCTTTGTTATTTGTGTGTTTTTACAGTGCATACAAAATTGCTTATTAGTTTCTGAAACGCTTTTGAATTTTCATAAGTATTTTCTTATAATTATGCTCAATATGCTGCACAAATGAAGCATTTGAACAGTACTCAAGGATGATATAAAGCCATACCTATGCAAATTGCCTATTTTAATAGAAAGAAAATTTAATAACACGATAGCTGTTATTAAATTTTCTTTCTTACTATATAAAAAGAAAGTCGGGTTTGTCACAACACTTATAACTCAAGAACGGCTGAACCGATTTGGCTGAAAATTGGTAGGGAGGTAGCTTAGAACCAGGAGACGAACATAGGATTTTTAACTTTTAACGGGAACGGGAGTTAATTCTAAAGCGATACGAAGTTCGCCGGGTTAGCTAGTTAAAAATAAAATAAATAAATAGGATCACGACTGTAATCCCCAGGTACGGTAGACATCCTCTCAGATCTCTCTAATTAAAATACTTTATATTTATCTATATCTAGCCAAAACCCTCGCTATATAGATCGTGTAAAGTTATTTTCAAACAAACTTCACACCCCGCAGCTCACCCTTAGGGGTTTATTCTCAGGCATTCCTTACTTAGTGGGGTACACCCCAAAAGGAGCATCGCTTACAAAATAAGTTAAGTTTCTACTTACAGCTTAGGCTTTAAAGTTTGTTTTCTAGTAATCTAATAACAACTTTCAACGGTTATTTGTTTACACAAAAATTCAATTTAGAACCCTATTAAGCGAGAATTTTCGGAACTCCGTTCTTAATGTTTACTATGAAATACAACCTCCTAACTTCAAGGTCTCTTCGAGCATCAAATTCAAATTCAAAAAATATTTATTTAAATAAAATCACTAGGATCACTTTGGAACGTCTTAGGAACTAGGTGAAGCTACGCCGATTCACGCGACCAAGCCTAGAAGAATCACGGCTTGGGGTCTACTTTTTTTTTCAATGATCCTTTCATTTCGTGAAGGCTCATCGTTTAAGGTCTTCGTTGTCTTCCAGTCAATATGTCATTTTCTTTTTTAAACATCTATAAATAATTTCGTCGTTGTACAGTAATTTCCCGTCTACGAGTAATTTACCAGTTTCACATGAATTCATAATTTTCCTTAAGTTTGACAGTCAACCTCGAAGTTTTCCCTTAATTTGACTGAGAGGTCTGGAAACATGAATAAATTTAAAAAGCCCACTATGCACTCGACTCTGGTTTGGTTCAAATTGGCAAACTAACATTTTGATATAAATTATTCAATGAAAACAAAACTTCTTTACATTTAAAAGATAAATATAATAACAGAAAACATTAATTTTACTGTTAACCTTACAGCTTACTTTTGTTATAATTTTTATGAAAATAAAATAGAAATAACGACTGTGTTATCTCCAATATTATACTCGTACATACTCTCAGATCTCCAGGGGGATAAGCATGAACCACTATCGTATCGACAACGTATCGTGCACAAAACTGGCACTTTTTGTATAGTAAAAATGTCGATAGGTTGTCGATACGATAGTGGTTCGTGCTCAGGCCACAGGCGTTTGGGTCCTAAACGATATCTAAGGGTAGTCTGATTCAAACATTAGCTTTATTCGTACTTGCCCACATTTATCAGTAGTTAACATATCATTAGGTACTTGTAGGTTTAAGTTAAAGTGGGTATAGCCGCACAAGCAAAGTGTAATGCATGTAATGTGTATAATACGTGTGCCATACCCATGACCGAGTACTGTATAAGTAATCAATGTAACCAACACTTGAGTCGGATAAACTGTTTTCAACGAAGGTAATAATCCGAAAGTAATCAAAATAGATGGAGGTAATAATTATCTACTGGTTTAATTAATTTAATCAAATACGTTTCAGCCATGTAAGGGTTTACTTAAGCATTATATACCTATATAATATATATATAAGAATAGACTACCAGTACGTATTTTAAAGATTGATACATGGAGTGACGATAATGGAGAAGATAATAAATGAGTAGATACCTACATCATAGCATGATGAATGTTGGAGAAATAGTGATGGAAAAAATTTGCAGTAATGGGTTAGCGTGGTATAAGTGGGAGGGTGGGGGAAAACCGGCCAAGTGCGAGTCGGACTCGCGCACTAAGGGTTCCGTACGATTATCTATGAAAAACGGCAAAAAACACGTTTATTGTATGGGAGCCCCACATAAATATAATATTTTATTCTGTTTTTTGTTTTTGTTGTTGTAGCAACAACAGAAGTACATCATCTGTGAAAATTTCAACTGTCTAGTTATCACGGTTCATGAGATACAGCCCTGTGACAGACAGACGGACAGACGGACAGCGAAGTCTTAGTAATAGGTTCCCGTTTTTACCCTTTGGGTACGGAACCCTAAAAATTATGCATAATAATGTGAACAACTTAATACAACATGTGAATGATATTTTGACTGGCCTCACAGCTCAGTTGGTAGTTAGTAGCTCTGCCTTCTGCGTTGTAGGTTCGTTCGATTTCCACTCAAGATATACATTTGTGTGATAAACATAGATGTTTGTTATGTGTCTGGGGTGTTAATATGTATAATAAGTATATAAGTATTCTATCAGTTATCTGGTTCCCATAGTACATACTTTGCTTATTTTGGGGCTAGAAGCGCTGTGTGTGAAGTCCGCCAGTATTTCGCCAGTATTTTTTATAAATGCGAAACTTTGTGATAAGGCTGCTATGTTTGTTCCCTAAACTAAAATAAACGACAAAACGGATTAAGATGAAATTTGCTGTAGTATAAAGATAAAAAATCAGAATAAATAATGGGGGAACTTATAATCCGAAAAACCACCCCTAAATGATGAAAAAAAACGCAAAAAGGATGATTTTGGTATAGATGTCGCTGGTGTGCAACAAATCTGACATCACAAACTAAAAACATTAAGTCGTCATAGCAACGCAGTTTTGACTAATGAACGATTCGCATTCTACCAAAATTCGTTATTTATTTTATCAGTACAAGGTTTGTAGGGAAAAATTTGGAGGTTGCCTGAAATTGCTTTTTCCTATGCGATTATTAGAATTGAACAGGACAACGTCTGTCACGGGTCGGCTAGTTGTATATAATTCTAGAGGCAAAACTAAGAAAAAATAGATGTACTGTGTGAATGTACATGTGATATGCAAACGTGTGAGTATTGAGATGACGAGCAATAAGGAAAAATGGAAGAAAGGAACGTGTTGTGCCGACCTCACTTAAGTGGGATAAGGGCAAGGAGATGATGGCATACTTGAAAGCTGTTGATTACGCATTGTATTGGAATTATATTTTTTAAGTTCATTGAATGATACTATAATCTAATAATGATGATAATGATCAATGTTACTTGATAATAATAAACGGATATCCTAATCCTAATAATATTATAAATGCGAAAGTTTGTGATAAGGCTGCTATGTTTGTTTCCTAATCAAAAATAAACGACAAAACGGATTAAGATGAAATTTGCTGTAGATAAAAAATCAGAATAAATAAAGGGTGAACTTATAATCCGAAAAACAACCCCTAAATAGTAAAAAAATGCAAAAAGGATGATTTTGGTTTAGATGGCGGTGGTGTGCATCAAATCTGACATCACAGACTAACAACATTTAGTCGTTATAGCAACGCAGTTTTGACTAATGAGTGATACGCATTCTACCAAAATTTGTAATTTATTTTATCAGTACAAGGTTTGTAGGTAAAAAATTGGCCAGATATTGCTTTTTCCTATGCGATTATTCATATCTGACAGGACAACGTCTGTCAGTGTAGTGAAAAAATATATTTAGTTTTAAATGCCTGTTTGCGCTGGACGAGGTACTTTCAATTCGAAAGTCGTGGTTCGAATCTAATGGCGGCCACATACGTAGCGGTATACCTGAACGGTATACCGGAACTTAAGGCTCTAACTAGACTTCTACTCTAGCACGACTTCCTTAGCTAGACTTCTAGCTAAGGAAGTCGTGTTGTGCACTAAGTATTTTGTGAAATATGCCACCGGTTCTATCTAAAGTGACACCCACAAATGATGACGTTTTGGCTATTGTTGGTTTGGTGCTAGCTATTAAGAAAAAAGAGAAGTGTAAGAAGAAACGTTCTGTATGGTGTAAAGAATGGTTACTGAAAATAAATAAGTATTCCCACACAAACCTAAATAAATAAACAAAAAAAAAAAAAAAAAAAAATATATAATAAATAAAAATAAATAAACACACACAAGTCACACAACACAACCGATCGAAGCACTGGCGCGCGTGCGACTGAAGCGTTCCGACACACACGCTCATGCATACATGCACAAACTTGTTTGCGCCGGTATACAGATCGTAGTTTTGATCTGCCTACCAGACTTGTGCAAGTTTTGTCACACACACGCTTCGGTATATTTGCACAAGCCTTAAGTTCCGGTATACCGTTCAGGTATACCGCTACGTATGTGGCCGCCATAAGATCTGCATTAGCCTTGCTTTCTTTCTTTAAATTTTTGAATGTTAACTATTGAAAAATGTGACTTAAATTTAATTTATGCACTTTTGAGTAAGTACCTCTTTTAGAAATCATTAAGGATATGAGCGCCTGTGGATCTAAAAGTATGTCTACTTGGGGATTATACTCGTACTCGTGATCCAATTTCATATTAAGGTGTGATGAGCGCGGCTGCCGCGCTCGATTGCCGCACAATGTCTGGTCACACCTTTAATTTAATGAAGTTTACATACAACTTTGTATGTAAGGATCATTGAATTTGGCTTTAGAAGATCAGACAAACATTTTAACAATTAACTTGTTAAGACGCTGCCAGTAGACGATTATTTTTGTTCGAAACGAAAAAAGAAATACTTGTGAACAAGCCACATCTCCTATTTTATAATGTATAGTATATATGAATAAAGATGTACCCATCTTTAATCACTTCGATAAATAATCCTACCGACCGCTGCAATGATGACAAACACACGTCCGCGCGTGGTCCGCCTTAGCTTTTCGAATAAATTAATGATATAAATTATGTATAATTACTTATCAAAAATCTATCCTAATAGAAATTTAGATCTACATAATACCTATCTTTGACAATAAATCACAAGTTGATTTTAATAGTAGGTATATAAAATATTTCGATCATAAATTCTAAAACGTATCATTTTGAAATAATATCTTTATCGTGAAAAGTTTCTGCTATTGTGTTTTCAGCTTAATAGAAATCTAGGTAGGAACCTGAAGTAATATACTTATAAAAATAGGAGATGTGGCTTGTTTAGAAGTATTTCTTTTTTCGTTTCGAAAAAGAGCATTCAGCGACTGGCAGCCTCTTAAGCAAAATAATCTATTTTAGCTTCTTCTCAAGTGAACACATGGCTTAGTCTGTAAGTGGGTATAAATGTATTGGAGATATTTACTTACCCTAACAATCGAACTGAAGAGGTGGTTCGGTGGGTTCATACCAACACAAGTGCTACTTAACCTAGTTACTCATAGCTATTTTTGCTAACAAACGGGAAGCTCTAGTGCTGGTTTTGAGAATGCAGTATACATTACATCCATTCGATCTGCCTAGCAGGTGTGTGTATGGACGGAGAGCTCGAGTCTTGGATTCTAGTATTACAAAACCGTATATTTAGTAAAAACTTTAGAAATAAGAAGTCGTCATCCAAAAAAATTTAAAACGTGAATTAAGATCGCTATGAAGGATTAACAGCTCTCTATTCAGACTTCTGAAAAAAATAATCTTCGGAAATATTATATTTAGGTGCCGATAAAAATCTTCAACAGAAGTATAGACAGAGTTTTTTTTTTTCAAAATTTAGGAAGTTCATATTCTCTTCTTCGTCGCCATATTTTACGTCAAATTTGTTTATTAAACTATCTAATATCTTTAAACGTGCAATTCTTGTATATAATTGTATAATCTGAATCACAGAAACGGCTCCAACGATTTTCATGAAGGGTTTTGGGGGTGATAAATCGATCTAGCTAGGTTTCATTTTTAGAAAACGTCGTTTTATTCGTGTTTTTTGGTAATGTAATACCGAGCTAAGCTCGGTCATTCAGGTACCATCAGTTAATAAACGTTGCGTTAATTGTATGTAGTCGTCCTACGAAGTCAACTATTTGAGTTCAGCGTGCTCAACAAATGTCTAGGTGATTGCTAAATTGCAGACAGATGAACGTAGCCGGATTTTAGTCCATAATATACCAGTCGTACAGTGTTGACAGTGACCTGGTTAAAACTGTGCCTTCCAGCGCTAAAGTACGGTATTCTCATACACACTTACGACTATTATCATTTGTAGTGAGGCTGGGTTCTCTATAGTGTCGTAAAAAAATAAAAATAAATTGGTTCACAACTGTAGACATCCTCACAGATCTCCAGGCGCTCATCGGCATCATCAAATTTATCAACCTATAACGTCTAACTGCTAGACATAGATCTCTCCTAAGACGCGTCAATTTATTTTGTTTTAGATTTACATGTGTTTTTAATTTCTTTTATGATTTTTTAAATATTATTGTGGTGGTTTGAATAAACGTTTCTTTATTCTCTTTATTTTTCTTTATTTTCTTTATTCGGCTCTTCTCATTCAATTTTGCATTATTTTTTAAGATAAATACTAATATTACTAACATTTAAAAAAACTCCTTGTTAATAATATTTTTCAAAAGCAAACTTCATCACATCGTCAGGTTACATTAAATTGAAGTTTTATTCGTATATTGGTTAGAAGGAAGTGTCCTAACTTGACATGAATCCAAGACAAGATCTCTCCGGCCATACACACACCTGATTAGCTATTGATATAAAACGTTGTACGAATGCTTTCATAATAATTAAGTTTAAGGGGCGATTCGCAAAAAAAGTTTAAAATTTAAAAAGTTACATAATTCGAATTGCAATAAAACGACACGAGTTTCGCCCAAACTCATATATTTTTGTTGCTACATTCGTGTTAACTCAAATAACGCAAAGTTTTTCTATTCTCCAATAACTCAATGTGAGCAAACTGTAGGGTTTTTTTCTGTAAGCTGTAAAAAAAAACAACATAACACATTTTACGATTCAGAATTTTGTAACGTAGCAAGTTTTACTGTTGCTTCAAGTTTTTATTACGCTTACAAATTGCGTGCTCGGTCGTGGTTGGCATAAGTGAGACATTTTTTTTACAACTCTTTGATATTGCTCATACGTTCTTTAGCAAATTACCTATACCTTTGTCGGTGCTCATGTTTGGTATTTACGAGTATGTTTATTTTCGGGTAAGTAGACAGGTAAAATCTTAACAGTGAATAAAGTAAACTGTTTATGGCGACTGAGTAAACATGATATTGATACTCGTAGTTAATAAACTGAAATGTTCTTCCGTGGACTGCAGATCGCACACTGCAGGTAGACAGAACATACAATCTAGATTCCAGGGCATCTTGAATTATAATACAGCGTGATAAATCTCGATTTACCTTTAAAGTTGAATTGTGATCACTAACTTAAAATGTATAAAAGAACAAGCTCAGTCAAAAAGTTAGTTCAGTTAATTCTTATTAAAAAAACACAAAATAATCAGTACAAAATGTTTACTATGGTATTCAAGCATAGCAGTCACATTATATAAAACTATTTAAAACTAGGTCTTATCTATACCCAGACCTACTTGAGAAAAAAACTATACATTAGATACAAATTGTAACTTTTCAGGTACTTTTGAACTATAAAGCGAATTGCTTATTTAATTTGTGTCTTTATGTTCTTCTTCCTTAGGGGCTTCTTGTATGACAACCACGTGTTTGTTTGCGCGTCTCCTTGCGTGTGGGCCGAGTCTTACCCTTGATGAAGGCTCTGCTATACCTCCTGAAACTTCTTGAGTAACCTAAACAAAGTCATAATATTTAATCTATTTATTCCTGAATTCTTGAGATTCATTGAGTTGGATATTAAAAAGTTATGTTCCAGAGAACAAAGACAATTAAGTTTGAAACTATTTCCGTCGTCATAATTATTATTTACCTGTTGCAAACGAAAGGAATGTTAGCGAAGACAAAGTACTAACATGATTAATCAGTAGTGACTGTGGAACCCATACAAATATTATTTTCAATTCTGTTAAGTATTGGCCCTAAAAATGTAAATTGAATATCGACAATTTAAATAATCCGCAAAAATGCTTCTTTATGCAAATGGCGTCGCACTAGTTTCTGTGACGTTACATGCTTGTCAACAAATAAACAAACATCAAGTTTTTCAAGGCAGGTGATGACATATTGACAAGCATGTTACGTCATCGTCGATTCGACCAATCCTGACCCTTTTGTGTCACGTGACTGGCGTTTAAAAATAGATAATTATAATTATGGGTTTTTTTAATAAATCATTGTTTATTTTCTTGTTATTTTACTCCATAACGCTTTATGAAGGCATAATTTACATAGATCAACAACACATTATTTTTCATACTGTCATATAGCCTTTTATCGCTCGTGACTTATTTCTGGCACCATTTATGTTATATTTCGATTTGAAGGGTATAGTTGCCAGTGTGTAGGCCCATAAGACTTTATACTGTATGCCTCAAGTTAGCGAACGCAAGGCAGCGCAAGGCATATAATTATATACACAAGCACATGCTACATTACACCATGGCATGGATCACCTTTGCATCACCATACTCAAGAAAAAACCAGTGGCACAACTATTTTATGCATTGAGCTCAGTAACTAAACTGGTAGTAAAATAGGCTTCAACTAGATAATAATGTATGAAGCTGATTTTTAGATAAATATTACCTGAATTCGTTTTCTTCCTTGGACGTTGTTCTCTAAAAAGGTGTTCACGGCTCCGAGGGTATTAATAGGAATCTGACGAAAGAAGAAATGTTAATTCACTTAGTATCCATTCAAGAATGGATGTAATTACCTAATAGATAAGACCACCGTAAATAAATAAAGAGGGGACTTTTAGGCATTATTGGGGCCGCAACCAACAGCTAAGAGGCTCTTTGAAATTATTAAAAAAACATGCAAACTGACTGTATGGAAAATATGTGATAATTATTGATAACTAGTAGTCCGCCCCAGCGTCGCACGGGTGTTTAATGATTTTATGGCAATTTTTTTCACACCAAGTTACATTATTATAGTCTCTGATTTTTTTCTACAAATTAATAAAGCCTATGTTCTTTAGGGATAATGTACAATTCTAATGGTAAAAGAATTTTTCAAATCGGTCTAGTAGTTTCGGAGCCTATTCAATACAAACAAACAATCAAATCTTTCCTCTTTATAATATTAGTATAGATATGAATTATAATTTCAAGTTATTGCTGGAGTTTTTATTTTTGGAGTGAAAAACTGCATCAGCCAATTCCGAATTATATATTTTTTTATAGTTGATTCACACTCCCATTATACAAAGATTAAGTACAAAGGAATTTGAATCTTGCATAACCCAATTTATGACCTTCCTATGTATTTGTCCAACTTGCTGAATTAACCCGTACGTGAAACGTTATGACGACATAATTCATGCATGCTAGCCTTTTATTATTTTCATGTCTAAAGAAGCGTTGTTAGTATCTACCTATGGGTAAATATCACAAAATATTCCTTTTTTCCCACAGATATTGGATGTGAACCACGTAGTGCATTGCATGTTTCTCCTATAAAGTCTTCTCACGCGTGTATATGAGGTCTATTTGGGTGAAAATCGTGGGACTGGTTTGTTTGGAAATATGTAGATTGACTTAATAGTAAAATGCAAATTTTAACCTACTAAGGTGTGGTCTGGTTAGGAAGTATGTATATGTAAGCAATATTTACAAATATAATACAAGTGCACAAAAGCAAGCATTTATCACTCACCTCATAATATAGCGTCGAATAAAATTAGAAAACGCAACAATATCCTTAAGCAAATGCAAAATATGTTCTCATACACTCATGTAGATTTTCACTTCCTGTTATGTGTTAGATAAATAATTAAGTTAATTAGTTAGGTACTCATAATATACTAATTATTGTCTAGACTACCTCGACTGTGCCACACAGCGCTGATTGCCAATTTGTATCGTTTGTTTAATAAGAAACAGTAGAAACAAGTTTGATACGATACGATAACAAATTTACCTACGAGGTGTGACTGCAGTTTTGAGCAATTATAGTAATATTGACACGAGTGTAACTTTTAATCCTATTTATAATTATTTGATATTCTGGTATTTACTATGTAAGTACACACTACTATGTTACTATGTTACACGGCGCCGCCGGCGTTCCGAGAAAATGTCTGGACGCTGGCTATCGCGCGTTGACGCGCGCTGTGATAATACTTAAGTCGGACGTTCCGTTTGCTGTTCTGTTAAAGTAACTTTGTTTATTTTTGACTTTACCAAAACATACTGACGAGAGCTCACAACACGCGTTAACGTTTTTTAGAACTGTTTTTAAATTTTATCGCGCGTTGAAGTTCGTTGACTCTCGTTTCATGTAAACTTAGCCTTAATGCCCAGTTAGTAATTTAAAGTAAACATAAAGACCTTATTATTTGAGAAGTGCTTATCAAAAAGGTTCTGATCAAACAGCACCCAAAACTGTTTGTTCAAAGTTTGTAATTTTCATTCATTTTCATGACAGACCCTTCGACCATACCCTTCTCAACTCGACGGTTGACAATCAATTACATATTTATTCCATTAAAAATAACCAAAATGTGTTAGGTATACCTTTTGGGGAGCGAAATTAAATGAAAATGAATTTCATTTGAAATAGCGAAAGCAAAATTGAAAAAGAAAGATCAAACATCTATGGACCGCAATATCCTTCGTTAAGCTTCGGCCAGACTGACGCGAGATAAAGGTGCGCGACGAGGAAATAAACCTGTCTAAAGCTTATTTTCTTGCCGTTCTTAAGGAGCAGTCCTGGGCAGGCGTTTTTCTATACAAACGAACTCTCCTGTTTCCTCTCTGGATATTGACACTAGAGCAAATATTTTACCATACAATTTATTACAACCACTGCATGCCCCTTTGTTTTATTTTTCTCCATATATTAGTTATTATATTCACTCACACGTTGATATCTCGAGCTCAGCGCGACAGCAATAGATCTTTAAAACACCTATTTTACCATAATTTCATCTTAACTTTTAAAATCTCACCATGTAACCATTTATGTACAAGTTCTTATGAATATACCTAATAATGACACAACCAAAAAGCCCAGTTAAATGTGATAGTGATTACCAAAACCAAGTTAAGTCCTTGAAAAAATAAATAGGTACAATCAAAAATATAAGTTACAAGGAATAATAGAAAGCTGAAAGTGGCTCATTTCATTCTACACACAGAAATATTATTGTTAATGACTTTAGGAAATTCTATATATTTTTATTAAAAAAACATTACGCAATTATATTTTTCTTCTATAACATAACCCATAGCAAGCATGATATATTTTATCTTAATTTACCCATATGTGCCAAGACCAAATACACGATACGAGATTTTTTTACCCACTTTTAAATAGTAGGAGGTTCTCAAGTCGGTTTTAATTTTTTTAAGATAACATACATGTTTATTTATAACATGCATATTTTCTTAAAAAAAAATATTGCTCCTTTATTTAGTAAATGTACAGTACATAATTATGTCCAAAATGATAGCCCTTTTCAAGTTTCTATACTATTACCGGAGGACGTTGAAAATATATACTCTACGATGGTCTTCGGATGAAAATGGTAATGAACTTACGGCAAATATATTATCGAAGAATGTGGATGCATTCGGTGTCTGTACCGTGATTTGTGCATCCGATGATGATGATGATTGTGACTTTGTGGCATGTTTCGGAATTATGTCAGTTTCTGGGAAAGAATATGAAATAATCGATTAGAAACACTAGTTTTAATGTAAACAACTACATTCTTCTTGGTAACGTGGTTATAATGACACTGTAGTTACTTTAGATATTTGAAGTATTTAGGTACATTTGATAATATTATTAGCTAATGTAATAAGATGTTGATAATAGTAAAATACAGGTGTTGAGAAAATTAATATATTCAATAAATTATACATAAATATATAAATTTGAAAAGTACTATTGATATATAAATATATTAATACTAATTATATTTTTTTTACTACTTAAGGTAATAATTATTTTTCAAACTATCGCGATTAGTAGACATAACTATTGACATTTTGACAGTCTGCCCGCGACCATGGCTATTGTAACATAGTCGAAACGTCGGGAAAGTAAATTAGAGGTAAAAAAACCCGTGTCAAAATCTGTAGTTATGATAATAATAATTATAATTATTTAGTTTTATTTTGCTATGTCCTAACAGGACCCATGAACTAATACTATTTACCCTATTTATAAGACCTATACCTACTATGTATTGCACATGATGTAAATAAACAAATAAGTATTCTTATTTCAATACTAAGCGAACGAAACCGCGGAAAGAATTTTGTAAATAAGAAATATTTTAACTTTTAACGACTCAGTGGAACCTTTTTATTCCGTACAAATGTATTAGTCACGTAAAAAGTGGTCCAAGAAAGGCGTAAGTTGGCGAATGGGAAAGATCGTAAAAAATAAAAACCTAATAAAAAAGCAAGATAAAAACATCATCGAGATTACGATGCCAAGAGGCGTCAAGATTATACGCCATTCCTCGTGGGTCGCTTAATGGTTTCCTTATCTCCGCTGTAAAACTGAGATAAAATACTTTACTCATATTAAAATTAAATCAAAACACCGATCTCGACCCCGTAATAAGGTAATTTGGCAGTCAAACAGAAGTTTGGGTTAACTTTGACAGTTTGACGGATTTAGAAGATAATTACAGATTCAGATAAGACAATAGTCTGATTTTCCCAGAAAAAAGATGGCAAAGTGTGACAGAAGGCACTATTTTGAGATAATTCCTTTAGCAGTCCGCCCCGGTGTCGCACGGGTGTAGTAATGATATTATGGGTTTTTTTTATATATATGGGTTACATTATCGAAGTTTTTTTTAGATATAAGGTTTTTTTTCACACTTTGGGTTATATTATCGAAATTTTCATACGGATCCCTAACGTTTTTGAAAATATTATATAGCCTATGTTCATCACGGACAATGTAGGATTCTAATGGTATAAGAATTTTTTAAATCGGTCCAGTAGTTTCGGAGCCTATTCGATGCAAACAAACAATCAAATCTTTCCTCTTTATAATATTAGTATAGATAATTATGTAGAGAGGTGGAATAACAATAATCTATTTACTCTCTCTTGGTGGTAATATATTGAAAGTTACGGTCCAACTTTTCTCGTAATATTTGATTGTTCCCAAATTAAGATTACAAAAAATAAATGGGTCTTTTTTGGGAAACATTGTACGCTTCTATAATAAACTTCCGGAAAACGCAACGATAACTTTTCTGGAAGAAGATTATAAGTCTACTAATACAATCTATATAAATAAGAATCGAAGTTCGGACCGACTAACATATTTATATAACGCACTGCCAAAACAGCTGGTTATATCCTTCGATCAAATATAACCTTATATTTGGTTATATTTGATCGAAGGTTATATCATGTATTTTCATCACCTTTGAAATTTTGCACTCAAACAAAAAAGTCGGGTTTCGGCATTTTGAAATGTTCCTATTTTATAAAGCACGAAGACACTTAGATAACCAAAAATAAGAAAATGCGTTTCCTCAAAAACAATGTGCATATAAAAAAACTTTAATTCTTACACCTTATTACAAAATATACTTAAACATAATACCTGTTTTATTGACTATAAAATCCGTGGTTGAAATTTTTATTAACACCAAATTGACCTCCAAAATATTTACTAAAACCAAAACCCCCAGCGTTTTCTGTTTGACTAAGAGCACCGCTATGGCCAACTCCGTAATTGTCATTATATTGACCACTGATTTGACCAGAATGACCATATTGACCTGAACCATCAATATAACCACCCCCTTGACCGTAACCATTGTGTTGATTGTAACCACCTGAATTAATGGAGCCCGACTTTTCAACTTTGATGCTGGTACCCGCAGCCGTGTTGCTAAGCAGGCCGCTAACCGCTTTCAGTGTTGAGATGGGAATCTATTGATATACGAAAACAAAGCTTATTAAACAATTCTGGTTTATCAATACAAGCACAAACTAAATAAAGTTTAAACATCAGAAACCACTTGAAAATGAAGGTCTGTTTGTTGTATTCAAGACTAGAAATGCTGAATAGACAGTCACTTATAAACAGCTAGAGTAATTTAATCAAGATTCTAGAAGTATGATAAGATAACTGCGATTACCTTCCTACTTCTATCATGCTGCATTGACATATCTCTAATCATATGAATCAATAAAATTACAGGTATTTAGCTGTTAAGGTAGGATTTGGAACTTGATTTATTTCAGATTAAATACTGCTTACATCTACGAACTTAAGCAGTTGCTTGTATCAAAATAAGATAAACTCACATTGAAGATATCCCTGAAAAAGTTCGGGTTACTTTGGAAAGCCACTTCCTTCCTGTACGCCACTTGGCCATTGCCGATAGCGCCAGAGCCGGCGTGCGCTGAACCTTCATATCCAACTCCAGAGTCAGCAGAACTCTCTACAATGTCCACTCGCTTTTGTGCTGGGCGGGCATTAGCTTCACCGCCAATGTAACTGTTGAGTAAAGAAGTTCATGTTTAACACGCTTAGAAGATTAATTTCTGAAAATCCTACAGATTTCGAAAGATTTTTATTAAAATGGATATAATCTATTTTTTTTTCATTATTATTTTATACCTTATTTTATTAAGTTTTTCAAGGATTATAAACTTGGTACTGATGGTTACACTCAGATTCGAAACAAATACTTGCAGATTATTAAATAAAAAAATAGGATCACGACTGTAATCCCCAAGTACGGTAGACATTCTCTCAGATCTCCAGCCGCTTAGATCCTTTGAAGATGTCTAGTGGGGTAGTCAGAGGCACGTCCAAACATTATATTTGGCACATGCCCACATTTTGCAGTAGTTAGCATTCCATACGTGACAGGTTGCAAGTCCATCGCCGCTTATAAGAACACTAACTGGTTTCCTCACGATGTTTTCCTTCACCGTTGTAAGCACGTGTTTTTGATGCGCATATATATTTTTCGAACAGAAAAAATCATTAAAGCACCACGTCCTTCTTATTGAAAGCCGAGATACATCCCATTCGGCCAACATCTTCAGGTGTTTTATTTTTTTTCGGCCAAACATGGTTTGGCGAATAGTAAATAACTTACATACAAGATAAGCTGTACGTAACCAAGATTTCTTACCCTCCAATGTAAGCAGATCCTTTATGGTTATGGCTTGGCTTGTAATGCGTGTGAACGACAGTTTTCTCGACTATCGGCAGAGGTTCTTTGTAAACCTGCAATAATATTATTGTGTAAGAAAATGTGATATCCTATATTACAAAGCACTTTTAAATAAAGTAAAATCAAAAATCAGTTTCATGACAACAACAATGGTCTCTTTAAGCATTGTAAAATTTTGCCAGTTCATACTCAAACTCATTATTTATTAATGAAAGAACAATTTTTTAACGAATCACTTTTAAATATAATTGAACACCCGGTATACACTCGGACTATTTCTAGGAATCTGTATTGTACGCCGCGCGCAGGCAATGTCTATGGCGAGCGAACAACCAGTTATCTTGTCCCTCGACTTATCAATACGTTGCCTTCCGACTTACGTAACAATTTGACACCTAAAAATATCAAAATTAAGTTAAAAAGATATTTCATGAGTTTGATTTAACTCATGATTCATTTTACACATTACACACGTTAGGTAGGTTAGGTATAAGTTAAATGCCTAGCTCCCAAGATTCGTAACAATTTTTATTTTGTTTACTTGTTTAGTTGTAGCTACTTTCTTACTTACTTCTTGAGTGATGTGATCTCGCGTAGCACTGCATAAACCTTAGTGGTTTTTAGATGCTATTATATAAGCAAATATTATGTAATAAATGTTAAAATGGTAAATAAATAAAAAAAAAAAAAAAAAAAAAAAAAAAAAAAAATAATGAAAAAAAAAAACACTAAAATCCCCAACATGGTAGGCCTCCTCTTAGATCTTCAGGAACTCAGATCTTCGAAGAAGGTTAAAGGGGGTAGTTAGAGTACACATCAATGATTAGCACAACATCAGGTACAGTACCGACCCATGTAATTACGTATCTTCACAGTACTTTTTATTATTACACTTAAATTTAATGACAGTGAGTAATGTTGCAATATGAGCGTTATGGACTTATGGTGCAAATATTTCTTTATGAAATGTCATCAGTAGATGATTTTAGAACATGACAGATGACAGAACGTGTCTGTTTTTGTTTGATTTAAACAACAGTGTAAACACACAACACCTAAAACCAAACTCCAAATCAAACCTTTCGCCTATAAATTGGCTGCGGTGCCCACCAAGTTAACTGTGAATGTCCAACTCGAGTTTTCGGAGAAAATACAGAGAAGAACGTGGTCAAGAAATCCTGCAAAGAAAGATAAATTCATACAGAATAATAGAATATTGCTGGATTACTTACATCTGACTGTGCGTTCACTTCTATATTATGGTGTGCGTTAATGTGAGCATCAGTTTCAGCGTGTTTGATTTCATTTGCCGAGTCCAGATTGAATTCTGTGTGTACTTTGTGCTCGGCTGGAACAGCAGAAAATTCTGTCTCCTTGATAACTGCTGTCGGAATTCCGTAAGATTTTGTGCCGGAGAATTTAAAACCAGAAGAACCGCTGACAGATGATTCCCCTCCCTGTAAAGTTTTTTTGCTTTAGTTTTTATATTCCTTTCTTCATGTACTTTTAAATCTTACTATAAAAATGATGTTGTAAAAACATCTTATACTAAGTAGGTAATGATTGCAGGAATAGTTTAATGGTTCATGGCTAAGTTTTTGAATGGCAGTGAAAAAGCGTAAATATCTCTTTTGAAAACCCGTTAAGCCCATGCATAATGAAGATGGATATTTACTAGAGTCGCTAAAACCAGACCGAAATGCGAACGGATTGTGTATCGTGAGAGCATGCTTAAATATGGTATGTTTACCTTATTCCAGTGAGTATTCAGTACCACCACGTTAGTCTCACCAACAGTGGGTTTAAGGCCGAAATATCTGACTAATAAACAGGTAAAAAGATACAGGCGAAAGAGATTGAAGGACTTTAATAGGTATGAGCTTAAATCTATGGTTATAAACATAAACATCTAAGATTGAAGTATTGTTCTAATAAAGTAAAATATCAAAGCATAAAAAAATTGTTAATATTTCAGTCTTAAAAGTACTTATCTACTTAATGTTAAAAATGGGAAAAGAACTGGGAAAAGTCTAGTAAAGCTTAATGAAAGTAGCAAATTGTTACTTTAAAATCCGGTTTGCCGTTCATATTTCTCTAAACCTTTGAAGAGCATAGAACTGGTTTATAAAGAACTAAAGATTTTTTATAAACCAGCTTTAAAATATCCTTGCAAGGATTTGTATTTTCAAATATTCATTAGAGTTAAACAGAAAAATATATATACTCGTATATACCTATACATATACATACTAATGTTTTTTTGATACTCGTTTATATAGGTATACCTAAATATTTGAGTAAGTATATAAGACAGATTGATAAATTGATCAGACTCAAAATTATAAAGTACTATATAAGGCGGTGTTTTAAAAAAATGTTAGTCAAAAACCTAAAACCCAAGTAAAATAATGGAACACTGGAAAAATTCTCGACGGTACTAAAAATAGTACGAGTCATAATCAGGTTTTTCCAAAGCGGCTTTTTCCGCTTTCTTCTGCTCTTTCCTCCTGCGTTTCTCCTCCTTCCTCAGTTCCCTTCTGCGTGCTAGTTCCTGACTGCCACCTACCAGGCCCGAAGCTGCCTCGTGGGCACCGGCTGATGCTGAAGCGTAACCGGAACCCGCGGCCCTTTCTGCGCCTGCAGCACCTCCGAGTCCAGCAGAGGCTCTCACGTTACCGCCAGCAGTGGCACCAGCAAAGAGACCACCTTTAAATAAATTAATATTTACTATTATATAAAGAAAAAGTTTTTATTTGTGACATTAAAGAATAGAAAAAACCGGCCAAGTGCGATTCGGACTCGCGCACGAAGGGTTCCGTACAATTATCTATATAAACGGCAAAAAAATCATGTTTGTTGTATGGGAGCCCCCCTTAAATATTTATTTTATTCTGTTTTTAGTATTTGTTGTTAGAGCAGCAACAGAAATACATAATCTGTGAAAATTTCAACTGTCTAGCTATCACGGTTCATGAGATACAGCCCTGTGACAGACAGACGGACGAACAGACAGACAGACAGACAGACGGACAGCGAAGTCTTAGTAATAGGGTTCTAATTTTACCCTTTGGGTACGGAACCCTAAAAAGAGGCAAATAAGCGGAAATGGTATATAATATACAAATAGAACATAATAACTAAAATGTATAACAACAAAAACTAATGAACTAAATAGTGATATAGTGCTTAGTATTATTTTTACTTTAATCCCCAAATACGGTAGGCATCTCCCAGGCGCTAAGGTTTTTGAAAATTCTTAAAAGTGGTAGTCAAAGGCACGTCCATAATATTATATAACACATTTCCAAATTTTGCAGCAGTTAGGCATTTTATACATGACAGGTTGCATTTGTGTGTGATATAATTCAAAGTGTTTTAAGGAAGAACTTTTCTTGAGGGAGTCGTAACAAAGGCCTAAATAAAAACAAATTTATTTTTTAAAGCGAAGCTCGAAGATTACTTTAAAAAATTTCCTTATACCAGCGTCAATCGCGGAGTAATTTAACAATAATTCTGCCCTCTTGACTCTAAGCTTGACCTTATGATGATTCAAAGGTAAATGCGAAATTATCTGTAATGGCTCCAACTTCATAAGCAATTTTATCTCAACACATTTTAAATACATACTATGTTCTTAACTACGTAGACTTGCCGTCAATGTTATCGTTCCATAAGTACTACTTAAATATGAGTAAGTTCATCCTATCTGTATAATAACCTTCTATGTAATAAGGCTTTTGATACACTGGTCACATCTGCTTCGAACGCGGAATTGAATTAAATTTAGTTATCAAGCGAGCGAAGCGAGTGAATTTTTCTGAAACAACTTGATGAATCAGCGTTTGTATGTTTGTTTTAACATAACTACCTATTAAACCATTGAACCGATCTGCATGGTTAAAAGTTTAATAGGTTATACCTTTTATCAAAACTTGCTAAAATCATTATGTACAGTTTAAAAATTATATTAACATGTAAAAAAACTAAATCTGAGAAGGTATTGATAAGATATCCAAAAGAAGTAAAAAAATAAAAAGAAACAAATTGTTCAAACAAGATGTTGTGAATTTTATTATTTGTTCATGTCATTTTTAAAATGTGAGACAAAAACGGATAGAAATAAGTTAATAGGTGAAAATGTAACCACTGATTGTTATATTTAGACGTGTTTTTGACTGACCAAGGGGTCAACCAAGGGTTTCTAATTAAACATCACCAAAGATCTAAAAGCATTTTGAGATCAGAAAGGGTAATATTATGCGTTTATTTTTTATAATATTATTAGTTATCCCTAGCATCACGCTAGGGGATAACCTCGTTAGTATATTTTTATTATTTCTCTCATTTAACTAGAGACCTAGACTGGATGACCTAGAGTAAGTTATATGATTTATTTACAAACTTATTCTGGTAATAAACTATTTGTTTGAGATTAATCTCCATATTCATATTTGTCACCTCGTAATATCTCCACTTCGACTCGACCTCGAAACCGTTTTTTGGTAGCTTTATTTAATAAAATTACCTCGAGTTGCCTCTAGTCGAGGATTCCTCAGTCAACAGAACTGTCAACTCAAGGAACTTCGAGATGTACTTTGACATTCCTCAACAGCTTCTGAACGACGCATGCGTGGACGGTTGGTTTGATAAAAATCTAGGAGGAACGTAATTGAGGAACCTCCTAATATAATACCAAATATGAGGCATTTTTAGAGGGATGGTTCGAGTTTAAGTCAAGGTAGAGTCGAGGTTACGACTAAGACTATGGAGATAAGACCAAAAAGATATACAGTGTGATTGAACCTTTAGATTATCTTATCGAATAATACCTACCACCCCAGGGTAAATTCAGATTCGAGATAATAATAGTAATTATTATACACTCTCCGTTAAGAGCCCCGGCTTGTATAGCCAAACTAATAGGCTCTAAAAGTAAATTAGTTGCGTAAAAAATTTAGCTCGATATTATGAACGACGCCGACGTAACGATTATAGTCAGAAAGAGGCTAAAGATCGGATCCAATGACGCACTGGCCTTTCCAATTACCTCTAATGGGGTTTAAATATATACCAATGACGTCTTATAGTATGTAAATGAATACCTACAAAAACATTTTAAGGCATACGCTTTTATAATTATTTACATGTATATGTATAGGTAAACATTATTTACAACAAAAAATCGATATCTATATCTATCTTCGCGGGTACCCCGTTGACACCCACGCAAACCAATATCTAGACTTCGGTTCTGTGCTAATCTCATTATGTCCAACCCTCGAGCAATTGACTGCTTCTTGTATAAAAATACTAGTGGAAACCCACGCAACGTACGCGAGTGGTTTTCATATTAAATTTGACGTCCTATTTCAATCCATGAAGGGTTTTAATAATAATAATAACTATGATCCAGGTAACCATCTATACATACTATAATGTCTGTGGTAGATCTTGTTCGATTAGCATCACACTGGAGCTCTACAAGTCTACATAGCATTAAGGAAAGGATCATTAAAAAAAAGGAAGACCCCAAGCCGTGTTTGTTGCCTGGTTCTTCTAGGCTTGGTCGCGTGGAATCGGCGTAGCTTCACCTAGTTCCTAAGACATTTCAAAGTGATCCTTGTGATTTTATTGAAATAAATGATTTTTGAATTTGAATTTGAATTTGAGTTTGATCTAAATAATAATCAGTTGCTAATAAACTCACCAGCAGAGCTACCGTCGCTGTTGACAGCTCCTCCTAGGCCAGCCTTCGCTGATTGGCCGAGGGGAGTACCAGCTTCGGCGTATAAGCCGCCTGCAGCACCATTGCCTGGAATATATGCTCCAAGTCAGTCATGTGAACCACAACATCTTTCATCGGAGCTAACTATAAAACAAAAGTCTCTATAACCACATCTATCTGGTTTGGTCTTAGTCAAGACAGTTTTGAACTCGTCAAAATGTTTAAAATCTAAGTAAACTGGACTTCATCATCATCAATATCATCATTTTAGCCGTAGGATTATCATCTCAGCCGATCGACGTCCACTGCTGGACATAGGCCTCCCCTAAGGATCGCCAGAATGACCGGTCCTGCGCTACCCGCATCCAGCGGTAGGCGGTTTCACCAGGTCCTCAGTCCACCTCGTGCTATCCTCTGCCAAATATAAGCCCTACAGATTTCCAGACCATCCAATCTTATACGCCAACGACTCATCAGGTCATCTTTCCATCTAGTAGGGTCTTAGCTGCGCTTTCACTCAAGAACTGATTCACTCGTATTCCCACTGAAAGCCGGGGTCCCACGGCGCGTAAAACGACGGGCCGCGCCGGATGACGCTCCGCCTGTATGCGTCCGGCGCGTCGCGTACAGAGCGTTCCGAGCACGGGCCACCACGGATGCATCGTTCCCACGGCGCGTCCGTCCGCCTTGGCGCGGTCTGGCGCGTGAAAACGCGGGCCGTGGGACCCCGGCATAAGAATATAGTGTAATACAAACTATAGGCGTTATCTTACCAGCACCGCCACCAATACCGACTCCAGCGTGGTACCCAGCAAAGTTGACTCCCAATTTGCCATCTTTGAAGGTTACGAACTGAGGTGCCTGGGAACAAAAACATAAGGTTATTTTTGTACTAGAACGTGTATTCTTTCTAAATATCATTTCCCACGAAAACTATGGTACATACGAGTAAATATAAAATGTTTTGTACCCAGCTTAAAAAAATAATGATTCATAAACATCCACATACTCGTACAGTTTTTCCATCGCTAAGTAAAACAGTTTTTTGTTCTACCTACTAAGACGTAGTTAGGTGGTTGTCGTTTTGTTATTTTCCACGTACTCGTCGGTATAAAATTATACTGATCATAATAAAACTATTCAATGCTTTGCATGACGCATTTAAAATCAACAATTTTAATGAACTTATAAATAGGTATTGAGATGATAATGCAAGAAGAGTAGATACTTAACTACCAAGGACGGCTAACTGGTTTTTAGGGTTCCGTACCCAAAGGGTAAAAACAGGGCCCTATTACTACGACTTCGCTGTCCGTCTGTCAGTCACAAGGCTGTATCTCATAAACCGTGATAGCTAGACAGATGAAATTTTCACAGATTATATATGTTTCTGTTGCCGCTATAACAACAAATACTAAAATGGTAAGTAAATATTTAAGTGAGGCAATACAACATACGTATTTTTATGCCGTTTTTTATAGTATAGAACCCTAGGTGCGTGAGTCCCACTCACACTTGACCGGTTATATATGATTGTCTTATAAGTACCGTAAGCTAGTCATATGTAACAAATCCACAGGGTTCGCGCCACCAAAAAAATTCTACCTTGCCTCTACCCAGCACCGGACAAACTAAGTAATCGAAACCGAGCTTAGAAAGAAATAGGTTCAAAGGGTTCACATCCTTTAATCCTTCATCCAATTCCAGTTCCAAATCCGTCTAGTGAACACGTGGTTCGCAATTATTTGACTCTTCCGTTTATTTTACGGAACTCTAATCTAATTACCTATCAGATATGGGTTTTCCTAACTACTACGTGAGTCATGAGAGCATCTGCTAAGTCGCTAATTTTAACAAAGAACAAAGACATGTCGATTCTAAATAAAAATTCTAGTAGTGCTTCTATCTCAGAGTCATAAGTTACTACAAAGCTCAACTGCAAATGAAATCGAAATTGGAATTTATCCGATACTAAACCCAGAGAGGAATCGAATTCAAAATTGGGTACGGTGAGAGCGTTAGTTGTGGCCATTTTAATATTCATATAAATGGTTTATACTGAAAAAAATATTAAAACGACGATTTTTAAACAACATCGTATAGAGTAGTTATCTATCTCTTAGGTTAAGCAAAGGTTTTTGTAACAGGCGATATTTATTTATTAATTATTCAAATTTATATAGTCAAAACGGGAAATATCTAGTTGTGGACAGTCACATCTAGAGGCATAACGCATCACAACTGTCTCTAATCAAAATGAACCATAGACAAAGAATTATCTTAACTATAGATTTTAAATAAGTTTGTTTGCTATGCTTAGTTATTGACTACCAAAATTTAAAATGACCAAAACCGGTGTAGGCACAAAAACCGGATCTTTGACCCTACCTAAACTAACTATCAAATGAAATACAATTGCCCAAAACATTGTTTGTGTAACTAGTTAAATCTATGACGATTTCTAAGGCAATTCCCATATTGACCGCCTCTCCGCGCGGATTGCCGATAAAATACTCGTAAACATGCCGCGGGTGTTGTAAGTATGTGAATGGCCTAAAGTTGTGAATATATTGGTACCTATATTTAATATGTTGTTTGGTGAACATCGATGTTTGTTCTGAGTCTGGGTGTTAAAATATATTGTTGATAAGTAGAAAGAATGTTTGTTCTAAAACACAGTGCGGTCAATGTTTTATTGATAATCACGTTCATGGCATGTCATGTTTCAACATTATTCATTTTATTTATTCAGAACAAAGTACAAAGGAAACAGTTACAGACAGAACGATGAGAACCGCAAAAGTTTGAAAAACTGTGTTGTATGGGGCTGCCATTATTACCACTCTGCGGATATTATACTCTTAAATAGGAAGAGACATCATAACGCAGATCACGTTTGTACTGCAGCAATCGATACAATGGAATATAAAGAATACTAAACACATATCTCATACATCGATCTACTAAAACTAAATTTACACGTAGGTACTTGTAGCTATAGCCATTAAGTATGCAATAAATGCTTCAACAAGCTTGGGCATTTACACTACTATTTATAAGGAAATAAAAAATATATTTTTGTTTTTAAGAATAAACTAAAAACTACTAGACAAATTTTAAAATTATTAGACCTATATCAATCTACATTATCAGTGGTTAAAACATATTTAAAAAAATAGAGATCGCCACGAAAATTGCAATAATTCTATTAAAAAATAAGATATCAAAAAAATGCCTAAAGTAATCATCAGTATACCTGTGCTGACTGATAGAAGTATTTGAGTAGAAATAAAAAACCTGGTACCGATATACCAGGGATAGGTGATACAGATATTGAATGGATCTCGTTGCGGTGGGTGGGTGGTAACTAGTAAGCGTGTAGGTAGGTGCCATTACATTACACATACATAGAAAATTGGATCAGCTCTTACCTGTCGCGAGCATAATTAAATGTCAAATGAGTGTAATGGGTCTTTTATTATAATTCACTAAACAAAGATGTATATTATTGGGTTCCGTACGTTTTAATGAAAAAATGGATCCCTTAAAGGGATCTCTCGCGTGTCTGTTACAACCATTTCTCTTCAGATCTACTAGACCCATTTAGTTGAAATTTGGTGCACAGTTCTCTATCTACTTACCTATTACAGTAAAACCTGACTTGTTACTCCTTTAGAAACAATCGTAGTAGGTACAAAAATGCATTGTATGCGTATTCGTGAAAAATAAAATAACAAAAACTAATAATATGTGCTGAAAAACAGATTGAAAAAGTTGTATTGTTTTACGGAAGCAAATGTATAATGGCTATAAAATATTTTTAATAAAATACAAGAGAACAACGAGGTAAAGCTTTTAGTGTAAAACAAAAAACAAAATAATACAGATAATAATAAATAATAAATAAATAAATATTAGCGGACTTTACACACAGCGCCATCTAGCCCCAAACTAAGCAAAGCTTGTACTATGGGAACCAGATAACTGATAGAATACTTATATACTTTTTTTTTGTAAATACATACTTATTATACATACTAACACCCAGACACAGAACAAACATCTATGTTCATCACACAAATATTTGCCCTGGGTGGGGATCGAACCCACAACCTACAGCGCAGAAGGCAGAGTTACTACCAACTGAGCTGTGCGGCCAGTCGGCAAAAAAATATAAAAAACGTTTCAAGTTACTCGCTTGCGAACCGTGTATGATCCCGTTACTACTTTCCTTCTGGCACACTTCACTGCCAACTTGCTATTTATTTAAAGTAGATATTTACTAGTAGGTAGGGTGAGAGCGCTGGTTGTGAGCATTTTAATAACATTTAAATTTTCAAACAAATGGTTTATATTGAAAAAATGATTAAGACGCCGATTTTTAAACAACATAGAGTATTTATCTATCTCTTAGGTTAAGCAAAGGTTTTACGATATTTATTAATTAATTATTCATATTGAAATATGTCTATAATATTTAGTTATGGTCAATCAAGTCTAGAGGTATAACGAATTACAACTGTCACTAATCAAAACGGACCACGGACATAGAATTGTATTATCTATAGATTTTAAACAAGTTTGTTTGCAAAAATTGAAAATGACCAAGGGTAGGCACTACAACCGGGTCTTTGACCCTATCAGTAAAAGATTATTTACTAAAATAAAGTATTTAGTGTTAGTAAAAGCTTGAAGGTACTAATAACAAATTCTATTAGCTTAGTAAAAGCTTGTAATAATAGCAAACCCTGTTGCTAATAATTGTAAATACTAAAAGCAATAGCTTTGTTTATTCACATTACACATTATCCTAAGTCGTTACCTACTCACCTTTCCTTAAGGCGCTCCCAGTCGACGATTGTTTTTGTTCGAAACGAAAAAATAAATACTTGTGAACAAGCCACATCTCCTATTTTATAATGTATAGTATATGTGAATAAAGATGTACCCATCTTTAATCACTTCGATAAATAATCCTACCGACCGCTACAATGACGACAAACACACGTCGGCGCGTGGTCCGCCTTAGCTTTTCGAATAAATTAATGATATAAATTATGTTTAATTACTTATCAAAAATCTATTCTAATAGAAATCTAGATCTACATATTACCTACCTTTAACAATAAATCACAAGTTGATTTTAATAGTAGGTATATAAAATATTTCGATCATAAATTCTAAAACGTATCATTTTGAAATAATATCTTTATCGTGAAAAGTTTCTGCTATTATGTTTTCAGCTTAATAAAAATCTAGGTAGGAACCTGAAGTAATATACTTATAAAAATAGGAGATGTGGCTTATTCAGAAGTATTTCTTTTTTCGTTTCGAAAAAGAGCAATCAGCGACTGGGAGCCCCTTAACGCATACTGTCATAAAATGTATTTTAAATGCAAATGTCTTTGAGTAAACTTGAAATTAAAAGTACCTAACGACTAAAGATGAGTCATAAAGAGTATGAAAACTAGATAAATCTCATAGGTTGGTATGTTTTTTTTAATTGTTTTTAAAAAACGGCTAAAAACTCACGTTTGTTGTATGGAAGCCCTACTTAAATATTTATTTTATTTTGTTTTAAGTATTTGTCCTTATAGCGGCAACAAAAATACATCATCTTTTAAAATTTCAACTGTCTAACTATCACGGTTCATAAGATACAGCCCTGTGACAGACAGACGGACAGCGAAGTCTTAGTAATAGGGTCCAGTTTTTACCTTTTGGGTACGGAACCCTAAAAATAGATCATATCGAAATAATATTCTTTATCACTAGATTTTGCGGAATTCTAATATTCATTTAAATTCACTAATAGAGGTAGGTAGTACTCGAATACCAGGTCTATAAAGTACTATCAAGACACTTCAATTACTTTGAGGTTCAATTACGAACGCAATACCATCTGCCTGGTATTGTCCCACGTTGGCAACACATTCGTGTGTTTGTAAACGGGCACATGGCCCCTCAGTTGTTACGGAATGCCTCACTGGTCAAAATTGCTCTAATCACTTGCAATCGCAACGGGATGTCCGGTGTTCATCAACATTACTATTACCAAATCCATTACTAATTTACTGGCGAATTTCCAAGTAAAATTAATGCAGTTGTTTCGATTCGTTTTATTTTAGTTTATTTATAACTAGCTGACTCGTGCCCGCTTCGCTGTGCGTAAGACATTTCTAATACCATCGTAGACTTTTTTGTAGACGTTTTTAAGGTGTACAATACTGTAGTACATTATTTTGATATAACTCGTGGGGTTCAGCCAGCGTTTGCAATGTAAGCGCAAAAAAATGTGTTTATTTACGACATCACATTAGAAACCTCTAAAATTATCAATGTTTTTCTACTATATTATGCATGTATTATATGTACATATAAACCTTCCTCCTGAATTACTATATCTATTTAAAAAAAACCGCATCAAAATCCGTTGTGTAGTTTTAAAGATATAAGCAAACATACATACATACATACATACATATTACATACAGACGCGGGAAACGGAAAGCGACTTTGCTTTATACTATGTAGTTATAGTGATAGTGGTATACACTAGGCAGATTTATAAATTGAATTACCAAAAATTATGGTCAAAAAACATACATGATTCCTGATCCATGTTTTCAAAATATTTTTTTTTGGCATAACAAAAATATTTGTTTTTGTCGGGAATTGTACTTTGTACAGTGATATAGTTTGTATAAAAAGTTTAATTTTTTTAATGGTTGCGAGCAATCACAGAATGCACGAATGAATTATTAGGTGCCAATTCTATTGTTTGGACTAAAAGAAATGACTTACGACTGTAATCCCCAAGTACGGTAAACATACTCTCAGATCTCAAGGCACTTAGATCCTTGAAGATATCTAAGGAGGGTAGTCAGAGGCACGTCTCAATATTACGTTTGACACAATACCCACATCTTGCAGAAGTAAGCATTCCATACGTGACAGGTTGCAAGCCCGTCGCCGCCCGCAGTCGTAATGTTATAGATAAAGTACATCGCATACAAATAAGTATTCAACCTACCCTAGTGTACTGAAAGCATTAGAACCAAGGCCCAAAAAAAAGAAAGAAAAAAAAATTCTGAAACAATAAATAAAATTATTCCTCAGCGAAGTCCCCTCATAACTATAAGTACCATAGTATACCCAGCCTACCCTCTTGCATCTCAGTCAGGCACTCGCCCCGTTTCAAAACCGAGATCGTTAAATTACAGTCACAATACGGTCGAACAACCCGATAGCAGTTCGGCCTATTTTGTATCTTCCGATTCAGTTAGTGAAACATGGTATTGCGTAAGTATGCAAAGACACAGTCTACTGGTCGCATGAAACACCGCTGACCACGCAAACATTCTGCACCACGAATGATTTATGATTTATGATTTGTATCGCATAGAAGTACAACCGAAGAAATAACTAGCAAAAAAAAAAACAATTTTTAGGGTTCCGTACCCAAAGGGTAAAAACGGGACCCTATTACTAAGACTTCGCTGTCCGTCTGTCCGTCTGTCCGTCTGTCCATCTGTCCGTGAGAGCTAGATAGTTGAAATTTTCACAGATTATGTATTTCTGTTGTTGTTTAACAACAAATACTGAAAAGAGAATTAAAAAATATTTAAGTGGGGCTCCCATACAACAAACCTGATTTATAGGATATACGGAACCCTTTTTGCGCGAGTCCGACTCGCACTTGGCCTGTTTTTTTATGAGATATGGCCCTCACCAGCTTTATGTCGGTGATAATTTTATGTTGCGTATTCAAGTAAGTCAAAGTGAAGGTTGTTTTATTGCTGTGTTACCGCTTTCCTCATTTCTCTTAGATCCTCCCTATTAACTGGTACAGCAGGATTTGAATTAAATAATTAAATGATACCCGAAAACTTAAACAAACCTCGTAATTTTAATGTAAAAACAAAAAAATCGCTACCCCAATGAGAACCCCTTTACTCCTTCCTGTTCTTTGCGCTTAAGACAAGTAATAAATATTTTTGATGAATTCAGAATCGTTTTTTCTCAATAACCGCAAAACATACAGTTTTGTTTTTTATTACAAAGATAACTTATGGATATAATCTAGATAAATTATAGACAGAAACGATTAGTGAAACTTTTCTCAATAGATTTATCTTCCAAAGTTTGCTCTTCAAAAAACACTAGTTTCGTTTTTAATCAAAACTATGAATAGCATTTTTATATAATTCGTTAGATATTCATACTAGCTAAGTAAATTTAAAAACAGTTTCTTGTTAAGATTGATGGTTTTCAAGATAATGCAGTTTTATCACTTATTCCGTCTTATCCGGGTAGGCACATACAAAAAGCAAAACATTTCACATATCAACTTAAGCTTAGTAATATACTATATACTATATACTAGTGACAGACAGGAAACCACGTCTTGATTTTTTTTTGCTCATAATTCTATTAGTAAACTGAGTTTGTTCAGCTCCCAACAATTCGCAAGCACTCGGTAGTTATAAATTGTTTGTAGTTGTTATAAACGTATTTTTATAGAGGTTGTATTTGATAAGCAACCAACTAACCAGTAAAGAGTAAGTAGAAGTATGGAGGCCGAAACAGGCCAACAGAAACAGGAAATCATGGCTGTCATAGGATTCAATGTTCTACGTATGGTCTTACTGCTAGTAAAGTTACTTGTTCATACTTACTCATCGTCTTAGCTAATCATAGCTGTTGCGGAAGCAAAGTAATGAAGTTAATTATTGTCCTGTTTTGGCCTTGTGTATCTGACGTAAATGTAATATCCTTTAGACTTCAGACCCGTAATTTTATGAGACAAAAACCTTAAATAATCAATGTACCTCGACTTTCAATCTGAAGGTCGTGGGTTCGAATCCCGGCGCGCATCAATGGATTTTTCGGTTCGAAAAATTTATATGCGCATCAAAAACACGTGCTCAAAACGGTGAAGGAAAACATCGTGAAGAAACCAGTTAGTGTTCTTATAAGCGGCGATGGGCTTGCAACCTTTCACGTATGGAATGCTAACTACTGAAAAAGGTAGGCATGTGCCAAATATAGTGTTTGGACGTGCCTCTAACTACCCCCACTAGACATCTTCAAAGGATCTAAGCGTCTAGAGAAGAATGACTACCGTAGACTGTCTACCGTACTTGGGGATTACAGTCGTGATCCTATTTTTTTATTTTTTTTATTTTTTTACTTTTCATGTTATGTAACGAATAAACTTTTATCTATATATTCTCACTACACGGAAAAAGTAAATTCAAAAAGAGATCTCGATCCTTTCTATACTACACGTTTTTTCGATAATGAGGTTTCTACGGCAATACAATATCATCGTGACTGTGTTCTAACGTTGAAGATGGTTGGACAATCAAGCTTACTTACTTTAGTCTTGACGTGATTCACATTCACTACTTTTGTAAAGTTTTTTATCAAGAAAATGTATTTATTCCACTATATAGATTTCGAAAATCGATTTATGGCAACTTTATCGTAAAACATTGAAATTCATGTAAATCTAAACAAAAATTGGGGAAGAAAGTAGCCTATGTCTGTCCCAAGACTTTAAACTATTTCACTTTAAACTATCTCTATGTGAAATTTTATCACAATCGGCATAGCGGTTTGGCCGTGAAAACGTTACAGACAGACAGAAAGACAGACAGAGTTACTTTCGTATTTATAGTATTATGTATAGATACACAGGTTAGTAACGCACTCATGCTTACACACATTCACACACACATACACTCACACTACTTACGCATACCCAGTTTTACTCAACTGACACTCACAGACACACCTTATGAGACCTACTATAATATTGGGCCCTGTAATGTTATACTTTTATTTGAATTTTATTAGTACCTAACTACTTACGTTTATTTAATCCTTTTATCTCTCTTTTACCATTGTTTGTACTTTCACTTTCGCTAGTTGTATTGTTACATAAATCTATTGCACTATCCGTGGAGTGGGGGCACTAGTGACCTGTAATACAGGTGTCAAACCTACCTTAGGCATCAGTCTCTCACAAAACAGGTTTGCATTAATGTATACCTTACTATATACTTACCACCTAAGCCTTATTACTGTTAATGCTTACCTTTGTGAGAGAAAATTAATAAACTTTATTATTATTATTATTAGTTTTGCCCCGTCTGTACCTTCACTGTGATTTACTTCTATCGGTAGAATGCATGTTATGCGTGGTGTGACTCTGGCTTTGTCTCAAGCCTTGGTTTAATGGGCCGTATGTTTTATAATAGACTACTATAGAACGTAACTTCTGGAACTTGTTACACCAGCTTTAATAGCATATTTCATGTAGCACTTTTGTTACAAAAAGCAAATTGTATTGAACAATGAACTTATATGAAGAACATGCCGTTCTGATGGTCCTAGGATTTCTCTACTTTTTAATTAGAGATGTTATAATGAGTCAAATGAGTATGTTCAGGACTATTTATTATGAAGAGTTACTCGTGGATACTAAACAATGAGAAGGTATTAATTGTGGAAAATACATTTTTTTATTTTTTAGGGTTCCGTACCCGGGTAAAAACGAGATCCTATTACTAAGACTCTGATGTCCGTCTGTCTGTCTGTCACAAGGCTGTATCTCATGAACCGTGATAGCTAGACAGTTGAAATTTTCACAGATGATGTATTTCTGTGTCCGCTATATATATATAATAAATAACTAATAATATAATAAATACTAAAAACAGAACAAAATAAATATTAAAGTGGGCCTCCCATACAACTAACGTGATTTTTTTCAAGTTTTTTATAACAAGTCCGACTCGCACTTGGCCGCATTATTTATTCTAAAGGTACCCTGGCAACTCCTTACGAATAAATTCCACGAACTGATTAAGGTTAATTAGATTTTTGTTTTAAATTAAATATTCTCAGGTTTATCAAGAATTTAAACCAACAAAGTTTATTATAATAATCACGTCAAAGAAGTTGATGTTCATTAGGTTTTACGTCTCGGAAGATGAATTCTTGTAATGATCTTAAAAACTTTTTTCAAGTATTTATTCGATTCAAATTGTACCTATTTATTCCAATAAAATCATAACGATCTCTGTGAAAAGTTTTAGTAACTAGGGGCTTTGAGCCTTGTAAATAGGATTTATATATTTCGTGAGAACTGTTCTCATAATGCAATATGTTGACAGTACAAGAATTTGTTGATTTACCATTTGAATTTGAATCCAAAAAGGTTTTTTACTGAGCTTCTTTGACAAAAAATATATGATATATGTTTTCACTACATAGTATAAAGCAAAGTCGCTTTCCGCTTCCCGCGTCTGTATGTAATATGTATGTATGTATGTTTGCTTATATCTTTAAAACTACACAACGGATTTTGATGCGGTTTTTTGTAATAAATAGAGTGATTCAAGAGGAAGGTTTATATGTATAATACATGCATAATATTGTAGAGAAACACTGATAATTTTAGAGGTTTCTAATGTGATGTCGTAAATAAACACATTTTTTTGCGCTTACATTGCAAATGCTGGCTGAACCCCACGAGATATATCAGAATAATGTACTACAGTATTGTACACCTTAAAAACGTCTACAAAAAAGTCAACGATGGTATTAGAAATGTCTTACGCACAGCGAAGCGGGTACGGGTCGGCTAGTGTATTATAAATGAATGTTTTTCCTTTATAGAATCGTAAACTATCGTATCATGTGATGATTTTTAGCAAAGTTGTTGTGCATGAGCCCACGAAGGTTTCCGAGTTGGTGGCGTAGAACTCGCGCAGGGTACAGCTAGTGTGTGAATAAAACAGCTAGAAATGAAAGACCTCAGCGAATGTATTCTATCTTTATTGCAGGCGATTTGGACAAAAGACCACGATAAAAGTACCTTGAACTAGCAAGCATGTATGAATAATGCGATGAGAGTTGGGATGAGAGTGAATGAGGTAAAAACGGTGTCGGGATCTCAACACGTTAAAAGCTGATCTCTGTCATAGATACATTTCTGGATTTTCTTTTTTGATGCACTTTTATATTACACAAGGACCATATACTAAATGTAAATCTTAATAATAATATGGTCTTGACATAGGACTAATCTATAGAGTTTAGACTGCGTAGATTGTCAGTCAGTAAGCCGCGCAACAGTTATATATTTAAAGACTTTTAGAGACTTGGCAGAGTGGGATGTAACATTCTTACTAACTTACGATGTAACAACTTAACATTCCATCCAAAGGTTGCAGGTTTGAATCTCGAAAAAACCAATGGAAATTCATTGAAAAATAAATTGGAGCTTCAAAATATATGGATCTACTAGCTATCCGGCGCGAAGTTCGCCGCTTTAGAATGTTTATTTTCCGTTTCCGTCCCCACTCCCGTTCCCGTTAAAAAGTATCCTATGGCCGTCCTCTGGTTCTAAGCTACCTCCCCACCAATTTTCAGCCAAATCGGTTTAGCCGTTTTTGAGTTATAAATAGTGTAACTAACACAACTTTCTTTTATATATATAGATTTAATGTATGGAATGCTAACTATTGCAAAATGTGGGTATACGCCAAATGTGACGTTTGGACGTACTTCAGACTATTTTTAAAACATTTCAGGGATCTAAGCGCCTTGAGATGTTAAAGTATGTCAACCGTACTTGGGAATTACAGATCGGAACGTGATATTTTATAAAGATTAATAAATTGGTTTAATTAACAAAGATCGAAAAAGGTAATCAAAAATGAAACTTTTAAGAATTCCAGGTGGGATTCATCAAAGGAAACTCACATACAGAAACTCATTTAATTTTCATCAAAGAGTCAAAATTATTATATTATTATTTCAGTAGGTATATCTTTACAACGTGATGAATTGGTAAAAATATTACAATTGTGAAAAAAAATAAACATACACGTTTAGAATATTTTATAAATCAATTAAAAATTAGGTTCGTATTTACAAAAGTTTATTTCAAATAAAATTATATTTGTGTCAACATCCTACTAATATTATAAAGGAAAAGTTTGTGAGTGACTGAGTGCGTGTGGTGTGTTAGTTACTCTTTCACTACTGAACGGATTAAAATGAAACTTTACAGTAATATAGCTTATACATCAGAATAACACATAGGCTACGTTTTATCCAGTTCTATCCGTTATATCCGTGAGAAGCCGGGGCGAGCTAGTAAGTATATAATATAAGCTATTAGACAGATCTTGTAGTTATCACATAAGTATTTTGTTTTGGCTTGTCTAAATGTCTAATGAGAATAATTATGTTAATACTGAGAAGTCTCTATCCTTTAGAACAATGGAAAGCATGTCATCCTATATCATATTAACAAACATTTTTAAATATATGTATTTATTTCATTGACACCCGTTATAATAACTGTCTAATTTAAAAAGGTGCCCTGGGGCCGTATTACATTCTCCAAAGTAGGACTAAGGCAGTATTACTTTAACAGCGAAAGTGACAACGCTATGTAACGTATGGCGTTGTCTCTTTTGCACCGCGAGTAATACTGCTATAATCTAACTTTAGAGATCATAGTACGGCCCAAAAATTCATCTAACCATTATTTTAAAAGGCTTAACTTTTGAAGTGTGCCAATTGTGCCAATCAAAACAACACGACGATAAAAGCTAGTGTTCACTAGCTCAATAATGGGTGAATAACGTTATAAAATTAACATGACAATACACATTAATATGACAAAATAATTGATTAGGCTATTTTGTAAACAATCGTAAGTACGACACAAAAAAGGCGTCTCTAATATCCTAAAAACCTGTTTCCATATCCCCAAAAATTAGACGCGAAATTGATTATGCAAAAATTACTCGTCTCGAGGAGTGACTAGCAAAAATGATAATGGCTTTTCAAAAATATTCACAGGACGACTGGGGTACCGCATAATATTTTACGAGTAGTAAACCGCTCCCTGACTGCTCTGACAGAGACAAATTGCCCAATGCCCGATTTTAGGTGTAGGCTACTGAATAAACAACGTAAATTATTAAACTGTGAATTTATGTCCTTTTAAAAATCATGTTTCAGTAACCTTAAGATGTTTTACTTGCTGCGTGGAAACGGTATTCAACATGCGTGGCTGCCCAGCGAGCATAATGTTTGAAATATAAACTTAAAAATATTCCATTATAAATTCAACCAAGGTTATGTTTAGGGTTTTAAAGTAATCCTTGTGGTTTTATTGACCTTATGGCTTAGACCAGAGCATTAACATTGTGTAATTATTAGGTACCTACCTGGTTTTCTAGTTCCTAACTAGAATCTAGTTACCTAGTAATATTTAAAAATCATTATCTAAATATTTGTGTAAATTCATCATAATTTTCTGCCGCTAAATTTATATAATATTATGTTCTTTATTTAATTGTGTATAAAATTTTTAATGTAAAATAAGTTTAAGTAGGTACCTACCTTTAAGCAACGTGACTCGTGATATGTAGCACAAGTTTTAAACCTCTATGGTTTTTAGTACTATTTTTAAATTTTGTTTTTATATGTTCTTTTTGTAAAAAAAAACTACACATTATCATTACTGACTCCCGCTGTACGCCCGCCCACTTTTACATCTCTACGTGCACAGATCCTTAGAGATGTCTAAGGTTAGTTGTCAAGCACGTTCGAGTAGTAGAGCTTCTTGCTAAGGGTCTTGCTCGGAGCAGTACTATCACCATACTGCTGCTTTTTGAATTTGTGCTGAGGCTCTTTAGTTATTTTTTTTATTGTTTACGTACTTGAGTAGTACTTTTAATTATTATTCTTGAGCCTTCACCTTGTTCGATTGGCTTCACACTGAAACTCTACATAGCATTAAGGAAAGGATCATTAAAAAAAAGGTAGACTCCAAGCCGTGTTTATTGCCTGATTCTTCTAGGCTTAGTCGCGTGGAATCGGCGTAGCTTGACCTAGTTCCTAAGACGTTTCAAAGTGATCCTTGTCATTTTATTAAAATAAATGATTTTTGAATTTGAATTTGAATTTGAATTTACTGTTCAGCTTGTAATCTACCTCTAGCATTGCCTTGTTCTGATTTGAAGGGTATGTGATTACCAGTAAATTACAGACACATACGGCTTAATACCCCCAATTATATATGCCCAAGTTGGGATGATGCAAAGTATTATAGGGTCGTGTTAAGGGTGTTCATGGTATGCGTGATAAAGTGTCTAATATAATATTGAAATAAATAAATATTGGCGTATTATACACACAGCGCTATCTAGCCCCAAACTGAGCAAAGCTTGTTCTATGGGAACCACATAAATGATAGAATACTCAATATATACTTTTTTTTAAATACACACGTATTATACATAGTAACACTCAGACACAGAACAAACATCTATGTTTATCACAAAAATATTTAACCTGGGTGGGGATCGATCCCACAACCTACAGCGCAGTAGGCAGAGTTACTACCAACTGAGCTGTGAGGACAGTAGATGCTTAGTAACATGTAGCATGGCTATTTTTGTCTCCATATGGTATTAAAAAGGCAAAGAATAATTCATTTTCTTACCGAGTTAACGTGAACCATCAACGCAAACAGGATTAGCGCACTTGTATGCCGCATTTTATCTGAAAATAAAATAAAAACTTTATTGATGACGATCAGAAACTTTTATTTAAGTTGCAATGTATGTAACTAACTATGTTTGTTAAAGTGACATCTTGCAACTCAATTTTGAAGCAGTTATCTTCAACCGATTGAGCTGAAATTCTTCGGTGACAATGCAATAATGTGACAACGAGCTGATCTGATGAGTCAAGAGCTGTTTTATAATTTTCAACAAAATTTTAATAGGTTTTTTATTTAGTTTTATATTCTTTTATATTGAACATCTTTCTCTTATTGTTACTTAAGACTATTAAGTTACCTTTTATATATTATATTTATAGATATATATTTTTAAGTTGTTAAAAACTTTTCGCATGCTGTGGTACCCTATAATTGCGGGAGCATTTTGCTTTAACTTTTTGTATTACTTTTTCTTGAATGTGAATGTGTACACCTGTGTTGGGTATCCTTTTTAATAAATAAATAAATAAATAAATAAATAGAAACCCTGCGATTTCGTTTGCGTGACGTTACTTGCAAACAGACTTTTTCTCACTCACATCCTTTAACGGGTATGTTTTGGGAACTTGAAGGGTATCTTCCTTCAACACCATAAAAGAAAAACACACTCTTTACATGTTTATGGCTTTTGACTGTGTTGATTGTCAGTCAATCTGTGAGTCAGTCATTTGGTAAATGTATAAGTTTTATATTATTTACAAGTATAATATGTGCTGAGTAATGTAGCGGATAGGTACATTTTCAAGTCTTAAAATGGCTACCTACGTATACTGCCTACCTATAGAGCAGTCCATATCGCGATACGGGAACGACTAATTTGCATAGCATCTTCGTGGGTCGCGATATGTGCTGAGCTCATGAATAAAGGGCCCTGAATATATCAAAAACTATTCTACAGGGTGGGCAAAAAGTTTTTACTGTTTCGAATAGAAATAAAACTACAATAACATGACCACTACACGAAATTCTATTGAGTTGGTTATTTGTAACAAATATGCAATTTGTTTTTTGATGTCCTGTCCTGTTATGTCGTTGGAACCCCTGCAATAAACTACGTAATTTTTTTTTTAATAATTGCTTATTCATGCTGCGTCGGTCGCAATATCTTCTTGTAGGTAAATGTTTCGTTTTAATTTAGTATCCCCACGAACTGTTTGCTTTGAGTTTGAAAATAACTTCACGTGAACTAGTTTGAACTTTCCACTAGTTCACTATAATTATTATGTTTTCATTTGTGCAACCATTGCTTTTAATATTTGCAATAAACCAATGACTAGTACATTAAAGCTAATAAACGCTCTCGTGATGTGATGCTGGAGAATTACTGCTCGAGTTGTCATGGACACAATTTAGTTCATAATCAAGCAGCGTCTCTCATTCATTGCGCAATCTCACATCCTAAAGGTGTGACCAGACATTGCGCGGCATTCGCAGGACACAAGTTTGCCGCGTGACTAGTTTAGACTGTAGCAGGTAGCTTGCGGTAGCCGCGTCGTCCAAACATAGCGCGGCTAGCCGTGTCTGGTAACACCTTCACTGTCTTTGGGCACGTGTCGCACTGAGAATAATTGAACGCCGGGTGGTACGAGTGTCGATTGAGGGCAAAAAAGTGTTCTGTGGCACTCATGAAATGGTCATATCAAATATACAAACGACGGTGTGAAAGGAGTGGCAAAGAATTGATATGCAAACCACAATCCTGACATGACAACCATGACCACTCTGCCATGAGCATTATGACTTAGAAGAGAAGCTGCGAAAAACGAAGGAGGTTCTCTAGTCGACGCGTATATTATATACTTTTTATGTACGACACGCATATCTTTTAACCTGGTGATCAGATTTCAATAGGTATTTTTTTTTCTATTGTGTAGCAATAGTCCCAAGTTGGTCCCATTTAAGTTATATTTGTTATGTAGAACTGACAGTTAAGGGGCTCCCAGTCGCTGATTGCTCTTTTTCGAAACGAAAAAAGAAATACTTCTGAACAAGCCACATCTCCTATTTTTATAAGTATATTACTTCAGGTTCCTACCTAGATTTCTATTAAGGGGGCTGTTTCAAATATGACAGCTCGCATTTTTTGTACTTTTCCGTATTCTGTGGCCGCACACTACGAATAGTGCAAACGCACACATTGAAGCTACTTCACACTTCATTTACCAAGACTAAATAACTAGTCTTGATACTTGAAAATATTTGGTGCAATAGGTATGTCATATTTGTATAGGTAGGTATGTACTTAATAATTTTATAGGTTGCACTTGACAAAAAGAAAATAAATATAGAAAAAATTAATATATATTATAAGACAGGTTACAAATCGTAAAGTGCTACTACACAGTTACTAATATTTGACTGTGCAAAAAATATTTGTTAGGTACCTATACCTACTAATAAAATACATTATGACAAAACGGTAAGTATCGTTTTTTTATAAGCTCTTATTTAACTTGCAGTTTATGTACATATTTATGTATCTATGTTTGATAAGGTGTAATCTTGCAACTTAATTTTAAGCAGTTATCCCCAATCGATTGAGCTGAAATTTTGCATACATAATATGGTGACAGCGAGCTGATCTGATGATGGAGTCAGGAGCTGTTCAACGGAACTCTTCACTAAATAGTCGAATTGAGGCAAAACTTTGCATATCTATATATCTATATACCTATAGATAATATATACTATACTATATACCTATATACCTATGGATCTATATACCTGGTCTGATGATGGAGGTCGGATGTAGCCATCGGAACTCCTCAACTACACAACATAACCACGTCGCGTTTGGGCTCGTTATTTTTATCTTGACGAGAACTAGAGCACAAGAATTTACAAAAGCTTGATTTAAAAAATATATTTTTAATAAAAAAACTTATTGTCATCTAAAATCGATGACGGCACCGTCAACGTTTCGAGTACCACTCACAGAAAGTTTTGAAAGTGAAATACTGATAAAATATGTAGGTATGTTTTTGAATATTGTGTGCGAGCTATGATCTCGAAGATCCATAGACAGCGCGTAGCGAGGGTCAACAAGTTCTGGAATTAAACAGTTATTGTAAAATTTTACTAAATAATCTTCCATAATATTTTCTTTCCAGAAAAAGAGATGACCAGCTGCTCTTTTTACAAATTCATATTTTCCATTGTATTTATACTAAATGACATCACAAACCCGCAATACTTTTTAAGACCTATCCAAAGACATGGAGAGTATGCGAGAAAAAAAAAACATCTGAAAATATATATTTATTTCTACCACATTGTCGGCGTGACTAGTATATTCATGCCAAATTACAGCTTTCTAGTATTAAGAGTATCTGAGCTAAGCTGCGGACGAATGGACGGAAATGGCAAAACTATAAGGGTTTTTTGTAAACTACGAAACACTAAAGAGCACTTTCAGTATTTCGAATTAAACAATTTTTCAGGACACTTTATTATTTTTTTAATATTTAATTATTTGCATCATTTACAACTTAAGTATATGCCATCAAAAACAACTTGTAAAAATTAAAATAAAAGCCAATTCTCGCAACGCAACTCAGTTCTTCTATCGTAAAAAGTTGTGAGATTTCAATGTCTGTCTGTCTGTCCAAAAAATGACCTGAACTGTTTCGAGAAAAGGATGGTACGACTGTGCCGCTTTTTTGCTTAACTTGGCGGGGGCACTACCGTGCCCCCAGATAAACCTTGCCTTGATAATAACAAATACCGACCTTTTTAGAAGGTTCAACATTTTTGGTTCAATGCGTATCGTATCATTCGTCAGTCATTCATCAGTCGTCAAAATTGATTAATGCTAGATTTGTTGCACACCAGCACTCGGAGTCTTTTTATAGTTTTGGGGATGTTTTTAAATTAAAAATAGCATATTTATAAGCTAGGGGTATATTTACATCGACAGCAAATTTCAATTTCATCCGTTTAGTCGTTTAAGTCTGATTGAGGTACAAACATCCAAACATACCTAACATCCGCACAAACAAATCAGATTTATAATATTAAATGTAGATAGATAATAAATATAAATTATATTCGTAATCGAAAATTCAGGTAATTTTTCGCATTTTGTTCAGATAAAGTATCAATGTTTTCCATCCATGTATAAAAAAACACGCTTGGTAATATAGGGGAGGCCGGGTTAAAACCGTACTAAGGGTCATGGTACCTTTTTAGAACTTTCATTTCAAAACAGAAATGTATCAAATCATTATTTATATTTATTTAGTAGGACTAATTAGGGACACAAACAGGTTCACATTTTTCTGAAATTTAATATTTTTATTAAAATAACAATCAAATACGAAACATCTGCTTATTTCGATTTTGCTCCAACGCGACGTATGCAAAAAGGTAAAACCGTAAACTATTATCATACTGTTTCGAAACGTAACTCGATGTAACGCATCTTCTACAAAAAAATCATCCAACTCTTTCATAGTCTGTACAGTGTACATGAGCCCAGCCCTTACAACTCATGCATTGTACCTAACCTTCATCTGTGTGGCTTGCACCAAATTCGTCAAGGCAATATATTATACAAATGTTATCATTAGTTTTGCATGTCCACTATTTTACCCCAGTATCCGGTTATGTCAGATTTCCCCTAAATTCGAAGAAAAATGTGACGTGGACGTGCTTCCCCGAGCGCGTCTGAGCGCTGACTGACGTGCCGACTTGAGGTGAATGTGAGTTTTGTATGGAAAAAATGTATGGATAAGTTTTATTGCATTTTATATTGTTCATAAATGAAAAAGTAAATTATTTGAAAACAAGATAATGCCACGCGGTATAGAGAAATATAAAATCTACAATTTCGTATTATTTTCAAATAAAAATATGCTGTGGGTCTAAAGATATTGGTACCTAACCAGACCCCATTTTTCGACATTTTCAGCGGTTCTTGCGACGGTAAAAACGTATTTTTTTGAAAATGTTGTATAGAACTGGCCAGTTTTTATTATCTACTATTAAAGATGAATATATTATCAGTAATTTTGTATCATTATATCCTCACAATTGTGATTCCTGGTTTTTAAATCGGTACCTGAAAATCATTGAAATACGTGTGTGGGTGTGAGCCGGGCCTTTATTTCAAAATGATACGTTTTAGAATTTATGATCGAAATATTTTATATACCTACTATTAAAATCAACTTGTGATTTATTGTTAAAGATAGGTAATATGTAGATCTAGATTTCTATTAGAATAGATTTTTGATAAGTAATTATACATAATTTATATCATTATATTATATTTTTTATTTTGATTATAAAATAGGAGATGTGGCTTGTTCACAAGTATTTATTTTTTCGTTTCGAACAAAAACAATCGTCGACTGGGGCGCCTTAATTCAAAAACTTAAAAAACGGATATCGACTTTGCGATACATTTTCGTCGGTTTACTTTTTAGTTTTTTACCGAAATATTTGTACCTAGTGAAGTACGGCTGTACTAGCAGTACCTCAAGACGGGTTGCCGTAACCCTGCAGGTATTGAGTGAGTAGCATTTAGTTATAAAATATTGTTGCAACTGCCTATGTCGTCATTATGACTTTCACTTGCGCGTCATTTATTATGACATTCTTAGATTACAATGAAATAAACTAACGAGTTCTGGACAGTGACGAAACCGCCATCAAGTAGGAGTATGAAGTATTTTTGGCACGCAATGGGGTTTGTATTATTATAATTATGCCATGTTTGGACAGTTCAAGGTCTAATGCCAGCAATTAGATACATTTGTGTACTGGCTTGATGATAGTGTGGAAAGTATTCTGAAATTATACTGCATGTTGTTTCCCCTTTAGCTCGTATATCCTCGATGACCTTGGAAGCGTTGTGGGTGAGTGCCCTACCGAATCGCTATAATAGGTGCGGTGCAAAAGTGATATTATAGTGCCTCGAGTGGGAAGTGATATTTTATTTTACTTTATTCGGAACAACAAACAGTTGATACATTAGGATCTTATAAAATAGAGTATAAACTATGAAGAAATAAGTAAATGTACAACCCACTACGTTATCCTCAGATTACTAAAGAAAAATTGTGAGGTTGTTGTGTATAAACTTAACAATGAAGAAAAGGTATGCGTGGCATTTATCAAGTGGATTTATAATAATTATAATTTAATAAAGTTATGGCATTATAATTTAATAAAGTATGCAATAAAGCGCTCTTTATCTATTCACGCATGTCCATCCATCTATCTATCTATCTATCTAGACAGCCCGAACAGGTCAATGTCGATAAATTTTTCATTGTATGTGCAGACAATGCGGCGTAGCGGTAGCATAGCATAAATTGTCACTAGTCACGGTAAATAACAAGATTTCTGTGAAGAATTAGCGTTCTTAAAGTGACTCTGGTGGCCACTATAATTATAATTAAAATAGGCGAGATTTTTATCGCTACAAAAAAACCGTGCTCATCAACATCGTAAACACTGACCTTGCTGCCATCTTCCACTGTGTAATGTGTATGTTGTTGGTTGCTATTAATTTATTTGATAAATATGCATGAACCTGTAGCATAAATTACTAAAACAGAGTCAATCCTCCTAAAATGGATTAGATATTCACTCTATTGTGTTAAATGCACCCAAAATTTCAAACTCGAGAATGGGAGGCCTTAACTTCGCTTAGTTAACGAATAACCCAATTTTCTACAAGAGTGAACCCATTAGTCATTTCTGTCGGCGACAAGAGGCTCACGAGCGCAGTTTTACAACTGATTTTTGGACGTCCATTTTGCCACATTTTAAAAACACGCTGACATAAAAAATGCCTAATAATTATCTTGGATACTGTTGTTTTATTATTGCTTTTTATTTTTTTGATGAATGAAAGGATACCTTTTTAGAGTTTCGTACCCAAAGTGTAAAAACGGGATGTATTACTGAGACTTCGCTGTCCGTCTGTATGTCTGTCACAGAGCTGTATCTTATGAACCGTGATACCTATTAGACAGTTAAAATTTTCACAGATTATGTATTTCTATTGCCGCTATAACAAAAAATACTAAAAACAGAATAAAGAAAATATTTAAGTGGGGCTCCCATACAACAAACCTGTTTTTTTTACCGTTTTTTATAAAGATAATGGTACGGAACCCTTCGTGTGCAAGTCCATCTCGCACTTGGTCGGTTTTTTTTTATTCTGTTTACGTAAACAAAGCGAAGTTTAGGAGTCTCAAGATTAATTACGTGAAATAAGATTAATTGAGCAAGAATAATATTTTGAGAGTAGATTTCGTTCTCTTGATTTATTTTGACTAGGTATATAATTAGACTTTTAGAAATTCTTATAAGACATTTTAATTACCTAAAAGTTTACACAAAGAAAAACCTACTCTGCTATTTCTACAGCAGTCAATGCCTGTAAAATCAGTTTAAACAATCCATCATAACAACGCCATCTGCCACAGCTTGTACTGTGGGGTAGAAATAACTGACAGAACACAATACTTTTTAGGGTTCCGTACTTAAAGGGTAAAACAGGACCCTATTACTAAGACTTCGCTGTCCGTCTGTCCGCCTGTCCGTCTCTCTGTCACAGGGCTGTATCTCATGAACCGTAATGTTTTTTGTGAATACATTAATAGATAGCTATTATAAAAATAATACCTACATCATAACACCCAATCGCAGAACAAACATTATGTTCAAGGCCATAAACATTTCCTGGGTGAGAAACAAATACAAAACCAACAGCGTGAGAATTGAACCTACAACGCAGAGGACATAACTACTACCAACCTAAGCTGTGAGGTCATTCTATTCACTATCTATGATGTAGCGATAACTTTGTCTCTCAGTGGAATGACCTAGTTTGAGAACATAGAGAAACCCAATATAACCCTCTATAAGTATCTACAAGTTTATAATATCCGTAGTTCACAGAGTGACATTGAATTAAAAAACTCAAAGAGTACACTGTTTTAGGGTTCCGTACCCAAAGGGTAAAAACGGGCTATTATTATTAAGACTCCGCTGTCCGTCAGTCCGTCCGTCTGTCAACAGGCTGTATCTCGTGAATCGTGATAGCTAGACATTTGAAAATTTCACAGATGATGTATTTTCTGTTGCCGCTATATCAACAAAAACTAAAAGCAGAATAAAATTAATATTTAAGTGTCACGAATGGAATGCTACTGCAAAATGTGAGCATGTACCAAATATAATGTTTGGAAATGCTTCTGACTACCCCCTACCTTCAAAGGATCTAAGCGTCTGGAGATCTGAGAAAATGTCTACCGTACTTGGGATTTACAGTCGTGATCCTATTTTTATTTTTGTATTTTTTTTAACGTAAAAAATTGACAGACGCGCATTCAAACGACTAACTTCACGTTTGCCAGATCCACTGACCGTACTCCTACTTCTTGCGTCTCGTCACACCACCGAGGTCGTAATTAAAGAATTATAATTAAAAAACCGGCCAAGTGCGAGTTGGACTCGCGCACGAATGGTTCCGTACCATCTATAAAAAAACGCTATCACGGTTTCAACTATCTAGCTATCACGGTTCATGAGATACAGCCCTGTGACAGACAGACGGACAGACAGACGGACAGACGGACAGCGAAGTCTTAGTAATAGGGTCCCGTTTTTACCCTTTGGGTACGGAACCCTAAAAAGAGCTCCACTCTTCATTAAATTTTTCATACACGTGTCACGATGTCTTAAAAAAAATCTAGTGATTTTTTTTTTTTTTTTTATATTTTATAATAACTACATCATAATATAGATAATAAAGAGCTCCACTCTTTAATTTCTTCGTACACGTGTCACGATGTCTTAAAAAAATCTGGCGAATTATTCACTTTTACTTTTAGCAGAAAGTAGGATATGAATTTACTAATTCAAACTGGATATGACGTGGATAAGAAACTGTCTGTAATTTATTTAGCTAGTATGATTATCTTACGAATTATATAAAAATAAACTGTTTAGCTATTCATAGTTTTGATTAAAAACGAAACTCGTGTTTTTGAAGAGTCAACTTTGGACAATAAATATATCTAGAAAAGTTTCACCAATCGTGTTTCTGTCTGTAATTTATCTAGATTATATCCTAAAGTTATCTTTGTCATGAAAAACAAAACTGTATGTTTTGCGGTTGTTGAGAAAAAACGATTCTGCATTCATCAAAAACATTTATTACTCGCCTTAATTAATGATTTTAGCAACTGTTTTTTACGTATGCTCTGTGGTTCTTCCTCGAGCGTCTAATCTGAAGGCGCCCTAACAATCGTTATTGAATAATGGCGGATATCCCAGAAAAACTTATGCTTAAGTACAAGAAATAACACTCCATTTGATCCTGAATAAAGCCCACTTTGGAACATCATATAGACTCTGAGTGCCGAATGTTGTGAGGTTAATAATTTGTTGTAGGTAGTTGTTTGCTACTCAGTAATTTAGTGGTAGAGCTACTATCCTACTCATTTATAAATCCGAAAGTTTGTGAGGATGGTCAGATGTTTGTGCCTCAATCACGCCCAAAGGACGAAATCAAACGGATTTGGATTAAACTTGAAGTGTATGTAGCATATGCCCTGAAGTAGCAAATATGCTACTCTTTAGGAACAATACGAGCGAAGCCGCGGGTAGAAGCTAGTACTAAATAATATTTGATGTGGGTAGATATGGTAGATAATTAAACAAATACTCGTAGGTACGTTAAATAAATACAGTTTTATAGAATTATTATATTTTTTGTTCATGTTTGCTCGTAAGAACAAAGTCCTCGATTTTTTTCTGTCAATTTATACATACATAATTTTAAATATAGTTTTTTTTAAATATACGCAATCGAAACGAGAACTTGACGTAGACTAACTAGCTTCTAAAACCGCCCCGTTTTACGCTAAATTTATTAATAACTCACGTTCATCGTTATATAGGCAGACAAAACGATAAAACTCTCGGTAAGCGCATTACGGATGGTTAAATTTAAGGTAATCTCCCCTAACGCGTATAATGTGACCTCTTTTATCGAGGAAAAACGCAAATGATCACATATTCATGCACATTACTTTTCACGCATAGTTAAAACAATTCTCTGCCTACGCATATACTGCTTAAAGTAATCATAAACGCACAAAGAACACTCAAACATAGAATTAATTCACGTGTACGCATACTTATGTTGGCCAGTAACCTTTGTCTATCTTATCCTAATCTATATATATAATAGAACTGCAGAAGAGAACGAAATGAATTCTGAATTCTGTACGTTGAATAAAAACTAAAAAAATACTCCTAGGGGCCTTTACAAGTAACATAAGAAAAAAAAACATTTTGAAATTTTTCTCCGTCTGTCTGTCTGTTGTCCAGCTTTCACGCAAAAACTACTGGACGGATTTTGATGAAACGTTTTTTTGTTATATAGCTATTAGTCCTTGGCAACATATAGGCTGTAATTTATATTGAAGATTGGAATACCAGATGTGAAACTATCTGTCGCCCAGCGAAGTGGGCACGGGTCAGCTAGTCGACTAATATTATAAATGCGAAAGTTTGTGAGTATTTGTGTATATTTGTTACTCTTTCACGCAAAAAATACTGAATGGATTAAATGTAATATATATTTTACATCTTCGTATCTTAAGATACAGAGCGACATAAAAACATACATTTATTTTCGATACATCTTTACACCTCAATACATTTCCGTAAATCTCTCTTCGAGCTGACGTGTGTGAAGCCCTTCAGAGACATAACAAATAACTTGTTCTCGTGGTTCACTTATGGGAAACACACACACACACATAAATAATGTTTTTGTATAAAAAAAATATATCCAGAACCTACCACGTATAAGGCACTGCAAATAACTAAGCAGTGAGGTCAGTATCCTAGGCACGCTTGAAATTAATCGTCTCCTGCGATAGCATTTCCTGTAAAGGCAATTACAGCAATATTGTCACTTGATATTACTACCCCGGGGCCGGAACCAAACACAAACACCAAATGATATTAATATCGAAAATGCCGAAAAACTGTGTAGTAAGGTCGGCGGATCGTGGCTTTCGTGATGTTAGACTTGTAACCGCAAAAATGGTTTTGTGTTACTGCATAAGGTCGAAAATTGTCTGCCGTGCAGTCAAACGGCTAATTTCACGTCAGTCAAGATCCACTGTATATCTCACACCACACCATACCCATACACGTAAGGAATAGTACTTTGCTTATTTATTTTCGTTGAAGGCGGGATATTAAAAGGCTCGCTACATTCAATATTATATTAGATACTTAGCTGGACCCGCGACAGTTGTTGTCCTGTCTAAATTTAACAATTTTTCATTCCGATTTCTGTGCATAAAGTACAAAGCTCGATAATAAACTTTAACGCCCCTTTTTACCCCGTTAAGGGATGAAAATAAAAAAAACTTAAACACTTGCTTCTTTATATGTATTGAAGAGCACAAATACAAAATTTCAAGTAATTTTGAATTAATTGAATAAACAACGAATTTGTCATAAAAATTATAAATGTTTTTTTTTTTGGCTTGTGTTAGTTGTATGAAGACCCCTAGGAGTATTTTTTTTAGTTTTTATTTAATGTACAGAATTGAACTCTTCTACAGTTTTATTATATGTATAGATATAGATAGGCAATCCTCTTTCTATAACTATGCATAGGTATCACTACATAGTATAAAGCAAAGTCGCTTTCCGCTTCCCGCGTCTGTATGTAATATGTATGTATATATGTAATATCTTTAAAACTACACAACGGATTTTGATGCGGTTTTTTTTAATAGATAGAGTGATTCAGGAGGAAGGTTTATATGTATAATAGCATGCTACCCGTGCGAAGCCGTGGCGGGTCGCTAGTCATAAAATATATTAGAAATAGATATAGAATGCATCTTATTACATTGGATTCCTACGTGCTTCTGTGGAATCGGAACAATGGCCGTCCATATGAAATCATTTGCATTTCTCAGTGAGAGCTCCCAGCATAACGTAAACCATTGATATTCAAAGGATTTTTAGATTTTATTTCAATACAAACATTAAATTTCAACGATTACTTTTGCTATAGTAGGTTTGTTATATTAACTTGTTTTTGCAGTTCAGTTATCCCCAGCGGCGATTTATTTGCAAACAGTCACGTATGGAATGCGAACTACTGCAAAATGTAGGCATGTGCCAAATAAAAGATTTGTTGTCTCTGACTACCCCGCTAAGACTTCTTCGAGGACCTGAGCACTAAGAGACTTGAGAAGATTGCAGTCTTAAAAGAATAGGCTCACCTATTCTTTTTAGAATTTTGTACCCAGAGGGTAAAAACATTTATTACTATTACTAAGACTCTGTCTGTCTGTCTGTCACCAGGCTTCTTATGAACCGTGACAACAAATAAATTAAATGTTTAAGTGGCTCAACAAGGTTATTTTTTGCCGTTTATTATAGGTAATGGTACGGAACCCTTCGTGCGCGGGTCCGACTTGCACTTAGCCGGTTTTTTATTACAGTTGACCCTAATTTACGCGTTAACCTATGAACTGGAAAAAGGTTTTATTTTGAAAAACGATAAACCAAAATGTAGAAACATTTGGTCAAAACTTATTTTAACCCTCCCAAAATAAAAAATGAAATGTAATTGGGATTGTTTTGGATGGTTGGTTACCTATATAAAGTCGTTCAACAGACTCCCGCACTCACTCTAACACTCTCACACGCGAAAGAAGGCAGCCGAACGGTGGCACACACTTAAGGGGCGAAGATAACGGTTTAAAATATGAGTAAACGTAATAATTACTAAGAGCAACAAGTTCTCGCAACAAAGTTTTTTTTTTTTTTATAAATAATTAAATCAACTTTTGCCTATACTCTTTTGTTTCGTACTTGAACTTGATTTAAATATTTCAAATCCGTTTAATATAAATTATAGTAAAATCAAAAACTGGTAGAAGGTAAGTACTTAAGCAGTTCTATAAAAAACTTAAGCAATCAAGTTTTGAAAGGTATGTCACATTTCGCTTCCAAGAATCAAGTTTTGACGCAGCTTGAGAATGATTCATACCTAATCGACGTAACTCAGGTTCAATTATGTATTAGGTTTGCTTTTTTGCAGACAACTATAAGTTTCCACATCAGATTGACATTATTTTGTTACTAAAAAACGGCACGCAATAATACTAACCTTACGACATTAGTTAATGAAACGTTGCGATCATATTTATACAGTTCCTAAATGTATGTCCCGATTTTTTTAAATTGTAAAACCTAGAACAATAAGAACATTTTAAAATATATAGATACAAAGTCTTTTCAAATGACACCCTACAACTAAGTAACAAATTATTTTATTTATTTTTATTTTGTTTATTGAAAAGACCAACCGCTTAAAATATAAAAACAGAGTAGCTTAATCAAATACTATTATCTAGCCAATAACAGGTCTCTCTAAATAGGTATAGGTAAATACAAATCCTACAAATCCTAAAAAAAATATAATAGTGTGAGTAAGTAGTGAAATAGTAACAAGTAAATAATAAAATGATTAAAAAAATTATATTATGACCAATTTGTTACACTTTTCCCTCTTGAAAAACCCCAGTCTTCAAGCCCTTGACTGATTTAGCTCATAAATACTTACCAACAATTTTTGATAAATGTTTTTTTTTCAAATGTAAATAACTTTTTAAAATTGAATGCAGATCAAATCAACTATTCGATAGCTCAAATAAACACACTATAAATAGATACAAACGCCGATTTGTGCAAGTTGATTCGGAGATATGCTTGCTTCGCTCGCAAACAAGGAGTAAATTCGTTTGTACCTTGATGTCAAAATACCTATCCGTTATCATTTGCGGCACAGCCTTTGTAGAGCCTGACAGGTATAGATAAGTAAGGTATGTGTGTATTATGAAGTTTATTTCCATTGTTTGTAATCGCTCTACTTGAATACAAATTTGGGCCTATTGTGTTGTTTGCGACGAAGGATTATATTTGCTCTCCTGTTTGGTAGATGTTGTAGAATAATGTCATGAATATATAATTAAATGAACTATTTATGCTTATAGTACGAAGTGGCGTTTTAAGCACTAACAAAGTCACTTCTCATATGAAGAAACTTGTAGAGTAGAAACTCCTCAATAACTATTACATTGAAATACAATTCGACGAATAAATTACGTCACTAATCTAAAAATAATAAAAAATAAATCTACTTAAATTAAACTTATAAAGAACTTAGTATTTTGTTATAGGCATATAAGTTACATTCATTATAAGTTTAACGAAATTAATTTACACGAACGAAGAATCGATTTACCCTAACTTACTTAATGAATTCTGGTATAAAATTTTATTCCAGTTTGGTCGAATTCGCTCTAAACATGATAGATTACTAGCTAAAAGTAAGATTATAATGAACTACGTAGTATACAATTTTGTAGTAATTTAACGACCCGATTATCGAAGAACTGTACTAACTGGAGGCTTTTTACTATACTTTTATGAATATCTTCCCAATCGTTTCGTGGTAGATAATCATTTTTTGACATGGCAATCATAATAAAAAAAGTATTTCTCATATTCTGTGCAGCCGTCGTAAGCCGGCTCCAATTTCAACCATATTTAACGATGTTACACTTTCAACCCTGATCACGTAAACGTGATTGACTTTTTTGGTGTGTTCTCATACTGAGGCAAGTCCTATTTGTTATTTTTTAGGGTTCCGTACCAAAGGGTAAAAACGGGACCCTACTATTAAGACTTCGCTACCCGTCTGTCTGTCCGTCTGTCTGACACAGGGCTGTATTTCATAAACCGTGATAGCTAGACAGTTGACATTTTCACATACTAAAAACAGAATAAAATAAATATTTTAGTGGGACTCCCATACAACAAACGTATTTTTTATATATAATGGTATGAAACCCTTCGTGCGTGAGTCCGACTCGCACTTGGCCGGTTTTTCATTTCAAATTCGCAATCATTTCATAGATAATAATTAACAACCAAGTATAAATCACAATAACTTGTCTTAGACATCTATTGTTCTCACAATTACGCGTTAGGGTAGAGGTCAGCTAGACATGAAACAGAATAAGAATCAGAAATATTTGTTACTTAACTCTTTTATTAGAAAACCTTTTAAATAAGGTACAAGTTTTGACAGCTACATGACTGACGTAGAATAGGGAAGGTTATAAAAAAAACAGTTGCCGCATGTATGAAAGATCATCACTTGATAACCAGCTTAAAGGTATGGCTGTTTTTTTTGGGTTTCCAATTGTCATGGTCAAATGTCAAAGGTTTGTATGAAATATTGTTTTTGGATAACAAAAGAAGGTATCTTTGTCTTAAAAAAACTACACGGATGTTTTTCTCAATTGCCACTTCTGATACTTACTCAACAATATTACAAGGCAAATTATAATTATCAACTCATGTCAACAATTATTATTGTCATGTTATGACAATTAACATTAAAATTACAATGGTTTAGGTACAAATAAAAACTAAATACCAATATCTTGGCTAAATAAAAGCCATATTAAGGATCGATGTTTTTTTTTTGTCGTTGAGACTTTTTGTACGTTTTTTTTTCCTGCTAGACAGACGGATAGACGGACAGACGGACAGACGGACAGCGAAGTCTTAGTAGTCCCGTTTTTAACCTTTGGGTACGGAACCCTAAAAAAGTACTTTCTGGTTTATATACAAAAACTTTGCTTTGTTATCGGCTAAATGGCGCTGTGTGAAATGGCCACCTAAGTTTATTTATAGGTGGTTTATTACCTACTCTTCTGTAGAATTAATTTTACGTTTACGAGGCATGTATTTAAGATGTGTTACCACTCTAATTCATTTTGCAACACCATTACCAACCATAAATAATTCCTTAACCTCGTTAAACAATCTGCTCAACAAATCTACCCAAGTAGGACCTACTTAGGTAGATTTCTTAAGTACTTACCTAATGAAGTTCAACGAATTTATTAAAATATATGTATAAAGAAAGAAAAAGTTTTTAATTGTGACATTACAGAACAGAACAAAGAGACAAAAAAGCATATTTAATGTAAATGTTGCATATAAACGATTTGATATGAAATAGAAGCAACGGTTAATCGTAATAACCGAAGAAGATGTTCAGACCAATCGAAAAGTCAAGGAACGATATTGGTTTTTTAAGTTTTGTGAAGGAATCATTAGTCCTACGGGAATATTATGTAAATATGGTCATCATCACTACATAGTATAAAGCAAAGTCGCTTTCCGCTTCCCGCGTATGTATGTATGTATGTTTGCTTATATCTTTAAAACTACACAACGGATTTTGATGCGGTTTTTTTTAATAAATAGAGTGATTCAGGAGGAAGGTTTATATGTATAATAACATGCTACCCGTGCGAAGCCGGGGCGGGTCGCTAGTATTTACATGAATTTAGGACTATTTGACACATAAGAAGAGATAAAAATCTTCGAAATCGGACCACCAGGTAAAAAGATATGCGCGACATAAAAAACAACAAAAACAAAAAAAAATATTACATGTTGACTTGAGAACTTCCTCTTTTTTCGTCGGTTAAAAATGAGTTGTGTTCATTGAGAAACATTAACTTATGCATTCTAAGTCTTGCGGTGCGCGAATGCCGTGACGTGCTAACCAGGACATCAACCTACGAGTATGTGTACGAGTATAACCTGTTTAGCAATAAAGAAAAAACACCACCTGTTATAGAAATGTTTCCTAACTTGTAAACAAATAAATGAACCAATTTACTTCAGCATGTTCTTTTACATCTACATTAATATTATGATAAAATTTTTGTATGTTTTTTGTATTGGAAAATAAAAACGACTAAAACAATTTTAAAACCGGCCAAGTGCGAGTCGGACTCACGCACGAAGGGTTCCGTACCATTATCTATAAAAACGGCAAAAAAATCATGTTTGTTGTATGGGAGCCCCCCTTAAATATTTATTTTATTCTGTTTTTAGTATTTGTTGTTAGAGCAGCCACATAAATACATAATCTGTGAAAATTTCAACTGTCTAGCTATCACGGTTCATGAGATACAGCCCTGTGACAGACAGACAGACGGACAGCGAAGTCTTAGTAATAGGGTTCCGATTTTACCCTACGGGTACGGAACCCTAAAAATTATTGCATTTTCATAATAAATAGAGATCTCCACGAAAATTGCACTAATGCATGTAACCTAAGTTATCAGAATCACTATTAGAAGTTATCAGAAGTCGTGTGTGTATGGTCGGAGAGCTCTAGTCTCGGATTCAAGTCTAATAAAGCCGTATATTTAGTTGCTAATTGTAGCAATCAGATGCCGTCACCCAAAAAAATTTAGACCTCGAATTAAGATAGCTACGTAAGAAAAAAAGGAGCATTCCATTCAGACGTCTAAAAAATCTTCTGAAAGGTTATGTTTAAATGCATATTTTTCTTATCAAATTTTAGGTGTAATTGTAGAAGCTATTTCCAAACTTTCAAGCCTTTACAGTGCAGGATTAGTGAGTTATAACGATTAAACTGGATCTCTCCGATAAATGGACCGACGAATTTTATAAAACATATTCTTTTTCATAATAAAAGCATGTTAAAAACGAGGGTCAAAGTTTTTGTTACCAGATTTAAATTACCTACAGTTATAAAATTGAATAATAATTGTTCCGAAACTCTATTCACATGTTAATCGTCGAGTAGATGGTATTTTCGCCTGAATTAAAATAATCCGTTATGGCGTTGAGCACCCGAAGCTTTTGAAAAGAAAATTAACAACCTGTAACTCTTACGCTCGCAGAAAAATATATAAACAATGCAAGCATTATTATGGCATAAGTACCTATTTAATAAACATTAATAATAATATATGAAGAATAGGTATATGTATATTATTACAACAACGGGAAATTACTCACGTAAATGATAAATTGTCAATGAGGACACCGACAATGTTGACATGTAGTAATAATGTGTAGTACAACTCACGAAAGTTTTGAAAGTGAAATAGGTATATGTATATTCAATTTAGGCTTACCTTTCTTTAGTAAACACTTCACAAAGTCTCACTTGGATTAAATTGTTTATTGTTTTGCCGTGCGCTGACAGTCGCGTGCGCAGGTGAAGGCTGTGTATTAAAAACTACCTGTTTGTAATAGTGCCTTGCCATTCTCTTTACCGGGCTTTATGCCGGCCGGCACCGGCGTCACACAGTATACCGGTTTGATTGAAACATTTACACCGAACTTTATTTATAAATGTAGAATTTTTATAACTTTCACTATAATGTTAATATTTTTTATTATTGACATTAAGTAAAAAAAGAAAACCACAAGGATATTTAATATTCTTGTACTTAATGTTATAATACAAATTTATTTTAAATGTTAGTGATATTTACACAAATAAAAAAATATAAAAAAATCATAAAAAATAACCAGTGTTTATATTTTTTATCGGCAATGGTATGTTTTTGTTGCGAAATTTGTAAATACCTAGCACACCAGCTAGGTACGTAAAAGATGTTAAACAATTTAACACAGAAATTATAACAAAAACTAGGCACAGGTGTAGGTAACAGGTTATATCAAAACCTGTTAAAATGAATAACAGAACTATCAAAGCAAATCAGAAATCAATTATAAGTCATGATTGTTTGAAACATAGGTGTTGAAACGTCGATAGAATTGAAATGTGGTAAATACCCGTTAAGGAATATGGTATTGCAAAGTTTGAGGAATGTATCACTTTAGTTGGAATTGGAACATCTCGTAGAGTCGGTAAAAAGTGAATATTTACTTACCAATTTTGCCATCGGTTTATTATAATTTTATTGTACCTCCTATCAAAATTTTACTGTTTGTGGATATATTTGTTTGTTCCGTACCCTATTACTATGACTTCACTGTCCGTCTATCTGTCCGTGCGTCTGTCTGTCACAAGGCTGTATCTCATGAACCGTGATAGCTAGACAGTTGAAATTTACACAGATTATGTATTTCTGTTGCCGCTATAACAACAAATACTAAAAACAGAATAAAATAAATATTTAAGTGGGTCTCCCATACAACAAACGTGATTATTTTGCATTTTATAGATAACGGTACGGAACCCTTCGAGCGCAAGTCACTATTTCTTTATAGCATTAGCAAATAAAAGCATCTAAAAAAAATCACTAAGGTTTATGCAGATGCTAACGCGAGTTCAGATCAATAATATTCCTAATACTTAAATCTATACAAACTACTACATTATATAGTATATATTTAAGTATGTTACTTTTATATTGAACTATTTTTTTTATTTTATTATTTAAACATGTCCGTATAGTACCAACATTTCATTAATTTCTAACTTCTAACGGTCACAAAACGGCTCTAGTGAAAGATTAGCGTAGATTGTTAAAGATCTACATTGCTGAACTAGAAACCATTTTGTAACAATATTTTTTATTTATGGTTTCTTCTTATTTTTTTTGTTTTATTATTATTATTGTTTTACTTTTTACAGTAATATCTAAATCTAAAGTATGTATTTATTACAGTTATGTTGAAAGCTGTTTAAACCGACACACAAATGCGTTATAATTTACAATCATTTATGAAGCTTATCCTATTTTGAATAAAATTTACTGAACCATTTAATTCAAATTGATTCAACTCTCACGAGAACTATTCAATTTACAGGAACGTGGTGCTAACTCAATTCGCTGCATTCCGTTCGCTTAATGTGTCATAAATACATTGATAAATTTATCATTGCGATTCGAAATAATTCTACTAATATTATAAATATTGCGAGTGTGTGTGTGTGTGTGTGCGTGTGTGTGTGTGTGTGTTACTCTTTCACGCAAGAACTATTGAACGGATTAAAATGAAACTTTACAGTTAAAACTATACAGCTTATACATCAGAATAACACATAGGCTACTTTTTATCCAGGTACCACGCGGGCGAAGCCGGGGCGAGCAGCTAGTAGACCCATATATCTGAACTGCACCATTTGTTACAACTGTCGTTTTTAAATCCTTCTCATTTGAGTTTAATCGCATTATTGGACGCTAGTTAAAGTTTTCTTTACTACAATGCCAGTGTTGTACTAGTTCTAAATGCCAATGCACTATATTCGGTGTTGTAGATTTTACTTTATTTTAGTTGTTACAAGGCTTATACTGCTTTGTTCTCGAACAACAGAAAAGCAATTAGAAAGCTAAATCGAAAAGTTAGGACAAATTACATCCTGTGTAACATCAACCTTTGATACAATTCTGTGTAAATGAGTCCAGTGGAATATTTTTATAATATTTTGTTTTTGCAAAAAAAAGGTACTTTGGCGGAATTTCCTTGTTCAAGGAGTAGGTTATATTGTTCGGTCATGTTTATAACTCGGATCTCTATTGGCACATACAAGTACCTACGAGTAAATGTTTTTAAGCATGTCTCAGCACAATGCGATTATCGTCACAGCTTTTAGACTACCTAGTCTAAACTAGTCTAGACTAGTCAAAATGTGGGCATGTGCCAAATGTAATGTTTGACTCCTCTGACTAACTCCTTAGACATCATCTTTAAAAGATCTGAGCGCGCCTGGAGATTATTAAGAATGTCTACCTTGGGGATTACAATCGTGATGATGATCCTACTTATTTTATTTTTACAAGCACAGCATGCCAAAATAGATAACTCAGCTCATCGAATAAGAGGTAGGTAAAAGTATAGAAAAAGGGTATTTTAAACCGGATTTGAGGCAGTTTACGAGATTTTATGGATTCATAGTGTTAAGTTCACACTTGTGTGTCTTACAAAGAATAAGGTTTTTGAGATCCTTGATCAATAACAACAATAGATTTCATGTTGACTTGACGTCTAGCAGTGACCGCGGTTTGACCGCAAGTGAAGTCGCGGCGCACACCCTCGAACGTCAATCATTTATTTCATATTTATATACTCACTGAGATACCTAAATAAGTAGGTACATCAGTATTAATAGTTATACCTATGTATAACATACTCGTATACTTAGTTTAGAAGTGCTGAAATGTCTTTGGACGCGCACTTCTGACTGCACTCCACACGAAACACACTTCTTTAGCAAAACCGCTGTTGCACGTTCACAGAATGTAGCCTTACCATAATTATCTGGAAGTTAGTTTGAATGTCATGAATGACAGAATCACACTTGGAATTACCCGGATAGACTGACGCACATTTACATATAAACCTTGATAGATCATAATAATTTAACAGTAGGTATGTAGGTGTGGATTATAAATAAAGTGTGTAAGTATAAATAAACCTACCTAGGTGCGGGTTCTACCAAGTTTGTCCAAACTTGGTTGAAACTAGCCCTAACTTGTGGTGAGTAGCAGGAGCAGAGACAGGCCTATATTGTAAAGCTACGAATGATGATAATAATGATAGTGTGGTAGAGAGGTAGGTACTCGACAAAGTGTTTTGGCAAATTCATGTTTGTATTACAGTTCAATACATCTTTAAACTCGCTTGACAAATTATTAAAAAATAGCTTACAAAAAATAGCTAAAAAAACCCGGGTTTTGCGCGGATTATGAGCATTTTTGATTAGGTATTAAAATATTGCAATTTTCTTGGAGACTTATTTGAAAATAAAATATGGCCTATGTTTCTCGCTGATAATGACGCTTTAAATATGAATTTTTATTATTTAAAGATGAAGAAGAAAACAAAAAAAAATCTTTGTAAGTAAATATAATTCATAATAGTGTAGAATAAAGTACGAATTTATTCTCTATCAGTTAACATGCGCGTCTTGTCACCAAAACTAAAGGATGCATAAGTCTTGCGTTTTGATTCTCAATAAAAGGAGGTCATGCAATCAATTCTTCCAATCATCTATCGTTTGCAACTCAAACCGCAATAACCACTTTATACTAAACATAAAATGATACATGTTTGCACTTGATTATGAAATTTGTACAACTATGCTTTTAAAATAATAGTGTAGTAAGAAACAAAGAAAAAAACAAGGTTGAGTAGATACCAAAAGCGACTTGCTCTAAAGAAAACTTAGAAAGAATATAATTTATGAATTTTAAATTTTCTAAGTGACTGTACAAAACAGCTTCAATATTATGGTGGTGTCCGAATCGTCAGTGAAAAAAATATTAAAATTAAAAAGTGTCAATTCGAACAAAGTGTCCGAATCAGTTAAGAATTTTGAAGCAGTTATTCCCAACTAATTGAGCTGAAATTTTGCCTTGACAGCGAGCTGATCAGATGTCGAAGTCAGGAGCTGTTTAACAGACACACACTCACAACGAACGGAACTCCTTAGTAAATACTTCCATTGAGTAAAAACTTTGCATTCTTGTAAAGTTCCGATAACAATGTTATATTATGTGACAGGTGATAGCGCGCTGATAGGTACTCGATGGTTTGAACGATTTTACAAAAGCTTGCCATTAAAAAATATTTCTAAATAGAAAACTTTCTAGTATATTATAAATGCGTAAGTTTGTGAGTGGTTGTGCGTGTTTGTTACTCCTTCACGCAACAACTACAAAACGGATTCAAAAAAACTTGATAGTAATATAGCTTATACATCAGAATACAACATAGGCTACTTTTTATCTAGGTACCATCATACCCGTGCGAATCCGGGGCGAGCAGCTAGTATTTTAATAAAAATGTTTTATTGTTATTCTCTTAATAGGTAGAGACGAGTGAGAAGACTTTTCCCCAATTTGATCCATTGCAAATTGAAAATGATCACGCGATTACTTTCACAATAACACGACCAAATTGATCGTTATCGAGGTAAATTTGCAAAAAAGCGATTGTTTACAGCTGGGTATTTAAAATATAATTGATACAAAACCGGCTAACTGCGAGTTGGACTCAGGCACTAAGGGTTCCGTGCCATTTTCTATAAAAAACGGCAAAAACACACGATTGTTGTATGGAAGCCACATACAACCCTTAAATATTTTTTTTCTGTTTTTGGTATTTGTTGTTATAGCGGCAACAGAAATACATCATCTGTGAAAATGTTAACTGTCTAACTATCACGGTTCATGAGATACAACCAAGTGACAGACAGACGGACAACGGAGTCTTAGTAATAGGGTACCGTTTTTACCTTTTGGGTAAGGAACAATAAAAAACATAAAAACATCAAACAATTATAACCAAATGCGTCATACTGGGTACATTCGGACAAAAAATGCTATATAGGTAGGTACAAGTAATATACATAAAATATGAAATACCTCTAACGTCAGAGGGGCTTAAAAAAGTGTATATTGACACAAACGCAACATACAAAAAATCCTGTTCATAAATTGGCTTCCACAACTTTATACTACCGATAACCGCTACATTTTGTGAGAAAAATCTGTCGTGACAATGATTTTCTAATGTCTTATTCTCGACTAAAAGAGCGAGTAGTATGAAGGTAGATTTGACTTTCAATCTGAAGGTCGTGGGTTCGAATCCTGACTGTGCATCAATAAATTTCCTCAAAAATGTATAATGTATTATGCGCTCACGTGCTCAAAGGAAATAATGAGAGGAAACCAGTATCGCCTCTCACAAAACCTTTGCTTAACCTATGAGTGAGATAAGGGTTCCGTACCTAAAGGGTAAAAACGGGACCCTATTACTAAGACTTCGCTGTCCGTCTGTCTGTCCGACTGACTGTCACAGGGCTGTATCTCATGAACCGTGATAGCTAGACAGTTGAAATTTTCACAGATGATGTATTACTGTTGTTGCTCTAACAAAAAATACTAAAAACAGAATAAAATAATTATTTAAGGGGGCTCCCATACAACAAACGTGATTTTTGCAGATCTATCGCCATCTAGTTTAATTTGATGTTACTATAAGAGTGTACGTGTTTTTTTTTGCCGTTTTGTATAGATAATAGTACGGAACCCTTCGTGCACGAGTCCGACTCGCACTTGACCGGTTTTGTTTCAATATAAACCGTTTATTTGAAAATTAAAATGTTGTTACAATGCCCACAACCAGCGCTCTCACCCTACGTACGTACTATGCGAAAATCGATTATTTTTATGGTTTGTACACCAGGAGTTACGTTATAGGTTTTCGCTAAAGCAGATGTGTCGTTTAGGCATAAAAAGTAACTGCTTTGAGTATGATCGAAGTTCATACGAACCGACGTGTATCCACGATATAAAGTGGTTATTTCCACCCGCGAAGCAACCCCTAAAGTAATACTATTTAAAATGTATTTTGAGATAGGTTTTTACTTCTTTTTAACTGACTTCCAAAAATGAGGTTTATATAATAAACTCCGTTATTTATTAGTCGGTGAAATTACATACATCTTCCGTTCCAGTATATATTATCATATAGTTTACATACCTAATTAATTGTAAAACCTGTTAGTCGAGCAAATACCAAATCAAAGTACAAAATCCAGTGGAAAAACCAAATTTTGTTTAATGAGATTTTAGTTAGACCATAATAATGTTTGTTCAGTTTAATAAAATATCAATGTATTATTTATATTAAACCTACCGTGTAGAGATTATATAATAACCTATCATTGGATGCAATTCTTTTGTGTTCAAGCTAAACCTAAAATTCCTAAAAAAGATCGCTCTTATTCCTTTACGTTAAAGTTTAAATAAGCGTAAGTAACATTTAAGTGACATTTCTAAAACTTAACATAGTTTTAATTAAATTTTCGATTTTCGCTTGTGATTTAGAGACGTCAAGCTAATTTAATCAACATGTAAATTGGTGTTGACTAAGATGACACTTGTATGTGTAAAATAAACGAAATAAAATAGAGAAATTACTAAAATATTCTAATTTTAGGACTGTAATTTTGTAGTTACGCTTATTTAGATTTTAACGGAAATTAATAAGTGCGATCGTTTTTAGGAATTTAGGTTTAGCTTGAACACAACAGAATATCCACCAATGATAGGTTATTATATAATCTCTATACGGTAGGTTTAATACATTGATATTTCAATAAACTGATCAAACATCAATAAAGTCTAACTAAAATCTCATTGATCGATCGTTTTTAGGAATTTTAGGTTTAACGTGGACACAACAGAATTGCCGCCATTATACACCAGACAAATAGAGCCCCACTATTTACATTACAATTTCGACCGTCATTGAATGATAATTACATCTGAATGCTAAAAAAGGTAGGTAGGTACTTTTTAAAACTTGCGCTAATAACATAAGTGGGTTTGTTTTCCTGTTTTGATATTTTGGTCATAATCACGCACGTTGCCGTAACAGGTTTTTATTGATCTTATGATTTGACAAATGGAAACCTTTGCAACTTCGTTCATGTGAAGTTATTTTCGAACATACGCTTAGATTGAAATTCAGGAATTTCTTTTTTAGTTCATACACGAAAAGGAATACCTTTAAAATTTCAAGTTTCTAGTACCAATGGTTTAGGCTGTGAGTTGATAGATCAGTCAGTTAGTTAGTAACGGAAGAGTTTATATATTAGTTGTTTCTTAATAGGTACGTGTTTTTGACAACAGTGAAGGAAAACATCGTGAGGAAACCAGTTAGTGTTCTTATAAGCGGCGATGGGCTTGCGACCTGTCACGTATGGAATGCTAACTACTGCAAAATGTGTGCATATGCCAAATATAATGTTTGGACATGGCTCTGACTACCCCCACTAGACATCTACAAAGGATCTAAGCGTCTGAAGATCCGAGAGGATGTCTACCGTACTTGAGGATTACAGACGTGATCCTATATTTTTTTTATTTCATTATATTTTACTCCTATCTTAAGTCTTAATCAAAATACTTTTGTGATCAGAACGCATTTATATTTCAAACAGGTATTTATCGCATCATAACTTTGATTTATAAAGACTTGACTTCCAGCGATTATAATTATTATAACTTATAACAGTCAAAACGTCGACGTCAGTATAAAGAATAACGGGATAAATAGCCGTTTGAAATATCTATGTATAATAAAAAATCAACTAACTAACTGACTGACATAATAGCCAACGCACGGCCAAAACCGTTTTATCACATAGCCAAACAGTCTTTCCCTTGTATTCAAGAACGACACTATGAGAACACGCACCCACAGTGGACGAAATCTTTTTTCATAAAAATCACTTTATGTGTTGTGCGACACTGCATAGTGTAACTAGAGGCACATTGTCGTGTGCCTCTAGCCAAAGTTGAGCCCTCGAGGCACATAGTGTATATACATAGTGTGCGCCATAGTGTCGCTCAACACAACATAAAGTGATGTTTATGAAAAAAAGATTTCGTCCACTGTGGGTGCGTGTTCTCATAGTGTCGTTCTTGAATACGAGGGTTAAAGACGAGTTTTTTTTTTCATAAATTCATTATTGTTTTTCTCAATAACTGCAAAACATACTGCGATAACTTAAGAATTTAATCTAGATAAATTAAAGACAGATACGATCGGTGAAACTTTTCTAGGTAGATTTATTTTACAAAGTTAGCTCTTCAAAAACACTAATTTAGTTTTTATTTAAAACTACGAATAGCTAAACAGTTCATTTTTATATAATTTATTTGATAAACTAGCATAAAATAAAGTCAGTTTCTTTTTAAGTTTGATGGTTTTCAATATAATGCGGTTTTATCATTTTTACCGTCTTATCCGGGTAGACTCAGCCCATACAAAAAACTAAAATTTCAAACACCACCTTAAAGAGAATAAAATTAACATAATTAACAAACCATTAACAATAATTAACACACTCAAAAAAGTTAGCTTGTCAATTCATATAACGTCAATCTTAATATATATAAATCTCCTGTCACGATGTTTGTCCGCGATGGATTCCTAAACTACATAACCGATTTTAAATTAAATTGGCACACCGTGAGCAGTCTGGTCCAACTTGAGATATAGGATAGCTTAGATCTTTAATTATAGTCGCAATTTTATTTTAATGCAAATTATCACTACATAGTATAAAGCAAAGTCGCTTTCCGCTTCCCGCGTATGTATGTATGTTTGCTTATATCTTTAAAACTACACAACGGATTTTGATGCGGTATTTTTTAATAGATAGAGTGATTCAGGAGGAAGGTTTATATGTATAATAACATGCTACCCGTGCGAAGCCGGGGCGGGTCGCTAGTATACTTATAAAGGTAAGGGGATATTCAATGGTAATTTCTAGACTAACCAATTTTACAATAAAACCGACTTTGGCTTTTATTTCTTCTGTAACATGAGCTAACTAGGCTACTAAGGGATAAAGACTACACGCAAATGCTTGCTTGTGACGTTGTTTGTACAGAAACAAAAAATGTGTACCTATTCCTATTCACAATATTTATTCTGCTCTACACTTCGTTGAGAGTTTTGTTATTAGACCCATTAGAACGTTTGGCAAACAAACATAACTTTTGGCTGATGGTCACATAAAAAAACTCTTTTGCATAATAATTTGAGACGAAACTGCAGGCTCATTTCGTAAAAAATAATCTTCGCTTTCATAGTAGAATCATTCACTCTATTCTAAGATTCTATAAAAGTTAATATGATACTTCTGTAAATTCGATCGTTGTTTTGAGTTCTGGCAATGAAAATCAGCAGGTAAAGATCGATATTTTCGGAATAAGCCTGCTGGTATGACAATGTATGACATTAAAAAAAATTTTAGATAACATTTTATACATCTGCTTTGGTGTTTGTAAATAATATAAATATATATAATAGTTCAAAGTATTATTTACCAGCTACCCGCCTTGGCTTCGCACAGATATACCTAATAATGAAGATCATAGGCAAATTTTTAATAACAAGTTCATAAATTTTCCTGATATTCTAATATTTTTTGAAAATTATTATAGCTTGTAGTTTTATTATCGTTTATAAATAAAATAAATATAAATATTGGTGGACATTTCACACAGCGCCGACCGAAACAAACGGGTAGAAACTAGCACAAAATAATGCAAGCAGCATTCAGCATTGCATTGTTCGTTCTAATAATCAGAATTTCCATGGATTATGAGGTAAATTATTATACGGACAGTAGGTATGTAGCAATTAAACACTGATTAATATTATGCGGGCTTAACAATGGCGAGTAACGAACGAACGGCGAGTAGCACTAAGGTAAACCTACGTACCAATATTAATTGTTGACCTCGGTGGCAAGATGGACGAGAAACTGGCTCTCAAGAAGTGCTGGTTTGAATGATTCTCAATATCATCGTTGTGGCAACAACTGACACTGACTGCAAAACGAGCTTACATTCGACCAAATTTAAGTATACTTAAGTCTTCTTCTTCTAACTTAAGAGCTGTGCTCTTGTCGGTGTAATTGATGCAGCTCTCTCCATCTGTTTCTCTCCAGCGCCGCCTCCTTAACTTCCTTATGCGACACGACAGCTATTTTCTCTTTTATCTGGCTCATGTAGCTTATTCTTGGCCTTCCTTTTCCTCTCTTCCCTTCAACCTTCCCTTCCATTATAGTCTTTATAAAACTGTCGTGCCGTATAAGGTGGCCAACCATCTTAAAGTTACATAAGTAACTAGCAGACCCAACCACGCGTTGCTGTGTCAACAGTTTGCAATAAAATAATATTGCGACTATAAATTGAGATGTAAGTTTTCCTATCTTTCAAGTTGGATCAAACTGCAAACGGTGTGCAAAGTTTAATTATAACCGATTAAGTAGTTTAGAAGTCCATTGCGGACAAACAACGTGACGCGTAATTTATATATTATTAAGATAAAATAAGATAGTAATTAGGTTGTTTTATTCAACCACGACACATATTTTTTTATTATCTACATGGAATACATTCATCCAATTTCATGTTTCTGGAATCAGCGGTTTGGGTGCTGCGTTGTGTTAGTCAGTCAGGTGCAGTTTTACTACTAGGTAAATACTGTAGTACTATAATAAAAGACTAGAGAAAACCCTCGCTACTTCGTTCACGTCATTTTTTTTTGTCAAAGACTTCAATCCCCGCTGCACTTTCTTTGGGTTGAATTTTAGGAATTCCTTACTTAGTGCAGTCCTAAACTCGCGCCTACGTACTAAAGAGTTTTACATAATAATTTTTCATAGTTGGCTCTTCCAAACATTAATTTAGTTTTTACTCAAAACTATGAAAAGCTAAACAGTTAATTTATATATAATTCGTTAGAAAGTCATACTAGCTACATAAATAATAGACAGTTTCTTTTTAAGTTTGATGGTTTTCAAGACAATGCATAAAAATGAACTGTTTAGCTAATCATAGTTTTGATTAAAAACTAAACTAGTGTTTTTAAAGAGCCAACTTTGGAAAACAAATCTATCAAGAAAAGTTTCACCAATCGCGTTTCTGTCTATAATTTATCTATATTATATCCTTAAGTTATCTTTTACATATAAACAAAACTGTATGTTTTGCGGTTATTGAGAAAAAACGATTCTGCATTCATCAAAAATATTTATTACTCGTCTTAAGATACATAATATATAATACATAATATATACATACGTCCATAATGTATGAGTAGGTACAATATCAAACCATCTCTGCTCAAACGAAACCACAATAAACAAGTGACGACCAACGACTGTAGCGAGCACCTGCGACGGCGACGGCTGTGAAGAGTAAAGATATCTTGCTGCAATTTACCCAGCTTATCATACTCTTACGTCCCGATCGTAAGAGTATGGACGACTTACGGAAAGACTTGGGGGAGGCCTATGCTAAGGCAAAACAATCATTACCGGTGTCATAATTTAAAACTCTGTATACAATATTAATGTTAGATTGTTAATAAAGGCTATTATTATTATTATTATTATCATACTCTTAGCCGCAACTGATTACTTTTATATGCACTGCAAGAATAGCTGGAACTCTAAAAAGAACTGGCTGAACTTTGACTGGCCTCACAGCTCAGTTGGTAGTAACTCTGCCTTCTGCGCTGTAGGTTGTGGGTTCGATCCCCACCCAGGGCAAATATTTGTGTGATGAACATAGATGTTTGTTCTGTGTCTGGGTGTTAATACGAGTATGTATAATAAGTATGTATTTACAAAAAAAAAAGTATATAAGTATTCTATCAGTTATCTAGTTCCCATAGTACAAGCTTTGCTTAGTTTGGGGCTAGATAGCGCTGTGTGTAAAGTCCGCCGATATATTATTATTAATATTAATATATATATATTATATTATATTTTATTCGATCTATACCATTGGTTAGTTTTTGGTACTAGACCGTAGTACCAAAAACTAACCAATGGTATTTCTTTTTTGCCCTAATTAATATTCTATTCCTAACGAATACCACTCATAAACTAATACCAAAATAAGTTAAACTGATGAGATAGTACAGTCAGTAATAAAAATGCTTTTGAATGTGATTTAAGTAGTGTTTATTTAATCAAAATCAGTCTCGACAAGTTTTTTAAAGGGGCACAGGCACGTCCAAACATTTGATACATGCCCACATACAGCTGTCAGCATTATATGTGAAAGGTTGCAAACACGTCGTCGCTAAATTTATTTATCTATAGGCAGTCAGAACTACTTTTAGACATATTCAAGGATCTTAGCGCCTGGAGATTTGAGAGAGTGCCTCTACTTGGGAATTACAATCGTGATCACATTTAATTTCAAGTATTTTTATTTTCTTGGATCCTAGATATCTTAATATTCTGAAGGTATAATTAACACTTTAAGGTTTAAATGTTATAGCTTACAAGAAAGCTGGAGCTTTGAAGACAGATCATCAAATTATATGATTGTCAACAAGTAAACTGAATATCAACTAAGGTATTTTCGAAGCAAATAGTACAAACTTTCTAGTGTGCATGATATAGCTTTGTATACGTGTTGGTTTTTATTTTTACCAGAGACATAAAAACTTATACAGGTGTCTCAATATATAGTTTCAAGCGGAACTCGTAGGTAACCTCTAAGGATGCTCTGCCTCTTTTTATTTTCCGATTGACACTTGCATGTTAGGACTGTGTACGAACTTATTTGTTAGGCACTTAAATAAATAGTTAGCAGAGTTGGTATTTATAAATATTAATTAATAATTAATACATTTTTCTATTTTACGGTCGTGATTCTGTTTCAGTTCAAAAGTTTTTATTTTGTCAATCTACACAAAATTGCTTCTCTGGCAGTTATCATGCAATCAAAATTGAGTGTTGATGAATGTGAACAGTGATGCATGTGGTAAGAGCTTTTCAATCTAGCTGTCACCTAGATATGCTGTGATAAAGTAGGTACGAGAGTCAAACGCGCGATATCAAATTTAGCTTGTCCTAGCTTTGGAGTTGCCATTTGAAATTCAATTCAACTTCCCAAATGGGTTTGATGCTATGACCTGAATTTTAATACGAAAACGTTTGTTTCGAAGTAATTATGGATGAAGAATGTGAGAGAATACAAATTAAGTCGAAGCAAAGTCAATACTGGAGCAAAATATTCCAGAACCTTCTTACCTATTATGTATTCATGTTCATGATGAAATTGTTATTTGTTTATTAGTTTACGTAATTTGATTTTCGATAATGAAATTTCAGCAATCACTCAACATGTTTGTTTCTTGTGATGTTTCTTGTCGATAAAACAAAAATATCAAACTTCTACTTTAATTTGCGACTTGGCTCGAACGTGATAGAAATAACCTACTTAGGTGTGTCCAAGCACAGCGCGCAAGTTGTGAGGCAACTACGCGCGGCATTCACAGGACACAACTTTGCCGCGTGACTAGTTTAGACAAAAAAGTAAATGTACGCGCGGCCGCCGTTCAATCACAGCGCGGCTAGCCGCACGCGGCTAAATATAAACATTAATAAGATTTGAGCATCCGAAGATCTAAAAGGATGATCGCATTTATTACATATTAAAAGAAAAAAAATATTTTGTTTAAACTAAATTACATTATTCTTACTCTAGAGATTCGCTGGAAAGTTTTTTTTAAGTGTGTTTTGTACCTACCTGAAAACTATCGGACTGAAACGTGGATTTCGTTTGATGTTACAAACTAGCTACGAGCAGGTAATGAAAAAGTTTTGTTTAGAAAAACAAGTTAGCTTTTCAGTTCAATGTTTGATGTTGCCACAATGATCGAACCGTGTATCCAAATGCAGTTTAAATTAAATAATAAAAAGACGTGTGGCACTCGGAGACTGCCGCGGTAAAGCTATTGCATAACATTTTTTATCAACTTATGTATTTATAATTATTTATTTATTTATTTTATTTATCCTTTTTTCCTTTGTTTTTCTTTGATATTCAACTTTTTGAGCGTGGTGACCGATAAGAAAAGAATAAGAAAAAAAAAAAAAAAAATTTTTTTTTTACATCCCTAGATTGCGGGGGAAGAGGGGGATTAGGCATGCGCAGTAACGCCGATACAACCAATGCCACCTATTGGCGAGTTGCTAAACTAAAGAGACAAGCGTGATATTTCAAAAAGTCATTAAAAGTTCTGCTATTCATCGATAGATGTCAAAATCTTTAACCTACCTATTTACCTAACTACGTAGTTAGCATTCCACACGTAACAGGTTGCAAGCCCGTCGTCGCTTTCAAGAATACTAACAGGTTTGCTCACGATGTTTTCCTTCACCGTTATAAGCACGTGTAACGCGCATATACATTTTTCGAACAGAAATATCCATTGATGCACGGCCAGGATTCGATATTTACCTAACTACATGAATTAAATAATTCAATTTCAAACTTTTTAGTCGATCATGTCTGTGAAGTACCACCTATTTACCGATAGTGGTAAAATAGCGCCACCTGCCAGCGGAATTGCGAACCTCTCAAACCCCGAGCTTTCGCATGAGACCGCGAAAAGCACCTATAATAACGTAGTATCATCAAATGAAACTAGATGGCGCTGGAATGCGAAAATCACTCTAGAGTCCGCGCCACCACTCAAGTCCGCTAGACGCGGCGTCGCAATCGCCTATTATAATGATGCCAGTAAGATAGCCATAATTTACCCCTTACACTAAAAGGGAGAGCGAACTAATGTTTACATTTTAAAACTATTTACTACTAGCAGTTCACTTCGACTTCGCACAGTTGTAATAATGAAGAATATAGGCAATTTTTTTATTTTTTTGGTTACATTATTGCTATTTTCGTGGGATCTCTATTTATTTTTATTTATTGTACTTACATTAATTTTAGACAGACAACGGAAGAGACTTTGTTTTATACTATGTAGTGATGTTATTCGCTCCTAATAAAGCTTTTGATAGATTAAATATTTTTTTAAATTGGTCCTATATTTTTTCAGTTTATCCGGTACAAACAAAAATATAAAACTAGAAATTTTATCTCTTTGTAATAGTAGTGTAGTTATGTAGGAAAACAATGAAATCAACCTAGTTTCACGATATAGGTAAATTTTATTAAATTATTTTTATACAATAATTATGGTCTTCATCATTTATTACTTGCATTCCAGACATATCGCTGTCACTTGTCTCTTGAAATTCACTGCCATGATCAGAATCAGTGTCGCTATCACTGGCTGTTGATATTATGAATTATGAATCTTTCTATTTCTTCATCTACCAGTCCATCATTTTTGAAATATTACAATTCTTTTTGAAGTGCTTGCTGCCACTCTTCCTTCTTTCGTAATTCGAGATACCATTTTCTCTGAAACACCTAAAATACAAAATAATTTAATTAGTGTTTTAATTTAGTCATATTTTACCTATTGTTAGACAAAAACTTATACTCTGGTATCCCTAAAATTTACCTGTCATGGCAGCGACTCTTTTATGTATATTATTTAAAGGGATCAAAACGTCTTTATTCCTCTGCTCTAACTCACAAAACTCTTTTACTTTATGAATCATTTCACGAGCTGCACTTTTCACCAGTTTACGCGACATATTCACGCACATTTCAAGAAAATATTGGGAAAAACCATGGACGCTAATTTCATCGAGCACTCTGACATGAGATAAAATGGCGTTGCTGTCAAATTTAGTTTTGGTTTTCGTCGCAGGACATGAGTGGTGGCGAGGACTCTAAGCAGGCATGACATGAGTCATAGGGATGTAATATTGATTGAAAAAAATCTATTAATTAATAATCGATTTTTTGTCCCTACAAATAAATCGATTTTTCAAAAAATCGAATTATATGGTTCGGATCGCTTTCGGAGAGACGATCGATGGGTCGGTTCCCGTTTGTGAAGCGACTATTGGTCGGATCACGTTCGGAAAAACGATCAATGGTTCGGTTTGCGTTCGGAGACAAGACCGATGAGTCGGTTTCCGTTTGGGAGGCGACTATATGTAGGTTCACGTCCGGGAAAATGGCCAACGAACGATTCGGTTCGCGTTCGGAAAACTTAGTTTACAAAAATCGATTTATATGTGTAATTTACATAATCGATTTTTTAAAAATCGATTTTTTGAAATCCAAAAAGAGAAATCTCTAACACTCACACTCACGCATATTGCGTGAGTGTGAGTGTCTCGTAAAATTTTGTGTAAATTTTCGTTACGAAATTTCTGGATTCGGTCTCCACGCTCAAGGCCCGCGATAGAAGCTATGCAATAGCTTAATAATAAAAAATATTGGTGGACATTTCACAAACTAAGCAAAGCTTGTACTATGGAAACCAGATAACTGATAGTATACTTATATTCGATTCTTTTTTAGTGTAAATACATACTTTATTATACACTAGCTGACCCGTGCCCGTTTCGCTGTGCGTAAGACATTTCTAATACCATCGTGGACTTTTTTGTAGACGTATTTAAGGTATACAATACTGTAGTACATTATTTTGATATATCTCGTGGGGTTCAGCCAGCATTTGCAATGTAAGCGCAAAAAAAAATGTGTTTATTTACGACATCACATTAGAAACCACTAAAATTATCAGTGTTTCTCTACTATATTATGCATGTATTATACATATAAACCTTCCTTTTGAATTACTCTATTTATTAAAAAAACCGCATCAAAATCCGTTGTGTAGTTTTAAAGATATAAGCATACATACATATTACATATTACATACAGACGCGGGAAGCGGAAAGCGACTTTGCTCTATACTATGTAGTGATATTAACATCCAGACACAGAACAAACATCTATGTTCATCACACAAATGTTTATCCAGGTTAGGGATCGAACCTACCACCTACAGCGCAGAATGCAGAGCTACTACCAACTGAGCTATGAGGTCAGTCAATCGATTTTATTTTTTGTGTAAAATATGGTTGTGCTTTTCCGTTAGATCGTGCCTTTTAATGTCTCCATCCATTTTTCTAAAACCATGTCAATATATACTACAAAATCTCACCCGTTTTTCATGAATAAAATTTGTTTATTCCAGAAATTCCCACTACGTCGTAGCAAACTACGCCGTAGCCAATGAGGATTTATTCCATCAATAAAATTATTGCCACGCAAACATGTTGACGTGACAGCATTGCTATTATCAATAAATTCTACAAAATGGTCCTGACTATTTCAGTTTGTCAAATTATACTACTAGCTGCTCGCCCCGGCTTCGCACAGGTAGTACCAGGATAAAAAGTAGCCTATGTTATATTCTGATATATATACTGTACATTTTGGAGATGTTTTTCATATATTAAAGTAGTCTTTGTTTTATTCGGGCATTATAATATCTACATCTACAGCAAGTTTTAACTTAATCCGTTTTGTCGTTTAGGCCAGATTGAGGAACAAACATACATACAAACTCACAAACTTTCACATTAATATTATTAGGATTTGGATTCGATAACAAAAAGCCATTAATGCATAACTTAAATTCAAATCCACAACCGAAAGTCGAGGCTTCCACCACTAAGCCTACACAGACTCTTAATCTGTGTCAAGTCCTCCCAATTCTATAAAGCCTTGAACACATTTAGGTTTGTTATGGCCCCCAATAAACTTATGGGAATTTAATACCATAAAATTTTATCGTCATTGCCCCATTCCTTACATGAGGGAAAACCTGCCGAGTCGATATAAGTCAAGATAAGTAGTAGGTGGCAAAATATTTTCTAATATTGTTATAGGCCGACAAATATGTAATTATGCTATTTTAGAAATATATTTAAAATGGTTCATGGTTTTATAACTATACTAATACGGAGATCCTTATAAAGCGCATAGATTTCTAATACTAGATTTACATTCGCGTACGAGTTGCGAGACGAGATGCGAGGCGAACCACGAGACGAGAGTGTGAATAGATATAGATATAGATATAGCATATAGAACAAGATTTAAGGCTATTGGTACTGACCATTAGCCCTAAATCTTGTTCTAAATAGGGAAGATTGAAGTGAGAAGATCATAAAAAAATTATGTAATGCACCAAAGATTTTTTAATTACTTTTTTTACAAAATATGTTTTGTGCCACATAAATGAAATACAATAAGATCACGACTGCAAACTCCAAGTAAAGATCCTTGAATATGTCTAAAGGAGTTAGTCAGAGGTTTAGCACATGCCCACATTTTGCAGTAGCTAGCATTCCACATTATATTTATATATATGTACATACATTTATTAAACAACAAACTTTTCGCCCCGGCTTTGCACGGGTGGTATCTAGATAAAAAGTAGCCTATGTGTTATTCTGATGTCTATGCTATATTACTGTAAAGTTTCATTTTATTCCGATCAGTAGTTTTTGCGTGAAAGAGTAACAGAGACACACACACACACACACGAACCCACTCACTCACAAACTTTCGCATTTATTATATTAGTAGGAACAACAAATTTGACATACGAGTAATGTTGCTATAACAATAAAGGCGCTATAACCTATAAAATTTCTAGCGACCTTATTGAAAGAACCTATACAAACAAGATCAATCACATTCATAAGCATTGTACTAAAGCTCGGAAAATATTTCGTTATTTTCAAACAAGAAACTCTTAAAAGAATGTACTTGCTCCGAGTATAAATAGCTGAGGCGGAATATTTGAGTCTGATAACTATTTGAGTGCGAGCATAAAGTTATTTCTACAAGCTTCAAGAAAGAAATATAAAGGTACTTGGAATCAAGAGCTTTAATAAGTATAAAAAATATCTGCGTTTGTTTTGCATTGTTTTATGAAGTTAATAGATAGATAGATAGATGAACTCTTTATTGCACACAAAGAAAACAAATGGTAAATAATAACAAACATAAATGTACAATGGGCGGTCTTATCGCTAAAAGCGAAGTCTCTTCCAGACAACCTTTGGATGGATAGTAACAAAAACAAGAAAAGACGGGGTGTACAAAAGTTTAACTATACAAAACAATTCCTACAAAAATTATAAATTACTACCTAATTATATTCATGCCTAACGTAAATAAATATATATATACATATATATATATATATATATAATCATTGTATACCTAATACATGTACCTACATATATACCCACACTTAACCTATTGATGGTACTGAAATATTAAGTTTTTATTAACTGAGTTAAATAGAATTATATTTTTCTGGTAGGTACATACATGTTCAAAACTCTAGATACAAACTTGTCATTCTGTACACTAAAGTATAGTTTTTATAGTTCCCCGTCAAGGCCACTAATTTAGAAAATCCAAAAAAAAAATGATCACGACTGTAATCTCCAAGTACGGTAGACATCCTCTCAGATCTTTGCTTATTCACGTTGACTCGCGGGCGCGGTGGCGGGCGCGGTCACGAAATATCAAACATATGAGCTAGTTAGCTCGCTACTTAGACCGCACGTGCGTTTTGAACGTGAACACTTGGAAATCACGTCATATGTTTGATATTTCGTGACCGCGCCCGCCACCGCGCCCGCGAGTCAACGTGAATAAGCACACGTTTAGATCCTTTAAAGATGTCTAGTGGGAGTAGTCAGAGGCACGTCCAAACATTATATTTGGCATATACTCACATTTTGCAGTAGTTAGCATTCCATACGTGACAGGTTGCAAGCCCATCGCCGCTTATAAGAACACTAACTGGTTTCCTCACGATGTTTTCATTCACCGTTGTAAGTTCTTGTCTAGATTATTATTATTATTATCTACCGTTTTACTTACACTATTAATTAAGTAATACTACATTATTAATATATGTATGTTAAGTCACTACATCACTACATAGTATAAAGCAAAGTCGCTTTCCGCTTCCCGCGTCTGTATGTAATATGTAATATGTATGTATGTATGTTTGCTTATATCTTTAAAACTACACAACGGATTTTGATGCGGTTTTTTTTTATAAATAGAGTGATTCAATAGGAAGGTTTATATGTATAATACATGCATAATATAGTAGAGAAACACTGATAATTTTAGAGGTTTCTAATGTGATGTCGTAAATAAACACATTTTTTTGCGCTTACATTGCAAATGCTGGCTGAACCCCACGAGATATATCAAAATAATGTACTACAGTATTGTATACCTTAAAAACGTCTACAAAAAAGTCCACGATGGTATTAGAAATGTCTTACGCACAGCGAAGCGGGCACGGGTCAGCTAGTAGTACATATAAAGCAAAGTCGCTTCCCGCTTCCCGCGTCTGTATGTATGCTTATATCTTTAAAACTACACAACGGATTTTGATGCGGTTTTTTTAATAGATAGAGTGATTCAGGAGGAAGGTTTATATGTAATAAACCCGTGCGAAGCCGGAGCGGGTCGCTAGTTATATATATAATAAGTATTATTCTGGGAGAATTCTGAAAAGTCATGTTTAACATATTTGACGGTAATGTACGTACATAAAATGTTATTTTTAGAGAAATCAGATGAATATATGAATGAGAAAAATCTCGCTCCACTGATTTGGTCCAGCCGAGGCAACACGGTCTGCTGACCACAAGATTATTTTATTATCCTTTGTATATTTTAGGTGAAGATATATATAAGTATAAATCCTATCTTAATAATATTATAAATGCGAAAGTTTGTGATAAGGCTGCTATGTTTGTTCCCTAATCAAAAATAAACGACAAAACGGATTAAGATGAAATTTGCTGTAGTTTGTAGATAAAAAATCAGAATAAATAAAGGAGGAACTTATAATCCAAAGAACTACTCCTAAATGATAAAAAAAACGTAAAAAGGATGATTTTGGTATAGATGGCGCTGGTGTGCAACAAATCTGACATCACGACTAAAAACATTTAGTCGTCATAGCAACGCAGTTTTGACTAATGAATGGTACGCATTCTACCAAAATTCGTAATTTATTTTATCAGTACAAGGTTTGTTGGAAAAAAATTGGAAGTTGTCTGAAATTGCTTTTTTCTATGCAATTATTGAAATTTAGGCAGGATAAAGTCTGTCACAAGTCAGCTAGTAATATAATATTATAAATGTGAAAGTTTGTGAGTTTGTATGTATGTTTGTGCCTCAATCAGGCCTGAACGACAAAACGGATTAAGTTGAAATTTGCTGTCGATGCAGATATAATGCCAGAATAAAACAAAAACTACATGAATATATGAAAAATATCCCCAAAATTATAACATAACGCAAAAGGGATGATTTTGGTATTGATGGCGCTGGTGTGCAACAAATCTGACATCACATCACAGACTAATAACATTCAGTATATTCTGTTCGAACGTTGAAATTTGACAGGACAACGTCTGTCGGCTAGTAATATATAAATACGTCTTTGGTTTACAATTAGATTTATTTTACTGGAAAATAACCCTACTGCAGAAAGACACTAGAATAGTTATGAACTTAGCAGTCTAATCTATACTTAGATAGGTATAGGTAAAATTATATATGATTTATGTTTGTTTGTTCGATCGGACAGATTTGCAACAAATATGTACAAACTTAAATGGTTTTAAATTGCTTGTTCCGGACAATATTTTTAAATAACTACTTGGGTTATCAAAAATTACCATTCTTATATATTCATCTAGTACCTACCTACTTTTAACAGTATTGTGATGAAGTGCTAACTATAAAAATTAAAAATGTCAGACTAAATGTATTTTAATAAATTAAATAAATATTAGTGAACATTTCACATAGCGCCATCTAGCTCTAAACTAAGCAACGCTTGTACTATGCGAACCAGATAACTAGTAGAATACTTAAATACTTTTTTTATGTAAATACATACTTATTATACATATTAACACCCAGACACAGAACAAACATCTATGTTCATCACACAAATGTTTATCGAACCCACAACCTACAGCGCAAAAGGCATCAGAGCTACTGCCAACTAAGCTGTGAGACCAGTCTCTACATGATCTTTTATTAATAGGTATTTTATAGTTCAAATAATATTAGCAAAGTAAATATTTAATTTTGGCGAAAAGTTTGCTATTTTGGGACATGATAATGATGTCGGGATTTCTCAGCACGTACTTCAAAACAATCTTCAAAGATCACGCATCGTAAGAATCTTTGACATTTTTAAGATGTAACGGTTCAATGTTTTCACAATTTTATGAACAGAAATAACATGGATTTATTTTTTGGGTTCTGTACCCAAAAAGTAAAAACGGGACCCTATTTCTAAGACTTCGCTGTCCGTCTGTCCGTCTGTCTGTCTGTCACAGGGCTGTATCTCATGAACCGCGCTAGCTAGACAGTTGAAATTTTCACAGATTATGTATTTCTGTTACCGCTATAACAACAAATACTAAAAACAGAATAAAATAAATATTTAAGCGGAGCTCCTTTTTTGCCGTTTTTATAGACTATGGTACGGAACCCTTCAAATTCAAATTCAAATTCAAAAATCATTTATTTCAATAAAATCACAAGGATCACTTTGAAACGTCTTAGGAACTAGGTGAAGCTACGCCGATTCCACGCGACCAAGCCTAGAAGAATCAGGCAACAAACACGGCTTGGGGTCTACCTTTTTTTTTATGATCCTTTCCTTAATGCTATGTAGAGCTCCAGTGTGGTGCCAATCGAACAAGGTGAAGGCTCAAACAAGAATAATAATTAAAAGTTAAAAGTACCTACTACTCAAGTACGTAGGTACAGCAATAAAAAAAAATAACTAAAGAGCTTCAGCACAAATTCAAAAAGCAACACACGCTACACTTGATTTAGAATTAAAACTTACAGATAAAATAACTATTTGCTTAAAAATAATTAAAGTAGACAAATGTTACACAAAATGAAATTAAGTACCTAAATCAATATTTAGCTGTCGAGTGGCAGAGCGACATCAGGCCACGAGGATTTATCATTTATATAATCATCTACAGTATAATACGCTTTGTTTATAAGATTATTCTTTATATAGGCTTTAAATCTTCTAACGGGAAGTTTTGTTGCGTTTTCTGGCAGTTTATTATAAAATAGTATACAATTCCCCATAAACGACCCCTTCACTTTTTCTAATCTAAATTTGGGTATGTACAATTTGTTCTTATTTCTTGTGTTAATACTATGTACATCACTTTTTTTCTTAAAGAAAGCCATATTCTTATGAGTATACAGTAAGTTTTCATATATATATTGTGAGATTACTGTGAGAATGTTAATTTCTTTAAATTTTTGTCTCAAAGAGTCCCGGGACTTCATTTTATAAATGGCACGTACTGCCCGTTTTTGTAAAACAAAAATAACTTGAATGTCTGCTGCCTTACCCCAGAGAAGAATTCCATACGACATTACACTATGGAAGTAACTAAAATAAACTAGCCTAGCTGTGGCTTCATCGGCCAGCCGCCTAATCGTGCGGACTGCATAGGCAGCGGAACTAAGTTTACCAGCAAGTGTTACAATATGAGGTCCCCATTGTAAGTTTGCATCAATATTGAGACCTAAAAAAGTAGTCGAATTAACAAGCGTAAGAGTCTCTTCATTTATTTCAATGTTAGTCGGAGTATGCCGTACACTAGGCAAAGAGAATTTAATGCATTTTGTTTTCTTAGAATTAAGCAATAGATTGTTTACAGTGAACCAATTAAAGACTAGCGACAGTGACGCATTTATGTCATCGAAGTTAACTTTAGATCTATCGACTTTAAAAATAAGCGACGTATCATCAGCAAATAGGACTATGTCACAAATGTCTTTTACATAGAATGGGAGGTCATTAATGTAAACTAAGAATAAAAATGGACCTAAAATCGAGCCCTGTGGAACTCCCATTTCAATAAATGACCCAGAAGATCGTTCGCCACCGATATCAACTTTCTGGACTCTATTGGACAAGTAAGATTGTAAGAGGTGAATTGCCTGGTTATGGATGCCATAGTGTTGTAACTTTGCGATTAGAGTTGCGTGACTCACGCAGTCAAACGCTTTCGACAAATCGCAAAACACACCGATCGCATCTTGCGATTTCTCAAAGGCCTCATATATGTGCTTTAAGAGCAAAGTACCGGCATCGGTTGTTGATCGACCCTTTGTAAATCCAAATTGATGACAATGAAGTAGCCCATTAAGATTGAAGTGAGATAATAACTGAGTAAGAATAACTTTTTCAAAAATTTTACTTAGAGCAGGCAATACTGATATTGGTCTATAATTAGAGGGATCTTTCTCGTTTTCCGACTTGTACAAGGGAATGAGTTTACTATGCTTCATGAGATCAGGAAAAATTCCCTCGTCAACACACCTATTAAAAACGTGGGCTAAACATGGAGCAATATCAATGATAATAGTACCTAATACCTTTGTAGATATACCCCATAGATCTTCAGTATTTTTGATATTCAGAGATCTAAAAGTTTTCACAATATTATCAGCATTAATGTATCTAAAGCTGAACTCATTTTCACATTTGGCAACACTAGATTCTAAGAGAACGGACGCCGCAGAAGCTGAGGAGTTTAGTGACTGGGTAACAATTCTAGGTATACTAGAGAAAAAACTATCAAATGCATCCGCCACTTCTTTTCTTTTAGTTAATAGCTTATCATTAATATTTAAATTTATCTGTTTATTACGGGGTTTAGATTTTCCCGTTTCATTATTAATTAGCTTCCAAGTTGCTTTAATTTTATTAGAGGACTTTTCAATTTTATATCTTAAATACAATGATTTAGCCGCACGACACACTTCTTTGAAAATTTTGGAATAATTCTTAACATGAAGTATAAAGGTAGGGTCGTGCAGCCGTGACTCCCTAGTTGCATAAAGTTCGTATAATTTATTTCTACTTCTATAAATACCAGGTGTAGCCCAGTCAGTAAACCCGATCTTACATCTAGTTTTGCTCGTTTGTAACTTAAAAATTTCACTGTGCTCTCTAGTTATTAAATTAGACAAATTGGTAAACTGGTCATTTGGGTCATCTATGCATGGTATAAGAGGCATTTTGAGTTCAATATTACCCTGAAACTTTCTAATACGACAATCAGTGATGGGACGGTAAGTGAACTCCTCAGGTTTATTTAATAAATTACAAGAAAATAAGACACTATGCCCGAAATGATCAGAACTAAAATGTTTGATCACTGATTTATTAATTGGTTCACAACTACAATAAACATTGTCTAGACAGGTGGCTGTGGTAAGTGTCACTCTTGTCGGTTCCATAAACAGATGGTACAAATTAAAACTCTTAAATAAATTAATCAATCTTTCAGATAAAGGATGGATCGGAATATCTACATTAAAATCTCCGCAAACTATTAACGTTTTATTAGATGCAAACATTTTTAACAAAACTTCTTCCATAGTGGATTCATATATAGCAAAGTCTGAATCGGGGGGACGGTACACACTCACGACGATATGCCGCTCCAGTTCAACACACGACAGCTCAATTGACCTCTCAATCGTAAGATTTACAATATCTTTACGTTCCTTGCACTTAATGTTATTTCTCGCAATAATTAAAGAGCCGCCTCTGATGGCATTCTTACGTTTAAATGAGCTAACAATATTATAATTTTCATAAAAAGGAAATGATTCAAATTCTAATATCCAATGTTCGGTGATACACATTATGTCTACATTAAATAGATTTAAAAACAGCTCTGATTCTAATATTTTGCTGGGGAGGCCTTGTATATTTTGGTGAACTACATGTAAAGTGCCTTGCTTTCCCATTGTCGGAGAAGTCAGTTTAAATTATGGTCAACTGGACCTACTACTCGTATGCCCTGATTAGTAATACTACTAACTGCAGGCTCGTCAGGAATCTGTGTTATAATTGCTATAACAGGATCAAAAATATTAAATGCTAACAATTTAGCAATAACTGATTTGCTATGTCTACTACAGTACAATGTACCTCTTGTCAATGCAAGACTACTAATAAAATTATTAGTCTCAAAATACAAAACGTCACTATGACGACATGTCAAATTATATAATATTAAATTCAGGTTAAAAATAACCTGATTATCCTTTGTACTCAAACATTTTGAGTATGGGAATGCACATACTATTAATTTTCCCAATCCTTGGTCAACTTTTTCTAAAAGAGTTTCAACCAGACAAATTAAGTCTAACCTCTTGACACCACAGCTCTCTCCTAATTGCACTATCAAAGTGGTGTCCTTGTCAAAAATATCCATTTTAATACTTTCAGTGAAAGAGTTAATGGGGGCATTCGGGAAACAGTTATTTGTGACTGTCTGCCTTAGTTGATCACTGAGCAACAAACCTATCCCTACACCTATCTTGTCCGAATATATTACAGTCTTCCGGGTCTGTTGACAGGGTCTTGGCTGTTTAACCGGAGACTGAGTATCCTGCACTGGTGGTACTTCAATTGATAAACTAACCGTAGGTTGCACCTGAGATACAAGTGGTGAAACTCGCATTGAAGTACACTGTGCTGTGCAAGATGTGCATTGTTCAGACATATGAGGATCGGTCTGCGAGCTACTATTACATACTTGTACATATATGCTATCATTGCTTACTAATTCTACCATGTTATTGAATTTTTGTTCTCTATCAGAGACATCCTGTACAGCTTTTTGATATTGACATGTCTGATCATGAAGTGATCTCTCTAATTCTACAATTTTTTCTGACATGTAGTCCAATTCCAATGAATTGCGACCTATTAAATTATAACAAGTTTGTAATTCTTCGTTTAAGATACATTTTTCTTTACTAAGCTTCGCATGATCAAATACATTCTTGTGCTTTTTTAGTTTTTTCTCTGATTTTTTAATAAAATTACTTAATTTTACATATTTTTTGATTTTGTTACTCCCTTTAATCAGTGAGAACGAATTTTTACAGTTTGGTGTAGTGAGATCTATTAATGAGAAGTTAGGCTCACTGTTTAAAAGTTCAGTCTGTAAATCCAGACTACAAAAATTATTAGGTATGGGCACTTGTTGTAATTCTAATTGGTCCATTTTAATTTTACACTCGGATAACTCTTGCTGTAGGTCCTTATTGTGCTGCAGAGCTAAACCGTAGGTTTCATGGCACTGATCTACAGATTGCAACATTGACTGCAACCGTTGCAATTGTTCAAGAACGTCTTCATACTGAGCATGGAGCGCTGAAAGTTCTTTCTTGAGGGATTGATTTTTGCCTAGAATCCCCAGCATCTCAGCTTCACTCTCCTCTCGTTCTTGTAGCAGCTGCTTTCGAATCTCATTTGATTCTTTGAGCTCCAATGTAACCACTTTGAGTTTTGCTTCCAAGTCGCATGCCTTCCGAGTCATCGTCATTGTGATGTAATCTGAAACACAGTAGTGAGCAAGTGTGAATGTATGAAAAATTGTGAAAAGAGATTGAATTGGTTAATAATAGCTAGGGAAAGATATACATATGAAAAGAAAGGGGATAGAAGAAAGTGACCAGAACAATAGTATTAATTTAAAAAATGAAAAGATTTTTTTATTTATCACTTTATAATTAAGAATTACATAGATTATTTATGTATCCTTTTATCTCACTACATTAGGATATTCCTATTTTTATAGATACACTAAAAAGGGGAAAAAAAAAAAATATTAAAAGCTAATTAGGCACTACTAGCTTATTTGTATTTACAAAGCCCACAGGTTCCCAAACAAGTCAAGGGCAATTACTGGGCTACCAATGTACTTATTAAACACAGTAGTATAAATATCATTAAAAAAAATGCTGGTAAGAACTTAGTTAATCTATAATTATATCAATTAAAAACCTATAAAGTAATAACAAAATTTAAGTTACATATTGTGACTCATACATGAGATATTTATTGTTAGTAGGTAACTGTGATAGTGTTTTGTAAGTGTTTTTCTTGTGTGAGGCAGACGTTCGAACATCAACTCAGCTTCCACTAAATTGTCAAGTTGAGAGAGAAAAAAAACATAGCCTTTTTGTTTTGAAATGTGACGTGACTCATCGAACGAATCCGTTGAGCAAGTATGATGTGATTGTGTCGTGGTATTGGTTATGTTAAACTAATAAAAAAGAACACAAATACTCCCCAGGTTTATCGAAGAGCTCCAATCAGCAGTTGTTTGTCAGTTTACAGGCATAAATCCACTTCGAACAATGTAATTTCGTTGTAAATTCACTATTTGTTGAGTTCGTTGCCGGCAAAAATCCAAAACTTTGAAACACTTTTTATGTGATTTTACTAGTTTTTAAGAATCACAAACACTGGAACGGTATATTTATACTATTTCTGACCGATACACATATTAATTTATAGAGAAATTACAGTAAAACTTATTTAAATACTAAATTATTTCCAAGCAGCTGAATTTGACGTCAGACCGCTGGTGTTGCCACACGGCGAAAAACTTCGTGGGCGAGACCGACTCTCACATGGCCGGTTTTTTTGGCTTTCATCAAAACCGTTTAAAAGACTAGGGGCTTTTTCCTTCGGACAATAAAAAATGTAAGTAGGTACATTATTAAAATAAGTAGTATAAATACTCATCGGCATTTCCTTGCGATGTTTTTGTTTTGAGCACGTGTTAAGCGCATATACATTTTTCGAATAGAAAAAACCATTTATACACAGCCGGGGTTTGGACCGACGAACCACGAACCATTGGATTTAAATAAATAAATATTAGTAGGCATTTCACACAACGTCATCTAACCCCAAACTAAGCAACGCTTGTATTTTGGAACCCAAGTAACTGATAGAATACTAATATACATACTTTTTTTATGTAAATTCATACTTATTTTAAATATTAACACCAAGAACAAACAGTTATGTTCATCACACAAATGTTTATCCTGGGTAGGAATAGAACCTACTGAGCTGTGAGGCCAGTCAAATTTAAGACAATTTAAAGTCAAGGTACTTACCTTTTCAAGTCACAAATATTTTTTTCAGTATTCATCCAGCTACGTGATAAAAAACCTATAGCCTATGAGTTATTCTGATGATGTATAAGCTTTATTACTGTAAAGTTTAATTTTAATCCGTTCAGTAGTTTTTGCGTGAAAGAGTAGCATTCATCACACGCGCACACACACAAACACACACACACACACACCCACTGACAAACTTTCGCATTTATAATATTATTAGTAGGATTCAAACTGACTTATTACATACTTGGATACATAACATAGCCGTCGGATAATCTTCTCCTTTTTAAAGTCGGTTATCAGTTTTCTTAGCTACTATCAGAATAATAAACTCTTTAATATTACTGAAGCTTGCCAGCTCTGAATAAGATAACATCTTTCACCCTCATGCATGAACTTACAAAATGAGCCAATTACTTTGCGACTTGGTACAAAACTAATTAGGACCCCGGGCGATAGTGATTTTGAAGCAACCTGTTGTAAGTACCAAGTACTTTTTATAGTCTTTGTACAATATAAAATGGTTAAACGAAAAACGAAGAAGTTTCTGCCTGAAAACGGCTGCTATAAGAAAAAACAAGTTAAGAAATTACATTTTCAATAATGCAGTCATTGAAGCATTAATTCGAACTACATCAGGACCATAAAATCCAAATAATATTATAAATGCGAAAGTTTGTGAGTTTGTATGTATGTTTGTTTCTCAATCAGGCCAAAACGACAAAACGGATTAAGTTGAAATTTGCTGTGGATGTAGATATACTGCCCGAATAAATAATAGACTACTGTAAAATATGAAAAACATCCCCAAAATTATAAATTACGGGAAAGGGATGATTTCTGTTTGGATGGCGCTGGTGTGCAACAAATCTGACAACATAGACTAAAAACATTCAGTCTTTTCTATTCGATTATTGAAATTTGACAGGACAACGTCTGTCACGGGTCGGCTAGTATTATAAATATCGAAGAGTAGCTCTGTGAAATCATACATGAAGTCATCTATACCAAATATTATAAATGCGAAAGTATCTCTGTCTGTCTGTGACGTTATCACGGTCAAATCACTACGCCGATTCTGATGAAATTTTGTATAGACATAGTTTGAAGTCTTGGGACGGACATAAACTACTTTTCCCCCCAAATTTTCTTATTATTTTTAGGAATTAACTTTTATTTCGATAAAGTCGTAAAAATCGATTTCCTAAATCTACGCTGACAGACGAAATCGCGGGTTAAGCTAGTACTCTTATAAAACACAACCTCAGTTCTAGGTATCACCTAACCTGTTCTAGGTTTATTAACCCTTGATTGTCTAAGTGAGGTTTTATATGCCCCGATAGATATATCTTGAAGTTTGTACCTATCAATTAAAACTTAAAACTCACCGCGCTGATACGTCTTCGAAGAAAGCAATCTTCTTGAATGCATTTTTTAAGAAGCTAAAAGACTAGGTATCTTAACAATTTTATAAATGTGAAAGTTTGTGAGTTTGTTTGTATGTTTGTGCCTCAATCAGGTCTAAGCGACAAAACGGATTTCGATGAAATTTGATGTAGATGTAGACATAATGCCCAAATAAAACATACGACTACTTTAAAATATGAAAAACTTCCCTAAAATGATAATAAAACGCATGAGGGATGATTTTGGTATAGATGGCGCTGGTGTGCAAAAAATCTGACATCCGTGATGACATTCAGTCGTCATAGCAACGTGCGTTCCACTAGGCGATAATCGAAATTTGGACAGGACAACGTTTGTCGCGGGTCTGCTAGACGTATAATATTATTTTACTAGCTATATTTGTTCAGTGGCGAATACATAAAGTATATTTATTGATTCTATAGTAATTAATTGTAACGAGTTGCGTCTAAATCACTTTTTATCTAACACCTTTTGCATAAATTACGATTATACAAACAGATAAAAGAGAAAATCAGAAAAAGCGGAAAAAACTGTGTCTAAATTTTGCGATTTCCTGAACACGTTTTCGCAATAAAAATATTTGTGAACGGATTTTTTTAATAACAAACTCATGTTTATATTTTCTCATTGTGTTTTTTATTGTTTACCAGAAAGTTCAATTTGAAAAAACTTTAACCGTTTATAAGAGGGCAGGTGAAAGTTTCGCATGTATTTCAACAAAAATATGTTTTGAGGTTCGCTTAATAAACCAGTACCGTAGTGTCTTACCGCAGAATTAGACTTAAGAAGCGGTATTTTGATGGGAATTTTACGAAGCAGCTTCAAAATCCACTACTAAGTAAATTCTGAAACAACTTTGACAAGGTAGTTAACGAACATCTCAATTAGTTTAAGTTATGCGGAGAAGAGAGACGTAAAGCTGCGAACATACAATGAGCGATTGTAATCACTACATAGTATAAAGCAAAGTCGCTTTCCGCTTCCCGCGTCTGTATGTATGTTTGCTTATATCTTTAAAACTACACAACGGATTTTGATGCGGTTTTTTTTAATAGATAGAGTGATTCAGGAGGAAGGTTTATATGTATAATAACATGCTACCCGTGCGAAGCCGGGGCGGGTCGCTAGTTTATTATATGTACATCGATTCATAAATATATGTGACTAGCAGACCCGCGACAGACATTTTCCTGTCCAAATTTCGATATAGAGTAACGCACGTTGCTATGACGACTGATATCAACACGGATGTCAGATTTTTTGCACACCAGCGCCATCTTTACCAAAATCATACCTTAAGCGTTTTTTTACAATTTTGGGGATATTTATCGTATTTTAAAGTTTTATTAAGTTTAAGTATTTTATTCGGGCATTATATCTACATCAGCTCAGTTGGTAGTAGCTCTGCCTTCTGCGCTGTAGGTTGTGGGTTCGATCCCCACCCGGGATAAACATTTGTGTGATGAACATAGATGTTTGTTCTGTGTCTGGGTGTTAATATGTAATAATGTATTTACAACAAAAAAGAAACGTATAAAGTATTCTATCAGTTATCTGGTTCCCATAGTACAAGCTTTGCTTAGTTTGGGGCTAGATGGCGCTGTGTGAAATTGTCAACAAATATTTATTTATTTATTTAGAAAATTTCATCTTAATCCTTTTTTTTCGTTTAGGCCTAACTGAGGAACAAACATACAAACAAACTAACAAACTTTCGCATTTATTTCAAATACTTTATTGTACACAGAAAACATTAACAATTATGACATTACAAAGAACATTTACAAAGGCGAGCGTAACCTTAAAAGAGTTTTCTACCAGCAAACCTTTGATGCTAGGGAGAGACCATAATACAATTGTGTACAAACCGTGTACGATAAAAAAAAGAAAATGTATTATATTAGAAGGGTTCATACTATTGAAAACCCTGGTGACTTCTCTCGCGTAAAGTTATTTTCTTAAATATCATTATGATAACCATAACCATGTTTCATCATGATCATCATACAAAACACTTAGTACATACCTTCCAAATTTTCAGTTTTCAGCACATATTTTTTTGTTTTGACTTCTAAAATAATTGAGTCACAAACATTTAAATTCAAATTCAAAAATTATTTATCTCAATAAAATCACAAGGATCACTTTGAAACGTCTTAGGAGCTAGGTGAAGCTACGCCTGTTCCTCGCGACCAAGCCTAGAAGAATCAGGCAACAAACACGGCTTAGGGTCTATTATTTTTTTATGATCCTTTTCTTATTGCTATATAGAGCTCCGAGTGGTGCCGATCGAATAAGGTGAAGGCTCAAACAAAAATAATAATTAAAAGTACTAACCAAGCACATAAAACAATAAAAAATTAACTAAAGAGCTTCAGCACAAATTCAAAAAGCAGCACACGCTACACTTGATTTAGAAATAAAACCTAAAGATGAAAGAACTAATTGCCTTAAAATAATAACATTAATGTTCAGGTAATTTGTGGTAATCATACAACAGAATCATTTGCAAAACCGGCATAAAGTAGTAGCCTCACAGCTCAGTTGGTAGTAACTCTGCCTTCTGCGCTGTAGGTTGTGGGTTCGATCCCCACCCAGGGCAAATATTTGTGTGATGAACATAGATGTTTGTTCTGTGTCTGGGTGTTAATATGTATAATAAGTATGTACCTATTTACAAAAAAAAAAAAAAAAAAAAAAAGTATATACGTATTCTATCAGTTATCTGGTTCCCATAGTACAAGCTTTGCTTAGTTTGGGGCTAGATGGCACTGTGTGAAAAGTCCGTCAATATTTATTTATTTATTTATTTATTTAAACATGAATTTAAAATAAACCAATGATAAGCTTTCCGGGTCAAATTGATCCAGAACAACTGAACATGCCCACGTCGGCTATAAATCGTTGCACAGCCGTCTATGGGGCAATTTGTAAACATTATAATCCACCCTTATGCCACGCCACGGTTTTCTGAAAAGCAGCAATCGTAATTTACTGACCGTAATGTAGCATAAACACGTCGTTATCATTCCGAGGGGGATATACAAGAAACAGGCAGGAACTTGATGAACGTTTTTATACTATACGTCAACTCATTTTATTCTGCAATAAACAAGAATATTTTTTTTAGGGTTCCGTACCCAAAGGGTAAAATCGGGACCCTATTACTAAGACTCCGCTGTCCGTCAGTCTGTCTGTCTGTCACAAGGCTATACAGCCTTGTGACAGACATAAATTGTAATAGCTAGACAGTTGAAATTTTCATAGATGATGTATTTCAGTTGCCGCATAACAACAAAAAATAAATAATTAAGTGGGGCTCCCATACAACAACCGTGTTTTTTTGCCGTTTTTTATAGATCCTACGGATCCTACGTGCGTGAGTCCGACTCGCACTTGGACAGTTTTTTCTAGTAAATAAGGAAGTTCTGTTATGTTATTCGGCTGTAGTATATCAGCCACCGGATATTATATAGTTGACCATAGCTTTAACCTAATTGCTCTCAGAAAGTGCCATTATGGGATTGCGGATTGGTACTTATTATCCGTTTGGCTTAAAGTTTATATATTTTGCATTTTACCGCTGCTTCATACCATTTATTAATCCTTGGAGAAAAGAATGTGCATCTTTTTAATATAAATTCAATTTATTTCTGCCATCAATTTTCAGGCTTATACTTTTATATATATGTACCAATTAGGTAAGAACAACGTCGTCGCAAGCTTATTGGAAAATCGTGATGGAAAATTATTTCCGACATAAATTTTACAGACGTGAGACATGACAATACCCTGGATACTTAACAAGCAATCTTGTCTACATCAAATATCACAAAGTTGCCAGCTTACAGCTGCCCAAGGGAAAAGCTTCGTTGCTATTCAAAGTACCACTTCGTCCTGAACTAATCTAGCATTCCTCTCTCGTAGTTCCCTCGTTAATTAAAGATTTCTACCGACTACGAGTAATTATGTAATTTTGTCACATAAACCTGAACAAATGGGTCAGCGAAGGCGACTGATCTATGTCATTACTAAAACAGCAGTTTTCTTTTCAAACTCCGATACTTAATACACAAATTTGTAAATAGAACTTTATGCAATCGTTATCATCATCACCTTCTTGTTCTTGTCCTTATCCTGTGGGCTTGGTCACCATGTAGACAAACATAGACGACTGGCCTCACAGCTCAGTTTGTAGTAGCTCTGACTTCTGCGCTGTAGGTTATGGGTTCGATCCCCACCCGGGATTAACATTTGTGTGATGAACATAGATGTTTGTTCTGTGTCGGGTGTCATGTATAATATGTATGTATTTACAACAAAAAAAACGTATTTAAGTATTCTATGAGTTATCTGGTACCCATAGTACAAGCTTTGCTTAGTTTGGGGCTATCCACCAATGTTTATTTATTTATTTTATGTTAAAAAATGATTTTAACCGGCCGCCATCGCCAGCCTGACGTCCACGCTCTTTATAAAGACTTGCTGTTTCATCGTTGTCAGCGGCGGGCGCTGGACATGGTAATGCTGACATACCCGGCCACGAACATCCGATTCCTTCATCCTCCTCGATGTTTGCAGCGACGGAGAAGTCTGACGGCGACCAGCAACATAAATAAAACAATATTAATGAACGATCCCATCTAGACTCAAACCAAACTTTCCTGACACAACCTACCTACGGCTAAACTGATTAGTTTGCCTAGTCATTAGGTCACGTGGCCATCCATCCGAAAAGGAAGTTAAAATAATATTCAATTAACTGGACCAACACGAACATACGACTGATGAAAGTTAGTTTATCGGACAGTTTCGCCATCTGGTAAATACCAACTTGTATCAAAAGAAAAATACGCTCACGACTGTAAATCTCCAAGCATGGTAGACATCCTCCTAATATCTAAGGGTAAATAGAGACACATATGTTTTATTATATGGAACATGCCTACTTTTTTAGGTAGGTATAGGTAGTAGTTATATTTATTATTATTATTTAATACTTCATTGCACAAAAAAATAGAATAATTGCACAAAAAGGTGGGCATAATGCTGAAAGCATTTATTATTTTATATATTACTAGCGACCCGCCCCGGCTTCGCACGGGTAGCATGTTATTATACATATAAACCTTCCTCCTGAATCACTCTATCTATTAAAAAAAACCGCATCAAAATCCGTTGTGTAGTTTTAAGCAAACATACATACAGACATACAGACGCGGGAAGCGGAAAGCGACTTTGCTTTATACTATGTAGTGATTGTTTATTTGTTGCAAGCTCATAACCGCTTATGTAAATACTAACATATTTTCTGATGATGTTTTCTACGATTAACGTATATAAATACATTCAAATATTAAAATCCATTGGCGAATGGTCCCACGATCTTTTGATGAAAACTCACAACTTTCACTTTTCAATAAAGGATTTGAACTTAATTTCAATCCTAATGTATATCCTCTATTAGCAACATTTTATTTATATTACCAGTAAGTGACACCGAATAAACTAAAAAATCTATAGTAATATTATAAATACGAAAGTAACTCTGTCTGTCTATCTGTGACATTACGACAAAAACGCTGGGTCGATTGTGATGAAGTTACATAATATAGATTTAGTTTAAAATCATAAGATGAACATAGGCCACTTTTTTCCCAAAAAAATGTTTAGACTTTCGAGAATTTCAATGTTTTATGATAAAGTTCTCAAAATCGATTTTCTGAATCTACGCGGACGTAGTCACGGATAAAAGCTAGTAACTACATATTTGAAGGCTTATACCGGGGTCCCACGGCCCGCGTTTTCACGTGCCAGACCGCGCCAAGGTGGACGGACGCGCCGTGGGAACGATGCATCCGTGGTGGCCCGTGCTCGGAACGCTCTGTACGCGACGCGCGGGACGCACACAGGTCATTCGGCGCGGTCCGTCGTTTTACGCGCCGTAGGACCCCGGCTTTATGTCAAATACCCGTGTCGTCATATTTTGATGTTTGCATAATGCCGGGGTCCCACGGCCCGCGTTTTCACGCGCCAGACCGCGCCAAGGCGGACGGACGCGCCGTGGGAACGATGCATCCGTGGTGGCCCGTGCTCGGAACGCTCTGTACGCGACGCGCCGGACGCTCACAGGCGGAGCGTCATCCGGCGCGGCCCGTCGTTTTACGCGCTGAAGGACCACGGCTTTATACTTCCCTGATTAGGTACCCTCGTTAAATATCTTCAAGGATCTGAATACCTGAAAACCTTATAGTATGTTCAACATGCTTGGAAATTACAATCGCAAGCCTGTCTCTCTCTGTGTGTTATTTGTTTCGTAAAATGTAATTAAGTGCCCTCAAGGTAGAATGTTTTTTTAATTCATCATCAATGGAAAACCTGGCATATATAATCATTACAGAAACAGACGGATGCAAATGAGACAAGCCGTGTACTGAATGATACAAATGTGAATTTAAATATTCTTCATTTATTTCCTTTGTGTTGTAAATGTTGAAATTTATATATAACATATTATTGATTTCGGTTTATTTACGCTCTATATATTATCTATATTACCTATGATTTTGGCAGTTTCGGATCAATACAAAAACAATCAAAAGTCAACACTTTATAATAAAGCCATTTTACAAGCTTTTATTTAACTTGCAATTTAAGTATTATGTATGTAACTATGTAATTATTTTTTTTAAGGTGGAATCTTGCAACTCAATTTTGAAGCAGTTATCCCCAACCCATTGAGCTGGAATTTCGCATACTTAAGTAACTTCGGTAACAATGCAATAATATGGTGTCAGTGAGCTGATCTGATGATGAAGTAGGAGCTGTTCAACAGACTAATAATGGAACTCCTTAGTAAATACTTCGATTGTGTAAAAACTTTGCATACTTGTCAAGTTCCGTTGACAGGTGATAGCGCGCTGGTGTTCGATGGTTTTTAAATGATTTTACAAAAGTTTGTCATCACTATCACTACATAGTATAAAGAAAAGTCGCTTCCCGCTTCCCGCGTCTGTATGTATGTATGTTTGCTTATATCTTTAAAACTACACAACGGATTTCGATGCGGTTTTTTTTAATAGATAGAGTGATTCAGGAGGAAGGTTTATATGTATAATAACATGCTACCCGTGCGAAGCCGGGGCGGGTCGCTAGTTGATAAATATTTTTCAACAGAAAACTTCTTTTTAGTGTTTTCAGTTTTTGGGACTTAACTTATACAAGAGAACTTCAAGTTCCGGCGTTATGGCGTAATGATACATCAATGTGCAAACTTACTAACCCCCGTATTCAGGAACGACACTGTGAGAACACGCACCCAAAGTGGACGAAATCTTTTTTTTTAAACATCACTTTATGTGTTGTGCGACACACAAAGTGATGTTTATGAAAAAAGATTTCGTCCACTGTGGGTGCGTGTTCTCATAGTGTCGTTCCTGAATACGGGGGTGACTTTCAATTTTATAATGTTAGTAAAGTACTAAGATTCCATCACTAGTTAACAAACACGGCTTAGGAAGTACCTATTCAAAATTCAAGAACCTTAAGAAAGTAAAAGTAGCATTCCATTGATGAACTTACAATTATTCTGAGTAAGTTTAAGGTATCTCTAATTGAACTTTGCATAGCAAGCAAGGGTGCACTTAGAAATTCCTCTGAATATAGTAAATTAAACACTTCGCTTACTTCAAAACCGCCTTAAAGAACGTGACTTAATTTTATATTATGATAAACATCATTTAAACAGCTTTCTTTGGAACATTATTCATCTAATCTCATCTAAGAGAACATCAGAATGTCACTTTAAATGATACGCTTTTACTCCTTTCTAAAAAAACATTGTCACTTTAAAAGTCAAATAAAATGTTAGTAATACCATCCAAAATAAAAAACCGACCAAGTGCGAGTCGGACTCGCGCACGAAGGGTTCCGTACCATTATCTATAAAAAGATCACTTTTGTTGTATGGAAGCCCCACTTAAATATTTATTTTATTCTGTTTTTAGTATTTGTTGTTATAGCGGCAACAGAAATACATAATCTGTGAAAATTTCAACTGACTGGCTATCACGGTTCATGAGATACAACCCTGTACAGACATACGGACAAACAGACGGACAGACAGACGGACGGACAGACAGACGGATAGACAGACGGATAGCGAAGCCGGTAATAGGGTCCCGTTTTTACCCTTTGGATACGGAACCCTAAAAATCACTAGCATTGGATTACCACCCCATGTTGCTTTTTGTGAGCATGAATGCCAGAGGATCCTAATGGCAACATACTCTGGACAGATGAAAGCTCCTTCACTCAAAAGGGTCTGGTCAATCAACACAATATGCATATATGGACGCATAAAAACCCGTCCTAACCTTTTGTGTCTAATGTACCGCGATTTTTACGATTTGACTGACTTTATGTAATTTTATTTCTGCAGCTCTTGCTTGACTTCTTATTTGATAAAATAAACCCATTTTTGTTACCTCGCGTGTGGGGTGCTTTCGCACGATTCTCATATTGTGAGGAATTTACATTGATCGGTTATGTTGCATTGTATCAATACTGATCTTATTAGTATAGCAATATATGTAGGTAAAATAGAATTGAAATTATTGTATAGTTCGTTTTTATTGTAAAGCCTAGCCTAGAACAAAATTACGAATCCTACCTGCCTTCTTCTACGTTTTAAACATTCTAAACCAATAAAAATAAATCAATAAATGTTACAAACTCGAAAATAAAACTAGATCAGCGTTTACAAAAGTAAAAAGTAAAGTGCTTCAATTTGAAAAATAACTTAAATGAGCATACTGTGCTCTGTGTTCACTGTTATCAGCAAGGGGAAAGACAAAGATACTTCCGAGGCATTCCTTAAAAATTTGAAATAGTCTTCTAAGTTTGTATGTTATTTTTGCTTGCAGTGCAGATATTTTAATACGAATTCGACCTAACAGAGATAGACTGGTACATTTAACAGAATACCTTAACGGATCGGCAATAAACGAGCTATCAAATCCTGATCGACATTCGAAATTAAGATGTCTAACTTTATCCAACGGACTTGGTAAATTTGTCAAGTTTTCCGAGGCATCACAAGTTTTCTGATAGACTTATCTAAGTTACCCTTTACAAAGTTACAATCCAAATCCAGAAAAAGGTATCCGCTCAGTGAATGCCATTAGAATAACAAAAATGTTTTTGCTGAAAACTTGTGTTGCTCCAAATAGGAGGGTTTGATGAAAAGCTTTTGCTCGTGTGAAAATTTGTTGTCATAACCATTTCGTACAGGAACAAAAAAAAACCGGTCAAGTGCGAGTCGGCTTCGCGCACGAAGGGTTCCGTACCATTATCTATAAAAAAAGGCAAAAAAATCACGTTTGTTGTATGCCCCACTTGAATATTTATTTTATTCTATTTTTAGTATTTGTTGTTATAGCGGCAACATAAATAAGATTCATAACAGTTCATAAGATACAGCCCTGTGACAGACAGATGGACAGACCGACGGACAGCGAAGTCATAGTAATAGGGTCCCGTCTTTACCTTTTGGGTACGGAACCCAAAAAAGATATGGTTCAAAAGACTGAAGGACTTTTTTTTTTCTCATTAAACTTCTTAGTCTTATTAAACATGAACATTCTCAAAAGAATTCCTGAAAATGTCGTGTAAATACTCTAAAGATTGCTGCCGCAAGCATGTTGAAAACATGTCGGTTCCTGGACATTTTGTTTTTCCTTATTATTACGTAGTGAAAATTAAAATGGCTTTATTTATAAAACTGATGTGATGAAGTCCGGGGTGTGCTCCTTTCATATAGTTTATATTTACCAAAATATCCCATTTAAAAGCAGGATATTAAGACTGCGTGTTACGTCATTCGCAGCTTTCCATTTTTTGCTTATCACCCTAATGATGCTAATTTATGGGGCGTATCTGAAACTCCGGAATTGCTGTCCGACCCAAAATCTTGTGTCAATTTAAATACGTATTAAAATGGCCTTTATGGCCGCTACCCTAGGATTCATAATAGCTTGTACGTGAGTAAAGGCACCGGCACCCTGCCGGGACTGATTGTCTAGTTTTGTGATTATAAGTTTAAATTTTACTTGTATTGTTGTTGTATTTGTATGTATCTTATATGTCTCTTAAGTGTATTACAGACTTAACTAATTTAGAGAGGATGAAATTATTTTAAGCCACAAGCAAAACACGCTCAAAACTTCATATGAACCATTTTTAGGGTTCCGTACCCAAAGGGTAAAAACGGGACCCTATTACTAAGACTTCGCTGTCCGTCTGTCTGTCCGTATGTCTGTCATAAGGCTGTATCTCATGAACCGTAATAGCTAGACCGTTGAAATTTTCACAGAATATGTATTTCTATTGCTGCTATAACAACAAATACTAAAAACAGAATAAAATGAATATTTAACGGTGGCTCCCATACAACAAACGTAATTTTTTGACCGTTTTTATAGATTATGGTACGGATTCCTTCGTGCGCGAGTCCGACTTTCACTTGGCCGGTTTTTATTTTATTTTTAGGCCTTTTTGTGCTCTTGAATAGTGAAAAAAATAGACAAGTTGTTAAAGACAGGATCTTAACAGACCTTAATTTGGCTTCAAGATAACGGACTTTCGGCAACGGACTCGCGAACAATTCAAAATATATAAATAAATAAATACTGGTGGACATTTTACACATCGTCATCCAGCCCCAAACTAAGCAAAGCTTGTACTATGGGAACTAGATAACTGATAGAATACTTATATACGTTTTTTTTTGTAAATACATACTTATGATACATACTACACACCCAGACACAGAACAAAGATCTATGTTCATCACACAAATATTTGCTCTGGGTGGGGATCGAACCCACAACCTACAGCGCTGAAGACAGAGTTACTACCAACTGAGCTGTGAGGCCGTCTAAAACATCGAAAGTACCTACCCGTAGTAACCTAATTTAACTTAACTCGTACGAGTTTTCTCTTTTATCAGGTACTAGCGACCCGCCCCGGCTTCGCACGAGTTTAATACATATAAACCTTCCTCCTGAATCACTCTATCTATTAAAAAAAACCGCATCAAAATCCGTTGTGTAGTTTTAAAGATATAAGCAAACATACATACATACGCGGGAAGCGGAAAGCGACTTTGCTTTATACTATGTAGTAATTATGTCTTCTGTGTTCAAAGTAACAAAAAGGTTAAACGACCAAAGTTCCATAAATGTATACATATAAAATCTATAGGTATAGATAGGAATTAAGTTTATCCGTGAGATCGGTGACCGATTTTGTCGTAAGTGGTTATAAAAATGTCTTTGTCGATATGCCCTTTTATCCAGGGTCAGGCTAAATAGATTTTCGGTAACGATAAAAACCGGCCAAGTGCGAGTCAGACTCGCGCACGAAGGGTTCAAACTCAAATTCAAATTCAAAAAACATTTATTTCAATAAAATCACAAGGATCACTTTGAAACGTCTTAGGAACTAGGTGAAGCTACGCCGATTCCACGCGACCAAGCCTAGAAGAATCAGGCAACAAACACGGCTTGGAGTCTACCTTTTTTTTTGATCCTTTCCTTAATGCTATGTAGAGCTCCAGTGTGGTGCCAATCGAACAAGGTGAAGGCTCAAACAAGAATAATAATTATAACGTTCCGTACCATTATCTATTAATAACATCAAAAAATCATGTTTGTTGCATGGGAGCCCCACTTAAATATTTATTTTATTCTGTTTTTAGTATTTGTTGTTATAACGGACGGCAACAGAAATATATAATCTGTGAAAATTAAAACTGTCTAGATCACGGTTCATAAGATGCAGCTTTGTGACAGACAGACAGACGGACAGCGGAGTCTTAGTAATAGGGTTCTGTTTTACTCTCTGGGTACGGAACCCTAAAAACTGTAACAACATTACTTACAGCGTGGTTGCTATTATTATTTGAGACTCGCCACTTTGACACAGCAGATTAGTAGGTTATTGTTTTATAACCTTTTGTATTTTTTCTTTGTATTTATTTATTTATTTATTTATTTCAGTGAACATAAGTACATTTAAATAAAAACTATGAACACTGGAAAATGCATTAGTATTAAAACTGTGTCGCGCTTTCCAGTGCCCGTCCTTAGGACTAGTTGAAGAACCAGACGTTCCTGATAATATAATGATTAAACTACACTATTTGGTTATTTATTAGACCACGAAACTAATTATAAAACGTTAAGGTGATAAGTGAAATTTTTGGACATTTTGTATGGGCTGAGTCTACTCGGATAAGAAATCATCGAATCAAATTTAAAAAGAAACTGTCTGTAATTTATTTAGCTAGTATGATTATCTAACGAATTATATAAAAATTAACTGTTTAGCTATTCATAGTTTTGATTAAAAACGAAACTAGTGTTTTTGAAAAGCCAACTTTGGAAAATAAATCTATCGATAAAAGTTTCTCCAATCGTGATTCTGTCTGTAATTTATCTAGATTATATCCTTAAGTTATCTTTGTCATAAAAAACAAAACTGTATGTTTTACGGTTATTGAGAAAAAACGATTCTGCATTCATCAAACACATTAATTACTCGCCTTAAAAACAAACAAAGAAAATTTAAATTGTTTAGCTGCTCAGAGATGAGCAAATTATGAAAATTTATGTGGATCCATTTCAGAACGATCTCGTTAAAATGCAGTAAAATGTCCTTGCGCGAAAGTACAATCTTGTCTCATTCTCTTTTATTTTCGCCTAATTGAATAAAATTGCTCTTTGTGCAGACACTTTATTGAGACTAACAAAAAGGAGATTGCTTTTGGGGTGATGAAGATCCGCTTAATAATAGTTGTAAATACAGAACAGATTGCGTATTTTCGATTGAAGAAAAAGCACACGATTGAAATCGTAAAGTTGATTATAAAGTACATTTAAAACGAATGAAATCTCAATCGCTGTGGGAAATAAGTCATACGAGATGCTTCTATGAGCTCCGACGGAATTAAGAAATTAAAGTTTTCATTTTTACAAAGTATATATTTTTAATACTACAGTCAGTAAATAAATATGTTAAACAAAAAAACCGGCCAAGTGCGAGTCGGACTCGCTCACGAAGGGTTCCGTCCATTATCTATAAAAAAAACGGGAAAAAACACGTTTGTTGTATGGGAGCCCCACTTAAATATTTAATTTATTTTATTTTTAGTATTTGTTGTTATAGCGACAACAGAAATACATCATCTGTGAAAATTTCAACTATCTAGCTATTACGGTTCATGAGATACAGCCCTGTGACAGACAGACGGACAGACGGACAGACGGACTGCGAAGTCTTAGTAATAGGGTCCCGTTTTTACCCTTTGGGTACGGAACCCTAAAAATAAAATAAAAATAGGAAGATAACTACAGTACCAAAGAGGTTTTGCAATTAAAAGTCAAGATTTCACAACACCAATATAATGTTTACTAATAAGTTACACAAACGAGTATATCATAGAAAATTTGCCTACTGGTAGTGTTTTGATCTTTGCGAGCATTTATTGTGTACCCGAAATACTTTTCTATAAGAATTTCCATTTCAAAGCATGTTGGCGTACCACGGATGTAAGTGGCGGAGACACCAATAGGAATTCAAGCAAAACGCTGAAACTACTTTGTGTAAAGGTCTCACATACCGCAAACATTTCTGCTGTGGTTAGAACAGTGGCGTAAGTTGGCAACAACACGAGTCCCCGACGAGAAGTTATTCTCAAGATAATGCAGTTGAAATGTACAACTCGACGGTGATTCATGATTTACCGTGCTTTAACTTATATTTCTTCATGTCACTGTAATATGCCCTAAAGGGTTTAGTCGGCAGGACTTCAAAATAGGAGTTTCTCAATTCCACCGTATATAATTTTTTTTATGTGTGTTCGCGGATAACTTCGTCCTTTATAAACCGATTTTGATGATTCTTTTTTTGTTGGATAGGAGATATTCCAAGGATGGTTTTTATGATAAGAAAACCAGGATCTGATAATGGCATCACATAGAAATAGAGGGGAACTTTCTAAAATCGTAGGGGCGACTAGTGCGTTTGTAATTTTTTTCATTATGTATTTTAAAGCACTACAATTTTTATTTAGTAGGTTTTGTTTTTAGTTTTTTAAATGTAATTATTTTACCTCAAATTGCATTTATTAACTGACAGATTTTTTTAATTAACCTGCTGTACCTAATTGCTGAAACTTTAATTTTTTTTGAAATTCTTCTCCATCTGTCTTTGACAGCATTTCCAAAAATTTATCAAAACTAGGCAAATTCAAAAGTAGATTTGATATTTTTCTCTAATTGGTAAGAACGTTTTCTTATTGCTTGACCTGCTTGTGTCTTATATAAGTTCTGTTTTGTTGTAAAGATAAATTGGAGAGGCATCGACAAAGTTGCATAGAGGTTGTCGAAACTCCTTATTGCTTGGCGTGTGCCCAACTTCGGCTTGAGTTGGAGCAAATTAATGGAAATATTAAATTAAAACCGTTGACGTTATGGATATTGGTTTTCAATTAGGTACGACCAATAAATGTCCTTACAATTTCTTTAATAAAATACTGAGCATTTATTATACAGTGTTGTTGAAAAAGAGAATCCTAATAATATTATAAATGTTTGTGTTCACTAATCAAAAATGAACGACAAAACGGATTAAGATGAAATTTGCAGTAGTATGTAGATAAAAAATCTGAATAAATAAAGAGGGAACTTATTATCCGAAAAACAATCTAAATGATAAAAAACCGGCCAAGTGCGAGTCGGACTCGCGCACGAAGGGTTCCGTACTTTTATCAAAACGGCAAAAAAATCACGTTTGTTGTACGGGAGTCTCACTTAAATATTTATTTTATGCTGATTTTAGAGAAATACATTATCTGTGAAAATTTCAACTGTCTAGCTATCACGGTTCACGAGATACAGCCTGGTAACAGACAGACGGACAGCGGTGTCTTAGTAGTCCCGTTTTTTACCCTTTAGATACGGAACCCTAGAAACATAAAAAATAATTCATAATATCTCGTAGCCTACCTATTTACCTAACTACGTAGTTAGCATTCCACACGTGACAGGTTGCAATCCCGTCGCCGCTTTCAAGAATACTAACAGGTTTCCTCACGATGTTTTCCTTCACTGTTATAAACACGTGTAACGCGCATATAGGTACATTTTTCGAACAGAAATATCCATTGATGCACGGCCAGGATTCGAACTCGAAATTAATTGGAAATTAATAATATCTACCTAGGTACCTATTTACCTAACTACATGAATTCAATAATTCAATTTCAAACTTTTTATTCGATCATGTGAAGTACCACCTATTTACCGACTTACTTTACCGATAGTGGTAAAATAGCGCCACCTGCCAGCGGAATCGCAAACCTCTTTCATCTTACCTCTCAAACCTACCTCAAAGTACCTATAATACGTAGTAACATCAAATGAAACTAGATGGCGCTGGAATGCAAAAATCAAGTTTGTTGTATGGGAGCCCCCCTTAAATATTTATTTTATTCTGTTTTTAGTATTTGTTGTTCGAGCAGCAATAGAAATACATAATCTGTGAAAATTTCAACTGTCTAGCTATCATGGTTCATGAGATACAGCCCTGTGACAGACAGACAGACGGACAGACGGACAGACGGACAGACGGACAGACGGACAGACGGACAGACGGACAGACGGACAGACAGACGGACAGCGAAGTCTTAGTAATAGGGTTCCGATTTTACCCTTTGGGTACGGAACCCTAAAAAAAGGATTATTTTGGTATGGATGGCGTTGGTGTGCAACAAATCTGACATCACAGACAAAACACATTTAGTCGTCATAGCAACGCAGTTTTGTTTTGACTAATGAATGATACGCATTCTACCAAATTTCGAAATTTATTTTATCAGTAAGGTTTGTAGGAAAACAATTAGAAGCTGCCTAATTGCTTTTTCCTGTGATTATTACAAAAAATATTGACAGAACAACGTTTGTCACGGGTCGGCTAGTATTTTAATGAAATTTAAAAAAGTCTCACATTCAAGCACTATTTTTAAACTGTTCCTTTTAATAATATAGGGGGTAAATAGGTATACAAATCTATTGACATCTGCGCACCAGAGGCATTGTTGATACGTTGCCTACACCAGATGACTCTTTTTACTTTTTGTTTGAAGAATATTGACTGTTATAGTTCAGCGGAAGCTAGCTCATTTCACAACTTGCACCTATACGATGAAAAGATCTCATAAAGCTAGTAGTGCGAGGTACCCACGTGCCGATGAGGAGTGGATGAGCCCTGTTCCGCTATCGCAAGGTTCAATGGTAACACCTCAAAGCGGGTATGAAGCCGAATATTTCCACATTAAAGAGATAGTTGAAAACTCAAAGCAAGCCGATTTTATAGCTTCCACGGTTAACAACTCTTCAAAATTGAAGTCAGTATTTTTTAATTTTTGTTTTCTATCAAGGAAACACCATTTTTAGGGTTCCTTACCCAAAGGGTAAAAACGGGACCGTATTACTAAGACTTCGCTGTCCGCCTGTCTGTCTATCTGTCCGTCTGTCTGTCACAGGGCTGTATCTCATGAACCGTGATAGCTAGACAGTTGAAATTTTCACAGATTGTGAATTTCTGTTGCTGCTCTAACAACAAATACTAAAAACATAATAAAACAAATATTTAAGGGGGGCTCCCATACAACAAACATGGTTTTTTGCCGTTTTTATAGATAATGGTACGGAACCCTTCGTGCGCGAGTCCGACTCGCACTTGGCCGGTTTTTTTATTAAAGAATTCTCCAAACCAAGAGTTTTAAAGTAGATTCAATAGCTTCTTGATTTAGAGCCAATTTAACTTAGTTGCAGAGTCGCCGGTTCAGACGTAGAGGCATTACAGATCCAACCAGCGACAGATAAAACGAACAGTTCGAATTTTTAGAACTTCGACCTATGGGCAGACCAAGAGCGTGAGAATAAGCGACTGATAAAAATGTAATCTAGTTGTTATGTGTGATTCGAATGTAAGGTTTATGATGCCAGCAAGCCGTTCTATCCAAACTATCTAATACGTTTAAACGTGAAATTGTTGTGTATATTTATAAGGTCACAGCGCTGGTTGTGGGCACTTTAACAACATTTTAATTTGGAAATCTTTAGTTGTGGTCAATCAAATCTAAAGGTATAACGCATCACAACTGTCACTAATCAAAACGGACCATAGACAAACAATTGTATTAATTTTAAAGAAGTTAGTTTGCTATGCCAAAATTGAAAACGCCCAAAACCGGGGTAAGCACCTCAACCGGGTCTTTGACCTTATAATCTGAATCTCAAAAACGGCTTCAACGATTTTCATGAAATTTAGTATGCAGGGGGTTTTGAGGGCGATAAATCAATTAAGCTAGGTTTTATTTTTAGGAAACGTCGTTTTATGCGTGTTTTCAGGCAATGAAATACCGAGCAAAACTCTGTCATCCAGGTACTGATTATAATAGTCGCAACTATATCAACTCACGTAAAAAAGTATAATTTGTATAGACGCAGAATGCTTAATATCTAGTTCAAGCATTCCATTATTATGAGTTCATTCCCACCAGACTAGATTTCCGGCAGCGTAGTGCATATTGAACAGTCCATCATTTTACGGAATGGTAAAGCTAGTACCCAGTCAGAGAAAACCATCTAGTTCCTATATTCCAGGACATAACAATGCGGTACGATTGCCTATGTATTTGATGTGTTCAGAGCTCGAAACGCAATTTTTTAAATCACTACATAGTATAAAGCAAAGTCGCTTCCCGCTTCCCGCGTCTGTATGTATGCTTATATCTTTAAAACTACACAACGGATTTTAATGCGGTTTTTTTAAATAGATAGAGTGATTCAGGAGGAAGGTTTATAGGAATCAGCTTTGTACCCGTGCGAAGCCGGGGCGGGTCGCTAGTAAATAATAAAAAAATCTTAATAGATGATTAACTTACGAAAAACATGGCTCTCAATTTGGAGAATATTATTGTATGTCTGTACTCCAATTACTTCGTATCAGTACGTCCGATTTCAATTATTTTTTCGATATTTCATTGTTATCGAATTCGTAGTCTTGCTATAGATATGAAACACTGTATTGTATTTGTTATTTTCAGTTCAATTCCTCTTATCAAAATATACCGTGGCCTGAACACGAACCACTATCAAATCAAATCAAATCAAATCAAATCATTTATTTGCAAGAATACATTATTATTTTACATGTCAGATCTTAAAACTATTATGGTAGATTGTATTCAGCCTGCACGCAGGCGTGCAAATGTTTTGTGAGTCATATAATTAGAATTAAGTATTAGTCATTAGGTTACAATTCAATTTTCCAAATACTCTTTCACACTGTAAAAACATTCTTCAATTAGCCAACCACTTAACTTTTTCCTAAACATATTTATTATCGTATCGACAACGTATCGTCCAAATGTACAAACTAACTCTTTTTGAATAGTAAATGGGTCAGTTTTGGCATTTGAACGATATGTTGTCGATACGATAGTGGTTTATGCTAACCCCCCAGGTCATGTACGCAGATCAAAGTACCTACCAAATTGCTTTATACTGGGCTAATCATCAGTGCTTCTTATGAATCAGGATCAAAATTTATTTATATATTCATTAGCTTTACTTCTTCAGCGTATATCCAAGAAGTTGAATTCGATTTTTTGACTTTACTGTAAAACATTAAAATTTCTGAAAATCAAAAGATCTTTTAGGAAAAAATAGTCTATAACTTCCAAGACTTTAAACTATCTCTATATACCATATCATCATAATCAGCCCAGCGGTATAGCAGTGATAACGTCAAAGACAGACAGACAGACAAACAGTCACTTTCGCATTTATATGGAATAAAATTCATTCTTTATACTTGAATTTTTAAGAGTTTTACAGTTTTGAAAAACAAATTGTATTGGTACCATTCAACATTTTTATGATTGTGTTGTATGACAAATTGCAATTTAACCTTGTGTTTGGTTTACTTACCTGAAAGCGCATCTAATGTAATGGCATAAATTAAACCCGAATTGTTTGCAAAGAGCAAAAGGCATGCATTTGCTACGGTTGACGTAACAAGTTAATGTGCTTTTGCATTGGAAATGTAGAGCTTCGGGGAATCCAGGACAGGTGTGATGCGGCGACACGACGAATTAGTATTGAAATATGATTCTTGTGCAAGACAGTTGGTGGAAGATGAAAATTCTGAATAATTGTCGTTTTAGTCATTATTAAGCCGTGTTGGCCGAGTGGGAGGTACCTCGACTTTCAATCTGAAAGTCGTGGGTTCGAATCCGATCGATTTTTCTGATTGAAAAATGTATATGCGCATCAAAAAACACGGTGATGGAAAACATCGTGAGGAAACCAGTTAATATTCTTATAAGCGGCGATGGGCTGTCACGTATGGAATGCTAACTACTGCAAAATGTGGGCATGTGTCAAATATAATGTTTGGACGTACCTCTGACTACCCCCACTAGACATCTTCAAAGGATCTAAGCGCCTGGAGATCTGAGAGGATGTGTACCGTGCTTGGGGATTACAGTCGTGACCCTATTTATTTATTTTATTTATTTTAGTCGTCTATCACTGTTTATTTTGCAAGAACTGAGAGCAGCTTGGAAATCCTAATAATATTATAAACTAGCAGCTCGCCCCGGCTTCGCACTAGTAATGTATAATCTATTAATATTAGATTAGTACTGAGCGGATTAAAATGAAACTTAATAGTAATCTGTCTTTGCGTGAAAGACTAACAAACACACACACACACCCACTCACAAACTTTCGCATTTATAATATTAGTAGGATGTGAAAGTTGGTTAGTTTGTTTGTATGATTGTGCCTCAATCAGGTCTAAACGAGAAAACGGATTAATATGAAATTTGATATAGATGGCGTTGGTGTGCAATAAATCTGACATCTGTGCTGACGTCAGTCATCATAGCAACGTGCGTTACTCTATGCGATATTTGGATAGAATAACGTCTGTCACGGATCTGCTAGTACCTATTCTTATTTAACAATTCTCGTGTCTTTTATGTTTTTTTTGTGTATATTTCATAGGTATGAGAATAGTTTGTACGGTATTTTTTATACCCCTAAGTGATAAGGGTGGCATAAAGTTCGAGAACATAAAAGTGTTTTTTTCTGTGGGATTATTGAAATTTGACATGACGTCTGTCGGTAGGACAGCTAGTATAGCTTTAAAACATCTCATCTAATCCCAATGGACAAGTGGTTTAATTAGATATGAATAACATACGGTCGTTTGGTCGTCTGCGGTAGGATAATGGACTATAATTACGAGTAGCTTGTGATGATCGTTATTAGTGTACATAATTGTAAGCATATTATATTGTTGGTTCAACAATGTCAACTGCTACAGTCGATTCCGACCACAATTATTGCGCCCAATTACTTGTATAACTCATCTGTATGTACTACAGTAAATTACAGTATAAACAGTAAACCGCGGCCTGAGTTTGTTTTGTTTGGCAGCGTTCCGAATATAAAACAAACATCCTATTTTCTTCAAGACAATCTGTACTAGTTCACGGAATAAGAAAACACAGCGCTTACATAGAGATGGTACTAGTAATTGGAGATAAATAAATAAATAAATATAAATATTGGCGGACTTTACACACAGCGCCATCTAGCCCCAAACTAAGCAAAGCTTGTACTATGGGAACCAGATAACTGATAGAATACTTATATACCTACTTTTTTTTTATAAATACATACTTGTTATACATATCAACACCCAGATACAGAACAAACACCTATATGTTCATCACACAAATATTTGCCCTGGGTGGGGATCGAACCCACAACCTACAGCGCAGAAGGCAGAGTTACTACCAACTGAGCTGTGAGAGCCAGATAAAAACAATAGGTTATGATATCTAAAAGCGATTTGATATCTCCAGACATTGACTATTTTTGCTGCCAAGCAGCATTACTGTAGGAGGTAGAATTATAGGCTTGTGTTGCTTAACACCTGGGGGGTTAGCATGAACCACTATCGTATCGACAGCGTATTGTCAAAATGCCAAACTGACAATTTTACTATACAAAAAGTGTCAGTTTTGACATTTGGACGATAAGGCCAGGCCAGTGTATGTTTCAAGTTGACAGACGCAAGTAGTGTCTTGTTATACATGCATGAAATCTTCTGGAGTTGTTCTGCTTTTAAGTGGTATTAAAAACCTAAACATATTTATTCATGGAAAATTTGAGTTGAGACAGGCTCGTATTCAAGAACATCACTAAGCTAAGTGTAGGTGTTCTCACTGCAAAGTTTCCGATTTCTCACAGTGTCGAATATGTCCATACATTCGTTTCATGAACAACACTTAAGTATTCCTTAGCTCAGTGAACGCATGGGGGTGGATTCGGAGTTGTGATTGGTGTCTGGTTTTGGACCTAACTTCAAGCAATGGTAAACGTCATCAATATCAATCAATCAAAGAAACAAACCACAGAGTATTTTGTATAAACAAACAAATGTCATGTCGGCTCATCAGCTGTGGCCGTACCACAAGTTAAAAAGGAATATCAAAACAGTATTAATTACGGTGCAAAAGTGACAACGCAATTGTTCTGATATTACTTTAGGACCTTGTGGTATGACCCCTGATATCTGTTGGATTGATAAATTACAATAAAATTTTCTTGTATGTAGTAAATATAATTATTATCGTTTTTTCGTCGGCCGAATAAAATAATCATCAAAATCATCCTCATTTGTACTAATTTTTAAGTTAAATTTACTTGAGGTTATACGTATGACAACACAACCAACACTATGCGTTCGGTAAAGTAGCTATTGAGGTACTTTGGCTAGAGGCACACTGTAGTGTACGCATAGTGTCGCACAACACTCAAGTGATGTTTATGAAACAAGATATTGTCCACTGTGGGTCGGAGCCTACTATGCGTTCTCTTAGTGTCGTTCTTGAATACGAGCCTAAGACGTGTTAGGTACTTAGGTATTTGTGTAAAGTACAGGTATTTTATTAACTAGATATATTTATAGAAAGTAATATACTTTAAAAACTTGTGGGAATGCTACTACTTTGAAAACCAGAAGCGCAGAAGGTAGACCTGCCAACTGTTTTTTTTGTTTTGTTATGTGGTTAGTCAAATCATAAACAGCGCTGCAACAATTTGTTCCGCATGCTCTGTGATTCTTCAAGTAGCAGTGACTTTACGATACAAGTTGAAGTAGTAACTCATGTTTTGTTGGGATGACTACTACAAGCGATAAAGTGGCAGCTCTTCAAATAAAAAGGCTTATTTTCAAACAGTAGGCTTCTTTTACGTGGGTGTTTCTGATCTATGATTTTGGCAGACACTTCGGTCTTTTACGGTTGCGATGTTTGATAGGTTTTTTAGAGGTTGTCTGGTAGTTGTGATAATGAAACCAACCTGCATATACATAAATATTGGTGAACCACTTTATAGAGCGCTATCTTGCACCGAATCAGATCACTCAGTCACTCAGAGAATCACATCAGTGATAGAATACTTATATTTGTTTTTTTTTTTTGGTAATGGAAACTTGTTCTATTAAGACGGAACAAACGTCTATGTTCATCACACAAATATTTGCCCTGAGCTGGAATCGAACCCACAGAGATCTAATTACCTTCTTCTAATCTTCCTTCCTTCTTTTCGAAGAGGACCTTCAGAACAGAAACTTCACAAAATACACTTCACTTATTTTTTTTTTAAATAAATTTAGCGAAAAATTCAGGTCAAACTAAAATATTCACAGCGTTTCACAATAGAGTACATGCTTGACGAAAATAGAGAATTAGAAAATGTCATTTTTACATATTGCTTGCACGGGGCAATGGCAAAATATGCACTTAAGGACAGTAAAAGAAGGAAGAGCTACTGTGCTCCATACAATCATTAAAAATAGTCAAAAAAATAATAAATATGTGTTTTTGCCATATTCTCATATTAATAATAAATATTCACCATACATAATGTTATTACATAATGTTAGTTTGTTTAGTTATAGTATTTATTTTTAGTTTATAACCTCATTTAATACTTTTTTTATTGCACCTCGATCAATCTTCCATTCACATTATATTCACTCAATCTTATGGTCTGCCAATCTTTGTCTGGAAGAAACCATTTTAGCGACGAGACCGCCCATTGTAAAGTTTTATTTAGTACGAGTTTTTGTCGTTGTTTTGTTTAGTACATTGTACATTAAAGCATTTTCATTCATATAGCCACAATATTTTATTTGTGACAAGTTTAGGTAAGGACTTTATAAAATTTATCTACTCTTTATTTTTTTCTTTAACCCTTAAATGCATGATTTATTCTGACCTCTTGAAAAAAATATATCTTGTAGACTTGTACATTCTAATGCAGGGAGACATTAGAATGCTATTGACCTAACCAATTACTGTACCGAAAAGAAGATGAATTATTACAATAAAATAAAAAAATGCACCTATTTACCTTCGAAAATCAACTATTTACTCCTAAAACACTATTCCAATTTTCACCTGCTAAAAATTTCCGACAGTCAATGCTTTGTGAATGTCAAGATGGGATGAAAAAAGGTGCTTAAAAAATATTGTCCTGATAGTTGTAATTCTACAACAGTATGCGTTGCGCTCATAATAATGATTTGGTAGCCGTGTTAGTGGTATGTTGCAGTTTTACGTCAATATGCATTAAAGGGTTAAGGCCCTGTATGTCGACGATTGCTCTTTTTCGAAGCGAAAAAAGAAATACTTCTGAACAAGCCACATCTCCTATTTTTATAAATATATTACTTCAGGTTCCTACCTAGATTTATATCAAGAGGCTCCCAGTCGCTGATTGCTCTTTTTCGAAACGAAAAAAGAAATACTTCTGAACAAGCCACATCTCCTATTTTTATAAGTATATTACTTCAGGTTCCTACCTAGATTTATATTAAGCTGAAAAGATAATAGCAGAAACTTTTCACGATAAAGATATTATTTCAAAATTATACGTTTTAGAATTAATGATCGAAATATTTTATATACCTACTATTAAAATCAACTTGTGATTTATAGTTAAAGATAGGTAATATGTAGAATGTAGATCTAGATTTCTATTAGAATAGATTTTTGAAAAATAAATATACATAATTTATATCATTAATTTATTCGAAAAGCTAAGGTGAATCACGCGCCGACGTGTGTTTGTCGTCATTGCAGCAGTCGGTAGGATTATTTATCGAAGTGATTAAAGATGGGTACATCTTTATTCACATATACTATACATTATAAAATAGGAGATGTGGCTTGTTCACAAGTATTTATTTTTTCGTTTCGATTAAAAACAATCGTCGACTGGGAGCGCCTTAAGCTGAAAACATAATAGCAGAAACTTTTCACGATAAAGATATTATTTAAAAATGATACGTTTTAGAATTTATGGTCGAAATACTTTGATACCTACTATTAAGATCAACTTGTGATTTATTGTTAAAGATAGGTAATATGTAGATCGAGATTTCTACTAGAATAGGTTTTTGATAAGTAATTATACATAATTTATATCATTAATTTATTCGAAAAGCAAAGGCGGACCACGCGCTGCCCATGGATCAGTACCACGTGCAGCGGTCAGTAGGATTATTTATCGAAGTGATTAAATATGGGTACATATTTATTCACATATAATATACATTATAAAATAGGAGATGTGGCTTGTTCAGAAGTATTTCTTATTTCGTTTGAAAAAGAGCAATCGTCGACATACAGGGCCTTAAACATAAGATGTTGGTAAAACATACTGGTAAAGTAGATGATATGCTGTGTTAAGGTGTGACCAGACATTGTGCGGCATTCGAACGTGGTAGGCGCGCTATGTTTGGACGACCTTTATGTGTAAACTAGTTACGCAGCAAACCTGTGTCCTGCGAATGCCGCGCTCGATTACCGCGCTATGTCTGGTCACACCATATCAACGCTCGGTAGACAACTGAGTCAGTTACTTCTTTTATAAGCTATCGTAAAATACGAAGCTCATGCTTTAACTATTTCCTATCAGGAACACTCTGTCACATAAACGTATGTTCTACGTAACATCTTCGAACATCCGACTGAGATTTCAAGTGCTTTTAATTTTTTATTTGACTTCGAGAACTATAGCTCGTGTAATAAAAGCTAGCTCTCGTGCCTGGCTTTTATTTTGCAAAATATAAAGCGTGTGCAGTGCAGTGTACTGAGAGCACTGCATTAGAAAAGACTTTGAATGTTTGCGATGAACAAATGTTGACCCGAAAAGAAAATGCATACATATTTTTTGTTCTAAGTCATTTTTACAAATTTTGGTTCCTGATTGTTTTGGGGTGTTTCATCATAGCAAAATACATAGATTCATTGGAGTTGGTTGACGACGGTTGTTCAGACACTTTTTTTTTGTTGTTTATATTATTAAATACGCATTGAAGAATCATCTATATATATAAAAGAAAGTCGTGTTAGTTACACTATTTACAACTCAAGAACGGCTGAACCGATTTGGCTGAAAATTGGTGGGAAAGTAACTTATAACATTTTAACGGGAACGGGAACGGGATCGGGCACTTAACACAACATTTGTTAATTCTAAAGCGATACGAAGTTCGCCGGGTTAGCTTGTTTTAAATAGAATAGACAGTAGTCGTCGATATGCCGTTGATCGATGTCGCGGATGATGCTTATAATGAAGAGCATCTGAATTGTCTCGAAACGTCAGCAATACCGAAAAAACGTGATAATTAGCCGTATTTCTATTTCAAATGATTAACAACTACGATAGTTTTAATTCTATAGAAAAATCAGGCAACAATGGTTTAGTACCTATATTTTTTAGGATGATCCCTTTCGTAAATGTTATATAAGCTTCAATGTAGTGCCGATCGAACAAGGTAAAGTCTCAAACGAGAAAAATAATAACAAAGTAAACAAAATAAAAAATAAATAGAGCAGCAAACGTTATAAAGGCAGCAAACGACTTGTATTTACGATACATCTTGCACTTCATATTTCACGTCAAGCGGTTATGTGTTAGAAGCTGCAATACATGTCCCGATCGAACCACTTACTCGATCGATCTAAATAATACTGTGCAGACAATTTTGAATCATATTACTACTGCAACAGATGCAAAAATGACTTGCGGCGGCGTAAGTATCGCCGATGAAAACATTTTCGATGGAGAAGCTTGCTTTATACGCAAAACGTTTCACTTCTTCAAAGAGCAAAATATATTTTCAAGTTGAAAGTGTGGCTCTGCGACGGGGTGACTTCAAAGTTGCGAAACTATATCTCGACTTTATTACTCTGAATCCCCTTACAGTGTGATGTTTGCCTTAAGTATTCGATTTCAATATATTTTGTGTGTATGCTGCATAAGTTATTAATCTCGGATCAGTATGAACGATGCAGCTAAATTATGTCACAATAATCGTTCTTTTTCCATTAGGTACAAAACTCTTTATCAGGGCCACCTTCTTCTTACTAATTGTGTTGTGATTATTGTGGAGCAAATAAATGTTTTTACAAGCTATTATTTAACTTGCAATGTATGTATGTATGTAACTATGTAACTATGTTTGTTAAGGTGGAATCTTGCAACTCAATTTTGAAGCAGTTATCAACTGATTGATCTGAAGTTTGGCATACTTATGTAACTACGGTGACAATGCAATAATATGGTGACAGCGAGCTGATCTGATGATAGAGTCAGGAGCTGTTCAACAGTCACTCACAACGGAACTTTTTAGTAAATACTTCGATTGAGTAAAAAGTTTGCATTCTTGTCAAGTTGCGATGACAAATGTTATATATGATGTGACAGATGATAGCGCGCTGGTGTTCGATGGTTGATTTTACAAAAGCTTTTTCTTTCTTTTTTTTTTTCTTTGATACAAAAGGGAGTTCGATTTTTAAAAAACTTTTAAACTACGAGTACTTACTTACTTTTTTACTTTACCTGTCGGGCTTTTTGATTCGCTTTTATTATTTACATTTGAAATGTGAGACAATCTCCAGGGATTAATTACAATAAGCTCGGTAAAAATATACATGGTAAAAAACGCTTAAAAGCACTTGAAATTTTAATTCTATATCGTGAGTTGAAGAGTTTGAAGTCGATGTATTTTGTTTCTGAAAAAAATATGTTAAAAGACTGTATTCCCCATACACTGTACTCTAGATCTTAAAAGATCTTTAAGGATATTGTAGTTTTTTACTTTAGCTACTTGACTTCACTAAATAAGTAAACATCAAAAATGTTAACATTAGATCCGAATATAAATAAGTTTTTGTTGAAAAATATTTTTCAATGACAAGTTTTTGTAAAATCAACCATCGTGCACCAGCGCGCTATCACCTATCACATCATGCAACATTTGTCATCGGAACTTGACAAGAATGCAAAGTTTTTACTCAATCGAAGTATTTACTAATAAGTTCCGTTGTGAGTGCCTCTTGAACAGCTCCTGACTCCATCTTCAGATCTGCTTGCTGTCACCATATTAATGCATTGTCACAAAAGTTACATAAGTATGCAAAATTGCAGGTCAATCGGTTGGGGATAACTGCTTCAAAATTGAGTTGCAAGATTCCACTTTAACAAACATAGTTATAGTTACATACAAACATTGCAAGTAAAAAAAAAGCTTGTAATATATTAGATGTCTACTTGTGTTGAGTCCTACTTACTATACTGCCATACCATAGCCAATCCAATTCAATCAAAAACAATCAAATAGAGTATAAATCTATCAACTTAGTAAACTTCGATCTGTATACCAACACTGGCAGGAACTAAATCAAACCTCGACATCGACGAACTTCACACGTTTTACTATCAAGTACCCAGGTTTGATTGCGACAGTACTCAACCATACATCAAGTAGTTGGGACTGGCGCCAAGGATGTGAATTGTTAACTTGCGAGTATCGTTAAAATAAAGTTAAAAAAAAAACCGTGTCGAACGAGTGTGAGGTACCTCAAATTTTATTTCGAAGGTTATATGCGCATCAAAAACACGTGCTCAAAACGGTGAAGGAAAACATCGTGAGGAAACCGTTAGTATTCTTATAAGCGGTGATGGGCTTGCAACCTGTAACGTATGGAATGCTAATTACTAAAAAATGTGGGCATGTGTCAAATATAATTTTTGGACGTGCCTCTGACTACCCCCACTAGTCGTCTTCAAAGGATCTAAGCGCCTGGAGATCTGAGAGAATGTCTACCGTACTTGGGGATTACAGTCGTACTCCTAATTATTTAATAGAAAAAAAAATAGAATTACGGAATTACAATTGTAATCGCCAAGTAGTTAACATTCCATACACGACAAGTTGCAAGCCCATCGCAACAAATGTCGTACTCGTTGCCCTAACTAAAAGGAGACACAATCTCGTGTACATGTAAACATCTAGTTACACGTAGTAGATTGCCATGATACTCGTGCAATGATTCTATCCCGTGTACATGTTAAATCCAGTTACACGTAGATTGCCATCTAAGTAAGTTTGTTTGTAGTATTCTATCTTATATAGTTTATCGACTTGTCGTGTCGCCACATCGCGTCCAGGCCCCGATTGAAAACCAGCGTCGGACCGCGATTAGCTTACCTCGTAGGCTCGGTGCTGTGCGGCTCAATACTGAGACGGGGACCTATTTGCCTCCACATGGCACAATCTGCTGTTGATTGTTACCTATTGTTATTGTTCTCTTTTACTAGTTGTGTTGTGTTGTGCTTGTTCTGGAGCAAATAAATGTTTTTTTCTTTCTTGCTTTCTTTCGTTCTTTCTTTCTTTCTTTCTTTCTTTCTTTCTTTCTTTCTTTATTTCTTTCTTTCTATAACTAGTTGTGTGTACCGATCGATTCTTGAAGAAAATCGGACTATAATATAGTGATTATGCAATAGATATTTTATTTCTGATAAACTACTATGATAGAGTCTCTCCACTTGTCTCTAGATGTGTATTTATTTTCCTTTTGCTGTGAGTATACTGAATTAGATTCAGAGATGAGCAATTCCGAAAATTATCGACGCTGGCACATTTTATTTGCAAGTCTTGTAAAAATCTCTGAATTGGTCTGAATTTCATAAAAATATTTATGGGTCGTAAATATTGAGTTAACTAAAACAATTTAACTCGCCAAGTAATTATATTTTTAACATCATGAAAAATATTTTCAGCGTTGTGCTGCAAATTATAGACAAAGGTTTGACGATATTAACCTTTTATGTGCTTATTTTGCTTATTGTCCCATGGAATCCTAATAAAAAAAACGGATAGAAATGAAACTTTACAGTAATATAATTTTTAATTATACATCAGAATAACAAAAAGGCTACTGTTTATCCAGGTACCACCCGTGCGAAGCCGGGGCGAGCCGCTAGTATAATATAAAACAGTCATTTTCATTCGCAAATTTCTTTTTTTTTCAGAATTCATGGTAAAAAGAGAAAAAATATGATATAACAATATTATTATTAATATTCGCGGAATTTATACGCCCAATGTGAATACTCAGTTTAGACGCGAGAGGTGCCGGTTCAACAAATGTTTGCATTATGATATGCAGGTATGATTGATTAATACGACGATATTGATGTTTGATTGCGCCGAGGTTTGAGTTGTTGCTGTTTATAAAAGTTAAATTAGCAATTTAAGATGAGTAATAAATGTTTTTGAAGAATGCAGAATCGTTTTTTCTCAATAACCGCAAAACATACAGTTTTGTTTTTTACGACAAAGATAACTTAAGTTAAATATTCGAGATCACAGAAACACGATTGGTAAAACTTTTCTAGATAGATTTATTTTCAAAGTTTTCTTCAAAAATACAAGTTTAGTTTTTAATCAAAACTATGAATAATAAACAGTTCATTTTTATATAATTTGATAGATAATCAAACTAGCTAAATAAATTACAGACAGTTTCTTTATAAATTTGATGATTTTCAAGATAACGCAGTTTTATCAGTCAGATTCAGCCCATACAAAAAGTCAAAAATTTCAAGTATCGCCTTAATAATTGCATAGTTAGGGCCTGTTTCATCATCTTCAAGTAAAGTGTTGATTAGTAACTTTCCAGTTAGAGCTAAATTAATGTATGAAAGTGTCAAAACTATCAAATATCAAATGGTACGTTTGTTTTTGGTAATCGCCGAGTAGCTTACTTAGGACTTTACTTGAAGATGGTGAAACAGGCCCTTTATCAAAAATTACTGTAGGTAGTATTTATAGAAAATATTGTCATCTGTGCTAATCGTATGAGTTAGCGGCAAACTCAGGTGACGGAGTTTTAAGGCTGCCCAAAGGTCTCCGTCAATGCTTGACGATTTTCGGGTTCCGTACCCAAAGGGTAGAAACGGGACCCTATTACTAAGATTTCGCTGTCCGTCTATCTGTCACAAGGCTGTATCTCATGAACCGTGACAGCTATATAATTGTCATTTTCACAGATTATGTGTTTCTGTTGCTGCTAATTATAACAAAAAATAATAAAAACAGAATATAATAAATATTTAAGTGGGGTTCCCATACAACAAACGTGTTTTTTTGCCATTTTTTATAGATTAATTGTATATTTATAGGCTAATTGCTAATTGTACTTGGTCGCACTTTTTTTTTTCAAAGCCTTACTTATATAATTTCATTAAAAAAAAAAAGACCATATGGGTTCCGTGTCAATTTTGGTTTGGAACTCTAATAAGTGCCATTCCATTCCAAAAGTATTACAAGGAATCCCACAATTAAGAATCAAGAGGCCTAATACCAAGCTATTCAAAACGAGACAAGAAATGAAGACTCAACAAATATTTCGCAGGATCCAACTTTATAAACAATTTCAAACGTGAAATTCCACCGCTCTTTACGAAAACGTTTGTTATTCAAATTGTGTCTCTCACCGCTATGAATAAAAGGAATGTCAATTTAACAAAACAGGCAGAATGTCAGTAGGGTGACACAAACCCCTTTAATATGTATAAATTTTATATTATGTATTTAAGAGTGGATTTGAAAATGTCCCGTGAAGGTGATGATTGGGGGTCGCGACTCGTGGTCCCACTGGGATTGTACCACTATTACTCGTGGTCCCACTATCCCTGAAATCATGGGTTCGTGGTTCCACTGCTTAGTGGGACTACCAGTCATAGTTAAAATCGTAGGTTCGTGGCCCCACTGCATCAAGTTTATACGTAGAGTAAATACTTGAATTAAAGTGAGTTCTTCAGGCCACTTGAGATACTGGCCTGAATAAGAATAATAAGAATAATAATAATAATAGTAATAATAATAATTAATTAATAATAAGAACTGAGCAATTATTACCAATTACCGATGAATTTTTTTTTGATGCAACCTTTAAAAGCACTCCCAAGCCTTTTTATCAGCTAATGGTGATACATGGAGACACGGGGAGTACTACTGACAAAACAAAAGTTTCTTCATTATTTTTTGCTCTCATGAGTGACAAAAAAGAAAACTCATACTTCGCATTATTTGACATCATTAAGACACGATTTCCAGAATGGAATCCTATAAAAATTCACGCCGATTTTGAAATTGCTCCTACCAATGCTTTGGATGTAATATTTTCTGAATGTCCTACCGTAATTATTAAAAGATGTTACGCCCATTTCGTGCGGAGCCTTTACAAGAAAGCTAAAACGTTAGGTCTAAAAGCAAAAATCTATAAAAGAATAGTTGGATTATATTCTGCTCTTCCCCTTTTGCCGCAAGAGTTCATTCAAGAAGGTTTGGAATACATCAAAACTGAATGTATGAACATGGAGAAAATGAACGTGTTTATGGCATACTTTGATAAATATTATGTCAAATCTGAAAAATTTGTAAGGGAATGGTGTGTATCTAGCGAAAGACATCGCACTAATAACGTTTGCGAAAGTTGGAATTCAAAACTCAATAAAAGTATAAATAAAAATTATGTTACTGTTTTGAAACTACTGCATACACTTAAAGAAGATTTTACTGCAAAAAATACTTTCGAAAAGAAAAGAGTTCGATTGCAACTGTTAAAAGACGACTTCACAGTGCACAGTGCAGTCACAAATGCAGCTGATAAACCAGGAGATCACAGTTGGTTATTTTTTAGAAAAGTTAAGATAAATATAAAAATTAGTTTAAAGAGAACAAACTCTAAGTTTTGTTCATTAAGTTCATTGTTAGAATTTTTTTTATTTTCCTTTTGTATTTTCGGCTTATTCCTGTTTTGAATCCCCCTTAGGCGGAAAAACTTTAAAAATAAAATAAAATAATTGAATAATAAATTCCACTTTTCTGTTAATTTCACAAAAAAATATGATGTAGTCTCAGTAGTCCGGTTACAGTTAAGTCAACCGGACTACTGAGACTACACCAAATATATTTGTGTTATAGCCCTTATGACCAAATCAGTGGGACCACGAGCGACTGCATTACGTTGACTGATGGTCCCACCAAACAGTGGGACCACAAGCCCATTAAATCGACACACTGTCCCACCAGTGGGTCAAATTAGTGGGACTACGAGTCGCGACCCATGATTGGCTGCCTTGCGCCTACGATCGCTATAGAACCGTTATCGTAAGGCGTTATTTCGTTGAGTGGAGATTAAGCTCAATCACGAAAGTGGTTTAACGCGTCGGGTAACGGTAAGGTTTGGATAAATACCTAACGAGTAAATGTATGTGAAAAGTGTGATCATGGCGTCCCATAGTCAGATACTTCTATCGAAATAAATACTTTGTGATATGACTCACTGGCCAATCTCTCTACTCCTATGTGAGTCATATCAAAGTACGAGTATTTATTTCGATACAATTTTTTGGGATAAAAAAAAATTACAAAAAATAGGATCACGACTGTAAGAAGTACGGTAGAGATATCATCCTCTGATATCTCCAGGCGCTTAGATTCTTTGAAGATATCGGAATATAGTGTGGGTAGTCAAAACATTATATTTGACACATGACCACATTTTGCACTAGTTAGCATTATGGAATGACGCAAGCCAATAACAAAAAAAAAAGGTCACAACTATAATCCCCATGTACTGTAAATATCTACTCAGAACTCCAGATGCAATGTTTGGACAAGTTTCGACTTTTGTCATCTTCACCAAAAAACAAAACAATATATTTATTTTGAATGTGTCAATCAAGTCTTTTTCTGACAACCCATTTTTCCTAGTGACTGCACTTTAAATTTTAACTCCTCAATTTTAGACACTAGCAAAAATATTTCGGTTTTCTACCTTGCAACTCCAAATTACATGCTCCAAAAATGTCGGTACGTTTAGCAGTTGCTGAAACAATCAGCCGTGTTCAGACGGGCGGACGAACGTAGTCGCACCTAGGGTTCCGTTTCACCATTTTGGTGAAGAGCCCTAAAAATACTTTCACAAAATGTAATTTTGAAAATATTTACAACAAAATCCTCCGCAGGCTCACACATGACCGAATAATAACAGGGTGCTCCAAAATATTGTAAGAAGCGGAAACCCAGTGGTAGAGCATCCTTACTCAAATGTATCGTACTATGTTCCGATTTTTTTTGTAGTTTTCAGGTTATGAATTTTATGTTAGCCGCGATATTTTTTCTAGATAATTTTGGTGAATAGTAAGTAACCAAGCGGATGCAAAAACATTTTGTTACCATGAATAGTATAAAATCATGTATAAACTATTTTATTTTATACTTGCTGCCCCTTGCCCGCTTCGCTGGGGGACAGATAGTTTCACATCTGGTATTCCAATCTTCAAAATAAATTATAGCCTATATGTTGCCGAGGACTAATAGCTACATAACAAAAAATGTTTCATCAAAATCTGTCCAGTAGTTTTTGCGTGAAAGCCGGACAACAGACAGACAGACAGACAGACAAAAATTTCAAAATGTTTTTTTTTGGCTTGTGTTACTTGTATAAAGGCCCCTGGGAGTATTTTTTTTAGTTTTTATTCAATGTACAGAATTGAACTCTTCTACAGTTTTATTATATGTATAGATGTATAGATTTAGGTAACATTCAGGGTTTTTACTTAGAGCACTTTACAATGAAATATACCGAATAAATGGGGTAATTATAGTACCTCATAAGCCCCTCTCTTCCGGTTTACCGCTTGACACAATTTATTGAAACATCCTGTATTTGAAAAGGTTAGGTTTCAATATGTCTCTTCTGGCCCCATTTTAGCAGTGTCACGGATTTCTGCAAATCCATCACGCCTGGAATTGAAATGTGAAGCTTTTTAAAAATGTAATTTTAGACGCGCCTTGTTTGATTTGGAATATTTTGCTTATTTCTACTTTGTTTGGGATTTAATATCATATTTTTTTTTGACAATTCCAACGCAGCTGATTTTGGTGGAAAATGTTTATGCTAATTGTATTCATAGCATTCATTCTCATAGCTATTCTCTTAATTATTCGACTCATTCCACTTTAAAACTGAAGTAAATGTAAACTAATTGTGTACCTCATCATCCAATTAGTTACCGCTAAAGTGCTCACCGCATTCGATGTCTCAGCGTTTTCGAGACCCATCCATTGAGACGATTCAGTAAACAGTGAAGTTTCAGAATAGATCATTAAAATCTACGAAAATAAATTGTATATTACCATAACTTTATCGTAAACGTCTGAATTTTATTCTGCGAACTGTACTAATAAGTTTTATGAACACCAAATCTTTTAAAAGTTTTCATGTTGGAATGGAAGCCGAAGTCAAAAATGATTTAGTATAAATCTGATCCGTTTCTTTTCTGACTCAACAAAGTCCCTTTTTAATGGACTCGGGAATTTAAACTCTGGAGTGTCTATAAATCTATGAGAAAACTCCCACTACAAGTGCCACATACGGCATAGCACGTCATAGAACAATGCGGAAGACGGAACTTAAAAAGTTATGTGCCGAGTAGGCCGCACCATCCCGTTTAATTAAGAACACGAAATGAGATTCCGGGCATAATGAAAAATAAACTCAAGCCTCGGACCGAACCGTCGTCAGGCGGTAAGTGGCGACAAAAATGAAAGCAAGCAGTGGAATTTTGGGATTCTCGACACCTTATTACAACAATTATCTCATTAGTACAGACAAACTAGGTGGATGGTTTACAATTTAAAACAGATGTTCTTTTTGATTAAGTTATACTTAGTAGGTATGCTCCATTCCACGCAAGCTAGACAACAAAGTTTTATTTAAACTCCCGCAGAGCTAGCTAGCAGCTAGATATTTTGAAAATATTACGTGTAGGTATCTCCTCCAGAAGTGTCTAAGTTTTTGTAGGTATTAACTAAGTAGTAGGCTACGTATAAAAAGTTATGCCTACTGTGGAACAGAACATTTTATAATAACTATGACATAACTACGAATAAAATTACATACCTACAGTTAAAATTATTATGTATACATGTTGTATTTATAATACCTATACTGGATGTTCGGATCTTGTTTCTTGATCGATTATCACGAAATAAAAACTAAACGGTTTTTTCAAATTCAAATTCAAAAATCATTTATTTCAATAAAATCACAAATATCACTTTGAAACGTCTTAGGAACTAGGTGAAGCTACGCCGATTCCACGCGACCAAGCCTAGAAGAATCAGGCAACAAACACGGCTTGTGGTCTACCTTTTTTTTAATGATCCTTTTCTTAAAGCTATGTCGAGCTCCAGAGTCGAGAATAAGCTAATTAATTATTGTATTGTGGCTTCAGTTTATATTATGCGGCTATTTTTGCCTCCCTTCGTAGGCTGCATTATCATTACTGTGGAATTTCAATCGATTTTTTACCTTCGGATCTAATACAAAAACATTTTTATGATGATCATTTTGTTTTCACTTAGAACAAACATTGGTACCATTGGTAGGATTAGCTGTAAATTATATATTGATATAATATAACTACCAACGGTGACCGTTTATAGCCATCACGGTAAGTATAATCAATATTATTCAGCATTTAATAATATAAACAATTTGCACGCACACAACATGGTACCGTTATTCCCCTGACGAAAATTAGGTTCACTCAAATGAAAAATTATGCTCCAAATCGCGTGTTATGAAGCTGTAAAGGCAGTACGTAATAATCGTCGACGTCCATAATTTGTTCCTTGTTGATTTGATGATGCCAATTTTCAAGTAGATTTGGTACAGACTTTTTGTTGGTGGGAAATTATTGTTTGTGGTTCAAACTATAGTTTTCAGTGTATACCAGTGGTTACGGAAATTACGAAAGTTCCTGCTAATCTAACTTGACATTACTGCCATTTTCTTATTAGGCAGTCGCTAGTTTCTGCTCGCGGCTTAGCTTGCGTAGTGCCGTGATAAGTATTTATGAGTTTTAATCTAGGTTCTATCGATTTACCTCATTTCTTAGAAACTATTTCAGCCGCTACGACGTAACTAAACAAACATTAATATACCTAAACATTCATTTATAATATAGGCAAGTGTGATATAAGCCTCTACCTTAGTCTAATATTAGGCTCATAAATTTATTGTTATCTCTTTTTGTCAGCATGAAAGTGACTACGACAAAAACCCTACTCTTAATAATATTCTAAACATGAAAGCTTGTGTGTTTATAAGTTTGGATATTTATAATTATGATTGTGTTTTAAAATCACCAGCTACACTGATTTGGATAAAACTTGGAATGCATACATATAAATTCAATTACCTTAATAAAAATAACAATTACTTATGAATAACATTCTAAGATTTTATGTGCCAATTTTTATTCTATTCCAATCTCGGCGCTTTCAAATTGACTGACATGCCTAGCTGGAATAATACATTACTCATTCTCATGTTATTATTCTGCCGTATTCCTGATTCAACCCTGTCATTTTTGCAGTGTCATTTCGCCCAATGGCTTTCATTTGTGCCACAGAAGGAGATTGCTGTTATGTATCTATTTGATAAGCTCATATCTTATCTAGAAGCAGGCGGGGTCTGGCGTAGAGTGATGACGCCATTACCGTTTGCTCAAGTATTTTCTTCATATCGCATTGGGGTTGAGCCGAGTGCGGGAGCTTTTGCTAGTAAACCAAATTGTTATCTGTAAGTTGTTTCTCTGCTCTGGTGATAATACCTAGCATTTCTGTTTCTACTAGATTATTCCAAACAAAAAATAATCCAGTATAACCAGACATTTAGCTCGCGTTGATATTAAGTACGCGGGTATTATGTGGCACCTTGATTATGCTCATTTATAACAGTTTTCTAGGTTAGGCAAATAGTGTGAACTTGAGGGTCAGTGACTGTTGGGGAAAGAACCAGTAATAGACTATATTGTACATTAATTATTTATTTCATATTCATTATTTAATTGCAGTGATCAAAATCCGTCTGCAAATTCAAATTCAATTCAAATTCAAAAATCATTTATTTCAATAAAATCACAAGGATCACTTTGAAATGTCTTAGGAACTTAGCTTAGGTGAAGCTACGTCTGTTCCTCGCGACCAAACCTAGAAGAATCAGGCAACAAACACGGCTTGGGGTCTATCATTTTTTTCAATGATACTTTCCTTAATGCTATGTCTCCAGTGTGGTGCCGATCGAACAAGGTGAAGGCTCAAACAAGATTAATAATTAAAAGTACTAACCAAGTACCTACAAAACTTACAGCCTATCAGCCCTTAGAATTTTGCATGAGACTTCAAATATTTTCATATATGAAACGGGTTTTTAATCCATATATCACTGAAATTAAATTCCAGATTTGTATGAGCAAGTGCGAGCGGTAATGTGCCCAGGTCACGGCCCAGGCGACTGGCTTGAAGCCAACGCTTAGAACATGGAATCAGTATGGGAAATAGGAACATTCAATTTAGGTACGAAGCTAAAAACCTTCCGACTATCTTCCATTTTCTTCTAATGTTCGGATTCAACCCACTTCCTAAAGAGAAAAGTACCTACCTAGGTACATAAACCACAATCATGTGTTACTCTGACTAGAAAGTGGGCCGAAGGCAGCTGGCGATCGGGAGTCCGAATTGTGACAATATTGGACAAGTACTTACATACAAGTACCTACTCGTACTTGTTCCAACTTGGTTGATACTTGGCATAGGTAAATAGGTATGCCTGGGCACCGATGTGTTGTGTTGTGTAAATGTACCTATGCATCTTGATGTTTGATATTTGTTGGGTAGCTATAGTATGATGCACCTGTATAATATCATCACCTACACCTACCGTGTTTGCGCGGCAAACAATTTTCGCCCCTATGCAATGGCACAATATCATTTTTACGGTCACACCTTCACGTTTTCCTAGATCCGCTGACCGTAATGTACTGAACTAAGCAGATACATTTTGATCACAAGAACTCTTACTAACTTCATTCCAATAATAATGCAAATCCTATTAAATTCAGACACACTATTAATTTCCTATCCCGCCCTGCAGAAAACGTGACAATCGATTCCAGGCTATGTAGCTACTTTAAATTAGCAGTCCAAACGAGATCTAGAGCTTAGGAGATCTAGAGCTCGGTTTATTGAATCCTAAGCAGGAAGCTTTTGGCACGTGATAATGCACTATTTCAAGAATCTTAATATCTTATGCTATACTAGCTGACCCGTGACAGACTTTGTCCTGCCCAAATTTCAATAGTCGCATAGAAAAAAACACTTTCAGGTTTTACAAATTAATGTTTTCCCTATAAACCTTGTCCTGATAAAATAAATCTCGAATTTGGGTTGAACATGTGAACATGTAGGGGTTGTTTTTCGGAATATAAGTTCCCCCTTTATTTATTCTGATTTTTACAGCAAATTTCATCTTAATCCGTTTTGTCGTTTATTTTTGATTAGGGAACAAACATAGCAGCATTATCACAAAATTTCGTAATTATAATATTATTAGGATTATAATTTTACACTAATAGCAAGGTGACTCAGGGTCATTCACAATAAATCTTAGAATCTAAAATATGTACCTACTTATAGTAGAACCTTCGTTGTCAGTCGCAAAGCTGTCATTCCACAAAAAAAGTACTGGGACGTGATCTTGCATTATGCATGAAAAACCTTTTCCTTATAGAATGGGAGTAAAATTCACCGTGACAGTCCCATACGAAATACTTAGATCTATTTATCACTCCAGGTGAATCTTGTTATATTATGAATTTGACAGAGTACACGTTTAGAGGCACATGTTATTAAGTTTCCTATGCATTCATTTTATCTGGGATTTTTATACTTAAGGGAAATAACTAGAATACAAAATTGTTGAAAATTACCACGACGCAAATTAGATAGGTTAACATATTATTTATGTGAAAAGTCTGGTACGAGACTTATTCATAAAAGAGAGCAGTAACATAAAGACTAGCGTCACAATTCGCATTCCAATCGCCGAAAACAGGTACAGCTAAAAATATTATGCTTAGTAGCACACCCATTTATAGTGTCACAGCAAAAAATGTATTATTGTGTCAGTAGACGTAAATATTTATGATCCTACGTCCGAAATAGAAAAAAACAACTCCTTATCCACCCAGTCGCGATAGAATTCTTCGTAAATGCATGGTCCCGTTTGTAGTGTCACGGCCCGACTTTTGAGACTAGCACTGTGAACGTTCCGAAGCGTATTTAAATCACTTGAGAAGCATTAGTCACGTGTGGCACTAATATCTTTGGCTTGGTCCAGGAAAGGCAGTTTAGTAACGTTTAGCAGAGACCATTTGGCTGAACTAGGGATGTGATAGATTTATAGGAATTGTTGTATACTGTACTGCAGTACATTCCGTTCCTTCGTTAAATGGCTTAATATTAATTTAAACACGACTAACTGACATCCGTTGAAGTAAACATGTACTGGAGAATGCACTTATGTAAGCAAAGCGTAGGACGCCTCTGACCAGGTGGAGCTATGATCTTTGAAATGTCACCAGCAAGGGATGGATAACAAGAGCCAAAGATCGGGCTCAGTGGTGCGACTTGGGAGAGACTTGTGTCCAGTAGTGAACGACTATAGGTTGATGATGAGAAATCAAAGTCAAAGTCAAAGTCAAAGTCAAAAATCATTTATTTCAATCAAATCACAAGGATCACTTTGAAACGTCTTAGGAACTAGGTGAAGCTACGCCGATTCCACGCGACCAAGCCTAGAACAACAAACACGGCTTGGGGTCTACCTTTTTTTTAATGATCCTTTTCTTAAAGCTATGTAGAGCTCCAGTGTGATGCCAATCGAACAAGGTGAAGGCTCAAACAAGAATAATAATTAAAAGTACTACTCAAGTACGTAAACAATTTAAAAAAAAAATAATAATAATAACTAAAGAGCCTCAGCACAAATTCAAAGAGCATCTAGCATAGAGCAAATATGATTCTAATCCCCAAGTTCGGTAGGCATCCTGTCAGATTTCCAGGCGGTCAGATCCTAAATTATGTTTAAAGGATGTAGTCAGAGACACGTGAAATCATTTCATTTCATACATGCCTGCACTCTGCATTCCGAACGTTGTGATATTTTATAATTTTACAGCTCAACAAAGGTTTTTTCATGAACATTGCATTCCTCAATGTAGAAAGTTTGGGAATGTTAGTTTGGTCGAAATAATAAAAAAAGCTCCAATAGAAGCATTTCAGTCTAAAGTTATACAATTTAAATGTTTTGTTGAGTAAGCTGAATATTTTCTAGCAAAACGGTATAGTGACAATTGTAACTCTTTTGTAGTGATACCTACTAGATTTCTCCAATCATTCGGCTCGGCACATTCGATCTAAGTAAATCTGCTTCGACTCTACGAAGTTACGAACTCTCGCTTAGCCTCGCTTTGCTCTATCAAATGCGAACTTCGCTTCCTTATTTCATCGATAGTGATCTTCTTGAACGAATCTAATGCCTGTGTTTGTAGTGCAGAATATACTTAGATACCCACCTATTTGTAAACCTCACTTACAACTTGGACGATTTGTGAATGTGTGTTATTTAACTTGCATGTGTAGTGATTTAGATAATTCCAATTTATACTGATATGAAAAAACAATATTTAAATAAATATTGATGGATATTTCACACAGAGCGCCTCAAACTAAACTGTATGAAACTTTGTACTGATATATTAATTATAATTCTTAATTATACTTTTTTTTTTAAATACATTCTTAAAGGTTATATTATGTCCAGACTTAAGAAAAAAACATCTACATTTATGTGTAATAACATAATGTTTGTCTTTGGTGGGAATCGAACCCAAAACATAAGCGGCGCAGAGTTACCACCAACCTAGCTGTGGGGCAAGTCGCGTAAAACAAATTAATTAGAGATTTAATTCTAAGGCAGAACTTTAATTACTTTAGCCGTGTTAATGACACTTCAAACGATTTTATAATAAGGCATTATTTATTATACAATTATGTACTTAGGTAATTTGCCTTAAGGTGATGTTTGAAATTATTGTTTTTTTTTTTTGTGTGGGCTGAGTCTACCCGGATAAGACGGAAAAAGTAATAAAGCCACAGTAATCAATTATATTGAAATACGTTAAACTTAAAAAGAAAATGTCTTTCATCTAACGAACTAATTAATTTATTAATTTACATTATTTAATAATAATAAAATAATATTATTAATTAATTAATTGTATTAAAAACTGTTTAGCTATTCATAGTTTTGAGTAAAAACTAAATTAGTGTTTTGGAAAAGCCAACTTTGGAAAATAAATCTATCGATAAAAGTTTCACCAATCGTGTTTCTGACTATTTATTATCTTTGTCATAAAAAACAAAACTGTATGTTTTGCTGTTATTGAAATAAAACGATTCTGCATTCATCAAAAAAATATTGCCATAAAGATAACTCATATTTTTTTATTGTTCCACAGCTGGGCAGTGACCTCACCCTCGCATTGTTTAAATGAAGTTCAAATGTAAATTAATAAAAAAGTATAATAACAACCTACACAGAAAAAGCGTTTTCTTGCAAATTGAATTTTGTGTAAATTATGACTTAAATTATTTTTTATCGTAAGCCATTCGTAATGTTTTCAGAAAATTAATTTAAGTTGGCTCAACATTTAAAACAAAACACCTGAATTATTCATTACCTCGCCGCAAAACAGATCCGTAACGTCACTAAAAGTAATTCATTTCCGCAGGGTATGTTCAGGATCCAAAAATTTTGGAGATAAATAAAGCGGGACCGCTCGCATACACTTCTTGAATTTATGATAGTTATGCAACTACCAACTCTTTTAGTGGGAGGTCGAAAACAAAAGGAACTTTTGGCATAAATATTGTTGTTTTTTAGCAAAACTTTCTGAAATGCTGCACTGACACGGTTATACAGGGCGTGTCATGGTCAATTCATGGTCTTCCTTTTATTTCTGACACTATGTTATTTAGCAAAAATAATCCTTATGATGAAGCCTTTCGATCGGTATGATGAACCTACAGAATAATTATTTTTCTCGTGATCGGGTTCGATTCCCGGTTTAACCATGTAATTATTTAAAGATCTATGAATGCAGTTTAAATTGTTTTATGAATTCAAATAATTACTTCTTTCAGTAAAATCTTCCATCTACAGTATTAAGAGTACTTTCCCTCCATGTCGCATATCCGTGGGACGCCCTGTATATCAATTCATTATTTAACAATTTTTGAACAAGTCCAGAAATCCCTATTGGCGGCCCATTGACTTCATAATGGCATTTCTGGACTTACACAACGTCGACAAATAGTCTTTGTTAATCCTAATAATATTATAAATACGAAAGTTTGTGGCTGCTATGTTTGTTCCATAATCAAAAATAAACGACAAAACGGATTAAGATGAAAGTTGCTGTTAAGTTATGCTAGTTATGCTGTTAAGTTAAGTTATGTAGATAATCCGAAAAACAACCTCTAAATGATAAAAAGACGCAAAAAGGATGATTTTGGTATAGATGGCGTTGGTGTGCAACAAATTTGACATCACAGACTAAAAAACATTTAGTCGTCGCAACGCAGTTTTGACCAATGAATGATACGCATTCTACCAAAATTCGTAATTTATTTTACAAGGTTAGTAGGGAAAAAAATTTAAGCTGCCTGAAATACTTTTAAGTCGGCTCTACACTACTCGCGAAGTTGACCGAAGTTAAGCGAATACGATAGTGTAGAAGGGCACTTCGCTTCACTTCGTATAACTTCATTTCGCCTCGGACGACTTCCATTCGGTGTCGGTATTTGCGCCCGAGTCAAAGGATTCGAAGTGTCCCGAAGTTCGAAGACGAGTGTGTAGACACGTACTTCGGACTTCGATCAACTTCGGCAAGTACTTTGTCGAAGCAACTTCGCGAGTAGTGTAGAGCCGACTTTACAAATATGATTATTACAAAAAAAAATTGACAGAACAACGTTTGTCACGGGTTGGTTAGTTACAAATAAAATAAGATCACAAAATGTAATCCCCAAGTATGGTAGACATAGGACGACATACTCAGATCTCCAGGCGCTCAGATTTTTGAAGATGCATTGAGTTATTCAGAGGCACGTCCAAACTTTGCATTTGGCATAATCCCACATTTTGCTGTCTTCACGTGATAGGTTGCAAGCCTGTCGCCGCTTACAAGAATACTAACTGGTTTCCTCGCGATGTTTTCCTTATTTTTAATCACGTGTCAATGCGCCTATAATTTATTTAAACAGAAAAATACACTATAGTAATATACATTAAATGTACCTACATACGCGTATATCAACTAAAAATGTTGTGTGGGTAGTATTAAATTATGCATAATTATTAATTAATTACGTAGTTAATTTCATCGTTAATGAACCCGCGATCACAATATAAACCATGAAAAGACTCAATTACGTTCAAAGTTATTGTTATTTAACGCAATTCTATTTACGTTTCGTTGTTCAAACGACAAATTTAATTATTATTCACCGTGAAACGAAACACGAGTGAACACATACGGCTTCTTTAACAATTACCATGTCAAAGAAAATATGAAAACAGACGTATAATTCGATGTTATGTTTCAGGTTGTTTCAGGAATCGAACAAGTATATTAACAAGATAAAACAAATTAATAAAGAAACATAAAACCCGACTACTAAAAAATATTTAACTAAAAATAATTGTTGTTCCCCCTTTTTTGGGGAAAAGGATGAGATACTTAAAAAAATGTAGCTGCCACTCCCGCAATTAAGACAAATCCAACGTGCTAAATATAATAATAAAACAACACATTACCCTATAATAAAACAACACATTACCCGTCCTTCGAAAAGAAAACATAAATAGTGGTTTTCCAAGTAGGTATCTATAAACATCTTAGCAAAATACCAGATAAATAAACCAACACATAAACACTGAAAGCACCTACTGGTATAAAACGGTATTTTTACGGGTGGATCGATTCGATAATCCTACAAAACGGTTAAGATTCGGTATGTGTGGGTAATCTCTGACGTCTTGGGTCGTCGTCGTACGGGTCTCAGTTACACTTGCCGATATGAGAACGTGCTCCGAATTTTGGCTAAATGTCGCTTGAGGGCGCTTAGCGTAAAGATATGGACACACTGCGCTACAAGCAGCTCACTTCATGGTAATGGCCGCGACAGTTATGGTCCTCGAGTGCCGGAGCACTTTAACGTTGCGATAGATTGCTATGATTCTACTAAATAATTCCGTAATAATATTAGATTGATACTTAGCTACTTCTAAAGATAGCATAATGTAAAAAGCCTAACAAAGGTGTAACAATAAAAATCATAAAATTTGCCAAGTTATACATAGATAAATCTTTTGTAATACCCCGTATCAATATAAAATAGGTGTATAATGCTCTTAGCCATTGTATTATTTGTATTTACACGCTGAAAATACGCATTACAATAAATCCAGTAGATTTTATCAGCCCAAAGTGGAAGGAAGTTGCCATAAATTAAAGTAGTTCGACTCGCTCGGCATCGAAGTAAACCGGAAAATTGCAGTCAATGAAACGGGGTGAAAACTTTCATCCGGTTATAAAAAGTACTTATCGCGAACAGTTGACATTACCCAATGTGCGTGATGTCATTGAGAAGACAGAACTGGAGGCAGAGTAATGTTAATACAATTATTCCTGAAATATTGCTTCTGATTTTTTGAATGGAGGTGAATTAAACACACGACAAACACAGGTTTACACCTTCCTGGTGGTTTACGTGATCAACACACACACGCAAAATAATAAAGTGTTTAAATTACACTAAAATAAGACTGAAACAATCAAAATCAATACGGCTAATTACCACGTTTTTTCTTGTATTTCGAGACAATTCCAACCGCGATGAACGGCAGATCGACGAATACAATAATAAAATTCTATTATATTCTATTCAATTTAATTGTATTTCTTTTTAAAATGATTAACAATCACGATACTTTTAATACTATAATCAACCTAGTGATCAAGCTTTGAGGGGTTATAATTTCTGAGAGGCATGCCTTAGCTCAGCCAATCCTAGTAAAAAAAATATCTAAGGCGTGATGACAGTTGTTCACAAGTTCGATATGAGTTGTGTCGCCGCTGGGATTTACCAGTTGTAAAATATTGCTTCGTTGAAGCAGTGCGATGTTATTTTGCAGTGGTTTACCGTTAGCGTCGATCGCTTTTCGAACATCTTTTGTATTATTTATTGATTGCAAACTTTGATACGTGGTAAAACTAGCAGTAGACTACAGTAGTAGTCTACTGCTAGTTTTACCAAGCACTTATTACAGTCAGTAGACTGTAATAAGTGCTTGGTCGTAAGAGTTATACGTTTTACTAAAAAAACAACCTAGCACCTAGTAAAGGTGATTGCCTGGTATGCCCTAAACTTTACGATAGCTATCCTCGATAAAGTGCCAAGACTTTATATTAAGTTAGGTATCTTTTCTTGATATCTTACCAACTCAAGGCTAAATGTCGTATCTAAAATTCCAACTGCATAGTACAGATAAGTACAGAAAACGTTTAAGTCTAAACAAGGAGTTGACCTAGATTATAGAATCCATTTGAAATAATATTACAAGAGTCAAGGGCCTATTCAATTCTCTGTAACACTGTTCTGTCTCTATGCTATCAAATATGGCATGGGGGAATCAACAGGAAATACTTTGAAAACTAAGCTTTTATTACCTATATAAATTACTAGCGACCCGCCCCGGCTTCGCACGGGTTTAATACATATAAACCTTCCTCCTAAATCACTCTATCTATTAAAAAAAACCGCATCAAAATCCGTTGTGTAGTTTTAAAGATATAAGCATACATACAGACGCGGGAAGCGGGAAGCGACTTTGCTTTATACTATGTAGTGAAGATTTTACACCCTGGGGACGGATAAAATCTAAAGTCTAAAATATTAGTTTATTTGGGAATTGGCTTAAAAAAAAACAGTTTCTGTGCGTAGCAAGCGTACATTTATTTCATTTTTTGGGTTTCGAGTCTACATGATAACCTTCCCTAGTTTCGCCATGTCCGTCCGTCCGTCCGTATGTTCGCAGCTTAGCTCAGATACTATCAGTGCTAGAAAGCTGTGCTCGCGAAAGACGAAGCTCATGATGAAGAGCATCTGAATTGTCTCGAAACGTCAGCAATACAACAAGAAACGTGGTAATTAGCCGTATTTATAGTTAAAATGTTCTTGAAGAAGATTTTTTTTTTTTTTACATATACCATTGAAAATTACTTATAATAACGTTGTTAGCCGTGTAAATTACGAAACCCTACATTGCACGTGGCCCGACACGCACTTGGCCGGTTTTTATTACTTCTTATCTTCGAGAAATTTACCCTCTCGTACCAACTTCGCAGTCGGGTAATAGTCATAGGCTACATTAATTATCTTGAAGATCTTTCAACCGCCTGACTTGGTAATTAACGCGGCGGCGCCAGGACAAAAGGAATAGTAGAGCTTATTATATGATTTGTCTGGCTGAAAGCCCAATTAGCCTCTAATACGCTTTCATTTCTGTGTAGGCGTAAACGATAGAAATAGTGGTATATACTCGTATTTACTAAGAGATGAGCAATTAATGAGAATGTCATTTCCGAATTTCCTTGACTTCCACATGTTTCGTCGGCATAAGCTTGTTAGTACAAAGTTGTGTTGTGGTTTTATTCATTTAAATTGTTTGTTGATATCTGTTGTTCAGTTTTTCGTACTGGTTTGTCAATCTTAAGACGGAAATAAAATATAGGAACCTACCTACTAGTATACATTTGGCTTGATGACGAGAACATTTTTTTTATCTATTAGTCTGTGGTTAAGTACAACTTGAATTATTTTAATTTTTAGGGTTCCGTACCCAAAGGGTAACAACGGGACTCTATTACTAAGACTTCGCTGTCCGTCTTTCTGTCACAGGGCTGTATCTCATGACCCGGGATAGCTAGACAGTTGAAATTTCACTGATGATGTATTTCTGTTGCCGCTGTAACAACAAATACTAAAAACAAAATAAAATAAATATTTATGTGGGGCTCCCATACAACAAACGTGTTTTTTTGCCATTATTTATAGAAAATGGTACCGAACCCTTCGTGCGCGAGTCCAACTCGCACTTGACCGGTTTTTTAATAATAAAATTTGATGAATTATTTCGGCATCGTTAACAATTTTGAAGCCAACTTCAAATTTCAATTTTCTTTTAATGAAAAGCTTTATTGTATAACTTTGAATACTTTGATAATTATGACCAACGCAGACTCGTCAACTTACTAAAAGATTTATTATTAATCGTAAATTCATAATTTATTTGAAATATGTATTAATTTTAACAAAACATCCCGTCGCGCTATGTCTACAACATGAATTGTGAAAAATCTACAAAGTCCGTAATAAAATATGAATAGGCAAATTTAATTTAAAATATTGTTGATATATTTACTTTTACCTACTCTATGCCGTATTTTCTTTTATATATTTGAAAAAATAATACTAATTTATAAATCTGTGGGTAAGTTAATGACAATATTTGTGTCTCAATCACGCCTCAGACGACCAAACCGATTTAGATGAAACTTAGAATATACCATAGCCTACCTAGATCACCATATAGATAGACTATAGTGTATATATCTAGATACCACGTTAGCGGAAACACGGGAGGAAACTAGTATTTAACGTGTACTGTGTTGATCTGGCAAAAATTCTTTGGAGATTTTGTTTATTTGTTAGTACAATGTGTAATTAAAAATACGGTATTATAATTACTTCTGGTATTTTAAATAGAAATACGGCTAATTACCACGTTTTTCCCCTCGGCGAATACTTCGCCGATCTGCCGTTGATCGCGGTCGCGGGCGATGCTCATGATGAAGAGCATCTGAATTGTCTCGAAACGTCAGCAATACAAGGAAAAACGTGGTAATTAGCCGTATTTCTATTTAAAATGATTAACAACCACGATAGTTTTAATACTTCTGGTATTTCCCCAATAGGATCAAAGGGATGTCCTAAGCAATGAAAATTAATTAGAAAGTTTCCTTTACAAAGTCTGTTCTCAAAGTAATGCGAAGTAATTTTTAAAATTATTCCAAATTAACAACTCCACATACGCAGAGTTTGAACAAACTTAACCCGTAAATTGCGACGAATTTGAGTGTCAAGTGCCAAGTGCCAATATTTATACAGGCAATAATTTAACTCGAGAGCTCATGGTTGGTGGTGTCAAGTCTCATAGCTACGAGTGATTAACGAGGAAACTTGGGGTGGTGGCACTGTGAAGGAGCCAACATAGAAACTAACTCACACGTTATTAGTAGCGAATTACACCGAGCGAGCCGAGTAATAGAGAAACGGGCGCCTTTTTCAAACAAAGGTTTAATTAAAAATAAATTTAACAAAATATTTATTTTCTTAGAGACACTCTGGAGACGTGGTTATTTGAGTTGCGGTTTATTCGAGCACAAATATTATGTACATAAAATCATATAAAATTTATGCATATAAAATCATCTTGGTCTTACATATACATAATATAAAAAATAAAATAAATAGGATCACGACTGTAATCCCCAAGTACGGTAGACATCCTCTCAGATCTCCAGACGCTTAGATCCTTTGAAAATATCTAGTGGGGGTAGCCAGAGGCAAGTCCAAACATTATATTTTTCGCATTTTACAGTAGTTAGCATCCCATACGTGATAGGTTGTAAGCCCAACGCCGCTTATAAGAATGCTAACTGGTTTTCTCTATATGTTTTCCTTCACCGTTTTAAGCACGTGTTTTTGATGCGCATATAATTTTTTTGATTTGAACCCACGATCTTCAGATTGAAAGTCGAGGTACCTCCCACTCGGCCAACACGGCCTATAACACGGTACATGTACAGGATTTATAAAATCTTGATACAACGTAAGGTCACCATTTTTTGCTAAATCTTGGTGGCTTAGACCGCCTCGCAACTCTCTCAACCCCGATCATCATTATTTATCAGTCCTTAGTGCAGGTATTATCTTTCTTTACACTAAGCACCGCATAAATCTTGCGATGGAGCTTAAAGCTCACTTAGTCAAAACGTCCGCGGAATAAATTTCCACTTTCGTATGGACAGTCCGTAGTGAGAACTGCTTTTGAAACGTGCTGTAGATATTTGATAAAAATAAATGGTTATTAAAAGCTAATAATATAAAGGGTTTGTTTAGTCTATGCTAACGGAAAGTCTCTTGGTTCAACAACACAGATAATCAAACAGCTGTATTTGTGTTATTCTGTTTTGTGTATGAAATGTTCATTAATTAAATGCAAAGTCCTCTTTATCTCTCTTTGCGTGTATTTTATTTGTACTTTAATTACAAATAGAAACCTACCCATTTCATACTTTGTATTTTTTTTTGCTACGTACAGTCAACGTCGAAATTTATGACTGGACAAAGTTTCAAAAGGATTTTATGATTGAAAAAATTGATTACATTTTTTATTATCCAACACAAAGGTTGTGAATACTATAGAATATACGAGTATAAGCAATAAAATAGGTTCAAAACTCATCACTTCCTAAAATAGTTTCTATATTCTGAAATAGTCATCGATCATCGAAAACATACAACAGAACAGATTGAAACGAACGAATTTTCGAGGATTAATTTTATTGTCGTCCTCATATAAACTAAATAGCATCAAAAGATGCGAGAAAGTACCTACTAATAATTTACTATTGTAAAGCTTTTTACCTTTATAAAAAGTTTCCACGGAAAGAAACCATCCTGTTATATTTTCTAGATTTATCCAAATTCAATATTTATTAAGAAACCCAGTATTGTTGACCGTAGAAGGCCCGAGGGGATTGATTGGCTTTGTCGCTAAAATAGAGACCCTTTAGTAAATAATAAATGAGCTACCCTTGTCATTTTGTAATAAGTTTTACAGAAAAATACCCAAGAAATAAGGATACCTACTTCTTGTTTTATTTCATTAACTATTCAATAATCTACCTATTTTTCAATTGATTCAACTGCGGCTTACACTAACACAGTTTCCGTCTGATTAGTATTATATTCATTAAAAGTAAAACCAGATCTGTATTTGACTGGTTTTAAAGTGCAATGTTCGATAAAAGTACTAGGCAAGCAGAAATAGATAGAAGCTGTATTTTTAATTTCTTACAGCTTATGCTCAAATAGTCCGTCCAATGTTTATCTTCAAATTTATTTGGAATTGTGCAAATAATTCCTTTGGTAGAAAGTTTTTGAAACATTGGTCGTTGGTAATGGATCTTTCAATGTAGTTGTATTATGAGCGTAGGCTGTTTCCAATTATTTTTTGATTTGACGTAAGTACTTTTCGTAAACTAAGATAAGGTTTTCATTCTACCTACGTAAAACTAAAATCATATTGCTACTCATATTGGTATTTTCTTGTTATTGACATCGTTATACGAAATTGCCTTTTCCAGACTTGAGCGCATTTATTTGTCTTTATTGGCACCCATCAAATGTCGGCTATTAAACCCCAAAAAGCCTGCAATAAAATTGCACAATTTATCTCTTTTAGTTTTTACAAATCGGGCCGTTTCCTGTATAAACATCGAGTGAGCGTATTTCAAGAATGCCCCAAGGACGTGGTCGTGACTGGGACAAAGAGCCAGAAATCTAGAGCACAACAATTTTTAAAAGTCCACCGCAAGTAATCTTCTTTTGTGTGCGATCGTCGGAGTACCGGTGCCGAGGTTTTATTGAGGGCGATGGTGTGTCTGCTGATATACCTAATGGTTGCTCGTTTGTTGATCACTTTTTGCTTATTTGCTATTACATTTTTATTTGTGCATTTAGACACATTTTCAGCTAATATAATAATGAATGCTTGATTACTAATAAGGCGATGAACTTATAAATCATTATACGCGCTCAACACGTACAACCCGGTCAGAATATCTGTGCACCTCGCTGGAATGCGGCGCCTCTCCCGCTCTCTCTCTCTCTTCCGCCTCGCCCGCGATATGACGTCACGAGGTCAGGTGCACAGATATTGTGACCGGGTTGTACAAATCAAGTCAATAAAACAATCTTGACTAGAACTATTATGGTGTAAGATGTTCATAGCTTGATAGTATATAAATACTTTAAAAAACTAATCCTAATAAACTAGTAGTGAGGGTGGTACCCTTTAGAGTAGACTCTAGACTATGCTTATTGAGTGATTTTAATAAACTGATTATTATTACGATTAAGTACTGATATATCATAGTCTTTCATCGTAACCACAAAGTGATAGAGATTAGTCTATGGGTTGGTTGAGTCTATGGTTGGTTGGTTGGGTCTATGAGTTATGTTAATTTTGACGTATTGAAGTTATGTTATGAAAATTGGTATATTGTTCGACTGCAAATGATTGTTACAGATTTTTTGATATTTATAATAATTAAAATGAAAGTATTTACAGATATTAAACAAAGTGAGTGCTTAAAAAATTTCAATGATACTCGTATTTAAATTTTCCGAATCATCCGTGTATTTTATTTTATATTTTTTATTCGTATCTGTATTTTGGAAATGGAAATGGGCCGGGCACATCCAAAGATTACAAAATAAGAGATGGTCTAAAACAATCATGAATTGGGACCCAATACATAAAAGACGAAGAAGAGGAAGGCCTGCTATGCGATGGGATGATGACATCGTGAAAGTAGCAGGCAAAACATGGAGCAGAGCCGCTAGAGATCGGGAAAAATGGAAAGAGCTGTAGGAGGCTTTTACCGCTGAAAGCGGTCCTTAAATATAATTTTATATACCTATTTAAGTTAATTGTTATATTGTACAAGGAAAATAAAAGCTTGTATTATATTATTATTATATTATTTTATCTGTATTTTAAAAATAGTCAATAATGTAATATATTGATGAACTGAACCTTTTAACTACATACTTAATACCTGAAAATATCCTATATTTTATTACATAATAAATTTATCGTCGGCAAAACAGTCTTAAATATGTTAAATATAATATTGTAGTATTTGAACCAATTCTAATCTACATAATGTATTCCAATCTTAATCCTACTTATCCTAATAATATTATAAATGTGAAAGTTTGTGAGTTTGTATGTATATTTGTGCATCAAGCTGGCCTAAACGACAAAACGGATTAAGTTGAAATTTCCTGTAGATGTAGATATAATGCCCGAATAAAATATAGACTACTTTAATATAATGAAAAACATCCCCAAAAGGATAAAAAACCGCAAAAGGGATGATATCTGTATAGATGGCGCTGGTGTGCAACAAATCTGACATCACAGACTAAAAACATTCAGTCTTTTTTATTCGATTGTTGAAATTTGACAGGACAACGTCTGTCACGGGTCGGCTAGTCTTAAATATGTTAAATAAACTATTGTAGTTTATGAACAAATTTTTATCCACATAATGTATTCCAATCTTAATAACACAATAAAAGATTCCGATAAATTGTTGTCATTTTGATGACAAGGAAACAAAGAAAACACCTTTTTCTTTATAAAACGAATTTCTTAGGCAACCTCAAAATGAATACCAGAGATATTTTCGTTTATTCTAAAAGTGATTTACAAAAAGCTGAGAAAGGGCTTTTGGATACGCTATCTCGACTTTTAAAATAAATGTTTCAGTTAGAGAACCTTTCGAATAGTTTTAGTAACTTCCGGTCAAAAACATCTTGAACACCGCGTGATTACTTAAACAGAGTTGAACGTGTACAAACTCATACTTACTTACAGTTTTAATTAACAACATAATATTTATAAAAAAATATTAATAAAAAATAAATAGGATCACGACTGTAATCCCCAAGTGCGGTAGACATATTTCAGATCATATTTCATATTTCAGATTCTTGAATATGTGTAAAGGGGGTAGTCAGAGGCAAAACATTACATTTGGCACATGCCATTATGCAGTAGTTACAATTCCATACGTGACAGGTTGCAAGCTCAAAGCCGCTTTAAAGAAATGAATTTGAAACTAACTGACTTCAAGCATAAGGAGTCTTTTTTAATTCTGATTTGATTTCCACTACGGTTCAGCGACTTTTGTCTTATCAGTCAAAACGTCTTATCATAGACATACCAAACATAATAATAATTTTATCGAACTTATAAGAAAGTCTGCGTAACTAAACAACTGTTTGAATTCAATGCATTTTCGAACAATTCATAGCTTGCTAGCATTGAGAATATTTTAGTTTTTTTTTAAACTAATGTCGTTTAAAAAACTGCTTTCCAATCTACAAATCTCACCTGCATAAAGCATTTTTACTTATTGAACGTGAATTTCTGGCACGATTCACAGATTTTAAAGCCACGCGCGTTAACGACCTTGCAAAGCGATGGGCTTGCAACCTATCACGTATGGAATGTTAACTACTGCAAAACGTGGGCATGTGCCAAATATAATGTTTGGACGTGCCTCTGACTACCCCCACTAGACATCTTCAAAGGATCTTAGCGTCTGAAGATCTGAGAGGAATGTCTACAGTAATTGGGGATTACAGTCGTGACGTGATCCTATTTATTTTATTTTATTTTCAAAAGGGGCAATAAACGTAGGCACCGAGTACAAGTACAAGTTTTTACATAACTCAACACGTGAAAATAACCGAAACAACTTAAATAGGAAACATCGAACTCTCCCGAGCTTAATGAGCTCGCTAACAGATGGCGAGATCTAAAAGTTGTTTACCACACTAAGCGGTCTACTAAAGCGCCCTAGTGAGTTGTGATATTGCCGAGATCAAATGAATAAAGATTCGTTCTGTTTGTGCAACCATCATTTCGTTTAATCGGTTACGGAAGGAGCCTCTTAATTTATATTCACCTGACAACTCAGTTGGTACTCTGCCTTCTGCGCTGTAGGTTGTGGGTTCGATCCCCGCCCGGGATAAACATTGTGTGATGAACATAGATGTTTGTTCTGTGTCTGGGTGTTATGTAAGTATGTATTTACAACAAAAAAAACGTTTATATGTATTCTATCAGTTATCTAGTTCCCTAGCTTTGCATAGTTTGGGGCTAGATGGCGCTGTGCAATATGTCAAATTTTTTTTTTAATAATTATAAATTAAAAATAATATAATAATTAAAAATTATAATAAGTCCGGAGCGTGCCGTGAATTTGAAACGTTACATACATTTTGTATGAAGCGGTTTATGTTAAACAATGCCTGATCCGTGTCCCGTCCAGGCCCGTCTACTAAATAAAGGCTCCGGCCTGGCCCGGACACGGCCCGATCTAATATAAATCTCTAATATAAATCTACCCTAATTCTTTCACCACATTGGTTCATTCACGGTTACGTGACCCTTTTCAGAGCCAATATACTTCTACAATCTACTTGATACTTGACATAAGACAGGATGACTAAAAATAGGATACTTTTTAATCGGGTCCTACAAATCTGGAAGTTACTCTATTAAAAATAAGAAAAAACTGTAAACTCGCACAGACACTTATTAAAAAGAGAGTTTTTAAAATTTACATCAAGGGTTCGAATTGGGTTTCAAAGTTTCAAAGAGAATTCATAAATAATATTTGTATTACCTCAAAAAAAAACATTCAACATTCCTGATTAGTCAAAGATTTTCACGATCTTTATCCACGAATTTGATAAAAAGCTCTACCTTGTAGAGCACTATGCAAATTTTATCTGAAACTTATCTATTTCTTAAAATGCTTCTAAAACATGAAGATAATAGCAAAACTTCAAAGGAAAATACCCGCAGGAGAAAGCGATATCAAAATTATGAGCACGTCTATCTCAAACCCTTGGAACTTTGTATGAAAGATCTGAGATAAGTTTGCGTGCAAAGACAGGTCCTTAGGGAACCCTATTATACTCTTATTCAAGGCTTTAGTACATGGTTTTTTATTCAGAAAATTTCATATCGCCTTACATAAACTCTTTTATTTTATGGCGCGATATATTACAGTAAATTCTATGAAGGCGAGACAAAACCGTCATTAATATACATAAAAAAACCATCCAAGTGCGAGTCGGACTCGTGTACATAGGGTTCCGTACCATTATCTATAAAAAACGCTAAAAAAATCACGTTTCTTGTATGGGAGTCCCACTTAAATACTTATTTTATTCCGTTTTTAGTATTAGTTGTTATAGCGGCAGAAATACATTATCTGTGAAAATTTCAACTGTCTAGCTATCACGGTTCAAAAGATACAAGCCCTGTGACAGACAGAGAACAGAGAAGTCTTAGTAATAGGGTCCCGTTTTTACCCTTTGGGTACGGAATTCTAAAAACCAGCTTAATATTTTTCTTTGCCTTCTAACTGTTAAAGTGTTACTCCACTAGACTGGAGTAGCGCAAACTCTTAATAAGTATATAATATATATATATATTTAAATATATATATATATTATATATAATACCTCCATGCTTATAGGCGCAAGTAATATATGTGCGAAGCAAGGCAGCCGTGTCTGTCGGGAAAACAACTACAATCAAAACTCAGAGCGAGCAGCGAGTTGCGTATACATACATATACAGTTTAGTCTGTTCAGTCTAGGTTAGTAGAGCTCTGCTATAGTTATTATACCGCGGACCGTTTGCGTGGCTTGCCGTGTCTGGGCCGGGTCGGAGCCTTTAGTTAGTAGCCGGGCTCGGACGGGACACAGATCAGGCACTATCCTAATAATCCTAATCCTAATCCTAATATCCTAATAATATTATGCGAAAGTTTGTGAAAAGAAATGTATGTTTGTTCCACAATCAGGCCTAAACGACAAAACGGATTAAGATGAAACATGCTGTAGTATGTAGATAAAAAATCAGAATAAATAATAGGGTATCTTAAAATCCGAAAAACAACCCCTAAATGATAAAAAAACTCAAAAGGGATGATTTTGGCATAGATGGCGCTGGTGTGCAACAAATATGACATCACAGACTAAAAACAATCAGTCAATAATCGAATACTGTATTCGATTATTGAAATTTGACAGGACAAAGTCTGTCACGGGTCGGCTAGTATTATAAATGCGAAAGTTTGTATGTATGTTTGTTCCTTAATCAGGCCTAAACGACAAAACGGATTAAATTGAAATTTGCTGTAGATGTAGATATAATGCCCGAATAAATAATAGACTACTTTAAAAAATGAAAAACAACCCCAAAACTATAAAAAAAACAAAAGGGATGATTTCTGTATAGATGGCGCTGGTGTGCAACAAATCTGACATCACAGACTAAAAACATTCAGTCTTTTCTATTCGATTATTGAAATTTGACAGGACAACGTCTGTCACGGGTCGGCTAGTTTAATATAAACTGCTTCATACAAAATGTATGTACGTTTCAAATCCGTGTCCCGTTCGGGCCACATACACTACTCGCCCCGGTCTAATATATTTAACTACCCTTATGATCATACCTAAGAGTATTTCTAAACCACCAAGTAGCATTGCCAGTGAAAACTCTCAGATCTCTAGGTGATTAGATTCTAGAAGATGTCTTAAGGGGGTAGTCAGAGCCACGTCCAAACACAATATTTGGCACGTGCCCTTATTTTGCAGTAGCTAGCATTCCACAGAAATATAGAAGGTCTATGTTTATCTCGAACATTTTAAACGAAAAATCTTTCTAGTTTCTTCGATAATAATAACAATACAAATATTAAAACACATTGCAAAAACCGAACGGGCAATAAAAAAACTTTTTCAACGCTCTTTGTTGCAAAAGTTTCTTGTATACTCAATTCTCAGTTACAATAGGGAGGTTTAAAGTTGAAGCGAAAGCATTGGCATGAGTTTTTATTGGTGCAACTGACCAAGCACGTTCGGATCTTGCTGAGTAAGTATGTTTACCAAAGTTTTGTTCAGTCCAATTTCTTAGGTGTTAATTTACATTGTTATGATCGGAAATTCACTATACGACCCCACAAATCATTATAATAATATTTAAACATTTTTCTTTAAACCTTATTTAAAAAAAGCTATCACGACTGTATTCCCCAAGTACGGTAGACATCCTCTCAGATCTCCAGACGCTTAGAGCCTTTGAAAATCATAAGAGGTAGATTAATAGATGCTTCAGAACTTAAAACCTCATAATAATACATAACGTTGGTTTAACCTGTGAAATAAAGTATGCAGTACCATGTATGCAGTGTCTGTGCAAAATTTTAAAACTTGAACGTTTACGTTCTGCACATTCACACCTTAACATACTTATAAAGTTATTGATAAATAAACTAAATACCACTGCACTATAAAAGTTTTTATTTTTGTAGTTGAGTGGCATAGGCTAGGCACGAACGGGCCGCATCCACATTTCAACGTTTATCATGCATTTTGTAGTCGTAACTCGGCCACTGTTCGGTGCATCAATGGATTTTTCTGTTCGAATAATTTATATGCGCATCAAAAACACGTGCTCACAACGTGGAAGGAAAACATCGTGAAGAAACCAGTTAGTATTCTTATAAGCGTCGATGGGCTTGCAACCTGTCACGTATGGAATACTTACTACTGCAAAATGTGGACATGTGCCAAATATAATGTTTGGACGTGCCTTTGACTACCTCCACTAGACATCTTCAAAGGATCTAAGCGTCTGAAGATCTGAGAGAATGTCTACCGTACTTGGGGATTACAGTCGTGATCCTATTTATTTTATTTTATTTTTTATTTCTACCGAGTGGCCGACACCGGCTACATGTGTGAGTATACAAAATATATGAAAAAGTGTGTTAAGTTGCTGTAGCTGGCCACCAGTGGCTGTGATTGGTGGCCCGTTTGCGCCAAGCCTAACCCTCGTATTCAGGAACGACACTGTGAGAACACACACCCAAAGTGGACGAAATCTATTTTCATAAACATCACTATGTACTTATGTATTGTGCGACACTATGGCGCACACTATCGTGTGCCTCTAGAGCTCAACTTTGGTTATAGCCACACGACAGTGTGCCTCTAGTCACATTTTGCAGTGTCGCACAACACATAAAGCGATGTTTATGAAAAAAGAGCTGAAGTGATTTTGACGAAATTTAGAACGTATATAAATAGATATTTTGATCCAGAAAAACTATCCTAAAGTTTTTATGATCTCTAAGATTGGATGAAAAGCCACGCAAATTGTGGTTTAGCTTTAAAGATAAAGATAAAAGATAAATAAACGTTTATTTTAGTACCACCAAAAATCAAAACTTAAAAACTAGAAAAGAACACATACATACGTTCTACTGTTTAAAAACTTATGTAAATAAATATAAATATTGACGGACTTTATACACAGGGCCATCTAAGCAAAGCTTGTACTATGGGAACTAGATAACTGATACGAGTGAGATTCTGCAATGCTAAAATACCATGTCTATGAATAAGAACGGAAGTTTAAGTTTAAATAATTTTCTCTTCGTGGTTACAGCTTGTTTGAAACAGGATCTTAAATACACTTCAAGCAAATAAAACGTCTGGTAATAATTTATCTTCTCTTTTAAAGTTGAATAAAATGTATACTAAGCGGAAAGTTGCTCGTTATGAAAAGCGCTTAAAATTTATACTGAATGCTGTGTTACGCATTTGGAGTTTATCTAGAAAATCATCCTGCATTTATTATTAAAATATACCTAACTAGCTGCGCCCTTTGCACGGGTGTACTAATGAAGATAATAAGCAAACTTTTGATACCTTGGGTTACATAATTGCAATTTTTGTATGACCAATGTTGCTCACTGTGGCCTGAGTACGAACTGTTCATTGTAACCCCCTTGATAATAATTTACCTTTTGATAGGTAAAATATTTTTTATAATTGGTCCAGTAGTTGTAGAGCTAATACGTTGCAAACAAAATACATTTTTCTTTATCTTTATAATATTAGTGTTGATGAAGATAAATTAAATAGGAACCAGATCTTCAGGCGTTTAGCTTCTTGAAGATGTCTCTGGACTCATATTGTATTCTTCTTCCATTTCCCTCTATCAGCCGTTATTTCATTACTCATTCCTTTCTTGCTCATATCGTCTTTTAGAACGTAAAAACAAATATTTGGCACATTAGTTAAAAATATTTTATGTACTCATAGATAATCAAATGTTGACCTTTTCAGATAATTAGTTCTAACTTAAAATATTGTGTTAGCCGAGCAGGGAGGTACCTCAACTTTAATTTCGAAGGTCGTAGGTTCGAATCCCGGCGCGCATCAATGGATTTTTCTGTTCGAAAAAATTATATACGTAGCAAGTGGAAAGCAGTAGTCCCTGCCTACCCCTCTGTCGTGATCTTTGGTATGTATGTAGATCCCTTCAACGGTCGGCTTATTAGGACTTGATAAGTGGTGTGGGACCTAAGGTAGGTAGGTAGGTAGGTAGAGGACTCCCTTTTCCGCATTTGGACTCCTGTTTGGTCCGTTATGCGTGGGGAAAAATTATATACGTATCAAAACACGTGTATAAAACGGTGAAGGAAAACATCGTGAAGAAACCAGTTAGTATTCTTGTAAACGGCAATGGGCTTGCAACCTGTCACGTATGGAATGATAACTACTGCAAAATATAATGTTTGAACATGCCTCTGGCTACCCCCTCTAGACATCTTCAAAGGATCTACGCGCCTGGAGAGGATGTCTACTTACTTGGGGATTGGAGTCGTGATCCTAAATATTTATTTATAAAATACCCGAAAAGCCTTTACCTGATTATGGCAAAGTCGATGTGAAAGAAGTCTACCTTAACGGTATCAGCCCCTAATAAACTAGGGACACAGGTGGGTAGAAGCAACTAACCTGGCCAAATTAGGGTTATGTTCAGTGAAACAGAACTCCGGCTACGTCTCAAACTATGTCTACGACGATGACTAAATTATTCTCCGCTTTTCAAAAGTCCAGGTACTGCGTTGCTATAAGTTTAGCACAGGTTTATCGTTCTTTCTCTTGATCAAAGAGCGTGAAGTAAACGAGGTTAAACTTATGTCAACGCTATACCGGATAATTTAATAATAATAAAATATAGAATAGGTAACCGGATAACATTTACGAAGGACTTGTAAGCTATTTTACAACTTGGTGTTTGATACAGAGACTTTGTAAACGTTATAAAATTAATTAGTTTGTGTTGTAAATTATTCATTTAATATTCTATATTCTCATCATATCTGACAATATATTGTATAACCTTACCTAGCCCTATAACGAGTGTAACGTTTTCACTTGTGTGTCCTACAAAGGGTAAGGGTGGTGAGATCCTTGATCAATAACAACAACAGATTTCAAGTCTAGCTCGACGTCCAGCCGTGTCCACGGTTGGACAGCAAGTGTAGTCGCGGCGCACACACTCGAAAGCCAATCATTTATTTGATACTAGCCGACCCGTGACAGACGTTGTCCTGTCAAATATCATGCTTTTACTGTCAACACTGAAAAAAGTTTCAATTTGACAGTACAATCCCCATCTGTAAAAAGGTTTAATTTGAAAGCAAAATCCCCATTTACAAAATGATCAGCCATTTATTAAATTCATTTGTTACAAAAAATGTGATAAATGAAGAACCGCTCTACCGATTTCGTGCAAACTTCACATAAACCATCTAAAAAATAGTCCGAACAAAGCCTAAACATTTGGTTTGGATATGTGAGCCCGTTCTTGAGTTATAAAATTACAACTAAAAGTGGCATTGATTTTTATATACTTATTTAATTACATACACAGGTACCTAAATAAGTAGGTACATTAGCAGTACACTACAACGAGTATAAAAATATAATATGAACCATTTTCAACCTACTTTGACACCCAAAATTTAAAGCGCAGTGTGACAAATTGAGCTATTCAGTCGACGACGTTAGCCCAATTTGTGCTACTAATAGTTGCTTTGTTCTGAAACAGGTTTAGTTTAGCTGATACTGACACTCTATGTAACCCTTACTTAAGAGTCTTCGTTTTGAAACATCGACTTTTCTTAATTTAGCCACAAAGTAGTTTCTGAGGAAGAAATTCACGAGACGAAACTCAAACTCACGAAATTCGATTAGGAAATTGCACAAGTTATTTTGTCATAGTAACAGTTGTTATGTTCTGCTGGTGAGCAGTACTTCTTGTAGTAATAATGTGTACCTATCGGCACACGTTTTGGTGAATTGTAGTTCTGATGTGTATGAACGCGCGTTTGTACATGTAGGTAGGTTTTTAAATTTTAGCTTTAACTTCTCAAACTATGGGTTATTTTACTTTTTCAGGCGTTTGATTGGCTCACACAGCTCAATTGGTAGTAGCTCTGCCTTCTGCGATGTATGTTGTTGTGTGTTTGATCCCCATCCAGGACAAATATTTGTGTGATGAACATAGATATTTGTTCTGTGTGATATTTGTGTATGTATTTTCAAAAAAGAATATATAAGTATTCTATCAGTTATCTCGTTCCCAAAGTACAAGCTTTGCTTAGTTTGGGGCTAGATGGCGCTGTGTGAAATATCCACCAATATTTATTTTATTTATTTTTTAAGTATTTACATCTACTCGTATTCTAGGTAATAGTTTTCAGGTATATTGTACTCGCAACGACACTCAGGATCTCTATTGTGGGGCACGTTCAATTTTCCGGATCAGTGTATGCAGTTGGCCCCACAATTTCTGCTTTCCTGAATTCCATTGTCGATTGAACAGCACAATACCTACAGTTTCAATACAATACCTGGCGCATTTATCTAGATTTCATTAATTATAACAAAGCTTTCTGTTGTAAAATATTTTTCAAAAGCTTTTATTAAATCAAACCTTCGAGCTTTCATTGAATCGAATTATTTACTAGGGAGTTCCGTTGTCCGAATTCTCTTAACAGGTCCTGAGCTCGCTGTCACCATATTGTTGTATTGTCACCGAAGTTACACAGGTATAATAGATTTCAGAAAATTTTCTGGGGGAAACGGGCATAAAATTAAATTGCAAGATTTGACCCTCACATACTAACAAACTAACAAGTTATATAAGAGTTTGTAAAAACAAGAAAGCTTTTCAAACTTTTACGATCAGTAACTGAAGAACAGAAGAACATCTGAAGTTATTCCGTAACCTGCCATAACAAAGTTAAGGCGAGTAATTAATGTGTTTGATGAATGCAGAATCGTTTTTTCTCAATAACCGTAAAACATACAGTTTGGTTTTTTATGACAAAGATAACTTAAGGATATAATCTAGATAAATTACAGACAGAATCACGATTGGTGAAACTTTTCTCGATAGATTTATTTTCTAAAGTTGGCTCTTCAAAAACACTAGTTTCGTTTTTAATCAAAACTATGAATAGCTAAACAGTTAATTTTTATATAATTCGTTAGATAATCATACTAGCTAAATAAATTACAGACAGTTTCTTTTTAAATTGGATGGTTTTCGAGATAATGCAGTTTTATCACTTTTTCCGTCTTATCCGAGTAGACTCAGCCCTCAGTATAAGATAAATAAATAAGCAAAATTGTTTACATCTAAGGAAAAAAGGGTAAAAACCAATAGAAAATAGACTAAATTGTAAGAAGCTAAAATGTAGATGAAATAGTATAAGAAACCAAATTGTTATATAATATAAAATAGAATGTAATTAGAAATAAGAACAGTAACAAAGAAAATTAGTTAAGCATTAGTAAGACAAACTGTATTCATAGATTTTAAGAAACAAGAATATGTAGGTGAAAAACTTACTTTCCTATCCTTCTTCCTTTTCCTACCTTGTACAATGTAAAAAGTAGGCAAATATCAGAGATATAAAAAGACTCTGATCACCATGTCAGAGGGACCTTAGGCGCCATCTATTTTTTTTTCAGGTGGCGAAAAAAAAAAAAAAAAAAAAAAAAAAAAAAAGTAGACTCAGCCCATACAAAATGTCAAAAATTTTACTTATCACCTTAAATCTAGCACGGGGGGTACGGACATGTAACTACTAATGAAATTAAACTTCAATATGCCTGCTACCTATTTAGTGATATTTTCTTAGTAGTTAAGTTATTTATAATTTGTACCACTTTATTTGTAAAATAAACTATTTATATTTCTATTTCTATTATTAAAATAGTAATTATTGAGATTATTTTCTTGAAATTGCCCTCACAATAAAATGTTACAAAATGTAACATGAATTTAACATGTTTGCATGAACCACTATCGTATCGACAACGTATCGTCCCAATGCCAAAACTGACACTTTTACTATACAAAAAGTGTCCGTTTTGACATTAGGGCGATACGTTATCGATACGATAGTGGTTCGTGCTCAAGCCACAGGTCCACATAATATAACTTCGGGAATATCACACACCATCGAATAGATGATTTGTGATATTTATACTATATATTATTTTGCTTTGATTGTGCGCAGACAAAGGTCTGGGAAGCCAAATAATTACCCAATATTCTGTAATTGGTATTCATTATAGTATGTGTAGATTTATTGGAGAATGCCGATCCCACATAAAAGTATTGTACTCGTATTTAGTAACAGAAGCTGCCATTTTCTTCATCTTGTTTGTATCTATTTGATTCAGTTTCCTGAAAGATAATAGACAGCTGTCTCTAACACCTTCGATAAAATATTCATATCACTCGTACGTAAGATATGAAGTTGTTTCTAAGAAAATGAATTCAGCTACTAACACTTTTTTTTAAAACATTATTAATTGAAGAATGTGGTAATATATTTTTTTAGGTCTAACTAAAATAAATCGTTGGTAATTTAGTTTTACTATACAAGCTAAACGTTTCTTTGAAACGTCTGAAAAAGATATATAAGATATAAGTTTTTTTTTCTTATTATTAATTTACCAAAACATCGAAATAAGTAAAATAATGTAACTTGTTTCAGTGGGCGGGGGCAACTGTACTAAGTGAGGGGGCGGAATTTTTCAGTTTTTGCAATAAAAATTGAAGATTCGGGGCTGCACATACCACGCTACGCTTATTAACATGTACCTGTCTGTATGTAGCACTGTTTGTAGCTTACAATTGAGCTTTACAATTTATAGTGATAAGCGTAAGCTATATCTCAGGAGTCAGGGGAACAATGCAGTACTCTGCACCAACCAATTACGAGTTCGACAAGATGCGCCACTTTGAATCAGCTTGCATTGCAAATTAGACTTTATCGAACCGACATTCGATTCAATCTTGTAGAACATGCTATAATTTCGAAGCTTTTTAGTCCAACCACATTCGTAACACTTTACGGTATAAAGCTTCAAATAATTTGTTATGTTCAAATTATCTCCAACCAGGTACTTACTTTTAAACGCTATAAAATTAAAACCTAATAGACAGCAAGCATACCTACCTACCTATTTGTCATAATAGTGTTTACCTACACTTGAGGAAAACCACGGAGGTTTTTATAGTTACCGTCAGGATGATGCGTCACCCATCGTAGTTCATGTTGAAATGCTATCCAAATATTGCTTCCCAATTGCTACTATTTGCTTCCCTCAATAAGAGATTTGCTTCCTCTCTAGTTTAGAAGAAATTAAACATTTAAATGTGACCGGTCATCCTGACGTCAGGATAGACGGTCACATATTGCCCGTAGACTCTACATATGGCGTGGAAACGCTGAAATGTATAAATGCCAATAGTTGCTTGCCTAAAAAAAACATCCTAAAAGTTACCGATCGAGTCTTAAGGCCCTGTATGTCGACGATTGCTCTTTTTCGAAACGAAAAAAGAAATACTTCTGAACAAGCCACAGCTCCTATTTTTATAAATATATTACTTCAGGTTCCTACCTAGATTTTCCATTCCATACGTGACAGGTTGCAAGACCATCGCCGCATATAAGAACACTAACTGGTTTCCTCACGATGTTTTCCTTCACCGTTGTAAGCACGTGTTTTTGATGCGCATATAAATTTTCGAACAGAAAAATCCATTGATGCACGCCGGGATTCGAACCCACGTCCTTCGGGTTGAAAGTCGAGTGGTTATGTTTACACCTATTTTTTCACACTTTTAATAAAAATAATAAACAATCCTATAACAACAACGCGATTTCACGACTTGTCATTAAGTAGGCATTGTAGGTAATACCTAACGCGTTCCTAACTACCTTATTCCAGTGAAAAGAGACGAGAAAATAAATTACCTCAAAAAAGATTACATCCACCAACCGAATCCATCACTCATAATAAGACAACTGACGGGAGTATGAGTCAAAGTCCTTCTTTTCGCTTCCATTTCCTCTAAGAGAATTTGATTAACGTTCGGTTTTCCTTGTGTCTGTGTTGTTTTATTGTTTCGATAAATTGAATATCCTTCGGGGACAGAGTTTGATATCCGCTGGCACTGAAATATGTTATTGATATTTATTTTATGTGATGGTTTGCTGTGCTGTCGAATAAAATACCTGGGCATGAATCACTATCATATTATATTGTCTTCATATCGTAAAAACGTCTAAACTAACGTGCTAGCCCTATATAGTTATTAGTCTGACAATTCTTGCGAGGCATACCATTTGGAAACATTCGCTGTGAAATAAATTCTGCCGAAACAAATCTTTTTATTTACAAAATGACTTTCCAGAATTGCTGGTTAACATTCAAATAAATTAGCAAGGAAGTGGGAATTCTACAGGAGTAAGCTGAATGTAAACCAATCTGTATTATTGTTGATGATCTCTAACTATGGTTAACATTACACCTAGTTAGCACAAACCACTATCGTATCGACAACGTATCGTCCAAATGTCAAAACGACACTTTTTGTATAGTATAGTGTCAGTTTTGACATTAGGATGATATGTTGTCGATACGATAGTGGTTCGAACTTAGGCCACTGTAATGGTAACTATAGTTAGTAATAGTTAGTATAGTTTAGCTAAATTGGTAAGCTTACCAACCCAGTTAAACCAAAGATATTATTATTATGGTATAATAATTATTATGAATATATTACATAGGTACGAATATCTATTGTTTTTAGGGTTCCGTACCCAAAGGGTAAAATCGGAACCCTATTACTAAGACTTCGCTGTCCGTCTGTCCGTCTGTCCGTCTGTCCGTCTGTCCGTCTGTCTGTCTGTCACAGGGCTGTATCTCATGAACCATGATAGCTAGACAGTTGAAATTTTCACAGATTATGTATTTCTATTGCTGCTCGAACAACAAATACTAAAAACAGAATAAAATAAATATTTAAGGGGGGCTCCCATACAACAAACTTGATTTTTGCATTCCAGCGCCATCTAGTTTCATTTGATGTTACTACGTATTATAGGTACTTTTCGCGGTCTCATGCGACCGATCGTGGTTTCAGAGGTAAGATGAAAGAGGTTTGCGATTCCGCTGGCAGGTGGCGCTATTTTACCACTATCGGTAAAGTAAGTCGGTAAATAGGTGGTACTTCACATGATCGAATAAAAAGTTTGAAATTGAATTATTGAATTCATGTAGTTAGGTAAATAGGTACCTAGGTAGATATTATTAATTTCCAATTAATTTCGAGTTCGAATCCTGGCCGTGCATCAATGGATATTTCTGTTCGAAAAATGTACCTATATGCGCGTTACACGTGTTTATAACAGTGAAGGAAAACATCGTGAGGAAACCTGTTAGTATTCTTGAAAGCGGCGACGGGATTGCAACCTGTCACGTGTGGAATGCTATCTACGTAGTTAGGTAAATAGGTAGGTTACGAGATATTATGAATTATTTTTTATGTTTCTAGGGTTCCGTATCTAAAGGGTAAAAAACGGGACTACTAAGACACCGCTGTCCGTCTGTCTGTTACCAGGCTGTATCTCGTGAACCGTGATAGCTAGACAGTTGAAATTTTCACAGATGATGTATTTCTCTAAAATCAGCATAAAATAAATATTTAAGTGAGACTCCCGTACAACAAACGTGATTTTTTTGCCGTTTTGATAATAGTACGGAACCCTTCGTGCGCGAGTCCGACTCGCACTTGGCCGGTTTTTTAATATGATTATTAAAGTAATCCGAATATTGTAATGATACTCGTATCGACAAAGGATTCTTTGAGCGCAAAAAACCTTTGAAAGGTCATGGTATCACATCGATACTCAGAAAATAATTCGGATAACGCTGTCACGATTTAAAAATAATAATAAGAGAAAATAACATTTTTTGTTTTTATTTTAATAAAAAAATGGCTTGTAATTTGAAAAATTTTGTTATTTCTGAATATCAGATTCACGAAATTTTAATAAAAACATGCGTATATTTTTTTATTCTAACAACTTTTAGAACATCAAAAGGTTTCGAGCTGTTAATTAAACGAAATACACGGAATCTTAAATTTACATAAAATAATATATCGTAGTTCATTGTAGTTTAGTATTATGATAGCGAATGTGTGTTTGTACATTTGTTCGTTTGACCTTCTTTGACGCAAAACGCAGGATTAAATTAACTTGTTTTGTTGCATATAAATAGTTTTAATAAACACTAATGAGGATGTATTTTTTGTTTTTTAGGGTTTCGTACCCAAAGGGTTAAAAAATTCGTCTTAGTAATAGGGTCCCGCCCTATTACTAAGTCATCGCTGTCCGTCTGTCCGTCTGTTTGTCACAAGGCTGTATCTCATGAACCGTGATATTTTATTATTATTATTGCAATTACATTAATAAACTCTTTTTTGTGGATACATACACAATATACATCATAACACCTAGACACATAACAAACAATTAGGTTTATCTCAGAAATATTTTTCCTGGGTCAGTTTCAAGCGCAGATAGCAGAGCGAATACCAACTGAGCTGTATACCTATAACGACTTGTTGATACACAAGGTCCACCTTATTTCTAGAACCCTGTTAGTAGTCTAATTTAACTTTACAAACTTCATACTAATTATGTTGTTAAAAGCCCGCGCCATCTTTCAAATATTCAAGAAATGTTTCATGAGTTTAAGAATCGCTTTGGCGAATTACGTAAAATTGGAAATGAACACCGCAGAAATTTAATTACAAGTTGCGGATCTTGACGTCCTAAAATAACTCGATAACTAAAAAGGATGTATTGCTGTAATGAATTAACCTGATAGGCTCGTACAACTGTGAGCTTCTGTGATTTAGAAGCTTGTTCAGTTGGAAAGTTATGCAAGTTTAATTCGGTAAGTACCAAAACATCTAATAAAAAGTCAGGATTCCGTACCAGAGCTAAAATTTTATTAATTCACTGGGTAAAAAAAACTGCTAGAATATTCGCCGATCTACCGTTGATAGCGGTCGCAAACGATGCTTATGATTAAGATCATTTGAATTATCTCGAAACATTAGCAATACACGATAAAACGTGGTGGAAAAAAACGCTGTTAACTACGACTTACTAAAATCCCTTCGTACATTTTTGAGTCCTTGTTATATCAGAATTCTTGCTTTAGTAGCTAAATAGGGTCAAAGACCCAGTTGTGGAGCCTAATTTAACTTAACTTAACTACCAAAATTTAAAATGAACGGGTTTTGGTCATTTTAAATTTTGCCAGTTAACTACGCATAGCAAACAAACTTGTTTAAAATCTATAGTTATTACAATTCCTTGTCTATGGTCCGCTTAGATTAGTAGAAGATGTGATGCGTTGTACCTCTAGACTTCATTGACCACAACTAAATATTTCCCGTTTTGTCTATTTAAATATAAATGATTAATAAATAAATATCACCTGTTACAAAACCTTTGCTTAACCTAAGATATAGACAAATACTCTATTCCATGTTGTTTAAAACTCGTAGTTTTAATATTTTTTTGCAAAATAAACTCTTTATTTTAAAATTAAAATGTTGTTAAAATGCCCACAACCAGCGCTCTCACCCTAGATAGAGAAAACGATATTTTTGAGTTTGTTTATTATTGGCCTGAAGTTTTCATAGGTATTTTAGTAGGGTACCCTAACAATAACTCACCTTAAGCCTACGTCATAAAGTCGCTAATAATGTAGGTACAGTTACATTATTATTAATTGAAGCAATGTTTCATACATATGGTGCGCTTGGTATTGATTTACTGTTAAAGCTCATACGAGTGTGTTATGATTCATAACCCTTGTTACTGAGTATCACTCATTTTTTTATTGCTTTGAATAAATGTTAAGACCCAGAATACCCTGAAACGCTTTTTTTAATTAATCCGTTTTGCCGTTTATTTTTGATTAGGGAACAAATAGCAGCCTTATCACAAACTTTCACATTTATATCATTACTAGCTGTCCCGACAGACGTTGTCCTGTCAAATGTCAATAATCCCACAGAAAAAAGAACTTTCCGTTTTTCCCGATCTTTACGCCATCCTTATCACTTAGGGGTATGAAAAATAAATAGTAGCCGATTCTCAGACCTACTGAATATGCGTATAAAATTTGGTAAAAATCGGTAAAGCCGTTTCGGAGGAGTAAGGTAACTAACATTGTGACACGAGAATTTTATATATAAGATTAGCATATTTAAAATGCACGCACTGAGAAATTTTGCCGGACTAGGAATTATGGTGAAAGCGTTCACACCACCTTGGAGATATATTTCATACATTTTGGCACAAAGGCAACACTCATTAGATGAAACCAACTTCCCCGTAAAATGTATTACATAGCGCAGCGAAGCGTTCCTTCTAGCCGGAATTGTATTTACTAAACTACTTACTCAGAACCATGCTAATGAACGTCTTGATCGATTAACGAGAAACTTGAACATCAGGCTTAGGTGTAACTACCTTAGTCTGATGTTCAAAGTTTCTGCTTAATCAAACTATTTCAATAAATATAAATCAACTAGCCGACCCGTGACAGACGTTGTCCTGTCAATTTTTAATAATCGCATATTTCAGGCAACTTTTAATTTTTTCCCTACAAACCTTGTACTGATAAAATAAATTACGAATTTTGGTAGAATGCGTATCATTCATTACTCAAAACTGCGTTGTTATGACGACTAAATGTTTTTAATCTGTGATGTCAGATTTTGTGCACACCAACGCCATCTATACCAAAATAATCCTTTTTGCATTTTTTTATCATTTAGGGTTTTTTTTCGGATTTTAGGTTCTCCCCTTATTTATTCTGATTTTTATCTACATAATACAGCAAGTTTCATCTTAATCCGTTTTGTCGTTTATTTTTGATTAGGGGACAAACATAGCAGCCTTATCATAAACTTTCGCATTCATAATATTATTAGGATACTTATGGACTGCACCATGATACTTATGGATACTTATGGACTGCTCTAAAATAAGCGAAACTTGAAATGAAAAATGAAATGAAATGAAAGTAATTTATTGCCTTACTTTACTACTGTTACACACAATATACATACATAATTAAATACATTTATCTCGTTAGCCAATTGGAGTATGCTCAACAACTTGTATTTAACAGATTACTGATAAAATACATGCCACTTTTTTATATAAATAAAGATAGTAAGTACCTATATTATATACATACAGTACATTATAAGACTCACACAGAACAAGAACATAAGATATACTATACATGTTTGTCTGGGGAATTAAGGTGATAAGTAAAATTTTTGACATTTTGTATGGGCTGAGTCTACCCGGATAAGACGGAAAAAGTGATAAAACTGCATTATCTCGAAAACCATCAAATTTAAAAAGAAACTGTCTGTTATTTATTTAGCTATGATTATTATCTAACGAATTATATAAAAATTAACTGTTTAGCTATTCATAGTTTTGATTAAAAACGAAACTAGTGTTTTTGAAGAGCCAACTTTAGAAAATAAATCTATCGAGAAAAGTTTCACCAATCGTGATTCTGTCTGTAATTTATCTAGATTATATCCTTAAGTTATCTTTGTCATAAAAAACAAAACTGTATGTTTTACGGTTATTGAGAAAAAACGATTCTGCATTCATCAAACACATTAATTATTCGCCTTAAACCTACAGCGCAGAAGGCAGAGCTGCTACTATCTAAGCTGTGAGGCCAGTCGAGTCAACAAAGTCTAATCTCGAATGAAACTCGCGTCGACCTGATTATTGACTAATAGGTACTAAAGCTACAGACTTTTCGCAACGTGCTAAAGCTCAAATTAACTGATGTTTGCTAGTCACTTGAACCTAATATACCTTCGCTATATCACGTAACTTAGACTAATGATAACAATTCAGCAGACAATTTAGTGCAGAGAGGCGGCAATCGGGCAATCGCTTAAAGATAAATTGTTGTAGTGACATTGTTGATGGGCCATTTGCATTTTACAACAACGAAAGGACTTCTGATTCGGGTCAGGTTTGTTTAGCAAACTTTTTTTATTATCACTTGAAATTATTTTTCGGAGTTCCGTTGGAAGAAGGAACATCTTTTTAGTTTTATACATTTTTATTCAAATCATTCCTTATTATATACCATTCTCTGGGTTATAGCAAACGCCATCAGTGGCCAGAGCACGAAACACTATCGTATCGACAACGTATCGTCCAAATGTAAAAACTGACACTTTTTGTACAGTAAAAGTGTAAGATAAGTGTGTGATAAGATAGTGGTTTATGCAAACTTCCTAAAACAGCAGAACTCGATAAAACTTTTTTCATCTTGCTTGACAGTATGAATTTTTGAAATTTTTGACGTTTTGTATGGGCTGAGTCTACCCGGATAAGATGGAAAAAGTGATAAAACTGCATTAACTTGAAAACCATATAATTAAAAAAAAATCTTTAATTTAGGTAGCTAGTATGATTATATAAAAATGAACTATTTAGCTATTCATAGTTTTGATTAAAAACAAAACTAGCGTTTTTGAAGAGCCAACTTTGGAAAATAAATCTGTCGAGAAAAATTTCACCAATCGTGATTCTGACTTTAATTTATCAAGATTAAATCCATAAGTTAATATCTTTCTCATAAAAAACAAAACTGTATGTTTTGCGGTTATTGAGAAAAAACGATTCTGCATTCATCAAAAACACTTATTACTCGTCTTAAAAACATTATCTCAGATAATGTCGCCCCATTTCATATGATTGCATTGCAATGAAAGATAACGTGAGCTGCATTTTACTCTGAAATCGCAACCATGACCATCTTAGTTAAATGGACTGAATACTAACTGCAGAAGACTTTTTAGAATGTCTCTATTAAGATTGGAATATTACCTAGATTTTCATGAAAAGATCTTTGGCTGCAGCAGGAGGAAAGGATATGAATCTCGCATGTGGCTATGTGGCTATGTATGTACTTAATAGTTTCAGCGGGATGATAGATTAAGTAAAAATGTGCGTAGAAGTCCTTGTGAGTTTATTATTTGTTTTATTTTAGTAATTAAATATATTTTACTAGCCGACCCGAGACAAACGTAGTTCTGTCAATTTATATTGTAATAATCACATAGAAAAAAACAATTTCAGGCAGCTTCCAATTTTGTGACCTTGTACTGATAAAATAAATTATATACCTACTATGTATTGTACATGATGCAAATAAATAAATAAATAAATTACGAATTTGGGTAGAATGCGTATCATTCATTAGTCAAAACTGTGTTGCTATGACGACTAAATGTTTTTAGTCTGTGATGTCAGATTTGTTGCACACTAACGCCATCTATACCAAAATTATCCTTTTTGCGTTTTTTTATCATTTAGGGATTGTTTTTCGGATTGGGTTTTCGGAAGTTCCCCCTTTATTTATTCTGATTTTTTATGTACATTCTACAGCAAATTTTATATTAATCCGTTTTGTCGTTTATTTTTGATTAAATAACAAACATAGCAGCCTTATCACAAACTTTTGCATTTATAATATTATTAGGATTAGGGTGCTAATCGGGTTCTGTGACCAAAAGTTAAAAAAAAAAAAATTTTTTGAACTCAAGCTAATCACAACTGACAGCCGATAATAAACTGAAACAAAATTCATTAACCTACCGGAACCGAACGGAAATTCAATTTACCTGCCGTAACAGGTGTATTTTAGGGTGCGTTTAACGATACTTAAGCTTATTTACACAACCTGCTCATAAGAAGGTGCGAGTGCAAAAACCTATTATGGTTTTGTTTGAAGAGGTACTTATAAAATAATGTTATGATAAGAATACATTTATTTAATACCAGCTGTCCCGACAGATGTTGTCCTGTCAAATTCATTTTTTTTTCTATAAAGAAAGAAGAAAGAAAGAAAAAACATTTATTTGCTCCAAAGGCACAACAATTGAATAAATGAGAACAAAAAACAATCAACAGCAGAATACAACAAAAAAAGAATTAACGAAATCGGTGCAGCCGCGCGTGATGCTATGACCAAGGGAAATAGGGATTCATTTTTACATATAAGATTAATTTAAGTAGATATTACTATTTTGTTGTAATATCATACGTAAATATAAATAAATTACTCCAATATTATTAGAATCTAGATAAACGTAGCTCTTGCTAGGTGAATCAGGCAATAAACAAGACACTATAAAGACGCTAAAGTTTATTTTTATAATATTTCAGGAGCAAAGTCAACAAACCATTTGCTTTGAATATGCATAGCACCTTCTTAGCGTTCCGCGTACTAAAAATACACGCGGAAAATCAAGCAATCAAAAATATTGGCCCCCGCATAAATCCGCAAAGCGAAATTTTTTGTTCACTTGTCCAAACAGCTCACCGCAAACGCTCTTGTTGATGTTTAGGTAGGCATTTTCACTTAAGATAAGCCTCTTAAGCCGTATTTTACAAGATTAAGTTATCTTGCGCCTTCCTTTTGTTTTAATCCTGAACGAATCCAGTGATAAATCGACCATAACCGGCTAAAAAGCAACGATTTAGAACAAAGTGTAAATACGTAGATTTTTGGCTTTGATACTATCAAACCACTAATCTTATCTTGCCTATCTAATACATCTCGACACCATTACTCTTGATGATTTGCGAACGATTTCCACTCGAACAACGGACAAGAATACTTTTGAACCTGTACATACTTACAAAAAGTTCGTTTTACTAGGAGCTTCCTAGTAGAACGAACTCAAGCTATCTCAAGTATGTCTATCTTTATATGATTTGAATTATCATAACAATATTTTTAGCTATCGATTAAACAATGGAACTCGATCTAATTCAACGTTGATGATATTTGAATGAGACCACCTTGAAATCATTCTGTACAAGATAATGATAACTATCATTGAAATCGGATCAGCAATTATAGAAAAATCAAAGTACAAACTAAAAATTAAGATACGAGTACATTGAATTGAGATACACTACACATCCTCGTTTTTAAGTCGTTTAAAAATACGGTGCTAGGCTTTTACGTTCAATAAATTTATAGCGAAGTATTTTATTTATTTAATTAATACATTTTTGCACAAAAATATAAAATAGTTGCACAAAAAGGTGGGCTGCTGAAAGCATTTTCTGCCTGCCAACCTCAGTGGTAACCAAAAATAAGGTTGGCGTGCTAGTAAAAAAATAACAAATTAAACAATATAGGTACTTAGGTACCTAACATTACTTAGAGTATAAAAATAATTATTCCTACTATTTAAGCTAAAATTGACAGTTACTTAGAACTGCTGTTCCATTTATGATCCAAACCCAATTAAAACGGAAACGTTGTTACAGCAAAATGATAAAACAACACATCTTTGATCATAGATGTATCAATTACAGGAAATGACATTAGAATACTTCCTATAACGTCTACTGTTAGGTGATAAGTGATTTTTTTACTTTTTGTATGGGCTGAGCCTACCCGGATAAGACGGAAAAAGTGAAAACCATAAAATTTAAAAAGAAAATGTCTGTAATTTACTTAGCTAGTATGATTATCTAACGAATTATACAAATATGAACTGTTTAGCTATTCATAGTTTTGATTAAAACAAAACTAGTGTTTTTGAAGAGCCAACTTTGGAAAATAAATCTTTTGAGAAAAGTTTTACCAATCGTGTTCCTGTCTGTAATTTATCTAGATTATATCCTTAGGTTATCTTTGTCATAAAAAACAAAACTGTATGTTTTGCGGTTATTGAGAAAAAACGATTCTGCATTCATCAAAAACATTTATTACTCGTCTTAACAGCCTATTAACACTCACAACCACACGTACGAGAACGAGAATGCGATACAAACTTAAGTTTCTTGGATGTTCTCAGGGGTTTTCTCCGTGAGTATGGATAGCCTCTAGAGGCCATCTCGCAAAGCAAACGCAGTAACTCGTTGCATGACCTGTTGAAGTTGCTCGGTCAGTCAGCAAATAAATATAAATATAAATATTGGCGGACTTTACACATAGCGCCATCTAGCCCCAAACTAAGCAAATCTTGTTCTATGGGAACCAGATAACTGATAGAATACTTATATACTTTTTTTTGAAAAATACATACTTATTATACGTATTAAGGCGCTCCCTGTCGACGATTGTTTTTGTTCGAAACGAAAAAAGAAATACTTGTGAACAAGCCACATCTCCTATTTTATAATGTATAGTATATGTGAATAAAGATGTACCCATCTTTAATCACTTCGATAAATAGTCCTACCAACCGCTGCAATGACGACAAATACACGTCGGCGCGTGGTCCGCCTTTACTTTTCGAATAAATTAATGATATAAATTATATATAATTACTTATCAAAAATCTATCCTAATAGAAATCTAGATCTACATATTACCTATCTTTAACAATAAATCACAAGTTGATTTTAATAGTAGGTATCAAAATATTTCGATCATAAATTCTAAAACGTATCATTTTTAAATAATATCTTTATCGTGAAAAGTTTCTGCTATTATGTTTTCAGCTTAATAGAAATCTAGGTAGATAGGTATAATGTACTTATAAAAATAGGAGATGTGGCTTGTTCAGAAGTATTTCTTTTTTCGTTTCGAAAAAGAGCAATCGTCGACATACAGCCCCTTAACACCCAGACACAGAACAAACGTCTATGTTTATCACACAAATGTTTGCCCTGGGTGGGGATCGAACCCACAACCTACAGCGCAGAAGGCAGAGTTACTACCAACTGAGCTGTGAGGCCAGTCAATATGTACAGTAACCCTCTTTGATAGCCTGCCTGCCTGACGTCAACCCTTTTTACTTTGCTCGAGTACCATTCGTATAAAAAGTATAAAAAACATTAAAACTTTTGCTTTTATAACAATATTAGTGTGATACGACTCGTTCCTGTAATTATACCAAATGTTTCAGTTGAAAATAAATGAGAAAACGAAAAGACTTGGTTATTTTAAATAGAATAAGGCGGTGTTAAATAGAATTGGACAGCCGAAACAATACCTACAAATCCTAAAAGAGAAGAATGGCACAAAGTGAATTTATAGTGAAATGGGAGTGCTTACGTCTTTATTTCAAAAAGCTTATTTCCACACTGAAACTGGTTCTAATCTACATTAGTGTTATAAAGAAAAAAATATATTGTGTATGTTTATTTGTAATGAATAAACAATAAACTTATTGGACCAACTTAAAAAATAAACCGGTTCTGTTCCATTATCTAAAAAAACGGCAAAAAACACGTTTGTGGTATGGGAGCCATGAGGTATGTTATTTAGCCCCATTTTTTTTTTGTTCATCATCATCTATGAAAATTTCAACTGTCTAGCTATCACGGTTCATGAGATACAGCCTGTGATAGTATTCTATTCATTCTCGTTCTCGTGTAGTTTGTGTGAGTGTTAATAGGTTAAACCTATTCATAGCAAAGTCAGGAGTAAAGGCAAACAGTAGACGTTATAGGAAGTATTTTAAAGTAATTTCCTGTGACAGACAGACGGACAGCGAAATCTTAGTAATAGGGTCCCGTTTTTACCCTTTGGGTACGGAACCCTAAAAAATCACCTATCAAATGCTAATTATGTGCAAGAAAAATGGGCTATATCTTATTTAAAAAAATAGTAAATGCTGTACCTAGCATAAATACAAAAATTTAAACAAAACCTCATTATAATGGTAGTGTAGATAAATAAAAACGTGTAACTTCAACGCTCAATTTAAACGAGTTCATTACTGAGAGAAATTCCCCATATTTTCTACCTCGCTATTCCGATTACACGCAGCAAAAACTGTAAAAATAACTGTAAAATCTCTAAAGCACTTACAAAAGCCACAAACTGGAGTAATGTCAGTGCAGTGCGATACTGAAATTAAACGTATTTAAAAACATTAAAAAACTCATGTTCGCTCCTCGTAAATTCTTTTTCGGGGCACGAAATAGTTTATGATATCAAAATGTAGTATTATTATTGAAAGCCTGACTTATGATTGGCCCAAGGGACTTTCCTCCGTCACTCCTTTTCATGGTCCAAAGGTATTATATCGTATAATACTCGTATATCAGGTACCTACATTATTTTTAGTTTATCAAATTAATTCACCTTTTGGTCTGGCTAAATTTGAGGTAAAACTTTTATAAGAAATCGTATTGTCATATTTACTGAATGAATGACTGACCTCGCATCTCATTTTGTAGTAACTTTGCCTTCTGCAGTAGGTTGTGAATTTGATATCAATCCAAAACAGCATCTTTCTGTAAGAAACGTAGATATTTGTTCTCGGTCTGGATGTTATAATGTTTGTATAATAAGTAAAATGTAGTCAAATTAAATAAAAAATCAAAGTCTTATAGTAAGTAGTAGAATTCTATCAGTTATCTGATTCACATCTTGAGTTTTGCTTAGTTTGGGGCTAAATAATACTGTGTGAAAATTCCACCAAAAAATATTTATTTATAATGAGTGTGACTTTATCAATGCATACATTTTGGTGATTTATTAGAAGTAGTTTTGATAATAAGCTCTTCAAGCAGCTATGTCACAGAATAAAACAAGGTTTCATCAAAAAGATCGTTTATATTTTCTCGTTTGATGCAAACATTTTCTATTTAACGTTTTTGTGCACATCCGATTTTGTCTTGGTACACTTTGATTCGTTTGTTAATTCAACCTTATTTATTCGATCCAATTGAAAATAATCTAAATAAACTCTTCGAAACATGTCCATTTAAATTACTGCAATGCCGTATTCGTCGCGAATTTCGACTATGTATCCTACAAATACACTAACTGGCCACTCATTTAATTTACATGTTTTGAAAACTGTAAATATTATACTAACAGAAAAAATATTCATTGATGTAGAAGAGAAATGTTTTTTCACACTTTAGGATTTCTAGTAAATATGTAAATATAAAAACCGGCTAAATGCGAGTCGGACTCGCGGACAAAGGGTTCCGTACTATAAAAAAGTTTGTTGTATAAAAAAGTTTTCGGCATTTTCTATAAAAATGTTTGTTGTATGTGAGCCCCACTTAAATATTTATTTTAATTTGTTTTTATATCAGCATCAGAAATACATCATCTGTGAAAATTTCGGCCTAGTTATCACAGTTCATAAGATACAACCCTGTGACGGACAAACGGACAGCGAAGTCTTAGTAATAAGGTCCCGTTTCTACCCTTTGGTTACGGAATTAGTTTTTTTTAGGTTTATGATGGAACTTATAAATTTTCAAAGCGACCGATTTTGTGTGACCAACACCTGACAGCTTCCAACTGTCTTTCCATCTAAAGGAAAACCATTCTACGCTGCACTTTCCGGTGCCTAACCTCTACTCGGGAACCTTTCTCATAAAATAAAAGAAGTTACTATAACATTAATTTAGTCGTAATCGTCTCTTACAAAGGATAACAAGGTAGGCACTTGTATACATCCGACATCCTAATAAGGCGTAATTTAATCATAACTTTGCCCCGGCTTTATGCCTTCCGCTATTTTATACATATTTAACTTTGTAAGCTTAGCCATCGCGTTACTTTATTTTGAATTTTTAACTAACGCCCGGTCCCTATAATAATAAATCTAAAATAAGAATTGCTACGAATGGCAGTAAAATATACATAGTTTAAGACGAGTAATAAATGTTTTTGATGATTGCAGAATCGTTTTTTCTCAATAACCGCAAAACATATATTTTTTTATGATAAAAATAACTTATGGATTTAATCTAGATAAATTATAGACACCAATCGTGGTGAAATTTTTCACTATAGATTTATTTTCTAAAGTTGGCTCTTCAAAAACACTAAAACAATCAATAGCTAAACAGTTAATTTTTATATAATTCGTTAGATAATCATCTAGCAAAGTAAATTATAGACCGCTTCTTTTTAACTTTGATGGTTTTCAAGATAATGCAGTTTTATCACTTTTTCCGTCTTATCCGGGTAGACTCAGCCCATACAAAAAACCAAACATTTCACATATCAACTTAGAAGTGTTCATAAGCGCAATTCAAACTTTATATTTACCGACAGTCAATAATACTGATGGATTTTTATGCTTTACGGGTCATAGGTGGCAAAATAAGGTAATTTTTCCAACTGAAAATACAACTTCAGTCAACAGACACTTCAAGATAATTAATTATATTGCTTTCTAATATAACTAATAAAGAGAGAGTGCGAACTTTGTGACCTTGTGTATGCGGAGGGTAATCTCTGGAACCACGGCACCTATTTGAAAATATTTTACCATTAAAAGATACTTTTAATCCGGGCACCAGTCAAGAACTATAATATTTTTTTATATGCATGTGCTACGAGATTTCGTAGCTCGTAGCGCTTCGTAGCGTCTCATAGCAAATATCCCTCCTTTGAGACTTGCGAAAAGATTGCAACCGCAATATTACAAGGTGTGTTGCACAAAAGTGAAACACAAAACAAAAATATTCATACAATGCTAATTGAAAAACATCCGAACAAAGAGCCATAAAAGTACAAAATAAACAAAAAAATGTTCAATTGCTTTTGTAAAAATATAATGTACTTATTTTTATTGTCTATCTCTCTCTATAAACATATATAATGTAGGTAACAAAAATCGTATTTGTACTTCATTAACCCATTCAGCTCCGGCAACGCGCCATATGCGTTTTCACGTTTTTTCACTGAGAGCCGACAACGCACCATGTTCGTTCTGTAGTAGGGTAGTTTCAAATAGATTTTTTACTGTGAGTTTCTACATATTTTGACAAGTTTGACGTTAATATGACAGAAAAATAATATTAGAAACTGGCAATACCCTTGGTTTCAGGATAAAAAAATATCATTTTGTTCTGCAGACGTTTTAAAAAACACGCGAAAGTGGTCCGACTTCTCCATAAGATATTTCGATTTTGAATGGTTCTAAAGTGTGTTGGGCAACTGTTTTCGAAAGGTAAATGTCTATATTAAATACAATTTCTTGCAAATGGTTATTTATCAGCAAATTCTGCCAAAAAATGCATCAAGAATTTTTACAACTCAAACCGTGCGTTTATTGGCTCCCAGCAATAAAAATATTCTGGATGGTATTCTACCACCATTGTTTTCGATCAAAGTAAGTTAAACTAAGTCGGTAAGTACATACATAGGTATCTTTATTATTTTGATGATTGATTAAATCTCTAAATATGTGACTTTCTTTTATATGAATATCAATATTGATGTTAGGTAGGTACCCATAATAGGACCCAGTAAGTAATTATTTAGCTAATATGGTATATCCTACTAAAGATTTAATTTAGAAAGTTTGTGCACATATTTAGATGTGTCCTTATGCCCTCGAATAACATATAGGACAATTTTAATCGAGGTACCATGTGAGTAAATCCGCGGGCGGTAGCGGACTATTTCTAATCATAGTTGTGTTAGCAAGTACATATTGTATAACATCAACCTAAACCTCACCGCAAAAGGCGCGTTGTCGGACCTGGTGAATAACTTTTGTTGCTGTGAGCCACCAACGCAACATATACGGTTATGGTTTTTTCATGTGTTACAGTCGTTTTACAGTAAAACTAATTAAACTAATCGATTTATATGCTTATTTAGGTACGGAATCACCAAAAATACGAAGTGGGTATTCTTGAACAATTTATTTTTTTCGCCGGAGTTGAAAGGGTTAAATGCTGTAGGAAAAAATTATCAAATATTAAAACCAAATACCTACCTAAACCGAAATGTATTTATTTTGATTCAAACAAATGCTTCTATACAAAAAAACATTATGAATTGGCTGTTTTGGGTCGAGTAGATGGTTCCTCGACTTTCAAACCGAAGGTCGTGGGTTAGATTGCAAAACTAACGGCAAAACTAACTTGACAAAGGTTGGACAAAATGGCAATTTTTTGAAATTAAAAATGGGGTTAAATTTTTTAAATTTTATTAAAAAAAATTGTATGGAGTGAATTAACCCGGATAAGACGGAAAAAGTAATAAAACCGCATTATCTTGAAAACCATTAAACTTAAAAAGAAACTGTTTATAATTTACTTAGCTAGTATGATTATCTAACGAATTATCTACAAATGAACTGTTTAGCTATTCATAGTTTTGATTAAAAACGAAACTAGTGTTCTTGAAGAATAAATCAATGGAGAAAAGTTTCACCAATCGTGTTTCTGTCTATAATTTACCTAGATTATATCCTAAGTTATCTTCGTCATCAAAAAATAAAATTGTATGTTTTGCTGTTATCGAGAAAAATAGATTTGCATTCATCAAAAACATTTATTAATCGTCTACCGAAAAGTTCAATTATCTGAAAAAAATATCAGAACCTTTTTTTATAGAATACTGAAATTCGGACAGGCCGTCTGTCAGATTTGCTAGCATTTTAATATATTTTCAAAATAATATATAATGACTACAATACACCTAAACATCGGACCGGGTTTTTGATACATGTTGTACTCGACACAATAAAATATAAAATGATTTACACCCGACATGTCTCGCATGTTTTCTTTATATTTCAAATTCGATTCAGATTTATAGCATAAACACTACTGTTGTTTGGATAATTTCATATATTTCTAAGTTCTACAACATTTTTTAAACAGTCAAACGATTTTTTCCTTAGTAAGTAACATTTACTTTAAATAACATTTTCAGAGAAAAGCTTTCTTGAAATTCTCCAATAAGTAAGTAAATAAGTACTTACATCAAAGACTTAACGTATTGATTGATTAGTTGATTGAAACAGTAATGGACGGGACAATAATTAGTCACAGTAATTACATATACAGGGTGAGTTTTTCCCAACTTTAACGTAAGAAACCACAGAGGGCCCTCGATAAAACTCAGCCTGTATATCTTCTCTTTCCAGTCGTTCCTTCATTGCTGAAGATCGTGACCCCTTTGGTGCAACTTGTTAACTATTTGTCTCCACCGGTTTCTGTCTGCTGTCTGATGAAGAGCCGCGCTCATTGGTATCTCCAGTTGTTCTGATACCTGGTCGGTCCATCGCTTAGGGCTTCGTCCCCGCGGTCTTTTCCCTTCTACTTTACCCGTTACCATTAGGCGTTCGAGATTATCGGAGCTTCTGCGAGCGATATGGCCGAAATACTGCAGTATTCGCGGAATGCATAAAGCAGAAAGCCTCTGGACTCGTTCAATTCCGAGTTCTTCCAGGATGGACATGTTTATAGTCAGCCTGTATATAGTCACAACGTAAAATATTCGCAATATTTTCTTTTAAATTGTGAAAGAAAATAGTATTTTACACAAAGCTTCTTTGATTCTAGAAAATCCAAGGCCCGCTTGTAGTATACGATCCTTAACAAGTTTTTTATTTAAATTCTTTTCTAGAAGTTGGTTCTTCGAAATAAAGTTTTAGATTCGAAAATCACCATAGTGAAGGCAAAGTGCGTGTCATGAATAAAACCTTAGTGCCTATTCGGTTTAGAAACAAGAGTAAGAGGATTCGATTCTCGTGACAGGACAAAATGTTTAGTTTATCTGTATAAAATTTATTTCCTCCGTATCTTACAATAGTAAGTACTTATAGTGCGGGGTCAGTGCAATGGCATACCATTGCACCATTGTACATATACCTTACTTACACTACCTACATTAAAACTATTTCTTAAACTTAAGTACTTAAAGTGAAGAAACCAGTGAAAACACTTGTTTAATCTAGAAGAATGTTCAACTTATAACGGTTTTTGAAAATCCTATCACAATGGTAATGCTACAGGCAATATAGGATACCCAAAGTGTAAAAATATCATCGTCCTTTAGCCCGATGACTTTGTAAATTATAGTGTAAAAAAATACCAGCATGGTATGAACAGTATGAACACCCAGGTTCAGTTCTCGGGAGGGGTCGCCCTTTTTTTAAGGCGATGCCGTGCCTGTATTAATGCCGATGGCAAACAATTCGAACATTTGTTGTAAAATTAATAATTCAAACAAATCTATACTTATAATAAATCTGTAGAGAGGTCAATTCTGTACATTAAATATATTTCCAAAATAACTATCAGGGGGTGATTAGGGATCGATACTGATGCCAAATATGCAATCAGTAAAATTTTTGTCTGTCTGTCTGTCTGTCTGTCTGTCTGTCTGTCTGTATAACCGTTATAGAAACAAAAACTACTCGACGGATTTTAACGAAACTTGGTACAATTATTTTTCATACTCCTGAGCTGGTTATAGTATACTTTTCATCACGCTACAATCAATAGGAGCAGAGCAGTGAAGGGAAATGTTGGGAAAACGGGAGAAGTTACTCCATTTTTTAAGCTTCCGTCGCATGTGCAACCGTAATGGTTAAAGCTACACAGAAATCATGTATGACGGAAATGTTCTCCTTAAAATTATATAAAAAATATCCCACGACAGCATATGTCTATCTTTTATGGTTGACTCACAATAACACGTGTAACTCCCGATAGCTTAGCAGTTCGAAGCTTTCTGATTATATTTGTCTACTCTTACGTTTATAACACTCTCAGTCATCCCTAATTAAAAAAGTTAACATTATTATCTATTCCATAAAAAAGAATCATAGAAATCGGTATAGAAACACCAAAGTTATACATGAAATACGTTAATAATAAGCCATCGCGCGTAAATACTGTATCATGCTATAAGGATTATTTTTGTATATAAGGTCGCAAACGCACAGGCAGGCGACTTGCTTGGTGCCTAGAGGCTAGCGAGTCACCTAGCGAGTAACTTCGTAAAACGAACATTCTCGAACGTTCGCGACCGGCCTAGCAGCTAGGCGTCAAGCGCGCAGTGCGGCCGGTCGCGAACGTTCGAGAATCGGTCGCCGCGCTTGACGCGTCTCGCGGCCGAAGGAAGGTATAAAAAGGCGGGGCGTGTGAGACTGTGTGTGATACTACGCAGCTGGACCCACCGTGGTTAATTTAAATGCAGTTACAAATCTATGGAATTGTACGAATTGTACTCCAAAAATCAGGAATTGTACTAGAAGGGGTCCCAAGATATTTACGTTTGAAATGGGCCGGCCAGGAAGTAATCTTAATTGTCGAGTGATCGTTCGTTAAGCGATATACGAGGTCAAGAAGACTTCGCTGTAGACCCCAGAGTTTGTACGAAGTGTGATTGCTACAATCAATCCAAAAAACATCGAAAACATATAGTTTTTAGGGTTCCGTACCCAAAGGGTAAAAACGGGACCCTATTACTATGACTTCGCTGTCCGTCTGTCTGTCACAGGGCTGTATCTCATAAACCGTGATAGTTAGACAGTTGAAAATTTCACAGATTATGTATTTTTGTTGTCGCTATAACAACAAATACTAAAAACAGAATAAATTTAATATTTAAGTGGGGCTCCCATGCTGTATGGGCCATACATCAAACGTGATTTGATTTGGCCGTTTTTTATAGGTAGGTACGGAAGCCTTCGTGCGCGAGTCCGACTCGCACTTTGGCTGGTTTTTCAGGTATATTTTGATCAATACTTTTCCGAAAATACAGTGTCAGTCCGATTTTTCGTCCATTTTGTTCCAAATGTCAAATTATTTAATAATTTTTAAGAATATCCTATACGATATCGAATTTACGATAATAATTTAGCATCTTACCAGAAATAAGTCCGCCCCCACACTAGCGTTTGAACAAAAAAATAAATCATCTAATGTATTGTCTAATGACAAAAAAACTGTGAAAAAAAAACGTTTTATATAAAGACATTCTGTAGTATATTCAGCATTCTGTGTAGCTTTAACCATTAAGGTTGCACACGCGACGGAAGCTTAAAAATAGAGTAAATTCTCCCGTTTTCCCAACATTTCCCTTCACTGCTCTGCTCCTATTGGTTGTAGAGTGATGAAAAGTATATTATAACCAGCTCAGGAGTATGAAAGATAATTGTACCAAGTTTTGTTAAAATCCGTCGAGTAGTTTTTGTTTTTATAACGGTTATACAGACAGACAGACAGACAGACACAAATTTTCGTGAATATACGACGTATAGAGTATAGACGCTGTATAGACGAATATACGAAAAATACGACTCACTTTACTGACTGTTTACATAGGAGTTACACGCTGACAGAGTCGCGGGCACAGCTATTTACAATAATATTGTGCGATTCCGTATTGCGATATTTTTCAACAGTATTGTAGATTGACATATAATATTTCCCTACTAAAATACGAAAGTTAGTCTGTCTGTTACATCAAAACCACTGAGCCGTGAGGAAGGACTTATGTTACTTTTTTTACGAAAAACGACGGAAACGCGGACGAAGTCGCAGGCAACAGCTAGTAAATAAATAAATGTAAAATTATTGACACCATTTGTTTGATTCATGCAACATTTTTCAACAAAAATCCTGTTTTGGGCACCCTATTGTTATTCAATAACGAACATCATATGTCTCTCTCTAACGTAAAATATCCCTCTATCTATCTCTCTCTAACTTCTAAATTATGCACATCTCCAATTCAAATTCTAGGAACTTACAACAAAAACCCTTTTTTGGCACATAGTAAAAGTGATTACTATCAACATCAAAGCATTTTTTAAAATTTCTGTTCTTGTTTAGAAATACGTAGTAGGCTTTTTGTGGCTAGTTTTCCTAGAGTATTATACCATTTTAGAATCTTGGATAGTTGTGTCAATTTTTAAAAAAACTTGCCATAGTAGTGCCAGTACTTTTTTTATACACCACGATGGGTGAAATTGGACTTAGTAAAAATATTTAAACATTTTAGGGAAAAAAATAAATTTGATTATTTTTGTAAAAACTACATGTATTCTGGTATTTATAAGGGTTGTGGTGGATAGCAGTATTACTTAGGTTGTCGATACAAAAAAAAATTAGAAATATTTGAAAAATTGTGTTCATGGCAGTTAAAAATACCATAAAGGGTGTAAATTTTCGAAGAATTACAGGTTTTTATTTGTAATTTCAAAAAAAAATTAGATATATTTTTTTTCTTTTTTTTTCTCGTGTTGTCATGAACAGTTCCACCCTACGGTGCCCGCTTATCGTTGAATTTTGGGACACGTTGTATAGCGTGTGAGATGAACCATCGAATCCCTTCCCTAATTCCTAAGTAAGGGCCCCAAAAGATGTTGGTGAATCAAATACTTATTATTTAAAATCTTAAGCTTGCTGAGTAAAGTTGAAATAAAGGTCTGTGGATCTTTAGCATAATCTTTAAGTGACACAAATATTAAATACTTATTTTATAGAGATTCCAATAAACTAGATTTGGGATAGAGATTATGTATCCATTATACAACTTTTAAAATAACCATTGAAATTAGATCAGATCTCAAGACTACGTGGTACGTATGTGGTGTGGGTATGTATACTGAATTTAATATTTGGACGTGAAACTACTACCCCTTTTAGACATCTTCAAGGATCTAAAGGCCTAGTGATCTAAGAGGATGTTTAACGTATTTGAGGATTACGCAGTCGTGATTTATTCCGTCAGGAAGTGTAAAGATAATGTATAGGAAATGAATCGGGGTTTATATAATTATTGAAAAAAAAAATATGGACCAAATTGAGAACCTCCTTTATTTTAAAGTCGGTTACAAATTAGGTCTATCAACAAAGAACTCCGTAGAGATAGAAAAAAACGAAGTTAAAGAATTCCAAGCGAGAAAAATTAACTAATTATTTGGGTCTCGTGTCTTTATTCTGAAGCCGGGGATTTTGAAGCAACGTTTAAAAGGAGTTAATTGAACGAGTAATTTGTATAGCTCATTGTCAAGTTAATGTTTGTTCAAGGATTCCTTTCTTCTCATTCTAAGATTATTCCCTTAACATTTTTTCTATACCCCTCTTTCTGGCCTCACAGATTAGTTAGTAGTTGCCCCCTTCTGCACTGTATAATTGTAAGTTCGATATCCACTCAAAACAAACATTTGTGTAATGAACATAAATTGTTTGTTCTGTGTGTGGGTGTTATAATCTACTTCTACTAATATTATAAATGCGAAAGTTTGTGTGAGTATGTGAGTGTGTGTGTGTTTGTTACTCGTTCACGCAATTACTACTGATTGGATTAAAATGAAACTTTACAGTAATATAGCTTATACATCAGCATAACACATAGGCTACTTTTTATCTAGGTACCACCCGTGCGAAGCCGCGGCGAGCAGCTAGTGTGTTATATATATGTATTTACAAAAAATCCACATCCACATCCACACATTCACATTAAAACTCCATTTTAATTTAGTAAATACTTCTTATTCCTTACCTACCCGTATTTGGAAATACCTACGTACCTACTCGTTTAAAGGAGGTAGCACTTTGTTAGATTTCAACTCATTTAATTTGGAAAAGCTGGCACCGCCGTAGAAATAAAAGTACTGTCGTCAAACTCTGTGACATCCTGTATAATACAAAAAAATATAAATTTTTCGAACCGAAAAATCCATTGACGCACGCCGGGTTAAATAAACGTATATAAAATATAATATATAAAATAATATATGAAATATATACGTATATAATGTACTAGCGACCCGCCCCGGCTTCGCACGGGTAGCATGTTATTATACATATAAACCTTCCTCCTGAATCACTCTATCTATTAAAAAAACCGCATCAAAATCCGTTGTGTAGTTTTAAAGATATAAGCAAACATACATACATACAGACGCGGGAAGCGGAAAGCGACTTTGCTTTATACTATGTAGTGATAATAAATAAACGTCTCCAAAATAACTCCCTAGTAGCAAGACGTCTAGTTCGATAGCTAACTGAAAGTATTCTGAAACGGGAAGTTGTTCCGGCGAGGATGTGTCCCCGGGGACCGCAATCCAGGTTTCTTGTCGCGAACTTCCACATACGATCGGTGCTCTTGCCAACTTTGTAGTGTTCAATATTTCATCTTACTCTTTTTAAAGTTTTCTACGGATTACTTTCAGTTCTAAACTTGAATATTATGATTCGGTACGCCACAGCACACATTCATGGCTGGTTTTAATTAAGAAAGGCATAAACTTCTGATGCGGCGATGGGCTTGCAACCTGTTACGTATGGAATGCTAACTAATGCAAAATGTGTTTATTGTGCCAAACATAATGTTTGGACGTGCCTCTGACTCCTCTTTAAACCTCTTCACTTATCTAAGCGCCTTGAGATCTAAGAGTATGTGTAATGTCTACCGTACTTGGGGATTACAGTCATGATTTTATCTATAAACTTCTTCAAATAAAAACATTTTTTTAAGTCCTGTTGATATTGGCAACACTGTTTCTAGCGACTGTCGTTCTGACAGCTGACAGTTGATTCTGTGGGCAGTACTATTTGCCATTTCATTATGAATAGACTTGGGCCAGAAGTACGCTTACAAATTGTGCAAATTTATTTTGAAAATCATGATTCAGTTTGCTTAATTTACCGTGCGCTACGTCCATTTTACGGTCGACATAATCGTTCATCCGAGCAAGTCATTCGGAAAAGCATGAATCGTCGCACTACGCACTCTATTTGATAATACTTATCTACGGATCCCCAAAAATGCCAAACACAAAAGAAGTTATTGGTGCTGTGGACCGTAGTGTTGAGTAGGTTGTTTATGAAACCTGACAGACTATCTCATAATCTTCATATCTACCTATCCCTTATCACAGATCGGCGTAGCGTAAAAACGATCGTGGCGTTCTTTGCTTAGTTGTTATTAAGAGGCTCCCAGTCGCTGATTGCTCTTTTTCGAAGCGAAAAAAGAAATACTTCTGAACAAGCCACATCTCCTATTTTTATAAGTATATTACTTCAGGTTCCTACCTAGATTTCTATTAAGCTGAAAACATAATAGCAGAAACTTTTCACGATAAAGATATTATTTTAAAATGATACGTTTTAGAATTTATGATCGAAATATTTTATATACCTACTATTAAAATCAACTTGTGATTTATAGTTAAAGATAGGTAATATGTAGAATGTAGATCTAGATTTCTATTAGAATAGATTTTTGAAAAATAATTATACATAATTTATATCATTAATTTATTCGAAAAGCTAAGGCGGACCACGCGCCGACGTGTGTTTGTCGTCATTGCAGCGGTCGGTAGGATTATTTATCGAAGTGATTAAAGATGGGTACATCTTTATTCACATATACTATACATTATAAAATAGGAGATGTGGCTTGTTCACAAGTATTTATTTTTTCGTTTCGAACAAAAACAATCGTCGACTGGGAGCGCCTTAAAGATCGACTAAGTTGCAGCCAACAGCTCGGTCACCAAATGAGTAACTGACTGCCAATAGCAATAATAACCCCGACTTACAAAATCATCAGGCCTTCGGCTGGCCTTAAACCTCCATCACTAAGTTGGCCACTAGCTCATATGATCACTGATACCTACTTAGTTTATCATAGTTTGGCTATGGTGTAGTATATGTAAGAGATCTCTTACTAATGATACTTCTGAGTAGTATACGAGTAGATTATTTTAGGTTTTTCTTGTATTAAATGTATGTAGCTACACGCTTTTGACTGCACCACCTCCGTATATCGTACACTATTATATCCAGTCCATCCAATAGTTGTCTGGAAGAGAGCGATAATACCGCCCATTGTACTCCAATATTAATTTGTATTACTTCTTTTTTATGTTATTGTTATGTGGTGTGCAATAAAGTGTTTTCTATCTATCTTTATCTATCTTACTGTAAAAACAAATGCATACAAAAACTTCATTAATAATACAGCAAAGTAGGCAGGTACCTACTTACAGGTGAGTGATGAAATACCTTGCCTTTTTATAAAAAGCTAATGTCAGCAATCAAAGGAAATGGATCAATAATCTATCACTCGTCCCTCTTTCTGGGTGGAGACGAGTTTTACTGGAAGCTCGTCAATCTTACCGGACGTTTAATTCCATCAAGAACTTACCCACGGCTATTGCACTTGACACAAGAACAAAGTATCAGAGAAAATGTCTATTCACTGTCTCAATTATTTGAAAAGAAAACTATTCAACTGGCTCATAGCGACATTATTATTTTAATCAGAGGTAAATAACACTCGACACACAGTTCAATCATTAATTTTGAACCCGACCTACGAGTTCATCCCAATTTACTAATAAGGTAGAATGAACTCTCAAACATTTCAGAATCAAATAATTCTGGGCTCGCAAAACCTTGTAATAAGTTGTACGAACCTACTACGCACATATTTTATGAGAGTTGCTTTTACGTCATATCATATTGACACTTTATCAGGCCTGTGTCACTTCAAGTGGCGTTCGAATACTCTCAATCAAAATATGCTTTATCACACTGACATTGACTTCAGGAGGACCCAGGAGACAGAACAATTAGTCGATAAGATAAGATGACACACGAGACATGGCATATTAGTGTGGGGTTGACATTGATGTATATTATTTTTCAAACTATCGTGATTCGTACACATAACTATAGATTTTAACACGGGTGTATATAATGATGTATATTTATTTACACCTACCTATTCGATTGGAATAAGAGCTAACCTACTACATAACATTGATTTCTAAGTTATTTTTGGCCGAGTGGAGCCTCGACTTTCAATCTGAAGGTCTAGGGTTCGAATCCCGGCGTGCATCACTGGATTTTTATGTAAGAAAAATTTGTATCAAAAACACGTGGTCAAAACGGCGAAGGAAAACATCGTAAGGAAACTTTGTATTCTTATAAGCGGCGATGGGCCTGCAACCTGCCACGTATGGAATGTTAACTAATGCAAAATGTGGACATGTGCCAAATATAGTGTTTGGAGGTGCCTCTGACTACTTCCACTAGAAATCTTCAAAGGATTTAAGTGTCTGGAGATCTGAGAGGATGTCGTCCGTACTTGGGGATTACAGTCGTGTTCCTATTTTTTATTTTAGGGATTATGGAGTGAAACTTCTTATAGCAGCGACGTATCGCACCTTGCCTGAGCTGATTTTGTTTAAAGTGAGATCACGCTCCAATGCGGTTTCCATAACGACCGCAATAGAATAAAATTATGAAAGGAAGGCAAGCAAAACTGATTGAGTTGTTCCTGTCACCTTTTTGTGCGCATCCAATGTGTTAGAAAATTACATTTTCGTAATACAGGTCGCCTGTTCCGTTTCAAGGTTAATGGATATGGACGATGGAGGTACAGAATATTTTTAAAAGCTTTTATTTAACTTGCAATGTATGTATGTAACTATGTTTGTTAAGGTGGAATCTTGCAACTCAATTTTGAAGCAGTTATCTCCAACTGATTGAGCTGAAATTAGGCATACTTATGTTACTTCGGTGACAATGCAATAATATGGTGACAGCGAGCTGATAGTGGAGTCAGGAACTGTTCAACGGAACTCCTCAGTAAATAGTCTGATTGAGATAAAACTTTGCATACCTATCAATCTAAAATGACAATATAAAATTATGGTACTAGCGAGCTGGTCTGATGATGGAGCTCGAATGTAGCCACTACACAACATAACCACGTTGTGTTTGGGCTCGTTTGATTTGTCTTGACGAATACTAGAGCCATAGAATTTATAAAAGCTTTATTTTAAAATGTAATTGTAATTAAGTAACGTATGTGGCTTTGTATCGATCTACCGAAGCATCAAACGTTCTGACAGCAATACGAGCTCGAACGATCTCACAGAGCTGGGAAAAGTTCATTAGAAACACGTCGTGTTTACACAAACTACTGAAGGATTTATTAGGATCATTTGTCACAAACACTTCACACATCTATGTTGGAGAACAGTCATATTTTGTGTACAATTACATGTATAAATCTCTTGAAGTTTGCAATAAATTCGTAACTTTCTCTTAACATTAGCAGCTAAACGTAAGGATCGTTATGAGCTTAAAATATTACGTCTTAGAGGATTTAGTAGGTCACTTATGTGGTTTGAGTTGAGGTAATCCTATGACATTATGTAAGTCTTAAAACTTCTGTACAACTCATAGCAAGTTTAGATTTTCGAAGAATGTCAGGGAACGTATACATACTACGTGATCTGTTTAGGGGGGGAGGGGGTCTTCAAAAATATCACGCATGGTCACAGGGGCGGGGGTTATTATTAGGTTTTCGTCTTGTAACCAATATCCTCTAGAAAAAAATCACGCTTTTTCGAGCTTTATTCAAATTATGGCAGCATTTAGCTACTAATAGATTGAACACATTCTGGGCGGCACGCGGCAAGCGCCGTAATAAACATAAACGTGAGCCAAAAAATATTTTTTTTACATTCTCTTTGTATAAAATGATTTATATCATATTTCTGGATTACTACGTTAAAACTCGAGGAAGTGGGGCAAATACTTAGCAAATACTAGGGATGGTCACTGAGGGGGGAGAGGATAAAAAGGACCACGAACGGAGCAAAAAAACTCATTCAAAATCATTTTCCCTATGTACGTACCTTCACTTCCCAACATAGAACCATTTATAATTATGTCAACATATAGAGCTGTTGAACGACCTGTTCATGTGTTATGAGCCTTAAAGCTTTATACATAATCCTGCGAAAACAAAATAATGTGAACTCGCAAAAAATTATTTTCTTTGTATAATAAACAGTATTCATTTTTACAGCTGTTTTGGAGAATTTCATTCTTGAAATTAAATGAAGCCAGCTTTTTTGTTGTACACTAAAATACTTAAGTGTTAAGGATTAAGCTCGAATGATTCTCGTATCTTTTTTAAAATCAGGCTGCCTTATTATAAAACTTGTACAAATAAAGAAAATCTACACTATGATTTTAATGCTTACTAAAATATATTTTAAAATTAGTAGACGGGTTCAACATTTATGATATTAAATATATTCCAAGTTCCATCCGAATTCATTTTTTCGTTTAGGTGTGATTTAGCCACAGACATACAAACAATCTTACAAACTTTTGGATTCGTAACATTAGTAGGATTAGAATAATTCTTTTTATATCCATTAATTTTACACGAACTGCAACGAAGCAACTTGAGGGTTATGACTGGTGTTAAAATTACTCTACTAAATAAAAAAACCGGCCAAGTGCGAGTCGGACTCGCGCACGAAGGGTTCCGTACTATTATCAAAACGGCAAAAAAATCACGTTTGTTGTACGGGAGTCCCACTTAAATATTTATTTTATGCTCTTTTTAGAGAAATACATCATATGTGAAAATTTCAACTGTCTAGCTATCACGGTTCACGAGATACAGCCTGGTAACAGACAGACGGACAGCGGTGTCTTAGTAGTCCCGTTTTTTACCCTTTAGGTACGGAACCCTAGAAACATAAAAAATAATTCATAATATCTCATAACCTACCTATTTACCTAACTACGTAGTTAGCATTCCACACGTGACAGGTTGCAAAGCCGTCGCCGCTTTCAAGAATACTAACAGGTTTCCTCACGATGTTTTCCTTCACCGTTATAAACACGTGTAACACGCATGTACATTTTTCGAACAGAAATATCCATTGATGCACGGCCAGGATTTAAACTCGAAATTAATTTGAAATTAATAATATCTACCTAGGTACCTATTTACCTAACTACATGAATTCAATAATTCAATTTCAAACTTTTTAGTCGATCATGTGAAGTACCATCTATTTACCGACTAACTTTACCGATAGTGGTAAAATAGCGCCACCTGCCAGCGGAATTGCAAACCTCTTTCATCTTACCTCTCAAACCCCGAGCGGTCGCATGAGATCGCGAAAAGTACTTATATTAACGTAGTAACATCACATGAAACTAGATGGCGCTGGAATGCAAAAATCAAGTTTGTTGTATGGGAGCCCCCCTTAAATATTTATTTTATTCTGTTTTTAGTATTTGTTGTTCGAGCAGCAATAGAAATACATAATCTGTGAAAATTTCAACTATCCAGCTATCATGGTTCATGAGATACAGCCCTGTGACAGACAGACAGACGGACAGACGGACAGACGGACAGACGGACAGACGGACAGACGGACAGACGGACAGACGGACAGACAGACGGACAGCGAAGTCTTAGTAATAGGGTTCCGTTTTTACCCTTTGGGTACGGAACCCTAAAAACCGGCCAATTGCGAGTCGGATTCGCGCAAGAAGGGTTTGTTGTAAGAGAGCCCCGCTTAAATATTTATTTTATTGTAAATATTTATGTTTTTAGTATTTGTTATTATAGCGGCAACAGAAATACATCATCTGTAAAAATTTCAACAGTCTAGCTATCACGGCTCATGATGCCTTGTGCCATGCCTTGATGCCTGTCTGACAGACAGACAGACGGACAGCTGAGTCTTAGATAGTCCCGTTTTTACCCTTTGGGTACAAAACCCTAAAAATAAAAAGTCCTACATCCTATGTAGTTGGTAAAAGATAAAAGTAGGCAGGCCTGTTCAACTCTATTAAGGTACTTCGCCTATCAGGCGCCTGTAGGTAGTAAGTTTATTTCTTACCATGAATATAACGCGACCCGACGGCTGAAACTGAAAACTTACAAAGTAATAAAGCCTTTAATTAAAAACCATTTTCCCTCGTACGGTCTTGGTAACATGCAAATCTTTTATATGCTAAACACTTTTCAAATAAGCTTACTTATTTATAGGTACGGAGGTTTTTAATTAAGCTGCGTTAATAAACCGCGACACTCGTGTTGGAAATAAAGGGTTCGAAGAACGTTCGCGCTGATACTTATCTAAAGAAAAATAAATCCTAATCCTAATAATATTATAAATGGGTGGGGAGCGAACCCACTTATTAATACTTTTTAAATACCAGGTATATATTTTTTATAATGTTTCAGTCCATAGAATCTGCTTATTTCATTCTAGTACCTACAGTCCCTTACAGGACCGGCGCGATTCGAAAATAGAAGAAGGTAGGCACAGTTATTTTTTTTATTGGTATTCTGCACAAGTTATGTAGGCTTTTATTATTATGCTCAGAAATAAGAAATCACCATAATAATCTCCACAAGGCTTACCTACATAGAAGTACCTACCAAAACTAATTTAAATCTTTAGCCCAAACTCGCGGTGGAGCTGGAACATAAAGTTAACACTTTTAAACAAGTCCATCGTACTTTCGCGATTCAACATAATTTTATTCATGTCCTCTTTTATTCCCTCGAGATAAGCCCTTGAATAACACAGACAGCACTTCGCTGCGAAAATTAAATAAAATGGCACGAAATGGAGTTTATATTTGGCACAAAAATGCAAACCTCTGTAATCCTAATCCATAGAAATTGGACGAAAGAAACATTTAACCCTTTTAAATTAAAATTGTTGTTATTCAAATTATGTTATTCATTTATGTATTCATAATCGGGTGGGTTTATAAGAACTTAACAAAAGAGGTTTTTACGTTCAAGTAGAAGCCGACACCCACGCATAATGTGATTGAACCCTCTCCTCCAAAAAATCAATGTTTACACTAAAAATATAAACAATAATACAAAGGATGTATACAAGCCACGCTCGAAAGCAATTACGTAACAAATATTGTTAAAATGTAACAATTTCAGTTTTTTTTTTTAATTGTAACTACTTGCAAAATGTGGGCATTTACCATATATGTATCTAATTCTTTAACGTGCCTCTGTCTTTGACTATCTTTAGAGATCTACAAGGAACTGAGAGGATGACATGTATTGTCTATGTCAGTCTACTGTACTTGAGGATTATAGCCGTGATCCCATTTATTTTTATTTTTTGGATGTGAACAAAACCTATGGAGAATCCAAAACCATCCAAAACCAAAACCATCGGCGATGATTGATAATTCTATAACGCTCGGCACACGTCGACATTAACCTATTCTTCATCGCATGATACTCGCTTTGTACAGTTCAGGGCTAAAATAATGGAAAACAACAATTTGATGAAACGTCAAGGTTCTGCAAAAATATTATTTTGTAGGGCTACGCAATACATATCAGAACAGTGGAAGGCGTGCCATTTTAAGCGAGCATCACAAGTGGTGACATCACTAACAAAAACTTCAGCCCAAAAACGAAAGCACTGAACAAACGCCATCAAATTCTATGAGTGTTTTTTATTTGAGGCTGTACATTTGTTTTCGCGTAAACGATTGTCTAACGGGAATCGGGCGGGACCAAACCTAGCAGTTTATTGTACACCCCGGCATCGCACGGGTGTATTAATGATTTTAGAGCAATTTTTTTTGCACCTTGGGTTACATTATTAAAGTTTTAATAGGGATCCCTGATTTTTTCTGGTAATGATTATAGCCTATGTTAATCAGGGATAATGTAAAATTCGAATAGTAAAATAATTTTTCAAATCGGTCCTGTAGTTTCGGAGCCTATCCAATGCAAACAAACAATCAAAACTTTCCTCTTCATAATATTAGTAGCTTTCAAATGTGTTTACCTGCAAAGTTTTACTAATAATTAAAATCCCTGCATTCAAATGCTTCTCTACCGATGTGGGTTTCAGATTGTTAGCGATAACTTGAACGAGAGCTCTTGTTTACGTTTTAGTCTAGTGCTCAAAGCAGTTTGTTGCCAAGAAGGTGTCTCGAATTTTCATCGGAAGGTCGTAGTGTGAATCACAATCGTGGTTTAAGAAAAAAAAATAAAGAAAACATCGTGATGAAATTAGTTAGTATTATTGCGCCGACGGACTTGCAATTTGTCACTCTACTACTTACAGCAAAAAGAGGGTATGTGCGAAATGTATTGTATGATCGTACGCGCGAGAGACCTGAGAGAATTTCTACTACGTTACTTAGTGCTCTCGCCAACATAGCCAGCGCGATCGCGATCGTAGTCGCTGTGAACTGCAATTTACACTATATTCAATTAAACACCGCATACTATGCAACCACGACCAGCTGGTTGCGGAGACCATATTTGTGAGACGAGACCGCGACCATCGCGTAACATTCACGTAGCGTCCGCAGTTAGGCGTGACAGCGCGATGTATGCGTTAGATATGGAGTTGTTTATTTCGAAAATTAAAGCCCACCCCGCTATTTGCTGTCATCAGACACGTTTTCTATGTTAAATACAAGCAATGGAATGAAATTGTCCATGTTTGCAACTGAATGAAAGTCAGGTCGCAATTCTCTTGGTCCCATAGGAAAGACCGTGGTTGCGGTTTGGTCGCGGTCGCCGTCTCTTCTAAGTGAGGTCGCTTTAAGTAGACGGAGGCCCTTAAAGTCGTGAGCCTTTTTTGGGGTATACGTGGCACAATCTTGTGAAATAGATGACTGTAGCGTTGGACCAGCAAACTGATTTACATACAAGGCCTACCTTTAGATAGGTAATGCGCAGGGCCGTCTTAACCCGGGGGTGCAAGAAGTGCGGGCACCCGGGCGTCCGAGATCCCAGGGGTGCCACTGACCCTCTGATACGGGGCGCCTTTAAAACTCTGAGGCTCCGAGGTTTTTACTGAGGCGCATAGGCCCGATAGATTATTACTCAGCTCAAACATTAGACCCTTATTGTCTGTGCACACCACGTTATTGAAAGCGCGTTTTATTTCTACAGAGCAGTTTGTTGTCATTTATATCGATACACACGCGCGTTAGTATCGCGTCTGTATCGATTCAAACACGCGTTGAAGCGGCGACGACGGCGCGTTTAAAAAACGTGGTGTGCACAGGCACTAAGCGTCTACTTAGCGCATCTACAAAATTCACTATAATTATTTGCGGTTACGCCTAAGGTAGGTTTGCACCTTTGCCCTGGCAATGCGTAACAAGTAGGCACACACAATCGTAGATCGCGTAAGTATCGTACATAATCTAATGGAGGGCCAAAGGTAGAAATGCCTTAATAAAATGCTTTCCTGCCTATCGTCCCAAATACCAGCTTGAAATATTTCGAAGGTACGTGTTGTGAAGAGTTTTGGGCCTTTGACATACCACACATAACTCATGCTTTTGTAGAACCAAATTCCGCGGTCGGCATATTTTTGCATGGAATTATGGTTTATCGAAGTACCTACTTATAGTGAAAGTTTTGCCTTACATTATTCCAAGGATCGTACCCAATTAAAGGAAAAAAAATTACCTTATGATTCAATTCTATAATTAAATACGTTATAAATTTCTCGGATTTTTGGTTATTTCAATTTTATTTTTCCATTTCCTATCAATATGACATAGGTTGGTATATAGTTAGGGTAGATTTATATTAGACCGGACCATGTCCGGGGCGTGCCGTGTACGTATACGTAGCCCATCCGGGCCCGTCTACTAACTAAAGGCTCCGGCCCGGCGGCCCAGCCACGGCCCGGTCTAATATAAATCTACCCTTACTATGTAGCGGACGCAGCCTCACTTTTTACTTACCTATATTATTTCATATATTTTATTAGTAAAATACAAATTGTGGAAAGATTTTCTTATCGAAGCGCTTGTTGCGTACTTGCGTAGTTATCGTCTACAGAGCGATCACAAAATGGCGAACGCTTCCTTGCTTCGGAGAGAAGGTTAGGATGTTGGTCCCAGCTTTAAAAGTCGTATAGCCGTGACGGTAGCCTTTGGACGGCTTAAAGCCATCGTTGGCCACTGACTCAGATGAACTTGCTTACTTTATCTACTCGTATTAAAATAATTTAGATTATAGACCGAATACGTATGTTCATCTTTGACAGGCTACACAGTGCATTTGGTAGTAACTCTGCCTTTTGCGCTGTAGGTTGTAACAAACATTTAAGCGATGAACATAATGTAGATGTTTGTTCTATGTCTAGGTGATGTACCTTTTTACAAAAAAAAACTTGAGAGGTGTCAAGGGACACCCGGATGGAACGAAGTTCTCACAAAATAACGTGGGACAAGGGAAGGGGAATCAACTTTGACTTCGACTTCGACTTCGACTTTGACCTCGACCTCGACCTCGACCTCGACTTCGAGTTCGACTTCGACCTCGACCTCGACCTCGACCTCGACCTCGACCTCGACCTCGACCTCGACCTCGACCTCGACCTCGGCCTCGGCCTCGGCCTCGACCTCGACCTCGACCTCGACCTCGACCTCGACCTCGACCTCGACCTCGACCTCGACCTCGACCTCGACCTCGACCTCGACCTCGACCTCGACCTCGACCACGACCTCGACCTCGACCTCGACCTCGACCTCGACCTCGACCTCGACCTCGACCTCGACCTCGACCTCGACCTCGACCTCGACCTCGACCTCGACCTCGACCTCGACCTCGACCTCGACCTCGACCTCGACCTCGACCTCGACCTCGACCTCTAGCTCGAGCTCGACCTCGACCTCGACCTCGACCTCGACCTCGACCTCGACCTCGACCTCGACCTCGACCTCGACCTCGACCTCGACCTCGACCTCGACCTCGACCTCGACCTCGACCTCGACCTCGACCTCGACCTCGACCTCGACCTCGACCTCGACCTCGACCTCGACCTCGACCTCGACCTCGACACAATTAATAGATATATATATTAATAGATATACTATAGCAAAAAAGTGTCGTGACAACTTTTCGTGACAACTTTTCGTAAGAATTTTTTCCGTCTAGCCTAGTGTTTCCGGAACCGGTATTCTTTGTAAGAACCGGGAATTTCGGTACTTTTTTAAATCGGTACCGGGATTTCCCGGTTCTTTCGGTATTTTCGGTTCTTGGCAGTTTTTGATTTATAAAACAAGTGATAAGGTTCAAAAGTCAACTACAATTAAGATCGACGAGAATAGATAACATTAAGAATGAATATATATCAGAAAAACGATATAGAGCCGATAACAGGACCAGAGGTTCAACGCGCGCTTTGCAGCATGAAATATAGCAAGAGCCCAGGTGCAGATGGTGTTACCACCGTAGCCTTAAAAATCGGAGAACCAGTACCACTCCCACACCTTACGAACCTTTGTAACTACATTCTTCAGACCGGTTTTTCTATCCTCATAATTTCTGCCACTCCACCATTATACTCATACATAAAAAGGGTGAAAAGTCCGACATTTGCAATTATCGTCCCATCAGTCTTATCTCACGCCTTTTTAAACTATTCATGAAAATTATTGAAAATCGAATATCCGGTGAGCTCGATTTACATCAACCACCAGAACAAGCGGGTTTCCGCCGTGGCCTCTCCACGACGGATTATTTCCATTCCCTTAACCAGCTCTTAGAAAAACATTTAGAATTTAATATCCCACTTTATCTTGCATTTGTAGATTACTCAAAAGCTTTTGATAGCATAAAACTTAAACCATTATTCGAGGCACTTTCTAATCAGAACATAAATTAAACGTACATTCAACTTATCCGTAATATCTATAGCAATAGTACAGCATCCATAAAAACCTCACTCACGGGGCTCTCTTTCCAAATTGTAAAAGGCGTGAAACAGGGAGACCCGCTTTCTCCTAAATTGTTTACAGCTACTTTGGAAGAAGTGTTTAAGCGATTGAAGCCCAAATGGGCTGAGAAGGGCATCGTCGTCGGAGATAGCAGGCTAACAAACCTGCGCTTCGCCGACGATATTGTCCTTTTCTCCCCCACAGCTGCAGAACTAGGCGATATGCTTCAAGGACTGAACCAAGCAAGCCGACCAAGATGTGGGACTCCGAATGAATATGAGCAAGACCAAGCTCATAAGGCACGAAGAGGAGATTGTACGTGGAGAATGTGGAGATTGAGTATGTCCATGAGTATGTGTATCTCGGCCAGATAGTTTCATTCCAGGCACAACAAAACAAAGTTGCTCGACGCACCGAAAACGCCTGGAGAAGCTTCTGGTCGATGAAACATCTTATGAATGGCGAACTGCCACTCTGCAATAAGCGCAGACTTATGGACATGTGCATTCTCCCAATTCTAACGTACGGTGCACAGACTTGGTTCCCGACAGCTCATGAGAGATACCAACTCGAGGTTTGCCAAAGAGCCATGGAGCGTAGTATCTTAGGAGTCAGGCTCACAGACCGCATACGAAACACGATACTACGCTCCAAAACAAAAATAGTTGACGTCACCCATAAAGTGGCCAAACTCAAATGGGATTGAGCAGGGCATGTCGCTCACATGCTGGACGATCTTTGGGCCAAAATAACAAACGATTGCTCCCCACAAACTACACGCCTTCGAGGCAGACTGGACTGGAGATGGCAGGACGATCTCGACAGTCATTTAAATGACTGGCGCAACTTAGCTGGAGATCGAAAGGTGTGAAAAGAAGGGAGGGAGGCCTTTGCCCTGCAGTGGGACGATATAGGCTAAGATAAGATACCGGCCCCTAAAATTACTGTGGTTTTGTTTATAATATCACAAAAATCATATTAGGAGCGTCGTATTTGAAGTAAATTACATTCTGTCACCATTGTTTGGTATGAGGAACAACGTAATACTTACCTTTAAGTCAAACGCGCGACACTTTTTCCTTACTTTTCGCACGTGGCGAGGCCTGCGAGGCCCGCCGAGTTATAAAAATAAAAATCCCGAAAGTACCGAAAGAACCGGGAATCAAATTAGATTTCCCGGTTCCTTTTTACTGACAAAAGAACCGGGAATTCCCGGTACTTTCGGTACCGGGATTTCCCGGTTCTGAACCCTAGCTAGCCCCCTTTCACAACGCGCGATAAGGAACTTCGTTCCAAAAAGTATTTAAGTATTCCATCAGTTATCTAGTTCCCATAGTACAAGCTTTGCTTAGTTTGGGGCTAGATGGCGATGTGTAAAATGTCCAATATTTATTATTTATTATTTATTATTATTATTATTATTTATATATTAATAGATATACTATAGCAAAAAAGTGTCGTGACAACTTTTCGTGACAACTTTTCGTAAGAATTTTTTCGTCTAGCCCCCTTTCACAACGCGCGATAAGGAACTTCGTTCCAAAAATACCAATATGAATAATTCTATCAGTAACCTGGTTCTCATAGCTTTGCTTGCTTATGTTATAACTCTTGATTTTTACACGGGTCTCCTTGCGACCATGGCTATTGTAACATAGTCGAAACGTCGGAAAAACAAATTATAGAATGATAAAGATCTGTGTAAAAATCAATAAAAGCTTTATTTAGTTTGGGGCTGTCCCAATTATGTATCTTACCTACAAGGTAAAAACATAAAATAAAACGAATCACTGGTCCATTCTACGGTATCGTCTGAAGGCTGGCGACCGAAATCTACTTTTTTTCTGTATTTTGTTACTAAACGATTTCTAGACAACATTTTCGAAGAAACGCTTTCTTGGCTTCTTGAAGTGCTACTAGACCACCTCTTTGATATTGCTGATATCCAATTATAGGTATAAATAGATTTCATCCAATCTAGTTCGAATCTGGGGGCACGGCAGTGCCCCCGCCAAGTCAAGCAATAAAGCGGCACGGCTGTACCATCCTTTTCTCGAAGCTGTTCAGGCCATTTTCGACCACCTATAACTTCGTTGTGGATAAAACTAGAAGCCTGAATTTTCAGTAACCAAGCAGTCACTATATAAACACGGTATATTTTAAATTTCATTCAATTTGAACCAGTAGTTTAAGAATTATAACTAGTCAAAGTTTCCTATTTTGTCACTCACTCACTGACTGACTGACTGACTGACCGATCATCAAAAGTTTAAGGCACTTCTTGCAGACATAGAAGCTTCAAATTTGAAACACAATTAGTGTTTGGTGTAAAAATCCTAAAAAAAAACATGCCAAGTGCGAGTCGGACTCGCGCACGTTGAGTTCCGTACCATTATCTATAAATCACGTTTGTTGTATGGGAGCCCCACTTAAATATTTATTATATTCTGTTTTTAGTATTTGTTGTTATAGCGGCAACAGAAATACATCATCTGTGAAAATTTCAACTGTCTAGCTATCATGGTTCATGAGATACAGCCCTGTGATAGACAGACGGACAGACAAACCGACAGACCGACAGTGGAGTATTAGTAACAGGGTTCCGTTTTTACTCTTTAGGTACGGAACCCTAAAAAGTAGGGCTATCTACAAAAATAAATGAGATGCCATCAAAACCATAACTTGTAAAAAAAGCAAAGTCTCGCAACGCAACTCAGTTCTACCGTAAAAAGTTGTGAGATCCATGTAATACCAAGTCGGTTAATTTATTTAGTCCCAACTTTAAGGGTCCTTCTGACTTCTGTTATTACGTAATTAGCTAACCTTTACGTAATAACTTAAGACAGAAGGACCCTTAAAGTAGGGACTGAATAAATTAACCGACTTGGTATTACATGGATCTCACAACTTTTTACGGTAGAAGAACTGAGTTGCGTGGCGAGACTTGGCTTTTTTTACAAGTTATGTTTTTGATGGCATATTAGTTTTCTTAGTAGGCATGCTATTTTTTCTTGTAAATAAAAGGGTTAAAAATATAGGGATAAAAAGAGCTTCACAATTTTGTCGTTTTTTAACAGACTTCTAAAAGGAGGAGGTTATCAAGTCGACAGTTTTTTTTTGTTTTTGTGCGTATGTTACGCGATTACTCCGGCGTTTGTGGACGGATTTACAAAATTATTATTTTATTTGAAAGCCTATACTTCCGAGGCCACTTTAGTTAGGCGCATTAATCAATTCCTAGACTGTGTAGATGTACAAAAATTCAGCCTTACGACGTTACACTTTATTCTACACAGATTTGGTTACAATTCGAAACTCCATCCGCAGTTCATTAAAATGTTGATATAATATACTCGTATAGCAAAATAAACATCTTACTCAGCCAAGTTATCAAGTATTCAGAAGTTTAATAATTTCCAATTAAAATGTTCTAAGGAACTGATGTATTCCTTAGTTTCTACTTGCAATAATTAAAAGTTCCATCTTTGTAACTTTTGACAGGCGTACTGGAATATAATAATTACGTTTTTTTTAACTAAACAAAAACCGACGAAAATGTCTGACCAATCGAAAATTCAAAAGATTAAATTCGTTTTTAGGTTTCCGTACCCAAAGGGTAGAAACGGGACCCTATTACTAAGACTTCGCTGTCCGTCTGTCCGTCTGTTACAGGGCTGTATCTCATGAACCGTAATAGCTAGACAGTTGAAATTTTCACAGATTATGTTGTCGATTATGTTGATTAACTGTTGCCGCTATAACATATAATAAAAAATAATTAAATGCTTAAGAAGAAGTTACATACATACATTTTTTTAATACATTTTGGTGGACATTCCACACAGCGCAACTGATAACTGATAGAATACTTATACGTTTTTTTTGTTGTATACTTATTATACATACTAAGGCCCTGTATGTCGACGATTGCTGTTCAGAAGTATTCGTTCTGAAAAAGAGCAATCGTCGACATACAGGGCCTTAACACCCAGACACAGAACAAACATCTTTGTTCATCACTCAAATGTTTATCCCGATTGGGGATCGAACACAACCTACAGCGCAGAAGGCAGAGCTACTACCAACTGAGCTGTGAGGCCAGTCATATGCTTTACCACTGTTAGTTATAAAGCTTTGAATAATGTAGTAAGCGCTGTTTTTTTCCGAAGCCGAGTATAATGGTTTGCCGTTCATGGTTAATTCAAGTTTCATTGTGCACAATGTTTTTACTTCACGGCTATTTAAGTTTCGGAATCACGAATTGAAATGTATCGTATTTTAAGTCGTATCTCGTTTGGATACAGTTGATTTTGAGTTGTTTTATATCAAACCACACTTACTTACTCAGTAACATAATCCTTTCTGTGAGATAACTGTCTAATGGTGTGTAACAGATAAACAGCAAAATAAATAGGGTTTATTATAGCCTGTGGTTGTGGTATCTGTTTCAGCCAACTCGTTCAGTAGGTACCTACTTACTTTTAAAGACTTGATGTTCATGCTGCCTTCGATATCTAAATCTAAGTATCAAACCTTGTGTTGCTGACTGACTGGATGACTGATTGTCTATCAATTTGGAGGGTGTATTCTTTTGGTGGGTGCACTAAAAAAATATGAATAAACCGGCCAAGTGCGAGTCGGACTCGCGTATGAAGGGTTCCGTACCATTATCTATAAAAAACGGTAAAAAAAAATTTGTTGTTTGGGAGCCCCACTTAAATATTTATTTTATTCTGATTTGTTGTTATAGCGGTCCCGTACCCAAAGGGTAAAAACGGGACCCAATTACTAAGACTTCGCTGTCCGTCTGTCCGTCTGTCTGTCACAGGGCTGTATCTCATGAACCGTGTTATCCAGACAGTTGAAATTTTCACAGATTATGTATTTCTGTTGCCGCTATAACAACAAATACTAAAAACAGAATAAAATAAATATTTAAGTGGGGCTCCCATACAACAAACGTGTTTTTTTGACATTTTTTATAGATAATGGAACGGAACCCTTCGTGCGCGAGTCCGACTCGCACTTGGCCGGCTTTTATTTATTTAATCTGTGACTTACTACAAACACAGGCCATATTATAGCCAACGCATTTTATACTTGATTGTGGGTCGTCAATAAAATTGATTATTCATAATAGCGAACTGATTTGAAATTCAGTAGACAATGTCAAACAGAAATTTATTTTTCATTGTTAAAATTATATTTCTGATATTTTGGTTTATGCATGAGTGTGGCATTATGTGTATTTATTTTAATTGGTAGTAATGCATATTGTCTTACGTACCTAAGTCATTATTATTTAGTATCATGTAATTTTATTATGCGCATTGTAATATTGTTTAAATCTAATAAATATATATTTAACCTCCTGCCTAGCATACTATATTTATATGACAGGTGATAGCGCGCTGGTGCTCGATGGTTTGAATGATTTTACAAAAGCTTGTCATTAATTATGGAACAATATTTTTCAACAGAAAACTTATTTTTATATGCGGCGGATGGGTTTACAACATGTGACGTACTCAGATATATCCCATTAGAAATCGTACTGGGGGTTAGCATGAGCCACTATCGTATCGACAACGTATTGTGTCAGTTTTGTCATTTGGACGATACGTTGTCGATACGATAGTGGTTCGTGCTCGGGCCACTGGTACCTATCGTTGACCACAAACTAAACTGCGCCAGTTATGCTGCTTGTTAACAAACTTAAGGCAAGCTTATCCTTGTTTTCGCTTCGAAAACCACAGTTTTCGAACTAACGTGTAAATTGTGCTTAGTGTAAATTGTAATCCAATAGGTTTTTCGAAAGTTTCCAACAGTGAATACGATTTACAGATTTAATTATTTTGATAGCAACTCATAATGAAAGCGCCTGAGCAACCTTTAAACATTTTTGCAGATGTAAATATTTGTTTGAGCGTTTTAAAATTTGATTGTAGGAGCAAAATTTGGTATCGAAAATTTGGATATCGTTGGGAAACAGGAAATTTGGGAAGCTTGAGGTTGAAAGTACTTTCAGCCTTTGTTACAAAAATATATCTTTTTACTGGCTTCACTCGACCTACTTTGACGGAAGCAATGGCTCAAAAGAATAGACGCGATAGTACATAAAGCCAACCAAGTTTTTATACTATTCTTATCTGATTTAGCGACCAAATGAACTCGGCAAATGACCCAGAACATAAATAACCCTTCCTTCAATCAAGTCACGGTTTATCTATATAACAACCACAGTGTAACGAACATGCTCAAGCTAGAAACGACACTAAAGGTTACCCGTACCCAAAGGGTCTGTCCGTCTGTCCGTCTGTCCGTCTGTCCGTCTGTCCGTCTGTCCGTCTGTCCGTCTGTCCGTCTAACCATCTGTCTGTAACAGGACTGTATCTCATGAACCGCGATAGCTAGACAGTTTAAATTTTCACAGATGATGTATTTCTGTTGCCTCTACAATAACAAATACTAAAAACAGAATACAATAATTTAAGTGCGGCTCCCATAAAACAAACGTATTTTTTGCCGTTTTTTATAGATAATGGTACGGAACCCTTCGTGCGTGAGTCTCACTCGCACTTGGCCGGGTTTTTTTTATAGAAATGTAGGGTTTTAGCTTGACATTGGCTTTTGAACTACCATTTCTTTTACCTGCCTCTATGTGCCTTTCTCTCGCGCGGCGATACGTACGGAATGTTAACTAATGTTGTATGTGGGCATGTGGCGAATGTGATGTTTGGACGTGCCTTGAATATATTCAAGGCTCTAAACGCCTAGATATCTGATATAATGTCTACCGTAGCTTGGGGATTACACAAAGGTTAAAAACGGGACCCTATTCTCCGTCGTCTGTCTCGTCCGTCTGTCTGTCACAAGGTTGTATCTCATGAACCTTGATAGCTAGACTGTTAAAGTTTACACAGATCATGTATTTTTGTTGCCACTATAACAACAAATACTAAAAACAGAATAAAATAAATGTTTAAGTAGGGCTCCTATACAACAAACGTGATTTTTTTGCCGTTTTTTATAGATGTAATGGTACGGAACTCTTCGTGCGCGAGTCCGACTCGCATTTGGCCGATTTTTTTATTTATACTGTTGACTAACATGCTGTTCTTATGCATAACTCTTTAGTATTCAAATAAATCTTAGTCGGTATAAGTTAGCGCTCCTAGAAAAAGACTAACCCTCCTATTCAAGAACGACACTATGAGAACACGCACCCACAGTGGACGAAATCTTTTTTCATAAAAATCACTTTATGTGTTGTGCGACACTGCATAGTGTGACTAGAGGCACATTGTCGTGTGCCTCTAGCTAAAGTTGAGCTCTAAAGGCACACGGTAGCGTGCGCCATAGTGCCGCTCAACACATAAAGTGATGTTTATGAAAAAAGATTTCGTCCACTGTGGGTGCGTGTTCTCATAGTGTCGTTCTTGAATACGAGGGTAAGGTAAGTAAGTACGAGTACTTCATAGGTCAAACTATTTGATCAACTCTCATCAGAAAACAATGACTTTTATAAATAAAGTGAAGACGTAATCGCATATAATAGATAACTCCAATAAGAAGACATAAAAGCTTAAAATAATAAGAAAATACCCTCTTCCCTGAGAGATATGGGATAATGCGCGCGCGAATACCCTTTTCAGGCCCTTACGTGACATGTGTGCGTAGCGGTTTCTTATCATATCACAATTAATTTCTTTACGAAAATGTTTGGTGTCTTGATTTCTGAACAAGGAAGGATTTTTGTAGATACTCCTTATCACTTGAGAGCAGTCATCAGTGGCCTAAGCACGAATCATTGGCGTATCGACATCGTATCAAGCTAATCACTTTGCTCTATTGTCAATAATTTCCGCAGCAAACGCAATATAAGGTTTTTTTTTTTAGTTTTTTCACACTTTGGATTACATTATCGAAGTTTTAATACGGATCCCTAATATTTTTGAAAATATTCTATAGCCTATGTTCATCAGGGATAATGTATAATTCTAATAGTGAAAGAATTTTTCAAATCGGTTCTGTAGTTTCGGAGCCTATTCGATACAAACAAACAAACAAACAAACAATCAAATCTTTCCTCTTTATAATATTAGTATTTTATATATTAGTATAGATATAGATGGCGCGAAACCTATCGTGCACCTATAGTCCGACTCGCACTTGGCCGGTTTTTATTAACTCTATTTCTGTTGTTTGTCTGTTTTTTTTTATTTCCGGACGAGCTTGAAACTTGAAACTTTACATTGCTCAGAATTGGATGACATTGCAATATTAACTTTTATAGGGTCAAAGCCCTGGTTGTGGTTCCTACCCTGGTTTAGGGGATTTACAATTTTGGCAGTCAATAACTAAGCATAGCAAACAAACTTGTTTAAAATCTATAGTTAATACAATTCTTTGTCTATGGTCCGTTTTGATTAGTGACAGTTGCGATGCGCTATACCTTTTGATTTGTTTCCCGTTTTTTCTATTTAAATATGATTTTTTTTATAAATAAATATCGCCTGTAGCAAAACCTTTGCTTAACCTAAGAGATAAATACTCTATTATATGTTGTTTAAAAATCATAGTTTTCATATTTTTTTCAATATAAACCGTTTATTTGAAAATATAAATGTTGTTCTAGTTCGTTTGAAAACTTAATTGTAAATTATCTTTTTTTTAATAAATTTATCATCAGACATTGTGCTATACAATTTCAACAATTAATTAAACCAGTGATTAGAATCAATGAACCTTCGTATATGAAATCGAAATGGGGGTTTCATTCAAAAAGTCAGATTTAGTGTGTGGCACCGAGCCAACTGCACTGAACTGGGTTATTGGATATATGCAAGGAATATTTACCTCTGGACAAAAGGCAAACGAGAGCAACCTTATTGTTAGAGCCAGCGAAAGGTCTTCTTTGACTGGCCTGACAGCTATGTTGGTGTAGCTCTGCCAGCTGCGCTTTAGATTTCTAGATGTTATAATGTACTGTTATGTAAGATATGTAAGATTTTATTAGAACGACTTAGTCTTGGGCTAGATAGCGCTGTGTGTAATATTAATTTATAGTTGGTTGCAATTTTTTTTCACATAAATATTAGAACACAATATCACGTGGCACGTAATTTAACTATCAAAATATTAAAGTTAAAACTTCTAAGGTACCGTATCTAAAGTAGAGAAAATTTAATAGATCAGATTTGACACTTCATCAAAATTCAGCAATAACCTAGTAATAATATTTTATTTCAATCGCATAACTCTTTTCAGTTACAAATTTTAATAATATTTTATTTCAATCGCATAACTCTTTTCAGTTACAAATTTTTATTTAAAAGATTGCAATATTACTACGAATTTTTTAAAGCACTATGAAGCTGACAGATGACAAATGTGATCAAATAAATTGGCCCTTTTTGGGTAAATACAATACATTATTAACGATGAATTATGACGTCTAGATATTTATAGTCCCAGGTTAAAATTTACGGTTGAATTGTTGATGCGCAACAACTCATATTCAAAGCTTTTTACGCTAAAATGACTCTGAAGCTGTGTGCAATAAGTTTGCTTAATTTATACTGATTTGTTCGTATTATGTCACTACTGAGGGCGAATCCAGCTTCGGAGCCAGAGGGGGGTCACGTGAACATTACTAGGGCAAAATGTTGGCTTTAATCAGGATTAGAAGTATGCAGTAGTAATGTAGACTATGGTTTCGTGTGATTGTGACCGAATTTTAAAATTCGAGTGTCCAAAGACAAAAAAGATACATAATTAAATACACAGTTTGCTGTTGTAACGTTATTCTGACAAAATATATTCGAAATAATGGAAGTAGCCAAAAACTAACCAGTAGGGGTATTTGTGTGTGCTTATGAGCAAAAATTAAATCTATATAATAAAAATTTAAATCTGTGTGTCCATCGGTTATGTATTTCTGTTGCTGCTATAACAACAAATACTAAAAACAGAATAACATAAATACTTAAGTGGGGCTCCCATACAACAAACGTGTTTTTTTCCCGGGTTTAATATATTAATTCGTTGGATAAAATCATACTAGGTACATAAATGAAAGACAGTTTCATTTTAGTTTGATGGTTTTCAAGATAATGTGGTTGTATTACTATTTCCGTCTTCTCCGGGTAGAAGACCTTTATTCACACATGCAAAAAGTTGAATATTTTACACGGCCGGCATGCTAACATGAACTGGGCCCATCTGGTTGATTACAGTTCGCAGTTTGAAGAGTCCAAACAATAGGGCCGCGAGAGATATGTAGGTACCCAAGCACAAGTTGTGGCGTAGTTAAAAACCCAATCACAAGAGACATTTTCAATTTCTGACAGGTATTCATGGGTAAAATTTGCATACTTACTTACTTACTAAGGTATTCAGAAGACAAAACATTGTTATAATATTAATAACTAGCTACACTAGACAAAACTATAGATTTTAACACGGGTGTTTATCACGTAATTACCTTTAATTTATTTTCATAGTACATAGTCGCGGGCAGACTGGCTATTGCGATGCGTTATTCTGTTGTTAAGTTTCATTTTAATCCGTTCAGTAGTTTTTGCGTGGAAGAGTAACAAACACACACACACCCACTCACTCACAAACTTTCGCATTTATAATATTAGTAGGAGTGGGATATGTAAATGTAAAGTATGCTTAAGGAATGTGATGGATGACAGTGAATGAAGTGTAAGAGGTATGACAGGATCATAAGTGAAAGCTTACCCCTCGGGGAAAAAGGCGTGATTTTATGTATGCAAATGTCCTTATATACATCAGTATGTACTAGCCTAATTACAAACAACGAAAACATCAATAGGTAGATAAACACACTATATTCTAGATTATTATTTGCATAGAATTTTAGAAAAAAAAATATGATCACGACTGTAATCCCCAAGTACGGTAAACATCCTTTCAGATCTCCAGACGCTTAGATCCTTTGAATATGTCTAGTGGGTAGTCAGAGGCACGTCCAAACATTATATTTACCCACATTTTGCAGTAGTTAGCATTCCATACGTAACAGGTTGCAAGCCTGTCGCTTAGAAGAACATGAGAAAAACTTACAGCTAGACATACACAAATGTATATCAGAAAAATACATGATGATAATAAAATAATAATAATGAAAATTGGCGGACTTTACACACAGCGCCATCTAGCCCCAAGCTAAGCAAAGCTTTGAAGATAATATGAATACAAGTATGAAGGCCAATTACAAAGTTTCCACAGGTGAATATGGAGCTTAAACCATCTCTATCTACCTTTACTTCTACTTTTATAGGCCAGTATTTATAGACAACGCTATAAATTTACGACGTGAGATAGATTTTATTTATTTATTTATTTATACTTTAATTGCACTTATAAAATAAATACAAAAAGGCGGACTTAATGCCGAGGCATTTTCTACCAGCCAACCTAATTGGTAGTGGAAACATGTAGTTGGCAAATTAAAAAAAAAAACTTAAAAACTAGGTAATGAAAACATAGGTCCTCGAAATCCTGTTTACAATAACTCGTTTAGTTCAAGCGGAGTAGCACGTTCTCAATGCATTACTCTACACTTTAACACGTTCATACCACATTGGAGCTTCGGAGCCTTTAATTTTAAGTACGATCATACGTTAGTAAGTAAGTTAGTGAGTAAATTAACTAAAATTACCGTATATAAAGTCCGTGTTGGCCGAGTGGGAGATACCTCGACTTTCAATCTGAAGGTCGTGGGTTCGAATCCTGGCGTGCATCTATGGATTTTTCTGTTCGAAAAATTTATATGCGCATCAAAAACACGTGCTTAAAACAGTGAAGGAAAACATCGTGAGGAAACCAGTTAGTATTCTTATAAGCGGCGGTGGGCTTGCAACCTGTCACGTATGGAATGCTAACTACTGCAAAATGTGGGCATGTGCCAAATATAATGTTTGGACGTGCCTCTGACTACCCCCACTAGACATCTTCAAAGGATCTACTAAGCGTCTGAAGATCTGAGATCTACCGTACTTGGGGATTAAAGTCGTGATCCTATTTATTTTATTTTATTTAGAAAGTCCTACACTCTAAAGAAAATTGCTCGCATTGTAGCGCAAAACCTCAAAATTATAAAAAGCTTACGGATATTTTTTATTGAAATATTTTTTGGGGAGGGTCTTACAGTGGTCAACATTATCTTCGATTTTTCGGGTCATGAGGTTCCGCAAAATATTGGCCGGGATAAACTTCCGGAGCACGTACATCCCGATTGTCTATTGCAAGTCGATAATGCTATTTATCGTCCAAGTATAAATAAAAACCTGCCATACGTGACAGGTTGTAAGCCCATCGCCGCTTATAAGAATACTAACTGGTTTCCTCACGATGTAATCCTTCACAGTTTTAAACACGTGTTTTGATGCGCATATAAATTTTTAAAACAGAAAAATCCATTGATGCTCGCTGGGATTTGAACCTACGACCTTCGAAATGAAAGTCGAGGTACCTTCCACTCAGCTAACACGGCTTAATATACCAAAAAAATAAATCTATAAAAAACGGCAAAAAAACACGCTTATTGTATGGGAGCCCCACTTAAAAATTAATTTAATTCAGTTTTTAGTATTTGTTGTTATATCATCAACAATAATAAATAATATGTTAAAATTTCAACTATCTAGCTATCACGGTTCATGAGATACAGCCCTGTGACAGATTGGTGGACAGACGGACAGACAGACGACAGCGAAGTCTTAGTAATAGGATCCCGTCTTTACCCTTTGGGTAAGGAATCCTTACAAGTAAATTGCAAAAGTAGTTCATAAGTAGTATACCGTGACTGTTGAAATCCATTTCATATTGATTGGAATTTGTATTATATATATCTTTGTCTGTTTAGTACCTTCTCTACTTTGTGTATCTAATATTCAACGTTTAGTCATATCCTATCTACGTTATAATACATAGTGAATTCACAGACATTGATACTCCATCTCGTGAACAATAAATCGCTTAGTTCAAGCAGGCTTGCACGCTTTCAATGCCGGACTGCCGTCAGCTTTAATTCAGGACACACTCCAGCGGATTCTGAACTCGGACAATGGCGACACGGTGGGGGAAATTGTTCAGCGGAAGAACGAACGACTGCTAGACAACCTAGTATCTTCATAATAGGTGCTCGCCTACGTACGGGTGTACTAATGAAGATTATAGTGAATTTTTTGATACTTACAGTTACATTATTGCAATAATTGTGGGGATCTCTATTTTTCAAAAAATATACATTGCCCATGTTACTCGCTAATAATGTAACTTTTTTTTTAATTGTTTTGGTAGTTTTTAGGGTTCCGTACCCAAAGGGTAAAAACGGGACCCTATTACTAAGACTTCGCTGTCCGTCTGTCTGTCACAGGGCTGTATCTCATGAACCGTGATAGCTAGACTGTTGATTTTTTTACAGATGATGTATTTCTGTTGCCGCTTCAAAAACAAATACTATAAACAGAATAAAATAAATATTTAAGTGGGGCTCTTTTACAACAAATGTGTTTTTTGCCGTTTTTTATAGATAATATTAAGGAACCCTTCGTGCGCGAGTCCGACTCGCACTAGAATAATTACAAACCAAAATACGAATTTTTCTCTTTATTATATTGGGTAGATGTAAAAATAAACATAGAAATGTCGTGTTCGCGAATAGTAGTCAGAGCAACAAAGCCTGCTATTGACTAGTGACAGACGTGCACCTGATATAACTAGATTATATATCAGTTCACATTCACTAGGAATAATAGGCATTATTGAAGAGGAATATAGAATTACACTTTGTGATATATTATGGCTCAATCGGGCTCACAAACATGGGCTCTGCCTCTTGCTTATAACAATCTTAGGTAGAGGATGCCGGTTAAGGCGAGTAATAAATGTTTTTGATGAATGCAGAATCGTTTTTTCTCAATAACCGCAAAACATACAGTTTTGTTTTTCATGACAAAGATAACTTAAGGATATAATCTAGATAAATTACAGACAGAAACACGATTGGTGAAACTTTTCTCGATAGATTTATTTTCCAAAGTTGGCTCTTCAAAAACACGAGTTTCTTTTTAATCAAAGCTATGAATAGCTATAGCTAAACAGTTCATTTTTATATAATTCGTAAGATAATCATACTAGCTAAATAAATTACAGACAGTTTCTTTTTAAATTTGATGGTTTTCGAGATAATACAGTTTTATCACTTTTTCCGTCTTATCCGGGTAGACTCAGCCCATACAAAACGTCAAAAATGTCACTTATCCCCTTAATACAACTAATATTATAAATCCGAAAGTTTGTGAGCATGTTTGGGGATGTTTGTGCCTCAATCACGCTGAAACGATCAAATGGGTTTAGATTTAACGTGGAATGTATAGCTTATTATATCTTGAAATAACATATACATGATACTTTTTATCCGGGTAGATACAACGGGTGCAAAGCCGCGGGTTTATGCTAGTAGTTCATAGTTGCTTATTCAAAAAATAATATAACAATTACTTACGAGTTACATAATACAAAAAGTTAATAAAAATATAAACATCAACTTAAAATTAATTACGGTAAACGGAGATCAAGGAGGATACCTCTATGATCTCCAGGTGCTCAGATTCTTGAAGATATCTTATAAGAGTTGCCAGAGGCACGTCCATAAAAGTCATTTAATTATTCTGTTTTTAGTATTTGTTGTTACAGCGGCAACAGAAATACATCATCTGTGAAAAATCAACTGTCTATCTACCACGGTTCATGAGATACAGCTTTGTGACAGACAGACGGACAGACAGATGGACCATTTCATACGTAACAAGTTTCAAGACTTCTGAACACTGTTTTTAGGATTCCGTACTCAAAGAGTAAAAACGGGACTCTATTACTAAGACTTCGCTGTCCGTCTGTCCATCTGTTTATCACAGGGCTGTATCTCAGGGACTGTGATAGCTATACAGTTGAATTTTTTACAGATTATGTATTTCTGTTGCCGCTATAACAACAAATACTAATAACAGAATAAATATATAAGTAAGGCTCCCATACAACAAACGTGATTTTATCCGACATGCACTTGTTCGATTTTTTATTTTTTAAGTTTACTATAGATAACAAACCCAAAAACGGACGAACCAAAAACATTACTATTAGCAATCGCCGTAAACAGAATAATTGGATAATCGCAATCAATTCGTGCGCACCATTGATAAACCACACATTGTTCTAATGACTGCTGCAACACAACGGTAGTAATGATGTGTTAGCGGTAATGGGCAATATGATTGCCTACAGCCTCCCTTTTATTCTCAAAGTCGGTGTAACGTGTGCTGATGTTGGTCCGTGGTAATAGGTTTTTCTCTCTTTCTATCCCTTAAAGTAAAAAGAGAGAAAAACCTTAAACCGTTGATCAACCATTGCGGACCATTAACCGGTTATTACTAACCGCTCTTACGCATATGGAGTGTATGATCTGAGCTACCTAAGGGAAAGCGCGTGGTTTTCAAACTGCTAAATGAATAAGATTTTTGTTGATACTTGTATTTGGTTTTTACAGTTGATTAAAATAAGCCCAAACACCGGTATTTTACTATTATCTGCTAACAAAATTCATTGTAGGTAGGTAATGTCTATGAGATCTAAGAGATGGCAGCCTATACAAAGCTTCATCTCGAACATCTCAAGAGTCAAGATAAAGTTTTGTCCCAAATATAAACATAAAGAATAGTTACTTAAATAAAAACTTTGAATAGAAAGAATAATAGGACAATCCATTAATTACTGTGTTTCAACTTTTGGAAAGACACTGGCGCTACCTGTATCAAAAGAACTTAAAAATAGTTGGATAACCGCTACAATGAGTCCATTCTTTCGAAAAGTTTCATTCTTCAAGAGAAAAGAAACAATTTGGGCGTCAAAATCCCACCTTATGGTCGTTCATCAAACTCCGATCCGACCTAATGCTGAGTTAGGACTAAAGTAAAGAGTAACACCCGTATTCATGAACGACACTAAGAGAACACACAGTAGGCTACAACACACTACCGTGTGCCTCTAGCCAAAGGCTACGCTAGGGGCACACGTTAGTGTGCGCATAGTGTCGCACAAAACTCAAGTGATGTTTATAAAACAAGATTTTGTCCACTGTTGTCGAGTCGGAGCCTACTGTGCGGTCTCTTAGTGTCGTTCTTGAATACGGGTGTTAGATAGGTAGGTATACCTATAAGCTGATGAAGTGTTTTGCGCAATCCATCATTCCAGCAAATTAGCCAAGATACGAGTAGCATGACCCGGCTAATGGATAAACGAAGTTTACGCGATACTACCTTTGGTTTACGAGTATTATTTCAGCAGAAAATTCTATAGATATTGAGGATATATTTGTAAATTGATAATATGTTTTCTTTTAACTATAGTTTTTTTTTTTTTTTTATTTATTCTGTTTTTATATTTGTTGTTATTAGCGACAATATAAATACATCATCTGTGAAAATTTCAACTGTCTAGCTATCACGGTTCATAAAATACAGCCCTGTGACAGACAGACGGACAAACGAAGACGAACAGACGGACAGCGAAGTCTTAGTAATAGGGTCCCGTTTTTACCCCTTGGGTACGGAAACCTAAAAAAAATCATGCTCAAGTTTCTTTTGGAAATTTCGTAAAAAAAATACTCGACGTTAAAGTCAATTAACAAAACAGAAGCCACAGAGTAACCGCCCGTCTCGTATTTTTGAAATGAAATTAAAACCAAAGCGTTCCAAATAAATTTTCAGCTATTCAAGCATCCTTTTATATTCGTTTGGTATTAAATATCTGCCTACGACAAATTTATGACGGTACAGTGAGCTACATAAATCTATAGAACCAAATGTGACTTCTAAAGATGAATTAATGATGGAGAAAGATGGAACTCTGATTTTTTTTAGGGCAAAAACTGCTCTCGACCGTAGTGGCGTACGAATTGAAAATACAGCGAAACCCCGAAGTCCCCGAACTAGTTTAAACTGTAGCTGATTTGACAAGCCTGGTTTGCACTTGACCGATTATTTATCATCCTACTAATCCTAATCCTAATAATATTATAAATGTGAAAGTTTGTGAGTTTGTATGTATGTTTGTGGCTCAATCCTTAAATTATGCAGAGACTGAGGAGTTGTTGACGGCTGTCACGTAATATTATTATCTTTTATTTCTTTATTATTTAACTATTTATATTTTCCCTTTGTTGGTATATATATTACATTCCTACTACATATTTTTGCTAATAGAAAAATACACTCACACACACATACACCTACACACACATACACACACACACACACACACACACACATACACACACACACACACACACACACACACACTTACACTCATACTCTTACCCTTGAAACATTTTTACCATTTTGATTTAGTTTTATTTGGAACCTTTATTCTCTGTATCGAGAGGAGGGCGTTGGTGTCTGCGACACAGTCTAGCACTTCTGCAGGCATCACCGTTTTTTGACTGTTTGTTAAACCTATGTTCTTGTTCCCAATAAATATATATTTCATTTCATTTCATTTCATTTCATTTCATTTCATTTCAATCAGGCCTAAACGACAAAACGGATTATGTTGAAATTTGCTGTAGATGTAGATATAATGCCCGAATAAAACATAGACTACTTTAAAATAAGAAAAACTTAAAATGATTAAAAAACGCGCTGGTGTGCAACAAATCTGTCATCACAGACTAAAAACATTCAGTCTTTTCTCTTCAATTATTGAAATTTCACAGGATAAAGTCTGTCACGGGTCGGTTAGTATTATAAATACGAAAGTTTGTGAGTGGGTGTGTAATTGTGTATGTATGTTTGTTACTCTTTCACGCAAAAACTTCTGAACGCATTAAAATAAAACTTTACAGTTATATAGCTTATACATCAGAATAACACATAGGCTACTTTTGATCCACGCACCAGACGTGTGAAGCCGAGGCGAGCAGCTAGTTAGTACAAATTAGTTAACTAATTTGCAGCAGTTTACGTTTTGTGTACTAAAGAGTAGACAAAAATACATTTGGAGTATGACATGTTTAGCCGTATTGGCCTATTATTGGGAGGTACCTCGACTTTCAATCTGAAGGTCGTGGGTTCGAATCTCGGCGTGCATCAATGGATTTTTCTGATCTAAGCGTCTGGAGATCTGAGAGGATGTCTACCGTACTTGGAGATTACAGTCGTGATCCTATTTATTTTTATTTTATGCTCATGTTCCAAAATAAGTTAATATACATAATTGCTGGAGTGTTTTTTTGAATTCCAGTCAAATACGTAATAAAGTGTATCAAAGGCAATTGATTAACATTTCTATTTTCAAAGCGTATTTAAAATAGCAATTTTCGGAGTGTTTGAACTTGAGAATCCTATCAAGATACGCCAATAACAAAATGTCAGTTTTATTACAACTTGCGCAGATTAGATTATTTGTTTGGTTTTTAAAACAAAAGTGCTGACTTGGGCTAGATGCATAATAGAAACTATCCCAGTAAGAAAAACTGTGGCGCAAATAAGCGAAATACCTGAAAAAAAAAATAGAAAAGGAGAATAATAAAAAAAATCCATTATCTATAAAAACGGCAATAAAACCCGTTTGTTGTATGGGAGCTAGACTTAAATATTTATTTTATTCTGTTTTTAGTATTTGTTGTTATAGCGGCAACAAAAATACATAATCTGTCAAATTTACACCTGTCTAGCTATTACGGTTCATGAGATACAGCCCTGTTACAGACAGACGGACAGCGAAGTCTTAGTAGGTAATAGGGTCCCGTTTTTACCCTTTTGGGTACGAAACCCTAAAAACTACTAAATATTTTTCGTCAGGAAATTATTTTACCTACCTAATCCGAAAGTTTCTGAGGATGTTTGAATATTAATTGTGTCTTAATCACGCTCAATCGACCAAACGGATGAAACTTAACATATTTTACATAGCCGACACTCTGGAATAGCAAATAGGCTACTTTTTACCCAGGTTAATACAGCATGTAATTGAAATGAAATGAAAAACATTTAATTAGCATGACTACAAACACAGATTAATTATAATTAGATGTGATGTTTGGTATTGAAGACATTGCAAATTTGCAATTATCAAAGCCGAAATCTAGTAGGTACCCATTATCACAAACTCTGTTAGTATTTCTTAGTATCTACCCAGTTTCTAATGACTACAAAACTATTAACTTGATTATCCATTTTATTTCAGACCAGCAGTCCGCCCCGGCGTCACACGTTTGTAATACTGTACATCACTTTGCTCTATTGTCAATAATTTCCGCAGCAAATGCAATTATAATAAGGATTTTTTTTTTGCATTTTTTTTAACTCGTTGGGTTATATTATCGAAGTTTTCATAAAGATCCCTAACGTTTTTGAAAATATTATATATTCTATGTTCATCAGGGATAATGTAGGATTCTAATGGTAAAATAATTTTTAAAATCGGTCCAGTAGTTTCGGAGCCTATTCGATGCTAACAAACAAACAATCAAAACAAGCGATAAAGTGCTTTAGTACGATGGACCTTCAAATCGAAGATACCTTCATAAAATTTGATGCTTCTACGATACATTAGTGAAGTCTACCTGTTCTCTAAAAACTTTTTTATTTAAGGCGAGTAATTAATGTGTTTGATGAATGTGAATCGTTTTTTCTCAATAACCGTAAAACATACAGTTTTATTTTTTATGACAAAGATAACTTAAGGATATAATCTAGATAAATTACAGACAGAATCACGATTGGTGAAACTTTTCTCGATAGATTCATTTTCCAAAGTTTTTAAAAACACTAGTTTCGTTTTTAATCAAAACTATGAATAGCTAAACAGTTATTTTTTATATAATTCGTTAGATAATCATACTAGCTAAATAAAAAAAGCAAAATTACAGACAGTTTCTTTTTAAATTTGATGGTTTTCGTGATAATGCAGTTTTATTACTTTTTCTGTCATATCCGGATAGACTCAGCGCATACAAAACACCAAACATTTCAAGTATCATCGGTAATTCATGAGTTATGCCATGCTAATCTTTTTCATCATTAGGTAAATGTATTGCCTTTGGCTGTTGCAACTAAAACATAGCAACACAACGATAGGTAGGTAATTATTTTCTGAAAAGATTGTTTGTTAGATCACAACACAACATAACGAAGGTATATTTATAGCAATTTATCTTTCAAAGAGAAAATATTGCCCGTATTATACCTGAATTTCATCCAAGGTCAAGACAATTTGTTATAAAGCTTAGTCCAGAGGCAATTTACAACAAACCTAATATTTTGTTAGTATATTGATGTCTTTTCGTCAGGTAGAAGAAAATTTATAACGGCTTACTTGTTTTATATTAGTCGTAGAAAAATAACTTCTAGTTAGACAGAAAAATGTTCTATGGTATATAATAAAATAATGGATGGTTAGAGGAGTTCGATTGTTGATATCATATTTTTGCATATTTCGGTATGTAGTATAAATCTACTCGTTTATATTCGATCTAATTAAAAACCCGACTATTATGTTTTTTTTTTTTTTTAGGGTTCCGTACCCAAAGGGTAAAAACGGAACGGGACTTCGCTGTCCGTCTGTCTGTCACAGGGTTGTATCTCATGAACCGTGATAGCTAGACAGTTGACATTTTCACAGCTTATGTATTTCTGTTGCCGCTAAACAGAATAAAATGAATATTTCTTTTCTTTTTTGGGGCCCATACAACAAACGTGTTTTTTTGTCGTTTTTTATAGATAATAGTACGGAACCCTTCGTGCGCGACTCCGACTCGCACTTGGCCGTTTTTTTCAAACACTAACTTGCTAATTAAAGTCAAATGTCTGTAATGTAGCTGGAGTAATCAGGTAACGCTGTCACAGGTCCCACAGAGCAGCATATAAAACAAAGAATAACTAGAGTGGCTGTAATTAATTAAACAAGCTTTTTAGCATGCCAACTGTTAAAAAAATTTATTAAGGTTAATAACCCGTCAGCAGTTTGAACAGCTTGCTAAAAAGACCCTTAGTTAGGAAAAACGATGGTGTCAAAATGAACAGAATGTGCCTTTTGTACAAAACCATTCATTGTTAATTGAACCCCAAAAAATACTCATGCATTTATGAGGAAAATATTTTTCTTTTGTGTTCCCTAACCCGATTTTTTCGTCTCGAAGTGTGATTGAATTAAGGGTGCTTAATTTATTTTTTACAGTAAACTGGTAAGGGGGTATAAATACCTACTTACTTTTAACAAAGTAATTAAAAATTATAATTACTGCAAAATGTAGGCCAATCCCAAATGTAATTTTTGAACGTGCCTCTGACTACCACCCTTAGACAACTTTAAAGATCAGAGCACCTGGAGATCTGAGAGGATGTCTACCGTACTTCGAGATTAAAGTGGTAATCTTATTTCATTTTTAATTAAAAATTGCGAAGAAGTTTTATTGCAATATTTTCACGAATAACAATTGTAATTTCCATGACAACTTTTTTCGCTTTTTAGGGCTCCGTACCCAATGGTAAAAACGGGACCCTATTACTAAAACTTCGCTGTTCGTCTGTTCGTCATCGTCTGTCTGTCTGTCGGTCACAGGGTTGTATCTCATGAACCGTGATAGCTAGACAGTTGAAATTTTCACAGATTATGTATTTATGTTGCCGCTATAACAAAAAATACTAAAAACTGAATAAAATAAATATTTAAGTGGGGCGCCCATAGAAAAAACGTGATTTTTTTGGCGTTTTTTATAGATAGTGGTACGGAACCCTTCGTGTGCGAGTCCGACTCGCACTTGACTGGTTTTTTAACCAATTCTACCGTTGAACGCGGCCGCGGGCGATGCTCCTGATGGAGAGCACCTCAATTTTCTCGAAACGTCAGCAATACAAACTGTTAAAAAATTAAAAACTCGTGGTAATCGTGATCTTCGAAATAGTTTTTAGGGTTACGTACCCAAAGGGTAAAATCGGGACCCTATTACTAAAACTCTGCTGTCCGTCTGTCTGTCTTTCACAAAGCTGTATCTCATGAACCGTAAAAGATAGACAGTTGAAATTTTCACAGATAACAAAAAATACTAAAAACAGAATAAAATAAATATTTAAGTGGGGCTCCCATACAAGAAACGTGAATATTTGCCACTTGTTCGCTTTTTTGCTTAAAAGTGATCTATCATATTCAATGAGCAATGCTATTTTATTTGTAGCAGGCGCTTTATGTCGTTTAATATTTACTTCTAATGTGTTTCCATCAAACCTTTTTTGCAACTTACATAAAAAATAGTTTTAAAATAAATCGTGTATATTATTGACTAGTATATATAAGTTAGGTATACTAATATAAGTTCCGGGAAACTTATATTCCTTTGCTCGAAACGAAGAAACTAGGATTCCCAGAATCATGGGTATCAGAAACTAGGTTATAATGAAATCAAATCAACTAGACTCCGATTATTGAAACAATCGTGCCGCATCGGAGATCCCGCTGTCCCGCACCTTATTACGTCTCAAGCCATCTAGGTCGTCGAGCGCTTTACATTTCTACGCTACAAGTTAGTCAACTTTGAATTGAGGGATCATTTCAAAGTAAACCTTTAAGGAGCATTAAATTAGTTCACTTGAAAGGACTCCGAAGAGATGGCCTAACTTTTTAGTGCCATTACACTTTAACTCTCTCTTATAATGTAGGGTGTTTTGATTAAGGCGCTCCCAGTCGACGATTGTTTTTGTTCGAAACGAAAAAAGAAATCCCACCAAAAACATTCTGTAAAAAACTAGCCAAGTCTCGATGGAGCTGCTTGTTTATCTCTAAAAAGTAATGAAATCTAGACAAAGTCGTGTCAAGTCTGAGGTTCTTTACTGCGATTTCTTTATTATTATAGAATGTTGTGTGACTTGGCCGTTGAACATTCTTTATACGTTAGTGGGTACAAGTCAATTTTGTTTACACGTAATGTTATATCTGTTGTAACTACCTATGTTTGTTAAGCGAGATAATAGCCAATACAGGTATTGGTAATTGGACGCTAGTGTCTTATTTTAGGCTGTTGTTGATCGTGCAACACATGCATTCAGCATTGACAATGCTGACTTCTGCTGTCTTCTTTTTGGAGCGTCAAATCGACCATCGATCTAACATAAAATAGACGTATTTTTTATACTGTTTGTTTCAGGCTCGCCTTTACATAAGTGTTATTGAAATACGCAGCTTTATCAAGCCTACAATTGACTGGTTATTGAATCAACGTTTTCTAAGTGGCAATTTTCCATCGTTAATGGGTAGCGGTTCTGGCGACAGATTGGTGCAATGGTGTCATGGAGCACCTGGTTTTGTACCCTTGTGTACTCTTCAACGGCCAAGTCACATAACATTCTATAATAATAAAGAAATCGCAGTAAAGAACCTCAGACTTGACACGACTTTGTCTAGATTTCATTACTTTTTAGAGATAAACAAGCAGCTCCATCGAGACTTGGCTAGTTTTTTACAGAATGTTTTTGGTGGGATTTCACTTCTTTTTGTAGAAACGTGGGCTTATTGATTTATTTTATTAGATTTTCTTATTTGACACAGTTTATTTTCTTTTTATGAGTAGTTTTTTTATTATAAAAACAAATCGTAAGCGCGTTTAAAATACAGTCAGCGCCATCTAGCGACGTGTGCGGGTATCACCGCCACTCTTAGTCCAATGCATTATATTTTGATCAAATTTTGAGCGAAATTAATATTTTAGTTTATTTAATTTGTTAATTTGTTTATTCAATTTGTGTAATGTTCGAGTAGAATAAAGTTAATCGTTCGACTATTTCTTCTTGTAAACTTGTAAGTATAAGTTATGTAGGTATAAAAGCCAGTCTAGTCTTATCCAGAGTTTTCCAGAGTTTTCCTTTAATTTTATTGCGTACTAGCAGTCCGCCCCGGCGTCGCACGGATGTAATAATGATATTATAGGTAATTTTTTTACACCTTGGGTTACATTATCGAATTTTTCATAAGGATCCCTAATAAAACATTTAGTATCGCAGACTTTTTTTGTAGATATTGATGTCCTCTTTAAAACTGTAGTACATCACTTTGCTCTATCGTCAACAATTTCCGCAGAGTACGCGATATAAGGATTTTTTTGGATTTTTTTCACACGTTGGGTTACATTATCGAAGTTTTCATACGGATCCCTAATAGTTAGACATATGGTATTACATACTTTTTTGTAGATATTGATGTCCTCTTTAAAACTGTAGTACATTACTTTGCTCTATTGTCAATAATTTCTGCACCAAACGCAATATAAGGATTTATTTTTTATTTTTTTCACACTTTGGATTACATTATCGATGTTTTCATACGGATCCCTAATATTTTTGAAAATATACTATAGCCTATGTTCATCAGGGATAATGTAGGATTCTAATGGTGAAAGAATTTTTCAAATCGGTCCAGTAGTTGAATATTTTTTGTAAAGGCGGTATGTCGATCTCTAATAGTTTGGTTAGGCTCTTGTGTTTTCTTATCAGGGTCACCAGGTACTCCAGATCTTCGATTATCCTAGTTTTTATGGTTTTCCCTTTATGTGGCCATTAAACCCTAACTCTGTACCAAATTTCAGCTCTCTGAGTTTATGGGAAGTACTAGTTCTATTCTGATGATCATGAGTGAGTGAGTGAGTGAGTGAGTGAGTGAGTGAGTGAGTGAGTGTCTGTCTAAAATGCGAAACTTTGCTTTCGCTTAACTTCGTAACTAAATGACCTACAGTCTTCAAATTTTGGATTTTAAGTATGTGATTATGGCTTACTGGATGACGAAAATTTCAGCGTTCTGGTCTTATCCAGAGGTTCTCAAATAGGGACCTGAAAATGCGGCGAAATGGTTCCAGTAAAGGATGGTACGGCAGTGTTTGCTTCGCGCTCGACTTGGCGGGGGCACTGCCGTGCCCCCAAATACTTGTGAACAAGCCACATCTCCTATTTTATAATGTATAGTATATGTGAATAAAGATGTACCCATCTCTAATCACTTCGATAAATAATCCTACCGACCGCTGCAATGACGACAAACACACGTCGGCGCGTGGTCCGCCTTAGCTTTTCGAATAAATTAATGATATAAATTATGTATAATTACTTATCAAAAATCTACTCTAATAGAATTCTAGATCTACATATTACCTATCTTTAACAATAAACAACAAGTTGATATTAATAGTAGGTATATAAAATATTTCGATCATAAATTCTAAAACGTATCATTTTGAAATAATATCTTTATCGTGAAAAGTTTCTGCTATTATGTTTTCAGCTTAATATAAATCTAGGTAGGAACCTGAAGTAATATACTTATAAAAATAGAAGATGTGGCTTGTTCAGAAGTATTTCTTTTTTCGTTTCGAAAAAGAGCAATCAGCGACTGGGAGCCTCTTAAGATCTGACTCGTTGCTTCTACGAAAGATATTCTAATAATATTATACTATATACTATACTATATATTATATTATAATATGTATATATGTGAAAGTTTGTGAGTTTGCGTGTATGTTTGTGCCTCAATCAGGCCTAAACGACAACACGGATTAAGTTGAAATGTGCTGTAGATGTAGATATTATAATGCCCGAATAAATAATAAACTACTTTAAAAAATTAAAAACATCCCCAAAACGATAAAAAAACTCAAAAGGGATAATTTATGTATAGATGGCGCTGGTGTGCAACAAATCTGACATCACAGACTAAAAACATTCAGTCTTTTCTATTCGATTATTGAAATTTGACAGGACAACGTCTGTCACGGGTCGGCTAGTATAATAAAAATATAGAAAACCGACTGATCTATCATCAACACACAACCTAAACCAATGATTCTAGAAATAATAAATTTAAATTACTTTTGGTTTCGGAGTAAGGAATTCTCGAAATTCAACCCCTAAATGGGTGCAACGGGTGTTGAACTCTGTTTGCGAATAACTTCACTTAAACGAAGTCGCATGGGTTTCCAATAGTCGCACATAAAGTCTTATGTTAGGCAATTTTCGTCCCGTAACCGTCCCGTACCCGTTAACCGATTTCAAATCTCGATCTATACTTCCGAAGATGTTCATTAGATCTTCAGCTTTTAATAAGTACCTTAATGAGTTGTAGCGTAGCGTGTTGGTTTGGTTCTGGTAGGTAGGTACTCCTACCTGGCTATCTCCTACAGCGCTATCTAGCCTCAAACTAAACAAAGCTTGTACTATTTGAACCAGATAACTGATAGAATACAAATACTTTATTTTTATTTTTTTTAGGTAAATACATCACTACATAGTATAAAGCAAAGTCGCTTTCCGCTTCCCGCGTCTGTATGTCTGTATGTATGTTTGCTTATATCTTTAAAACTACACAACGGATTTTGATGCGGTTTTTTGGAGTTTACTCCTTAAGAAACGATTTGAGTTTTATGGCGTCGTCATTGTGATGTCGCGGAAATTTTATGGGGAGTAAAATCAAGTGTAACACCAAAAGTTGAAAGTTACGTAGAAAGAGACAAACATATATATCTGTAGGATTGAACGTGTAAAAGAATGAGATAGAATACATTACACAGCGTATCTCATAAAATTGTTGCATTATTTATTTCTGCGCCATCTAGTAGTTTTTGTCTGAACCAACTGTAGCTAGATACAACACTTGAATGAAAAATATAATAAACGATCGCTCTTATTACTATTATGTTAAAGTCTAAATTAGCGTAATCTCAAAATGAAAATTACGTTTTTAACGTTAATGATATTTTGACCTTATTCATAGGCCATTGAGGTCTAGTTTCGATGAGTAACTTTACGAGATATCAGACAGGCGCGCCGGTGACGGCGGCGGTGGCGAACCGACCAACCAACACAATGGAAAAGAATTAGGGCCTAGGCCTATTAATCTTACCTAATCATTTTGAGGTAGGTAGGTAGGTACCTACTTGCCTATCAATATTAATGTAGTAGGTAAGAAAAACCGGCCAAGTGCGAGTCGGACTCGCGCACGAAGGGTTCCGTACTATTATTATCAAAACGGCAAAAAAATCACGTTTGTTGTATGGGAGCCCCCCTTAAATATTTATTTTATTCTGTTTTTAGTATTTGTTGTTCGAGCAGCAATAGAAATACATAATCTGTGAAAATTTCAACTGTCTAGCTATTATGGTTCATGAGATACAGCCCTGTGACAGACAGACAGACGGACAGACGGACAGACGGACAGACGGACAGACGGACAGACGGACAGACGGACAGATACATAAACCATTAATTGGATAGGTAGCAAACAAAAATAGTCAATAACACCCATCTTTAATTGCAATTGGAAGGTTACCTACCCTACCTACTTAAGTAAAATTTCTGTTTTCATGTTGAAGTAGATAACTACTAACCGTTTAAATCCAAACCAAATTAAGTAAGTAGGTAGGTACCTACCTAGTAAGTAGGTACACTGAGTGAGCCTAGTGCAGGAACATCTGTATTTGTGGCGATAAACCACCAAAATTAAATTAAACACTGACCATACCAAAACTACCTAACTACTTATCTGTTTGGACGTGCCTCTGACTAACCCATCTTCAAAGATCTGAGCGCCTGGAAATCCGAGAGGATGTCGAGCCTGCCTACCGTACCTGAGGATTACAGTCGCGATCCTATTTATTTTAGTTCGATGAACTTGGAAAGATAAAAGAACGCCTAACAAAATCATCTCTGTTGACCACCTGAACTAGATGAATGCAAATTACGATAGTTCAATGCATGAACTAAGAACTATTTTTAGAACTTAGAACTATTTTTTTGTAACATACTTTATGTAATACGCTTTATTGAAGTAATATAAATAATCCGAATAATTACAGGAGTAATTAATATATAAATTAATTAATTAATTAATCTGCTAAAATGATAAGAGAAACAAATTTCTCTTATCATTTTAGCAGATGCGTTCATTTACCCTTTTTTAGGGTTCCGTACCCAAAGGGTAAAATCGGAACCCTATTACTAAGACTTCGCTGTCCGTCTGTCTGTCCGTCTGTCCGTCTGTCCGTCTGTCCGTCTGTCCGTCTGTCCGTCTGTCCGTCTGTCCGTCTGTCCGTCTGTCCGTCTGTCCGTCTGTCCGTCTGTCCGTCTGTCCGTCTGTCCGTCTGTCCGTCTGTCCGTCTGTCCGTCTGTCCGTCTGTCCGTCTGTCCGTCTGTCCGTCTGTCCGTCTGTCCGTCTGTCCGTCTGTCCGTCTGTCCGTCTGTCCGTCTGTCCGTCTGTCCGTCTGTCCGTCTGTCCGTCTGTCCGTCTGTCCGTCTGTCCGTCTGTCCGTCTGTCCGTCTGTCCGTCTGTCCGTCTGTCCGTCTGTCCGTCTGTCCGTCTGTCCGTCTGTCCGTCTGTCCGTCTGTCCGTCTGTCCGTCTGTCCGTCTGTCCGTCTGTCCGTCTGTCCGTCTGTCCGTCTGTCCGTCTGTCCGTCTGTCCGTCTGTCCGTCTGTCCGTCTGTCCGTCTGTCCGTCTGTCCGTCTGTCCGTCTGTCCGTCTGTCCGTCTGTCCGTCTGTCCGTCTGTCCGTCTGTCCGTCTGTCCGTCTGTCCGTCTGTCCGTCTGTCCGTCTGTCCGTCTGTCCGTCTGTCCGTCTGTCCGTCTGTCTGTCTGTCACAGGGCTGTATCTCATGAACCATGATAGCTAGACAGTTGAAATTTTCACAGATTATGTATTTCTATTGCTGCTCGAACAACAAATACTAAAAACAGAATAAAATAAATATTTAAGGGGGGCTCCCATACAACAAACTTGATTTTTGCATTCCAGCGCCATCTAGTTTCATTTGATGTTACTACGTATTATAGGTACCTACTTTTTATAGGGGTTTGAGAGGTAAGATGAAAGAGGTTTGCGATTCCGCTGGCAGGTGGCGCTATTTTACCACTATCGGTAAAGTAAGTCGGTAAATAGTACTTCACATGATCGAATAAAAAGTTTGAAATTGAATTATTGAATTCATGTAGTTAGGTAAATAGGTACCTAGGTAGATATTATTAATTTCAAATTAATTTCGAGTTCGAATCCTGGCCGTGCATCAATGGATATTTCTGTTCGAAAAATGTACCTATATGCGCGTTACACGTGTTTATAACAGTGAAGGAAAACATCGTGAGGAAACCTGTTAGTATTCTTGAAAGCGGCGACGGGCTTGCAATCTGTCACGTGTGGAATGCTAACTACGTAGTTAGGTAAATAGGTAGGTTACGAGATATTATGAATTATTTTTTATGTTTCTAGGGTTCCGTATCTAAAGGGTAAAAAACGGGACTACTAAGACACCACTGTCCGTCTGTCTGTTACCAGGCTGTATCTCGTGAACCGTGATAGCTAGACAGTTGAAATTTTCACAGATGATGTATTTCTCTAAAATCAGCATAAAATAAATATTTAAGTGAGACTCCCGTACAACAAACGTGATTTTTTGCCGTTTTGATAATAGTACGGAACCCTTCGTGCGCGAGTCCGACTCGCACTTGGCCGGTTTTTTCTATTCGATATATATCATAATTATCGTTCGTAAGGAGTAAACTCCAATCGTGCGTCGTAGCTGACACACACACACTTTTTTTAATAGATAGAGTGATTCAAGAGGAAGGTTTATATGTATAATAACATGCTACCCGTGCGAAGCCGGGGCGGGTCGCTAGTACTTATTATTTAACATTCAGACTCAGAGCAAACATCTATATTTATCACGCAAGTATTTGCCCTAGGTGGGGATCGAACCCACAACCTATAGCGCAGAAGGCAGAGTTACTGAACATTCAATAATTAATTGCATCTTAATCGATTTTCGAAGAAAAAAAAAACCGGCCTAGTGCGAGTCGGACTCGCGCACGAAGGGTTCCGTACCATTATCTATAAAAAACGCAAAAAAAAAACACGTTAGTTGTATGGGAGCCCCACTAAAATACTTATTTTATTATATTTTTAGTATTTGTTGTTATAACGGCAGCAGAAATACATCATCTATGAAAATTTCAACTGTGTAGCTATCACGATTCATGAGATACAGCCCTGTGACAGACAGACGGACAGACGGACAGCGAAGTCTTAGTAATAGGGTCCCGTTTTTACCCTTTGGGTACGGAACCCTAAAAAGAAAAAAAGATTTTCAACGACATAATTTTCAACATACATAATTGGGCACGTATGTAACATAATTGTTTGTTATTGCATTGCGGTTTTAAATTACAATAATGTATTTATAATCGTTGTTGTGATAAATATTTTTTCCTGCAAACGCTTATTATTATCAGCATACCCCGTAGGGCAAACAAAGATACTATTTTATTAACCCACTGGTGATATTACCTCCTTTTTAGGGTTCCGTACCCAAAGGGTAAAATCGGAACCCTATTACTAAGACTTCGCTGTCCGTCTGTCCGTCTGTCCGTCTGTCTGTCTGTCACAGGGCTGTATCTCATGAACCATGATAGCTAGACAGTTGAAATTTTCACAGATTATGTATTTCTATTGCTGCTCGAACAACAAATACTAAAAACTAAATATTTAAGGGGGGCTCCCATACAACAAACTTGATTTTTGCATTCCAGCGCCATCTAGTTTCATTTGATGTTACTACGTATTATAGGTACTTTTCGGTGGTACTTCTTCACATGATCGAATAAAAAGTTTGAAATTGAATTATTGAATTCATGTAGTTAGGTAAATAGGTACCTAGGTAGATATTATTAATTTCCAATTAATTTCGAGTTCGAATCCTGGCCGTGCATCAATGGATATTTCTGTTCGAAAAATGTACCTATATGCGCGTTACACGTGTTTATAACAGTGAAGGAAAACATCGTGAGGAAACCTGTTAGTATTCTTGAAAGCGGCGACGGGATTGCAACCTGTCACGTGTGGAATGCTAACTACGTAGTTAGGTAAATAGGTAGGTTACGAGATATTATGAATTATTTTTTATGTTTCTAGGGTTCCGTATCTAAAGGGTAAAAAACGGGACTACTAAGACACCGCTGTCCGTCTGTCTGTTACCAGGCTGTATCTCGTGAACCGTGATAGCTAGACAGTTGAAATTTTCACAGATGATGTATTTCTCTAAAATCAGCATAAAATAAATATTTAAGTGAGACTCCCGTACAACAAACGTGATTTTTTTGCCGTTTTGATAATAGTACGGAACCCTTCGTGCGCGAGTCCGACTCGCACTTGGCCGGTTTTTAAGGTTCCGTACTCAAAGGGTAAAATCGGAATCCTATTACTAAGACTTCGCTGTCCGTCTGTCTGTCTGTCTGCCCGTCCGTCCGTCTGTCTGTCACAGGGCTGTATCTCATGAACCGTGATAGCTAGACAGTTGAAATTTTCACAGATTATGTATTTCTGTTGCTGCTCTAACAACAAATACAGAACAGAACTAAAAACAGAATAAAATAAATATTTAAGGGCTCCCATACAACAAACATGATTTTTTTTGCCGTTTTTATAGATAATGGCACGGAACCCTTCGTGCGCGAGTCCGACTCGCACTTGGCCGGTTTTTATTCTTTTTGGATTTGGGGGCACGGCAGTGCCCCCGCCAAGTCGAGCGCGAAGCAAACACTGCCGTACCATCCTTTACTGGAACCATTTCGCCGCATTTTCAGGCCCCTATTTGAGAACCTCTGGATAAGACCAGAACGCTGAAATTTTTGTCATCCAGTAAGCCATAATCACATACTTAAAATCCAAAATTTCAAGTCTGTAGGTCATTTAGTTACGAAGTTAAGCGAAAGCAAAGTTTCGCATTTTAGACAGACACTCACTCACTCACTCACTCACTCACTCACTCACTCACTCACTCACTCACTCACTCACTCATGATCATCAGAATAGAACTAGTACTTCCCATAAACTCAGAGAGCTGAAATTTGGTACAGAGTTAGGGTTTAATGGCCACATAAAGGGAAAACCATAAAAACTAGGATAATCGAAGATCTGGAGTACCTGGTGACCCTGATAAGAAAACACAAGAGCCTAACCAAACTATTAGAGATCGACATACCGCCTTTACAAAAACTATTCAACTACTGGACCGACTTGAAAAATTCTTTCACCATTAGAATTCTACATTATCCCTGATGAACATAGGCTATAGAATATTTTCAAAAATATTAGGGATCCGTATGAAAACATCGATAACGTAATCCAAAGTGTGAAAAAATTAAAAAAAAAATCCTTATATTGCGTTTGCTGCGGAAATTATTGACAATAGAGCAAAATAATGTACTACAGTTTTAAAGAGGACATCAATATCTACAAAAAAGTATGCAATACTATATGTCTAACTATTAGGGATCCGTATGAAAACTTCGATAATGTAACCCAACGTGTAAAAAAAACAAAAAAATCCTTATATCGCGTACGCTGCTGAAATTGTTGACAATAGAGCAAAGTGATGTAGGTACTACAGTTTTAAAGAGGACATCAATATCTACAAAAAAAAGTCTGCGATACTAAATGTTTTATTAGGGATCCTTATGAAAAATTCGATAATGTAACCCAAGGTGTAAAAAAATTACCTATAATATCATTATTACATCCGTGCGACGCCGGGGCGGACTGCTAGTACGCAATAAAATTAAAGGAAAACTCTGAATAAGACTAGACTGGCTTTTATACTTACTTATACTTACAAGTTTACAAGAAGAAATAGTTGAACGATTAACTTTATTCTACTCGAACATTACACAAATTAAATAAACTAAAATATTAATTTCGCTCAAAATTTGATCAAAATATAATGCATTGGACTAAGAGTGGCGGTGATACCCGCCCGCACACGTCGCTAGATGGCGCTGACTGTATTTTAAACGCCCTTACGATTTGTTTTTATAATAAAAAAACTACTCATAAAAAGAAAATAAACTGTGTCAAATAAGAAAATCTAATAAAATAAATCAATAAGCCCACGTTTCTACAAAAAGAAGTGAAATCCCACCAAAAACATTCTGTAAAAAACTAGCCAAGTCTCGATGGAGCTGCTTGTTTATCTCTAAAAAGTAATGAAATCTAGACAAAGTCGTGTCAAGTCTGAGGTTCTTTACTGCGATTTCTTTATTATTATAGAATGTTATGTGACTTGGCCGTTGAAGAGTACACAAGGGTACAAAACCAGGTGCTCCATGACACCATTGCACCAATCTGTCGCCAGAACCGCTACCCATTAACGATGGAAAATTGCCACTTAGAAAACGTTGATTCAATAACCAGACAATTGTAGTCTTGATAAAGCTGCGTATTTCAATAATACTTATGTAAAGGCGAGCCTGAAACAAACAGTATAAAAAATACGTCTATTTTATGTTAGATCGGTGGTCGATTTGACGCTCCAAAAAGAAGACAGCAGAAGTCAGCATTGTCATTGCTGAATGCATGTGTTGCACGTTCAACAACAGCCTAAAATAAGACACTAGCGTCCAATTACCAATACCTGTATTGGCTATTATCTCGCTTAACAAACATAGGTAGTTACAACAGATATAACATTATGTGTAAACAAAATTGACTTGTACCTACTAACGTATAAAGAATGTTCAACGGCCAAGTCACACAACATTCTATAATAATAAAGAAATCGCAGTAAAGAACCTCAGACTTGACACGACTTTGTCTAGATTTCATTACTTTTTAGAGATAAACAAGCAGCTCCATCGAGACTTGGCTAGTTTTTTACAGAATGTTTTTGGTGGGATTAGGTTTTCATAAATGTACTGGCTAGGTACAGTCATTATATTTATTTCTTTAAACTTATTTTGCAGTGATTCTCTGGGGCCCATGTTGTAAATTGCTCGAACAGCTCTCTTCTGCAACACAAATATGGTGTTTACGTCTGCAGCACTCCCCCACAACAATATGCCATAAGACATAATGCTATGAAAGTAGCTGAAGTAGACTAGTCTAGCTGTATCTACGTCTGTAAAAAGACGTATCTTTTTGACTGCGTATGCTGCAGAGCTAAGTCTCTTCGATAATTTATGTATGTGTGGGCCCCATTGAAGTTTATTATCTAAAGTAATGCCTAAAAACATAGGGGTGTCCACGAGATCTACATGTTCGTTTTTGATTTTTATATCAACATTTACTTGTGTAACATTCGGTAGTATAAACCGAATGCACTTAGTTTTGTTTTCATTTAATAATAGGTTATTGACATTAAACCAATTAACAACTTTAGAGATTGCATTATTTACATCGTCAAAGTTATTCTGTCGTCGCTTCAGTTTAAATAAAAGTGAAGTGTCATCAGCAAACAGTACAATCTCGTGATCATCCCTGATAAGAGAGGGTAGATCATTTATATAAATTAAGAACATGAATGGTCCTAGTAGTGATCCTTGTGGCACACCCATTGTTGCTACTGACCCCGGTGAACGCTTTCCATTTACGTCAACTCTTTGTATTCTGCCACTTAAGTAAGAAGTAAGAAGGTCTAGAGCGACACCCTTTATACCATAGTGGTGTAGTTTCCTGATTAATGTATTATGATGTACACAATCAAATGCCTTGGATAAATCACAAAAAATACCTAAAGCATCGCGAGAGTCTTCCCAGGCATCAAAAATATGGGATATCAACTTAACACTTGCATCAGTGGTTGAGCGTCCTTTTGTAAATCCAAATTGTTTATTGTCGAGTAAGTTATTTGTATTGAAATGGCTTTGTAATTGAATAAGAATCAGTTTTTTAAAAATTTTGCTGAATGTTGGTAGTACAGATATGGGACGATAGTTACTTGGGTCTGAATGACTACCCGATTTGAATAGGGGCGTTATTTTACTATATTTCATTAAATCAAGGAACACACCACAGTCAATGCATTGGTTAAATATTAAAGCTAGTTCGGGTGCAATGATGTCGATCAATGGTTTTACGACGCTAACAGAGATTCCCCAGAGGTCAGTAGTATTTTTTACATTAATCATTTTGAAAGCTTTTATGATGTCATTTTTATTCACATAATCGAATTTGAATTTGACATTACATTCAGGTAAATTATTTTTTAACAATGACTCTGCGATTATGTGAGAAGAGTTTAAGGTATTTGTAGTAGAGACTGGAATGTCAGTAAAAAATGTTTCAAAAGCTTTTGCAACTTCATTATCTTGGATAATGGCGGTATCGCCAAAGCTTAAGTTGTACTCATTGTGGTGACATCTGACTTTTCCAGTCTCACTATTAATTATTTTCCAAGTTGCTTTAATTTTGTCTTGACTGTTTTTTATTTTTGTACTTAAATAAAACAGGACAGGACAACGTCTGTCACGGGTCGGCTTGTATTGTAGACAATTAGGTACGGACTTTGCCCTTTGTAGATAGCAGAACCACACCGCCTCTAATAAAAACAGCTTTCACATAAACAAACTTTTGTTGCTTTTACCAGGTGGTTACATAAATCCTTTATACCTATGGTTCAGCATAACAAAGTACCTAATCATAGAAAGTATCTGGTAATCTGGTTCTGCAGGTGTAAAATAATTGTATCGTTTTCCCCGCAGCTTCATTCAGTTGTGATAATCCGAACGAGGAGTTTGTCGCTTGCCCTTCGTACTGCAGTGAATCTTGCTCACAAGAGAGATGCCCGACCTTCGGCTTTTTGCTTGTGTTGGAGTGCTTCCCATCGTGCAGATGTAAACAGGGGTTTTGCAGAAAGGATGACGTCTGCGTATCAAACAAGGAACGCTAAAATTTATGTTATACCTAGTTTAATACTTTGGTAAGTCTTGCCGTTCTTGGTTCAAACTCAAATGTTTATCTAAAACTCTGAATTCTTACTCCATATTTTTTAAAAGCGAATAGGTGCTCAGGTGTTACCATATTTCATGTGCCTATAATTTCACCGGAAACCATACGGCTGAAGTGCCTAGGCATAGTGGAGTACTTCCCTATTACAATGAACTCTACTAATCGAACTGTAGGTACCTACTACTATTGAAAACTTTGTATTGTTTGAATATTTTTTCTGGTATTACTTTTCTTTTTGTTTGTTATTTACAGGTGTTTGAAGAATGAATAAATATCTACCTATACAAACCGTGAATAATGGAGTTCAATCCACCTAACACAACAGTACCTTCCTACCTATCTTTTTACTGACGCAATTCTCCAATTGAATTATGTATCTAGGTAGTCTTCAATGCAGCTGTCTATACATTCGCCAACCATGCAACAATTAAAAAGAAAATTACTAATTCAACAATTTAAAATCAAAATGGTACTTAGCAGTAATTTGATAACACCAACTGGATAAACTACAGTCAAGTTCACCAACTTAAAAACAGGCGGTAACTTTAACCTTGTTATGTTCACAGCTAATGTATCAAGACATTTTGTGAAAGAAAATCAATTAGACTAAGTAGGTTCGTAGACTGGTTGGTTAGTTTTATAGAATCAATATTAGGTATATACGTAGGTAACTGGTTTTATGTATATTAATAAAAATATTATTGTAAAGTATTATTTTATCGTGTTGTTCAGGCAGAAGCCAACCGTTGCGAGGATGGCTCGCTTATCTTTAATTGTGGTTGTTATTTCCATTTTGAGTTTAGCTGCAGGTAAATTGGTTTTTTTAAATAAATTTCTTTTGTTAATTAATTAAATTTATGTATGTAAACCTAGATAATTTATGGTATTAGGTAGGCGCAATTTTTTAATTGATATTATTAACACTACTCACTAAGTATAATAAAGAATTAAATTTTGTATTTTTGTTTGTAATTATTAAACTAAAAAACTACTGGATCAATTTTACAAATTCTTATACATAACAAAAGCTACATTATCAAAGAGATGTAGACAATATTTTATTTAAAAAAAAATTAGAGATCCTTACGAAAATTGCAATAATGTAACAGTATCTTCCTACACCTGTGCGAAACCAGGGCAGGTAGCTACCTAGCTACTGATAAATAATATATATTTTAAAATTTAATCTACATACAAGCTACTAAAGACTACTTAAACCCATTATTATTTTATGAAACAAATTAGTAAAAAAAGACGTGTGGCACTCGGAGACTGCCGCGGTAAAGCTATTGCATAACATTTTTTATCAACTTATGTATTTATAATTATTTATTTATTTATTTTATTTATCCTTTTTTCCTTTGTTTTTCTTTGATATTCAACTTTTTGAGCGTGGTGACCGATAAGAATAGAAAAAAAAAAAAAAAAAAAAAAAATTTTTTTTTTACATCCCTAGATTGCGGGGGAAGAGGGGGATTAGGCATGCGCAGTAACGCCGATACAACCAATGCCACCTATTGGCGAGTTGCTAAACTAAAGAGACAAGCGTGATATTTCAAAAAGTCATTAAAAGTTCTGCTATTCATCGATAGATGTCAAAATCTTTAACCTACCTATTTACCTAACTACGTAGTTAGCATTCCACACGTAACAGGTTGCAAGCCCGTCGTCGCTTTCAAGAATACTAACAGGTTTCCTCACGATGTTTTCCTTCACCGTTATAAGCACGTGTAACGCGCATAGACATTTTTCGAACAGAAATATCCATTGATGCACGGCCAGGATTCGATATTTACCTAACTACATGAATTCAATAATTCAATTTCAAACTTTTTAGTCGATCATGTCTGTGAAGTACCACCTATTTACCGATAGTGGTAAAATAGCGCCACCTGCCAGCGGAATTGCGAACCTCTCAAACCCCGAGCTTTCGCATGAGACCGCGAAAAGCACCTATAATAACGTAGTATCATCAAATGAAACTAGATGGCGCTGGAATGCGAAAATCACTCTAGAGTCCGCGCCACCACTCAAGTCCGCTAGACGCGGCGCGGCGTCGCAATCGCCTATTATAATGATGCCAGTAAGATAGCCATAATTTACCCCTTACACTAAAAGGGAGAGTGAACTAATGTTTACATTTTAAAACTATTTACTACTAGCAGTTCACTTCGACTTCGCACAGTTGTAATAATGAAGAATATAGGCAATTTTTTTATTTCTTTGGTTATATTATTGCTATTTTCGTGGGATCTCTATTTATTTTTATTTATTGTACTTACGATTATAATTTTAGACAGACAACGGAAGAGACTTTGTGTTATACTATGTAGTGATGTTATTCGCTCCTAATGAAGCTTTTGATAGATTAAATATTTTTTTAAATTGGTCCTATATTTTTTCAGTTTATCCGGTACAAACAAAAATATAAAACTAGAAATTTTATCTCTTTGTAATAGTAGTGTAGTTATGTAGTAAAACAATGAAATCAACCTAGTTTCACGATATAGGTAAATTTTATTAAATTATTTTTATACAATAATTATGGTCTTCATCATTTATTACTTGCATTCCAGACATATCGCTGTCACTTGTCTCTTGAAATTCACTGCCATGATCAGAATCAGTGTCGCTATCACTGGATGTTGATATTATGAATTATGAATCTTTCTATTTCTTCATCTACCAGTCCATCATTTTTGAAATATTACAATTATTTTTGAAGTGCTTGCTGCCACTCTTCCTTCTTTCGTAATTCGAGATACCGTTTTCTCTGAAACACCTAAAATACAAAATAATTTAATTAGTGTTTTAATTTAGTCATATTTTACCTATTGTTAGAAAAAAACGAATACTCTGGTATCCCTAAAATTTACCTGTCATGGCAGCGACTCTTTTTTGTATATTATTTAAAGGGATCAAAACGTCTTTATTCCTCTGCTCTAACTCACAAAACTCTTTTACTTTATGAATCATTTCACGAGCTGCACTTTTCACCACTTTACGCGACATATTCACGCAGATTTCAAGAAAATATTGGGAAAAACCATGGACGCTAATTTCATCGAGCACTCTGACATGAGATAAAATGGCGTTGCTGTCAAATTTAATTTTGGTTTTCGTCGCAGGACATGAGCGAGGACTCTAAGCAGGCATGACATGAGTCATAGGGATGTAATATTGATTGAAAAAAATCTATTAATTAATAATCGATTTTTTGTCCCTACAAATAAATCGATTTTCCAAAAAATCGAATTATATGGTTCGGATCGCTTTCGGAGAGACGATCGATGGGTCGGTTCCCGTTTGTGAAGCGACTATTGGTCGGATCACGTTCGGAAAAACGATCAATGGTTCGATTTGCGTTCGGAGACAAGACCGATGAGTCGGTTTCCGTTTGGGAGGCGACTATATGTAGGTTCACGTCCGGGAAAATGGCCAACGAACGATTCGGTTCGCGTTCAGAAAACTTAGTTTACAAAAATCGATTTATATGTGTAATTTACATAATCGATTTTTTAAAAATCGATTTTTTGAAATCCAAAAAGAGAAATCTCTAACACTCACACTCACGCAATGCGTGAGTGTGAGTGTCTCGTAAAATTTTGTGTAAATTTTCGTTACGAAATTTCTGGATTCGGTCTCCACGCTCAAGGCCCGCGATAGAAGCTATGCAATAGCTTAAAAATTCTAAGTTTTGAAAACTACAAACCTATCTACCTACATAAGGTTAGGATAAAGAAGTCAGATGTCATAGCTCTGGTTACTCAATCATCGAGTTTTGAAGATGTAGAAATAAACTGATCAACCTCAATGACTATACTAATAATGCTCTAAGGCCGTATCCATTCAAAAATCTGTTCAGCGTTTTCCATCTCCGCAACCCTATGGCTGGGTATGGGTAGTTATAGGTACTCACGAACGAGCGAGTAACTGTAACCAAACAGATAGAGTAACGAGTTCTAGAGTGTAGGCATGACATGGTCTTCGCTCTCGATGTCTCGAGCGGGGTTCTATTGGGGATCGGGTTTATACAAATAATAGTTCCTTTTGAAATCGTCACAATATACAATGACAATATATTATTTTCCAGGGAAACTCGTTTGCGAGGACGATGAAATAGTGAACCCCTGTCCCAAGATAGGCATGGATGACTATTGTCAAGAATCAGAAAATGATAATGCAGAAGACTCTACAAGCGGTCAGAGCAAAAAGTGTGGAAAGCCAGTGTGTACTTGCGGGTTCAACTCCAAAAGGGATCCTGACAGTGGAAAATGTATTCCTACTAGAGATTGCCGTAAGTTTGTCTTCTTATATGTAATCACAATCGCATAATTTGGATGCTAGAGCCCTTGATAGAGCTATGCGCGTCAGTCAACTGGTGAAGATAATATAACTTAGCTTAATTTTCCAGCACCTTTTACCTGTAGTCGCCCTAATGAAGTATATAACTCATGCCCCCCGGCCTGCCCCACCGATGACTGCAATCAAGCCTCGCCTACTGGCCGCTGTCCAATTATCGGCAGAATAGGCATCGTCTTGGAATGCAAGCCTGCTTGCCGGTGTATTGAAAATTATTGGAGAAAGAATGGAACCTGTGTGCCTTATCTAGCGTGTCGTAAGTACCAGCCCAACTTCTTGGTTTGAAGCAGGTTACGGTCTACTTCTTCCTTACCTCGTGTCGTTCTCTATCTTGACCCTTTCTTAGAGAAGAGACACATGGATAGGTGTACACTTAAGTCAAAGTCAAAGTCAAAAGTTACCAAAGGGTCGTGTGAAATAAATTATATTCCAGACAAACGAAGCTTGTTTGTCTGGGTACGTTACTCAAGTCTTGATTTTTTTTCTTTCCAGCTGGAAAATGTCCAACCTATGAAAGGTTTTCATCATGCATCCAAGCCGAATGTAGAGCTCTGAACTGTACACAAAAAGATAAACCGATAGCCTGCCCAGCCATTGCTGAAGGGTCCTGCCAGCAAGGATGCGTCTGTGTCGAAGGAACACTGAGAGACAAAAATGGATCATGTGTGCCTGAAAAAAAATGCCCAGGCTAAAAAGCTTGTTTAAATGCCTCCAATGAGCGGCTGCCATATTTTCTAACTTACGGTCCACAATTAAACCTAAATACAGCATGAACTTAAATTGTGCCGACAAACGTAAATTTCTTTAGACATGACATTAGAAAAAAATAAATTAAGCAGTTGTAGGTACCTATATACATATATTCATCGTATATTATAATTCAATAACCACAACAAAAATAGAATTACCTACCTACCTATCGAAGTAATGCGGTGTATTCGTCAATCTGCTGTTGATCGCGGTCGCGGACGATGCTCATGATGAAGAGCATCTGAATTGTCTCGAAACGTCAGCAATACAAAAAAAAAACGTGGCAATTAGCCGCTTTCTTTCTATTAAAAATTATTAACAACCAAGATAGTTTTAATTATATGATCATATATTTACCAACAGTTGTTGGTCAGCCAATTCTGAGGTTCCTTACTGCGATTTCTTTATTATCGCAAAATCGCAGTAAGGAACCTCAGAATTGGCACGACTTTGTCTAGATTTCATTACTTTTTAGAGATAAACAAGCAGCTCCATCGAGACTTGGCTATTTTTTTACAGAATGTTTTTAGTAGGATAGTTTTTTTTATATATCATCAAAGTAACTGATAACCGGCGATGGGCTTGCAACCTGTCACGTATGGAATGCTAACTATTGCAAAATGTGGGCATGTGCAAAATATAATGTTTGGACATGACTCTGACTACCCCCATTAGACATCTTCAAAGGATTTAAGCGTCTGGAGATCTGAGAGGATGACTACCGTACTAGGGGATTACCTACAGTCGTGATCCTATTTTTTTTTTTTTTTCAATATCTGGGGGCACGGCAGTGCCCCCGCCAAGTCTAGCAAAAAGCGGCACGGCCGTACCATCCTTTTCTCGAAGCAGTTCAGGCCATTTTCGACCCCCTATAACTTCGTTGTGGATAAAACTAGAAGCCTGAATTTTCAGTAACCAAGCAGACATAGTATAAACTCGGTATATTTCAAATTTCATTCAATTTGAACCAGTAGTTTAAGAATTATAACTAGTCAAAGTTTCCTATTTTGTCACTCACTCACTCACTCACTTACTCACTGACCGATCATCAAAAGTTTAAGGCACTTCTAGCAGACATAGAAGCTTCAAATTTTGAATACAATTAGTGGTTTGTGTATAAATCAAGGAAAAACCTAAATATTTTGCAATTTCGATCCAGTTTTCTAGATATACCGACTGCATAAATAACTTTGTAACCCCATATAAATATATAGGATTACAAAGTTACATTTGCAGTTAGGCACCTAGTTATGATTATGTTCAAAGGTAACTTGTAAAATGGTCAACGGAATGATAGTAGAAGGTACCGGAAAGGAAAAAAAACCGGCCAAGTGCGAGTCGGACTCGCGCACGAAGGGTTCTGTACTATTATTTATAAAAAACGGCAAATAAATCACGTTTGTTGTATGAGAGCCCCACTTAAATATTCATTTTATTCTGTTTTTAGTATTTGTTGTTATAGCAGCAACAGAAATACATCATCTGTAAAAAAAAATACTGTCTAACTATCATGGTTCATTCAGCCCTGTGACAGATAGACGGATAGACAGACGGACAGCGGAGTCTTAGTAACAGGGTCCCGTTTTTAACCTTTGGGTATGGAACTCTAAAAACTAACAATATATATACTAACAATCTACAAAAATAAATGAGATGCTATCAAAAATATAACTTGTAAAAAAAGCCAAGTCTCGCAACGCAACTCAGTTCTTCTACCGTAAAAAGTTGTGAGATCCATGTAATACCAAGTCGGTTAATTTAATCAGTCCCTACTTTAAGGGTCCTTCTGCCTTATGTTATTACGTAATTAACTAACCTTTACGTAATAACTAAGCAAACATACATACAGACATACATACAGACGCGGGAAGCGGAAAGCGACTTTGCTTTATACTATGTACATCTCATTCAAAATACTTATTAATTTTAGTATCTTTATAAACCAAACAATATAGGCAACTACTCGTATCTACTCGTACCTACGAGTACATGGTACACTAAATAATCAGCTCTCTCCAGTAGGTAGAGACCGCATGCACTCTTGATAAACTCTGACCTATGATATAGAGATTTATTGTCACTGGTAAGTAGGTAAGTAACTTAAATCTTAATAATATTATAAATGTAAAAGTTTGTGAGTTAGTTTATTGTCTAGATTTATTGTTTATTCTTTATTGATCGAAGGGTTAAGTTGAAATGCTGTAGATGTAGATATAATGCCCGAATAAATAATAGACTACTTTAAAATATTAAAAACATCCCCAACAAGATCAAAAACGCAAAAGGTATGTTTTTGGTATAGATGGCGCTGGTGTGCAACCAATCTGACATCACAGACTAAAAACATTCAGTCTTTTCTATTCAATTGTTGAAATTTGACAGGACAACGTCTGTCACGGATCGGCTAGTACATTTATAAAACTCTTGCGTTACTACCTGACTAACTGACTGACTGATCTATCAACGCACAGCCTAAACCACTAGTCCTATAAAACTATAATTTGAAGGGTATATTCCTTTTTGTGTGTAGAGGTGTACTAAAAAACCGGCCAAGTGCGAGTCGGACTCGCGCACGAAGGGTTCCGTACCATTATCTATAAAAAAAGCAAAAAAAAAAAAAAACACGTTTGTTGTATGGGAGCCCCACTTAAATATTTATTTTATTCTGTTTTTAGTATTTGTCGTTATAGCGGTAACAGAAATACATCATCTGTGAAAATTTCAACTGTCTAGCTATCACGGTTCATGAGATACAGCCCTGTGACAGACAGACGGACAGATAGACGGGCAGCGAAGTCTTAGTAATAGGGTCACGTTTTACCCTTTTGGTACGGAACCCTAAAAAAGAATTCTTGAAATTTAATTCCTAAGAGGGTACAGCAGGGGTTAAAATCTGTTTGAAAAAATCTTCATTTAAACGAAGTCGCGAGGGTTTAAACTAGTTATTTATACAAGTAATCTGTATTAAGTTATATATTATGAAATTTATTGATATTATTCAGTTATTAGTCTCATAGGTTCTTGTATACTCGAACGTTACAGACAGAAGTGCAATATGAATTTGTGGAGCTGTTTTTTTGTGCTTATTTTTTCTGCAGCTGTGCATTCAGAAGGCAAGTTTTTTTTTGTTGTAATGGAAAATAAAAAATAAAAGTACTAAAGTAGTACTAAGTAGACTGGCCTCACAACTCAGTTGGTAGTAACTTGTTGGTTCGATCCCCACCCAGGGCAAACATTGTGTGATGAACATAGTGTTGATGAACATGTTTTGTGTCTGGGTGTTAGTTACTATGTATGATAGATAGATAGATAGATAGAAAATACTTTATTGCACACCATAAAAAGAAATAAAACATATATAATAAGAATACACAACAAAAAAACTATGCTGAACAATGGGCGGTCTTATCGCTAATCAGCGATCTCTTCCAGACAACCTTTGGATGGAGAAGGACTGATGATATTATATGGGGCATTGATGATGCAATTTTATAATGAGAGAGATTTTATATGATAAGTATTTATTTACAAAAAAAAAGTATATAAGTATTCTATCAGTTATCTGGTTCCCATAGTACAAGCTTCGCTTAGTTTGGGGCTAGATGGCGTTGTGTGTAAAGTCCACCAATGTTTTTTTATAAAATATTTAGTAACCAATTTCACAATTTGGGAATTTAATAATGTTCAGTTATTGTAGCTTCTTTGGCAACTAATAAAGTGCTTTTGGAAGCGGACTGACAAAGCCGATTAGGAGCTATTTTTCAAGCTTTTATTACAACTAAGTAACTTTAAATTAAGTTAGGTAAGTACTTAAAATACGATTAAATTTCTGGAAATATAAAGACCAGCTAAGTAGCTCTATTCTATGAAATTTTAACATATCTATTATAATGGTTATAATAGTTTTTGGTGGGCTACACATTTTGAATTACTGCAATAGAAGGAGTGTTGCTTCTTAGGTACCAATTGGGGTTTTTTACCCATAACCGATGTATAAAAGCCTACTAGGTCAACAAACCTATGTTGGGAAGTTAGTTAAAGATAATATAATGTATTTTAAGAAAGCATGTTGTTTAGCAATCCTGATAGTATTTATAGATAAAAATTAATGATTCTAACCAGTTTCTTTAGGGTCAATTCAGTTCAAAGTTAGGACGAGATTGAACCTAATAAAAAAAAACCGGCCCAGTGCTGGTCGGACTCACGCACAAAGTGTTCCGTATATATCTATATCTATAAAAAACGGCTAAAAAATATTATTGTATGGGAGCCCCACTTAAATATTTATTTTATTTTGTTATTTGTTGTTATAGCGGCAACGGAAATACTTATTCTGTGAAAATTTAAACTGTCTAGCTATCACTGTTCATGAGATATAGCCTTGTGACAGACAGACAGACGTACAGACTGACGGACAGACAGAAGAACAGCGGAGTCTTAGTAATAAGGTCCCTTTTTTACCCTTTGAGTACGGAACCCTAAAAACACGTTGGTAGGTATGTATTTTTTTATGTTTTTTTTTTTTTTTTTTTTTTTTTTTTTTTTTTTTTTAAATTTCCAGCCACATCCACACATTTGAAATTAATAATACTAGCTGCTCGCCACAGCTTCATACGGGTGGTACCTGAAGTAAAAGTAGCCTATGTGTCACTGTAAAGTTTAATTTCAATCCGTTAGTTCCGTAGTTTTTGCGTAAAAGACACACAACACAAATTCAAATTCAAATTCAAAAATCATTTATTTCAATAAAATCACAAGAATCACTTTGAAACGTCTTAGGAACTAGGTGGAGCTACGCCGAGAGCTCCAAGCGACCAAGCCTAGAAGAATCAGGCAACAAACACGGCTTGGGGTCTACCTTTTTTTTAATGAGCCTTTTCTTAAAGCTATGTAGGGCTCCAGTGTGATGCCAATCGAACAAGGTGAAGGCTCTAACAAGAAAAATAATTAAAAGTACTACTCAAGTACGTAAACAATAAAAAATAAATATATAAATAACTAAAGAGCCTCAGCACAAATTCAAAAAGCAACACACGCTACACTTGATTTAGAAATAAAACTTAAAGATAAAATAACACAACACACACACACACAAACTTTCGCATTTATAATATTAGTAGGTAGAGTAGGACTAGATTGTGCCAACGGTTTCTATGCGTGATACCTGGATAATGAATTTTTTGTTTTTTTGTATGGGCCGAGTCTACCCGGATAAGACGGAAAAAGTGATAAAACAGCATTATCTTAAAAACCATTAAACATTAAAATAATCTGTCTTTAATTCACTTAGCTAGTATGATTATCTAACCGATTATATAAAAATAAACTGTTTAGCTATTCATAGTTTTGATTAAAAACTAAATTAGTGTTTTTGAAGAGCCAACTTTAGGAAATAAATCTATCAAGAAAAGTTTCATCAATCGTGTTTCTTTCTTTTATTTATCTATATTATGTTATCTTTGTCATAAAAAAACAAAACTGTATGTTTTGCTGTTATTGAGAAAAAACGATACTGCATTCATCAAAAACATTTATTACTCGGTTATTCCAGGACAGATTCTGCAACTTCTCATCCACGGCGGCGCGGCGCTGTATCATCCTTATGTAAATTTTGTCGATCCTTCCGTAGACAAATCGTTTTCTCGGTTCCTTATGCTAAGTTTGGGATTGTCGACGAATCAAACGGCTTGTCTCTGACTTCCTGTCAATGAAACAGCTGATACTAGAGATCACTCTGCTAAATGTTTTCACATAATTTACTTTTTAAAAACTACAATTATTTCGAATAATCAAAAAGTCGAGAGACGATAGGTACCTAGGTACCTACTCGTTTTTAGGGTTCTGTACCCAAAGGGTAAAAACGGGACCCTATTACTAAGACTTCGCTGTCCATCTGTCTGTCTGTCCGTCCGTCCGTCTGTCTGTCACAGGGCTGTATCTCATGAACCGTGATAGCTAGACAGTTGAAATTTTCACAGATTATGTATTTCGGTTGCTGCTATAACAACAAAAACAGAATAAAATAAATATTTAAGGGGAGCTCCCATACAACAAACGTGATTTTTTTTCCGTTTTTATAGATAATGGTACGAAACCCTTCGTGCGCGAGTCCGATTCGAACTTAGCCGATTTTTTTAATTTCATAAAAGTACTATTAGTCCTTTATAACCACTAAAACGTCCAGCCTCCCCGCGCGACCATGTTCTTACCCGTCCACCCGCAAAAATTCGCAAAATCGGCAAAAAATTCGCACAAATCGGCCGGCCGGCTCGACAAAAAAAATCATAGCTAAACAATTACTGAAGTTATATCAATCAAAAAATACCTATGAAATGCCAATGAAATGCAGAATTGATTTTATTATATTCGATTATAAAATATAATGTATTTAATGCGATGCATTAAAAATAACACTGAATCACCAAACGAAAAACACAATACATACCCCGTAACTTCTCAACGAAGATTAGTCGATTACAAGGTTAGGAACACTGAGTGGATAATACATATTTCGTGTGGCTTAAATCATCACGATCAATCTAATAGGAATCTTATAAGAAATAAGTAGAGGAAAATAACAAATTACTGCATTTTTTACGTCATCCGTGCACCAAAATGCATCCAAAACACATAATGGCGGCAAAATATCAATTGTTTTAATTAAATGTGCAAAAAAATTGTTATGCGTTATGTGGAATGGAATATAACGTGGTATTTACGTTACTTATTGGTATGGATAACTGTGCAGCTATACAAACAGTTTAGAAACATTGTTGATCGACCGATAAAATGTTACTAACTAGCTGTCTTGCGATATACCTATACTTATTTAGATACTTGCACTTATTAAGATTGAAGAGCATCTGAATTGTCTCGAAACGTCAGCAGATACAAAATATTTTTTAAATTGAAATCCTAATTGACTAGATAGATCTCAACTTCAAAATTTCCTCTTTTTAATTGTCAGATTAGATATCCGCAAGCCCAAAGCTTTTATTTTTAGGAAGCCAAACAGTATAGTTTGAAGTCTCGGCAATTCAAAAAACTTCGATAAGCCACACGTTTCGTTTGAGAGTTTAGGTGTGACCAGACATAGCGCGGTATTTGAGCGCGGCATTCGCAGGACACAAGTTTGCCGCGTAACTAATTCAAACATAGGTAGAAAAGGTAAATGTACGCGCGGCCGTCGTCCAATCATAGCGCGGCTAGCAGCGCGCGGCTGCCGCGCTCAAATGCCGCGCTATGTTTGGTCACACCTTAAGTTTGACATGCGGAGACATGCTTAGGTTACTTTAAGTGACGGCATTCATAGTATGTACGGCAAACGTATTTGACAAAATAAAGGCTTTAGTAAATAAGAATAACAATCTAAAACAGACAAACCCAAGAAAATTAAAAGCATAAACTACACCTAAGCGGCTACTTTATTTATTTTGTAGTAAAACCTCTTGATAAAGGTTAACAAAACTCCTTCAAAAGTCCTCAATTAATTATTGTTAAAAAGTTTATTTTATTTAAGCACAGTTCACAAAAGATTTTATCAAAGCTGGAGGTACACCTACAATTGAATTTATTAAGTACTACACGATTCCCCAATCTTGAGAAATGCCAAAGTATATTTAAAGGGAGGGTCATCGCTTTATCGCTTGCAAACTTTCGGAAACAATCATTCGTTTCTTCCGAACAAAAACATTATTTAGGTACAATACATTGGATACTCATATCTATCGGAATACAAAATAAAATAACATGTTTAGTTTATGTGGGAAGAATGTCATAAGACGAAAAAAATGTTAGGTGTGAATGTAGAAGTAGAGATAGACCAAAAAAAAGATGACTGTGTCAAAGATATGAGTATGAAAGGAGTGAATGCGACGTCTGATAGAGGGTAATGGAAGAAGAACACAATGATGTGCTGACCCCATAAAAGTGGGAAATGCGCAGGAAGATGACGATGATGAGAAAGATTAGATTAGATTATAATTGTACTACTTATCAAAAATACATTAAAAAAACAGGACCTAAAACAATAAACACAGTGAACAATAGACGACCTTATCACTAAAGGTGATCTCATCCAGGCAACCGTTAGGTAGTAGAATAATGAATGTTTAAAATGCAATCCAACTTTTTTATAGCGAAATTTCGCATTATTTTTATGTTTATGGACCGTTGTTGTTTTATCACGCCTTTTGATATTTTATATTTCAGCAAACTGAGCTTCAACGAACCGAAAAACAACAAGTTTTCGTAAAATCCTAATTGAGTTAATTTTGTTACAGTGTCTCTACTGAATCCATGTCTAATGAGAGACATAGAATGCCTCAGCAAGTCAACCGAGAAATTCCTTGAAAACACATGTCGCGGAATACCTGACTACGATATCAGAGCTATAGATCCTTTGATAATACCCTCATTGGACATTGAATTGAACAAGGATATAAAACTTAGCTTCAAAAACCTGAATGTGACTGGTTTGAGAAACCAAAAGATATCAGACTTCCAGTAAGTAAAGGCTCTATTTATAAATTAAAAATAAATCAAATAAACACTAGAATTTTAAATACCTAGGTCAAATAAGTCAAACGACGCATGATCGTTATCGCTTTAGCCTGTTTCATGCCGTTTTGAAGAATATCTATCCTATCCTATCCTAATCACTACATAGTATAAAGCAAAGTCGCTTTCCGCTTCCCGCGTCTGTATGTCTGTATGTTGTATATCTTTAAAACTACACAACGGATTTTGATGCGGTGTTTTTTAATAGATAGAGTGATTCAGGAGGAAGGTTTTTAAGTATAATAACATGCTACCCGTGCGAAGCCGGGGCGGGTCGCTAGTAATATTATAAATGTAAAAGTTTGTAAGAATGTTTGTGTATGTTTGTGCCTTAATCAGTCCTAAACGAATTTGCTGTAGTTGTAGATAAAATAAATATAAAGAATAGAGGTATTTATAATCCGAAAAACATCTCCAAATATATAAAAAAACGCATAAGGGATGACTTGGGGAGATGAAGATGGTGTACAAAAATCTGACATCAGTTTTGGCAATAGCATGATACGCATTCTACCAAAAATATCTGAATATTTTAAAGTTCGGAAATCTACTAGTGCTTTTTTCGACGCGATTACGAAAGGACAACTTCTGTTTCGGCTCGACTTCGAGTTAGTTCATAAGTATAGATTTATATAAGACTGGGCCGTGTCCGGGCCGGGCCGGCCTTTAGTTAGCAGACGGGCCCGGACGGGACACGGATCAGGCACTGTTTAATATAAACTGCTTCATACAAAATGTATATAACGTTTCAAATCCTGCCCCGTCCGGGCCACGTACACGGCCCGACCCGGTCTAATATAAATTTACCCTAATTAGTAGAGTCCCTGATCATAGAAAAGTGATTTGATGTACCAGTTTACGCTCGTAGGTGATGTCTGACCGGAGTGAATGCTTTGGCAGATCATGCAACCTTGATTAAATATCAATGGCCTTTATTGTAGGTAAGTCATTATTGTGCTTATAAATGCCTACTACCTTCACAAGTTTTTGCAACTATCACAGTCCTTGGACTTGGGTTACGACGTTTTTGCAATTCGGATCAAAACAAACAAATGGACATCATTTTGCGGAACATTATTAATAGATTATTGGTGTAACAGCTCATGCGATATTGCGGTACTTGTGGTATCATAGTTGTAAACATTATCCTACTAATATTATAAATGCGATAGTTTTTGAGTGGTTGAGTAAGTTACTTTTTCACGCAAAAACTACTGAACGGATTAAAATGAAACTTTACAGTAATATAGCATCAGAATAACACATAGGCTACTTTTTATCCAGGCACCACCCGTGCGAAGCCGGGGCGAGCAGCTAGTAAAATTATAATTATAAATGCGTATTGATATCTTCCTACTAAATTGGCAGTAGTAACGCAAGAGTTTTCTATATTAACCTCGTAAGGCCCAGGGCTGCTAATCGTCCATTACGACCCAGTGGTCCTTTATAAAGGACCACAGGGTCGTGCCCAGCGAATGCCAGTCATCTCATTATTTCCCCAACTTTCTTCAAATTAACAGGTGCCACTTGATTTGACCAATGACAGACCCATTGACAATCCTTAATATTTCGTTCAGAAATGCATTGATACGAATTTAGCTTCCTGGCGAAATGTAAAAAAGTAATAAACACGTGGTTTTTCAGGTCCTCTGTAAAGGACCGTTGGGAGTTAATAAGTACAATGGCCATGTTTGTTGAGTACCTTAAAAAGAACTGTGGGCCTTACGAGGTAAAGATAATTTAAAAGCACAGTTACAGAACCAAAGCTTCGTTCAGTGGAAGTGAAACGTTCCTGCATATATAATGCAACAATTCATCGGGCTTTCTTTATGCCTTCAACGAAGCTGTTGGTACAGGGGGAGTTTGCCAAAAAGTTTAAATTCAATACAACATACATACTTATAATAATTACTTAAAAGTTCTAAGAACCCCATCTACCAATCACCAAACAAAAAATTGCAGGGTTTACTATTTATTTTTATTGTGGAGAATACCCAAACCCAGAACTCTATAGTTCCACAATTGGTATTCCGATCTTCCAAAATTATAGTCTATAAGTTGCCTAGGACTAATAGCTATATAACAAAAAAAGTTTCATCAAAATCCGTTCAGTAGTTTTTGCGTGAAAGCTTGACAACAGACAGACAGACAGACAGACAGACAGACAGACAGACAGACAGTCAGACAAAAATTTCAAAATGTTTTTTTTGGCTTGTGTTACTTGTATGAAGTCCCCTAGGACTATTTTTTTCGTTTTTATTCAATGTACAGAATTGAACTCTTCTACAGCTTTATTATATGTATAGAAGATTTTGATAACATTACTAACAAACAAATATGTTTATTACGTAATGCTCATAGTCATGCCAAAAGTGTCAGTTCCACTGCTGGGCAAAGGTCTCCCGCAAAACCTTCCAACCATCTCTATCTTTCGAGTACTCACTCACCATGATGTATATATACAAAAAAAAAGAATGTACCTGTACTCTGTATAATAATATATCTGGCTCTATAACTCGCGTAAATGCTTTTAGTTTCCATGACAAATAAAAACAGTCGTCCTGTAAGTACAGCTCTGTTGATTAAGTGTTGTGGAGCGGAGTCTTCTAACCCCGTCTTTATTCTACGAAAAATTTCAGTTTGCGTCTGCTCGTCCGGTGATGTGATTCTTAAACTTTCCTCATTTTTTGTAGGTACTCGCCTAGAAATTTCTGCATCATCATTATGTTGAATTATAATTTCCAAACATATTGTTTTTGATTGTAACTTTGTGCTACACAGAATGAACACAGACACCAAAAAGGTGGTTTTGCAGACTAAAGCGGAACTGCATATTGTTGGGGACATCACAATTCATCTGACCAAGGATTCCAAAACGTTTTCAGGCATTTACAATGCAGTTTCAAGTAAGATAACCTTTTATAATTTAGAACACACCAATAGGTAATCTTGAAGTAGTTTTATATTGTTAGGTACTTGAATTACGATCCATTAATCCCCGCAGCAGCAGAATTACCTTACAAAAGTTGAACAAGACCTTGCATAGGTCTTGTTCGTTTACATCATAATGTAAGTTAGGCTAGATACTGACAAATATATTATAATTTGCAGGTGTCCTAGGCACAGCCCGATATAGCTATGACCTGAAGGCGGACGAAAAAGGCGTAGAACACTTCGAAGTGGGCCCAGAAACAATTGAATGCGAGTCTATTACTGAACCAACCGTGACACTGAGCGCCGAACTACAAACAGCTTTAGCAAATGGTACTCAAATTGATACAGGCACAATGTTGTTTGTAAAACATTTAACTGTCTATTCACTTAATGCACCATAATTTGAAAAACTAAAACAAATTACAGCTCTTTAGCAAGTCCCTTCATTTGATATAGTATGTAGGTCCATTATTATCTTGATGGTATTGACGAGTACGTCAACCTGGAAAAACAATTCAGTTAGGTAGGTCCAGCTTCGAGAATGAGGTAAGTCGATGAGGTAATGAGGTAATCCAACTTAGCCAGGCAACGTTCCAGAAAAAATCACAGTGCCTCAAAATGAATGTCTTTGGCCAAAGTGTGTTACCAACCAGTGTTGACTATGGAACAAATACGTCATCTATTATGGGCCTTATAAGAAGAAAGGTTCTAGAGTTGAGACAAGGCACCGGAAAGTGCAACGTAGAACGGCCCCACGCTACGACTAGATGAATAGACACCACCTTAAATAGATTTCTGGAAGCCGTTGGGTGCAAATTACACAGATTGAAAGGTCTATGTTTAATAGTAAATACAGTACCTACGTAGGTACACCATCGCTCGCGCCTTGTAACGAGTAATGGAACTTCGAAGCAGTGTTAGTTGTGTCTGTGTTTTGTTGGGCTTTTAATGAATATATTAGCTGAATTAGTAGATAATTTTGTCTATTTTTAATACTGTCATTTCTAAAAGTAAAAAAGTAAAAAGTAAAAAGTTCATTTATTGTATCCAAAGCTTATGGAACTAAAAGTTACATAAAATTGTTTGTGTTATGTTAATCTACCTATCTACATGTTACATTATTAAAGATAAACAAACAATTTATTATTGTTAGAACACTAACTCCCACCCTAGGAAATTCTCATTCCCGAACTTTAAGGATTATCGCAGAAATTGTGAAAATGGCGCAAATCAGTTATAGAATTCCATCATACAGCGGAAGTTCTATTTCCTTTGTCTGTTCATTCGTCCAAGGCGAAATTATTTCCGTATTTTTCGGAGGAATGTGTATTAAATTCGGGGGTGTAGGGATTCCAGTCCACCAGATAAAATCTTAGGGGATTCCGAGCATGACAAAATACCTTCAAATACGTATTTCAACAAACAAAGTCATAACTTTACAAGCTAAGGTTATGAAAAATGCTCGCCAAAAATACAGAATGAATAACATCAGTAAAGAATGAGAAACACTGGCACAATAATCTTTTCAGCTGTAACCCTTCGTCCATCCATAGAGATACGAAAAGGTAAACGAAGTGTTTTATTTAATGTCTTCTCATCCTTTTACAGACCCTGCTGCACAAGCTTTATTGCCTGAATATACGGCCAATCAGGTGATACTCCGAAAGAAAGCTATCTGCAAGATAGCCAAACAGGGCTACGTTAATGTGGTGCATAACATTAGAGCTTCAGCTAAGATTCTACCGAAATCAGCATTTTTCAAAGATGTTTGAACATGAGCAAATATTATATTGCTTACAGAAGTTTATTTGTGTTTTATTACAAGGTCAAAGTGTACTATTCTTATCTGAATAGTGCATTATATTACCCCTCTTTTTCGATTGGTTAGCGAGTATGTTGAACACAGCCACTAAGTTAAATAAAAGTTATGCAGACCAAGATCCGTGTTGGCAATCTTATTTTTGGATAAAGAATTTTTAAGTACATATAGTTTGGGCCAAAAGAGACTTGCCATTCCTCGATCGAGCGGCCATAACTCCTCGCGTGACGTAAGAATCTTTCTTATTCTTCACTTATAAAACTGTACTTCCACATTAGGCTTGATGAAATTTTTATCACAGTACCCTCGTAAAAACGTCTAATTTATTCCATCCGCGATAACCTGGCGTCAGGGGAGATTAATGAGGTGATTTTATTGCCTGTAAAATATAATCCTCTGTGTTGCAATGCGAAATTTGTTTTTGAACTTATGAAGTTACATAATTACGAACTTCTCTCCTGTCTTCAAATCGTGAACATTACTTGACAAATTAACTCTGCAAGCAACAAACTTTTAAGGCGATACCTACTTGAAATTTTTGACTTTTTGTATGGGCTGATTTTAGCCGGATAAGACGGAAAAAGTGATAAAACTGCATTATCTCGAAAACCATCAAATTTAAAAAGAAACTGTCTGTAATTTATTTAGCTAGTATGATTATCTAACGAATTATATAAAAAAATAACTGTTAGCTAGCTATTCATAGTTTTGATTAAAAACGAAACTAGTGTTTTTGATGAGCCAACTTTGGAAAATAAATCTATCGAGAAAAGTATAACCAATCGTGATTCTGTCTGTAATTTATCTAGATTATATCCTTAAATTATCTTTGTCATAAAAAAACAAAACTGTATGTTTTACGGTTATTGAGAAAAAACGATTCTGCATTCATCAAACACATTAATTACTCGCCTCTCCTGCCTTCAAATCGTGAACATTCCTTCACAAATAAACTGTAGAAGCAGATTTTTGTTTAAAATTTATTGTGTGATTTAAAAGAGAAGTCTGCCACGAAGATAATATAAGTCAGAGGAATAATAATGTCAGTAGATAATAATTATCAATATTTAATTTTGTGAAATACAGAGTATTGACCGGGTGAGTTTATTAATTGGCATTGTCAATGCGTACCTAATAGTAATAAATCATATGCCAATTCTGACGAGCGGACTTGCCTATTTAGTTACTCCGAGGTAATAATAAATTTACGAATATCACATTTATCAAAGTCACGCTTAAGCAATTAATAGCTATCGAAAACCATTTTTTTATTTATTAATTGAACACAATAATGTTTGCTTAATTAATAATGTTTTAAAACCTATGTTTGCCTGTTCATTATGAAATTGTGATTAATTGGTTATGTAGGAGGAATAAAACATAAATGGTCCACAGTAACACAGTTGATAAAACCTCCTACATTCAATAATTCAATTTTTTTTTTGTACCCAAAATGACATAATTCTGTCTCTAGGTTGGGGCCTTCTATTATGTAATAAATAATTGTGTTAGAAGACCTTGCTCTCCCATACATAACATACTTTATCTATATAAATAAAAATCAATGCCACTTTTCGTTGTAATTTTATAACTCAAGAACGGGCTCACCTATCCAAACCAAATGTAGGCTTTGTTCGGACTATTTAGTAGATGGTTTATGTGAAGTTTGCACAACATCGGTAGAGCGGTTCTTCATTTATCACATTTTTTGTAACAAATGAATTCAATAAATGGCGGATCATTTTGTAAATGGAGATTTTGCTGTCAATCAATTATTGAAATTTGACATGACAACGTCTGTCACGGGTCGGCTAGTTATTTATATATTTAGAAAACAAACAGTACAACTAAACTTAAAACATGTGGAATTTAGTGGAATTTTTGTGGGTTCCTTACCATTATCAATAAATAACGGCAGAAAACACGTTTGTTGTATGGAAGCCCCACTTAAATATTTATTTTATTCTGTTTTTAGTATTTGTTGTTATAGCAGCAACAGAAATACATCATCTGTGAAAATGTCAACTTACTGTCTAGCTATCACGGTTCATGAAATACAATCTTGTGACAAACAGACAGACGGACAGCGAAGTCCTAGTAATAGGATCCCGTTTTTACCCTTTGGGTACGGAACCCTAAAACGATATAAAACTTAACAAAAAAAATGTAGCTTTACAACAAAAAAATTAAATTGTGTTTACTTGTAGGTAGGTATTGGATAAGACAGTTTTACATAATGACGATTGATTGATAGCGGATGTTGCTTTTTTTGGAAAGAGTGAGGTAAGAAATACTCGTTTAATTTGTGCGAATTGTAAGAAGCTGGAATAAACAGTAATTGATTCTAGAACTTACTAGAAACATCGTGAGAAACCAGTAAGTTCTCTAATAAGCAGCGATGAACTTGCAACCTATGTCATTATGGAATGCTAGCTTCTGCAAAAGTTGGGCAAGTGCCAATAAATAATATTACGTGCCTCTGACTATCTCCTTTAGACATCTTCAATGATCTGTCTGAGCGCATGCAAATCTGTAAGGATGTCTACCGTAGGTTGGAGATATAGTCGTGATCATATTTCATAACCGTCTCTAGGTCATCTACCCGTATGCTTAGACCAACCTATCTTATGTTAGATACAATCTCGATGATGTAATGCACAATGTATTCAGTTGAACTTTTGAAACCTCATTACAACAAATTCCTTGAAACGAAATTCAACACATTTTTAGAGTTCCGTACCCAAAGAGTAAAAACGGAACCCTATTACTAAGACTCCGCTTTCCATCTGTCTGTCACATGGCTGTATGAATCGTGATAGCTAGACAGTTGAAATTTTCGCAGATGATGTATTTCTGTTGCCGCTATAACAAAAACTACTAAAAACAGAATAAAATAATTATTTAAGTGGGGCTGGTGTATGATACAACAAACGTGATTTGTTTGCTGTTTTTTATAGTTAATGGTAGGGAACTCTTCGTGCGCGAGTCCGACGTTTTTTTAGTAGGGTAAATAAATTTGGTTGGTCATAAAAGTAAGTTCATTGACATAATCTAAAACAGAGGCTGTTGCACTTAGTCCTTTGTAAACACAAGACCGCAAAGGATAGTCATTACTTCATTGTATTCGCAAATGGGTAGTGGGCAAAGTAAAAACTAAATTGGTTTTATCGTTAGAAGTAGTGGGGTACGATGTGCTCACGACAATGTAAATACGATAAAAAACTATAAAAAAAACTATTAGATAAATAATAGAAATTGGTTTTGTATGCAGAAAAAAAATATGTAAAAAGTAATTTATATATATTATATTTTTTTTTATCGTTTTATATGGTATTTACATTGCATACATGGAGAGAAATTAGTTCTATTTTATATCCAATAGTTTTTGTTTCTTTTTTTTAACGTAAAGTTTGGCCATAATCGACTTCACGTCGATCGTTGACCTTTTATTTTTTAATCATTATATTAGGTCAATTAACATTATTTTTTATGTTTTAACCAGTTTGTCGTTAAAAAACACATTAATATTTCACATCATATGCCAAGGTCACTAGACCAGTTTGCCTAGAAAGCTTTATTAGATATACCAGGAAAATAAGCTTATGATGAACCGATAATCAGCTTAACTATATTATCTCTTATTTACTGAACTAAATACCTAGATGATTTAAAGCTACACGTTAAAAATAAGATTTATAAAAACATATTTTCAAAATCAAGCTTTTATAAATTCTAGGGCTCTAGTACTCGTCAAGACAAATTCAACGAGTCCAAACACGACGTGGTTATGTTGTGTAGTTAGGCAGTTCCTATGGCTACATTCGAGCTCCATCATCAGACCAGCTAGCTAGTACCATAATTTTATATTGTCTTTAGAAATTTATAGATACACCTATATATATTTTTTTTGTAGATACTAGGTATTATGGTATGGTATATATGTAAGTTTATGTATTTTTTAGTAAGTATGTGTAAATTCAATGATTTCTCTCTTACAAAGCACTACCATTCCCTTTCCAAATTACACAAAGGTTAGCTGGAAGAAAATGCTAACTAGCATTAAGTTCGCCTATGTACATGTTCTTGTATTGTGCAATAAAGAATTTTCTATCTATCTATCTATAGATATGTAAAGTTTTATCTAAATCAGACTATTTACTAAGGAGTTCCGTTGAACAGCTCGCTGTCACCATATTATTACATTGAAGTTACACGTATGCCAAATTTCAGCTCACTCGGTTGAAGATAACTGCTTCAAAATTGAATTGCAAGATTCCACCTTAACAAACATAGCTACATACATACATTGCAAGTTAAATAAAAGCTTTTAAAAATGAGACATGACATGACATGACATGATGCGAATTGCTAAGAAATTTGCTCTATAAAACTATAAAACTAGGTAGATTTGCTATCCAAAACCATTTATGATCACGAAAGCTTATTAAAAGCTCATAAAACTACAATGATTACTTATAGACAATAACAATGGGGTAATGTTGAAACAGGCACAATCAATTTCTCCAATAACGAACTACTCATAGTTATTGGTAGGGGTTTCCCGCGTACCATTGACCCATCCCGGGAAAGCCAAGTTTGCCAAGGTCGACACGGCTTTCAATTATGGTTTTGACCAGGGCCGGATTTAAAGGATCTTAATTATTTTCGTAATTAATTATTGGGCATGCCAAATATAATGTTTTGATGTGCCTCGGCCTACCCCCTCTTAATCAGACTTCTTCGAAGGATCTAAGCGCCATCTGAGAAGATGTCTACCGTACTTAGAGATTACCTACAGTATTTTTTTTTCAAATAGATTACTTAAAAATATTGTTTATTTATATTTACCCCTCTATTCCGCCACGGCACGTAAAATCCAGCGAAACGTTTGGGAAAAAGTAAAAGTGCTCTGTTAGATTATTGAAATTTGACAGGACAACGTCTGTCGGGGCAGCTAGTTTAATATAGATGTTTCACTGACTGAAGTGACTGAAATTTTAACAAAACAAATAATAATTTAAGTAGAATACATAAATTATGTAGTAACTTTGGCTCGGCTCTATGTCTACTTTGTTTTGTCGGCAACATTGTAATGATTATGAGCATAGAGATCAGAATATTACAATGTAAGAAAGCGAAAAATATATTTTTTATGTGAAAGGCTAAGTTGTCTATGTGGGGGCTTCTCACTTGTAGATGCCCCACGACTGTAGCCCCGGTTACCCTACCCTATGTCCGGCCCTGGTTTTGACATTTACCGAGGACCTCAATTTCCTAGTTCCTGAATTACATAGCGTAAAGCCCATAAATTACCCACCCAGTTTGCTCTTTGAAACAGATTTTATATTGTTATTCTATACTTTACCATTCTTGGACCTTGAATAATGATTTATTTTAATAATAATAACAATAGGATCACGACTTTAATCCCCAAGTACGGTAGACATCCTCTCAGGTCTCCAAGCGCTTAGATCCTTGAAGATGTCTAAAGAGGGTAATAAGAGGCACGTTCAAACTTTATACTTTTGCAGTAGTTAGCATTCCATGTGACATTTATTTTTCCAGAATACATAATATTGAAATAGCGAGCATTATAGATAGGTGATCTCATCAAATATCTGGAATCACCAATAAGTAGGTAGTTATCACATTTTTTGTGGAAAATGGAAATTGTTATTGAGTAAGTAGCTAAGTAGGTAAAATTTTACTCGATTTTGATACTTACTCGTATTACTCGAGTACTACGCTCGTTATACGAGCATCCTTCTTTGTCTCAGTCGTAGGAAATGGTTGTGCGTTTATCAATTAGTTAGTTAAGAAATTGATATATAAAATAATCCTAACCTTATCTAACTCAAATGTAAAAGTTTGAGAATGTTTGTGCCTCAATCACAGTAAACAACCAAACAGATTTGTATGAAACTTGGAACATATTATATAGCTTATGTCCTGGAATAACATTTATGATACTTCTTATCCAGGTACCACGCGAGCGCAAGTTATTAAGTATACAGTATAGATAGATCTCAGTAGTTGTAACTAAACCAGCCTTACTTAGTCATTTCAAATAACATATTTTGAGAAATTAAAAATTCTACTTTATTAAAATCTAACGTATTATTTTTCAAACTATCGTAATTAGTAGACATTTCTATAGATTTTTACACGGGTGTAAAAAATCTAACGAAAGGTAAACCTATTTAAAAAAACCAGCCAAGTGCGAGTCGGGCTCGCGCACGAAGGACTCCGTATCTATAAAAAAACGGCAAAAAAACACGTTGTTGTATGGGAGCCCCGCTTAAATATTTATTTTATTCTGTTTTTAGTTTTTAGTTGTTATAGCGGCAACAGAAATACATCATCTGTGAAAATTTCAACTGTCTAGCTATCACGGTTCATGAGATACAGCCCTGTGACAGACGGACAGCGAAGTCTTAGTAATAGTGTCTCGTTTTTACCCTTTGGGTACGGAACTCTAAAAATATTTATTTTTCTAACTAATTATTAATCATCTAGGTATGTTAGTGTTAGTAGTGTTATCTATAAATTTAAGCTCATTAGCAAAATATATGATTAAAAATAATGTGGCATCTACGAGGTCTAGCAGTTAGTTCGTCTATGTTTTGAGATCATTCGGGGCCGAAACTGAATGTTAAAAGTTTCTATATTTATATTTATAAGTTGTTTGCATTGAACCACTTTATAATTTAAGAGATTGCATTGTTTACATCGTCAAAGTCATTTTGTCGTCGCTTCAGTTAAAATGCAAGATAAATGTCATCAACAAAATAGAACAATCTTGTGCTCATACCTGATAATATGAATTAGATTATTATTATAAATTAAAAGCATAATAGTATTTATCCTTGTGGTATAGTTAAATGTTGTTATCTCCAAACCCGATAAACGTTTTCTATATACGTCAACATATTTTCTGTCAACTGTTTTTTAGGATTCCGTACCCAAAAAGGGTAAAAAGGGGACCCTATTACTAAGACTTCGCTGTCCGTCTGTCTGTCAAAAGGCTGTGATAGGCTAGACAGTTGAAATTTTCACAGATTATGTTTTTCTGTTGCCGCTATACGCTATAACAACAAATATTAAAAACAGAACAAAATAAATATTTAAGTGGGGCTCCCATACAACAAACGTGTTTTTTGTAGCTTTTATAGATAATGGTACGGAACCCTTCGTGCGCGAGTCCGACTTGCACTTGGCCAGTTTTTTTTAGTTCTATCCTAACCGTTCTACCTATAAAAATATTGTTCTGATTTATGCCTCTCAACCTTTATAAACGATTAGCTGTCCGTCCAGGCTTCACACGGGTCTAGTTATGAAGATAATAGGCAAATTTATGATACCTTAGGTTAAATTATTTTTTTGGATTTTAATATAGCCTAAATTAATTGATGATACTTAAATGATAAAATTATTAAAAAAAATTTTGAAATTGGTCCCGTAGTTTTTAGTTAGTTTATTCAGTACAAAAATTATTAAAATACAAATTTTACTTCATTATTAGTGTAGATTGTGCCTTGAGCCTAGGTTTTTTTTTTTTTTTTTTTTTTTTTTTTATATTGTTAGTGTACATTAATATAAATAGTGTACTCTAATAATACTACAATCTAGCCATATGGCAGGCTAATGAGTAGTTTCACTTTGACCTAAAATGCTATAATATTATTATTATTAAACTAAGAATGTGTCCACTAACACTTTTCTTACTGTCTCTAATTAAGGGGAAGACACTTTGTTTTTGTGTTCTATAAACGTAGTACTAACTTACTCTTACACTACACAAAACTGATTGTATGATACACTACATTACACTAGCTCAAAAGGTTTCGTTCTTTTGAGCCTTCTTACTTGGTCTGTGTTGTCGAGAAGCTGGATTGCCTCGACGTTTACATGGCGATGAAGTCTTTGTTCGTGAGCTTCTGCATAATATTGAATGACTTTAGCGACGAAATCTATGTTAAGGTCCCGGTGGAGATCGTCATTTCTTATGTACCAGGGTGCATTCACTATTCCCCTGAGTACTTTGTTTTGGAATCTTTGGATTATTTGTACATTGCTCTTTTTGGTACAGCCCCAAAGCTGTATACCATAGGTCCATACTGGCATAAGGACTTGTTTGTATAGTAACATCTTGTTGTGTACTGTCAGGGCGGAATGTCTTCCAAGAAGCCAGTACATTCTTTTGTAGCGTAGATCTAACTCATCTTTTTTCTTTTTGACGTGAGCTTTCCAGCGTAGCTTCGCGTCAAGCGTCATGCCCAAGTATTTAGCCGTATTTTCATATGGTATGAGCTTGTTGTTAATAAATATTGGGTGGTATTCCTCCTTTTTGTTAGTGAAGTTAATGTGAACGGATTTCGTCTCATTCAGTTTAATTCTCCACTGCTATGTCCAACCATGGATTTTATTAACAGCTTCTTGAACCTTTTCTGCTGCTTCTGCGTAGGTGTTTCCTACAGCCATTATAGCAGTATCGTCAGCAAAGGTCGCGATGGTGTTATTTTTAAGTTCAGGAATATCACAAGTATATAGCAGATACAGGACCGGTCCCAATACGCTTCCCTGTGGTACACCAGCTTTGATCTCCTTTAGTTCGGAATAGGCATCATCTTGCCTTATTCTAAAAGCTCTATTCGATAAGTATAGGGGGGGGGGATTTTTTCGGGTTTATGTTTTGCTTTATATGCCATGCCACTTCTCTGGGTGACACAAGCTTTAAAGTTGATTTTTCGACGCAAGCCTCTTGAGTTGAGACTTCATTAATCATTTGACCTTCAATTGGTATAAATATATTTTCTAAGTGCTCCGCAAACTTTTTGGCTTTTTGTTCATTACTAACAGCCCATTTACCAGGTCCCAGTTTTATCGGTGGGATTTGGGAAGTTGGCTGTTTTAGGTTTTTAGTAGCCTTCCAGAGTGAGTAATCTGTACTGCGATCACTGGTTAGCTTTTGGAGGAATGAGTTCGTTAAGGTATCATTGTGGTTTTGAATTAGCCTTTTTAGTTGTTTAGTAAGTTTATTTAATTTTGTTTTGTCTTGCGGAGACCTAGTCTGATGCCATTGGTTTCGCTGTTGTCGTTTTTCGTGTATCAGCTTGGTGATTTCTCGGGGGTAGGTATTCCGAGAGGCTCTTTTTTTAACCACTGGTGTATTTTTCCACGCTGTCTGCTGTATTAATTTTGTAAACTTATCGAGATCTATATTAAGCTGCTCTGGAGTTTGAAGTGGAACTCTTAGGTCTATATTACTATTTAATTCTATTTTAAAACTCTCCCAGTCTGTGTGTTTATTAACTAGGGTCAGAGTATTTTCTTTGTATAGAACATTTTCGCTTATTTCTAAGTATATTGCAGAGTGATTCGAGTTCATATCATAACTCTGTTTAGTTTGTAAGTAGTTAGAGGAGAGATTTTTATATATGAAAAAGTCTATCAAGTCAGGGACTTTATGTTGATCAGTTGGCCAGTAAGTAGGCGACCCTGTGGATGTAACGTCACATTTGAGTTCGTTTACGGCATTCAGTAACTCTTTTCCTTTTGTGTTTGTTAGTCTGGAGCCCCAATACGTATTTTTTGCATTAAAATCTCCTCCTAGTATGCACTTTTCGCCAAGAGGTTGTAAAAGTCTCTTGTACGTGTCCTTTTTAATCGCATATCGCGGTGGGCAGTATATTGATGCTATCGTTAGAGGGTACAGTTTAGTAGTGATGCAGATAGCTACAGATTGTATATCTGGCTCTTCATATTTGTTCACCTCATGATGTTTAATACTTTCTTTTACTATTACTGCACTACCCCCTCTTGCTTTGTTGTGTGGGTGAAGTGCATGGTAGGTCTTATAACCTTTAAATTTAATGTAAGATTGCTTGGTAAAATGCGTTTCTGATACGAGACATACATCTATATTTTCTATATCTAGGATCACTTGCAGTTCATTTTGATGTTTTTGTAATCCCTTACAATTCCTAGCCATAATTTTTAGCATACTAATCATTTTTTCGGTTTAGATATAGCTGTTATATTGCTATGTTCAATCTTCTTTAACCGTTCATCAAAAGATGTCATTAATTTAAGAATTTCGTCTAGTTTGTTATGATTAGAACTGTCATCCTGTGCAATGTTTCTCTTGGACATGGAGCTTCTGGCAGCGGCTTGGGCGTATGTTGTAGATGGCGTTACCTTAGCAATACTAGCAGTATGTTTGCTAATTGTGAGTGGCTTAGCGCTAGAGACTTGCCTTGTTGTTGTTGGTTTTTTTACGGTTTTATTTCGTATTTTTTGCATTCATGCATCCCGATAATTAGCCGGGTGTGCTTCACCACAATGCACACATTTTGGCTTCTCATCTGCAGATTTGATGCAATTTATGGTCAGATGTTTTCCAGTGCACTTCACACACCTTGGTTCTTTGGAACAGTACTTATGAGTATGCCCATAGACCTGGCATCTTTTACATTGAGGCATCAATTTCGAGGTTCTGAGTGCTTGTATTTCAAAAAAGCAGCCCAGTATAGATTTTATTTCAAAGACCTTGCTAATGTCTTCTGTATTTTCAAATATAAGCATGAACATGTTGAGAGGTTCCTTACTCTTCCAGCTCAATTTGTTTACTGCATCCTCAATTTTGTAACCTTTATTTTTCAGGTCCTCGATGATCCTTTCAGGCGTGCAGGTGAAAGGAAGTTTTTTTGCCATTACTCGTATCGGCCTTTCTTGCTTATTTTCATAAGTGTGCCAGAAGCTGTGGTATTCTGTCAACATATTGGTAATACCTCTGTAGGATTCATCGTTAGCGGCGTTTATTTTAACGCTTTTCCCACTCAATATTTTTGTTGTGAAGGAACCAGGTGCTTGTTTTGATGACAGAGTGTCATACCATTTTTGGTAGTTCTCCACGTTATCAACTATAATAGGAGGTGGAGCGGGAACTTTTTTAACCTTTTCGGTGGTTTTTATGCTGTCGTTCTTTGGTGGTGACTGTGTGGGAGAGGTGTTCAACTTTCTTTTTTTCCTTGATTTAGTTCTTATCCACTCAGTTTCTTTCGCTAGCTCTTCCTCATCTGTACTATATACAGCAGGCTCAGAGGAAGTTTTTACTTTGGATGTTGGAGCCGCAGCTCCTCCGCTTTCTTCCGCAATGCATTTCAGCTGCTGCTGAAGAATTTCGATTTGACTTTTAAGGTCATTTACTAGGCTCTGTAGTTTTTTTCGTTCTTGGTTTTCTTCCACGTAGTATCTATATAACAGATATTCATTCTCTGTTTGCAGTTTTATACTGCTTTCTTTGGTAGGTGAATTCATTGTAAGGCAGGTAATAACTTCGCCTTAACAATATAAATTGTCGATGCAAACATGCCAATGCGCAATGAGTAACTAGGTCATCATCACGATCTGGCCGTCCGTCACGACGGGTTTGTTGTGATGCGTTAGCACTTTGCACTGTCGGTACGCGCGGTCGCGAGTAGCACAACTGATCTCAGCGGAAATCGAACGATCACTTGAGCCAATCTATTGAGCCTAGGTAATAAGCAAAAATCAATTCTACGAATTGTATCCAATTTAATAACTTTAAATGGTACCACCTACCTGTCTAAGTGGACGCAAATCACTTGAGTTACCTTACGGGTACAATAAGATGTTCAGCATTCAATGCCAAAAAGTGAGCGTCCTGAGAAAACTGTCAGTAAATTGACAGCTCTACCAAATCTAGATAAAGTAGATAATATTTGAAAGATACTTCGAAACCAGTATCTAACACTACGTCGCGCGCCGCGCCCCTTCGACACATCACTATTGAATAGCGGTCTTCAAAGGGAAAACCCGTTCGGATTTTTTTTAAAAAGAATTAGCGCTGTATGTATATATTATATTGTAGATGCGAGCCGACAGTCCTTTCTCGCAGTTATTAGTGCATGCAAGATGTTCCTGTGCATACCTGTGTTTCTCGTATTCGCTTTCGCGGTAAATAATGTTTCGTTTTGTGAAGGACAATATCTTGCACCAGATTTCAGACGTTATGAAATAAGTGAGTACCTAAGAGTTTAATTTATTTATTTTCAATATTGTAAATGAGTATCAACGCGAGATTTTACCCTACTGCTTATTTTAATATTTTTTTAATTTATTTTACGATTATTTGTGACGTACCAGATCGGACCTACTCAATACCTATTTTCTGTTAGTTAAAATTGTCTATGATAATAAGAATTTTAAAAATTGTGGTGAGAATTAGTTCAGATGAGACAAAATTGCTTCTCAACTGCTGCGAGTATTTTAAACAAAAAAAAACAATCGCTAGTGTTGTTACAAATAGTCCTTGTTATAATAAACGAAAACCGTACCTACTGGTTTATGTAGTCAGTAGTCACAGCCAAAATTGATTTTCTGAAGGGGTTGTGGCCATATTGGGGATTTCAATAGCATTTTGTTACGAGATGCGAAAGGATCCTATTTTTCAAGGAATGGAAAACAAGCAGACGACCCTTATGGGATTGCCGCGCGTTCAGCTTATCCTTAAATAAAGAGAGCCATTGAATAAGATGAGGAAACCAATCCTTCTATGTAGGTACGAGTATTATAGGTGCATTATTACCAAATAATAAATTAATATTTGAATATTAAAATAACAAACAACCTTGGGACTGAATGCATCTGAATCTGAATGTATAATTGGATGCTCCAGCTTGCCTTACCAATTTAAGAGTTCTTTGTGAAGGGGTTCGGTATACTTATTTTATGTAGGTACCTATATAATAATAATAATAATAATAGCCTTTATTAACAATCTAACATAAATATTGTATACAGAGTTTTAAATTATGACACCGGTAATGATTGTTTTGCCTTAGCATAGGCCTCCCCCAAGTATTTCCATAAGTCCCGATCGTAGGTTTTCCTCCTCCACATTGTACCTGCGGCCGCTCTTACGTCTTCATCCCATCTTTTTGTTGGTCTTCCTCTCTTTCTCTTTCCCTCTTTAAGGTACCATTCGGCCACTTGTTTTGCCCATTTGTTTGTCGCCCATTTCAATTTAAGCTTTTTGATGGTGTAGGATACTTCTATAGTTTTAGTTTTTTGACGGATAAAAAAATATATAAAAAAAAACTACAAACATGTCAACACGGCATGGAAAGAAGTATGCTCAATATCAAGAGAAGAGACAAAATCAACTTAGGTACCTATATAAATTAAAATAAATAAATAAAATAATAGTATCACAACTGTATTCCCAAGTACGGTAGACATCCTCTCAGAGCTTCAGGCACTTCGATCCTTGACGATGTCCATAGGGGTTAGTCAGAGGCACGTCCAAACGCTTGCATTTGCCTCATGCCCGCATTTTTGTAGTAGTTAGCATTCCACATGTGACAGATTGCAAGCCCGTCGTCGCTTACAAGAATACTAACTGTATTTGTAACGGTTTCCTCACGATGTTTTCCATCACCGTTATAAGCACGTGATAACGCGCATATACATTTTTCGAATAGAAAAATCCATTTACTATATAGGTCATTTTGGTTTCGCAGTTTCATGACTTTTCTTCCATGCTACGAATCGTTTATTAAAAGCTAGCTTTCATCTATTATATTATACTAATATATATCTGTAGCTAAAACATTAGATACAAACAAATATTTTATACGAAAGGTGGACAGAATGAATTTCGTACGAAGCAATCTAATATTCGCCGCGTGTTAAAAAGGGTCGGCGTCAAATATTCACATTGTTTAGGCAAAGAAAACTCGCGAAAAGGTCTGTTTTAGGTACATAATTACTTAGTAGTATTTTAGTATTACTTAGGCATTTACCCGAAGCTCTTTTATAACTTAGGTAGGTAAGTATTCGTATGAGATTGAGATAAACTCTGGTGATGAAGTAATAATTATTTAGGTCGCTCGAAGGTTTATCTCCGGGACATAACGTGCCCTCTGAATAACGGAAGCGCTCAGAGCTAGCGGCAAAATCAATTATTAACTAAGCAACTAATAGGTATTTAACTTTCCTTATGGTAGGTACAAACTACTAAACTTTATGTAAATACCTACCAGAACATAAAGTTGTGGTACTAAGTTAAAACATTAAAGTTAGGATACAGTTTGGGTTTTTTTTACGGTTTGGGTCTTTGGATAAGTTGGTACATTGAAAACATCAAGTGTTCAAAAGAGCTTTTTTCCGGTTTGTCACCGAAAGCTTAGGACACGACAAACAGGCGCCAACACTTGGTTAGGGCTGGATCATGGGCACTTAGGAATTTGATCAGTTGTTTTTTGTTACTACTAAATAATGTAAGCAACCACAGAACAGAGCTCCGTCGTTTAATAACCGATTTGATAAATTATTTTTTTAGTTGGAAGGATATATATATATCTGTACCTCCCGTTTGGTCCCAATTAAATTTATGGCTTAAATACTACCTTTGGATCTTGTATAATTGGGGATCTTGTATGTATTGGACATAAGTACCTATAACAACATGAAGTCGGTTTTGTTTTTAGTTTTTTAAAGTATTTATATGGTAAGATGTATGGCGTAATTATGTAGTAATTAAAAAAAATTGTAATTATGTAGTAATGTATGGCGTCGGCTGCTCGTTTTGCAACCTTCATGAATGCAGAGTTTTGGCCGAAGGGTGTCATTTACAGGCATTTCCATTCCACGGGCGCCCGCGAGACACCACGACATTGCGTATATAAATCGTATAATAAATCCGTGTAACTTGAGAATGGAAATTTGAGTTAGGTTCGTTTAAATAAAATATTTATTCAACTACTTATTCTAAATAGGTAATCCACAAGTTATTAATATTCTGTGGGGCTTATGTTGCCTGAAACAAATAATTATTATTTCGCTTATTTATTATTCATCTCAGGCTTAGGACGGAGCTTTCTGGGGTATTATCTAGTTCCTGGAGCGATACCTAAGAGTAGGTTCCTACTTATCGTATTGCGTAGGTACCTATGGTCTACAAGTAGCTACCAGCACGGTATTGACGAAAATGACCCATGCTTAGACTTTTTTAAACTACTTTCGCGATCAGAACACAATCTATTCGTAGGTTTTGTAATATGGTGGTATTTCATACTGGTATTTATATCGAATAAAGGTACTTAGTCTTGTCCGTGATGCCGTGTCGAATGTTTTAGGCCGTCCATAACTTCCGACATAGCTTACCTACCTACCTACCTACCTGCATAATCAAAGAGAGACATAACTATTTTTCTAGTGACAAAAGCCGTACCATTCCCGTCCTGCAGAGCAGACGACATAGAATGCCTCAGACGTGGCCTAAGGACGTTCTTCTTCCTCATGGATTCTGGTCATTTGGGAATGAAGCCCGTAGACCCGGCTATTATAAACAGTGTGGCAGTGGCAATACCCGAACAGCAAATGTCGTTTTTGCTGAGGAACTTGAACGTGACCGGTGCTAGATGGACCAAACTGATTGAAAGAAGGTAAAGTAAATGCGAGAAGTAAGTAGGTAGATACCTACCTAATCATGTAACTCCTGGAGCCAGTTCGGTTTCTGGATGCCAAATCACCATGCAAATACAGGTAGGTAGGTAGGTACCTACCTACCTACAGGAATACACCTATTCAATACGAGTAGGTAAATAAAATATCCTAACATATTTAGATTAGTATAAATTATTGTAATTTGAATAGAAAATCATCGACACTTTAGAAGTCATCTCGAAAAGCCATGATGCCCACCCACCTTAGGTAGGTATTATTTCAAAATGTCAGTTTGGGCGCTCCTAATTATTAGTTTCTGTCCGTTAAATAATTATTGGATGCAACTGCATACGAATAAGTACTCAAAGCTGTAAAAATAAATATATCTTGTAATGTCACTAACATTAGTTTATAAGTCACAATGTTACTAACTATAATATGGACTAAGTCTGAAATAAACAATTTATTATTATTACTAGCTGACCCGTGCCCGCTTCGCTGTGCGTAAGACATTTCTAATACCATCGTTGACTTTTTTGTAGACGTTTTTAAGGTGTACAATACTGTAGTACATTATTTTGATATATCTCGTGGGGTTCAGCCAGCATTTGCAATGTAAGCGCAAACAAATGTGTTTATTTACGACATCACATTAGAAACCTCTAAAATTATCAGTGTTTCTCTACTATATTATGCATGTAATATACATATAAACCTTCCTCTTGAATCACTCTGTTTATTAAAAAAAACCGCATAAAAATCCGTTGTGTAGTTTTAAAGATAGAAAGCAAACATACATACAGACATACAGACGCGGGAAGCGGAAAGCGACTGCTTTATACTATGTAGTGATTATACCTATATTAAGTTACGTAAGACTCAACCACACGATAATAATGTTCTAACCCTGACAATATACCTAGGTAGATACTTACCTAGGGGGTAAGTACCTACAAAACATCGTAGGGGGTAAAAACATCGTAGATACCTACCTACATCGACACAGTCCAAGTAGGTAATAGGTAGGTTCTTGGCTATAAAAATCTCAGCACTTACAAACCAAATACATTTCTCACAGACCCGAAAAACAACTGTAGAAAAGGTCTACCGAAACAAATTGCGAAGGAAATACAGGGACAGAATTCATGCACTTGAAAACGATCTTACTTTTTCGTCTTGAACCCTCTTACACGTTGAACGTGTGGGTGGGTAAATAAATGGAAAACCTTATCTCAAATAGGGAGGCGTTGGTTGTCCTGACCTTGGATCAATTGGTCGGTACCTAACGGTCTGTGTAACTAGGTACAATACAATCATGTGCCTCTGCATACCGCGTTTTTTAAACGCACCGTTGTCGTCAACGGCGTTTAAAAACGCGATGTGTTTAGGCTCAAAGCGAAGGTTCTCAAAAATGCTGAATAATTTTATTTTTTATACCTACCTACCCAACCAACACCTACACAACGACTGTATCTCATGAATCATGATAGCTATACAGTTGATTTTTTTACAGATGATGTATTTCTGTTGCCGCTATAACAACAAATTATAAAAACAGAATAAAATAAATATATAAGTGGGGCTCCCATACAACAAACGTGATTTTTTTTGCCGTTTTCTATAGATAATGGTAAGGAACCGTTCGTGCGCGAGTCCGACTCACAATTGGCCTGTTTATAATATTGATTCCATACTAATCATCTTTTTAATTAAATATTTTCTATATTCCAATAGTTATTAACTTGTGCTATCTATCTGGTACTGCCTGGTATCATTCCAGCACATTTCGGCAGTTTTAGTCAATGACGTTAGTTTTAATACATCATTGGTTTTAGCGGTTTAATTATGGTTATGGCCGGAATACACAATACACACATGCTGTAGTTCGCATACCTGACACTCGGTTATTGTAGCGTAACATAATTACCTACCTAATATAGCTGAAGCTGGGTGTAGGTAGGCCTACTAAGTTCTTGAGACGCTTGTAAAAATCAAAGCAAAACTCCCTCTCGACTCGAGTAAAACTTTTACAGCTGGCGCACAACTTGCTAAATTTAGTAGCTCGCACTTCCCAGTACACAACGGGCTAAACAGGCAATTAGGTATCACGGGTATTAGCATAACTAACCAAATATTTTCGACGGATTATCAGTCATCATTAGCATTAACCGATGAAGGTAGGTATTACAAATCATCTGCGTGACGACAACTGATTTTGTGTTTCAGGTTTGATTTGGCGAACGACAAAAGCGGTGTGATATTCAACAGCGACCTGCATGTAACGGGAGACGTTATCATGACGATCGCAGACAGACTAGAACCGTACGTGGCTTCACTCACAATGGATATTCGTAAGTAGGAATTATCTGAATTCGTGACCAAGTATGAAAATCAGTCGCGTTGGGATCACCAAAATCTAAGTGATATCTAAGTAGAAGACACTGTAGACTGAGTTTTACATAGTAAACCCTAATCTTTGTAGCATCATTTAGCGTAGGGCAAACGTAGCGTATCGTAGCACGACCGTAGCAAAGCGTAACCGTAGCGTAGCGTAGCACGACTGTAGCGTAGCGTAGCACGACCGTAGCGTAGCGCAACCGTAGCGACCACAGCGTTTTCGCAGTCATTACGCTGAATTTTGTATGGGAGAGCTCGAGTCCAGAAATGATTACCTAGTAAGCGCGGTCTGTCTTGGTATCTTTCTCTCAAAATAGGTAGTTAGTTACGATATATATTATGTAGTACCTACGCTACGGTCGCGCTACGATATTAGTATGTTTGAAATTTAGAACAGAATAATCAAAAAAGAGCATTCTCGTACAAACCCACACTAATAAATAGACATACAACTGTAAACTGAACTTCGAAAACTGGCTCATAGAAGCCCACCACTTCAAAGTTATCCAGTAGGTAACTACCAACCTACCAACTAAATAATTAAACAGGGGTTTACTTGGGTATGGGTATGTTTAGTTTAGGTACCTAGGTAAGGTACTTACTACTTTAGCAACATTTCTATAAGTCAATAATTCCTGAAAGGTCAGGGGTTCTTTGTCAAAGCTGGGAATCATGCCTTTCAGCCAATCTTTGTCATTTTTTTCCGAGAGTTCTCACATAGAACTTAGAAACGTAGGTACCCACCTACTGAGGTACAATTACCTACTTGCCTATCTATTGTGTTTCAAAAGATTATTGATTAGGTATGTAGGTATAACTGGGTAGGCAATTAGGTGACTAGTTTTATTAAACCACATGGGTATGGGTAAGTTGGTAATAGATATAGATACCCACCTAACTGGATAAGTAGGTAAGTAGTTACCTACGACCAACTTACCTGCCTAACTGGATAGGTAGGTAGGTATCATTTATCTATCCTAATGAACATAACTACCTTATGATTTTATGACGATAAATCTTTGTATTTAACCTAGTAATCTAACAGTAGGTACCTAAGTATTTTTGATGTTTGAAAACTGGTTATCAAACTTGGCATTCTAATGGGAAAAAAACTGTTTTTCAGAGGGTGTTGAAACAAACATAACATATCCTTGGCAAGGACAGCGAGGCATCGACAACTTCGATTACATTCTGATCGGTCAAGAAAGGATAGCTGTGAGAAATAGCCGAACTCCGTCGTTTTATTTGACGCCGAGTAAGTTATACCTACCTACACTAAAATATAAACTTCGTTACCTTGTCGCTTATCAATCTGTTTTGAAACGTGCTTTTTATGAGTGAAGCAAACTACAGTCGCTATCCAGTATCGTTAGCTATTTGTATGGAAGATTTCAGTTCAGTGTAGTTACCGCTAGAGGCGCTGTGCTGGAATCCATACAAATAACTCACGATATTGACGGCGGTACCTACCTACTACGAAACGACTGTAGTTTGGAGATCTCATAACAGGGCTACTGAATAGTAGGTACCTACCTACTTAGAAGGTTAATGTTACATGCAACCTATCTTTGAACTATCATCCCCTCAGCAAGCTTACTGCGTAAAAATAAAAATGCAATATAAATCGATCTTTAGGCAATAAGCAAGCCTGCTGGTCCCTTAAACCTCACCTAAAGTACGCCAGATTTCATAATCTACCTACCTACCTAATTAAAATTTACTGATATACCTTCACTGACTAGGTATAGGTTAGTACTTAAATAATTTGTAAAAATAGTAAAAGTGTATGTAACTAAAATAGCAATTATGAACATTGATAGAGATTTAACTGTTCCAGATACTGAGGATGCAGCTGTATTAGAACAAACTCTACAGAGCAAGGTCGCCATTATTGATCATCTATCCAACGAAATCACAGCTTCATTAATGCACTCCATCGTAGACAACTTCAGGTTATTTGCAAGGCAGGTGCCTGTACACCATTATTATAATTTGTATAACAAAAAATAGTATTTGTAAATGCGGCCTGAATGTTATAGTTAAGACAAAATGACAATGTAAAATAACAAATAAAAAAAAGTTTGAAAAGTTACAAAGATTTTATTTCTGATATTATTTGTAATTCAACACAGTTTTAGGTGTTTGCAACCTTCATAAATTAAAGTTTGCAAATGGAAATGTTTAGGGTTTGCATGTTTAGGGTAAATCACATACAGAATTGAACATTCAGCTCAGCTGCAAATTGTTTAGAATGCATCACCCATAGATTCTTCCATGAACTTTTTGTAAATAGCCATGAATTTAGCAACAAATGCCTCTAAATGGAATATTGGCTTGTTCCCCAATCTCATTCTATGTTCAAACCTGGCTGCATAACTAGCTACTTGGCATTTCATCGCCATATCACAGTTTCTTACCAGCTCCTTCAATAAACCAGAAAATATCATATCTGGTGGAACTCCGTGAATGATCAACTCATACAGTTTCTGTCTGACTTCACCAAGTTTCTTAGGTGATTGCTCTGATAGGATCATTGATGCTGTTTCTCTTATGAACTGCTGCCAATCTGGTTCGGGAACTTTTTGATCAGTTGTAAATGGATATTGTTGAACTTTACATGCTTCGCACATCAATAATGCTCTACGTAGATTCCTGTCAGCACATTTGGCAATACGCATTGCTAATTCCGAGGGCAGTGTCAAACATTCTTTCTTGGCAACTGACTGTAGTACTGAAGCTATTTCTGTTTCGGTCGGTGCTGGCACTCTTATGGTCAAACATCTTGACCGAATAGCCGGTATCACTCGTGAAATAGAGTTAGCAATGAGAATTAACCGGCATGTTGCAACATACTTCTCCATAGTCCTACGTAGAGCATGCTGCGCATCCTTAGTCAAGTCATCTACCTCATTCAATATCACAACTTTAAACTCTCTTTGACCCGATGAGTCAATCTGATGTGTCTGGGCAACGTTTTTGACCAAATCCATGATAACGACGCGATCGTATATTCCTACATCAGTGGGGTTAACTTCTATGTGATAGTTACTGCTAACTGTCATGATTTCTATTTTCTTGTTAGATGGAGTCGTAAAGTTCATAGTCTCTTGCCTCAATCTTTCCACGCCTGACCCATAAAGTTCCCGAAGTAAGCACATAATGCGAGTTTTCTTACCGGCACCAGATGGTCCGTAAATAAGAAGATGAGGAAAGTCTGTTTGCTGAATAAGGCTTTTCAGTCGGACAGCTTGGTCTTTGTGGAAATCTAACTTCATCAAGTCTCTTGGTCGGTGTTTATCAACCCATAGACTCATTTTTACTATTTATTTCTTCAGAATTATCAGAAAATCACACTTAGAACTTTTTAAATGCAGAGCAACAAAGAATCACAATAATATTCAGATTTCAGATTTTAGGCGGGATTGGTATGGTAATGGTAAGATTTGAGAAACTTCACTTCGATGAAAATGACAATTTCAGTCAGACATTTGACGCTTTGTCACTGACAGTGACATATCTAACTATTTCAAAAACCTGCCATATTTGGGCTGAACAGTTTTTTTTTTTTTTTTTTTTTTTTTTATTTATTTGGAACTAAAACAACATTAGCACATTAAAAGTAGAAAACGATGACATTTGCAGAAGTATAAATGCTGTGTCGCAGACATCAACGCCCTCCTCCGAAGGTAGGGCACAACACAGTTCCAATTATTATAAAAATCGAAAGTTAAAAATTACAAATTAACAACTGTATGCGGATTGAATCGATTTTGATTCTGCATAAGTAAGCCGATCGGTTCCTTTACTTTTCAATTTGTTGAATAATGAACTAATTTGAAGAGTGTAGCCTTAGTGCCTTAGAGCATTAAACCAGACTGGTTTAATGCTATGAGTGTAGCAGTCTATTCTAGCAGCCCTAGTACGAAAGCTCATAATTATTGTCAAAAAACTGATAAAATGGGGTTTTGATATTTGAAGCCGATTACAATTACAATCAGCTTAAACAAAAGGGCTAGGCAGTCAATGAGGATAGGTTGCCTTGCCCTTTGAACAAAAAGTCCAAAAAAGTAGAAAACGGGGTACGGGGTCTCCAGATCTCAGTAGGTACATAAAAAGTTATAAAGGATAGAAACTACGCTTGAAATGGTCGTGTCTGAATGTTGGTCAGATCTCATGTCTTCTATGATGATTTAGGTGCCTACTGTTTTGATCTATGGCTAAAACATCATCATTTATACATTTATTTTATCCACAGGTTGCCTGGAAGAGATCGCTATTAGCGATAAAGCCGCCCATTTTTACCCTGTTTCTAAGTAACTTTTTGTTGTGTATTTTTGTTATGGTGATCAATAAAGTCATAATCAATTATAATCTTTATCGATATTCCAAATCGCCCACACCTCACGTCACGTGCGTTGCCCTTCACTAATTTTACGGGTGGATTGGATTGGATGGATTGGTTGGATGGAGTGCAGGATATTTATTTTTCGTAGACGGTCTGGAGTCTGGACGCCTGGACGGACTCATAGAGCATCTATGACTCTAAGAACTCTAAGTACGAACTGTCGGACAGAAATTAGAGTTTGTGTTTAGTAATTTAATCGTCTTCGTTAATCCTTCTTCCTTGTGAGGCGATTGATAATACATAAAATAGCTTTCTATCTTCCTAATTGCGGCTTGCAGCTTTCTGTCTGCATTGTTGAGTTGTGTTTTAACGTTGTAAGCTCAAATGTGCAGACTTCCCGAAGACGTATCCTCCTGAAATTCTGAAGGCTAAAATAAAATAAACCAATGGTTATAAAAATCTCATCTCATTCAATCTCAAACAATGTTGTGCACGACTAGGTATCTGTGATGGAAAAGTTATCAAAAACAAACACAATGTTTACATTTTTCGTTATTTGTTTTGCGTGTGTAAGCAAGATAACTGCCGAGGATTACAACTTGTATGGCGAAGCTGGACAAGCGTACGCCCTGGAAGTGCAATTAGGGCATCCACATCAAAAGGTAATACATAAATAAAATAAATATTGGCGGACTTTACACACAACGCCATCTAGCTCCAAACTAAGCAAAGCTTGTACTATGGGAACCAGATAAACACAAATAATGTTATCACACAAATATTTGCCCTGGGTGGGGATCGAACCCACAACCTACAACCACACACCTGTAACCACAGTGCAGAAGCACTGTAGGTTACTATCAACTGAGCTGTGTTTTTTGAATTCATTACCTATTATCCTGTCCAAATTTCAATAATCGCATAGAGTAACGCACATAGCTATGACAACTGATGTTAGATTTTTTGCATGCTGGTATCAAAACAATGGCCATCTATACAAAAATCATCCCTTATGCGTTTTTTGTCATTTTGGGGATGTTTTTCGCATTTTAAAGTAGTCTATTTTTTTATACAGGTTTTATATCTACATCTACAGCAAATTTCATCATAATCCATTTTGTAGTTTATGCCTCATTGAGGCATTATGAATCTAATATACCTACCTCATTTAATTCATCATCTTTTAATCCACCTAAAACTATCCCATTCTAATATTCTGCCAATTTTTTTTCAGCTTTATGTCCTTGTTGATACTGGCAGCACCACATTGGCAATTGCCTCACAACCAAGACCGGAAAGTGACATTTACTTCAGAGCGAACAATTCCATCAGCATTTTCAACAGTGGCAAAGAGGTATAATTACTTCGTCTTTTTAAGTGCCCCCGAGATAAAAAATAAAAGAGATGAACCATCCTAATTTCCAAATTCTCCTGCCATAAATTAAGTCATGATAGACTGACCTATGACCTCACAGCTCAGTTAGTAGCTACTCTGCCTTCTGCGTAATTGTTAGTTATAACAACATTATAACCAACAATTACAATTCCCACCGAGGACAAACATTTGTGTGATGAACACAGATGTTTGTTTTGGGTGGTTTATTGTGTATAACTAGAATGTATTTACAAAAAAAGTATATATGGTATTCTATCAGTTATCTGACTCCAATAGTACAAGCTATGTGAAAAGTCTACCAACATTTATATTTATGTAATTATGTTAATCATGTTTTGATTATCACTACAACTTACTACTTACGAACATATAAAAAGCCTTTTATTCTCATTAGGTACAAGCAAGATATTCCCAGGGAATGTGGTGGGGTAAACTGGCAACCGATTTTATGAGGTTCACCTCAATGGATTCAGTCCCGGAAGTAAGAACTGACATTGCACTTATAACCAGGAGTGAAAACTTTTTCATGAATGGATCAGGCTGGCAGGTAAGATTAAATTCATAAATAATGTGATGTTATGTACATACCTAGTACAAATTTATCTATTTCATGGGCTGATGGACTTCTAATAAACCTATGAGTATATACCACAGTTTTAGCTCAGTTTAAATTCATATAACAAGGAATAAACACAAAACAATAAATATAAAGATGAACAAGAGATCTATAACAAGATCATCAAGGTCTTCTTGATAATAACCATTGTCCCTTCATTTGCAGTTACTGTTCTAAAAATATTCACCAGCTAATACCAACTTACCCTTGAATAAAATCAATGATACAAAAAAATCTGAGTTATAAAAATAGACATTGTTGTCAGGTATTGGCCTCACAGCTCAGTTATTTATTTTTACAATCTTAGGAAAGCTGACAGCTAGCATATGTGTAAATTTAACAATATTATGTACTTAACTCTTAGCTAATCAAAAGTTTCCACATATATGCCTTCTATACAGTACAAGCCGCCTGTTATCTATACTAATATTATAAAAAGGAAAGATTTGATTGTTTGTTTGTTTGCATCGAATAGGCTCCAAAACTAATGGACCGATTTGAAAAATTCTTTCATCATTAGAATCCTACATTATCCCTGATGATCATAGGCTATAGTATATTTTCAAAAATGTTAGGGATCCGTATGAAAACTTCGATAATGTAAACCAACGTGTGGAAAAAATAGCGAAAAAAATCCTTATATATCGCGTACGCTGTAAAAATTATTGACAATAGTGCAAAGTGATGTACTACAGTTTTATAGAGGACATCAATATCTACAAAAAAGTCTGTGATACCATATGTCTAACTATTAGGGATCCCTATTAAAACTTCGATAAGGTTTCATTTACTCTATTTTGGTTGTTTAGTAGGCTAAACTTGAATATCCTTAACATGACCTTATATTATTACTGCTAGAGATATGTTTCTGTTTCCTTGATAGTTTAGTTTAGGTCCAAGTCAGACTTCTTAATATCGTGGTTTTTTCTTACCCTTTCAGGGCCTTTTAGGTCTGGCATATTTGCCAGTTGGTGCCTGGGGTGACAACGTTATAGTGGAATCGTGGCTTGACTCACTCGACAGAACAGTGGGCAAACCCATGTCCTTTCAAATGAAACTGTGTGGACCACAGGGCGTTTCTAACGCAACACATTATGGGAAGTTTACGATGCTTGGTAAGTATTTGTAGGTATTATCATATACTCATGAACAATTTGGCACTCAGTAATATGTTAAGACTTCCAATACCTAAATTGCCCTCTACATAAAATAACTCATATATGATGATAAATTAACTCATAAGACCAATAAATCTGTTGCTGTCTCTTTTTATTGATATGAAAATGTCAATGACAAAAACTATATAAAATTAGATCATGAATGAGGCTTTATGTGTTCAAAATTTGGTATAGCGGTCTATCAGTTTAATGAACTTTGTCTGTAATATATATGGTAGGTAGATATAATGGCGAATAGCCAAAATCTATAATTGCTTACTCAACACAAATATATATATTATATTTATTATTATATGTTTGTGTTGAGTAAGTTATAGATTTTTGCTTACTCAACACAAACAAAATAATTTAATTTAATGTTACAATAATGTAACTTGTGTTTCTCAGATAAAATATAATTGTGAATTAAACACAATATCTCCCAAAATCAGAACTACAGCACCAAGCAATTAACAAAAAAAACTGTTATACTAAAATTTAGCGAGCGCTCCGCTTCGGTGCATATTGTAAAAAAATGTGTTTGATAAATTAATGGTTTTAATCAGCAGAAAACAGACCTTGAAAATGATGAAATTGGTTTTTAGTATAAAAAAATTGGTATCTACTTGGGTTAAATTACGTATGGCATTCCATTCTTGCAAGATAAATAAATATTATTGCGTTTGGGCGCTATGATAATCTCATTTATATTCTTGAGTAGGAGTATGATATACCTACATACCTACGTTGAGCAGGTTATTCTGGTACTAACAGTTTATTTTTTTCAGGGTCTTTGACCTGTTAGAAAAGCTTGTTTATAATTTACATTGCCAAACAGTTGGCACGAACTGATATTACTATCCCGTCTGTTGTTTATTGTCAAATAAACAGTATTTTTTTCTTAATATAAATAGAATATAGTACCTAGCTTCTGCCGTGGCTTCGTTGGCATAGTTGAAATACTACAAAGGTCAATCAATGCTTAAAAAACATTACAACATGTTTTTTCTACACCACATGGAATAAGGAATAAGGGCTAGAAGAAGAATAAATAATCTATACATAATAAAACTGTAGAAGAGTTCAATTCTGTACATTGAATAAAAACTAAAAAAAATACTTCTAGGGGCCTTTATACAATTAACACAAACCAAAAAAAAAAACATTTTGAAATTTTTGTCTGTCTGTCTGTTGTCCGGTTTTCACGCAAAAACTACTGGACGGATTTTGATGAAACTTTTTTTTGTTATGTACCTATTCGTCCTCGGCAACATATAGGCTATAATTTATTTTGAAGATGGAATACCAGATTTGAAACTAGTCCCCCAACGAAGCGGGCATGGGTCAGCTAGTTATGTAATAATTTACACTATGCCTGAACTAGGATGAACCTGTACCTGTATCTGGTCCTTGACCTAAACTTAACCTATTTTAAACAGCTGGTGTGTATCACACCAGCTGTTTAAAATAGATTGCTTGTTTTCTTATTTTAGATGACCAGACCCGGAACCAAAACTTCAACAGGACTTTTCAAACCCCGATAATAAGAAAGCGCTGGTACGAAGTTGGGGTCATAGCAATACGAGTGATTGACAACACAAACGATACATCAGAAGCAAAGTACAGTATGAAAGAAGTGAAGGACACGGACATAGATGAGAGTATGTGCCAACTACTTAACGAGCAAAAGAGTATAGTTGATAGTGGCACTACAAATATAAGATTCCCTGAAGCAATATTTAAACAGGTACGGATATAACTAGTTTGTTACAATTTAATCCTAATAAGAGTGTATGAGTTGTATGTATGTTTGTGCATCAATCAGGCTTAAACGACAAAACGGATTAAGTTGAAATTTGCTGTAGATGTAAATATAATACCAGAATAAAACATAGACTACTTTAAAATATGAAAACCATCCCCAAAATAATAAAAAAACGCAAAAGGGATGATTTTGGTACAGATGGCGCTGGTGTACAACAAAACTGACATCACAGACTAAAACCATTCAGTATTTTCTATTCGATTATTGAAATTTGACAGGACAACGTCTGTCATGGGTCGGCTAGTAACATATAAAGTAGGGACTGAATAAATTAACCGTTTTATTTTATCTCCATTGAAAATTACATATATCACATTGTTAGCTGTGTAAACTACGAAACCCTATATTGTGCGTAGTTCGACACGTTCTTGGAAAGTTTTTTAAGAGAAAGTTAATCAAAATCTATAATATAAAAATAAGTCGGGTTTTCCTTCCTGACGCTATAACTCCAGAACGCACGAACCGATTTCCACGGTTTTGCATTCGTTGGAAAGGTCTCGGGCTCCGTGAGGTTTATAGCAAAGAAAATTCAGGAAAAAATTCAAGAGAAAAGCAGGAAAACAGGAACGGGAACGGGAAAGGGAACGGGAGCGGGAGCGGGAACGGGAACGGGAACTTAACACAGCATTTGTTAATTCTAAAGCGATACGAAGTTTTCAAGTCATTTTCAGGTTGTGGATCAGCTGAGGAATGCAGCGCAAGTGTCGAATGTTCTGATTCTGGATGATCATGATGATTTCTGGTATCATGGAGAGGTAAATAGCTAAACAATTACCTAGGTACCTACCTACATTTAAGATGTGTCAGCGCGCTCGACGAAACCTGCAGGTCACAGCCTCACAGCTCAGTGGGTAGTAACTCTGCTTTCTGCGCTGTAGGTTGTGGGTTCGATCCCCACCCAGGGCAAATATTTGTGTGATGAACATAGATGTTTGTTCTGTGTCTGGGTGTTAATATGTATAATAAGTATGAATTTACAAAAAAAAAGTATATAAGTATTCTATCAGTTATCGGGTTCCCATAGTACAAGCTTTGCTTAGTTTAGGGCTAGATGGCGCTGTGTGTAAAGTCCGCCAATATTTATTTATTTATTTATTTATTACCTAAACAAGACTTTGTACCTAATTACTAAATTATTTCAGTTGTCTGTTTTTGTCCATATTCATCCTGTCGCGTATGGTATACTGAATACTGCAAGATGTGGCCATGTGCCAAACGTAAGGATGGGCCACTGACAACGCCCTTTTTGACATCTTCAAGTATCTGAGCGCTTGGAGATGTCTACCGTACTCAGGGATTACAGTCGTGATCTGTATTTGAGCGCTTGGAGATGTCTACCGTACTCAGGGAATACAGTCGTGATCTTATCTGGTTCCCATAGTACATGCTTTGCTTATTTTGTTTGGAGCTAGATGGTCCATTGTGTAAAAGTTCACCAATATTTATTTATCTACTGTACTGTCCCTCTGCTTGGCAATCATTTTTTAGGGTTCCGTACCCAAAGGGTAAAAACGGAACCCTATTACTAAGACTTCGCTGTCCGTCTGTCTGTCTGTCTGTCCGTCTGTCTGTCACAGGGCTGTATCTCATGAACCGTGATAGCTAGACAGTTGAAATTTTCACAGATTATGTATTTCTGTGGCTGCTCTAACAACAAATACTAAAAATAGAATAAAATAAATATTTAAGGGGGGCTCCCATACAACAAACATGATTTTTTTGCCGTTTTTATAGATAATGGTACGGAACCCTTCGTGCGCGAGTCCGACTCGCACTTGGCCGGTTTTTTATGTATACTTACCAAGTTACTTATTAATTTTAATAAATTTGTTTCCAGGCTGCCTGTTGGCCCGAGCCGCAGGAATGGTCGCTGCCGTGGTTGGCTATCGACCTTCTGAGCGCTGACGCCGACGACCAGTACTTTACACTAGAAATCCCTTCACAGGTATGCGTATTATTTGTCTTTATTCACAGACAGCTTGCTTTTTGGTTTGGGCAGTTGGGGCTAAGTAGAACAAGCAGTTTCTTCAACTCATTTTTAGGGTTCCGTACCCAAAGGGTAAAAACGGGACCCTATTACTAAGACTTCACTGTCTGTCTGTCCGTCTGCCTGTCACAGGGCTGTATCTCATGAACCATGATAGCTAGACAGTTGAAATTTCACAGATTATGTATTTCTGTTGTCGCAACAGAATAAAATCAATATTTAAGGGGGGCTTCCATACAACAAACGTGTTTTTTTTTTGGCGTTTTATATAGATCTCGCACTTGGCCGGTTTTTTTTTTCATTGTGTAACTATAGATTTTGACACGGGTCTTTATCACGTAATTTATTACCTTTAATTTACTTTCCCGACGTTTCGACTAATGTTACAATAGCCATGGTCGCGGGCAGACTGGAGTACTCGGAGCTACCGTCGAGAAGCGGAGGCAGTTGAAGAAACTACCTTCACTTGGTCTTCAGAAATATAAATGTCCATGTTCACATTACGACACACCACACTGACAGTATCCACGCACTGAGATGGTCTATCGCGACACCCACACATAGTGACCACAGGATTCCATGAAGAAGAGAGTCTAAAGCCGTCTTCACGATTAAAATTTGGATACTTTTTAATTTCAATAGCTTCTCTGACTTGTAGTAATGGCGTTCACTTGACAAAACTTTTGGATCATGTAGTTTCATCCAGTGAGACGATCCCGATTCCACTAAATGCTCCGCGATCGCTGACTTGTATACCTGGCGATAAAGACCCCTGTCAAAATCTATAGTTATGTCTACTAATCACGATAGTTTGAAAAATAATTTTCATTGTGTATTTTAAATACATACAAATATGCATGCACTTGCTAAGATCCTGACGTAACTATTCTGCTAATGAATATTCTTCATGCATACCTACTCGTCGGTTTTTGGGGCTTTTTTTTTGGGCTTCTTTTTCTTGACCTGGGCTTTTTTGGGTTTTTATGGCGGACTTTATACACGCAATAAAAATGTGTCTCAGTGATTAATTTCTCAGTTACACAGTAAGTTTTGCATAATTTTATTTATGTTAAGTATATTTTTTCACATTTCATTTGAGACTAATATTAATTAAACTTTAAACTTATTAATTTCGTCCACTTATACCTTACTTTGAACACTTTCAGAATTACATGCGAGTTGTGAAAGCGCGGAATAATACTGTCAAAGATGGCGTAGTTTCGGAATGCTGCTACTGCTATAAGCTAGGACTGGAAGGCACCAAGGAAACTGTGCTTGGTTACACCGCCATGGAGGGATTTGAGGTGATCAAGTTTTCTGTTGTAAAATTAACACATACGTTACGTGGCTTGCAAGCCCATCACCGACATAGCCGCTCGATGTTTTTCTTCACAAGACGCGCAAATAAATCCATAAAATCGAATTCACGAGCTTCGGGTTGAAAGTCAAAGTACGCGAGTACCTCCTTATCGGCCAACAAGGCTGACTATAGGAACTGGGCTTTAAGAATAAATCTGGACCTCTCTCTCTTAATTCTGGATTGTTCTATTCGCTATTTTATTTTCCAGGTGTTATTCAACCGCTCAGCCGGCTGGATCGGCTTCCAAACATCAAGTTGTGGCTCGAACACTCGCATCACAGGACCTTACAACACAACATCCAAGCTCACCCACATCTGTAATCTTATAAAACCGACACACGAAGTTGCAACTTCAATAAAAGCCGCTCAATGGGCGCTATTCGGGCTGTCTATAATCGCTAGTGGCGTCCTAATCTACGTGCTAGCGCCGTGTGTTAGAACTATACTAGTGAAACGTTTGCCGACCTCCCAACAGATGTCGCTGTCACAAGCCGCTTTAGTCGAACCGGAGTCAAATTAGTTTTTATTTCGAGTCAGTGGGACTAACAAAGTCGCGACTTCAGTAAAAGCGACTCAGTGGGCTCTAATCGGGCTGTCTATAATCGCCAGTGGCGCGCTATACGTGCGTTAGAACGATATTAGTGAAACGTTTGCCGAGGTCCCAACAGATGGCGCTTTAACAAACCGTGTAAGTTGAATCGGAGTCGAATTAGGTTTTACTTCGAGTCAATGGGGCTAATAAAGTCGCGAATTCAGTAAAATCGACTCAGTGGACTCTATTCAGGCTGTCTATAATCGCCAAGCGGGTTGTACGTGCGTTATAAAGATTCTATTGAAACGTTTGCCGAGCTCCCAACAGATGGCGCTGTAACAAACCGCGTTAGTAGAACCTTAGTCGAAAATTATTTTTTGCTGTACGATCTCATCAATATTTATTGCACGATTAGGATTCGAACCTACTTTTTTGAATTCGACCAATACAATATCAGTGTTATCGACTTAGATACCGGACACCCTAGTCACTGAGTGCTAGAAAGTTATGCATGAACTTTGAGTTTGATGTAGGCGTGAATTAGTATTTTAAAATATAGGTGTAGTTACGAGCATTGAATTCGGCGATAATTGGTGCAAATTGTGTAAGTAATTAGTTGAAGTGTTGAAGTTTTATATTCGAACCAAAATGTAGGTATTGTGATAGATATTTATAAATCGCCATTGCGCTATCATGCAATAGTTTAGAAATAGGTTTGCTCTATGAGAGTAGCCTCCTTAAGCATTATTCCGATGTACCGTCAGTTTAGCTGTTTGTCTCTTTTTTAACTAATGAAAAGAAGGTTTCAAATGGAAGCGCATTTTATTTTTTACGTTACAAGGACGTAGCATAACAAGATGTTTATTTGGGGGCACGGCAGTGACCCCGCCAAGTCGAGCGCGAAGCAAACACTGTTAGACTTACATTTGCAGTCGGTTTATTTAAAAAACGGTATTATTTTCTTACAAGAAAGAGACAAAATACGCTAAAATGGTGCCAAGCTACCATAACTTAAAATAAAAAGCATTAGCTATATCGGAATATGAGTAAGGTACTCGTATGTAAGTAATTTATGTTTGACAAGTCTGAGTATATGAATGTAAAATATTTAAGTAAATATAACATCGTTGATATTTTCATCTTATGAATTAACTTAGTATTAACAAATAAGTATTTTAAATTGATATTAACATCACGTTGTAGTACATCTATGCACAAAATAGCGTAATTATGTAGTCTGTAAATATATCGAGTTTTAGTAAAAGGACTATTCATAATTGTTGCTTTTTCTCGTCTCTGTCACACCTATGTACTTTATGCTTCGTGTGACAGAGACGAAGATGCCGATAAGGACCGGATGTATTTTTCTAAAACTCTGTAAATTACCGTTGGGTATTTGTAATGTTAATCATGTTTTAAATACATATTCCGGCCTTTTTCCTTCGCTGATGCCTCGGTCGCTTAAAAAAAAACTACCGTTTCCGCCGTGGATATGGGCGTCTACTTAGAAAACGATTTTGACATCACGACAGTGCTCCGATATATTAGGTGAAAACCCACTCTTAAAAATCGTCATCTGTCATACTAAAATGTTTGATGTTAATTTACAAAAGTATTGCCGGTCGCTCCATTGTGTCGGAAACGATGTGACGTTTGTCACGATATATCGTTTATCGGTTTGCGGAGTAGATGCCCAGTATCGTAATGCAGTACCTCAAAGAACCAATGTAATTAATCGTGTATTGGTATAGTTGTTGCACGAAGGAGGGTGACTGCACTTTAAATAAAAATAATAATAATAATAATATAGTAATGTGTATAGATACGCGCTTTTGTGTGCGTGACTGCGGCTCAGACGATACTGAGCACTACACACACAATTAAGGCCCTGTATGTCGACGATTGCTCTTTTTCGAAACGAAAAAAGAAATACTTCTGAACAAGCCACATCTCTATTTTTATAATGTATAGTATATGTGAATAAAGATGTACCCATCTTTAATCACTTCGATAAATAATCCTACCGACCGCTGCACGTGGTACTGATCCATGGGCGGCGCGTGGTCCGCCTTTGCTTTTCGAATAAATTAATGATATTAATTATGTATAATTACTTATCAAAAACCTATTCTAGTAGAAATCTAGATCTACATATTACCTATCTTTAACAATAAATCACAAGATAATTGATTGATTCAGGCGTGACTTTGCGGAAATCCATTTTAAAAAACTAAACGGACAAAGATATATAAAGAGATATATCGATCATAAATTCTAAAACGTATCATTTTGAAATAATATCTTTATCGTGAAAAGTTTCTGCTATTATTATGTTTTCAGCTTAATAAAAATCTAGGTAGGAACCTGAAGTAATATATTTATAAAAATAGGAGATGTGGCTTGTTCAGAGGTATTTCTTTTTTCGTTTCGAAAAAGAGCAATCGTCGACATACAGGGCCTTAAGACCAATCCGCCTTCGTAAGATAAGTCTACTCGGGAACTGAAAACTAAATTTCGTGACGATATTGGTTTCAAAATTACATAGTTTCAATATAATATTACCATAGTATGAACGGTGGAACGACCTCAATTATTACTTTTAAAAATCATCGATGTTTGTAATCCAAATATGTAATATAAATCAGTTCAAACTATAGTCGAAACGATGTAATTTTTAAATGACACGAAATTTCGTGTAGACCCCTTGAAACTCATCCGATACGCTACCGTGATGTGGCGAGACGTTAGCAAAGAAGAAGGCCGGTTTTTACGGTGAATCTTACTTCACCGTAATGTTTGTAAGTTATTTTTTGAAAAATCTGAAATCTTTCTATTTTCTTGTAATTTTGTTCAGTCCTTTACAACTGTGAAAAATAATGATGATATTTATATTGTGATTGCTAAATAATAGTCTCTAGTAGGTACCTATTATGTACTGCTAAATATTTATTTCGCTTTAGTTTGTAGTGTTTTTACTTAGTAGCAATAGGCTATTTGACAGTATGAAAAATAAAGTGTTGTTGGTAGTAATCTATGTAAATTATGCCTTCGAAAAGCGTTATGGAGTAAAATAACTTGAAAATAATCAATAATTTATTCAAAAACCCATAATTAAAATTATCGATTTTTCAACGCCAGTCACGTGACACAAAACGGTTAGGATGGTGATAAACGGTGGTCGAATCGACGATGACGTAGCATGCGTGTCAATATGTTTTCGCCTGCCTTGAAAAATTTGATGAATTTATTTACTTGTTCACAAACATGTGACGTCACAGAAACTAGTTCGACGCCATTTGCATAAAGAAGCGTTTTTGCGGGTTATTTAAATTGACGATATATTTAATTTAATGTTTTAGGGCCAATACTTATCAGAATTTCAAATAATATTGTTGTATGGGTAATAATATTAAATAGTAAATAACAACCATTCTAATGATTGTGTCAAGGCATAAAACTATTTTTCTTTCGATGAAATATGTTATTTTTATCTACTAAGTACAATTTGACGGTATTATTATAAAAAATATATAAAAACTATTTATATTAAATATTTATAAAAACATCGATTGGGGGCGCCACTGGACTCTGAGTCCCCATAAGTATTTAAAATAGTAGATGAATAAGAGTAAGACGTGTTAGGTACATTAGGTATTTGTGTAAAGTACAGGTATTTTATTAACTAGATATATTTATAGAAAGTAATATACTTTAAAAACTTGTGGGAATGGTTTTAAAAGACACCTCATTAATTGAAGCTTGTTGATTGATTGAAGCTTGAACTTGAGCTCAAATAACACGAGATTATATTTCAGTAATTTCCGAATATCAGGTTAAATAATATTTTATCACGAAACGCCTGATAATGTCAGTCCAACCAAAAAAAAAACATGATTAGATTTGTTAATTGAGAGCTCATTGATACTTAAATCTCATATTATAAAAATGTTGAAAAAAAAAATTAATTATAATGATTATTATCAAGTTGTCTCGGACAATAGTGTCAAGCTGAAGTCCAGAGGTAGGACAGGCGCCCTACACAAATCACCCCCATGTTTTTCTAAAATGCTCGTAAAAAAATATCGAAGTATAAAAAACTTGAAATCCATGTTTCCTTAAGGTGTGACTAAACATAGCGCGGCATTCGCCGGACACAAGTATGCCGCGTAACTAGTTTATACATAAAATAAAGGTAGGTTACGTGCGGCCGTCGTCCAATCATAGCGCGGCTAGTAGCGCGCGGCTGCCGCGCTTAATGCCGCGCTATGTCTGGTCACACCTTTAGAGGATGATTTAATAATAAAAGTAGCAAACTTTTTTTTATACATAAAGGTGATTCGGGTAGGTACCTACTTTGTAATTACGCTCCAAACTTTCGTATAATATGGCACTCGATCCAATTACTAGTGTTCTTACACGAGTTCTAAGTTACATGATTTGCTTGTATAACACTTATAAGTAAGTATAAGTAGATATTACATTTATAATTATAAATTAACATTGATAGTCTTTACAATTTAGTCACAAATACGCCTCACTTAGTTGTAACGAAAAGTATTGTAGATTATTTATTTTATTAGTAAAGATGTTATAAACTGATCATACTTCACTGTATTATCTTTCTGGCGACTAATGTTACATACCGTTTTTAGAAATGGGCCATAGGTAATTTTGATTATAGGTAATCGTTTAGACCTGAATACATTTATTTCAGCAACAAATAACATCTAATACTAATATGTATAATACAGAATATTTAAAAATAACATGAGCACCAGTTGAGCCATCTAAAGACCGTTGCAAACAATCTATAGGTACCTCAACTGAATCGGATCACTACCAGTCGGAAACGTACCCAAGATACAGGCGGCAATGCAAAAAAAACCAGCCAAGTGCCAGTCGGACTCGCGTACGAAGGGTTCCGTACCTATAAAAACGCCAAAAAAAATCATGTTTGTTGTATGAGAGCCCCTCTTAAATATTTATTTTATTCAGTTTCTAGTATTTATTGTTATAGCGGCAACAGAAATACATAATCTGTAAAAAAAAATAACTGTCTAGCCTATCACGGTTCATGAGATACAGTTTTTTGTCAGACAGACGGACAGCGAAGCTTTAGTAATAGGGTCCCGTTTTTACCCTTTGGGTACGAAACCCTGAAAACGGTGAGAGCAGAAAACAGAAATATCGCCAGTTACGAGGTTATTGTTTTTGTCAGACGATGTTAGTTGGCAGGTACTTACACAACTTAATAATTTACATGGTGTAGACTACACCATATAATATCAGTATTCAGTTTGATAATACATTAGTATAGTTATTATAACTAGAAGAAAATCGATTTTTGTGAAATGTTAAATGTACTACTACTTTTGGAGACTTATAAAAAAAATACAATGTAAAAATTTGCTGGTTCAATTAATTGAGGCATCATTGGATTCTTAGTTTATACTACAGAATGGCATGGGATATTAATATAATGAGAAGTAGGTAGATGTACGGAATATTATGAAGGATAAATTCTACCTATTTAATTTAAATACATTTTTTTAAATCATTGTTGTGTTTTCCTTTTTTGGATTCTATTGCTTGTTCCGGAACACAATGTATAAAAATACTGAATGTCTGCCTGCCTATTTACATTAAGACAGAGTAATTATAATTTATAAGTTAAAAATGTTTTCATTGGTACTAAAACGACTACAAAAAATATGTTTCCCACAATAAAATGTTGTATTGAATTAATTATGTTCTTATTTTCTGTCAAGTAGGTACCTAACTGCATACCAAAGTATATAATTTAATCAAATCACAATCATCACTTTGAAACGTCTGAGCTAGGTAAAGCTACGCCTGTTCCTCGCGATCAAGTTCCTAGAAGAATCAGGCAACAAACACAGCTTGGGGCCTTTCATACCTGTACTACGAGCCAACCTCGCTCATTTAGCATTATAATGCATAGCAAGCACTTTTATCACTACATAGTATAAAGCAAAGTCGCTTTCCGCTTCCCGCGTCTGTATGTAATATGTATGTATGTATGTATGTATGTTTGCTTATATCTTTAATACTACACAACAGATTTTGATGCGGTTTTTTTTAATAAATAGAGTGATTCAAGAGGAAGGTTTATATGTATAATACATGCATAATATAGTAGAGAAACACTGATAATTTTAGAGGTTTCTAATGTGATGTCGTAAATAAACACATTTTTTTGCGCTTACATTGCAAATGCTGGCTGAACCCCACGAGATATATCAAAATAATGTATTACAGTATTGTACACCTTAAAAACGTCTACAAAAAAGTCCACGATGGTATTAGAAATGTCTTACGCACAGCGAAGCGGGCACGGGTCAGCTAGTTTCTTATATAAATCAGTTACAAACTCACCGCAGCGAGCGGTATCAGCGATATCATTATTATTTACATATCACTACATAGTATAAAGCAAAGTCGCTTTCCGCTTCCCGCGTCTGTATGTATGTATGTATGTATGTATGTTTGCTTATATCTTTAAAACTACACAACGGATTTTGATGCGGTTTTTAGGGTTCCGTATTTTTATTAGATAGAGTGATTCAGGAGGAAGGTTTATATGTATTAAACCCGTGCGAAGCCGGGGCGGGTCGCTAGTAAAAATATATAAATAGGATCACGACTGCAATCCCCACGGTAGACAATCTCTCAGATCTCCAGACGCTTAGATCCTTTGAAGATGTCTAGTGGGGGTAGTCAGAGGCACGTCCAAACATTATATTTGGCACATGCCCACATTTTGCAGTAGTTAGCATTCCATTCGTGACAGGTTGCAAGCTCATCGCCGCTTATAAGAACACTAACTGGTTTCCTCACGATGTTTTCTTTCACCGTTTTGAGCACGTGTTTTTGATGCGCATATAAATTTTTCGAACAGTAAAATCCATTGATGCACGCCGGGATTTACATAATAATTTATTATTATGTATAATAAGTATTTATTTACATAAATAAAAGTATGTAAGTATTCTATCAGTTATCTGGTTCCCGTAATACAAGCTTTGCCTAGTTTGGGGCTAGATGGCGCTGTGCGTGAAGTCCGCCAATATTTATTTTTTTGTATAGAAACAAAAAAAATGTTTACTTTGATTTCGTATGTTTAGGGTTCACACCTACTCGGCGACCACGACCACAATCTTCAACGAGTTGGTAGACAGGTCGCGGTCGCGCAGTAGGTATGCGGTGATTAATTAATTTTAGTAAGTACCTACTAGCCGGCCCGTGACAGACATTGTCCTGTCCAAATTTAGATAATCGCATAGATTGCTATGACGACTGATGTCAGATATTTTGCACACCAGCGCCATCTATACGAAAATCATCCCTTATGATATTATAATTTTAGGCATGTTTTCGTATTTTAAAGTACTCAATTTTTTTATTGGGGCATTATATCTAAATCTACAACAAATTTAATCTTAATCCGTTTTGTCGTTTAGGCCTTATTGAGGCACAAACAAGTGTACAAACTCATAAACTTTCGCATTTATAATATTATTATTAGGATAAAATAATTTTGGTCGCTGTCGGAGTCGCTTATTAGGCGCGAACTCATAATATCCTCAGTTTTTATAGGCATAGGTATTGTGTTTAAAAATTGTACCTGGATGACCGAGCTTTGCTCGGTATTTCATTGCCTGAAAACAAGGCAAACGACGTTTTCTAAAAATGAAACCTAGCTAGATCGCCTCCGAACTTAAATGAAAATAGTTGGAGCTGTATCCGAGATTCAGATTAGGTTACTTACGAGGTACTTACCTAAATCAAATCAAATCAAATTATTTTTTATTAACTTAATATACAGTGAACATAATTAAATGAATCCATAGGCATCCATACCTACTTAAATATACCTGAATACAAACAAACATTGCTCGTTTAAAGGTATAAGATATAGGTAATTCTGCAAAAAAACGGATATATTCCCGTCTAATACCAATGGTATTTCTTCTTTGCCTTAATTAATATTCTATTCCTAACCAATACTACTCATAAACTAATACCAAAATAATTTATCTAGGTAGGTAGCTTGTTTTGTACAGGTTTAATTTCCACGATTGTCTTTGACTCTAAAAAATCTTACAATAGGTAACACGACGTGTTAAAAGCTAAACAAGTTGCGTTTTTGTGTCTTGCGTGTTTCGGTCTAGTTTTAACACTTATTATTTTAAAAAAATTAGAGATCTTAACGGAAATTGCAATAAATGTAAAAGTATGGCTGTAACTTCACTTTATGTTACCTACGCTACACTTTATTCCGAAGTTTTCAGGCTGAGACCTCTTTAGGATGTCTTTATTTCGAAGAATGTGTACCTACCTACTTACCACGTACCTAATACTAGAATCATAAATCATAAATTTTAAAAATACTTAACTAGGTAAGTAATAAAAAAAAACAAAAAAAAGTTGATATATTTTAATATATTTGTATATTACCTATGCTATGACTATCCCCCGTTTCCGGCTTGACGTCGAATTACGAGACACCTTTAATGGTATCAATAATTATAGTGAACATTACATAGTTAGCTACATTTTTGTTACCATGTCAATAAATACTTGACCACCGTCGAAAACAACAAAACATCTACCTAATCCTCACACGTAATAAACGAGCTAAGTAAAACAAAAGCTCATAAAAAGTTACCTTACGTTTCTGCCGCATGCGAGTAACTCGATAACAGAATTAACGGTGGGCCGCTAGAACTTTTAACTCGATTACGTTATTACAGACAGCTCATTCTGGAACAAACTAACAGATAGCTGTAGGTAACTCGCTCTAGAAAAAAAAACCATACCGACATTTACGAATTTAAGGTGACCATACATTGTGCGGCAATCGAGCGCGGCAGCCGCGTAGCAACTAATCTTTCTTAAGTTGGTAGAGCAATATGTAGAATGATTTTATTATTTGGATATTTATGATAGATTTTATGACAGGTAGGTCTGTTTCGGAAACTTGGACCAGTTCACGCCCACTAAATTAGGAACAAGCAAGTCTTCAGAAACATAAATTTAGAAGTAATTAAAAACTAATTGTTCGAGGCTTCGTCAATTTATACTTAAAGGAAGTAGAGACGGTCGGCTTGCCCGCGGCGCTCCTATGGGTACCTAGTACCTACCTCGTTACCTCCAAACCTACCTACCCGCAGGCTTATTGACGGCCTCACAGCTCAGTTGCTAGTAACTCTGCCTTCAGCGCTGTAGGTTCGATCCTACCCAGAGCAAATATTTGTGTGATGAACATAGATGTTTGCTATGTGTCTGGGTGTTAGTATGTATCATATAATATATAGGTACTATGTATTTATAAAAAAAGTATATACCTAAGTATTCTATCAGTTATCTAGTTCCCATAGTAAAAGCTTTGCTTAGTTTTGGGATAGATGACGATGTGTAAAATGTCCACCAATATTTATTATTATTAGGTACTATTTATTTATTATAGCGTAAAAAAACAGTTAGAGCTCTGCCTCATTAAGACGCCATAGCGACGTCGCCGGCTACGTATCCAAGCAGTTAATATTGAAATGTATGGTAGCTAACTCACTTGGCGACGGTTTGGCAACGTCGCCAAATTGGAAGCGTGGCCACGAGCTACAGTTCTCTACGTGGCTTCTGGATCTCTGGCGGCTTGGCGACGTTGCCACTGTAATGTACACGGTAAACTGCACCTCGCTCACTAAGTCGCCAGTCAGGCGCCATTTAGGACGCTCGCTCGAAATAGTACCTAGTTGATGTTGTATCGATTTTCTAAATATCGTATCCTGTTTAGTTAAATAATTTCTACATATAAGTTCAATAATTCGTCAAAAGATGCTATTGACATTCTCGTGTAATTGAAAATTTTTTTAGGATATTTTCGTAAATCTCCATATAGTTTAAAAAAAATACCACTTCGGCTTCGATCTGATATAAAAGGATGAACCCATAGTTTCTTTTTTTTTCTATTTTTCTACAGAGAAGTGCGATTTCTTCTACATCCATTCCTGACGATGTAAACGAACTGACTGTCGAGACGCCATGGCCACTCGACTTGGCGACCTTAAGATGCCAGAAGTAGCCAGGCCTGCGCCGCTGGCGACGTCGCCATGGCGTCTTAATGAGGCAGAACTCTTAATCTTCAGTTCACCCGCTGATCCCAGCTTTAAATTTTAGGGAATACTAATCACATTAAAGAAATAAAAAATAAAAGAAATAAGTCAGAAATATTACAGTCCGAATGGTAGGTACCTAAGACTAGACTAGGTTACTGCTAAAAAATCATCAAATCTAAGATCTAAGAGCAGACTCATAAAGTATTTAAATTATTATGAGACTAGTTAGGTACGTTCTTGAAAGCTTTAGCTTTATTTATAGTGGAATCACTACAGCCAGCGTTCTACAAAAACACCTTGACATTTCTCTAAAGAGTCTTGAGATAAAAACAGCCTTTACGATTGTTAAAGCCGTTACAAGGCTGTTTTCACTCCAAACTTGCTACTTTAAACTAAGCTTACGAGACAACTGTACTTTATTTTATTTTATTTATTTGGGAAGAAAGACGGTCACATCACACATTACAATATTTACATTAAATCTAAGGTATTGATTAAAAGTATGACCCACAACATCATCCACTTATTTTAACGCTTTTAATCACTATTTTAATCACTTTTAACGCTTATTGAAAAGCTGAATCATTGGTTTACTTGTTCTGTCTTTGTTACCTACCTATTAATGACTAGGTATCTAGCTAGTCGTAATAAAATATCTTTGATACTATACACCTGTATTTATCTAACTAGCATCCGCTCGCGGCTTTTCTCTCATATCACCTAGAAAGTATCCTACTTATGTATTTATGTTATTCTAGAACATAAACTATGTATATTTCAAGATTCATCTAAATCCGTTTGGTCGTAGGCGTGATAGAGGCACAAACATACAAACATCCTCACAACCGTTCGGATTTATTATATTAGTAGGATTCGCGTATGTTTGAGCAGTGACAGTTTGCTGATCACATCAAGACAACCGTGTCTTCCGTTAAAATATCCGAAAAAAGCTTTTGTAACAACAAGCTTTGACAAGCTTTTGTAACTTGTGACATCATAATAATATAACATTTGTCATCGGAACTTGACAAGAATACAAAGAGTTTACTCAACCGAAGTATTTACTAAGAAGTTCCGTAGTGTGTGACTGTTGAACAGCTCCTGACTCTATCATCAGACCAGCTCGCTGTCACCATATTATTGCATTGTCACCGAAGTTACATAAGTATGCCAAAATTCAGCTCAAATCGGTTGAAGATAACTGCTTTAAAATTGAGTTAGGTACTTACAAGATTCCACCTTAACAAACATAGTTATATAGTTACATACATACGTTGCAAGTTAAAAAAAAGCTTGTAGTTACATAGTTACTGTGCAAGTTAAAAAAAAAGCTTGTTACCTACTGTAGTGTATATCTACAGATATTACAGTTATATACAGTATGCATACATGGCAAGTTAAATAAAAGCTTGTAAAAAAAAATTGTGTGTGTCAGCTCCGACGCACGACTGGAGTTTACCAGATCGTGCGTAGAGCGTAACCCCACTATAAGATGTTTTGCCATCAGTAAGAGTGAGAGAAAGCATTATAAAGTATAGGCAAAGTAAGGGTACACACTACCCACGATCTAGCTGCACTGCTCACACCAAATTAGAAAGTTGCGCACCAAAAACGTAACGAGGTCATGCGTTCAGTAGATTTTACTACTCACATTTTTTTCATACCGGGCGCCTTATATCAAAAACTGATTCTTAAGGAGTAAACTCCAAAAATTCGACTCGGTTGTCGCTATTGGAAAACTCATCTCAGTTCTATGTGAGCGGAGCCTTAGTTCTTTGCGAACTCTTAATTAAATGCCCGACTAAACCGAGATAACCACTAGTGTCGTGCTATTCTATTTCCAGTGAACACCGGAAACAGTCTGCCAACTCGTCCGTAGTTTACAAGTTGTTTGTTGCAAGCTGAGTTGTTCCACCCTATATCGCTGTCCGTCCTTGTACAAACAAGCTACACAGTTGTTCTTCTAATTGTATGGGTTTTGAGAATAATGGCTTCTAGTATGACCAAAATTATGACATTCATTGTTATGAACTGCCGGTTGTGGGGCCTACCCCGGTTTTGGTCATTTTCAATTTTGACAGTCAATAACTAAGCATAGCAAACAAACTTGTTTAAAATCTACAGAATACAATTTTTTGTCTATGGTCCGTTTTGATTAGTGACAGTTGTGATGCGTTATACCTCTAGACTTGATTGGCCACAACTAAATATTTCCCGTTTTGTCTATAAAAATATTATTAATTACGAAATAAATATCGCCTGTTACAAAACATTTGCTAAATTTAAGAGATAGATAGATAAAAACTCTATTCTATGCTGTTTCAAAACCGTCGTTTTAATCTTTTTAAAATTTTGTTTCAATTCCCACAACCTGCGCTCTCACCCTAACTGACTTAATACGTTTATATTTACATAATGCTGAAAATTTTATTATGAAAAAAAAACACATTTATATGTAATATAGTATGTAAAGAAAATTGTCGACTATCCCTTTAGACTTCTTCAAGGATCTGAGTGCCTGGAGATCTGAGAGGATATCTACCGCACTTGGGGATTACAGTCGTGATTCTATAATTTTTTTCTCATTATCGAGTCTTGCTACGCTCACTTTGCAATGGAATAAATAGCTATTCCAAAAATATTTGCAGCAATATACTTGGTATCCTGAAGAGTTGATGAGTTAGTAGATAAGTTTTGATATTTTCGCTTATAAAGTAGATTATTATTTATATCAGAACATTTTGCCGTCAGATTTAAGATTAAGATTAGGGAGCTATTTTTTGTGATGCTTTGATTTCGGGACATAAATTGGGCTTGTAAAATGTATTTTAAAAAATCAATGTATTTTCATCTTAGGTAGCTCACTGTTCATCTTTTTAACCAAATTAATGAATTTAGCCCCTTATATCTACTCCTTCAAATGTTTCATAAGTAGCAAACTATGTTCAAAATGTTCAATTCAAATCAGTTGTCAGCGCTGATTTCGTACGTTCAGCAACTTTATCACATGCGATGAAAGGTCCATTAGCGTCAGTTTAGTAGCAAATTTAGAGGAGAATTTGATCACGTGCCTTCCATAATTTGGCCAATAGAATAACAACTTTAGAATTCGAAACTGAAAATAGAACATTAGCAGAATGTTTATAGGCGACATTAGACATTTAGGTAAGTATAACTTGCCAATTCCTGTTTAATTTAATTAAATATTTTGAATCAACATAAAGGTAGGTACTTTTTTGTGATGATCTTTGATGTAGAGTGAAAATGGTTCACGTTTTGGCTCAGAAGTGGGAGAGTCGCTCAACTAAAGTATAGCGTTCAATACACTTTTGTCTGAGAACTCCCAAAAGATGTCCGTGAGTTGACAGATTTGAACATCTACAGCGGTTACTTATTATACACTGTAAGGTTTACAGAATGTTCATACAACAAAGTCTGCTTAATAATGTTGGCTCCAGTTTAACCTCTATTTTGCTTATGATTAATGTCGAAAACTTTCCTGAACTCGATGAAGCACGCGAGTGTTTCCAACGGACCTTTATGAGTGTAAAACGCCAAAAAAATTAATTCAAACTTCCATTGGCGAGTCTAAAGTACGCGTTTAAAAATATGAGCAACGGAAAATTAACAAACTTTGCGCTGTAAAATTTACTTTTACGATGCTTTAGAACTTTTGCATTTAAATACAATGGAATCGTTGGTTTACATAAATGTTTCATTGATAATGAAGGTGTTCACAAGGGGTTTTATGGCAATGAGTACCTAAGTATTATCGTTATGGTTATTTTAATGCATCTACCACCAATGTTTTCTTACTTCTTGTAATTATTTCTATTAAAACTTTGTTGAACACCCAGCATAAGATTATTATGTCGTCAATATATTATGCTATATATTATATCTCCCTATGTCGCGTTCAGATAGTGATGGTAAAAAATGACAAAACTGACTGTTCCGCGATTTTGTTCGCTTTTATAATATTTACGCGTGAAATCGTAACTACCGAAGCTTTGGTTTTCTGTGGGGCTATTTTGTAAAAACATTATTATCATGTTATTATATTCATACCAATTTTTATTGGTACTGAATGCTATAGTACTTACCCTTTTTATGCATTTTATGTATACACCTACGCTTCCAATACAATACCTAAATAGCCCTGCTGGACTGAATATAACGGCCATGAACTTAAGGAAGCGAACGTCCGAAATTATACTGCTACGTCATTAAACTTTTATAATTTGAATTAAAGAATTTTTAAGCCAAGATTTTAGTCGAAGCAACGTTTTTGTGTGACGTCTGTTTTTCATTAGTTCGTAGGTGCCTACCTAACTTGTTTTTTTTTAATTTTATGCCATAATTAAAATACAAAGATGCATAATAAGTAGGAAACCAAATGTAAACGTGATCATTTTTTTGTTAAAACACAACAAAATTAGGTATTACCGATTTAAATACCAAAAATCTAATAAAAGCTTTTATTAAAGGTCTATCAAGTAACCTTGTCAGACTTGCAATAATCTAGAATCTAGATTGTAGATAGTTTTAAATAAATATGATAGGTAGATAATAAATAATAAATAGATGTTTATAAATATATTATATTTTATTAGATATTAATTAATATTTATGTAAGTAGGACTAAATTAGATCCTTTATAAAATTAAAAAAAACTAATATCGTATCTTGTATCTCTCTCGTACTTTCGATTAGTCGAATAATTTTCTTCGGTTTTCTTTTTAGTTTATAAAACGTATGTAGTTATTATTACTTTTTTATCAGACAGCGTGGTAACACGTGTAATCATGCTTAAGAGTACCTAGTTTAGATATTATTATCTAAGCATGTTATTGAGATCGATTAATGTTAGATTGAAGGTAAACAACTGTCCGACTAGGCAAAATATATTACGTAAAACGTATTTTGCTCCTTTGAGGTGCAAAAGTCTATAAGAATGTATTTGGTAAGAGACTACTTCCGAACTGAAAACTCAAGTAGGTAAGTACAGTTAGGCATTAGTACATGAACATACAGTGCATTGATAGAAGTAGCAACGCCCTTAGCACAAACAAAATTGGTTCATGCAACAAGTCAGCTTGAAAAGTCAGAAATAAGACGTTATCCTACCTAAAGGCAGAGAAGGAAAGGAATCATGCCTGAAACCGTTCGCACAAGCTTGTCCTAATTAAAACTTTGAAGTAAGTAGCTCCTACTAATAGCATTAAGAGTAGTTTCGCTCGCTACTTTGTTAGAGTAATTACTATTACATTGCAGAAACCGGTTGTAACAATTTTGCAGAGTCGTGTAATTTGTCGGTAAGCAATAATTTGAAGTAACGACTGATTGAACATAATTTGCATCGACCATATCCTTAGACTTGACCTTTGATTATGGAAAAAACACGTTTCTGTATTGTGAGGCCTTTTTTTACAATTTGATAACATGCTAGATAAAAATAGATAGAGCTAGATAGAGATAGAATACTACTTAAACTAATTTATAATTATGTATTTCTATTTATACTTAGACTAGCGACCCGCCCCGGCTTCGCACGGGTGCAAAGCTGATACCAAAATATATTACAGAATGTCTTTGTATACACGTTAACAACATTTAAATTTTTAAAAAAAAGTCGCGCTGATTTGAAATCTTAAAATTATCAGTGGTTCTCTAATATATTAAGCATGTTATTATACATATAAACCTTCCTCCTAAATCACTCTATCTATTAAAAAAACCGCATCAAAATCCGTTGTGTAGTTTTAAAGATATAAGCAAACATACATACAGACATACAGACGCGGGAAGCGGAAAGCGACTTTGCTTTATACTATGTAGTGATAAGAGCAAGAGAGCGAAATAGCAGGACATTAGTAAAATATAAAAAATATAGATAAAGCAAAACATATTCCCGGCGTAAGGACTCTGCAAAACGATTTTGACATTATCGAAGACAGTGACAGTGCTCCCATATATTCCGCCAAACCGCACTCTTAGAAATCGTCATCTGTCGTGGTAGAATGTATAATGTCAAATGTCAAAAGTACCTAATGTCGGAATATAGTCGGAAACGATGTGGCATTTGTCCCGATACGTCGTTGAACGATTTCTAGAGTAAACCCCCTTAATCTCAATGCCGAAAGAAAAAGAAACAACCTATGCATTGCTAAAAACCATCAAGAATATTTCTACCCGAGGCCTGAACAAACCGACAAACAGTATAATTAATAGATCTAGATAGAGATTTTATATTTGCTATTGAACGCTATCTAGTTTCAGAATAATAAGAAATTCCAATGAATAAAATGAATAGTTCATACTCGTAGGTATGAACTAAATATAGCGAAAAATCAAAGGTTAAGAGACAATCTTGTTGTGATGAGGAAAACATAGAAAGGGCGTTTCTATCTTCCCTGTCTTACAAAGACAAATAGAACTCAATATGTGGGTGTCGCATTTTTTATGGTGCAAACTCCATCTACTTTTCGGCTTTTAGATAGATTTGACTTGCCTTTTTTATATTGCAATCTACGATTAATTGAAGATGCTACTATGTAAAGTTCCGTAAACAATATTTGATGAAGTATCACGATTGCAATCAAAATAGATGCCTTTCAAATCGCAGGCGCATAGATCCTTGAAGATGTCCTTAATCAGAGGCTTGAGCTGATAATTTTCTAATAATTTTTCGAATAAAAAAAAAATGAGATCACGACTGTAATCCCCAAGTACGGTTAACATCCTCTAAAATCTCCAGATGCTTAGATCTTAGACATTTTGCAGTACAAGTCAGCTTGAAAATATTACCTACATTGATGCACGACCAACAGCAAAAATAATTGTGAAAGACATAAGTCAATTGGGTTTCGAATTCTTTGGAGCTTGGATTCAATGACCTAATAATATCTATATTTAGATTTCAGGGTCTTTTTAAGACTTTAAATTCTACTGGAATTTTACCTTGTGACAATTTGGAAAGAGATATGGAATTTAAATTAAAACAACTTGTTATTTTAGATCACACGTTTATAAAACATCATCACATATACACATAGAGTATGTATTTACAAAAAAAATAGTATATATAAGTATTCTATCAGTTAACTAGTTCCCATAGTACAAGCTTTGCTTAGTTTGGGGCTAGATAGCGTTGTGTGATAATGTCCACCAATATTTATTTATTTTTATTTTTATAGAGTTTTTGGTAGGTTTTTCTATCTCACATTTATTTTTTACCGTCTATGTAAGTCTTCAAAGTATCACGATTATACAAGGTATTTTTTCATTATTATCTAATTATTATGAATATACCTACAGATTCTAAGAACAAACATTATAATATTTTAGGTGTGATTAGTTTTGCGTTTGTATAAAAAATCTGATAAATTTCAAAATATTCAAATTGCTAAATTTTACACTAAAAAGGACAACAAGCAAATTAAGCGCGGAATAAGTAAATATCATCATATCATCATTGATAATTTGCAGTCGAACACTGAAATCAAACTTTTTTGCGATAAAAAAACAAAATAACTTAAAAAATACATTGACTTGTTTAAAGGGCGACACACACGGCTAAGATACTATAATATTTTGTCTTAAGATACAATATCGCTCGCCATACAATTCAATGGACCATTACACACGACGAAGATAATATTTATTTCATATTTTCGTATCGTAAGATAGAATTGTATGGCGAGCGATATTGTATCTTAAGACGAGTATTAAATTTTTTTGTTGAATGCAGAATCGTTTTTTCGCAATAACCGCAAAACATACAGTTTTGTTTTTTTATGACAAAGATAACTTAAGGATATATAATCTAGGTAAATTACAGACAGAAACACGATTGGTGAAACTTTTCTCGATAGATTTAATTTCCAAATTTCATTCTTCAAAAACTAGTTTCGTTTTTAATCAAAACTATGAATGGCTAAACAGTATATTTTTATATAATTCGTTAGATAATCATACTAGCTAAGTAAATTACAGACAGTTTCTTTTTAAATTTGATGGTTTTCAATATAATGCAGTTTTATTACTTTTTCCGTCTTATCCGGGTAGACTCAGCCCATACAAAAAGTCAAAAATTTCACTTATCACCTTAAGATAAAATATTATAGTATCTTAGCCGTCTGTATCGCCCTTAACTCAATGTTTACGACCCATAGACTAAACCATAGTTAGTGTATTTAATTATATAAGACCCTATTTAGGTGCGGGTAAAGGAACATAAATCAGCTCTTCGTAGGGAACTGCCGAGAAGAATTTCTCTATGGTTTTGATGGCCAAGTCCACAGCATAGTCAACGATTGGTTTACCAAACTCATTGGCGACAGTCTTCCAGTTTGCGTTCAGAAATTCTAGTACCGTAGCACCTGGAAAGAAAGATTATCTTAATTATTTCGTCTACTACGTAACGTCCCGGCTTCGCACGGATGGTACCTGGATAAAAAGTAGCCTATGTGTTATTCTGATGTATAAGCTATATTACCGTAAAGTTTCATCTAAATCCGTTCCGTAGTTTTTGCTTGAAACTCACTCACAAATTTTCGCATTTATAATATTAGTAGGCAGTATGATTAGTAGGGAACTCGTAAATATCAATTTAAACAAAAAAAGAAAAAGTAAGATTGGGAAAAGGCTATTTTTAAAGTTCTCAGGTTATGTTAGGTTAGAATAGTGATCAAATAGTGCGAGAAGCGAGTGAGCCGAACCACAGAATAAATAAAAGAGCGTGCCCAAGCTCCAGAAGTTACACCACTTTTAGACAAAAAAACCTGTATCTTAGTATATATCTCAGTTTTTGAAATACGAGTAACACTGTTGGAATAAGATGAAATAGGCCCTCGCTCCGACTCGACACTCGGGGGTTAGGTACAAGCAGGTTTGTGTAAAAAGAATGCAAAGGTAAAATCATCACCACATTCTAGTGTAGGTTACAAAATCTTTAAAATTCTTTGCAGCTTAGGGCGTAAATCAAACATTGCGTCAGAAAGAGTTTTCTTTTCAATAGACTTACAAAACGAGGTTCTTTATTCGGTAGCTACGTATTTATTTTCTATCACAATGTCTTATTCGAAATACTTACATTGATAAATTGAAGAGACAACTTCCGAACATGACTATCTGGCAATACCCGCTACCCCTAAAAAAGCCTTACAATAATGGCTCCATTTAAATATTCAAGAAAACCGACCAAGTACGAGTCGGACTCGCGCACGTAGGGTTCCGTACCATTATCTATAAAAAACGGTAAAAAAAACACGTTTGTTGTATGGTAGCTCCCCTTAAATATTTATTTTATTCAGATTTTATTTGTTGTTATAGCGATTTTATATACTTAGACTTACAGGCGGACAGCGAAGTCTTAGTAATAGGGTCCCGTTTTTACCCTTTGGGTACGGAACCCTAAAAAAAGACATATAGGATTATGACTAGTAATAAGACTATACTGACTACAATAAGACTAATAATATTATAAATGCGAAAGTTTGTGAGGATGTTTGTATGTTTGAAAATCAATCAGACCTAAACGACAGAACAGATTAAGACGAAATTTGTTGTAGGTAGATATATAATGCCCGAATAAAAAATAGACTACTTTACAATACGAAAAACATATCAAAACTGTAAAAAAACGCAAAAGGGATGATTTTGTTATAGATGGCGATGGTGTGCAAAAAATCTGACAACAGTCGTCATAGCAACGTGCGTTACTAAGCGATTATTAAAATTTGACAGGACAACGTCTGTCACGGGTCGGCTAGTTAATAATATATCTACGCATCAATGATGTTTAGTTACCACCGTTTGATTGAAATCTAAAATGACGTGACGCTGGCAGAAATGTCCAAATAAGGACGATGCCATCAAAAACATAACTTGTAATAAAAACCGGCCAAGTGCGAGTCGGACTCGCGCACGAAGGGTTCCGTACCATTATCTATAAAAACGGCAAAAAAATCATGTTTGTTGTATGGGAGCCCCCCTTAAATATTTATTTTATTCTGTTTTTAGTATTTGTTGTTAGAGCAGCCACAGAAATACATAATCTGTGAAAATTTCAACTGTCTAGCTATCACGGTTCATGAGATACAGCCCTGTAACAGACAGACGGACAGACAGACAGACAGACAGACGGACAGACGGACAGCGAAGTCTTAGTAATAGGGTTCCGTTTTTACCCTTTGGGTACGGAACCCTAAAAAACAAGTCTCGCAACGCAACTCAGGTCTTCTACCGTAAAGTCTTAAGTTATTACGTAAAGGTTAGCTAATTACGTAATAACATAAGTCAGAAGGACCCTTAAAGTAGGGACTGAATAACTTAACCGACTTGGTATTACATGGATTTCACAACTTTTTAGGCTTCTAGTTTTATCCACAACGAAGTTCGGGGGTCGAAAATGGCCTGAACTGCTTCGAGAAAAGGATGGTACAGCCGTGCCGCTTTATTGCTTGACTTGGCGGGGGCACTGCCGAGCCCCCAGATTGCCATAAAAAAAAATAAAAAAAAATGTTTTGTTACTATCTTTAGTAACTTACAATAAATCGAACATTCAATATTTAAACAAAAACAATTACTAGACATTTAGAATGTTTAGATATTGTTCAATCATGTCGTAACGACCAAACCGATTTGAATGAAACTACGAAAATCTACTTTAATATACGAAAACCATGAATTTTGTTCGTATATTGAATTAGAATTAGGGCAACTTTTCCTAAGGATAATCAAAATAAATCCACTTTTTAGATAATAGGTAGATACATACACGATTCATACACGAATACGATATTCATTCACATTCATTCAAAGGAGTTAGGTACCTACTTGCAATACATTTTAGCTCTCTTCCTTAACGAGAATGCAGGAAAAAGTAGATGATATGTTGGAGTGGTAGGTAGGTACTCGTAGTAAGGTACTAATTTTAAGGCTTAGCATTAAAATTAGCAAATTGAAACATTCTTAGGAAATCCTGTAGCCAAAGGTTAGGGAATCTTTAATTAGCAGTTTTATCAATTGTCGCTTTTGACGGAACCTTCATCAAAATGTGACTAATCGGACACAATAATTACTGCACGAACCGATCGGTGACCACATAAGTATGACGGACAGAAGCATTAATATTCTAGTACTGTGTCATCCTTTTGACGGTTAAACGATTTTATTCCGATTGTTTGGATCTTACTGTGATTGTTATATTCCATATCCTCTGTTACCATTTTTAGGAGATGACGTTCGATAGTTTCCTTTAATGGTTCGGCCCTAAAGTAGAATTTCTTCGTATTTCTGACATCACAAGAATCGTCTCCGTACGTTTTTACTCATAATTAATAGGAAGTATATATAAATTATAAAAATAAAAGATAGAGTCTCGACTGTAATCCCCAAGTACAGTAGACATACTCTCAGGTCTTCAGGCGCTTAAATCCTTGAAGATGTCTAAAGAGAATAGTCAGAGGCAGATCCAAACTCTACATTTACGAAAAGAGGAAAATATCGACGGTTATTAAACTTTTTTTGTAGCTTTTAATTTTACGTTTAACTTTTTAGTCGGTCATCCATTTGGACGATTATTTTATTCTATTGTGTAGAGAACATTCCAAAGTTGGTCCCATTTAAATTGTAGTAGTATAATATGTAGGACTAATAGTTCCTTCATAAAACTTAAATAACATAAAAACCGGCCAAGTGCGAGTCGGACTCGCGCGAGAAGGGTTCCGTACATTATCTATATAAACGGCAAATAAATCATGTTTGTTGTATGGGAGCCCCCCTTAAATATTTATTTTATTCTGTTTTTAGTATTTGTTGTTAGAGCAGGAACAGAAATACATACATAATCTGTGAAAATTTCAACTGTCTAGCTATCTTGGTTCATGAGATACAGCCCTGTGACAGACAGACGGACAGACAGACGGACAGACGGACAGCGAAGTCTTAGTAATAGGGTCCCGTTTTTACCCTTTGGGTACGGAACCCTAAAAACGAATATCGTCGTATTTTCGATAGGTCGAAACATTTTCATCGGTTTTTGTTTTAGATTTAAAACGCAATTATGAAACTTTCTTAACTTGTAAATTGAAAAGTACTTACTCAGCTCCTGGCTTCCTTTGAAGAGGTTCTTGAGATCAAAAGTTACGCGGTCTCCGTAGTCAAAATCGTATTTGTAGTTCCGCAGTCCGAAGTAGTTCACGCCGTTCGCATCTTTGACGTATTTCGTGTTTATGTCTACACGCATTCTGAGGTTTGCTGGAACGTTACAAAGGATATGTAAACACATACAATTGGGGTAGATTTATATTAGTGTGTTCCGTGTTCTACCATCTACCATCCTCCAAAGATGATGGTGATTATGACATACATACAATCTACATCTACACACCTAAAGAGAAAAAAAAATGAGTTTTTGTGTGTTTTTTTTAATGGATAAACTAAAAAACCACTGAACCTGAACTAAAATTCCAATAATGGATAACGAAAATCACTACATAGTATAAAGCAAAGTCGCTTCCCGCTTCCCGCGTCTGTATGTATGCTTATATCTTTAAAACTACACAACGGATTTTGATGCGGTTTTTTTTAATAGATAGAGTGATTCAGGAGGAAGGTTTATATGTATTAAACCCGTGCGAAGCCGGGGCGGGTCGCTAGTTTGCTTATATTCATCATAAGTACACAATAAAGAATATGGCCATAATTACTTTATTGAGGAAATCCCAGTTGAACTTACACCCTGCGTTACTAACTCTAAGTATCTATATTTAGCGCTAAAGTTCTGTGATGAGGAGTGAAGGAAAAAAATACCAAAAAATATAGGTAAAAACTTTAGAATAAGTAACACTAAAATACGCGGAATTGCTTAGTTTGCTTGTTTTTATGTACGCGTTTGATGATGTAACTTGGACGCTAGACTAAAGAACTCAGTAGGTAATGTGATCAACTCACTAAGCTTGATTTTGGCGTCTCCTCCCCCATCGATTTGGAAAAGTAAGATGTTCCCAATAGCTTCGTATTGTCCTTTGATGGTCAAATTACAGTGGAATTCTAGTACAAAGTGACGCTTTTCCAGTTCCGACCTGTAAAAGTTCAAAGTTTAAAATGTTGCCATTGCCTGACCTATTCAAAATGCATGGTAGGGTTGTCATCGTTATTTTATTTTATGGATGGTCCTATAAAAAGTTCATCCTCTACAAAGATCCTAATCCTACTAATCCTACTTCCTACTATCCTACTATCCTACTAATATTATAAATGCGAAAGTTTGTGAGTGAGTGAGTGTGATTAAAATGAAACTTTACAGTAATATAGCTTATACATGAGAATAACACACATAGGCTACTTTTTATCCAGGTACCACCCGTGCAAAGCCGGGGCGAACAGCTAGTAATATTATAAATGCGAAAGTTTGTGAAAAGATGTATATTTTTGTGCCCCAATCAGTCCTAAACGACCAAACTGATTAAGATGAAATTTGCTATAGATACCTATGGAGATAAAAAATCAGATAATCAGAAGAGGGAATTTACAATCCGAAAAACAACTCCTAAATGATAAAAAAAAGCAAAAAGGATGATTTTGGTATAGATTAAAGATGCGCTGGTGTGCAATAATCTAATATCTCAGACTGAAAACGTTTAGTTGTAATAGCAACGCATTCTACCAAATAGGTTGAACCTATTAAGGTCGCTCAATACTCGTAATTGATTTTATCTTTATTCCATAATAATCTTATCTATAATAAATCCAAATAAAAAATTAGAAGTTGCCTGCAATTGCTTTTTTCTATGCAATTATTGAAATTTGACAGGACAACGTCTGTCGCGGGTCAGCTAGTAACGATAAACCATTTAAATTGAACCAGTCGTTACTGCGTAGAAAACCGGTGTAGATACAAACATGAAAAAAACACATAACCATAACATAAATAGGTTCTTAACGGGGGGGGGGGGGGGCCCCCCCGTTAAGAACCTATTTATTAACATAATTTAATAACGAGCTATTTATAATGTATTATTTTTTTCTAAAAGATGAATAAACATTTTTTAATCACGGAAACGGTGTTTGGTATGTTTATATTATTATTGAACTTTTAATTAATTGTAGGTACCTACTTATTTTATGTTTGTGCTATTTACTATTTAAATTAACTACCTATTAAATACTAAGTAAGCAATATGTATTGAGAATCATTACATTTTATACAAACACCATCTATGAAGAATATGAAGATAACAAAACTGTAGGTAGGTTCCTATGCAACTATATATTTCTAACCTCGAAAGGGAGATAGATATCTTCACTACATAGTATAAAGCAAATTCGCTTTCCGCTTCCCGCGTCTGTATGTAATATGTATAATGTATGTATGTTTGCTTATATCTTTAAAACTACACAACGGATTTTGATGCGGTTTTTTTTTATAAATAGAGTGATTCAAGAGGAAGGTTTATATGTATAATACATGCATAATATAGTAGAGAAACACTGATAATTTTAGAGGTTTCTAATGTGATGTCGTAAATAAACACATTTTTTTGCGCTTACATTGCAAATGCTGGCTGAACCCCACGAGATATATCAAAATAATGTAGGTACTACAGTATTGTATACCTTAAAAACGTCTACAAAAAAGTCCACGATGGTATTAGAAAATGTCTTACGCACAGCGAAGCGAGCACGGGTCAGCTAGTTACAGAATAAGATAAACAATGTTGTCAGAAAACTTGAACTAAATTTAGTATTTCAGATAAAAAAATAACTCGTATTGTAAATACGAAAGTTTGTGTTGGCCGAGTGGAATGTACCTCGACTTTCAATCTGAAGGTCGTCTGAATCCCGGCGTGCATCAATGGATTATTCTGTTCGAAAAATTTATATGCGCATCAAAACACGTGCGGTAAAGGAAAACATCGTGAGGAAACCAGTTGGTATTCTTATAAGCGGCAATGGGCTTGCAACCTGTCATGTATGAAATGCTAACCACTGTAAAATGTGGGCATGTGTCAAATATAATGTTTGGACGTACCTCTGACTACCTCCTCTAGGCATCTTCGAGGATAGAAGCGTCTGGAGATCTGAGAGGATATCTACCGTACTTGGGGATTACAGTCGTGATCCTATTTATTTTTTATTTTTTGTGTCTTCATCGTGCCCAAACGACCAAAAGGATTTAGACGAAACCTTGGAATATATGTGCAACATATGCAATATGCATAGCTTATTTATGATTACGTGTTGAGTAGCAAACATACAAACATCTAAACTTTCGCATTTACTCTATAATGTAGTTTTAATATTATATTGTATTATTTCGCAATTTTGCATTATATTATTCAGCGATACCTACTAGTAAATAAAGCAAACGCTGTACTTTAGTACAATCTTGAGTCAGCTGTTAAAGCTTGGCTCCTGGCCGCGGCTTTGCACGCGTGATAGGTAGATATATAATGTAGCCTATATTACTAGCTAACCCGGCAAACATCGTATCGCTTTATTATGTTAATTTCCCGTTCCCACTCCCGTTCCCGTTCCCCATAGAAAGTATCTTATGTCTGTGTAGACATTAGTGGTTTTAAGCTTCTCCCCACCAATTTTAGCCAAATCGGTTCAGCCGTTCTTGAGTTATAAATAGTGTAACTAACACGACTTTCTTTTATTTAATATAGACTAACAATGAAGAACCGCTCTACCGATTTTGTGCAAACTTCACATAAATATACTAAATAGAACAAAGCCTAAACATTTGGTTTGGATAGTTGAGCCCGTTCTTGAGTTATAAAATTACAACGAAAAGTGGCATTGATTTTTATATAATTATATATATTTTATATATTATGTCGTTCCGTTGTTCCGTTGTTCCGTTGCTATGAGAAATAAGGACAATCCAACAAAAACAATTTCGCATTATATCTACATAAATATTAAACGTACAAGAAGTGTGGAATCATGACTACCTAAGCAGCTGAATGACCGAGTTAACTAAATCCAGAAAAGTGGTTTTTAGTGACTACTGCAACATGTAATATTTTGAAATTCCTCTGACTACACCCTTTAAACATCTTCAAGGATCTGAACGCCTGGAGATCTGAGAGGATGTCTGCCGTACCTACTTGGAGATCGCAGTCGTGAGCTATTTTCTAATCAATTCGATGCGTGTCAAATATCTGCTTTAAGCAATAAACGTTTTTAGGGTTCCGTACCCAAAGGGTAAAAACGGGACCCTATTGCTAAGACTACGCTGTCAGTCTGTCTGTCACAGGGCTGTATCTCATGAACCGTTGTAGTTAGACAGTTGAAATTTTCACAGATGATGAATTTCTGTTGCAGCTATAACAACAAATACTAAAAATAGAATAAAATAAATAATTAAGTGGGGCTCCCATACAACAAACGGGTTTTTTACCCGTTTTTTTATAGATAATGGTTCGGAACCTTTCATGCGCGAGTCCAACTCGCACTTGACCGGTTTTTGTTACATGGTTTCAAAAATATTTTTACACAAAAATAAAAAAAACAAGATCCGAGTTGGCTTTGAAAAAGTAGAAATCATCGCATTCTAATAGACAAAGCGCGATCATAAAAACGTGTTGGGTAATCCGTACGTGTCTAACAATTGCATATTGGATTCAAATCACGAGAACTCCTGGTACCCTTGACCTGCAGACCTGCCTTCTGAGAACAAGGTGTCACACGGTCACCTTTTAAAATGAGGAAAACGACTCTTGTGAAAGGAGCCAGTATATCTTATCAACCTTCATAGAAGGAGGCAGTTCTTAAATAGATTTTATTTTGTTTTTCAACCGACTAAAAAGGAGGTTCTCAAAGAGGATTGACGTCAGGCAGTCAGTCGGTTGTAAGACAAAAGCCAAATCCTTTTACAACATATTATTGTGCGGACCCCACTAAAGTGGGAAAAGGAGAAGAAAATGACAATGATAAAAAAACAGCCAAGTGCGAGTCGGGCTCGCGCACGAAGGGTTCTGTACCATTATCAATAAAAAAAACGCGAAAAAAACACGTTTGTTGTATGCAAAACCCACTTAAATATTTATTTTATTCTGTTTTTATTTATATTCTGTTTTTTTATTTTCATGTTTTCATATCTGTTTCATTTTATTTGTATTTGTTGTTATAGCGGCAATAGAAATACATAATCTGTGAACATTTCAACAGTCAAGCTATCACGGTTCATGAGATACAGCCCTGTGACAGACAGACGGATAGACGGACAGACGGACAGCGAAGTCTTAGTAGTAGGGTCCCGTTTTTACCATTTGGATACGGAACCCTAAAATGGAGGTTCTCATTTGACTCTCTCATTCTCATCTTATTTGAATGATTTGTTCTATTGTTTAGCCTGGAGATTAGGTCTAAAGTTAAGTTCCCTTTTAATCGTATTTATTTTAGACTAATCTCTAAAAACTAATAATCGTCTCTTCACTTTTCGATTGGTTGTAATATTATATAATGTTTTTTTTAGTGTTACATTACCTCGTAAATTTTAAAATTACTTACACTACGTTGTCCACAATACACTTCCTAAATCCAGTGACTTTCCCTTGATAGAACGTTACTTGCAGTCCAGTTAGTGGTATGGCCAGTTTCTCAATAACAAATGGATCCAAACTCGGCACACCAAGTTCGGGAATACCCTTGACGAACTCAGGTATGGCGTCTTGTGTTGCTTTCACCAGGCATGCTCGTGTGGTCGCATTGCAGGGGTGGATGTAGTCAGCTGTTGATCAGACATGGAAGTTATTATAATGTTCCTATCATAGTATGTATTTAGAAAAAAAAAGTATATAGTATTCTTCTGGTTCCCATTAGTACAAGCTTTTTTTTAGTTTGGGACTCAATCGCGCTGTGTGGTAAAGTCTTCCAATATTTATTTATTTACAAGCTAACCCGGCGAACTTCGTATCGCTTTAGAATTAACTCCCATTCCCGTTACCGTTCCCGTTCCCGTTAAAAAGTATCCTATTTTCGTCTCCTGGTTCTAAGCTACCTCCCTACCAATTTTCAGCCAAATCGGTTCAGCCGTTCTTGAGTTATAAGTGTTGTAACAAACCCGACTTTCTTTTATAAAGTAGATTATTTTTTTATAAATATTTATATAAAAAAAAAACAAAAAACTGGGACTGGATGGCGATGTTATGAAATGTCCACCAATATGTATTTATTTCTTATATTACCTAATAATAATTCATAACCCAGAACCCATTCCATGAGTAAATACTCCAGTAATAAGCAATAACTCAAAACTATAATCCATATTTTCAATTGTTGTCACACGTTGTTCATACCTACACAGCTGTTTTTAAATTATAATTATTTATAAGGGCTTTTTAAATGTTGGTTGCGAGTGTTGCGACCCCACTAATGCTCTATAAAGGCTCAGGACTAAGCCTAGTCTGTGATAAACAATGAAAAATTGAAATAATAATTTGATCTACTATAATCCCCAAGTACGGTAGACATCCTCTTAGACCTATCAAGATGACCTTTATAGGTCCAAGACCTTTGAGATCTTTGAAAATGTTTAAAGGGGGTAATCAGAATCACGTCTAAATATTACATTATAATCCTAGAACCCTAGTGTAGGTTTTATGTATTTCCTGCTATTTAATAGACATAGTTTTAATTAAATTACCTACCTACTCGTAATTATTTGTACGTCAATCAATTATACTGACGAGCATTTTTTTTTCTCTACAGTTAGTTATCTGTAGCTTAGTGACACGTTCTTAGGGTTCCGTATCCAAAGGGACAAGGGATCCTATTACTAAGACTTCACTGTCCGTCTGTCCGCCCGTCTGTCTGTCACCACAGGGCTGTATCTCATGAACCGTGATAGCTATACAGTTGAAATTTTCACAGATTATGTATTTCTGTTGCCGCTATTACAAATACTAAAAACAACAATAAATATTTAAGAGGCTGCCAGTCGCTGATTGCTCTTTTTCGAAACGAAAAAAGAAATACTTCTGAACAAGCCACATCTCCTATTTTTATAAGTATATTACTTCAGGTTCCTACCTAGATTTCTATTAAGCTGAAAACATAATAGCAGAAACTTTTCACGATAAAAATATTATTTCAAAATGATACGTTTTAGAATTTATGATCGAAATATTTTATATACCTACCATTAAAATCAACTTGTGATTTATTGTTAAAGATATGTAATATGTAGATCTAGATTTCTATTAGGATAGATTTTTGATAAGTAATTATACATAATTTATATCATTAATTTATTCGAAATGCTAAGGCGGACCACGCGCGGACGTGTGTTTGTCATCATTGCAGCGGTCGGTAGGATTATTTATCGAAGTGATTAAAGATGGGTACATCTTTATTCACATATACTATACATTATAAAATAGGAGATGTGGCTTGTTCACAAGTATTTCTTTTTTCGTTTCGAACAAAAATAATCGTCGACTGGCAGCGTCTTAAGTGGGGCTTCGATACAACAAACTTGTTTGTTTGTTGATAGTTTTGCTGTTGTTTATACATAACTAGCAGACCCGGCCATGCGTTGCTGTGTCAACCGATATCGCCATTAATTTGCAATAAAATAATATTGTGACTATAAATTGAGATGTTAGCTATCCTATCTTTCAAGTTGGATCAAATTGCACACGGTGTGCAAAGTTTGATTAAAATCGGTTAAGTAGTTAAGGAGTCCATCGCATTCAAATAACGTGACGCGTAATTTATATCCCACCAAAAACATTTTGTAAAAAACTAGCCAAGTCTCGATGGAGGTGCTTGTTTATCTCTAAAAAGTAATGAAATCTAGATAAAGTCGTACCAAGTCTGAGGTTCCTTACTACGATATCTTTATTATTATAGTCACACATTATAATTAATGTGTGACTATAATAATAATTCCAACAAAAACATTTTGCAAAAAACTAGTCAATGTGTGACTACAATAATAATCCCACCAAAAACATTTTGTAAAAAACTAGCCAAGTCTCGATGGAGGTGCTTGTTTATCTCTAAAAAGTAATGAAATCTAGATAAAGTCGTACCAAGTCTGAGGTTCCTTACTACGATATCTTTATTATTATAGTATTATTATAGTCACACATTAATTATAATGTGTGACTATAATAATAAAGATATCGTAGTAAGGAACCTCAGACTTGGTACGACTTTATCTAGATTTCATTACTTTTTAGAGATAAACAAGCACCTCCATCGAGACTTGGCTAGTTTTTTACAAAATGTTTTTGGTGGGATTTCACTTCTTTTTGTAGAAACGTTGGCTTATTGATTTATTTTAATAGATTTTCTTATTTACACAGTTTTTTGCAATGACAGTCGATATTTTTATGTACCAATAGTAGAAGGGGGCATTACCATATCTCTAATACAGCTGAGACCAGCTGAGGGTTCTTCATCAGATACTTCAGACCTTCGACTTTTGACATCAAATGAAGCGGCCCATCAAGTTGAATATTTTTTGTAAAGGCGGTATGTCGATCTCTAATAGTTTAGTTAAGCTCTTGTGTTTTCTAATCAGGGTCACCAGGTACTCCAGATCTTCGATTATTCTAGTTTTTAGGGTTCCGTACCCAAAGGGTAAAATCGGAACCCTATTACTAAGACTTCGCTGTCCGTCCGTTCGTCCGTCTGTCTGTCACAGGGCTGTATCTCATGAACCGTGATAGCTAGACAGTTGAAATTTTCACAGATTATGTATTTCGGTTGCTGCTATAACAACAAATACTAAAAACAGAATCCCACCAAAAACATTCTGTAAAAAACTAGCCAAGTCTCGATGGAGCTGCTTGTTTATCTCTAAAAAGTAATGAAATCTAGACAAAGTCGTGTCAAGCCTGAGGTTCTTTATTGCGATTTCTTTATTATAATAGAATGTTGTGTGACTTGGCCGTTGAACATTCTTTATACGTTAGTGGGTACAAGACAATTTTGTTTACACGTAATGTTATATCTGTTGTAACTACCTATGTTTGTTAAGCGAGATAATAGCCAATACAGGTATTGGTAATTGGACGCTAGTGTCTTATTTTAGGCTGTTGTTGATCGTGCAACACATGCATTCAGCATTGACAATGTTGACTTCTGCTGTCTTCTTTTTGGAGCGTCAAATCGACCACCGATCTAACATAAAATAGACGTATTTTTATACTGTTTGTTTCAGGCTCGCCTTTACATAAGTATTATTGAAATACGCAGCTTTATCAAGCCTACAATTGACTGGTTATTGAATCAACGTTTTCTAAGTGGCAATTTTCCATCGTTAATGGGTAGCGGTTCTGGCGACAGATTGGTGCAATGGTGTCATGGAGCACCTGGTTTTGTACCCTTGTGTACTCTTCAACTGCCAAGTCACATAACATTCTATAATAATAAAGAAATCGCAATAAAGAACCTCAGGCTTGACACGACTTTGTCTAGATTTCATTACTTTTTAGAGATAAACAAGCAGCTCCATCGAGACTTGGCTAGTTTTTTACAGAATGTTTTTGGTGGGATTTCACTTCTTTTTGTAGAAACGTGGGCTTATTGATTTATTTTATTAGATTTTCTTATTTGACACAGTTTTTTTTCTTTTTATGAGTAGTTTTTTTATTATAAAAACAAATCGTAAGCGCGTTTAAAATACAGTCAGCGCCATCTAGCGACGTGTGCGGGTATCACTGCCACTCTTAGTCCAATGCATTATATTTTGATCAAATTTTGAGCGAAATTAATATTTTAGTTTATTTAATTTGTTAATTTGTTTATTCAATTTGTGTAATGTTCGAGTAGAATAAAGTTAATCGTTCGACTATTTCTTCTTGTAAACTTGTAAGTATAAGTAAGTATAAAAGCCAGTCTAGTCTTATCCAGAGTTTTCCTTTAATTTTATAGTCCGCCCCGGCGTCGCACGGATGTAATAATGATATTATAGGTAATTTTTTACACCTTGGGTTACATTATCGAATTTTTCATAAGTATCCCTAATAAAACATTTAGTATCACAGACTTTTTTTGTAGATATTGATGTCTTCTTTAAAACTGTATTACATCACTTTGCTCTATTGTCAACAATTTCCGCAGAGTACGCGATATAAGGATTTTTTTCACACGTTGGGTTACATTATCGAAGTTTTTATACGGATCCCTAATAGTGAGACATATTGTATTGCATTCTTTTTTGTAGATATTGATGTCCTCTTTAAAACTGTAGTACATCACTTTGCTCTATTGTCAACAATTTCAGCAGCGTACGCGATATAAGGATTTTTTTGTTTTTTTTTTTACACGTTGGGTTACATTATCGAAGTTTTTATACGGATCCCTAATAGTTAGACATATGGTATTGCATACTTTTTTGTAGATATTGATGTCCTCTTTAAAACTGTAGTACATTACTTTGCTCTATTGTCAATAATTTCCGCAGCAAACGCAATATAAGGATTTTTTTTTTAAATTTTCACACTTTGGATTACATTATCGATGTTTTCATACGGATCCCTAATATTTTTCAAAATATACTATAGCCTATGTTCATCAGGGATAATGTAGGATTCTAATGGTGAAAGAATTTTTCAAATCGGTCCAGTAGTTGAATATTTTTTGTAAAGGCGGTATGTCGATCTCTAATAGTTTGGTTAGGCTCTTGTGTTTTCTTATCAGGGTCACCAGGTACTCCAGATCTTCGATTATCCTAGTTTTTATGGTTTTCCCTTTATGTGGCCATTAAACCCTAACTCTGTACCAAATTTCAGCTCTCTGAGTTTATGGGAAGTACTAGTTCTATTCTGATGATCATGAGTGAGTGAGTGAGTGAGTGAGTGTCTGTCTAAAATGCGAAACTTTGCTTTCGCTTAACTTCGTAACTAAATGACCTACAGACTTGAAATTTTGGATTTTAAGTATGTGATTATGGCTTACTGGATGACGAAAATTTCAGCGTTCTGGTCTTATCCAGAGGTTCTCAAATAGGGGCCTGAAAATGCGGCGAAATGGTTCCAGTAAAGGATGGTACGGCAGTGTTTGCTTCGCGCTCGACTTGGCGGGGGCACTGCCGTGCCCCCAAATAAAATAAATATATAAGGGGGGCTCCCATACAACAAACGTGATTTTTTTGCCGTTTTTATAGATAATGGTCCGACTCGCACTTGGCCGTTTTTATAGTTTTTCCTTAATGTGGCAATTAAACCCTAACTCTGTACCAAATTTCAGCTCTCTGAGTTTATGGGAAGTCCTAGTTCTATTCTGATGATCATGAGTGAGTGAGTGTCTAAAATGCGAAACTTTGCTTTCGCTTAACTTCGAAACTAAATGACCTACAGACTTGAAATTTTGGATTTTAAGTATGTGATTATAGCTTACTGGATGACGAAAATTTCTGCGTTCTGGTATTATCCAGAGGTTCTCAAATAGGGACCTGAAAATGCGGCGAAATGGTTCCTGTAAAGGATGGTACGGCAGTGTTTGTTTGCTTCGCGCTCGACTTGGCAAATAATAATTATTCAGATGGTACGGAACCCTTCGTGCGCGAGTTTGACTCGCACTTGGGCGGTTTTTTATTATGTTTGCCTTATAAACTTCAAATGACCCTTAAACATCCTAAAATCGTTTCGAAAGCAAATAATCAACATGGGATATATTGATTCCGAAGTGTTAATTGTCACAAGTTGCTGTTTATCAACACACAACCGTAGTCAACAATTACAATTACAGATAGAAGTCATGGCCTACTAGGACTTTCAACCCGAAGGTGAGCTCGAATCTTGATCGTACATCATATTTTCTATCTATTTCACTACATAGTATAAAGCAGTCGCTTTCCGCTTCCCGCGTATGTATGTATGTATGTTTGCTTATATCTTTAAAACTACACAACGGATTTTGATGCGGTTTTTTTTAATAGATAGAGTGATTCAGGAGGAAGGTTTATATGTATAATACATGCATAATATAGTAGAGAAACACTGATAATTTAGAGGTTTCTAATGTGATGTCGTAAATAAACACATTTTTTTGAGCTTACATTGCAAATGCTGGCTGAACCCCACGAGATATATCAAAATAATGTACTACAGTATTGTACACCTTAAAAACGTCTACAAAAAAGTCCACGATGGTATTAGAAATGTCTTACGCACAGCGAAGCGGGCACGGGTCAGCTAGTATAATTATAAATACGGCTAATTACCACGTGAGCATCGCCCGCGACCGCTATCAACGGCAGATTGGCGAATATATGTATATATATATGGTAATCGCCGGTGCGGTCGCGGGCGATGCTCATGATGAAGAGCATTTGAATTGTCTCGAAACGTCAGCAATACAAAAAGAAACGTGGTATTTATAGTTAAAACGAATAACAACCACGATAGTTTTAATTCTATAATTTTCTATCTATGATAAATTTATAAGCCGTGTTGGCCGAGTGGGAGGTACCATGACTTTCAATTACCATGACGTGCCTCTGAATACCCTCACTAGACATATTTAAAGGGGCTAATCGCCTGGAGATCTGAGAGGATGGCTACCGTACATGAAGATTACAGTCGTGATCCTATTTTTTATTATTATTTTAGCTTATTAATCGGTTAGGAGAATTTGATTTAAAATTCTTCTTGATTTAAGATTTAAAAAAAAATTTAAGATTTTACCCACACATATGTACTAACAAGGCAAGTTAAATAAAAACTTGTAAATTACCTAAAGCACAGTATTTTTTTCGAATTTACTGATTGCTTCTCTGTCTCTCACTAATGTTTCATCGTGACAACCACAAAAATCACATACAAATCAACACAAAAGTCTGTGACATAATGAGTTCACTTCGTGACCTTACAAACAAAAAAAAAAAACGTGCGCAGCATAGTTGTTTCGGATTGTATACTTGTATAGTTCGTTTGACAGATAATGCAACAGTTTTTGTGTATTTAACCTTGTATCATCGTTTTTAAAGTCAAGGTCAAGACAAGCTTCGTCCCGGCTTTCAACCGGTGTTTCGATAAAAAACATGATTTTTTTATTAATCCTGCCCTGGCTTCGCACGGGTGGTACCTGGATAAAAAGTAGCCTATGTGTTATTTTTATGTATATGCTATATTACTGTAAAGTTTTATCTAAATCCGTTCAGTAGTTTTTGCGTGAAAGAGTAACAATTACACACACACACACCTACTCACTCACTCACTCAAAAACTTTAGTATTTATAATACTAGTAGGATTTGTAGCATATTCCATTTGATATTGGTGCCTATTAGAAAAAGCACATTAAATATTATGCAAACGCTTGAATCTAAAGGTTAATAAATATAAATGTAAGCTATTATTTTTTCTCGTATAGATATTGTATAGATATATACATAGGTACATAGCACACTGTGAAATTTTGCCTCAATTGTGGTCATGTATATTTAATCACTTCATCCTATAGATCTAGGAAAGAACTAAAACTTCTGGGAAGTAACCATAATCTTTTTATGTTTAGTTTTGGAATTATTTAGAAACTCGAGAAGACTCCATAGAAATCAAAGAATTGTATTATTTCGCTTGAAATAATCAATTTAGCAATTTTTATAATGGGATCTTATGAAAAGCTGTTAAACTTTCTAATTCAGATAAAAAAAGTAAAAAAAAAACGCAAATCAGAACGAAAATAATTATTTTTTCGAAATTTCAAAAATTTTTTTTTTTCATGAGTCCCATTGATTCCGCATTTTATTTAAACGAGAAAAGTTTAACATTATAGTCCACTATATTATAAAAAAAAATCAGGCGTGATTGATGCGGGACTCCAGAGTTATTTAATTTTAAATTTTGAGGTTAGGGTTGTCACTTTTTTTACTGTAATATTTCTTAGATAACTTTGACTCCTAATTTACTACTTTTTTCGATGTAAAATTAAATGTTATGATTTTTTTCGACTCCTTTCACGTCAGAGTTAAAAATATAATAGGAAATTCTATTAATCATATATTTTAATCATACATTGCACATCACAATGAATATTAAACAACAACGCCAACAAGGAGTAGAGGGGGAGGGCGCTACTGTTGTCGCTGTTGGTGGCAGTATCAATTCGTCGGGTAACGGATAAAATAAACGTAATCGCAAGTCGCCTTTAATATTCATTTTAAATAATACTTACGTGTCGTTTACAAAAAATGCACATCACCTTCGATGTTTTTTCTCATGTATTCATTACAATAATACATTGTATTGTATACTTTATTCGATGAAGGACAGCAGCTGTTCACTGTACATCACTAAATTTATTTATTGCGATTACAAACTGTCATTTACATTAACTCTGTACGGAACCTTCGGTGCACGAGTTAAACTCGAACTTGTCCAGTTTTTTTATTATATTCATTTAGTATTTTCAGAGCTTATCCATAATGAACAAAATAGATCTTACTTCTTCATGAAATCTGTATAGAATTATTAAATTTTAACTAAAAAAAATAAGTGTTTGAAATTTGACAACCCTATTTCCATAGAAATTCTATGGAAACTTTAGAAATGTAATATCTCCCAAGTCCCGCTGTTTACGTATTTGATTTTTTTGTGAGATGTATATAAATGTAATGTGCATGTTTTGCATTTAAATCCAAATGCGGAATCCAAAGGATTATGAAGATAAACAAAATTTAGTGTAAATACAAAAAAATGCTGTTTCTCTTTGTGTATCGTAGATACAACACTTAAACTTCGTATGGAGTTAGGTATTATGTCGTTACAATAGTAAATAATTAAATAGAGTATATAATGTTATTATTTTGGAAAATAGAAATAATATTATTTTTTGCTGACGTCAGCATATTCTTTAATAACTTTAAAACTAAACATAAAAAAGGCATGCTTCCTTTACAAATGTTTTATTTCTGATTTGGATCTATACGATGGACGGATAAAATATAGGCGACCGCGATTGAGGTAAAATTCCACACCGTGCATAGGTAATATTTATGTAGGAATTTTTCGTTGGAATTAATTATCATACAAAAAATTGGTCAAGTGCTAGGACTTGCGCAATCAGGGTTCCGTACCAGATCTTAATCAATTATGAATTAGTTTTACAACAAATTTATTTTCTTATTGGTTATTACTAATGTTACGAAATAAGCTGTATTTTTAGGAATCCCTAAAAGCAACCCTTCAACATATTAGGCATACAATTTAAAATGATTTTTTTTGAGGCAAATATGTTGAAAAATATGCAAACTGCTTAAGGTAAAAATTGCAACTTTAAAATAAACGATACACATCTTCTACAATATTTATTTAACTATATATTTTCTTTTGTACCAATATATACATATATTACTAGCTGCTTGCCCCGGCTTCGCACGGATGGGACCTAGATAAAAAGTAGCCTATGTGTTATACTGTAAAGTTTCATTTTAAACCGTTCTGTAGTTTTTGCATGAAAGAATAACAAACACACATACACACACACACACACACACACACACACACTCACTCACTCACTCACAAACTTTTGCATTTATAATATTAGTAGGATATAAAGTTTTACTGGAATGTTTATTTTTATCTACTCTACAGTTCATCAAAATTTAAACTTTGCTGACCGCCCGAAACGGCGAACAGTAGCAGAACTTTCATAGAATGCCAACGTATGTAAATTGCCTAATCTACGTTACGCTACGTTGCTGTCTAGCAATCAGAGTAATTTTTAAATATTTTTAGTTTTAGAATTAAAACTATCGTTGTTGTTAATCATTATAAATATAAATACGGCTAATTACCACGTTTTTTATTGTATTGCTGATTTAGTTTGTTTAAAATTTTTAGTGCGTCATTTATCAAAGAATAATACATGCAAAGTTACTGATTTGATACGAATTCAAACTTAAACCAGTTTGCGCGACGTTCTACTTAATTCTGTAGATATATATGCGTTACAAAAACGTCCTTACATTTTTAAATTCGAATTTGAAAATCCATGATTGGTTGTTTAAATGTATTTCTGTTACAATGTGACATGAATTTCTTGTCATCTTCCTACAAAACTCTCTACATTTTTGCAAAAAAACGTTTAATATATATTATAACAGTGTTAGACTGTTAGAAATAAATTTGGTTTTCAAAATTTTAGTTGAGACTCCCTCAGAATCTCGACCATATTCTAATAATTACGCACCCTCCATCCTAATGCTTACGAATCTATCATGAAACGGAAACTGGCAATACTTAAAAAAAATCATAGAAGCCATAAAAAAGAATTGAATTGATTTTTGCAAAAAATGACAAGGGGCAAAAACTACTTACAAAATACACAAATATTTTTTTGTTTATTTTTGCGTTCTTTGGCATTGTACAATGTGAGGGATTGAAATAAAATCAAACGGTTTTCGAAGATAGCTCTCGTCCAGTTTATATTTCAATGGATACCGCAAATCCTTTGCCAGATCGAAATAGTCATGAATCGGTAGAATCAGAGCTACCTTAAAGCCAATATGACAGCTTTTCACTACTGCATTCTAACATCAAACGAACCAGATCACTGCTTGAGATGGGTACCTGACAGGTAATGAACACGGCCAGTGGTGTACCTAGTGTGTCTTCAGGCTTAAATATAAAACTGACTTGAATTTTAACTTACATTTATAGCATAACAAGTAAAAACTAAATCCCCGAGTGTAGTAGACACATGAGTACTACTATACGAATAGAAAAATCAATTGGTTCACGACCGGGATTCGCTCACGTGGTAGATACCCAGTAAAATGTAGCATATGAAAATTTCAAGTCACAAAAACTATATCGAATAAAATTTTCATCCCAAATGGTTCATCACATACATATATTAAACTCTTGTGTTACTGACTGACTGATCAACGCACAGCCTAAACCACTGGTCCTGGAAACTTAAAATTTGGAGGATGTATTCCTATATATATGTAGGGATGCACCATGAAAGGAATTCCCGAAATAAAACCTATGGGGGAGGCTAACCTATAACCTACCTATGGGGGTGCAGCGGAGGTTCGAATTATAGAAAAGTAGATAGTGCAATATCTACTTTTCTATAATTCGATTCGATTTATGTGGAATTAGTGGGAACCCTTGCGACTTCGTTAACGAGAAGCTATTTTTAAACAGTCATCAAACCTCCGCTGCACCCCCATAGGTAGGTTATAGGTTAGCCCCCCCCCATAGGTTTTATTTCGGGAATTCCTTTCATAGTGCATCCCTTCATATACTTATATAGGAATACATCCTCCAAATTTTAAGTTTCCAGGACCAGTGGTTTAGGCTGTGCGTTGGTTACTGATGTTTGGCACATCACTGGCTATGAATGGGCTTACGAATAGCAGAATCTGTCAATTGAGATGCTCGCAGAGTTTGCTTTGCTACAGCATTCAGTTAGGATGTGAAAATGGATACAATTCATACTGGAGCCAATCTGTTGAATTGACTTTTAAGTCTGTTGGTATTAGTAACTCTATCTCTGCAATGTGTTGTAAGTATTTACAAAAACCGCCCAATTGCGAGTCGAACTTGCGCACGAAGGGTTCCGTACCATTATCTACAAAAAACGGCAAAAAATCATGTTTGTTTTATATTTATTTTATTCTGTTTTTTAGTATTTGTTGTTATAGCGGCAACAGAAATACATCATCTGTCTAGCTATCGCGGTTCACGAGATACAACCCTGTGACAGTCTTAGTAATAGGGTCCCGTTTTTACTCTATGGGTTACGGAACCTTAAAAACGATCGTTTACCTAGTTCCCATTGTAAAAGCTTTGCCTAGTTTGGGCCTAGATGGCGCTGTGTGAAATGTCCATCAATAGTTGTATAATGTAAATAGAAATACGGCTAATTACCACGTTATTTTCTTGTAATGCTGACGTTTCGAGACAATGAAGATACTCGTCATCATGAGCAACGCCCGCGATTGCGATCAATGGTTGATCGGCGAATACTTAGTCAGCAACGTCAGCAATACAAGAAAATAACGCAGTAACTAGCCGTGTTTCTATTTAAAATGGTTAACAACCACGACAGTTTTTTTTGACGGCCTCACAGCTCAGTAGTAACTCTGTCATCAACGCTGTAGGTTGTGGGTTCAAACCCTACCCAGGGCAAATTGTGTGATGAAAATAGGTGTTTGTTCTGTGTCTGGGTGTTAGTATATACGCATTTACAAAAAAAGTATATAGGTATTCTATCAGTTATCTAGTTCGCATAGTACAAGCAGTAAAGTAGCAAAATCCGCCAATATTTATTGATTGAAATGGAATTAATCATAGGATCTTTCATTTAAACCTTACGCTATTGTCCTCGTAATCATTATTATTATTGGTACAGCTATCTATTCAACCACGGAACTGTGTAGTCTAAGTGTGCTAAGTGTGAAGCCATAAAAAGATTCAGACAAGAATGTCATGGACTGCGAATAGTGTAAGTGTACTTACCGTAGTAATTTGTCTTGACATAATAATGATCCGACGAAAAAAGAAGGTCCCAAGTCACGCGTGTATTTAAAAAAAAATATTTATGTATATTGTATATGTGTTTTATCCAATTTTTAAGATTTTATTTCTATTGTGTAGAAAATAGTCACACACAGTATGTTGGACCAAATTGTTCGTTTATAAAACTTATAAACGTCTTATCGACTTTTCGAATGCTAGAAACATTTCAGTCGGTTTTTTTGTTTATTAAATTTAATATTAAACTGTGCGATAATTGATGACAACAAACTTTTGCGAAAATTGGGCATGTGCTTAAAGAAATTGGGCATGTGCTCTCCCGCCAGAATATGCTTGGTCGGGATACGAGTAAAAGCTTTCAATTACACTACCTACCTATTGTACCTATATTGTGCTTACATTTTATAAATATTAACATAGTTTTTTTAACTTTAACACTAACAAAAAAAATGGACCATTCTGGTCCATTTTGGTCACATTTATGGTCTGACTTAAAAAAAATATTTAAGAGTTAATTTAATTTAATTTTAAAGTGATCGTTATTCAATTTATTTATTTCAATTAACATAGGATCATTGTGTTAGTATCTACACTAGTACATAAAATTACACAAACATTTATTTTTGTTTGTCAGTACTAGTAATGTTCAAACAAACTTTTGATTTAAACCCCGGACCTCTTAAAAACCTTTCTCTCCAATCTACGCTTCACTCTGCATTAGTAGAAACGCACCCTAAGAAATCTTAAGGATCTGAGCACATTGATATCTGAATGTCTACCATGGATTACAGCGGTGGGCATATCTATACTAATATTATAAAGAGGAAAGATTTGATTGATTGTTTGTTTGTTTGTTTGTTTGTTTGCATCGAATAGGCTCCGAAACTACTGGGCCGATTAGAAAAATTATTTCACCATTAGAATCCTACATTATCCCTGATGAACATAGGCTATTTTCAAAGGTATATTTTCAAAAATGTTAGGGATCCGTATGAAAAGTTCGATAATGTAACCCAACGTGTGAAAAAAATAGCGAAAGAAATCCTTATATCGCGTACGCTGCAAAAATTATTGACAATAGAGCAAAGTGATGAACTACAGTTTTTTAGAAAACATTAATATATAAGTACAAAAAAGACCATATCACTATAAGTCTAACTATTAGGGATCCTTATGAAAACTTTGATAATGTGACCCAAGGTGTAAAAAAATTACCCACAAAATCATTATTACACCCGTGCGACGCCGGGGCGGACTGCTAGTTTGTTTATATTTTTATCTTGTGAGTACAAATAAGGTCTCGTAAAGTGTTTTTTCATTACGGAACCTTAAAAAAGTTTCGTTTTAAGGTCACAATAATTTCTGATTGAACAAGCTGGCCTTGCACGGTCACTGTTATTCTCAACTGTTATTCTCAGTTCAACTTTTTTGGAATTAGTTGAATTATTATGCAAGTTAATTAAGATTTGTGTAGCATGAATATTCATGCAATACCATTACCTAGTATGTTTTAAAAATACCTAATAATAAATAATTAGAAGCCGTGTTGGCCAAGTGGGAAGTACCTCGACTTTCATTTCGAAGGTCGTGGTTTAGAATCACGGCGTGCCTCAATTGATTTTTTTGTTTGAAAATCTTATATGCGCATCAAACACGTGCTCGAAACGGTGAAGGAAAACATCGTGAGGAAACAAGTTAGTATTCTTGTAAGCGGCGATGGGCTTGCAATCTGTCTCGTTTGGAATGCGAACTACTGCAAAACGTGGACGTGTACCAAATATAATGTTTGGACGTGTCTCTGACTACACACTCTAGACATCTTCAAGGATCTAAGCGCCTGGAGATCTGAGAGGATGTCTACCGTACTTGGGGATTACGCTCGTGATCCTATTTATTTATTTTTTTATAACTAATACATATTAGTAAATTTGACATAGCACCAACTAGCCCCAAACTAAGCAAAGCTTGTACGATGAAAACTAGATAAATGATAGAATACCTACTTGTTATACATGCGCATAATTATGATAGTTACATTATAACACCCAGACAAACAACAAACATCTATGTTCATCGCACAAATATTTGTCCTGTGGGATCAAACCCACAACCTACAGTGCAGATGGCAGAGCTACTACCAATTATCTTAGATAGATATTTTTACATTATGTTTTTCAAGTGAGACCAATTTAATTTATATTTAAAACGACGTTCGTAATAGTTTTTCCATAACGCACTAAGTAATGTCTGTTTTTAGGGTTCCGTACCCAAAGGGTAAAATCGGAACCCTATTACTAAGACTTCGCTGTCCGTCTGTCCGTCTGTCCGTCTGTCTGTCACAGGGCTGTATCTCATGAACCATGATAGCTAGACAGTTGAAATTTTCACAGATTATGTATTTATATTGCTGCTCGAACAACAAATACTAAAAACAGAATAAAATAAATATTTAAGGGGGCTCCCATACAACAAACTTGATTTTTGCATTCCAGCGCCATCTAGTTTCATTTGATATTACTACGTATTATAGGTACTTTTCGCGGTTTTCATGCGACCGCTCGGGGTTTGAGAGGTAAGATGAAAGAGGTTTGTGATTCCGCTGGCAGGTGGCGCTATTTTACCACTATCGGTAAAGTAAGTCGGTAAATAGGTGGTACTTCACATGATCGAATAAAAAGTTTGAAATTGAATTATTGAATTCATGTAGTTAGGTAAATAGGTACCTAGGTAGATATTATTAATTTCCAATTAATTTCGAGTTCGAATCCTGGCCGTGCATCAATGGATATTTCTGTTCGAAAAATGTACCTATATGCGCGTTACACGTGTTTATAACAGTGAAGGAAAACATCGTGAGGAAACCTGTTAGTATTCTTGAAAGCGGCGACGGGATTGCAACCTGTCACGTGTGGAATGCTAACTACGTAGTTAGGTAAATAGGTAGGTTACGAGATATTATGAATTATTTTTTATGTTTCTAGGGTTCCGTATCTAAAGGGTAAAAAACGGGACTACTAAGACACCGCTGTCCGTCTGTCTGTTACCAGGCTGTATCTCGTGAACCGTGATAGCTAGACAGTTGAAATTTTCACAGATGATGTATTTCTCTAAAATCAGCATAAAATAAATATTTAAGTGAGACTCCCGTACAACAAACGTGATTTTTTTGCCGTTTTGATAATAGTACGGAACCCTTCGTGCGCGAGTCCGACTCGCACTTGGCCGGTTTTTTTATAGAAATATTATCTCTAAAAGTTAGATATGAACATAGTTTGTTGCATAAGTCTTAAAAGTCTAAAAAAAAGCTTTGAAAGCTGAAATAAAAACCAAAAAACATGCTTTCTGAAATCTATATATCAGTTCTCTATAAAACATGATATTTATAATTAAGGCATGAACATAAACTTTGTTGCCTAAGTCTTAAAAGTCTAAATAAAAAACCGGCCAAGTGCAAGTTGGACTCGCGCACGAAGGGTTCCGTACCATTGTTTATAAAAACGGCAAAAAAGGAACCCCACTTAAATATTTATTTTATTCTGTTTTTAGTATTTGTTGTTATAGCGGTAACAAAAATGTATAATCTGTGAAAATTTCAACTGTCTAGCTATCACGGTTCATGAGATACAGCCCTATGACAGACAGACGGACAGCGAAGTCTTAGTAATAGGGTCCCGATTTTACCCTTTGGGTACGGAACCCTAAAAAGCTTTAGAAGCCGAAATAAAAACCAAAAAACATGCATATAAAAACATGATAATTGAAAACTCACGCGCTTTTTTAGCTTCCCCATTCTGGCACATAAACAACACCGCAAAAGCCACGCTCTGAGCAATTGTTTGCAATCGCATCGTCAGTTTTTTAGACAATATGTTGAATTAAAGGCAGCTTCAACACTGTAGAGGCTAGTGTCGGGAACAGCTATATAACGACTAAACGGAAATACTCGTACATTAGCAGACCTTCAGTTTACGTTGCAAGCGGACAACCGGTCGCGGTGGAACTAAGGCTGTATTAAGGTGATGCTTGTAATTTTTGTTATTTATGTATGGGCTGAGTCTTCCCGGATAAGACGGAAAAAAGTGATAAAACCGCATTATCTTGCAAACCGTCAAATTTAAAAAAGAAACTGTCTTTCATTTATGTAGCTAGTATGATTATCTAACGATATAATATAAACATGAACTGTTTAGCTATTCATAGTTTTGAGTTAAAACGAAATCAGTGTTTTGGAAAAGTCAATCTTGGAAAATAAATCTATAGAGAAAAGTTTCACCGATCGTGTTTCTGTATATAATTTATCTAGATTGAATCCTTTCCTTATTCCTTCACATATCACCATATGTGAAATGTTTGGTTTTTTGTATGGGCTGAGTATGCCCGGATAAGACGGAAAAAGTGATAAAACTGCATTATCTTGAAAACCATAAAACTTAAAAAGAAACTGTCTATAATTTACTTAACTAGTATGATTACCTAACGAATTATATATTTAACTATGATTAAAAACGAAACTAGTGTTTTTGAAGAGCCAACTTTGTAAAATAAATCTAACCAGAAAAGTTTCACCAATCGTGTTTCTGTCTATAATTTATCTAGATTAAATCCATAAGATAACTATATCATAAAAAACAAAACTGTATGTTTGCGGTTATTGAGAAAAATCGAATCTGCATTCATCAAAAACATTTATTACTAGTCTAAAGTTATCTTTGTCATAAAAAACAAAACTGTAAGGTTTGCGGTTAATGAGAAAAAAACAATCTGCTTTCACAAAAAAAAAATATATTACTCTTCTTAATACAGGATGTATTAAGACCACTAAATTTAACTAAAACTGTATGTGTATAATTATCGTGTATACCATGTATCTTGATCGATTTTCGCTAAAAAAGATAACAAATTTTTCAACTTCATTGGCACTTTTCCAAAATCAATTTTACAGTTTAGTTTGTTGTTGGTGGCCATAATTTCCTGTAGCATTGATATCTGATAAATATTTTTTTAGTTTTCTTAAATACAAAAACAGTCACAAGTTGTACTGAACATCCTGCAAAATTAAGGGGCTCCCAGTCGCTGATTGCTCTTTTTCGAAACGAAAAAAGAAATACTTCTGAACAAGCCACATCTCCTATTTTTATAAGTATATTACTTCAGGTTCCTACCTAGATTTCTATTAAGCTGAAAACATAATAGCAGAAACTTTTCACGATAAAGATATTATTTCAAAATGATACGTTGTAGAATTTATGATCGAAATATTTTATATACCTACTATTAAATTCAACTTGTGATTTATTGTTAAAGATAGGTAATATGTAGATCTAGATTTCTATTAGAATAGATTTTTGATAAGTAATTATACATAATTTATATCATTAATTTATTCGAAAAGCTAAGGCGGACCACGCGCCGACGTGTGTTTGTCGTCATTGCAGCGGTCGGTAGGATTATTTATCGAAGTGATTAAAGATGCGTACATATTTATTCACATATACTATACATTATAAAATAGGAGATGTGGCTTGTTTACAAGTATTTATTTTTTCGTTTCGAACAAAAACAATCGTCGACTGGGAGCGCCTTAAGCAATTTGGGTTTTACTAGGGGCATTAGAATAAGTGTGTGCATAAATGTATATGGGAGTCTTCTTTAATACACCATGTATATCTCCGAGATCAGTCTCGAGCTCTGACTTGAGATGCTCAATGCTCATTTCAATTAAAGGACTTCACACCCAGCAGCTATAATGTAAAGATGTACATTATAGCACGATACATCTCATTACATCTTTCCATAGAAATCGTCAGGAGACCCCACACACTACAGCTATAATATACATTTTTAAATCTTCGTATCTTAAGATACAGAGCGACATGAAAATATATTTTTTTTCGATACATCTACATTTCCGTATCTCTCAGTTCGAAAAGGATATCAAAAAGTTCAAAAGATACATTACATTATCTGTTTGTGTGTGTGATACATTAAGATAATTTAAAGCTATACTATATCCCGGGATGTACATTATAGCTGCCGTGTGTGAAGTCCTTTGAAGATGGTATTTAAGTATTATCCCAACCTAAAAAAAATACAGAGTTCTGAGGTAACAAACATGAAAAAAAACCGCCAAGTGCGAGTCGGACTCGCGCAGGAATGGTTCCGTACATTATCTATAAAATAACGGCAAAAAACCCGTTTGTTGTATAGGAACCCCACTTAAATAGGTATTTATTTTATTCTGTTTTTAGTTTTCAACTGTCTAGCCATAACGGTTCATGAGATACAGCCCTGTGACAGACAGACGGACAGTGAAGTCTAATAAGCCGTTTTACCCTTTGGGTACGGAACCCTAAAAATAAAACCGAATTATTTAAAATATAATTATAATAGAATTATTGTAAATTAAGTAATAATTACGACTTTATTGGTTACTAGTACCTGGATAAAAAGGTAGCCTAAATAGCAAATAAATAGTGGCATTTTCTACGATTTCATGGCCAATCATGGTCAAAGGTGAATAGCCAAGACAGTTGCTTCAGTGTAGCAAAGAAGTAGGTACCTAACCTTTTTGTTTTAATTAATTTTACACTTATGTATATATTGAACACTAGTTGCTCGCCCCGGCTTCGCACGGGTTTACTAATGAAGATTATAGACAAATTTTTGATATCTTATGTTACATTATAGCAATTTACGTGGATTTTTTTTATAAAAGATGGCACATGTTGTTATTAAGAATAATTAATGTAAAGATTTGATAGGTGAACGAATTTTTATACAAAAAAAAATGCATTTTTTTTCTCATTACGGTAAGTTTTATTTTATTATTTTTTTGGAAATAAAATCTATTTTTTTAAACAATGCATGAGCATAATCAAAACCTAAACTCATTCAGTTTGACGTGTTGCTTGAGATTGATATCTGTTGAGATGCTCTTGATACCAGTTGAAATGCTGATCACATCTTGAGATTGTATCACATGAGTCTTGGGAGCCGTGTGAGTACGAGCCTAAGAATACGACAATAACAACGTTCTGTCTTGACTTTGAACCTAAAAAAGCCTTTATGCCGTATCGCAACCTATTTTTAATTAAAGTCCGTATGAATTCATCGTGTTATGCCGGGGTCCCACGGCCCGCGTTTACACGCGCCAGACCGCGCCAAGGCGGACGGACGCGCCGTGGGAACGATGCATCCGTGGTGGCCCGTGCTCGGAACGCTCTGTACGCGACGCGCCGGACGCACACAGGCGGAGCGTCATCCGGCGCGGCCCGTCGATTTACGCGCCGTGGGACCCCGGCTTTATGTTTTTTGGTCCGTTTTTGTTCTTGGTCGACTAAATAAAATAAATTCGCCCATGTATTTAAGTTTGAGTGGGAAAATATTACGAATTTTTTCAGGAAAAGTTAGCTAACAGTAATTTTTGTGTTGTTTAGTGATCATAATTTTAAGGATAGGTAAGTACTTTAAATTAAAGGTTTTTTTTACGTGAATACGCATTTTAGCTGGTAACCAATAATGTTTGTCTACTTGTTGGGGTACCCCAGTAGAATGTGTTCTTTCTTATTCTATTTCGTCCCACTGCTGGGCAAAGGTCCATAGGTGCAAGAATATAGATTTTTCAAGAACTTCCACCATACTCTCTCGAAGGCGTCAATCAGCGTTATCTTGGCCGACCTCGCATCGCATACCGTTTTTCATTAATAAGTTTATTTTTCTTTTACAATTAAGTATACGAAAACATGCTCTAAATTCTGTCTATAAAGTGTATATCTTCAATTTCGAAATAAAATAACATTTAGCTGAATTAACGGCATCGCACACTAGTTGATGTTTTAAATAACAACACACTGATTTCCGTGCGCAAAAAAACACGCGTAAAAACGTGTATTTACCTACTTGTATATAAATCATGAGATTTTACATTTAATTGTTGAAAAGCAAAAAAATGCTAATTTAGAACTTATGCAAATTTATCATCATACTTGTCTACTATTAATCAGACCCACCATCTTTATTAATACATCCGTGTTTGCCTAGTGACTAGTGCAAGGAATCTACCTCGACTTTCGTACTTCCAAAAGTCGTACGTTCGAAATAAAAAAATAAAATTCAATGACAATAGTAAAGAAAAACATAATGAGGAAATCGTCTGGTTTAGTATTTACAAAGTGCTCAATACAGTAAAGATGAATCTCATGAGGAAGTAGTTTAGTATTTGTAAAGCGGCGATGGGTTTACAACCCGTCACGCATGGAATGCAAAATGCAGGCATGTGCCAAATACAATGTTTGGGCGTACTACTAACTACCGCTTTTAGACATCTTGGATCTGAGCTCTTAAAGAACTGGGAGGATATCTATTATACCCACCTACTTGGGGATTACAGTCGTAGGTACCTTTAAGCGGTCTATGAACTATTCGATTAGGTTTAAGTTAGGTATTTAATATTTTTTTACAATCTTTTATTTAACTTGCAATATATATATGTAACTATGTTTGCAGTTATCCTCAACCTATTGAGCTGAAATTTCGCATGTTTATGTTACTTCGGTGATAATGCAATAATATGGTGACAGCGAGCAGATCTGATGATGCAGTCAGGAGCTGTTTAACAGACACTCACAATGGAACTCCTTAGTAAATACTTCGATTGAGTAAAAACTTTGCATACCTGCCAAGTTCCGATGACAATGTTATATGATGTGACAGGTGATTGCGCGCTGGTGCTCAATGGTTTAAACGATTTTACAAAAGCTTGTCATTGATAAATATTTTTCAAAAGAATACTTATTGACTTTGATTTATTTTAAGACTAGATAGCTGGAACCCTAAAAACATGATTTAATTTTGGATAGATAACCTTGATTTTTAAGTCTAAGTAGTTTACCTTGAAGTGTTCATACGAACCACGAATAATAGCACTAGTGAAGTTTAATTGTTATTGCCGATTAATTACTTTATGCATCATCATTTTGGCTATAAAGTACTTAAAACCTCGACTGTTGACTGCAGGTCTCTTCTTTCTAATATCATAAGTCCGATCTGAATGTTTGTTTGGTTTGATGTTTGTGCCTTAATGACGCCCTTCATGGATTTTTGAATGAAACTTATTGCGATTGCCCACATTTTGCACTAGTTAGCATTCCATACGTGGGATGCTAGCCTAAGGATGGGATGCTGCTAGTGGAATGCTAGTGATGGGTTGCAAGCCCATCGCCGCTTATAAGAATACTAACAGGTTTCCTTCACCGTTTTGAGCACGTGTTTTGATGCGCGTATAAATTTTTTGAACAGAAAAATCCATTGTTGCACGTCGAGATTCGAACCCACGACCAGATTGAAAGTTGAGTACCTCCCACTCGGCCAACACGGTATTTTCTAATGCTCTAAAGTATATTGAAACAGTACTACATGCGTAGCAAAAGTGAATTCTATCTATCTAATTAGTAAAGCGTTGTTACTTTCTTGTGGTAAGGGTACTGGTGTCTAAAACTGGAATTCAAAAATCGAAATAAAACAATAGATTATTTTAAGGTAATTTATGTTTTACAGTATTATTTATGAGTTCTAATTGACAAAAATAAGTTTAGCTACAAACGTAGCTTAGCCTCAGTTGCTTATCTTATCACCAATCCTATGATCCCTTATACAGATTTTTTATAGTTATATAATACATCAGGATAATACTTTATACAATATAATGATAATCACATATATTATTTTTAAATCATGTTAATTGTTTAATTAATTTTGGCTATTTTTAAGTTTTGTTGATAGTTTCAAAGCTTCGACCATTTAAACTGGTTTTTACATGTACTTTTTCAACTGTATTTTTCATTTATTTTTATAAAACCTCGTCTTATTTTTGAACTCAATTATATGTATGTACCTATCTACCTACAACGTATTGTACATAGATATTCAACTATAAGCTGCTTCTGGTAGGAAAATTCAATTGTTGTTGTTAGCCGATTAGTAAATGAGAAAAAAAAAAATAGTAATTTTGGCAAGAAACGCTGTATTTTTTACCAATCTTTCTCTGTCGTTTTTGATATCGTTCGTGTAAAGTTTTCATTTACTGACTCGTGCTGTGGTTAGTATGTCTATCGCTTAAATATGCAGATGTGTCAAATCTATATATATAAAAATCAATTGCTGTTCGTTAGTCTCGCTAAAACTCGAAAACGGCTGAACGGATTTATCTTATCTTGGTCTTGAAATGTTCGTGGAAGTCTAGGGAAGGTTGTAAAGGTGAGAAAAATTCGAAAAAATATCAGGAAAACCCTAAAAACAGCCTATTCGTTTTCCCATACAAAAGTTTTCAGTTAAAACGTAGAGTCAATTTGAGCTATATTAGGTTTGATAATACGGGAACGGGAACGGGAACGGGAACGGGAACGGGAACGGGAACGGGAACGGGAACGGGAACGGGAACGGGAACGGGAACGGGAACGGGAACGGGAACGGGAACGGGAACGGGAACGGGAACGGGAACGGGAACGGGAACGGGAACGGGAACGGGAACGGGAACGGGAACGGGAACGGGAACGGGAACGGGAACGGGAACGGGAACGGGAACGGGAACGGGAACGGGAACGGGAACGGGAACGGGGACGGGAACGGGAACGGGAACGGGAACGGGAACGGGAACGGGGACGGGAACTTAAGACAACATTTGTTAATTCTAAAGCGATACGAAGTTCGCGGGGTCAGCTTGTGTACACTATATTCGTCCAGATGATTTCTAGGTTCACCGTGACACGCTCTGCCGAAGACATTAATCGCTCGCAGGGTCAGAACGAAGGCTGTAGAGTTGGAATACGAATTACGAACGATAAATTATAGCAATCGTTAAATTTTGCGAACATTTCAATTGGAACTTCTACTATACTTGTCGAAGTGATAAGTTACCTACGTACCTACCTGTTATATTGTCTTAATCATTAGGTATAAACATTATCAATACTTTGGTATGGGCACATTCAACAGTTCATCATACGGTACAGCATCGAAAAACTTCTTTGTTGTGTGGACGGTAACGTTGATGGCGTAGTCGACGACAGGCTGCCCGAACTCTTCGGTCACCACTCGCCAGTTCTCGTTCAGGAACTCCAAGACGGTTTTACCTAAAAATAAGAGAATATACTTTTGTTAATGCTGTTTTCTTTAGTTAATACTAGCCGACCCGTGACAGACGTTGTCCTGTCAAATTTCAATAATCGAATAGATAAGACTAAATGTTTTTAGTCTGTGATGTCAGATTTGTTGCACACCAGCGCCATCTATACAGAAATCATCCCTTTTGCGTTTTTTTATCGGTTTGGGGATGTTTTCATTTATTAAAGTAGTCTATTATTTATTCGGGCATTATATCTACATCTAAAGCAAATTTCATTTAAATCTGTTTTGTCGTTTAGGCGTGATTGAGGAACAAACATACATACAAACTCACAAACTCTCGCATTTATAATATTATTAGGATTAATATCTATCCTGTCCATCCAAAGATGATGGATCACAGTGATCCAGGCAACCAGGCCGCCAAAAGTCACACTGTTTTATTATTAGTTTATGTGGCCTTTTTATGTATTTTTGATAATCATGGTGTACAATAAAGATATATTATTTTATATTCTATAAACCTTTGTGTGGTAGTGCGTCAATGAAGTGAACCTCATATTTTATTGCAAGCAGTGTTATTGCACCTGTAAGTTGGCTGGGATTCAAATGTATAATTATGTTTATTCGGGTGACAGACTAACTGCTTACCATTAGTTAGGACGCATATATTTAATGCTAACACGTAAGGCTTAATTGTATTTGTATAATCTTCTTACAGAAACTTAGATTGGCTTGCACAACAATCACTAAAAGTGCTTAGCAGCTAATTTTATTTAAATTTGACGTATTTGTATGACCTGACAACTTCCTAAATGTATTTAGCGTACGAAAAATATTAAGAAGCTATTGCAATATGCAATATGATTCGGTAATAAATGAAAGCTCATGTTATTGTTTCTGTCAAATATTTTTGCCTCGTATTCCGAAAACAAAGGCTAGAAAAAAAAACATGTCTTATTCACTGACATGCCACTCTACTTGACCAATTTATTTTTATTTTTATTCCCCACTAGCTGTCCCGGCTGATGCCGTCTTGTACAAATTTAAATAACCCATTAAAACATTTTTATTTATCAGGCATCTATTTCTTGTAAACCTAGTCTTGGAATTACCAGGACTAGGTTTAAAAGGAAACAACAAAAATAAATATACAAATTCAGTCAAGCCTTATTTGAGTTTTAGCAAGATCAGCAATTCATTTTTATAAAAAATAAAATATGATCACGACTGTATTCCCCTAGTATGGTAGACATCATCTTAGATCGCCAGTCGCTTAGATCTTTGAAGATGTCTAGTGGGGGTAGTCAGAGGAACGCCAAAACATTATATTTGGCACATGCCCACATTTTGCAGTAGTTAGCATTCCATACGTGACAGGTTGCAAGCCCATCGCCGCTTATGAGAACACTAACTGGTTTCCCCACGATGTTTTCCTTCACCGTTGTAAGCACGTGTTTTTTTGTATACTAGGAAGATTAATCCATTGTTAACAGAGTTAATTCGTCGCACTTACACTACGAAAATAACAGATTACTACAACCCTTCTTTAGTTAACCTCTTTGGTGGGTGAATGTTTGTTGGTTGAATGAGATGGATCAAATATTTGCCTGCAAGAATCACATTACGATGTTGATAGTAAATGTTATTCCAGAGTTGAAACAATTTTAAGTGCTGTTTACGGAAACACTCCACGTATGTCAGAGGTGTATAGATTCGGAGAACATGTGATTTTCTTACGTTGCATTGCCAAATAATTATTATAAACAAGCTGACCCCGCGAACTTCGTATCGCTTTAGAATTAATAAATGTTGCCTTAAGTTCCCGTCCCCGTTCCCGTTACCGTATTATCAAACCTAATAAAGCTCAAATTGACTCTACGTTTTAGTTAGAAAACTTTTGTATGGGAAAAAGAAAAGGGCTGTTTTTAGGGTTTTCCCGGCAATTATTCGAATTTTTCTCACCTTTTAAACCTTCCCTAGACCTCCACGAACATTTCAAGACCAAGATAAGATAAATCTGTTCAGCCGTTCTCGAGTTTTAGCAAGACTAACGAACAGCAATTGATTTTTATATATATAGATATTATAAATAGATATTAGTGGACATATCCAAAAACATGCAAATATTTTAGTACTATAGGAACCAGATGATATGACTGGCCTCACAGCTCAGTTGGTAGTAACTCTGCCTTCTGCGCTGTAGTCTGTCGATCCCCATCCAGGGCAAATATTTGTGTGATGAACATAGATGTTTGTTCTTTGTCTGGGTGTTAATAGGTATGTATAATAATTAATAAGTATGTATTTACAAAAAAGCTTTGCTAATTTGGGGCTAGATGGCGCTGTGTGTAAAAGTCCGCCAATATTTATTAGATAACTAAGTGTTTCAATTCTTTACCTATATACTTTTTTTTTGTAAATACGAGTGCATACTTATGATAAATTGTAACACACAGAGAACAAACATCAATGTTCATCACACAAATGTTGGTCCTAGGTGCGAATCGAACCCAAAACCTACAGCTCAGAAGGAACTACTACCAACTGCGTTGAGGTCCGTGAAGAATAACAAATGTGCCTACTTTTAAAGTCATATTTAAAAGCAATGGAAATTTTCAGCAATTTAGCGCCTGAGCTGATTAGAAGATATAACATTGTTGAATTGTTTGCTTTCAAGGTATCATCAGGAGTTCTTGTTGAGAGTTTAGTTAAGGGGCTGTATGTCGACGATGGCTCTTTTTCGAAACGAAAAAAGAAATACTTCAGAACAAGCCACATCTCCTATTTTTATAAATATATTACTTCAGGTACCTAGATTTCTATTAAGCTGAAAACATAATAGCAGAAACTTTTCACGATAAAGATGTTATTTCAAAATGATACGTTTTAGAATTTATGATCGAAATATTTTGACCACAAGTTGATCTTAATAGTAGGTATTAAGATCAACTTGTGATTTATTGTTAAAGATAGGTAATATGTAGATCTAGATTTCTATTAGAATAGGTTTTTGATAAGTAATTATACATAATTTATATCATTAATTTATTCGAAAAGCAAAGGCGGACAAAGAGTAAATGGTTATTGAGGGGTGGGTAAAGCTACCCCTATTACTTGCCTACGTAGGTACCAGCAACGCGATCTCATAAAAACTGTCGATAATATTTACGATACGCATAATACGCCATCTAGAGCTTGCCGTTGTTAACTGTCTTAGTCGTTTCTGCCGCGGTTTTAGGAACTGGTAGCGCCTTAAAGTAACTTTGCAATGCTAACGTAAAATCCTAATAATATTATAAATGTGATAGTTTGTGAGTTTGTATGTATGTTTGTCAGGACTAAACGACAAAACGGATTAAGTTGAAATTTGCTGTAGATGTAGATATAATACCCGAATAAATAATTGGCTACTTTAGAATATAAAAACATCCCCAAAACGATTAAAAAACGCAAAAAGGAGGATTTCTGTATAGATGGCGCTGGTGTGCAACAAATCTGACATCACAGACTAAAAACATTCAGTCTTTTCTATTTGATTATTGAAATTTGACAGGAAAATATATGTCACGGGTCGGCTTGTAACTCCATAAAAATAATCGTACCTTGTCTTCTCGACTATTTTAAATTGAATGAAAATGAACCTGCTAATTAAACACTGAAGCTAATTAATTACTTTAATTGTGAGCTTTATTTGGAGTAATTGGAATAATAAACTCAAAAGAGTTTAAATAATAAAGAATCAGGAAAATACAATTCACTAGAAATGTATTTTTTTTGAGAAATAAGTAATCTCTAACCGTAAAAACCGGCCTAGTGCGAGTCGGACTCGCGCACGAAGGGTTCCGTACCATTATCTATAAAAACGCCAAAAAAATCATATTTGTTGTATGGCCCCCCTTAAATATTTATTTTATTCTGTTTTTATTAGAGTATTTGTTGTTAGAGCAGCAACAGAAATACGTAATCTGTGAAAATTTCAACTGTCTAGCTATCACGGTTCATGAGATACAGCCCTGTGACAGACAGACGGACAGCGAAGTCTTAGTAATAGGGTCCTGTTTTTACCCTCTGGTTACGGAACCCTAAAAATAAGCAATTGAAAAACGTATTGGATCTAAATTGAACTCTATTCCCAATCATGAAAGAACTTTGACAAGTCGAATAAAATAATTCTAGGTATATGGTTGTACGTACTAAGCTCAGGGTTGCCTTTGAACAAGTTGGTAATAGTATAGTGTATCCTTTCTCCGTAGTCGAACGTGTACTTGTAGCTTTTGATACCGAAGTGGTCGCGGCCTTCCTTGTCCTTGTAGTATTTTGTATTGATGTTCAGCTTTATGATGGAGTTCACTGTAATTTAAAATTATTTATTTTAGACAAATAAAATGAATCTGCACTATCTATACCTACTAATATTAAGAAATTAAAATTAATTACGAGATTAAAATTAAATAATTAAAATTAAAAATTAATTAATTCACGACTGTAATCCTCAAGTACAGTAGACATCCTCTCAGATCTCCAGACGCTTAGATCCTTTGAAGATGTCTAGTGGGGGTAGTCAGAGGCACGTCCAAACATTATATTTGGCACATGCCCACATATTTTTGCAGTAGTTAGCATTCCATACGTGACAGGTTGCAAGTCCATCGCCGCTTATAAGAACACTAACTGGTTTCCTCACGATGTTTTCCTTCACCGTTTTGAGCACGTGTTTTTTTGATGGGCTCTGTCTGTGGTGATATCATGGCTTAACCACTGCGCTGGACCGATTATAACAAAATGTCATTACTAAGAGATATTTTATAGTCTGGACGGCTCTAGAATATTTTTTCACAAAAAAATCTTTAGATTTTTAGGATTTTCAATGTTTTACGACATAGTTGTCAAAAATCGATTTCCTGAATCTACGCGGACGAAGTCGCGTTTAAAAGCTAGTATGTATCTAATATTCCTTAGCTGATACCCAAAAATAAATAGATGGTACTCTCAGACCGCCAGGCGTTTAAATGCTCGAAGATGTCTTAGCAGAGGCTTTCCCAAACATTACATTTGACACACGTTTTGACATTGTGTGTGTGACAAAATTCCATTTTTGACAAGTTCAAACCCATCGCGGAAGAATATATTTACAGGATAGAGCCTGCAATTATTTTTTATTTAATTAAATACACATTATTACAACTACGGGAAATTACACACGTAAATGATAAATTGTCAATGAGGACACCGAAGAAGATTCTCTAGATGAATTGAAACATTGTCGGTGTCCTCATTGACAATTTATCATTTACGTGAGTAATTTCCCGTTGTTGTAATAATGTGTAGTACAACTCACGAAAGTTTTGAAAGTGAAATAATTAAATACATATTAATTTCGGGTTTCGCTACAAATAAAAATGTTTTTACCTATTTTGATTTTAGAGTCTCCTTCGCCATTGATGGGGAAAAGTAGCAACCTTCCTTCTGCTGTGTATTTCCCTTTTATCGTGATGTTGCAGCGCACTTCTATAATAAAGACGTTCCTTTCTAAGTATGCTCTGAAATGACAAGATAGCATTAAAACTCAAGTGCACAGCAAAGGAAAAAGTCGAGAGTAGATTTTTCTGTATTTGTGCCATCTCATGTGATACTTTTATAATTGATACATAATTAGGGGTAACCCTCGCTACTTCCGCGCGACACGATATTCCAAGTTTCATCCAAGCCCGTTCTGCAGGGTTTTTTGTGTTATGATGTTGAATGCAATACCTAATGTTAGAGAATACCTAATCTGTACACTTGTCATAATAAGTATTTACTGTTTATGCACACTGTTTTTTTTTAAATATATATTCTTCATTAATTTTATCAAAAATTAAGTACGAGTTATGCAAAACAAGAGTGACGACAGAAGAGAAGAGACAACAATTTTTTTTTTGGGTAGTTTTCCTACTTTGTCATACAAGTACTTAGTTGATTATACTATTTTATCAATCATGAGTTAAAACACTTTTTACCTTGACTGTCTTGAAAGCCGGTGTACTAACTGCGGTAAAATTGCAAAAATTTGCATAACAATAGAGTGTACAAAGTGCGAATAACCCCCTATACCTACGCTTCTGCGCAGGTATTGTATTGGAGAGTAGGTATAAGTGCCTAAACAGCATAAAAAACGTAGGTATTATGGCATTCAGTATTAATAAATATTGGTATGAATATCATAACATGATAATCATGTTCTTACAAAATAGCCCTGCTGTAAATCTATGGGGGAGGTTTAGGTATGTTCAGCAGATAACCTGCTACGGCTGAAACGATGGTGAAGATTTTTACACGGGTCTTTATTACGTAATTACCTTTAATTTATAGACTGAGTCTGTCAACGACCTGTCTGGACATTGTAACATGGCCAAAATATCGGTAAAATAAATTAAAGGTGATAAATAGCCGTGTAAAAATCTGTAGTTATGTCTACTAATCACGATAATTTGAAAAAACTGGCCAAGAGCGAGTCGGACTCGCGCACGAAGGGACACGAACACCATTATCTATAAAAACGGCGAAAAAATCATGTTTGTTGTATGGGAGCTCCCAAATATTTTATTTTATTCTGTTTTTAGTATTTGTTGTTAGAGCAGCAACAGAAATACGTAATCTGTGAAAATTTCAACTGTCTAGCTATCACGGTTCATGAGATACAGCCCTGTGACAGACAGACGGACAGATGGACAGCGAAATCTTAGTAATAGGGTCTCGTTTTTACCCTTTGGGTACGGAACCCTAAAAATAATGATGAAAGTATCATCTAGGCACAGTACAAACATCTATGCTCTTCACACAAATGTTTGTTGTTGTAGAAATCAAACCCTCGACCTATGGAGCAGAGCTACTATCAACTCAGCGAAATCTACATCGAATCCTTACTTCATTAACAATAACGTCTTGATTCTTAAGCTTACTCTATTCAGCTACGACAATAGCTACCCCTAATCCACACCATAACTTTTAAACCCCAGGGTAGATTAATGTTATATTTTCGCTTGGAAAGCAAAATCGTCAAAACCACGAATACAAAGGGTTCCGTCAACTCAGTGCACATAATAATCGTGAGAATAAAACCGCAATGTTGTGGTACAATGAAAGTATAAAAAAGGTAGCCAGTAGAATTACTAACAACTAGCCGACCCGTGACAAACGTTGTTCTGTCAATATTTTTTTAATATTCACAATCACTTAGGAAAAAGAAATTTCAGGCAGCTTCCAATTTTTTCCCTACAAACCTTGTACTAATTAAATAAATTACGAATTTTGGTAGAATGCGTCATTCATTGCTATGACGATTAAATGTTTTCAGTCTGTGATGTCAGATTTGTTGCACACCAACTTATCTATACCAAAATCATCCTTTTTGCGTTTTTTTTATCATTATGGGGTTGTTTTTTTGATTATAAGTTCCCCCTTTATTTATTCTGATTTGTTATCTACATACTATAGCAAATTTCATCTTAATCCGTTTTGTCGTTTATTTTTGATTAGGGAACAAACATAGCAGCCTTATCACAAACTTTCGCATTTATAATAATATTATTAGGATGGTGACAATTCTGTTGTCCAGATTTTACTTTCATTTAGTGAGTGCTTCTGCCTCTTTATATCTCTAAGGCTCTGAACATCGTTAATGTAATGAATTAATAAGCTTTTCGTATGCTGATTAGGACTATAAATCAATAATACCCCCAGAATTATTATAATGAAATTAAATAGAATCACGACTGTAATCCCCAAGTACGGTAAACATACTCACAGATCTCCAGACGCTAAGGTCCTTGAACATGTCTAAAATGGGTGCTCACATGCTCACATGCTCACATTTTGCAGTAGTTAGCATTCCATACGTGACAGACCCATCGCGTCCATAATTAGTTTCTTGGCTTCATACCTGTTTCACAGAAGTGTAGAGTATGGTTTGAATAGTCACTACTGTTTGTAGCATACATTTTCTATGATAGCAGCAAGGCAAGGTTCTACCTTTTCTACGTTCAAGAATCAGGATAGAGCAGCCTTGGTAGGTAGGTACTTCGACACAAGTTAGCGATCCGTATCAAAAATTATAAATTTATATTGACCGAGGTTTCTGTTTGCGTTTTTAATAATTGTTCAAGTTTTCGTAATCAACTATAGTTTAGTCTCATACCTAAATAAATAAGGGTCTCATACATAAATAGCTTTAGTTTGGTTTTTGCTAAGTGTTTGTTATTTGTTATTTATTTATTAGGTTATCGTTGGTAGAGTCAGAGGTCGTTGTATCTCGAATTTCAATTCGAAGGTTGTGAGTGCGAATCCCGACCGTGCATCAATGGATTTTTATATTAGAAAAAAATACAACAATATTTTTAAATCAGTTGCAGATATTTTGATTTAATTTGATATTTTTCGATGGGTTTTGCAACCAGTCATGTATGGAATGCTACTGCAAAATGTGGGCATGTGCCAAATGTAATGTTTGGACGCGCCTCTGCCCATTTTAGATACCTTAGAAGGATCTAAACGTGAGAAGATTTGAGAGGTTGGGATTACAGTCTTGATCCTATATTATGTAGACTCTAATATTACACATCATCATGATATGATAGTACTTAACATAATTGTGCTTCAAAACTTTCACGACGAGCCTGTTCTATTTTTAGACAATTCTTCTTTACGATTTGTAGAAGACTATTTTTATTGCTGCAAACCCCGACGCGAATTGTGAGCATAATCGTATTTTCTTGTTGATGGCATCGTTTAAAATGTAACCTTCATTTTTAGGGTTCCGTACCCAAAGGGTAAAATCGGAACCCTATTACTAAGACTTCGCTGTCCGTCTGTCCGTCTGTCCGTCTGTCCGTCTGTCTGTCACAGGGCTGTATCTCATGAACCATGATAGCTAGACAGTTGAAATTTTCACAGATTATGTATTTCTATTGCTGCTCGAACAACAAATACTAAAAACAGAATAAAATAAATATTTAAGGGGGGCTCCCATACAACAAACTTGATTTTTGCATTCCAGCGCCATCTAGTTTCATTTGATGTTACTACGTATTATAGGTACTTTTCGCGGTCTCATGCGACCACTCGGGGTTTGAGAGGTAAGATGAAAGAGGTTTGCGATTCCGCTGGCAGGTGGCGCTATTTTACCACTATCGGTAAAGTAAGTCGGTAAATAGGTGGTACTTCACATGATCGAATAAAAAGTTTGAAATTGAATTATTGAATTCATGTAGTTAGGTAAATAGGTACCTAGGTAGATATTATTAATTTCCAATTAATTTCGAGTTCGAATCCTGGCCGTGCATCAATGGATATTTCTGTTCGAAAAATGTACCTATATGCGCGTTACACGTGTTTTTATCAGTGAAGGAAAACATCGCGAGGAAACCTGTTAGTATTCTTGAAAGCGGCGACGGGATTGCAACCTGTCACGTGTGGAATGCTAACTACGTAGTTAGGTAAATAGGTAGGTTACGAGATATTATGAATTATTTTTTATGTTTCTAGGGTTCCGTATCTAAAGGGTAAAAAACGTGACTACTAAGACACCGCTGTCCGTCTGTCTGTTACCAGGCTGTATCTCGTGAACCGTGATAGCTAGACAGTTGAAATTTTCACAGATGATGTATTTCTCTAAAATCAGCATAAAATCAATATTTAAGTGAGACTCCCGTACAACAAACGTGATTTTTTTGCCGTTTTGATAATAGTACGGAACCCTTCGTGCGCGAGTCCGACTCGCACTTGGCCGGTTTTTAATTTAAAGAAACGGAGTCGCTAACTAATCCCTAAGAACGTAGTGAATGCTCCAATACATCTTTGTGTAATTATTTAGGAAGGTGCTAAAGTAAGAGGGTTGACTTCAGGTAGTAAAACATCCCAAGCCAAATCCCGTGACCCCACATGATGTGGGATAAGGGCAAGGAGATGATGATACATTCAGAATGACAAAATACTTACTCTACATTCAGAACTTGGCACTTCCTCAGGCCAGTAGCCTTTCCTCCATAGAAAGTCACTTTGATGCCCGGCAGCTGGATCGGCAACACTTCAATCGTAAAGGGGTCCAGTGATGGAACTCCTAGATATGGCATGCCTTTCGAGAATTGGAGGATAGCCTCTTGGGTTGACTTGATCAAGCATGCCGGTTCTGTGTTGTTGCATGGGTGGATGAAGTCCGCTGCGGATTTAAAAGAACATGATATAATATATTTGTTGGTCCTTCGGGCCGGATGAAAGTTAGCAAATTTTCTTTGCAGAAATCTATTTAAAAATACTAAACCTTCAAAGATATAATCATCTAAACGGCTCCGAATGTGGCCAACCCATGGTAAACTACAGAGCAGATAACTGCACAAAGATTAACTTCTCTACTGGGAAATTGTGAGTCAAAATTTTTGAATTGGATAGTTTTTAATCCTACCTGATCTGATGGTAAGTGGTAAGCGTTTACTAATACCTGAAACGCCATTCGCAAAAGTCGTTACTAATGCATAATTTACCTTGAGTTAATAGAATGAAGTTTAAAATAAATTAAAGCCATTGCATGCTGACATAGCATAGCCGAGAAGCAGAAAATTCCATAAGTCTAAATACAACATCTTGCTAGAAAATTCGATCATGAACATCTGCATACATTCTTGCAAAAATAACGATTTCGTTTCACGTTTATCGGTATTGCAGTATGCACTATTTGCCAATTCATATAAGTTTATGGAACACATTGCCATTCAAGCTTGGCTGAGCAATGTAAGGTGAGCAATGCTAAGCAGTTAGGTACAAAGTGTGACTTGCAATCATGTTTTGGCCTGTACGTCATTGTAGTCTTGAAATCCAATAAACTTATATTGATGAAGGCAAGTTTAGTTAAAAAAAAAAAAAAAGTTTTTTAAAATGGATTTCCGCAAAGTCACGCCTGAATCAATCAATTATCAAGCAAGTTTAGTTGTTAGGGGTTAATAATATTGCTGTGTTTCGGATTAAATCAAATTAAATTTGTATAAGTCAATACTATCCTACTAATTATTTTGTGCAACAGTTTGTGAGTGAGTGAGTGGGTGTGTGTGTGTGTGTGTGTGTGTGTGTGTGTGTGTGTGTGTGTGTGTGTGTGTGTGTGTGTGTGTGTGTGTGTGTGTGTGTGTGTGTGTGTGTGTGTGTGTGTGTGTGTGTGTGTGTGTGTGTGTGTGTGTGTGTGTGTGCTTGTTACTCTTTCACGCAAAAACTACTGAACGGATTAAAATGAAACTTTACAGTAATATAGCTTATACATCAGAATAACACATAGGTTACTTTTATCCAGGTACCACCCGGGCGAAGCCGGGGCGAGCAGATTGTAATATTATGATTTCGAAAGTTTGTGAGTGGTTGTGTGTGTTTGTTACTCTTTCTCTTTCTCGCAAAAACTACCCAACGGATTAAACTTTACAGTATAGCATATATGTATATCAGAATAACACATAGGCTACTTTTTATCTAGGTACTACCCGTGCGAAGCCGGGGCGAGCAGCTAGTAAAAAATAAAATAAATAGATTAATCCTTAAACATGCTAAACACGGCTATGTGAACCACTATAATATACTCGTTAGTTAGTCCTTCTCTTTCCTCTAATCGCTCGAGACCTCTAATCGCATATGAAGCGCAAAAAGAACTGGTTCAATCCCAAAAAATGGTTTCTTTTTTGGGTGTTGTGGTACCATGGCAATCGTAGCTTCTGATACTCACGACATGAAAAATTATATTGCTAGTTTAGAATTGTGACCGTGAATTGGGATACATTTATTACAATTCTGTAAATTTCAGCTCAAAAAGTACGGGTCGGTTTAGGTAATTAGATTTTTATAGACTTATTAATAATGATGTATGAGCCATTGCGAATTATTGGGTAAGACGCTACGATTGCACCGTTTCGCGACTGACGCACGCGAAGGAAATACCAAGTGGTTATGATAGGTATATTATTTTCATAAAAATTGCACAATGAATACAAGCTAAAGCAGTTATTCTTCGGAGAACACAGTATAATACTGATGCAGGCATCATCGTTTATCTATGCTTTTGTGTTCCACAGGAAATACATTTTAATTTTGAGTTAAAATAGCAAAACGACGATGACCCTTATAATAATTAGACTGAAAGAATGTGACCTATAATGTTATAATGTGTGGGCAAATTTAGCGATACGCTCGTAAATCTAGTAAGCTGAAGAATAATGATGAGCTCAATTCCATACAATGTACATTTTAACGCGCGCTTTTAAGAATACTATCTAACTAGTTTCCATACCATTTTGAGCACGTGTGAATGCGCATTACACATTTTTCGAATAGAAACATCTAATGCATGACTATGCAAAACTGCTGACACAACACAACATTTTTTTTTTTTGACATTATACATTAGTAATAGGTACAATGAGTACCAGTAACCTGACATCGAAAGTAAACATTACATTATACACGCAAGTGCGCTCGAACGAGGCAATGTATGTTAAAAACCAGCAACCTTGACATGCCTAGTGTGGTTATGATGATTTCTCTGAGATAATATTACTATGACTTTTCATGGTTGTTTACGTACTCTCAAAGGAATTACGAATTGTTTTTGGTCTGATTTTCGATATTTTTCCTGTAGCCATGAGAATTGCCAAACAAAATACGAATTCATTCAGAGTAAGGCTACAATGATATCTTTTGCAGTTCCAAGAAAAATACCAAAATATTGTCTTTATTCAAAATTATAACATGTATTATATTGTAGGCTTCCAGATCTAGTCAAAGAGATAGACACAGATTCTTAGTCAAAGGAGATTGCTAGAGACACGTTCAAACGTGTCATTTTAGCGTATGCGCACTTTTTCTATACGTACCTAGCAGGCTGCAAACCAGATGCAGGTAGTTCCTATTTCCAGGAAAGGAAAATGTTACAAAACAGCACTTTACTAATATATAGAGAACTGGTAATGCCAGTGTATTTGTAGGACAGTAGTGTTGCACTTCCACGCACTACAAATTCATAAGGTTCTAGGTATTTCTAGTGAAATTGAAAGTTAAGGTGATATGTGAAATGTTTGGTTTTCTGTATGGGTGATAAAAATGCATTATCTTGAAAACCATCAAACTTAAAAAGAAACTGTCTATAATTTACTTATAGCTATATTATTATCTAACGAATTATATAAAAATGAACTGTTTAGCTATTCACAGTTTTGATTAAAAACGAGACAAGAGTTTTTGAAGAGCCAAATTTGGAAAATAAATCTATGAAGAAAAGTTTCAACAATCGCGTTTCTGTCTATAATTTATCTAGATATATCCTTAGGTTATCTTTGTCATAAAAAACAAAACTGTATGTTTTGCGGTTATTGAGATAAAACGATTCTGCATCCATCAAAAACATTTATTACTCGTCTTAAGACATTAAATGCGATGCAAGTAATAAATATCCAATAACTGTGTTGGTCTAGCTAAGTATCTCGACTCGGTCAGTTATTTATGAAAACTTATATCGTTCAGGTATTATTATAATTACGTTTAAAAACTAAAACGAAAACCGACGAAAATGTTTTGACCTATAGAAAAGTCAAGGGTCAATATTAGTTTTTAAGTTTTATGAAGTAACTATTAGTCCTACATTCATATAATTTAAATGGGACTAACTTGGGACTATTCTCTACACAAAAGAAAAAAAAAACATTAAAATCGGATTACCAGGTATAAAGATATGCGTGGCCATATAAAAAAATATATACGCGTCGACTTAATAACCTCCTACGTTTTTTGTCGGTTAAAAACTAATTCGTATTTAACGACTTTCGTTGTTGACAGTACCTACATCTCACAAATTCCTTTTATTTTTCTGGAGCGAAAACATAAAGTTGAAATATGCTTAACTTTCGATTGAGTCACTAATGGGAATTCCGTGTTGATGTTGTAAAGGTAAAATTATTTATTTTCGACTTTACGGTTGGTATCTCAAATGAACTATACCAACAATTTCCCCTTTGTGAATTGTAGATAGCTTCCTGGAGAGTATAGGATTTTATTATAAATTAAATCGATCCTAAAAACGTGATAGACATCATGTCCGCCTATCGGACTATGAATATTGATAAACTTTTTCAATCCTCATGTTTTTAATTAGTGAGAAAACTTTCAATAAAAACTAGTAGAATGTTTTGGCATAAAAATAGAATCTAACAAGACGTGTTGAATCCATTATCATTAACAATCATATTTTTAATAGATACCTACGTTTAATATAAAATTGTGAAATTTAGTAAGGATGCAGATTGAATGTTTGTGTTTCAATTACGCTGTTATGGCTAAACCGATTTTTATGAAATTTAGAATGGATATTGTTAATCATAGGCTGTTTTTTTCAGTTATTAAGACCACTTTACTCCATATAGCATGGTATGGGCATGTTATAAGGAGAATGATATGAATGTAGATGGATGTAGAAGTAGAGGTAGGCTAAAGAAAAAATGGATTGTGTGAAATATGACATGGGTAAGAAAGGAGTGAGTGATGAGATAACGTCTGATAGAGGAAAATAGAAGAAGAACAAGCAAACTAAGTCACTTCCAGGACCAGTCAGTCAGCCAGGATTAAGAACCAGCGAGGAAGATCCCCTAGTATACACGTCTCATTCAGACCCTTAACTGCAAACTTAGTAACTTATCAAAAAATCTATAGGAATCAATGGCTAATTATACGATTGGCTATCACGCTCATTCGAGCGATAAGCCATAGTGCCATACCTTCTTCTACCTATCGTAATCGATTCTTGTACAATAATGAACGAGCATCATTCGCGCGTTCGGGTAATTAAACATCAAGCATGGGTTTGCCTATAACCTCCATCTCTATGTCGTTTCTTATTCAAGCTTGACTAATTTATAGGGACGCAACTTGTTACGTGAACAAATCATGCGTTGATTTGATCAACCTCTTCCTATTAGTCGTTGATATTCTTATATTTTTTGTCAGATAGGGTACCTACTCTTCTTCTTGATAGATTGTATGACTGATTGGAACCGAACTTACTACTCAAACTCGGTCCGGAGTTAAACGATCCTTACTAGATCTTTTAATATCTGTTCCACTGTTTACAGATCATTAATTTCATATAAATAATAAAAAATACTCACGCGCTAACCTAGCTGACGAAACGCCAGCTAACGCCAGCAGTACAAAAACCACAAATCTGTCGCACATCCTAATTATCACATAAAACCGTGTAAACAATAGTCTGCACCGGGCCGCACTTGCGGTCTGACCCCCGCTATGCTTATGCAAATCGGAACGTGTTCTTTCAACTTCTCGGGATTGCATAAATTCGTTGGCTGATGTGCCGATTTTCACGCAACACTGGCTGTTTATCCGTCGACAAATGCGAGTGGCTAGCGTGCAAGCGTGCCTATTCTGGATGGGAGGCACGTGGATTGCATTGTCAACGGATGGGGATACGGTTGCTTTCGAAATATCAAGGCAACAGATTGAAACAGCTAATCTGAACTCGTAAACCTTATGAATAGACTGGGAGTGGGTGAATAGGGTGAAGGTCTGAGTTGAATAGTCTTAAGACCTGACGTTTCAATCAGATAAAATTACTGGTCGGGTATTACGCCTTTGCTCTAAAATATATTACTTAGAAATAAACTGATTTCGTTGGGTTACTATCAGGATGAAGGTTTACCCTTAGTCCCTTATATATCCTGCTTTAAGTTTGATCAATAAGGATCAATTAAAAGTTGTTTGGTGAAAACTAACAGAGAGTTTACTAATGGAATTATCATAAATTAGTTTTCTAATTAATGTAGTGCTGGCTCAGTGGAAGGTACCTCAGCTTTCAGTACGAAGGTTTTAAATTTTTCTCAGTTTTAATGACAATGAGCTAACAATAACCTGTCTCATGAAATGCTGACCACAAAAAAGTGGGCACGTGCTAATTATATCGAATGTTTGGACGTGTCTCTGACAACCTCCCTTAGGAGGACATAATCAAGGAGCCAAGTGCTGGGAGATATGAGTGGATGTCTACCGTACTTGGTTGTGAGTCTATTTTTTTTGTAAAGATGATGTAAACGAATTATATTATTTTATTGTCAGTACCTATACTGCGTATAACTTGCGTTGCGAAACCTATATATTTCTTCCTATATATAAAATTATCGTATCATAGTATTTGTAACCAAACTCCTCCGAAACGGCTTAACCGATTCTTATGAAATTTGTGTAATTTGGTAGTATGAGAATAAGTCGTAGAGTATTTTTTATACCCGAATGTGTTGTGTTGTGTGAAGTAAATTTATTGTGATTATTAAAATTTGTCAGGACAACGTCTGTCACAGATAGTAAATTTATAGAATAGTGTTGTTGACCGTTCAATTTCAGGTGGCGTGTGTACAGTGCACTAATTACTAACCAGCTGCAATATGGATTTAATGAAAATGCTCAAGGTTACTAGAAATTATGTAGGTGCGGGTACTTTCAAGAAAATGTAGGTTTACGCCTTGATCGCGAGGAACAGGCGTAGCATCACCTAGCTCCTACGACGTTTCAAAGTGATCCTTGTGATTTTATAGAAATAAATGCCTTTTGAATATGAATTTATTTAAATAAATTCAAATTATATAATATCTACTTCTGAACTAGTAAAATTTTTTTTGATTCTGTATAATTATCTGTATTATATATTTTTTTCTTTCTAGCTTTCTATGTTATATCATATGCCTATATACATTATGTATTGTTATTATATTACCGTCTATTTTACTTATGGGGCATTCCACGTGAAGCGGACAAGCAAAAAAAAGTGAGGTCGTGGATTTTGTTTATATTCTGGTCAATTACACTTATAGCAGACATAATTATGTTCACACAATATTTTTTTCGTGTGATGCCTATTTGCTAAGTGGAAACTAGTAATTAGCCGGAATACATGTATCTACCTTGTAAGTATATTATGTATTATTTTCTCTGTGTTAGCTGTATGTTTTTTCTTTCTTAACCTTTTTCGTCTCACTGCCAGCAGACCCTTGCCCAGGCAAGGGTCTCCCCCAAATCCTTCCAACCATCTCTATCTTTCGAGTTCTCTCACCATGTGCTCTCGAAGGAAAAAAATATAAAAATAAAACTGTCTCAAAACATCAGCAATACAAGAAAATCGCGATAATTAACCGTATTTCTATTTCAAAATAAATTAAGCCATTATGCATCTATAAGACTATGTTGTCGATGTATCTATACTATCTATACTAATATTATAAAGAGGAAAGATTTGATTGTTTGTTTGTTTCTTGTATCGAATAGGCTCCGAAACTACTGGACCGATTTCAAAAATTATTTTTCCATTAGAAACCCACATTATCCCTGATGAACATAGGCTATAGATTATTTTCAAAAACGTTAAGGATCCGTATGAAAACTTCGATAATGTAACCCAGCGTGTGAAAAAAAACAAAAAATCCTTATATTGCGTTTGCTGCAGAAATTGTTGACAATAGAGCAAAGTGATGTACTACAGTTTTATAAAGGACATCAATACCTACAAAAAAGGCTGTGATATTATATGTCTAACTATTAGGGATCCTTAATAAAACTTCGATAATGTAACCCAACGTGTGAAAAAATTAGCCATAAAATCATTATTACCCCCGTGCGACGCCGGGGCGGACTGCTAGTATACGATATATCGAAACATTAGGTGCCTAGCTGTTACCCTGCTGTGCAAGTTACCGATGTCGAAAGTTGTCTAACTCCTAAGATACGTTTCTATGAATCATACATTTACTAAGCTATTGATGTAAGAACTGATTTAGGTCACTGAACATCCAAACATAAGTTTTTTGACCATGTTTTTATGCATGTTTATTAGCCGTAAAAGCCGTGTTGACCTAGTGGGACGTACCTCGACTTTCAATCTGAGGGTCGTGGGTTCGAATCCCGCGTGCATCAATGGATTTTTCTGTTCGAAAATTTATATGCGCATCAAAAACACGTGCTTACAACGGTGAAGGAAAAAAGGAAAACATCGTGAGGAAACCAGTTAGTGTTCTTATAAGCGGCGATGGGCTTGCAACCTGTCACGTATGGAATGCTAACTACTGCAAAATGTGGGCATGTGCCAAATATAATGTTTGGACGTGCCCCTGACTAACCCCACTAGACATCGTCATAGAATCGAAGCGTCTGAAGATCTGAGAGGATGTCTACCGTACTTGGGGATTACAGTCGTGATCGTTTTTTTTTTTTTTTTATTATCCTCACATCTAGGTAAGTAGCTCTGCTTTCTGTGCTGCAGGTTGTGGATTCAATTCCCACCCAGGACAAACATTTATGTGATGAAAATAGATGTTTGTTATGTGGTTGGGTGGTACACCTAATGTATGTAATATAAGATGAATACATGTAACCCATGAGGGATGACTTACGAAAGATTTTCACACTTTTCATCAATGTATATACCTTAAAACATCTATGTTCATCACACAGAAATCATCGAACCTAAAACCTATAGCAGAAGGTAGAGCTACCACCAACTGAGATGTGAGACTAATTAGTATTCACCCTGAATGATACGTTTCTTATAAACAAATAAATATCACAAATATAGTCCTTAAGGCCCTGTATGTCGACGATTGCTCTTTTTCGAAACGAAAAAAGAAATACTTCTGAACAAGCCACATCTCCTATTTTATAATGTACTAGCGACCCGCCCCGGCTTCGCACGGATAGCATGTTATTATACATATAAACCTTCCTCCTGAATCACTCTATCTATTAAAAAAAACCGCATCAAAATCCGTTGTGTAGTTTTAAAGATATAAGCAAACATACATACATACATACAGACGCGGGAACTTTGCTTTATACTATGTAGTGATAGTAAATGTGAATAAAGATGTACCCATCTTTAATCACTTCGATAAATAATCCTACCGACCGCTGCAATGACGACAAATACACGGGGCACCACGAGCGGCGCGTGGTCCGCCTTTGCTTTTAGAATAAATTAATGATATAAATTATGTATTTAAAAATTACATATCAAAAAACTATCTTCGTAGAAATCTAGATCTACATTTATTACCTATCTTTAACAATAAATCACAAGTTGATCTTAATAGTAGGTATCAAAGTATTTCGATCATAAATTCTAAAACGTATCATTTTGAAATAATACTCGTATCGAAAAGTTTCTGCTATTATGTTTTCAGCATAATAGAAATCTAGGTAGGAACCTGAAGTAATATACTTATAAAAATAGGAGATGTGGCTTATAGGAGATGTGGCTTGTTCAGATGTATTTCTTTTTTCGTTTCTAAAAAGAGCAATCGTCGACATACAGGGCCTTAAATTAAATTGAACAGAATTTTTGACGATTCTAAACAATCTTATCGTTATCTTCCTACCCTTATCCCACTTAAGTGGGGTCAGCACATTCTTCCATTTCCCTCTATCAGCCGTCATTTCATCACTCCTTTCTTACCCATGTCAACTTTCACACAGTCCATCCATCTTTTCTTTGGCTTACCTCTACGTCTACATTCATCCACATTCATTCCTAGCATTCTTCTCGTTACATGACTTTCTTCCCTCCTCATAACATGCCCATACCACCCTAACTTATTGCTACTCATTTTTCACAAGATATAAAAAATATTGGATTTGAGTTTGACCCCACACTAGGATTCCTGTGTCGTGGTTATCAGAAACTACGAGTACATAACACCCGCAAGAAATATAATGCAGATCATACAAACATTGCTGCCGCTGGGATCTAACCCGCAGCTCTGGGATCTACCCACCACGCCATCGAGGTCGTCAAGGAGGAACTATAGTTGTCTTTTCCTGCTTATTACCTCGTTTAATTCCGGAACGAATCCATTAATAACACTGATAATTTGTATAATTATATGAACGTTTTTATATTACTTATCTATGTAAGGTTACAGTTTCTACTGACTCCCTGACCTCGGCTATTTTTTTTTTTTTTTTTTTTGGAATCATTAAGATAGGAGTAAGAATTTGAATACCGCCTTTAAAAATGCCGTCTGCAAACGAGTATGCGTTTATGTGGTTAACTATTACCTTTTTATCACGCTTTTATAAGCTTGGATTGTATGTATGGAACAGAATCTTTGAACGTTTTGATCTACTTCAAAACGTCAGATTAATTTGAAACTTAGCATAGGATGGAACCATCGACTACATAGCCCAGAAGACACCGCATGCAAGGCGAACACTGTCATCCAAAACATCAGGCTTATACGGCCGATAAAAAATACCGCTCGTCAAACCTGCAGTAGTACCGACCACTTCCTTGACCCGTGCACATCTCGTCTGTTTATGCTAAAAAACCATTACCACAAGCTCAAGTTACACTGGTTATTTTCCTTGTCGAAAGTCAATAGTGTTGTACCACTACTCAATAATAATTGATGATCGATAAACCTACATAGTAGTAACAACAACAGTTGGACCTAACTAGTAAAACTACTTATTGCCAACTAGCTGCCGTCCGCGGCTTCGCTCGCGTTGTACTTACATGGATATGAAGTAACCTATTTGTTATTCGCATTTATAATATTATTAAGATTAAGTTGTCAATAGTTCCCGTTCCCGTTCCCGTTCCCGTTCCCGTTCCCGTTCCCGTTCCCAATCCCGTTCCCGATCAAAAACACGTGTTTAAAACGGTGAAGGAAAACATCGCATCGTGAGGAAACCAGTAGTTAGTATTTTTATAAGCGGTGATGGGCTTGCAACCTGTCACGTTTGGACTGCTAACTACTGCAAAATGTGGGTATGTGCCAAATATAATATTTGGACGTGCCTCTGACTGCTATCGACAACTCATGACAACACTTCCCATCACTAGTGAATCACGTCATCTTGAATCGGCCAATCAGAATGCATTTTTTCCACTCCCCCCGTACCTCATACCTCACTGACTTGACAGAGTTGTTTGTTTGAAGAAATGAAGCCATTAGGCGTCTATTAGGCTATGTAGTCGATGGATGGAACACAATACAAAAAAAAAGTATTTCGTGTCGTTTTTTATAACTTAGTAAAGTAATGAGACTTTACATAAAATAAACTAGCTGTCTCAACAGACGTTGTCCTGTCAAATTTCAATAATCCCACCGAAAAATCACTTTCAGTTTTTCCCGAACTTTATGCCACCCTTATCAATTAGGGGTATATAAAATACCCTACTGTTACTATTCTCATACCTACCAAATATACATACATATACATTTCATAAACATCGGTCAAGCCGTTTCGAAAACGTTTGGTTATAAACACTGATACGAGAATTTTATATATTAAATTACTAGCCGACCCGTGACAGACGTTATCCTGTCAAATTTCAATAATCGAATAGAAAAGACTGAATGTTTTTAGTCTGTGGTGTCAGATTTGTTGCACACCAGCGCCATCTATACAGAGAAGTAGTTTTTTTATTTTGAATTTTTTTATCGTTTTGCGGATGTTTTTCTTATTTTAAAGTAGTCTATTATTTATTCAGGCATTATATCTACATCTACAGTAAATTTCAACTTAATCCGTTTTGTCGTTTAGGCCTGATTGAGGAATAAACATACATACAAACTCACAAACTTTCGCATTTATAATATTACTAGCAGTCCGCCCCGGCTCCGCACGGGAGTAACGTATTATAACGATTTTATGGGTATTTTTTTACCCAGGTTACATTATCGAAGTTTTAATAGGAATCCCTATTTTTTTCAAACAATAAATAAATGGCCTATGTTACTCAAGAGATAATGTAGCATTCTAAAAGTAAACGATTTTTTGAAATATATCCAGTAGTTTTTGTATTTATTCCATACAAATATACAAAACATCTTTCCTCATAATAATATTAGTACCTATAGATTATTACACTCATAATAACTTTTGAATGGTATGGAATTTGGGAATGGTATAATTAAAAAAGTAATTTACAGGTACTGATATGGCCTTGAAAATGAAGTGATTTTTTGGATAAGGATTAATACCCAGGTACGAATAATGTGGCCTAGTTTGTACAGGCGGCGTTACCATTGCATATTTTAACATGAAAAAGTAGTTATTGTGACATAACTGTAATAGTTGGACATAATTATGGTATTGCTGACTTATTTGTTAATATTGATGTAATCTTTAAAACTGCAGTTCATCACTTTGCTCTATTGTCAATAATTTCCGCAGCATACGCGATATAAAGATTTTTTTGGTTTTTTTATCACACGATGGGTTACATTATCGAAGTTTTCATACGGATCTCTAATAGTTAGACAAATGGTATTGTTGACTTATTTGTAGATATTGATGTCCTCTTTAAAACTGTATTACATTATTTTGCTCTATTGTCAATAATTTCCGCAGCATACGCGATAAAAAGATTTTTTTGGATTTTTTATCACACGTTGGGTTACATTATCGAAGTTTTCATACGGATCCCTAATAGTTAGACATATGATATTGTTGACTTATTTGTAGATATTGATGTCCTCTTTAAAACTGTAGTACATTACTTTGCTCTATTGTCAATAATTTCCGCAGCATACGCGATATAAAGATTTTTTTGGATTTTTTATCACACGTTGGGTTACATTATCGAAGTTTTCATACGGATCCCTAATAGTTAGACATATGGTATTGTTGACTTATTTGTAGATATTGATGTCTTCTTTAAAACTGTAGTACATTACTTTGCTCTATTGTCAATAATTTTCGCAGCAATTGCGATATAAAGATTTTTTTAGGATTTTTTTTCACACTTTGGGTTACATTTTCGAAGTTTTCATACGGATTCCTAACGTTTTTGAAAATACTATATAGCCTATGTCCATCAGGGATAATGTAGGATTCTAATGGTAAAAGAATTTTTGAAATCGGTTCAGTAGTTTCGGAGCCTATTCGATACAAACAAACAAACAAACAATCAAATCTTTCCTCTTTATAATATTAGTATAGATTGGGATACAGGGTTTTATTAAGACGACTCCCAAATAATGTAGGCACAAGAACACCGACTCCTACCAATACCCTCAGTAAAAAACAAATTGCATTATCAATCAATGTTTAATTTGTGATTAATTTATTTAATTTGATTCTGTATCATTATTTTTTTTCTCCTTTGCCCATTTAACGTAGGGTCGGCACAATACGTTGAAAAACATGATGTAGGCACCAAAAAAAATTTGTTTGGATGACACATATTTTAAGTAACCTTATACTTTAGTTTCAATAGGACTTAGGTATAGGTCATTATGGTGCATAATTCATGCCCCAGGAGAAAAAAAAGCGTGTGATCTAAGCTCGTTAAAAATTAAAAAAAAAACAAGGGACACCCGGATGGAACGAAGTTCTCACAAAATAACGTGGGACAAGGGAAGGGGAATCAACTTTGACTTCGACTTCGACTTCGACTTCGACCTCGACCTCGACCTCGACCTCGACCTCGACCTCGACCTCGACCTCGACCTCGACCTCGACCTCGACCTCGACCTCGACCTCGACCTCGACCTCGACCTCGACCTCGCTCGACCTCGACCTCGACCTCGACCTCGACCTCGACCTCGACCTCGACCTCCACCTCGACCTCGACCTCGACCTCGACCTCCACCTCCATCTCGACCTCCACTTCCACCTCGACCTCGACCTCGACACAATTAATAGATATATACATATATTAATAGATATACTATAGCAAAAAAGCTTTTCGTAAGAATTTTTTCCGTCTAGCCCCCTTTCACAACGCGCGATAAGGAACTTCGTTCCAAAAACAGCAACAGTTTTGGTGTTTTAAAAATAATTACCTACCTACTATTATTTATTTAGTCGAACTCTTTAAATCTTAATATTAAATCTTGTGTTGAATACATTACATTTAATAAAACAATGCAAATAATCAACCTAAGACAATCTTACACGCAATTATTAGGCTAAAGTTCACGGGTAGGTCCCATTTGTTCTATAGAACATGACGTCATAGAACAAAAAGACACTTTTTTCCCAAATAGTTTCATAGAACAGTTTTGTTTTATTATACCACAAAAAAACAGGACTCAGGTGAGAAGCTTGCAGGTACTTTTATGGTACAAACTGTGTCTTTTTGTTCTATGATGTCTTGTTCTATAGAACAAATGGGACCTACCCAAGTTCACCAGCGTGTTAAGAGCGGTTTAACGTCTGCTTAGTCTAACATATTCAAATGATCGGCCAAATGCAACCCCGGCTAAACCTGGGTACCCCCACTCCCCACGCACCCTAAAATACTTTTCTAAAAGATCGCAATTGTTAGACTATGCAGCGATCTTTTATAGACCATTATAATAATAAAAAATAAATAGGATCACGACTGTAATCCTCAAGTACGGTAAACATCCTCTCAGATCTCCAGACGCTTAGATCCTTTGAAGATGTTTAGTGGGGTAGTCAGAGGTACGTCCAAACATTATATTTGGCACATGCCCATATTTTACAGTAGTTAGCATTCCATACGTGACAGGTTGCAAGTCCATCGTCGCTTATAAGAACACTTACTGGTTTCCTCGCGATGGTTTCCTTCACCGTTGTAAGCAAGTGCTTATGATGCGCATATAAATTTTCGAACAGAATCTCATCAAAATCAAAATAAAATCAAAATCCATTGATGCACGCCGGGATTCGAACCCACGACCTTCAGACCTTAACTGTAACACCCACTCACTTACTCACAAACTTTCGCATTTATAATATTAGTAGGATGTATGTTAGTATTTATGATATTTATAAATATGGGCCTCAGTATTTTTGTTTTACATTACTAGTGTTGCCTGAAATAAAGAGACGACTGTAATCTCCAAGTACGAAAAACATAATACTTAAGTATTATGTAAGATCTCCAGGCGCTCAGATCCTTGAGATATTAAAAGTCAAAGTCTTTATTGTTGAATCACTATAGATGTAAATAATATAATTGGTATAAATGTATATATTACCATATAAAAGGTGTATACTACTCGTACTAGACACAACTCAAATATACCGGTTACGGTAAAGTTTGATATTTTTTCAACTCTACTCTTTTTTCTATTTATGTTCGTTATAGATCAGAATGCTAGCTTTGCCTCGCTTGGAGTGTCTTCGGCAGAGACACGAGGCCTTTGTGTAATTTGATATTTCAAAAAGTCATTAAAAGTTCTGCTATTCATCGATAGATGTCAAAATCTTTAACCTACCTATTTACCTAACTACGTAGTTAGCATTCCACACGTAACAGGTTGCAAGCCCGTCGTCGCTTTCAAGAATACTAACAGGTTTCCTCACGATGTTTTCCTTCACCGTTATAAGCACGTGTAACGCGCATATACATTTTTCGAACAGAAATATCCATTGATGCACGGCCAGGATTCGATATTTACCTAACTACATGAATTCAATAATTCAATTTCAAACTTTTTAGTCGATCATGTCTGTGAAGTACCACCTATTTACCGATAGTGGTAAAATAGCGCCACCTGCCAGCGGAATTGCGAACCTCTCAAACCCCGAGCTTTCGCATGAGACCGCGAAAAGCACCTATAATAACGTAGTATCATCAAATGTAATAATCAAATCTATTAATTACCAAATACTGTTCATCTCCTTTTATCATAAGTTGTTCCGTAATAGGTACAGGACGCCAACTTTTTTATGATACTCAGGACTTAAAGACAGTTTTTATTAAATTTATACCTTAAATCAGTACCTACTGCGTACTGATTTAAGGTATAAATTGAATAAAAACTGTCTTTTTACCCGACTGCGTAGGGTAGTGTTTATCGAGTGTATGTATGTATGTTTGTATGTTCGTTTCTTTGGAACGCTCTACAGCCCAAACGACATGACAGATTATGATATATGAGGTGTCGTTGGATTTGTCTCAATTATGGGACTGCTTTAAAGGTTACATATTTTTTTAATATGGCGCCCACCTCCTAAAATCATTACCATCATTACATCCCAATTGTTCTATAGTTATAGTTAGTCTTTAGCAGGTTTTATGTTTTTAATAATAATTTGTTATATTTTGTTGTTCTATGACGTCATGATCTATAGAACAAATTATGGGATCTACCTGACTTGGCGTATAACGCCGAGCATTAATAGATTACTTAAGTCCTATGTATCGGGATGTACTTCATTACTTTTTAACAGGTCATCTGGTCTAGGAGTTCCGCGATGTTTTGGCTATTCAAGAAAAATCTATATAATCTATATTTCTTGATTATTTCTACGTATAGGTAAGTCAAATATTAGAAAATTGCACTATGTCTATTATTGTTAATAAACCATGGCTTCTGAAACATGCTGTAGTCATAGACAAGATTTATGTGTCAATTAAATAAGCATTATTGTAGGTATGTGTTTATATTGGTAGAGCAAGTAGTAAAAATGTTGTTTCCATTGATACATTGTAACTGGTTGCTTAATTTTTTATTATCCTTATATTGAAAAGTGTATAAACTATGATTTTTGTAAAGTTTCTCAAGTATTAATGAATTCAAACTTTTTATTAATTTCCTGGAAGTCTTGGTCTTCGATTAAAATATCATCATTCATTGTAAAGTCAGTTAACTTCGTTTGCATACTTCTTTTAATTAATTAGTCTAGTTTAAAATCAATCAAATTTTAAGTTTCTAAGACCAGTGGTTGATAAATCAGTCAGTCAGACAGTAACGCAAGAGTTTTAAACGTAATAAATGTAATAACTTAAAACTCAGAGTTAGATTAATAATTAATTTAGCCTCTAAGTTCAATGTGACCTTATATTTTCCGGTTATGTTTATACATTAAAGTTTGTGGCGGATTATAAAAGTTGTGGGATCATTGTCAGTGTGCTCAGTGTGAGATAGTATTTGACTGGAATACAAATCAACATGTTGAAATACGCGTGTTTTTTGTGCTTTTTTGTGAGCCTGAGCGCAGCAGCTTACAGTAATTATATCATTATGTTTATTTTTGTTGTTTGTATGAAATGTAATCGTGATTTAATATTACTGGATCGATGATTCATTCCTCACAGATTATGTGTCTTTAACCTGTTTTTGTTTAGTTCTATTTTGTTTGTCATTTTTGAAATGATAACGATTGTAAAATATGGGCATGTGTCTAATGATTGGACGTGCCGCTGACTACTTCCTAATGACATATCAACGTTCTGGTTGTCTGGAGATCGTATAGGAGTTTTACCGTAGGTACTTGAAGATAATAGTCATGGTTCTATTTCTATTAAAAAAAAAATCTGGTTGTTTTATAGGACAAAAATTTGCATTTCATTATTTTATTAATATCAACATATTTATTAAGCCGCTATATCTTAATATTATTGAACGAAATTACCTTTATTTTGGTGATAAACCATTCCAGACAGCCAGTTAATTTTGGATGCCAGCCATATTTTTTGGTCAAGGTGGTCAGAAATAGCGGTATGCACCATCGACCGAGATCCTGGGTAGAATTTACTGCAAAGCCTACTCTTTCATTTTAAAATCTGGCCTCACAGCTCAGTTGGTAGTAGCTCTACCTTCTGCGCTGTAGGTTGTGGGTTCGATCCCCACCCGGGACAAACATTTGTGTGATGAACATAGATGTTTGTTCTGTGTCTGGGTGTTAATATGTATAATAAGTATGTATTTACAACAAAAAAAAAACGTATATAAGTATTCTATCAGTTATCTGGTTCCCATAGTACAAGCTTTGCTTAGTTTGGGGCTATATGGCGCTGTGTGAAATGTCCACTAATATGTATATTTATTTATTTTATTTCATTTTAAAATAGTTGATAACTAAAAATTATGTTTCAGTTGACACTCTGCCGAAATGTGCGATAAAAGATCAGGACTGCCTCAGGGGCTTGTATCCGACCATAATCCGATCGATAGCCAATACTGGAGATGAAAAGATTGGACTTCCTGTATTGGAACCTTTAGCATTAAAAGGTGTGACTGTTTCCTTTCTGGGGCTCTTAAACATCACATTGGTCGAGGGTACTGTAACTGGTATAAGCGGCTGCACTTTCGATGCCTTTACGTTAGTATACTCATACATTCGTTTACCTATAATCCTCCCTTTCTAAGTTTTTAAACCACTAAGAAAATTCGAGTTCCCTTAAAACACTAGAAGTTTTATTTCTTTCAAGGTATTTTTAATATAGCTTTGGAATCAAAACCAAATTAATTTTTTTTCAAATGTAATACAATACATGATTTCTTTTGAGTTCTTCTTACCTTTATATTTATATATTATTATTCTCCTCTTTTTCAATCTTCCATTATAAATTACATCTAGCTACAAAAATCTATAAATTTCTGCTGTTCTGTTTTGGCGGATTGTGCTAAATTATAAGTTTGTTCCTGGAACTCTTTGTTTTTGAACATAAAGCCTGTAACAGACAGATATATGCAAAAGAGATCTAATAAGAGTTCAGTTACCCCAACAATGTGATCATTTCCAGGTTTGACGTCAAGAAAGGCTCAGGGCACCAAGAGAACACTTGCAGTATTGTGATTGAGGGCCTTTACAAAATATTTCCGAATGCCATCATCAAGTCAATCTTGGGAGAAAACGCAATTGAAGGAGAGGGCAAAACAAAACTTACCATAGGTAAATAAATCATTCCTGGGATCACTTTTTTTTCGATGGTCACTATCTAGTTAACTTTTTATTGTACGGTTGGAGACGAAGTTGTAATCTGCCTTTATTAGGGGCTTTTGTAGGCGATGACAGCGGCAACTCAAGGAATTCCCTCCTTATTCTACTGGGAAATTAATGATTTAAGATAAAATTGTTATGCTTAAGACGGTGATGTAAAACATCGTGAGGAAACCTGTTAGTATTCTTGTAAGCGGCTACGGGCTTGCAACATGTCTCGTGTGGAATGCTAACTACTGCAAAATGTGACCATGTTTGGACGTGCCTCTGACTAACCCCTTTAGACAACTTCAAAAATCTGAGAGCCTCGAGATCCGAGAGAATATCTCTATCTTATTTTTATTTTTTATTTGTTATAGTTTGTTTAAAACATGTGTAAGTAAGTAGATAAATAACATTATTTATGTTTTATATTTTAGATAAAATGCAACTGATATTTGACTACCCTGCGTACATCCAGAAGCGAGATGATGGCGAGACATATATTAAGGTGGATTACAAAAATATCCAGTACAAACACAATATCAAAGGTGGCCTTAAGTTATCTGCTGACAGCATAATTTTGGGAGGTGTTAATACTAGTAAGTCCTGCTTTTTTTAACACAGTGTTATTCCTTTCACCTGTAGCAAACTATGCAAAGGTTTGATCTAATACGGCGCGGCAATCGAGCGCAGCATTCGCAGGACACATGTTTGCCGCGTGACTGGTTAAGATTGTTATTGCAACAGTACTGTTTTTATTCTTGATAAAATACCGTCCACATACAATCGCTGGTGAACGAACAATAACACCGTTCGCGGCTACCGCGCTATGTCTGGTCACACCCAAAGAAAATCTTGGAAATCGCATTTAAACTTTTTATTATTAGTAATGTCGGATCATTATCAAATTTAGCAGTTGTGTATAGTTTTGATGACAATACAATAATATGATAACAACCCGATGATGCGACCAGGATCACGAGGAAACTCCTCATCGGCTAATACATAGCACAAACTTTGCATACGCATTATTAGTGCAGTACCTACTATATATAAAAGGGTATTTCTTCTTCTCGTATTTCAACAATTATTTATAAATCCAAAACTAGAGAAATGCCCAACGATGGGTTTGGATCGTGTTTTCTTTTTCTTCTTTTGATAACTTTTTTCTTTACAGGTGATACCATCGTCCCATTTTTCAACAATAACTGGCCTTACCTATTCAGGACTTTCGGGCAGCCAGCAATCGACAAAGCTGTTGAAATCTACTTTGATATTGTATCAAAATTCTTTGAAAACGTCCCTACTAAGCATTACATCTCCGATGATTTGTCTTCAGTTGCTAAACCTTAAGTTTAATCGTTGGAACTAGTTTTACTACCCAGTTTTGAAGGCTAATAGTGAATTTGCTTGAAATGCTGTGATTTTGAATAATAAAACGTCTTTTATTTTTGTGACCAAGAACGTAGACACATTCGTTTTTTGTATGAATTAAAAACATAAATACTGGTTGACCTTGATATTCTTACTCACAAGCAACAATGAGAAGAAGTACAATAACTATCTATTCTTAGTCAACCTAAGTAAAGGAAATAAAATGTGTCTGTAAAAGTACAAAATGCTCTCACCAAATATTTGTTACTAGCAGTCCGCCCTCGGCTTCGCATGGGTTTACTAATAAAGATTATAGGTAATTTTTTTTTTTTTTGGGAATCTCTATTATTTTTTCAAAATTTTATATTATTTATGTTACTTACTGATAATGTAGCCTCAAATAGGTGAAAGTATTTTTTAAATTGGTCCAGTAGTTTTTTAGTTTTTTAATTACAAGCAAACATACAGAAAAAAAACTTTACCTCTTTATAATAATAGTGTAGACAAAAATGTTATGAAGGAACTATAAAATTGGAATAAATTACTTATTTACAAACGATACTCTGATTTGGATTTCCTTTACCTGATAGGTATCTACAATAATTAAACATATGCGTGCTAAAAAGTTAAAAGCCGTGTCGGCCAAGCGAGAGGTACCTTTACCTTCAATCCGAAGGTCGTGGGTCGAATCCCGGCCGTGCTACAATAGATTTTTCTTTTCGAAAAATATATGGGCTCAAAACGCTGATGGAAAACGTCATGAGGAAACCAAGTATTATACCAACCAGAATACTAACTATTCTTAAAAGCGGCGATTAGCTTGCAACCTGCCACGTATGGAATGCTACTGCAAAATGTAGGCATGTACCAAATATATATTGGACCTGCCTCTACTTCCTCCTTTTATCATCTTTATCTGAAGTACTTTGGAAATGCAGGCGTGATCATATTTCATTTTAATATAGATAATTTTGCTTTTTAGGGTTCCGTAAAAACGGGTAAAAACGGGACCCTATTACTAAGACTTCGCTGTCCGTCTGTCCATCTGTCCGTCTGTCTGTCACCGGGCTGTATCTCATAAACCGTGATAGCTAGATAGTTGAAATTTTCACTGATTATGTTTTTCTGTTGACGCTACAAAAACAAATACTAAAAACAGAATAAAATAAATATTTAAGTGGGGCTCCCAAGCTCCCATACAACAAACGTGTTTTTTTGGCGTTACGTGCGCGAGTCCGACTCGCACTTAGCCGGTTTTATTTGAATAGTTTATTTTCAAGTAGCTCAAATTATCTTATTTTAAACTTGTAGCCGATTTAAGTTTTGAATTTCTACTGTCTATGATTAGTAGGTCAGATTACCTGAGATTCTCGTCAAGATAAAAATCGTTTGGGTAACGGACCCGAATGTTTGATAGTTTATTAACGGTTCAATGAATTTATTAAAATTTTGTCACATTTGCATCTATATCTGATATTAGTGCTTCTATATAAAGCTTGCGATTTTAAAAAAGTATAGTTGTCATCAACTTTCTTTGCAACCATGTGCAAGTCTATATTTTTTGTTTTATTTATGGTAGTTTCTTCGTACAGTGAGCCATCGTTTCGTAAGTAACATATTTTTTTAATATATTTATTTAATTATCAAGCTAACCCGGCGAACTTCGTATCGCTTTAGAATGAACAAATATTGTGTTAAGTTCCCGTTCCCGATATCGTGGATTCGTGGTATCAAACTGAACTCACTGCTAGGTTTTTCATTTTTTATTCTTAAATTTGTTGAATGTTTTAATACTTATTATCCTATTCCGGACGAAGACAATTCCAAAATAATAAAAATTTGTCCAGCCGCTCTTGAGTTATAAATGGTGTAACTAACACGATATATATTTTCAATAGTTGTCACCTGATTTCCTGTTTTTTAGGGTTCCGTACCCAAAGGGTAAAAACGGGACCCTATTACTAAGGTTTCGCTGTCCGTCTGTCTGTCACAGGGCTGTTCTCATGAACCGTGATAACTGTCTAAGTTGAAATTTTCACAGATTATGTATTTCTGTTGCTGCTCTAACAAAAAATACTAAAAACAGAATAAAATAAATATTTAAGGAGGGCCATCCCATTTCCCATACAACAAACATTATTTTTTTGCCGTTGTTATAGATATTAGTACGGAACCCTTCGTGCGCGAGTCCGACTCGCACTTGGCCAGTTTATTTAAGTTGTTAAACGATTTTATTACATTTTCAGTTCCAGACAATTTTCAAAAGTGCAGCATAAATGATTCGGAATGTCTTAAGCAAATCTCCGAGAGTTTAATTCATTATTTGGCTGATAATGGTTTGCCTGAGATGGGCATTCCTAAAATGGACCCCATGCCAATTAAAAATGAAACTGTGTCCGTCATAGGTTTGGTAGATATTACCATGGTGGATGGTTTTGGGGAAGGCATGAAGACTTGCAAGTTGCAGTCATTTGAGTAAGTTAATATTGGCAATTATGATTTAATTTTTTAATTATTTTACTACAAGATTTTTTGATAACGCAGGCATACGACCAATTTAACGCTTGATCATGCCTCTCTCTTAGATATCTTTAAGAGTCTACCGGATATAATGTATTCGTATGGATTGATTGAATATCATAACTTTAAAATATCGCTAGTATTGAAATATATATATTTTCCTGCTAGATCTTCAAAAATAAATGCATATTAATACTGTTTTGATTTCAGCGCCAATATGGATACAAAAATCACAAAGTTTGATATGATCTGCGATGTTGTCACAGTTCAAGGTGTTTATGATATCAAGTCGAATGCATTTATTGATAGAATGCTTGGTAATTCTGTTGTGGGAAACGGCCACGGAAGTGTTGTGATGGGTAAGTTTGGTTCTTTATTAGTTACCCTATTTAGGTAAGCTTATTAAATGTGTAGGAGGTCAAAAGCAGCCATTGCTGATGGTAAAAAAAAAGAAATAGCTTCACGATTGTAATGCGTAGAAATACCGTAAATAAACCGTACTAGGACGGCAGACAACCACTTCTGAGTGAACTTTTTTCTTCAAGGATCTGTCCTTAAGGATGTCTAAAGGGCGTAATCAGAGGCACGTACAAACATACCATACCAAACAAACCATAAGAGTAGAAGCATAAAATAACTATAGGGTCTTAAATTCATCACGGATAAAGGATATATTCAGAGTGTGATTAGTGTCGGTTCTGTTGGTTCAATTCTATATTTAATTAGAATTTCCTAAAAAAAAAAAACTATTTCATTCATATTCCTTTCATACAAATACATCAAATTTAAATAAAATTAGCAGCTTAGACTTTTGGAGATGGTTGTACAAGCCGGTCTAGGTATGTACTAACAATATACTGTGATCTTAACATTTTTGGTCTAGTAGATACGCCATCTAGTGAGCGATATAGATTGTTTATATTGGTAACTTCCTTTGGTGTGGTATTTTGTGTGTAGCTGGGGCCAAACCCTGCTGGAACTTAATCTAATCTAAGTCTTTCTTGTTTCAGAAAACTTAATAATGCACTTCACAATTCCGTTTTTTGTTGAAAAGCACGATGACGGTGAAATTTACCTGGTCCCTGACTTCGAGAAAATAGACTATACATATGAGATGGATAAGGCTACTTTTACAGCAAGCAGCATTATTTTCGGTGTTCTACAAATCGGTAAGTTCACTCTAAATTATGATCTTATAACTTAGGTACTAGTTGCCTCGGCTTTGCACAAGTGTGCTTACTAATAATGGAATTTTAGGCAATTTTTGATCATTCTTGGAAAACTCCAATTTGTATGCAAATAAAATAATAGTAATCCCCAAGTACGGTAGACGTACTCTCATATCTCCAGACGCTTAGATCCTTTGAAGACGTCTAGTGGGAATAAAATATGCTATATTACTTGCTGATAATGTAGCTTTTTATAGGTCAAAGAAAAAAATAGATAAAATTGGTCCAGTATTTTTTTATCTTTATAATATTAGTTTATCTAGATGTAACTCTAATTTACTCTGGCTGCTTATTAAGGGGCTCCCAGTCGACGATTGCTCTTTTTCGAAACGAAAAAAGTGATTAAAGATGGGTACATCTTTATTCACATATACTATACATTATAAAATAGGAGATGTGGCTTGTTCAGAAGTATTTCTTTTATCGTTTCGAACAAAAACAATCGTTGACTGGGAGCGCCTTAAGTAAAATTTTGTCTCTAAAAACTGCATTCAACATAGCAATTGCTCATTCCGATGCAGTGCTATCATAGGTTGGATGTTTTTTGCGGCGGGTGCAACTTTTTTGCATCAAATTTATACTCGAAATTGTTTTGTGTATTAAATTCACAACAAAAAAGCCATGTTGACCATGAAAAGGCCATGTGGACCTCGATATTAAATCCGAATTTTCATTAAACACGTGCTCAAAAACATTAAAGAAATACATTGTGAAAAAACCAGCTAGTAGGTATTTTTACAAGTGGCGATGGACTTGCTACCCGTCTGGAGATTTAATCGAAAATATTGTTCACCGTACCTACTTGGGAATTACAGTCCTGATGTCTAAAGGGTTTAGTCAGAGGCACATCCAAACATTACTAATTGGCACAAGCCCATGTGACCGGCTTCACAGCTCAGTTGGTAGTAACTCTGCCTTCTGCGCTGTAGGTTGTGGGTTCGATCCCCACCCAGGGCAAATATTTGTGTGATGAACATAGATGTTTGTTCTGTGTCTGGGTGTTAATATGTATAATAAGTATATATTTACAAAAAAAAAAGTATGTAAGTATTTTATCAGTTATCTGGTTCCCATAGTACAAGCTTTGCTTAGTTTGGGGCTAGATGGCGCTGTGTGTAAAGTCCGCCAATATTTATTATTATTATTATTATTATTTATGTTTAACCGTTTAATAGTTACAAACTAAGATTGATAAGATAAGATAAGATATTTATTCTCAACAAACGTTCTTTTAAGCATAGATAAACAGAGGTATTTCTAATATTAATATATTTTCTAAGATATGAACAACTTAGGTACCCAAACAAGGTTAAACGTGTATGATGGCATACCTATGTCCTTCACCAGATAGTGGTTCAAATAAAATTACATTTAAGGATTGGTAGTGTTTACAGCTTAAAGTTACTTAAATAAAATAAAATTATCCTGATTATCCTGATTATATGCTTTGCCTTTTTAGCCCAAGTGGTAACTACATTCCTGAATCGCAACTGGAAGTACGCGATGGATTCGTTCGGAAAACTCTTCAGCGATAGAGGAATTAAAATAATTTGGGATTACACCAAGAATATCTCCGGCGTATTACCAGCTAACAAAATCATTTTGGACGACCTCACACGGTATTTGGATCCGTGAGCAACATTCAAAGAACTCCTCGTAACTTGCCAGCGCTATATTGTCGCTTCTATCAAAATGAAAATGTTTCGACTGCGATAATTTTAGCGCTGGCAAACTAAGCTTAGTTTAAGATAATGCTCAAAAGACGACTTAGGTCTCGCTCCCGCAAGGCCGGATGCTCACTAGCGAGCCGTAATTGTATTCGTTGCACTTTAGATTTTACTAAAAACCATGGTGCAAGCGAGCCCCTCACGCAAGGGCGCTCGTTGAGACGTCGAAAGCGAAAACCGTATTATGCGCACACACTAAAACTTGTAACTTTATCTGTTTGGTTACAGTTATGGCTCGCTAATGAGTATCAGCTTAGGACTTGCATTCGAATTATTAGACAATTCGATCTGGGGGGTTAGCATGAACCACTATCAGTTTTGACATTTGAACGATACATTGTCGATACGATAGTGGTTCGACACTCCCACTTCGACACTGGAATTTTCGACGTTCTCATTTTAATCGACAGTAAACTCGTACATTGAAAAACCTTTACACCGGTTTTGATATGACTGGTTGAGTTGGTCATGATAAACGGGTCTTGGTTTCGTGGTACCTAAGAAGCTGTTGTGTATTTATTTATTTATTTTAATAATTAGGTACGTCTTCAAAGTTAAGTACAATAAATTCGAAATAAAATAAGCACTTTTATTTGCATAATGTTTTTTGCCTTTTAATTAAAACCTTGATGTTATTTTCCTTCTCTTTATCTTCTCACACTAGAGTTACAATTTATTTTACGATTGTAGTTTAATAGGAGGTTAATTAAACTAACTCTAATCATTTTATAAAAGACTAGCGACCCGCCCCGGCTTCGCACGGGTGCAAAGCTAATACCAAAATATATTACAGAATGTCTTTGTATACTCGTTAACAGCATTTAAATTTAAAAAAAAAAGTCGCGGTAAAAAGTAAAGGATAGAAATTGATTATTGTGGGTATTCCCTAAGAGATAAACATATACCATCGCGGACTTTTTTGTAGACCTTTTTAAGGTATACAATATTTAGTACATTATTTTGATCTATTTCGTAGAGTTCAGCCAAAGTGTTTATTTACGACTTCATATTAGAAATCTTAATATTATCAGTAGTTCTCTAATATATTGAGCATGTAATTATACATATAAACCTTCCTCCTGAATCACTCTATCTATTAAAAAAAACCGCATCAAAATCCGTTGTGTAGTTTTAAAGATATAAGCATACATACAGACATACATACAGACGCGGGAAGCGGGAAGCGACTTTGCTTTATACTATGTAGTGATTAGTCTCTTAGGTGTAGGTATGTGCAAAATAAGAAATAGCACAACGATTGCAATCCTCAAGCATGTGTTCTTTCGCCTTTAAAGTGATCTATGTTATTTTTTAGGGTTCCGTACTCAAAGGTAAAAATAAAAATGTATCTCATGAACCGTGATAGCTAGACAATTGAAATTTTCACAGATGATGTACTTATTTCTATTGCCGCTATAATAACAAATACTAGAAACAGAATAAAATAAATATTTAATTCTTTCGCCTTTAAAGTGATCTATGTTATTTTTTAGAGTTCCGTACTCAAAGGTAAAAATAAAAATGTTTCTCATGAACCGTGATAGCTAGACAATTGAAATTTTCACAGATGATGTACTTATTTCTACTGCCGCTATAATAACAAATACTAGAAACAGAATAAAATAAATATTTAAGTGGGGCTCCCATACAACATACGTGTTATTTTTGCCGTTTTTTATAGATAATAGTACGAAACCCATCCTGCTCGAGTACGACTCGCACTTAGCCGGTTTTATTTGAAACAGGTATGTGTGGTGTGACCTTTTGAATTTACACATAAGACTCTACCAAATATATTATTTTTCATACTAAATTATCAGATTTGAATAATATTTAAAATATAGGAAAATACTGTTGTCTTCCCAAGACTCTACTGAGCCAATATCGGACTTTAAAAGTAGAGACTTTCACATAGCGTAGTTTGCTACTACATGACAGTTTTATTATTTTAAACTACTGAACGGATTAAAATGAAACTTTGTAGTCAGACTGGCCTCACAGCTTAGTTGGTAGTAACTCTGCCTTCTACGCTGTAGGTTGTGGGTTCGATCCCCACCCAGGGCAAACATTTATGTGATGAAAATAGATGTTTGTTCTGTGTCTGGGTGTTACTATGTATAATATGTATGTATTTACAAAAAAAAAAGTAAATAAGTATTCTATCAGTTATCTGGTTCCCATAGTACAAGCTTTGCTTAGTTTGGGGCTAGATGGTGTTGTGTGTAAAGTCTGCCAAAAAAAAAAAAAAAAAAAAAAAATATAGCTTATACATAAGAATAACACATAAAAGCTACTTCTATTTAGGTCACCCGTGCGAAGCCGAGGCGAGCAATTAGTATAATTATGTATTTTGGCTCTTTTGGTGGTGTAAAAAACAGCTTAACCTAATAATTATTTGTAGATAATGGTTGAATAAGTACAGGTTTCGATATTAATGTAAATATATAATATATTTTATTTATAATTTGAACGTAGGTATTCAACTATACAAAGTCCTACCTCAATGACGGGCTGACTTACAATCAACGAACCTTCCAAGCATCGACTCGTCGATGCTTCCAAGTAATAAATGTTTTTGAAGAATGCAGAATCGTTTTTAGGGTTCCGTACCCAAAGGGTAAAATCGGAACCCTATTACTAAGACTTCGCTGTCCGTCTGTCTGTCCGTCTGTCCGTCTGTCCGTCTGTCCGTCTGTCCGTCTGTCCGTCTGTCCGTCTGTCTGTCTGTCACAGGGCTGTATCTCATGAACCATGATAGCTAGACAGTTGAAATTTTCACAGATTATGTATTTCTATTGCTGCTCGAACAACAAATACTAAAAACAGAATAAAATAAATATTTAAGGGGGGCTCCCATACAACAAACTTGATTTTTGCATTCCAGCGCCATCTAGTTTCATTTGATGTTACTACGTATTATAGGTACTTCTCGGGGTTTGAGAGGTAAAATGAAAGAGGTTTGCGATTCCGCTGGCAGGTGGCGCTATTTTACCACTATCGGTAAAGTAAGTCGGTAAATAGGTGGTACTTCACATGATCGAATAAAAAGTTTGAAATTGAATTATTGAATTCATGTAGTTAGGTAAATAGGTACCTAGGTAGATATTATTAATTTCCAATTAATTTCGAGTTCGAATCCTGGCCGTGCATCAATGGATATTTCTGTTCGAAAAATTTACCTATATGCGCGTTACACGTGTTTATAACAGTGAAGGAAAACATCGTGAGGAAACCTGTTAGTATTCTTGAAAGCGGCGACGGGATTGCAACCTGTTACGTGTGGAATGCTAACTACGTAGTTAGGTAAATAGGTAGGTTACGAGATATTATGAATTATTTTTTATGTTTCTAGGGTTCCGTATCTAAAGGGTAAAAAACGGGACTACTAAGACACCGCTGTCCGTCTGTCTGTTACCAGGCTGTATCTCGTGAACCGTGATAGCTAGACAGTTGAAATTTTCACAGATGATGTATTTCTCTAAAATCAGCATAAAATAAATATTTAAGTGAGACTCCCGTACAACAAACGTGATTTTTTTGCCGTTTTGATAATAGTACGGAACCCTTCGTGCGCGAGTCCGACTCGCACTTGGCCGGTTTTTTTTATCAATAACCGCAAAACATACAGTTTTGTTTTTTATGACTAAGACAACTTAAGACGCTGCCAGTCGACGATTATTTTTGTTCGAAACGAAAAAACAAATACTTGTGAACAAGCCACATCTCCTATTTTATAATGTATAGTATATGTGAATAAAGATGTACCCATCTTTAATCACTTCGATAAATAATCCTACCGACCGCTGCAATGATGACAAACACACGTCCGCGCGTGGTCCGCCTTAGCTTTTCGAATAAATTAATGATATAAATTATGTATAATTACTTATCAAAAATCTATTCTAATAGAAATCTAGATCTACATATTACCTATCTTTAACAATAAATCACAAGTTGATTTTAATAGTAGGTATATAAAATATTTCGATCATAAATTCTAAAACGTATCATTTTGAAATAATATTTTTATCGTGAAAAGTTTCTGCTATTATGTTTTCAGCTTAATAGAAATCTAGGTAGGAACCTGAAGTAATATACTTATAAAAATAGGAGATGTGGCTTGTTTAGAAGTATTACTTTTTTCGTTCCGAAAAAGAGCAATCGTCGACTGGCAGCCCCTTAAGGATATAATCTAGATAAATTACAGACAGAAACACGATTGGTGAAACTTTTCTCGATAGATTTATTTTCCAAAGTTATGGCTCTTCAAAAACACTAGTTTCGTTTTTAATCAAAACTATGAATAGCTTAACAGTTATTTTTATAAAATTCGTTACAAAAACATTATCTATATCTATACATATAATAAAGCTGTAGAAGAGTTAAATTCTGTACATTTAATAAAAACGAAAAAACATATAATAAAGCTGTAGAAGAGTTAAATTCTGTACATTGAATAAAAATGAAAAAAAAATACTCCTAGGGGTTCATACAAGTAACACAAGCAAAAAAAAACATTTTGAAATTATTGTCTGTCTGTCTGTCTGTCTGTCTGTCTGTTGTCAGGCTTTCACGCAAAAACTACTGAACGGATTTCGATGGAACTTTTTTTGTTATATAGCTATTAGTCCTAGGCCACTTATAGACTATAATTTTGGAAGATCGGAATATCAGAAACTATAGCGGTCTGGGTTTGGGTAATTTATAAGAGATATTAATATACTGCTTTAGGAAAAGTTGGTCAACATGCTGTCGACAATCGAAAGAAAAGGAATAAAATAAAACCAGCCAAGTGCGAGTCGGACTTGCGCACGAAGGGTTCCGTACCATAATCTATAAAAAACGGCAGAAAAACACGTTTGTTGTATGGGAGCCCCACTTAAATATTTATTTTATTCTGTTTTTAGTATTTGTTGTTATAGCGGCAACAGAAATACATCATTTATGAAAATTTCAGCTGTCTAGCTATCACGGTTCATGAGATACAGCTCTGTGACAGACAGACGGACAGCGAAGTCTTAGTAATAGGGTTCCGTTTTTACCCTTTGGGTACCCTAAAAAAGAATTACGAATTATACACCTAACTACTACTAACCTACCTATATAATAATAGGCGCAAACATTCTTTATGTTTGTGTAGGCTTGCTACACCATGATGGGTTATTTTAGTTAGTATACTAATATTATAAAGAGGAAAGATTTTTTTTTTGTTGTCTGTATTGTTTGTTTTATGTTTGTAATGGATAAACTAATTTTTTTTTTGCATTTCTAAATATTACAATAGTTAGATATAATAACCGTTTTTGTTTCTATCCATATCATGATATTACTTATCCAACTTAACTTATTAGCAATTAAGGCTATAAATTTAGGAGTAAACCACTTTTTGAGTTGTTCAAATCGGTCGATTCGTTTTGAAGTTATGACGAGTAAAACAAAATGCAAGCTGTCGCGATATTCCTATCGTCCTATTAGGAAACTCGAGCCCTTTCAACATGTGTTTAGTGTAAAGGCGCAAATCCACCACGGCGCACAGAGAGGCGACGCACGTGCGCCAAGCTTCGCTTTAAGCCGTAAACCCACCGCGGAGCATGCTGTACACCGGCACGCGACGCATTTTAGCGTGGGTTCATTTGTTTGATAACGTGAGTCTACATATCCGAGGAATATTAACTCACAACTATGTACGACTATAGCGCAGCACAGTTTTGAATCATACGTTCATCACGTCTGCGTGTATCGCGTACACAGCGAGCATGGCGATGGCAGATTTAAAAGAATATGTATGTAATTGTGTCCATTGCAACCCACGGACACGCTACGCATTATTTGTCGTCATTGGGGCACGCATGTCTTGCTCGAATATAATGCCCAGGTAGCTCAAAATCAAAATTCAAAACTATGCTGCGCTACAGTTTTACATAGTTGTGATTGTGGATTCATATTCGTGTATAGCGTGTGCAGCTGTGGAAATGTAGACTCTCGTTGTCAAACAAATTAGCCCACGCAGCTAAGATGCGTTGCGTGCCATGCACAGCATGCTCTGCAGCGGGTTTACTCCTTAATGGTAAGTCATAAGTAGTGATATAAAAGTTGCGGGATACTAAAATCGTGGCTACCAATGACTATACTCACGGGGTCGGCAGCGGGACCACTTGCGTATATCCGCGGATACCTATCGCCATTTAAGCCATACCATAGCCATACCTATTCAAAATAATCACATTTAGAAATGTCTGTCGCCCAGCGAAGCGGGCACGGGTCAGCTAGTACTACATAAATAAAATATATTTTAAATATAGTTTATGCAAGATAATGCAGTTTTATCACTTTTTCCGTCCTATCCGGGTAGACTTAGCCCATACAAAGAACAAAAAAATCAAGTATCTCCTTAAGAATGGAATCCCCAACTTCTAATAGGATGCAGTGGGCTTGAAGTCTATTAGAAAACAATTTCAAGTGAACAAAGTCGCTGGAGTTTCCATTGCGTTGTTTCCACAAACTGCGAACAACTTATTATGACATTTAGACTAATCGTATAAGTACTACTAATCCAGGTTTGTACTCGTAAATTGGCAAATTTACATAGATAAATAAATTAACTTTATTCAATTACCTAAAGAAGATCTTTCGAAGATAACCAGTAAAACGAAAGTGTTCATTTATATTCAGACTTCATTCGTACTCCAAACTTGGCAAACAAACCAATGATGAAAATCAAGTTTAATATATTAACAATCGTTACTTTGTATGGGTGCCATGTTGCCGCATTAGGTGAGCATAATTTCAAAAATTATTAATTACTAGCCGACCCGTGACAGACGTTGTCCTGTCAAATTTCAATAATTATAAGAAAAAAAACAACTTTTTTTTATTTTAATCTTTTAATTTTTTCCCTTTAAACTTCTACTAATAAAATAAATTACGATTTTTGGTAGAATGCTTATCATGCCAACCTCATTTTTTGCTACTTTTGAGGATGGTAGGTAAAAAATGCTTGAGCCCACCTTTTTACAACAATTTTATATAATTTATGCAATACTATATACTGTATATAACTGCTAAAGGCGTCGTTAAAATTTGTTAATAGGTACATAAGTAGTTACCCAATATTAGCAACTAAAAAACGTTTGAACGATTAAGGTGACTGTTAAATTTATGACAGCTCGCATTTTTTGTACTCGGTCGTATTCTGTGGCCGCACACTAAGAATAGTGCAAACGCACACATTGAAGCTACTTCACACTTCATTTACCAAGACTAAATAACTAGTCTTGATACTTGAAAATATTTGGTGCAATAGGTATGTCATATTTGTATAGGTAGGTATGTACTTAATAATTTTATAGGTTGCACTTAACAAAAAGAAAATAAATATAGAAAAAAATTATATATATTATAAGACAGGTTACAAATCGTAAAGTGCTACTACACAGTTACTAATATTTGACTGTGCAAAAAATATTTGTTAGGTACCTACTAATAAAATACATTATGACAAAACGGTAAGTATCGTTTTTTTACAAGCTCTTATTTAACTTGCAGTTTATGTACATATTTATGTATGTATGTTTGATGAGGTGGAATCTTGCAACTTAATTTTAAGCAGTTATCCCCAATCGATTGAGCTGAAATTTTGCATACATAATATGGTGACAGCGAGTTGATCTGATGATGGAGTCAGGAGCTGTTCAACGGAACCCTTCACAAAATAGTCGAATTGAGGCAAAACTTTGCATACCTATCAATCTCAATGACAATGTAAAATTATGGTACTAGCGAGCTGGTCTGATGATGGAGGTCGGATGTAGCCATCGGAACTCCTCAACTACACAACATAACCACGTCGCGTTTGGGCTCGTTATTTTTATCTTGACGAGAACTAGAGCAGAAGACATTACAAAAGCTTGATTTAAAAAATATATTTTTAATAAAAAAACTTATTGTCATCTAAAATCGATGACGGCACCGTCAACGTTTCGAGTACCACTCACAGAAAGTTTTGAAAGTGAAATACTGATAAAATATGTAGGTATGCTTTTGAATATTGTGTGCGATCTATGATCTCGAAGATCCATAGACCGCGCGTAGCGAGGGTCAACAAGTTCTGGAATTAAACAGTTATCGTAAAACTTTACTAAATAACCCTCCATAATATTTTCTTTCCAGAAAAATCAAATATGAATTTGTAAAAAGAGATGACCAACTCTTTTTAAAAATTCATATTTTCCATTGTATTTGTACTAAATGACATCACAAACCTGCAATACTTTTTAAGACCTATCCAAAGACATGAGGAGTATGCGAGAAAAAAAAACATCTGAAAATATGTATTTATTTCTACCACATTGTCGGCGTGACTAATGTATATTCATGCCAAATTACAGCTTTCCAGTACTAAGAATATCTGAGCTAAGCTGCGGACGAATGGACGAAAATGGCAAAACTATAAGGGTTTTTTGTGAACTACGAAACACTAAAGAGCACTTTCAGTATTTAGAATTAAACAATTTTTCAGGACACTTTATTTTTTTTTAACTATTTAATTATTTGCATCATGTACTTAAACTTAAGTATATGCCATTAAAAACAACTTGTAAAAATAAAAATAAAAAGCCAATTCTCGCAACGCAACTCAGTTTCTTTTTTTGTCTTTTTTTTGTTGGAACTATGCTCGTGTGTAGTAAACTTAACTTGTGAGATATTGTATAAGTAGCCTAAGATGACCAGAGATAATCTGTCGATGTCAGTCTCTCTTCCCTGTTCGCTTGTTACGGCTGGTCGTGTTCTATATCTCTACAATAAAGAATCCATATATATCACCCAGATCGTGTATATGTATAATTTAACCAAAAACCCATCAGTTCTTCTATCGTAAAAAGTTGTGAGATTTCAATGTCTGTCTGTCTGTCTAAAAAATGGCCTGAACTGCTTCGAGAAAAGGATGGTACGACTGTGCCGCTTTTTTGCTTGACTTGGCGGGGGCACTACCGTGCCCCCAGATAAACCTTGCTTTGATAATAACAAATACCGACCTTTTTAGAAGGTTCAACATTTTTGGTTCAATGCGTATCGTATCATTCGTCAGTCATTCATCAGTCGTCAAAATTGATTAATGCTAGATTTGTTGCACACCAGCACTCGGAGTCTTTTTATAGTTTTGAGAATGTTTTTTAATTAAAAATAGCCTATTTATAAGCTAGAGGTATATTTACATCGACAGCAAATTTCAATTTCATCCGTTTAGTCGTTTAGGTCTGATTGAGGTACAAACATCCAAACATACATAACATCCGCACAAACTTTTAGATTTATAATATTAAAGGTAGATAAATAATAATTATAAATTATATTCATAATCTGAAATTTATGTAATTTTTCTAAATCCAATTATAGATAAAGTATCATTTTTTTCCATCCATGTATAAAAAACACGCTTGGTAATATAGGGTAGATTGGGTCTAAGCGATACAGGTAAGGATCATGGTACCTTAGAACTTTCATTTCAAAACAGAAATGTATCAAATCAACATTTATATTTATTTAATAGGACTAATTAGGGACACTTCAAAAACCACAGCAAAAGACGTTGTCCAGAAAGTATTATCACTAAAATGGAAATAGGCCGGGCACATACAAAGATTACAAAATGAGAGGTGATCTAAAACAATTATGAATTGGGACCCAATACATAAAAAACGAAGAAGAGGAAGGCCTGCTATGCGATGGGATGATGACATCGTGAAAGTAGCAGGCAAAACATGGAGCAGAGCCGCTAGAGATCGGGAAAAATGGATAGAGCTGGAGGAGGCTTTTACCGCTCCTTAAGGAAAGCGGTCCTTACACATAATTTTATATACCTATGCATAGATACATATTTAAGTTAATTTTATATTGTGCAAGGAAATAAAAGGAAATAAAAATAATTTATTATTTATTATTAATTAGGGACACAACCAGGTTCACATTTTCCTGAAATTTAATATTTTTATTAAAATAACAATCAAATACGAAACATCTGCTTATTTCGATTTTGCTCCGACGCGACGTATGCAAAAAGGTAAAACCGTATACTATTATCATATTGTTTCGAAACCAAACTCGATGAAACGCATCTTCTACAAAATAAAACCATCCAACTCTTTCAACAAACCATGCATTGTACCTAACCTTCATCTGTGTGGCTTGCACTAAATTCTTCAAGGCAATATATTATACAAATGTTATCATTAGTTTTGCATGTCCAGTATTTTACCCCGGTATACCATTATGTAAGACCTCCTCTAAATTCGAAGAAAAATGTGACGTGGACGTGCTTCCTCGAGCGCGTCTGAGCGCTAACTGACGTGCCGACTTGAGGTGAATGTGAGTTTTGTATGGAAAAAATGTATGGAGAAGTTTTATTGCATTTTATATTGTTCATAAATGAAAAAGTAAATTATTTGAAAACAAGATAATGCCACGCGGTATAGAGAAATATAAAATCTACAATTTCGTATTATTTTCAAATAAAAATATGCTGTGGGTCTAAAGATATTGGTACCTAACCAGACCCCATTTTTCGACATTTTCAGCGGTTCTTGCGACGGTAAAAACGTATTTTTTTGAAAATGTTGTATAGAACTGGCCAGTTTTTATTATCTACTATTAAAGATGAATATATTATCAGTAATTTTGTATCATTATATCCTCACGACTGTGATTCCTGGTTTTTAAATCGGTACCTGAAAATCATTGAAATACGTGTGTGGGTGTGAGCCGGGCCTTAAATGAACTCTTCAATAAACTGCGCCTAACCGATTTTGATGTATAAGTACGAGTACTTGTCTCATCGACCACATAGCCCAATAGACGCCTAATGGCTTTATTTCTTTAAACAAACAATTCAGTCAAATCGCTTAGGTGTGCGGGTCAGGGAGAGCAGTTAAAAATGCATTCTGATTGGCCGGTTCCATGTCACAGTCCGCCGCGGCGCGCGTCGTGAATCGCGCTCGGTATCTTATATCAGCAGTATAAGCCTAAAGTGTTGTTGTGTGGTCGATGACTTGTCTCATGACAGAAACCGGATAAACAAAACCTGCATGCCCAATGTCAAATTTCGTAACCTTTTTAAGTAACTTCGTAATTACACCAATTCGTCGCCATTTTTCCGTAGCGAGCCTATCAGATCTATAAATGCGGTTTTATATCTTAAAACATGTTTTTAAAACTGCAAACACTGCCACGGAACAGCCACAACACCTGTATAATGAAAATATACGTACCTACAGAGGACGACTTCTTAAAACTAAAGGTCCCTAGTGAAAACCAAATTGCTAATCCGAAACTTAGAGCAACACGGGCTTCCTACGGAAGGCAGTAGCCATTCGCCGCGGTCCCCACTGTCAAAGTACAAGCCCAAATGGGCAAACACATTTAATAAAACGTGTTAAAGTGTGAGTCTGTACACGAATTATTAGTGTATTGTTGGATTGTTTATGTGTTAACGCCCATCATTACAGTCAGTTCACATTTTCCCCCGCAACAAACTGCCAGAACTATTTTAATAGTAATCTATAGCTAAGACTACTCCCTTTAAAATAAATCACAAGTTAATTTTAATAGTAGGTATATAAAATATTTCGATCATAAATTCTAAAACGTATCATTTTGAAATAATATCTTTATCGTGAAAAGTTTCTGCTATTATGTTTTCAGCTTAATAGAAATCTAGGTAGGAACCTTATAAGTATATTACTATACTTATAAAAATAGGAGATGTGGCTTGTTCAGAAGTATTTCTTTTTTCGTTTCGAAGAAGAGCAATCAGCGACTAGGTAAAAAAAAAGAAAAAGAAAAAAGGGTGGCCTTATCGCTAAAAGCGATCTCTACCAGGCAACCTTAGAATGGACTGGAATGAACATATAAAGAGAAGGGGCATGTTGGTGGTGAATGATACGCATTCTACCAAAATTCGTAATTTATTTTATCAGGAAATCAGGAATTTATTTTATTTTATCAGGGTTTATAGGGAAAACATTTGTAGTTTCCTGAAAGTGTTTTTTCTATGCGACTATTGAAATTTGGGCAGGACAAAGTCTGTCACGGGTCGGCTAGTTAGTATATAAAAGCATGTTTAAAAATAATTAACTTATCTATTCTATATAATTAATTTTCAGGTTTTGAACGATGCAGCTTATCAAATTCGACATGCCAAAAGAATTTTTACCAATCGGTGGCCAGAGACCATGCTTTTGTTGGATTTCCAGAAATAGGTGTACCAATATTGGATCCTTTCCATTTAGAAAATGTAATCATCTATGTTCTGAAATTCGTGAAGCTCACATTAATCGAAGGCGATTGCTTGGGCATCAGTACTTGCAGACTTTTAAAATACGAGTAAGTAAACACTTTTGATCCGATAAAGATTGATGTGAAATGTTTGGTTTTTTGTATGGGCTGAGTTTACCCGGAAAAAATTATAAAACTGCATTATCTTAAAAACTATCAAACTTAAAAAGAAACTGTCTATAATTTATTAAGCTAATATGATTATCTAACGAATTAATAAAAATGATCTGTTTAGCTATTCATAGTTTTGATTAAAAACAAAACTAGTGTTTTTGCAGAGCCAACTTTGTAAAATAAATCTATCGAGAAAAGTTTCACCAATCGTGTTTCTGTCTATAATTTATATCTGGATTACACCCTTAAATTATCTTTGTCATAAAAAAAGAGTCTAGAGGGGGTAGTTAGAGGCATGTCCAAACATTATATCTGACACATGCCCACATTTTGCAGTAGTTAGTATTCCATACGTGACGGTTGCAAGCCCATCGCCGCTTATAAGAAAACTAACTGGTTTCCTCACGATGTTTTCCTTCACAGTTTTGAGCATATAATATTTTTTATATCCATTGTAAAAAGAAAGATTTATTTAATTCTAAAAATCAATTGTAAAAAATCTATTTTTATCAAAAATAATCGATTAATATAAAAATGGAGCAAAGCTGCGTGCGGAAGCTAGTACATTTACTTACGATACATCCACATTGTAATCATCTATATTCATTACGCAAATATCCTGGATGGGAATCGAACCTCCAACCTACAGCTCAGAAGGCAGAGTAGACAACTAAAGGCAACTTAACTATGAGGCAAAAGATAATCAATTTCATAATTTAATCACCACCTACCGGATTTAAATCATAATTATAATGAGTATATTTTGGTGTTTTAGATGCGTAGATACTCGTAGGTATATATTTTTAGCATACAATTGATAAAAACAACTTTACCTAATTGTCTTATCTTTGTATGGAAATTGCCTTGCATAAAAAACTTCTTTGTTACCGGATGGTAGGCACCTATGTAAATTGTGTAGTACATTATATACACAACATACACCTACTAAGTATTTAGTATTTCCTACAAAAATAATAAATTCAAAAACTTTGTTAGTAAAGCCACGGGCGAAATCCATTATATAATTATGAATAGATAGATAGGATCACGACTGTAATCCCCAAGTACGGTAGACATCCTCTCAGATCTCCAGACGCTTAGATCCTTTGAAGATATCTAGTGGGGGTATCAGAGGCACGTACAAACATTTAATTTGGCAGTTTTAGGGAATACCAATTTCATAGTTGGTAACTAATAAAGAAGCTATGTAGTTACCTAAACTGCATTAAAAGCCGTAATATGATATTCATCATTTTTACGGAATAAACCAGCTTTGCTAGTTTATGGCCACCGTTTATCTACCATAGCGGTTCGCCCCAGCGTCGCACGGGTGTAATAATGATTTTATAGGTAATTTTTTTATACCTTGGGCTACATTATCGAAGTTTTCATACTGATCCCTAATAGTTAGACATATGGTATTACATACTTTTTTGTAGATATTGATGTTTTCTATAAAACTGTAGTACATTACTTTGCTCTATTGTCAATAATTTCCGCAGCAAACGCGTTATAAGGATTTTTTTCACACGTCGATTTACATTATCGAAGTTATCATATGGATCCCTAACGTTTTTGAAAATATTCTATGGCATAGGCCATAGAATATTTTCAAAAACGAATCCTAAATAAGAATCCTACATTATCTCTGATGAACATAGGTTCATCAGAGATAATGTAGGATTCTTATGGTAAAATAATTTTTCAAATCGGTCCAGTAGTTTCAGAGCCTATTCGATACAAAGAAACAAACAAACAAACAATCAAATCTTTCCTCTTTATAATATTAGAATAGATATACGAGCAGATAACCCGCGAGATGTGCAGATTAGATTTTTGCATGGTCTGCAAGTATTTGTTCCGGGTCTGGGTGTTGTGACCCAAAACTACTAGATGACTATATGACTTTTACTTTTATAAGCTGTTGGAACGCTCACGGGCCACTGCCCCCTCAACACTTATTCAACATCGGAACCACAGACAGCCCGTTCTGCAGGGGCTGCCTAACAGAAGAAGAATCAGCTGCCCACGTAGTCCTGGAATGCGTGGGCGTAACAGCGCAACGTACACAAATCCTCGGTAACCCGAGGTCTCTTCTCGAGGCCTGTGAAGACCCCAGGAGGCTTCTGTGCTTCTGGGATGAGCTGGGCTGGCTACAGATGTAGCTGGCTCACCCCCCCCCCCCCCACGCATAATGGACCAACTTTGAGTCTTAATGCGGTAAAGGGAGTCCCCACAACTAACTAAGCTGTTGGCCGTGTTGGCCGAATGGGATCTCGACTTTTAATATGAAGGTCGTAGGTGAACACGGCGTGCATCATTGGATTTTTCTGTTCAAAAAATGTATATGCGCATCAAAACACGTGCTCAAAACGGTGAAGGAAAACATCGCGAGGAAACCAGTTTGTGATCTTATAGGCGGCGATGGGCTTGCAACCTGTCACGTATGGAATGCTAACTACTGCAAAATGTGGCCATGTGCCAAATATAATGTTTGGACGTGCCTCTGACTATCCCCACTAGACATCTTCGAAGGATCTAAGCGTCTGGAGATCTGAGAGGACGTATTTGGGGATTACAGTCGTGATCCTATTTACCTTCTTTTTTTTGTGTATGTATGTTTTTGTATGTAAAGTGGAATCTTGCAACTCAATTTTGAAGCATGTAGGTTTAAGATACATCTGTTTTAGGACGAGATTGACCGACTTTCACAAGATTGCAGTAATAAAATGTGCACGTGTTGTCATCCAGGGAAGTTATACAATATCATCCCACCCAAAAAATAACCATATTGGCAATGCATCTGGCAATGGGAATATGTCTATTGTATTAGGTAATGTATACACACACACACACACACACACACATACACACACGCACATACACACACGCACAGAAAAACACACACACAATAACACGCGCTTACACACGCACACACACGTACATTTATCAAGGTATTGTTACTCTTATCTAATGTAGGTTTGCATTTCTCAGCTCAATTAGGTATTATTGAAGATTTGTTGGGTAATATGCAATGCATGGTAAAAAAAGAATAAAATGATTATGTTGTTCCATTTCTGAGGATAAGGATGAAACGACAATTAAAAACAAAGTCAGAATACCAGTTACCTCGAATTCTTGTTTGAGCATCTGGAGATCTAAGATGATATTTTCAACATTTAAGCCTGTATTTTGTTTTGTTTCGTCCGACGCGTCCCGACACGCTGCGCTTTAGTAATGTAATTATAACAATATAAAAATGTATGAATACGATATACTTATGGCGCGGCACGACACGCCAACATAACAATATAATTGCGGCTTTATTAATGTGAGCTTATTTCTTTTGCTTTTGCAGAGGATTGGTTTTTCAAGTTCGACTACCCATTCAGATTTGTAAAGCATGAAGACGGAGAAATCTACACTAAAGCTTACTTTGAATTCGGAGAATATACGTCAGTGGTTTTGAAGAATGCCACAGTTACAGCTGACAATATCATGTGGAATAATCAGGATGTCAGTAAGTAAAAAATAAGTTTAACATCAGAATAACTCATTGGCTACTTTTTATCCAGATACTACCCGTGCGAGCAGGCGAGCAGCTAGTAATATTATAAATGCGAAAGTTTGTGAGTTTGTTTGTATGTTTGTGCCTCAATCAGGCTTAAACGATTAAACGGATTAAGATGCAATTTGCTGTAGATGTAGATATAATGCCCAAATAAAACATAGACTACTATAAAATACGAAAAACATCCCTAAAATTATAAAAAAACGCAAAAGGGATGATTTTAGTAAGCATAGCTGGAGCTGGTGTGCAAAAAATCGGACATCATTGCAATTACAGAAATTTGGACAGAAAAACTGTCACTGGTCTGCTAGTCTTCTTTAATTTAGATTTTTTTTTCAGCTGCCGATGTCTTAGCCCACATGAATAAAAACTGGTGGAAGATTCTTACAAAATTTAGCAAATCTTTCCATGATAAATCCGTGGAGTTTTATTACGTTATGTACAATTTGTTCTTCGATAATGTCCGAGCCAATAAATACTTGAGCGATGATCTAACACAATACGTTTAGAAAAAAATTAAACAAATTAAAGTGTATGAGTCTGCCCGCGACCATGGCTATTGTAACATAGCCGAAACGTCGGGAAAGTAAGTTAAAGGTAATTACGTGATAAAGACCCGTGTCAAAATCTAAAGAAATGTCTATTAATCACGATAGTTTGAAAAATAAAATTAAAGTGTTACCATGATACACATAAATGATTTAATTTCCCATTGTAATGTTAAAGATTTTATTATTATATTAAAGGAAATAAATATTATAAAAATGAATTAATTTTTGTTTTTGATTTGTTATATATGTTATTGATGTTTTATTTTCTCGTGGAGAAATTAGGTAACTAATAATATTAGTTATTAAAATTTCAGATTATAGTAACTTTATAAAAAAATTACATCGGAGTTCTTTTTCTTGATTCATCTGAGACGTATCATTGTTGTACAGCATAAGCACCTTCTATAGTCTATACTAATAATAAAAAGAGGAAAGATTTGATTGTTTGTTTTTTGTTTGTTTGCATCGAATAGGCTCCGAAACTACTGAACTAATAAAATAAAAAATATCTGTCGAATCCAACATTATCCCTGACGAACATAGGGTATACAATATTTTCAAAAACGTTAGGGATCCGTATGATAACTTTGATAATGTAACCCAAAGTGATAATGTATAAAAGTAGAACGGGTAAATTTAGTCTGAATATACAGGCTGTTACAAAACTACCAGTAAAGCCGAAAGGAGGTTAAATGGAGCCGTATAACGGGTCCATTCACAATATTTATGAAACGTAGTAACGCAAAAAAAAAATATTATTAATGAAAAATAGAAAAACTATTAAAGTAGACAATGGTGGCGATTCTGTTGTGTCCAAGCTAAACCTAAAATTTCGTAAAAAACGATCGAGCTTATTCCTTTTACATTAAAGTCTAAATTAGAGTCACATCAAAATGACAGTCCTAAAACATGGGATATTTTAGCCGTTTCTCTATTTTATTTCCCATATTTGACACAACCAAGTGTCATCTTAGTCTACACCAATTTATATGTTGATTAAATTTAGCTTGACGTTTCTAAATCGATTACGAAAATCGTAAATTTATTCAAAACTATTCTAAGTTTTAGAACTGTCACTTTAAGGTTACGCTATTTTAAACTTTAACTTAAAAGAAATAAGATCGATAGTTTTTAGGAATTTTAACTTAAGCGTGGACACAACAGAATCGCCACCAATTATTAGGTAAAATAGGTACGTAGGCCTTTCTGTTAAATAATCTGGTTCCCTGACATGACGGCTTACTAGGGTTGACAAAATTATAATTAATTATATTTTTTACGGGTTATTTTGTAACAAGTTGTATATACGAAGTAGTTACTTAGCGTTTGCACTCTCCTGTACACAGTAGAGCCTAATCTACCTATCACTTGTTATTTCTTTGTCCTATCAAGTGCTCCCGCGCACCATCAGAACCTTCACTCATCTTTGTCAAAACTTGTTTATCCTCCAGTAACCAGTCATCTATAAAATGAATTGTCGCATTGTCGTTCCAAAATTAAAAATCATACGTATGAAAATTGCGTTAAATTGTTAGACAATTTCAAACATTAATATAACAAACAGCAATTTATTGTTTGACGTCATAGCTACAATAGAAGAACCTGTTATTTAGGTAGGTAGGTACCTACTAATACTTCTTACAATCATTCAAAATAATTGTATCTTAAATGAAGGAAACTAACTATAGTAATTAGAGTATTAGTTATTGGATTACGTCTCTAAACTCGACATCATCTCAAATATCCAGGCGTTCAGACTCTTTAAGATGTCTAAAGTAACTAGTTATAAAAGTATTTATAAATTAAATAAAGAAACAGTCTTTAAACATTTTTTTTATATTATTTACCTGTCACCTAGTAAATATTAATTTATAGAACGTTGCATGGAACAGTGCCAAAAGGAAATGATGATTCTGACCATTATTCATATCTAAGGCTACGCACACAGGCCTCTGGCTTCAACCACAAAACGCCGCCACCTGCATTATTTCCTGTAGTTTTTATACATTTTATAAATACTGTGTTGGCCGAGTGGGAGGTACCTCGAATTTCAATCTGAAGGACGTGAGTTCGAATCCCGGCGTGCATCAATGGATTTTTCTGTTCGAAAAAATTATATGCGCATCAAAAACACGTGCTCAAAACGTTGAAGGAAAACATCAGTCTGAACATCTCTGTTAATGTACTTATTTTACGTATAAAACTAAAGGAGAACCGGCAGCGAATCCCTGTGACCTTACTATACAGGCTTTATAGTCCTAGTGTGAGGAACAGAATCAACTAATGGTACTGCTTTCAATTTGGAATATTTAGGACAATTTTTATGTTATGATAAGGTACCAAGACTGTTCTTTTCTTTTGAAAAATAAACATTATTATTATTATTATTATTATCGTGAGGAAACCAGTTAGTATTTCTATAAGCGGCGATGGGCTTGCAACCTGTCACGTATGGAATGCTAACTACTGCAAAATGTGGGCATGTGCAAAATATAATGTTTGGACATGCCTCTGACTACCCCCACTAGACATCTTCAAAGGATCTAAGCGTCTGAGAGGATGACTACTGTATTTGGGGATTACAGTCGTGATCTTTATATATTTTTTTTTTACGTAAAGCCGGTGGCGGCCATTCGCTACGACTGTGCCTGTGCCGGTAGCCCGTTTGCGGCGAACCTTATCTGTATCGATCTCTGCTAATAAGCAATCCTTTGTTGGTCTATGATTTGTAAAAAGAACACAGTTGAATTCTAGATAGATAGATACATAGAAAATACTTTATTGCACACCATAAAAAGAAATAAAATATACATAATAAGAATAAACATAGACCATTTTGTCTGGCTTAGGTAAACCTGTAACTAATTTAATTTTTTGTACGTTTTATGACCGTAGTAGAGTATATACCTAGATAAAGCAAAAACTGCAGTAAAACATTTATACATTATTTCAAACTAACCGACCCGTGACGATCTTTGTCCTACCAAAACCAGCGCCATATATACTAAAATTACCCTATTTGCATTTTTTATCATTAAGGGTTATTTTTCAGATTACAAGTTCCCCCTTCTGTTTATCTGATTTTTTATCTACATACTACAGCAAATTTCATCCTAATCAGTTTGGTAGTTTAGGTTTGATTTGGGTACAAACATTAATTGGGTAGGTCTGAGAATTCGTAGGGTATTTTTTTACCCCTTAGTGATATGGATGGCGTAAAGTTCGGGAAAAACTGAAAGTGCTTTTTAGATTATTGAAATTTGACAGGACAACGTCTGTTGGAACGCAGTTAGTAGGTATTCAATAATAATTTGCCATGACTAAACTAATTGACAACAAATTTGACATTAAGTTAGGTACTTGAACCTTTTAAAAACTTATTATCGCAAGATCTCAGTTCAAGGTGAACTACGTGTCCCTTAGTTTATTTATTTGTGCTTCGAAACCTCAGTCTCCTTAAAAGACCTTATTAAGGTGACACTGGTGTCGATTTGACTTTGCTCTTAAGCTACCTGCTCAAAAACTGAAGTTAATTTATTATAATATAAACATTATTAAACATTTTATTAATATTAAATCACACACGGTTACCAGAAGGTAGCTACGCCACCCAACCCACCTCAACCCCACTTAAAAGTGGGGTTGATTTCCTACTTTAGGTATAAGTACCTACTCGTAAATTTATACTTATCTCCGATCTCAGTTTTCATTTCTTACCTTATGTCAAGCGTCACTTACCGTACAAAATTTCAACATGATGTTTAGGATGAATACATTCATATTTAAGTAAGGTACTTTTAGGGTAGATTTATTGACCCTCGTATTCAAGAACGACACTATGAGAACACGCACCCACAGTGGACGAGATCTTTTTACATAAATATCACTTTGTTCAGCGACACTATGGCGCACACTACTGTGTGCCTCTAGAGCTCAACTTTGGCTAGAGGCACACGACAATGTGCCTCTAGTCACACTATGCAGTGTCGCACAACACATCTTCTTCTACTATATAAAAGAAAGTCGGGTTTGTTACAACACTTATAACTCAAGAACGGCTGAACCGATTTGGCTGAAAATTGGTGGGGAGGTAGCTTAGAACCAGGAGACGAACATAGGATTTTTAACGGGAACGGGAACGGGAGTTAATTCTAAAGCGATACGAAGTTCGCCGGGTTAGCTTGTTTATGATATTTATGAAAAAAGATTTCGTCCACTGTGGGTGCGTGTTCTCATAGTGTCGTTCTTGAATACGAGGGATAAGCTCGGGCCGTGCCCGGGCGTGCCGTGTACACTGTACGTGGCCCGAACGTGGCACAGTTAAGATTTTCAGAGATGTATGTATGTATGATGTATTTCTGTTGCAGCTATAACAACAAATACTATAAACAGAATAAAATAAATATTTAAGTGGGGCTCCCATACAACAAACGCCGTTTTTTATAGATCATTTTACGGCTCGTGCAGAGCCCGACTTACACTTGACCGGTTTTTATGCTAATCTCAACTGCGCTTTTGCCAAAAAAGTTAATTGTTATTTTATAAGATATCTAGTAGTGGAAACTTCCGTGACATCGTCCACGTGAATTTATTTTCAAACAAACTTCCACTCCTTCTGCATTAAGATTATGAATATAACTACTAGCCGACCCGTGACAGACGTCGTCCTGTCAAATTTCAATAATCGAATAGAAAAGACTAACGCTCGTATTCAAGAACGACACTATGAGAACACGCACCCACAGTGGACGAAATCATTTTTCATAAACATCACTTTATGTGTTGTGCGACACTGCATAGAGTGACTAGAGGCACATTGTCGTGTGCCTCTAGCCAAAGTTGAGCTCTAAAGGCACACGGTAGCGTGCGCCATAGTGCCGCTCAACACATAAAGTGATGTTTATGAAAAATGATTTCGTCCACTGTGGGTGCGTGTTCTCATAGTGTCGTTCTTGAATACGAGGGTGAATGTTTTTAGTCTGTGATGTCTGATTTGTTGCACTGAAGCGCCATCTATACAGAAATCATTCCTTTTGCGTTTTTTTATCGTTTCGGAGATGTTTTTCATATTTTAAAGTAGTCTATTATTTATTCGGGCATTATATCTACATCTACAGCGAATTTCAACTTAATCCGTTTTGTCGTTTAGGCCTGATTGAGGAACAAACTCACAAACTTTCACATTTGTAATATTATTAGGATTAGAGTTTGAATTTCGGAAATTCCTTTTTAGTGCACCCCCAAACACAAAAAATATTACACCTTCTAAATTACAAAAAACATTATAATCATTTTTAATTTACAGAGTTTTCAAAAGTTTTAAATTATCTAGAGAATATTTATTTTTTAAACGTTGAAAACATAAATTTATCCCCTTTTAAATCTCAAAAAATCCCTTCTGAGTACGACCCTATGTAATAGTAATGATTTGTTACCTACCTACCCTCAAAATTACAAGTCTCTGCAGCCTAGGGTTTAGGGTGTGCGTTGCAAGTAGTCAGTCAGTCAGTCAAGGCTGATTCTGTATGTAAGTAGGTATGATTATTTATGTATGTATCTTTTAGATCTTCAGACAGGCCATTTTTTATCCTTTTGCACCGCAGTGATATAAAATGAGGAGTTTAGAAGTATTGCCGCTTACAATTGAATAATCCTCTATCTGAACAAGGCATAGCGATGTTTTTGAAAAAGATTTGTGTATTTGTTCTTAGTTTAGTGGTACTTTGTGAATCGTCGTTCGGTAAGTTTTATTTTATCATAAAAAAAAGGTAGATCCCAAGCCGTGTTTGTTGCCTGATTCTTCTAGGCTTGGTCGCGTGGAATCGGCGTAGCTTCACCTAGTTCCTAAGACGTTTCAAAGTGATCCTTGTGATTTTATTGAAATAAATAATTTTTGAATTTGAAATTCTAGCTGCTCGCCCCGCCTTCGCAAGTGACCTGGATTAAAAGTAGCCTATATGTTAATCTGATGTATAAGCTTTATTACTGTAAAGTTTCATTATAATCCGTTCAGTAGTTTTTGCGTGAATAAGTAACAAACACTCACTCACCCACTCACTCACAAACTTTCGCATTAATAATATTAGTAGGATAGTAGGATGTAGGATAATTGGAAGTAGGATAGTAGGAAGTAGGACAATCTTCTAGTAGCGACTTTGTACAAAATGTAGTATGTTAGTTCTGGCCCATGAACTACGTATCTCTTTACATTAACAAATTGTATATAAAAAATCCGTGTTGGCCGAGTGGGAGGTACCTACCTAGACTTTCAATCCGAAAATCGTAGGTTCGAATCCCAGTGGATTTTTCTGTGCTTGATTTTTCTTCTTGTAAGCGGCGACGGGCTTGCACCCTGTGACGTGTGGGATGCTAACTACTGCAATATGCGGGCATGTTTCAAATGTAATGTTTGGACGTGTCCCTGACTAACCCCTTTAGACATCGTCAAAGGATCTAAGTGCCTGGAGATCTGAAAGGATGTCTACCGTACTTGGGGACTACAGTCGTTATCCTATTTTTTTTCAAACAAAGTATGAAATAATTATTATCTCACTTACTAATTTTATAAATCCGGAAGTTAGAGAGAATGTTTGGATGTTTGTGCCTCAATTGCGCCCAAACGACCAAATGGATTTGGAATACACGTAATAGGTATTATGTCCTGTAATAGCATATAGGATACTTTTTATACAGGTACCACACGAACAAAGAGTATTTAATATATTAATCTGCGGGCAAAAGCAGGTAGGTATATAGAGCTCTTACACATAATTGCGGATTCGCATCGCATCGCAAACATCTGCGAGGTGTCATCCAATTCTTTATGAGATTCTGCGTGCGGACGTCGTATCGCATCGCATCGCATCGCAGTTTTGTGTACAAGCCCCTAATAAGTGCTTATTAAATACCTACAAAAATAATTAAATCTATCAATTTTATAATTACAGTTGACACGTTGATTAAATGCGGAATTAAAGATGGAGAGTGCCAAAGAAATCAAATTAACAATGTAGTGAAAAATGCAAGCGCAAGTGGTATACCGGAGTACAAATTTCCACCTCTCGATCCATTGAAGATAAAAAATGTAAAATTTACTGTATTCGAAATCGCATTTAAATTTGATGGTGATGTAAAGGGAGTTAAGAACTGTGAGATTATCAAGTTCATGTGAGTATCTACTGCCTACTAAACAGTTTATGTTAGGTATACTGTATGTCAAAGTTACTAGAAGCTCTATCGCAAGTCATATTATAATATTGTCTTGTCAAACTTCAACCCCATAGAAAAAAGCACTTTAAGTTTATCCCAAAACCACTCCTGTATCAAAGCAAACAAAACAAATAAAAAATATTCAAATCGGTTTAGCTGTTTTTGAGATTTAGCGAGATTAACGAACAGCAACTATTTTATATTGTTCCTTAAATATTTATTATATTTTAGAAGTTCACGATCGTGAATTCATACAATATAAATAGGATGATCAAAATAATTCTGTTAAATAGAAGATCAGAGATAGCGCGCCCTTGAGTCTGAATCATGATATATTTTTGTACCTTTCCATTCCCAATTAAACGCATTATTAATTATTACATATATAGTAGAGTTATATAGTACTAAATCAGGTAAAAAATAAGCTAAGCATATACATAAAAGCATTCTGTTTTTGTTCCAGACCAAACATTGAGAAAGGTGTAACTACAATGACAATCAATTGTTCTTATATCGTACTTGAAGGAAAATACGACGTTGCCTCCTCAAGCGATTTTATAAAAGGCGTACTGGGAGACTCTGTTCATGGAAATGGTGTTGGAAAAGCGGAATGTGGTAAGTATTATCTTCTACACGAACCTACAGCTGGTAAAAGTCTGGAGTAAAACGTAAATACATTAAGTTTTGTATGGGATTTGTAAAGACCCGGTTAAAGCTCAATCTTAGAGCCTATGTACGCCGCGCTTTTTAAACGCGCCGTCGACGCGCGTTTGTTGCGATACAGACGCAATACGCACGCGAGTCAGACGCAAGGTTGTATCTGACTATTGCTCGCTTACTTTGTACTCGGAGGCTTGCCTTACTTTAAAAATGCTCATTTTGTGACATTTGTTATTATAATATTACCCATATTACTTACATTTTAACTATACAGTGGCCTGAGCACGAACCACTATCGTATCGACAACGTATCGACAACGTATCGTCCAAATGCCAAAAGGGACACTTTTACAAAATTGGCAGTTTTGACATTTGGACGATACGGTGAAAATACAATAGTGGTTCATGCTAACCCCCCAGGTCAGTCACCAGCGTTAAGCAATTTCCATACCATTTCTGATCTCTTATTACCTTTCAGAAAATGTGATCATCGAGATTAGGATTGTATACGAAGTAGTGAAGAAAGGCGACCATATATTTTTGTCCTCAAAGAGAAGTAAATTAACGTATACCTATAAAGTCGGCCAAGTAAAGTTTGCGGCAGACAGCATTTATATAGGAGATAAGGAATCAAGTAAGTTGTAACCTCTACCTTGACTTAAACTCTTTCAAGACCCTTCGAATTTCCCTCGAAAAGTACTTCATGTTTGGTATTTTTAATCGATATTTTGGAGGTTCCTCAATTACGTCATTACATCATCAGTCCGAGGAGATTTTCATCAAATAAACCGTCACACGCGTACGTCATCGTCGTGCAGAAGCTGTCGAGGAATTTTGAGTAAACAGTTCTGTTGACTGAGGAATTCTCGAGATAATTTTATCGACTAAAACTACCAAAACACGGTTTGGAGACGAGGTGGAGATAATTCGATTCGAGATTACAACTAAGAATATGGGGATTAAAAGATCAAAATAATAGATGAAAATATTATTTTAACAGCCAACCCGTTACCGTTACTACTCAAAAGTGTGTGGTCAAGTTAGGTTCACAAAAATTAAGTTTTAGAAGATATTTTTTTAAGTCAGTTAAATTTTCAACGTCTGTTTATTCTAAACTGACAATTCATTACTGACAATGTACGCAATAGTTGATCTCCGGTAGATATTTTAGGTATTTTACTACTTTTTTGGGTTGAATAATATAATAGTTGTGATAGAATAACTATAGAGGCGTGGGTACATTAATTAACCTTATTAAAAGTGTTATTTTATTTTTAATGACTTTTATATTTTTTTCTTTTGCAGGTGAAACTATCGTTTCGTTAATGAATAAAAACTCTGAAATTCTCGTGCAAACAATTGGTAAATTCATTATGGATATCGCCTCTGACTATATTTATAACTTGGCTACCTTAATCACAGACAACGTGTCTGTCGATAATTACTTCATCGAAGATCTGACGCCTTACCTTAAAAATTAAATTATATATGTAAATATTTACCTAGATTTTTTTGGCTTGGTAGCCGTAAAAAAGTAAAACACACATTTCATGGGGGCTAGCACGGATCACTATCGTATCGTCAAAACGTCAAAACTGACACTTTTTTATTGTATAAGTGTCAGTTTTGACACTTGGACGGTACTTTTACGATTCGATAGTGATTCTCGGCCATAGATACGCTTTTTAAATACTTTCGCTTAGCCGATTCTTCTTTTTGTTTGTTTTATTATAAATGGTTGCATTTTTTATTTAGCTATCAAATATTTTTGTATTAATTTATCTGTTGGTGAACATTGGTCTTAATCCTTCTTGTACATTTGTTGCTTTCTTCTTTTTTTTGCAAAAGTTAACTTGAAGTTACGTGTAGTTAAGTAAAAGTGAGACTCAGAATAAAATGTGATATGTTTTAAAGGGAAGTTTATAAAATAAATTGATTGATTGGAATGTTGTGTATCTAATAATTATTACCCACGCACTTATTAAAGTAGTCATGTAGTTTTCAAACTTACATAAAAAAAGATTGTTCCTCAGATAAGAAAAAAAGATATAGGGACGTTGAAGCATTCCTGCAGGCCTAGCATGAACACACGAGAAACTGTTTGTACACCGCGTTTTCTAAACGCGCCGTCGACGCGCGTTTGTAGCGATACGGAAGCAATACGCACGCGAGTCAGACGCAGCCTGTAAACCTTGCATCTGACTGGCGTGCGTATCGCGTCTGTATCGCTACAAACGCTGGTCGACGGTTATTCAAATATTATATAAAAACGCGGTTATTCACAGCCACTAAGATATCCTGCAGTGGATTTTAATTTAGCAATAAAAAGGCTTTAGGTAAAAAAAAATAAGAATGTTTAACATAGCAAGCAATTAAATGAGGATTTAAAAAATTACAAAAAAATATAAGTTTATGCACATAAGTTGCTTATGTTGGCGTGCGATAACGCGCGCATGTGATCGGTTGTATTGGGATGTCTAGTCGCGCGATTTGAAAACGCGCGTCAAAATTTTGGCTATGTTATTCGTAGACCTTTGAATATAAAGGTCAATCATAAATCGACTTTATTGCCTGTGGAAAATTTTAGAGATTAACACGAGCCGGTCTTGACTGCATATAATGCGAATGATGTAATATCTATTTATAGAACCTATGCATTTTATGAAAAACGACGTCTTGGACAAGGCAGGAGAATATAGAAGGTTCTCAAAAGTGTTCTTCTTCTAGTCCATATGTCTTAGGGTACTCTTCAACCGGCCGTCTGCATGATATCAAACCTCTTTAGGGGTACTTGCTGGTTGTGCATTAGGTAGTCGATCAAAAGTAAATGCACAAAATATGAAATCATGGAATTCAAACGGTTTACCTTACCATTTTTTTTTACTTGGTCGTTGGTTGTGTGAGGCGAGCGTGAACAAGGCTGCAGGTTAGAACGAGCACCCAAAACAAAAATTTTGTGTGACAAACTTTATCTGGAAGATAAAATGTAATATGAAAGTATTTATAAAAAAAGTAAGGTGGTGTATCAGCTATATGGTTTCAATAATTGCACAAATTAAAGAATTAAAATTGTCGTGGTTATTATTAAGTTATAAAAATCTGATTGGCCGAGTGGGAGGTACCTAGACTTTCAATGTGAAGGTCGTGGGTTCGAATCCCGGCGTGCATCAATGGATTTTTCTGTTCGAAAAATGTATTATGCGCATCAAAAAACACGTGCTCAAAACGGTGAAGGAATACATCGTGAAGAAACCAGTTAGTATTCTTATAAGCGGCGATGGGCTTGCAACCTTTCTCTTATGGAATGCTAACTACTGCAAAATGTGGGCATGTGCCAAATATAATGTTTAGACGTGCCTCTGACTACCCCCACTAGACATCTTCAAGGATCTAAGTGCCTGGGGATCTGAGTGGATGTTTACCGTACTTGGAAATTACAGTCGTGACCCTATTTTTTTTTATTGAATCTTGCAATTTAATTGCAATATTTAAATGGGTGTTTTATAAGTATTTTGACGACTTAATTTTTCCTGGCGATTGTATCTACATAGGTACTAGATACTTGTATATTATAGATATAAATTAGGTACCTATACACGTACCTACGTTATTATAAAAGTACTTACATTTTTATAGTACTACACAAAACAATTTCAACCGATAACGACAGCCAAACCTTATTGCAATGTGTCTAAAATGCATTTCGACAAAACAAGCAGTAAGAATGTTTGGCGTTATTCATTTATATTGCTCGTTTTGTAAGCCCATTATCCGCAAAATGATGTATGACAGCGGCATGTAATTCAAACTATACATTTTTTCGCTTCGAACGTTGCATTGATATATTGCGTGTCAGCTAAATTGAAGGTTAGTTTACCTGCCCTAATGAAGACCTGAAAACATATAATTTTTCGTATTTTGTTTATAAAACAAGCAAGCCCCATTATGTCTCTGCAGTGTCGCTAGTTTCAGCGAAGTGCCATCCTGCTGGTTTTTTTTTCAGGGAAAAATGTGGCAAGTACTGTTTTTGTTGGGGCTGGAGTACGTCACGTCTATGAAATTGCGTAAGTTTTAATTAGTTTGAGAATTGTTACTGAAATAAAATGTGATTAACCAAACACGGAAAATCTGTGTTCTTATTACCTTAAAAAAACCAGTTTTAAGATAATTTAACCTCAGATCAGATAAAATAAGATACTTTAGTTAAATGTACAATAGGTTTAAAATATTTGGTAGGTAGTGAAAAAGATACTATATAATTTTATCGAAGATTTATATGATATTCCTATGTTTTTAGGGTTCCGTACCCAATGGGTAAAAACGGGATCCTATTACTAAGACTCGGCTGTCTGTCTTTCTGTCTGTCCGTCTGTCTATGTGCCTGTCTGTCACAAGGCTGTATCTCATGGAACCGTGATAGCTAGGCAGTTGAAATTTTCAAAAGAATAATGTTCTAAAAAATATAAAACCACGTTTTTTCTAGCGGATTACATACACGCCTGTTCAAGAAACGATCCCAACTTGAACGAGTGTGCTTTAAAATCAGCTAAGGAGTCCCTCTATCAGTTTTCACTGGGTGATCAAAACAGAGGCCTAAATCCTTTAGATCCGATACACGTTGCTGAAATGACAGTATTTGTGCCAAACGAGAATGGACTGAAACTGGTGTTCAGGAAGAACGATTTTACTGGTCTTTCTGCTATGCAGTTGAAGAATTTAAGGTAAGTTAAATCTAATGTTTACATTTTACAATGATAGCTGTCCCGATAGACGTCCTGTCAAATTTCAATAATCCCACAGGTAAAGCACTCTTAGTTTATCCCGAATCCACCGCTGGATTTTTCAAAAATACGTTACGAAAATTTAATATACTTTACGTTCTATTCTCATATCTACCGAAATACACAGAAAAAAATCATAAATATCGGTCAAGCCGGAAGAACCAATTCGGAGGAGTTTGGTTACAAACACTGACACAAAAATTTTATATTTATGATAATATTTTTTTTAGTATACATAGTATAACCACAATTTACTTCCATACAGTTATTTCACGTAGCCTTTTTCCAACTACTTTTGCTTACTTAGAATCCATACTAATCCATATTTAAACATTAGGTTATTGAGTTATTACAGTTTTAATTATTTCGACACGTCTCGACTATGTTATCAACGTTGTTGTAACACAGTAAATAAAATACCCTAAGTATCCATTACTCTTAAATATCAATTACTCGTAATTATGAATTATATCGGGCATACTTTTCAATAACCTTCAATTATATTTAAATTAGCAACAAAATACTTTTAAGGGGCTCCCAGTCGCTGATTGCTCTTTTTCGAAACAAAAAAAGAAATACTTCTGAACAAGCCACATCTCCTATTTTTATAAGTATATTACTTCAGGTTCCTACCTAGATTTCTATTAAGCTGAAAACATAATAGCAGAAACTTTCACGATAAAGATATTATTTCAAAATGATACGTTTTAGAATTTATGATCGAAATATTTTATATACCTACTATTAAAATCAACTTGTGATTTATTGTTAAAGATAGGTAATATGTAGATCTAGATTTCTATTAGAATAGATTTTTGATAAGTAATTATACATAATTTATATCATTAATTTATTCGAAAAGCTAAGGCGGACCACTCGCCGACGTGTGTTTCTCGTCATTGCAGCGGTCGGTAGGATTATTTATCGAAGTGATTAAAGATGGGTACATCTTTATTCACATATACTATACATTATAAAATAGGAGATGTGGCTTGTTCACAAGTATTTCTTTTTTCGTTTCGAACAAAAACAATCGTTGACTGGGAGCGCCTTAAGTACTTTTTTTTTACATTTAATACTTTTGTTAGATGCAATATCGGAAAATTAAATAAAGGTTAAATATACCACAAATTGTTGTTTATTATAATAATGCCTAATCATCGCAGTGGGTAAATAATTTATAGGCTTTAGGACGGTGTTCCACATGCAGTGCGATATGTTGCGATAAAAATACTGGTGGATAGTTATTAAAAAAACAGTATGCTTACACCAACGGCGCTACAAGTAGCATCCTAAATTGTGCAAAAAAAAACTAAAGTAAAAGAAGCGGAATCTACATTGTTATTTTCTTAATTTCACAAGATTTCTCACCATAGTTTTGTCTAGCATAACTTCCTACTGAACACTTAATTTTGTGCATTAGCAATTAGTGCGCAAAAGATTAGCGTCCCTGATTCTCAGAATGCAGTTCTAACATTTACCTGCTCATTGTGGCGCGAATGGACTGGACACTGAATGCCCTTTCGTGGCATGGGCTCTTAATTCAGTGTATTGTAACTGTAGGTATATAAGTATATAATTAATTTAAAATATGGACTGTACCTACATTGGTTTATAACATAACTAGCGACCCGCCCCGGCTTCGCACGGGTAGCATGTTATTACACATATAAACCTTCCTCCTGAATCACTTTATCTATTAAAAAAAACCGCATCAGAATCCGTTGTGTAGTTTTAAAGATATAAGCAAACATACATACGCGGGAAGCGGAAAGCGACTTTGCTTTATACTATGTAGTGATTATTGTGTAATAACTGAAATAAAAAATGTTGAATTTAATTGCTTTAAATAAATATAATATTAAATATATTAAATATAATAAATAAACTAATTATAATTATAATATTATAACTAATTCAATATTTTAGTAGGTATAGGTATTTAAAAAAATAAATGACACACTGATACAGATAATGCAGATATCAAAATGATGATTAAAAAAAAATGTGTTCCTGTGTGTCGAGATACACCACAAAAAAATCCTATTAATTCAACCTCTAGTGTAGTTGGCTTAAAAATAACATTACGTGAACCCCTGCGTTGACTTTTAGTGATAAATAACAGTGAGAAAACAATCTACTCGTACCATCTAGTGAAGCGACCCAGTTGGCGACGTGCTACGCCTTCTCGCGCCGCACTGCTCATATAGGACAAGGCCTTAGCTATTATACTGTAATGAACTATGCGCCTAACGACGGCCTCACGGACAATTAGCTTTGAGCCTTTTAATTACGAATAATATATAGTAAAGACGTCGCTAGGAAGAGAATACAAGGAGCCGAAAAAATTGTAGCAGTTTTAAAAGGCCAGAGACCGGGCCTTTTCATTACAAACTATCAAGAGATATAAACTGCCCTGACCCCATAGAACTAGGTTTTAGACTGTTGGGTTTTATTTATTATTGATGTATTTATTAAAATATAATGGTATTCGTATATTTAAAGATAAATAAATATATATAGGATCACGACTGTAACCGCAAAGTACTCTCCAAGTAGGTAGATATGCTCACAGATCTCCAGGCGCTTAACTTTTTGAAAATGTCTAAAGGGATTAGTCAGAGGTACGTCCAAACATTACACATTTTTTTTTCAATAGTAAGCATTCCGTACGTGACATGTTGTATCATCGCCGTTCATCGTAATTTTAGCCGGATAAAATTTAACCGGTATCTCATAATAGCCGGCAAGACCGGCCTACACAACCCTACGCGCAACTTAAAAGGCCCGTTAAATAATTAGGCACAGAGATGATTCATTAGGAACAAAAGGCGTAATGGAGTGAAAGACGCCTGCGATCTGGGGGTAACTAGTTCAACCATAATGAGAGGACGTTATAAAAGGTCATTTTCATCATAAACATTTATTGAGGAAGTAACGGCTGGGCGCTCTTTTGATTTCCTAGAGTCGTTTAATTATGATTTAGTTGCTTTTAGACAGGAAGCTACTCATGACGAAAATATTTCATTAATACCAACCTATGCTATAAATGGAGGATGTATGGAATAATATTCATGTACTAATACAAATACTACTTACCCTATTCATAAGAACCTGCTATGTATTGTATATGATGCAAATAAATAAATACCTACTCCTCAGGAACGGTGTAGGAAAATTTCGGAAATAAACCAGTTAGTATTCTTGAAGCAATGGGTTTGCAAACTGTCACGTATTAATGCTAACTATTGAAAAATGTGTAATATTTGGACGTGCCTCTGACTACTCTTTTTAGATATTTTCAAGGATCTGAGTATGTTTACTGTAGGTACTTACAGTCATTATTATTATTTTCTTTTTGACTGTATATGATCTCGTGGGTATCATACACCCAGAGCCGGAAAAAGTATTTGCAGATATTTGTTCCGCCGCAGTCATCAAACCCGCACCTCTCGTGTCTTAGCTTGGCAATTGGCCTCTACGCTGCTGAAGTTGTTAAATTTTGAATTCAAAGTTAACTTTGTTGTTTGTATATTTAGTTTAAGAGCGCCAGGAGATCTGAGAGGAAGGCGTCCTTGTGAATTACATTCGTTAGTTTATTTATTTTGTAGAATTTATTTTTAAAGTCATCATCTCTGCCATAATACGTCCATTGCTGGACATAGGCCTCTCCCATTGACTTCCATTAAAACCGGTTGGAATCAGCTCTTATCCAGAGCATACCAGGGTTCTTCAGGTCATCAGGACACCTTGGGGGACGCACTACGCTGCGCTTGCCGGTACGTGGTCACTATTCGAGAACTATGATACTGACCTGTAACTTGGTGTTATGAATAAATTATTTGTATTTGTATTTGTATTTGTATCTATCAGTTCTCTGAGCTATGCCCTGCCCACTGCCATTTCAAAATACATACTTACATATTATATTTTTTCAGATTTAACCTTGAAAAGAAGCTTATTTCAGTGGATGCTCTGGTAAACTTAGACGTGAAGAACATTTACGAGCTCAGTGGAAAGATTCTTGTCATACCAATCATATCTAACGGAGATTCATCCATTAAGTTGAGTTAGTATGATTTACGAGCTATAAATAATAATAAAATAATAAATATTGGCGGACTTTACACACAGCGCCATTAAGCCCCAAACTAAGCAAAGCTTGTACTATGGGTACCAGATAACTGATAAAGTATTCTATCAGTTATCTGGTACCCATAGTACAAGCTTTGCTTAGTTTGGGGCTTACACTACACATTTTTTTTTTTTTGTAATTACATACTTATTATACACTAGCTGACCCGTGCCCACTTCGCTGGGTGACAGACATTTCTAAATGTGAATTATTTTGGATAGGTATGGCTATGGTATGGCTCTAGACAGCTATAGTTCCACATCTGGTATTCCGATCTTCCAAAATTCTTGCCTATAAGTTGCCGTGGACTAATAGCTATATAACAAAAAAAGTTTCATCAAAATCCGTCCAGTAGTTTTTGCGTGAAAGCCAGACAACAGACAGACAAAAATTTCAAAAATTTTTTTTTGCTTGTATAGCTGTATGGAGATCCCTAGGAGTATTTTTTTTACTTATTATTCAATGTACAGAATTGAACTCTTCTACAGTTTTATTATATGTATAGATAGTAATACCCAGACACAGAACAAACATCTATGTTCATCACACACATATTTGCCCTGGGTGGGGATCGAACCCACAACCTACAGCGCAAAAAAAACAGCTAGTTTTAAGTTAGGTATATTTTCATTAAGCTAAAGCTTCATTACAACATCTCAATTTGACTAGATAGCAGGTATGTCTAAATCTCGATACGACTGCATCGCGTGTGGCCTTCATTGCGTATAGACTAGATCGCCATAAGGTCAAATAGCATAAAAACTATATTTATATTTGACTGATCTCACATCTCAGTTGGTAGTACCTATGCCTTCTGCACTGTAGGTTGTGGGTTCGATCCCCACCCTGGATAAACATGTTTGTTCTGTGTCTGTGTCTAATATGTTAAGTATGTATTTACAAAAATAAAAGTATATAAGTATTCTATCCGTTATCATTCCACAAGCTTTGCTTAGTTTAGGGCTAGACGGCGCTGTGTGTAAAGTCCGCCAATATCATTATTATTTATAACTATACAAAATTTTCAGAAAATACAACTCTCCACGTAAAGATGTGGTACGACCACGTTGAAGGGAGTGATGGCAAAATACATTGGAAAATACGGAAACACGACATCAAATACGAAGTCGAAAGAGCCTACTTTCGGTTGGAAAACTTACTGGGTGATAAAAATATCGGTAAGTTTATTTTATTTTAATCTTCCTCTACACCTTATCCCACTTCTTGTGGGGTCGGCACAACATGTACCATGTACCAACATGTACCATGTACCAACATGTACCATGTACCAACATGTACCATGTACCAACATGTACCATGTACCAACATGTACCATGTTAACTTAAGAATACATAATTCTTACTTCGCTGGACCCTGTGTGCACGTTTATCTCGAACTAGCTACTTTTAAAACTATTCGCTTTTCTGGTTCCTACTTTCAACATAATCAATTAATAAGATTTTTCATACAATATGTGATACATAATATGAACTAATGAAACTCTTCCTCCTTAAGTCTTAAAAAGACAGAATGTTAGTAATTTTATAGGCTTATAGTTACAGAGATTTTGAAATGAGTGATTGAGTCTAGTAGATCGATGTTGAGTCTCTTTTTTTATTTATTTAGAAAATAGGTATATCACGAACTCTTGTACCATAGTTTTAGCAGTAGCAACCGTCATACCTAATTACCCGTGTACCTAATTACTCGAAGTAATCAAAAGACGTAAGTCCATTATTTCTTCTAGATATATGCTACTTCTACATATCTTCTAGTTTTTAGTACATATTAGATTTCGTCATGATTCCCTTTATTTTATGAACTAAACGTTCTTTGAACATAAGCTCGTTTTACACCGACAAATGAAAGTGACACAACTCGAAATCTATAAAATGACGGCAGAAGTATGAAAACACAGTTATGCCTCATATTTCTTTGAAATAAATAAATATACACGCCATCTAGCCTCAAACTGAGCTACATGAATTCTTTTTTTGTAAATACATATTTTTATACATTATATGTGTTTGGAAGACTTGGTCACCACTCTGCCTATCTATGTGCCAGTGAAAACTTAGAGGTTCTGGCTTTCCAGGTGATCAAATCAATAACCTCCTCAACGAGCTATGGCGTGAAATCGTAGCTGAAGTGGGGCCGTACATCTGCAACTCGTTAGGCGAAGCTGTGGTGGAAAACCTCACCTTATTCCTCGACCAAGTGTCTTTTGACGAGATGATGCCAGAAAAATTATAATAAAGAGAAAATAACTTGAGGTTTGTTTTACTTTTTTCATATTTCTTATTCGATTATAAAATTATAATATAACTAACACAAGAAACGGACTCACCTATCCAAACCTATATAAATGTTTAGACTTTGTTCGGACTATTTAGTAGATAGTTTATGTGAAGTTTGCACAAAATCGGTAGAGCGGTTCTTCATTTATCACATTTTTTGTAACAAATTAAACGTTGCAGACGTTTCAAGATACAAGAAAATAACGCGATAATTAGCCGTATTTCTATATAAATCAGAATAAATTGTTAAATTATAATTCTTATTACTTGTTCGAGATGCTAAACTAAGCCAATCATTTTAATTTGCATACTGTCATTATTAGGGTTGTGGTCGATCATTAAATTTGGGTACCTACCGATTGTGCTCTAATTACTGGACCCATGTTATGTTACAGGGCCTGGGTCACTAGTGTGTATTTGAAGATTTGTACTAACGAACCATTGTGGGTCACAACAGGTATATCTAAAGGTTCTAAAGTAACAGAATATTTTACAAATTGAGAAAGATATAAAATAAAATAAAATAAAATTGACGTTAATAAATAAAATTTAATTGAAGTTTGTGAGTTTGTATGTATGTTTGTTCCTCAATCAGGCCTAAACGACAAAACGGATTAAGTTAAAATTTGCTGTAGATATAGATATAATGTCCGAATAAATATTAGACTACATTTAAATATGAAAAACATCCCCAAAACGATAAAAAAACGCAAAAGGCATGATTTCTGTATAGATGGCGCTGGTGTGCAACAAATCTGACATCACAGACTAAAAACATTCAGTCTTTTCTATTCGATTATTGAAATTTGACAGGACATCGTCTCGTATATGAAAAACTAGCCGACCCGTGGGCTAGTTTTTCATATATTTTGTTGACAATGGTTCACCAGTGCGAGGCATACTCAGGAGGAGCCCACTAGGAACTAGGTTGGGCTGTTCTGTAGAACAGTGTTCCGCAAACATTTTGTGTTCAAGTTACATTTAGGAAAATGATTTTTTTTAAGGTACACCACAAATTAAAAATCAGTTTTTAAGTAATATTAATCAACATTTATTATTAATCAACGAAATATGATTTTTATTTAATCAACAAAACAAACATGAGCCTGTTTAATTGAGCATAGATGGTCTAAATTTGGAGTAATCGTTGACAGGGCTGCTAAAAATACGTTCATAAGATATCCTTATTTTTCCAAGGCACACCAACTAATGACCACGGTACCACCAGTGTGCCGCGGTACACACTTTGCGGAACACTGCTGTAGAACACACCATCTCCTCAATTTAATTAAAATTTAAGATCAACCATGGAGAAACCACAGTGGCTGCTGGCATCTTAATATTATTGTTTGGTTCTTGAACGATGTCGAGAGTATTTCATTCTGTGCTCGTATTTCTGCTACATCGTTTGTTATAAAATCATGTTTTTATTAAAGTACTTACCTGTAATGTTAATAAGATAAAATTAGGTCGAATAAACGTACGTTATCTATACATGCAGTGTAAGCCATGTCGGCCGAGTGGGAGGTACCTCGACTTTTAATCTGAAGGTCGTAGGTTTGAATCTACTGCACGTGCATCATAGGATTTTCAAATAAAATCATTTATTTGCAAGAATACAACATTATTTTACATGTCAGATCTTAAAACTATTATGGTAGATTATGGTAGATATGGTAGCAGGCGTGCAAATGTTTTGTGAGTCACAAAATTAGAATTAAGTATTAGTCATTAGGTATTATGTTACAATTCAATTTTCCAAATACTCTTTCACACTGTAAAAACATTGTTCAATTAGCCAACCACTTAACTTTTTCCTAAATATATTTCCATTTAGTTCTTTTAATAATTTACTGTTCTTATTTATTTATCTAAATATATAAAACTCTTGCGTTACTAACTGACTGACTGACTGACTGGTCTATCAACGCGCAGCCTAAATTACTGGAAACTTGAAATTTAGAGGGTATATTCCTTACGGTGTTTAGGGGTGCACTAACAAAGAAATATTTAGGGGGTATCTGTTTAAAAATAACTTTATGTAAACGAAGTCGCAAGGGTTTCCATTAGTTGAAATCATAAGGGTCTTTTTCAATTGTCGCAAAAGAAAACAGGAAAATTCTTACAGACCACAAAGATACAATTCCCGCAGAGCCACAATAACCGTAGACTCCATGCAACTGTGTAATGCGAACGATCAGTATCTGAAAAGACTCAAAAATAAATTGTGATTACGGGGTAGAAATGGTACAAAGAAAATAGTCGTACCCCGGAGCTACAATTCTAGCTTTGAAAGTAAAATATGTGACTTAGCGCGTGTGTCATATTTATGAGGATTTCCACAAGATTTGTGCTCGTCTGCACCAAACTATGACTTTACGAGGACACACTTAGCGATGATATCTTCATATAAAATAACATCATGACGCTACAATTCTAGCTTTGAAAGTAAAATATGTGACTTAGCGCGTGTGTCACATTTATGAGGATTTCCACAAGATTTGTGCTCGTCTGCACCAAACTATGACTTTATCAGGACACACTTAGCGATGACATCTTCATATAAAATGACATCATGACAATATCAAGGTTTAAGCTTATCTATGTTAGTACTTCTTCTATACTAATATTATAAAGATTTGATTGTTTATTTGTTTGCATTGAATAGAATCCGAAACTACTGGACCGATTTGAACCGATCTTTTACCATTAGAATCCTACATTATCCCTGATGAATAAAGGCTATATTCATTACTAGAAAAAAAAATCAAGGATCCCTATTTAAACTTTAATGTAACCCAAGGAATAAAAAAAATTGCCATAAAATCATTAGTACACCTGTGCGACGCCCGGGCCGATAGCTAGTAGATAAATAAACAGAAATTTAAAGCAGAAACTCACTGAAACTCTACCCCTGAAAATATTTAAGAGACTAGATCAACTAAAAATAAGTTTGCTGTTAAAAAATATTTCTCAATGACAAGCTTTTGTAAAAACATTCAAACCATCGAGCACCAGCCCGCTATCTCCTGTCACATAATATAACATTGTCATCGGAACTTGACAAAAATGCAAAGTTTTTACTCAATCGAAGTATTTACTAACAAGCTCCATTGTGAGTGTCTGTTGAACAGCTCCTGACTCCATCATCAGATCAGTTTGCTGTCACCATATATTGCGTTGTCACCGAAGTTATATAAGTATGCCAAATTTCAGCTCAATCGGTTGGGGCTAACTGCCTCAAATTTGAGTTGAAAGATTCCACCTTAACAAACATACTTACACACATACATACTTACTTACATACATACATACATACATACACACATTCATACACATACCTACATTTCAAGTTAAATAAAAGTTTTTAAAATAGTGCTTGGTTGGTTGCTATATCTATTTTTCGGCGTTCCATGTCCCGGATATCCGCTCCGAATGTAATTTACCTGAGATAGGACAATGTGCCCGGGAACAGATGCGATTACACGGAATGGACCCGTAATACTGTGACGGTAGATCCTTCTGCACTTTTCAATTTAGATTATTCTTAATTCCGCTTAGCAAGTTTATTTTTGAACCCCGGAAGAAATGCCATCAAACTGGAAACACTAGAGAAGTGTCATTAGAGAGGTGAAGTCCAAAGACCTTTTGTAGTTTTCGAGTTATGATAAAATAAATGAGTGTTTTTTTTTAAATTAGCTAATAAGTGAACCTAGCCGATTAGTTGGAGGCTAGATGGCACTTTGTAAAATCTAGGCAATCGTACCCTTTCGTACATTTTTCGACTTCTTATTAAGGCTTGTATAGCCCCATTCACTTTTAACTTAATCGAGTGTCCATAACTATAATAAAAGAAAATCTGCTCAACTGTTTAAAGACCATCAGTTATTTTCTAGTTGTTGGAGAGATGTGAACAATTTCTACTGGTAGATACATTCAAATATTGGTATTCTGTGACATCAGAGAGTTTTTTATATTAAAGGGCGCTCCTAATAATTTAATGCCATTACAAGTAACGAGATAAATAAAGGCATCTGTATTACAACTAGCGTGAAGTTAAGATTTTTGCAGCAAATGTTACCAACATGAGTTTGAAAATCTTGAAATCCATTGCCTATATCACTCGTCCAGCAGTGTCAGTAACATGCAACAATCCCATCCTCTCTCGGCTTAAAAGCTTCTAGTCTTGAGTTTGTTAAAAGCCGGAGGCAGTATGAATGCCGCTTACAGAATAAGTAGTAGGTACTGCAGAGCACAATGGCATGAAAGGCAACATTACGACCAGATTTTAGTCTTAAGTAATACAATGACTTGAGATACTGTAATGTATATAAAGCGTGATTATGGCGAGACGATAGATAATTTTCTAGTCTTAAATTATACAAATAAAGCAAAAGATAACTACGAATAAAATTTAATTCGATAAAGTTGGGACAATTTGGTTTCAAACGTTACAAATTGATCAATTTTGACACAATAATTTTAACCCGCTTTGTTTCAGAGAGCCTCTAAAATTCCATGACAATGTACTTTTCAAAGATTTTCGTCTTAGGAATGGTTTTGTAGTAAAACGTTTCTATGCAAATATAATTATTTATTTGACACGGGTAATCATTGAAGTATTATACTTATTACAAAAATAAAAATAAAACGCAAACATGTTTTCAAAAGATTTTACCGCAGTTAAAGCCGAACCCCAAAAATAATATGAATTTATGTTTCATTCCGAATCCGGGTATTTTTCTGGGAGGAATATTTATACACTCTAAGGACAGTAATTTCTTTACGCACACCTGCTCTCTACTTGAGGGCGGGTCACTTGCTAAAATATGGGTGAATTTTCTTCATTTGTTTTCTAAAATAAAATTCCATTGAGTAAAATGTGTTTTCTGATCTCTGATGAGATAGAATTAAGTGCATAGTAATTATAAAAATGCTTCAGTTTTGTTATGTCATAAAACGCGGTGACCCAAGTGTTTTTTTGGCCGTAGGTATATTTTTCAGTGACGAGAGCTTTCTTTTCCATGGGATGTCATCAACAAAGGCAGATGAGTACCATTTAAACTGTAGTTAAATTCATGACAAAGCTTTCACCCAACTTTTTATGTTATAAAAAATCCTTGGACCTTTCACGGAGTTCTAAGAGGTCATCCTTTATGACAGACACTGTTTTTGACTAGCAATTAAAATTAACAGATCGGTGACTTCGTTTAATTGTTCCTTATGGCATGGAAATGTTACTGTAATAGGACAAAATTTTACTAAGAAAAATGTTTCTTCTGCAATTGCTCCAAGCAATTCTATTTACGACGTCTACATTACGAGCCTCCTTTGTGTCGTTAACAAATAAAAATATTGCAGATGGTGCCAGACGGAATAATGTCCTTTGTTCCATATAGATTTGCCTGAATATAAATTCTAATTTTCATTGTAAAGATCTTTAATATTCTCCAAATATATTTGAACCTATCAATGGTTGGCAGAATCACCTGTTTTAGAAGTATTATTAATAAAATTATTAATATTTTTCAAAATATTCCGAAAAGTAAAAGTAAATACAAATGTCTCATTCAGGCCAAAAGGTAAATATTTAGAGAACAGTCTTCTGAAGGTCTTTTGAAGTGCTAGCTAATCGTTTGTCGGCTACTGAAAGGACAGATAGAAACCGCATATTTTCTCAGCGTCTAATACCCAGACGTTGTAACGCCTAAGGGCACAAAAACAATTTGCCCGTCTAAAGAAGGAAAGCTAGTTCATAAAAGCAGGACCAAAAGACCCTACGGTTTAAGAAGTCTATTTCCATTACAAAGTCTTACCTGAGGCTAGTTGGGACTATTCATTCATTGTACGAGTATGTAAGTGCTTCTGCCACTCATTCTGTCGAAGGAAAAATAGAAAAAAAATGTAGCTATTGTTTATTTTACCCTGATGACAAAAATGAAGGGGCTATGACAAGATAATTTGTTTACAGATAAAAAAAGAGAAGAGTTATAAAATTATTTGACCATGCATTACTTTAAACTGATAAATCCAATATTCATGAATATTTTTCATTAAATAGGAGGTTTTTAAAATAGTTTATTTAAATAGATAAGAATGAAATAGTTTACTTTGATTAAACATCATTTTTAAAGTTTGAAACGTTACGATAACGCATGAAATTTTTGACTTTTTGTATGGGCTGAGTACTCGGTTAAGACGGAAAAAGTGATAAAACTGCATTATCTTGAAAACCATAAAATTTAAAAAGAAAGTGTTTGTAATTTACTTAGCTAGTATGATTATCTAACGAATTATATAAAAATAAACTGATTAGCTAATTATAGTTTTGATTATAAACGAAACTAGTGTTTTTGAAGAGCCAACTTTGAAAAATAAATCTATCGAGAAAAGTTTCACCAATCGTGTTTCTGTCTATAATTTATCTAGATAATATCCTTAAGTTCCTAGATAATATCATTATCATAAAAAAACATAATTGTATGTTTTGCGGTTATTGAAAAAAAACGATTCTGCATTCATCAAAAACATTTATTACTCGTCTTAAAATACATAACGATGTATTAAATTTATCCAATGAACATTATTTACTTAGCATGGTTTAGTGGTAGACCAGTTGAACATTATGCACTTCAAACAATTAAAACCATTACAATCAATTTGACAGAACATTAATTGCGCAAACGAATAGGTATTTGCTAATTAGGTAGTTTTGATCAAACACAAACCAGGCCTGAAATTGTGTTACAAAGCGAAACCAGTAATTTTTGGATTTTACAATTTAATTGTCACTATTTATCGCATTATTACAAAGAGGTAAAGTTTGTTTGTGAGTTTCGATGTAGGAGATAATCAAACGATCTAACGGATGAAGTGAAGTTACTAAGATTTTTAACAAATTTCAATATTGTACTAAAATACTTAGAGATACTTGAAATTATAATTTCATATATGGATTTATTTATAAGACGATAATTAGGGAACCGCTAAATTCTAACTGACTATTGGATGGTTACGCGGTAGCTGCAAGGGCTATGTGAAGAGCTACGCGGAAGCTACGAGATGACAGGACAGGAATTTGATTCTTATAATTTGCTATGAAAAATTTATTACAAAAATATGTTTTTCTTTTTTACACTACACAGCGTATGAACAATGCTAGGCGAGGCAAGTACTACCCTAGTGCGGACCTTTTAATTTTTTCCATTAAAATGGTAGGCAAGTTTTTTGGCACGAAATATTTTTAGTTATTACACTTTGTCGCTATAACTACTTACGATTTTTTTATCATTCTACAGGCGAGGTATCTGTCGTCAGTTCTTAAGTCTAAGGCCATTACCTTAGAAGCCTTCAATGTTCATTAATAAAGACGCTGCAGCTAATTGCCAATACGATGGCTAAGTGCTGGTATTTAGCCGTGGTGCCTTTATCGATAAATTCATCACTTTAACCAGGAACTCTATATTAAAGACTAGCTTTATTATAGGTTCCTACATGAACGACTAAGTTCCAAGTAATTTCCAAGTAATATCGCGTTCACGTAAAATAATAAATATAAAGCCGTGTTGGCCGAGTGGGAGGTACTTTCACCTTGTTCGATTGGCATCACACTGGAGCTCTACATAGCTTTAAGAAAAGGATCATTAAAAAAAAAGGTAGACCCCAAGCCGTGTTTGTTGCCTGATTCTTCTAGGCTTGGTCGCGTGGAATCGGCGTAGCTTCACCTAGTTCCTAAGACGTTTCAAAGTGATCCTTGTGATTTTATTGAAATAAATGATTTTTGAATTTGAATTTGAATTTGAATTTGAACCTCTACTTTAATTTTGAAAATCGTGGGTTCGAATCTCGGTGTGCATCAATGGATTTTTCTGTTCGAAAAATTTATATGCGCATTAAAACACGTGCTCAAAACGATGAAGGAAAACATCGCGAGGAAACCAGTTAGTATTCTTATAAGCGGCGATGGGCTTGCAACCTGTCACGTATGGAATGCGAACTACTGCAAAATGTGGGCATGTGCCAAATTTAATGTTTGGACGTGCCTCTGACTACCCCCACAGCAATGCAGATTAGGCTATGCTATATGGCTATGCTGTATGTATATATGGCATTTACGAGTAATAAAACAGTATTTTTTAGGGTTCCGTACCCAAAGGGTAAAATCGGAACCCTATTACTAAGACTTCGCTGTCCGTCTGTCTGTCTGTCTGTCCGTCTATCTGTCACAGGGCTGTATCTCATGAACCATGATAGCTAGACAGTTGAAATTTTCACAGATTATGTATTTTGGTTGCTGCTATAACAACAAATACTAAAAACAGAATAAAATAAATATATAAGGGGGGCTCCCATACAACAAACGTGATTTTTTTGCCGCTTTTATAGATAACGGTACGGAACCCTTCGTGCGCGAGTCCGACTCGCACTTGGCCGGTTTTTGTTTCATAATGACCTGTAGATACACTCATTACTTTTATGACACGAAAACGTGTTCAACAAACCGTAAATAAAATGACCCAAACATATTTTTGCGATTTGTAGACTGTTTTTGATGGGAACTGGTAATAGCTTAAAAATACACTACACACATTTCGACGATTTTGAACCCTAACACAAGTTAGGGTTCAAAATCGTGGAAAGAATCCTTATTATTATTATCTAGAAAACAAATAATCAAAGGAAACATATTCGTTCCACGCGAACAAAGTTTTGCACGAGGCTGCTACATATAGTTGTAATTATCAGTGTTTGTGCCTAAGATTTAGTATTATTTCAATATTACCCAATACTGCCTTACCATGTATATACTGCTGCTGACCAACCAGACTATCGTGGTTAAAACGTCATACTTCCAAAACAAAAACCCGGGTAAAATTCGGCATATCTGAATCGAGCTTTAATCCATGTCATAGCTTTCCCAACTAGATACATATATGACTACACTCGTTTCAATTATTTAAAACGATATTTTATAACGTATTTCACTTTTTATATTTTTTTGCGGCACCTGCCACTTTGATCCCAGGATTTAAGTCAAAATGCACATGTCAGGTTTGAACGCAGAGCGCAGTTACATAGAAAACCGATCATCGCTGATCGCCTATCACGTTTTTACTAGGTGTTCATCAAAATGTACAATTACTACAATGTACTTGACTTATTAATTACAAGTAATTTGGCATGTGTATGAAACAGATGTATATCTTAATAATATTATAAATGCGAAAGAATGTGATAAGGCTGCTATGTTTGTTCCCTAATCACTACACAGTATAAAGCAAAGTCGCTTCCCGCTTCCCGCGTCTGTATGTATGCTTATATCTTTAACGGATTTTGATGCGGTTTTTTTTAATAGATAGAGTGATTCAGGAGAAAGGTTTATATTTATTAAACCCGTGCGAAGCCGGGGCGGGTCGCTAGTCAAAAATAAACGACAAAACGGATTAAGATGAAATTTGCTGTAGTATGTTGATGAAAAATCTGAATAAATAAAGGGGGAACTTATTATCCGAAAAACAACCCCTAAATTATAAAAAAACGCAAAATGGTTAATTTTGATATAGATGGCGTGGCGTTAGTGCAACAAATCTGACATCACAGACTAAAAATATTTAGTCGTCATAGCAACGCAGTTTTGACTAATTAATGATACGCATTCTACCAAAATTCGTAATTTATTTTATCAGTACAAGGTTTGTAGGGAAAAAATTGGAAGCTGCCTTAAACAGAACAACGTTTGTCACGGGTCGGCTAGTTTGTTTCATAAAGGAGAGTTACATATCGATCTTAATGTATGGTAATGAATATTGCATAATAAGGCAGGAGAGGAAATGTGATCGTGTATTTACTTACTAACCTAGTTTCCTATATAAAGTTCATCGTAGTACTGATGCGCCCGCTTTTAGGGGTAGTTTTTAAATAAAAACCTACAAATATTTTTATGTGTATCCTAATATTTGCTCAAAAATCAAGATTTTTCTTGGTTAGAACATAACTACAGATTTTTACACGGGTCTTTATCACGTAATAATGTTTTCTAATCACGATAGTTGAAAAATAATATTGGTTGGAACAGTTAATTTATTGATTTTTAACTGATTTGCATGGAGTTTTATTATGAGAATCAGTTGATTTTCCAGTTGTCGAAGTATAATATCTTTTGTACTTTCGACGGTTCGTCAAAAGTAAATTATGTGTTGAAGAAGCCATCTAGCTAACTATTACATCTTCTGGAACACCTTGTTTAATTAGTATTTGGTACCTCGAAAGGTAAAAACAGAAGCCAAATAAGATTACTCTTGAGTCTGTCTGTCAATCACAGGCACTTTGCTCGAAAGCCAAGAGACGCAGAGATTTTGATTGTGGCAAAAAAATATAATCATTATAAAGATAATATTATTTTTTATGAGTTTCAGAAGATCGACACTGCAGCAGTTTTTGACATAATTGTTAGGAAAATACTTATTATGTGAATCCGTTGACCGGTTATTTTAGTAGGTACCTGCTTTTTGAGTATTACGCGTCGGATTTGAATGAAATTTGATAAAATACATCCATTTTTCACATTCTACTATAGAGATAGTTAATGTGAAGCAGGTGCACGATTTCATCTCTCTGCTATAGAAAATTCTTCCATACTAGTTTTATCCAAATAGTACCTAAAATGAATGAGAAATTCATATTATTCGTATGAATTATTCAGAACCTTAGAAAACTTACTTGAATTATTTCATGTGAAAATTTTGGTAGTTTTTTCGTTGTGTAAAAACGAATTTAATATGATCTTACACAATAAAGGCCAAAACAATGAAATAGGGCAAACCGACCGGACCGTAAAAAATCCATCAAAGCCTTCAAATTCAAAAACCTTTTGTGAAGTCGGTTAAAAGGAGCATCACGTTCCTCATAACAACCATGGGTTTGCAAATTAAATTCCAAAATTCATACTGTTTTAGCGCTCTCACGGAAAACACACATTCTGAAACGTCACTCTTTCCTGATGCGATATGCAGCCTTACAAACCTTCAGTGACAAGCTAAAATCATCTTTACAGCTTACGGAATAAGGGTGGGTGTAAGTGTTTGTGTATGTTTGTCAGTTTGTATTCGTCATAGCACCGCGGGTCGTGCCTTTGTTCTTGAGTTGTCGCTTTGTTTGTCCGCATCCTATAGCCACGCGTTGGAGGTTTTATTCTGATATTTTATAAACAACATGTTTGTTCGGTAGTGTAACGATAAAACTATTACAATAAAAGTATATTGCGAAATCGTTTTTTCCTTAGGCTCATACTCAGCAAACACTTTTACGAGGCTAATCGCAATGAACGTACTTACAGCAATCCTTTGATATATTATTTACCTTGTAAATCGCAGAGTACTTCAATATTGAGGCAATTTTCGGAAACCTTTTCGAAAACGGTTAAAATCCATAATGAAACTCGTATTCAAAGGCAAATGAGTCATAGATGAAAATAACGTATTATGCTATCTGGCTAGGCTAGGATTTATGTAACGGGCAGAAAAAGGCTTATCGTACATCTTTCCCGCAGAATGAACGTTGGAGAGCCAACTATGTCCTTCGGCCATAGATGAAGTAATAAAATAGTGAGAACACAGAGTTTCCAATAGGTTGGTTTCAAAATTAACTGGTTGTCTATTATTTTAAACGACTGTTAAAAAGACTAGTCAGTTGTTCTTGTTTAATTTTTAACTCTGAATTTCGATCGCTAAATACGAAATTTTAATTTATTTATGGTGCCAATAAAATAGCTACCAATGTCAGCGTTATATCATTAAATGAAGGCTATTACTCGTGTTCTAATCAGGTAGATTATCCAGCTAGAATATGCTTGGTCAGGATACGAGTGAAAGCTTTCAATTACACTCTGCCTGCCGATTGTACCTATATATTTCTAATAATTAACATAGATTTTAAGACAAATACTAAAAAAAATTGACCTCAATCTCTGACTTAGTAAATGAATTTAATTTTAATTAACGAATACAATTTTAATTAATCCCGACGTGCATCACTGTATTTTTCTGTTCGAAAAAATTATATGTGCATCAAAAACACGTGCTCAAAACGGTGAAGGAAAATATCGTGAGGAAACCAGTTAGTATTCTTATAAGCGGCGATGGGCTTGCAACATGTCACGTATGGAATGCTAACTACTGTAATATGTGGGCATGTGCCAAATATAATGTTTAGATGTGTCTCTAACTACCCCTACTAGACATCTTCAAATGATCTAAGCGTCTGGAGATCTGAGAGAATGTCTGCCTTACTTGGGGATTACAGTTGTGATCCCATTTTTTTTTTATTTACTAAATCCTAAACTACAGATTTGATCGGCATGTTTTAGTTTGATTGGTACTACTACTATGAAGACAAAAATGTTCACAATCGGAGAATCTGGAAGAATGCTTTAACTGTCAAGATGTAAAACTTTTCTACATTCTGTCATAAAATTTTATCTGGACTTGCCTTTCTCAACTGGTCTAATCTATGGTCCCAAACGGCAAAAGTAGGCAATAAAGGAAAGTATATCTCTGTAAGCTGCCGTTTCACCCGCCTCTCACTTTCGCCGTTAATTGCAAGTTTCACTGAACATCTGCTGTCTTTTAATTAATGATATCCCTTTGGGACACTTGTGTGTCGTTGGTGCATAGAGGGCGTAGGTAGTTATTGACACATTGTTTGGAAATGGCTAATGGGCTCAGTGGCGCGTCTTGGTAGAGACCTATGTTCGACAGTGGACTGCTAAAGACTGATGATGATGATGAATGGCTAATATACTGACGTAATTAGGATTTATAATGCCTTGACTTTTGATCAGAAGTTCAAATCTCAGTCTTGAAGGAATTGAATTTTAATTTAAAAATATAGGAAACCATTTTATTTTTAAAAGTTTTTCTATGAATAATTTACCTGATGAGGTACCTACCTGTTACTGAATAAGATTAAATTTAATGCGTATTATGGTAGGTAGGTATGTATTATTTTAATTTGTATTTTTTTTTCAAGTTGTTTTTATGAATAATATATCTGGTTAAGTAAAGTATGTATCTGTATCTCATTATGATTTTCTTATATTAAAAAAATAAAAGTGTCCATAATAAATATAACTCATTATGTAAAATTTAATTTAATTTAATCATAATAAAAATAAATAGGATCACGACTGTAATCTAAGTAAGTACTATAAGTACTGACTGTAAGTGCTATAGATATCCTGTCAGATCTCCATACGCTTAGATCCTTTGAAGATGTTTAGTGGGAGTATAATTATTCTATAAAAATAATATGAAAATGCATAAATTGTCTCTGCAATCCTCTAGTCTACTGGCCAATATTTTCCTTACCTTCATTGTTCACGTCTCATTCAAGAGGTACGCGATGAAAATACCTGAGATGAAATCTAGGGTAGAATTTGCAATATTCAATGGCGATGGGTAGATCGGCAATTTAATATCCTAGTTAGTTCAAAGGTCGAAGTTCAATGATTTCGCTTTGTGTATCATATTCAAATCTAAAAAGCCGTGTTGGCCGAGGGAGGTACCTCGACTTTCAATCCGAAGGTCGTGGGTTCGAATCCCGGCTGTGTCAATAGATTTTTCAGTGCGAAAAATGTATATGCTTATATCGGTGAAGGAAAACATTGCAAGGAAAATCTTTTGAGCGGCGACGGGCTTGCAACTTGTCACGTGTGGAATGCTGACTACTGCAAAATGTGGGCATGTGCCAAATGTAATTTTTGGACGAACTTCTGACTAACATTAGACATGTTCAAGGATCTGAGCGCCTGCAGATATAAGAGGATGTCACGTACTTGGGGATTACAGTCGTGATCCTATTTATTTTTTAAATCTAGAAAATCGACAAACAAAATTACATGGACCATTCGACTTTTATATTTAACCGGGCTTTCCAACGAAAAGTTTTGAAATACGGTTTTTATTTTTAGCTCTGTTGAAGGCTTATTTGGCACCTTTCCAATACAACCACAGAACATTCCCATAAAAGCTTAAACTATTCCACAGCATGATTCAGCACGGGGCTGTCACACGAGTACCTACGCATCATTTTTAACCGACTTCAAAAAAAGGAGGAGGCTCCCCTCCTCCCCCACCCCTCGCGAGATACGTGGCTGCGTGTTCTCATAGTGTCGTTCTTGAATACGAGGGTTAGTCTTTTCTATGCGATTATTGAAATATGACAGGACGTCTGTCACGAGTCGGCTAGTGGTATAAACCCGAAGACCTAATTCACATTTCATTGACGTAGACTAGACAAGTATCTAAAAGGCTGACAGTTTCCTTCGGCATTTCTTTTACCAGATAAAAGTAGTTACCTAAATAGACGCCTCAGAATAAATTGGGGTTCTCGTAAAACTTGAGATCGGTATTAAGCTTCCATCTCTATTTCCAGTGCGAGAAACAATACGGGTTTCTGTACGTCATACCAAGAAAGCGAGATGAATAAATGGGGGATTGACATAAAGGTCGTTTTTCTGATATTTGGTCAGTATGATATTTTTTGTGGAACGAATACTTTATTTATATTTCTATAAAAAAACCGGCTAAGTGCGAGATGGACTCATGTACGAAGGGTTCTGTACTATTATCTATAAAAAACGGCAAAAAAACACGTGTGTTGGATGGGAGCCCCACTTTAATATTTATTTTGATCTGTTTTTAGTATTTGTTGTGATAGCGTCAACAGAAATATATATATATATAATCTGTGAAAATTTCAACTGTCTAGTTATCACGGTTTATGAGATACAGCCCTGTGACGACAGACGGACGGACGGACAGACGGACAGCGAAGTCTTAGTAATAGGGTCCCGTTTTTACCCTTTGGATACAGAACTCCAAAAAATAACAAAGCATCTTCACAAGACACGGTTTAACTGTACAAATAAGTGTGGATAAGTTTTAGTACTTTCAAGATTCCTTAATAGATTAACATTTTTTATGCATTTTGACGTCATATTAATTAATAAGTGTATATTTTTGTATTCTAATATGTAAAATGCAATGTTTATTTTATTATAATTAAAAATTTATTATACATTAATTTATTAATTTATTATACAAAGCCATGTTGGCCGAGTAGGATATACCTCGACTTTCAATCTGAAGGTCGTGGGTTCGAATCCCGGCGTGCATTAATGGATTTTTCTGTTCGAAAAATTTATATGCGCATCAAAAACACGTGCTTACAACATCGTGAGGAAACCAGTTAGTGTTCTTATAAGCGGCAATGGGCTTGCAACCTGTCACTTATGGAATGCTAACTACTGCAAAATGTGGGCATGTGCCAAAATAATGTTTGGACGTGTCTCTGACTACCCCCACTAGACATCTTTAATGGATCTAAGCGTCTGAAGATCTGAGAGGATGTCTACCATACTTGGGGATTACAGTCGTGATCCTATTTATTTTTTGAAATTTATTAAAAGACATTAATGTTTTTTTTTTATTAAAGGTTAACACAATTGTATTTTTTTTTATGTTACTTTTGTCAAATAAGGATTTACAATAATGGCGTAAGAAAGTTACCCGTCTCTCGGGCTTTGCACTTCAATCCTCATTTTTTTGCGATTGTAAAACCTTCGCAAAACTAGATTTAGAATGTAAAACACGGACAAGAAGGGCCTGTGCCAGGTTTATGTCTGTTTTGTAAACGCTCCTTGCATCACAAATAGGTAGCCCGCTTTTGAGTGATTGCAGAAGGATCCTCTTGTTTGATTAAACTTTTTATTTCGTCAGTAATTTGCGTTACTCAGGTACTTACGTAAGGTTTATTTTCCTTTGGCTTGGTTCTCTCCAAAGTGATTGTCTACTGACTGTCATAACTGAACAAATAAAAATTGTAGGTATTAATCATCACTACATAGTATAAAGCAAAGTCGCTTCCCGCTTCCCGCTTCCCGCGTCTGTATGTATGTTTGCTTATATCTTTAAAACTACACAACGGATTTTGATGCGGTTTTTTTTAATAGATAGAGTGATTCATATATGTATAATAACATGCTACCCGTGCGAAGCCGGGGCGGGTCGCTAGTTGTAAATAAAAATAAAAATATATAATGACTGGTAATCCCCAAGTACGCTTAGATCTTTTGAAGATGTCTAGAGGAGGTTAAGTCAGAGGCAGTAGTTAGCATTCCATACGTGACAGGTTGTAAGCCCATCGCCGTTAATCATTGTAACAATCACTATTTAAGATACAAATCAATATTTTCCCATTGAGTATTTTTTGTGAAACAAGTTTTTAACTATCTTCACCCTGACCTTATTTTTATACGGTTGTAATAATTAGGTTATTTAAAAACAACAGAAATTAAATAGGATCACGACTGTAATCACTAAGTAAGGATAATCAGATTAAGGCGCTCCCAGTCGACGATTGTTTTTGTTCGAAACGAAAAAAGAAATACTTGTGAACAAGCCACATCCCCTATTTTATAATGTATAGTATATGTGAATAAAGATGTACCCATCTTTAATCACTTCGATAAATAATCCTACCGACCGCTGCAATGACGACAAACACACGTCCGCCTTAGCTTTTCGAATAAATAAATGATATAAATTATGTATAATTACTTATCAAAAATCTATTCTAATAGAAATCTAGATCTACATATTACCTATCTTTAACAATAAATCACAAGTTGATTTTAATAGTAGGCATATAAAATATTTCGATCATAAATTCTAAAACGTATCATTTTGAAATAATATCTTTATCGTGAAAACTTTCTGCTATTATGTTTTCAGCTTAATAGAAATCTAGGTAGGAACCTGAAGTAATATACTTATAAAAATAGGAGATGTGGCTTGTTCTGAAGTATTTCTTTTTTCGTTTCGAAAAAGAGCAATCAGCGTCTGGGAGCCCCTTAAGATGACTTTTGCAGTTGTCAGTTTATCATACGTTGCAAGTTGAAGGTTGGCACATACTTGAAGTCTGTGTGCTAGTATACCTACCTAAGGGAAAACTAATGATTATACCTCGTAGAACCTTGTACACATTATGTTGGGTAACTGGTATACCAGTGATGAGATTAGGTAGGCCGCTAAACACCAGATGACAATCTAATGGCGCAATCTGATACCAATAAATTATTCATCTACCATTGGTTTTGGATAGTACAATAACCACACACTATAATAAAACAGGAACCGATCGAGATAGTCGCATTCCTGAACATCGCCCATTATATAACACGATAAATGAGACTAAAAGCCGGGAATGTAATTTACGTAAGAATGTCATTGTAGAAATAGGAAAATATTAATCCAAATTGATAATAATTGGTTGATACATTTCCGAGGCAATAAAGTTTCATTTACGAGTGCCTAGATTAATAGTAAGTAATGCAAATCTCTAATGATATAATTTGCCAAATGACGGTGTTATTGTTGACTGTTTAATTAATGGATTAATTATAATAATCGACTTTGTTATCATGAGATCATGGTCTTTAAGTATCTTAGTCGTCGTGAGTATCTTAGAGGAATTTTGAGTAAAAATACATGTAGGATTTGTAATTTTCGTCTAAATGTGTGACCAAACATTGTGCGGCATTCGAGCGCGGCATTCGCAGGATACAAGTTTGCCGCATGACATAACTTATACTTTTAATAATTATTTTTGTTTGAGCCTTCACCTTTTTCGATTGACACCACACTGGAGCTCTACATAGCATTAAGGAAAGGATCATTAAAAAAAGGTAGACCCCAAGCGGTGTTTGTTGCCTGATTCTTCGAGGCTTGGTCGCGGGGAATCGGCGTAGCTTCACCTAGTTCCTAAAATGTTTCAAAGTGATCCTTGTAGTTTTATTGAAATAAATGATTTTTGAATTTGAATTTGAATAAATGTAAATGTGCGCGCGGCCGTCGTCCAATCATAGCGCGGCTAGACACGCGCGGCTGCCGCGCTCAAATGCCGCGCAATGTTGAATTTGAATAAATGTAAATGTGCGCGCGGCCGTCGTCCAACAATAGCGCGGCTAGACACGCGCGGCTGCCGCGCTCAAATGCCGCGCAATGTCTGGTCACACTTTAAAGACAAAGTGAGAGAAGTGAAAAAGTCTCAGTCGGTTGATTAATTGGCGGCTGAATTATTTTGTTTCTGTTGGGAATAATATTATTATTATCATCTGTTCAAAAAACACCAATTGTACACTTTTTGTGTTATTGCAATGAATAAGGATGTGCGGGACAGTAAGCATTTGTTTCAGTTTTCCCTTTGAATGTATTCATTGGAGTTCAATGGACGGCAGTTTGATAAATTACCATGGTCACAGCACAGATGACAAAAAAACATTTGCACTCGCAAACATGCCTATCAAGAATATATATTATGCGAGGGAGTTTTTTATTGGCCTGTGGATATTTAACACACAAATGAAAGTTATTCAACTAATAAAAATATTTTTATAAAATCTATTCTACATCCAATTAGTAATTACTAACGCTATGAATTTTGAAAGCCGTGTTGGCCTCGACTTTCAATCTGAAGGTCGTGGGTTCGAATCCCGGCGTGCATCAATGGATTTTTCAGTTCAAAAATTTATATGCGCTTCAAAAACACGTGCTCAAAACGGTGAAGGAAAACATCGTGAGGAAACCAGTTAGTATTCTTATAAGCGGCGATAGGCTTGCAACCTGTCACGTATGGAATTCTAACTACTACAAAAGGTGGGTATGTGCCAAATGTAATGTTTGGACGTGCCTCTGACTACCCCCACAGCAGACATCTTCAAATGATCTAAGCGTCTGGAGATCTGAGAGGATGTCTACCGTACTTGGGGATAACAGTCGTGATCCTATTTATTTTTATTATTATTTTTTACGAATTTTGTAGGTAATTGTGATTAAACTGGGTCTAATTTGGATGATTAAAACATCTGCATAATACATTATGAAAAATTGAATGAAATAGGATCTCGACCGTTATCCCCGAGTGAATGCGATAGACATATTTTAATATCTTCAGGCGCTAAGATTCTTGGAGGTGACAAAGATGACAAGCAGAGGCACGTCAAAACATAACTTCCTCGCGTTTTGCAGTTTAGAATTCCATGCATGACAAGTTGCAAGCCATCGCCGCTTATGAGAATACAGTTTAGTTTTATTTATATAGCGGTTATAAAAATATCTATAACCACAACAATAATCGTTCTCCTAGAAGTTAGTACAAACTCAAAGTAGTAAAATTTTTGCACAAACTTGTACAGAGATCGCGGGTTCGTTATCCGGTTTAAGAAATTTTAACAAGCGCATTAGGTACTTAACTTTTGCGGACTAGCCAAGTGCTATATTGTACTTTTGAAAAAAGTTTTAATTAGATACAAGTGCTTCCGGGCTCGTTTGAGATGCTTTGTTTTTTGTTCGTTGAAATTCGTAAAGGATAAAATCTAGGGGGTAATTATTTAAAAAAACCAGCCAAGTGCGTGTCGGGTCACGTGCAATGTAGAGTTTCGTAGTTTACATAGCTAACAACATTATGTATGTAATTTTCAACGATATTTGTCTTAAAAATGTTTTGGAGTAATCGTCGAGCAACTTAAATACATTTCTTAGTTGGTCGATGATTACTCGTAAACTTGTAAAGCCAACTTAGCCGTGATAATTTTCCTTTTAAATTCGTTATATGTACTAGTACTACTCAACACCGTGTGAACAAAGTCGCGGGCAATAGCTAGTGTAATAATAAACTCCAATCGCATACAATTATTTAATTTGATCAACGAATACATAGTTGACAATAAATGTTTGTTATAAAATGAGTTTTTTTTTCTAGTTTTCTTACAAACAGAATTTCAGTTATAATAAATACTAAATGCTAAAATTAAATGCTATCGAAGCTAAAGAACATCCCAGTTCATCTTCAGAATGTCAGCTCCGTACTTGTAGTAAAAGGCGCGCCAAAAGTAAGCTCTATCGGGGGTGAGCTGTGCAACATATTGCGGCTCCAATGTGATCGCGAGGTGGTACGGAAATGGCAACCATTCACCGTTCTCCGTCTCGGGCGTGGGTGTCCTGTAAGTAATTGGCAACCGTCAAAACAACAAGTCATTAAACGATGACATTGTAATGGTATGTATACATTCGATGCCAAATTAATCTTTAGAATTTTTGTCAATAGTTTTATGATGGGTGATGGTGGTTGATGAGTTAATAACCCCCGGTATTAACTATGTAAACATTATTTTATTAGAGTGTTACGGGTATGTTTTTGGCACATCAAAGTTATTCAAAGAAACTATTCCGTAATACTCAACAAGAAATATATAATAGAAGTATCTAAGTACCAAACTTACCCATGCTTTGCGAAATTGGTCCACATCATGGTCATAAAAGTGATGATTCTCGCGTCGTCTTCGTCTATTGGCAGAGGCAGTCTCTCCAGCTCGAAGATATAAAACAGTTCGTCTCGGTTTGCTGTCGCCGGAAGACTTGTGTTTGTCAGCAACCTTCCTAGATTTCTATTTCCAATGAAGTTAAAGATGTACTCGTAAACTGGCAGATTCGAACTGTTCGAGTAAAGCTCGGAAAATAGATTCATGGGACCAACGAATGAGAAATCAGAGTTCATGTTTATCAGCCCACCAATCAACGCTTCATCTGATGACGTGTTCGCAAAGTAGGTATCTTTTACTATCGTTCTAAATTCTTCTCTTTCGTTTTGAGGAATTATGAAGTTCTTCTGATCGAGCGCGGAGTAGTCCTCATTTTTAATTCTGTCCATTTGACTCGTGATTGTATTGTAATCGAGAGTACTGGTAAGACCTTCTACGGTGTTGATGCCAAAGATCGCTGGAACAGGGTTAAAGCTGCTATGTTTTTTGCCCAAAGCCAAGATGTTGTAAGGTGTGTCAGTTAAAAATGGCTCTTCATCTTCAAATACATCTTCGACAGTCGGTAGGAATACTGATTTTGGATTCATTTGTTTGCCGATAGCCTCTTCAATTTTAGCAACTTCAGTATCCATGTACAACTCCAATAACTCATCAGGATCCGAGCTGATCTTTTCTAAAGATTTAGCAACTTGACTGGCTGTTGCTAAACCATCATTGTCGAAAGCCTGAGGGCTGAATAAAGAGCCACTTTGGGAGATTATTCTATGGAACAGTCCTTTGGTAGACTCTGAGAGGGTTAAGTAAATGGCCGCTGTGCCTCCGCAGCCCTGTCCAAAAACCGTTACGTTATCAGGATCTCCGTTGAAGTTATCAATATTTTGCTTTACCCATCTCAAAGCGGCTCTGATGTCTTTGAGTCCAGCATTTCCTGGTGCTTCCTTGATACCGAGGTTAAGAAATCCGTACGCGTTCAGTCTATAGTTTATCGTCACAAGGACAACCTTATGGCTGAGGAGGTATTGAGGGCCGTAAAAAACGGGCGAGCTAGATCCTATGCCAAACTCTCCTCCATGTATGTAGACCATGACAGGGAGAGAGGAGTTAGCTCCATAGGGAGTGTAGATGTTCAGGATAAGACAGTCTTCGTTGTCGCTTGGGGCAGCTAAAGGGTCGTTGGTTGGAAACTGCGGACAGAGAACTGCTCGGTTGTCGGCTTTGTAAATACCAGGATACGATGGTGGTTCCTCAGGGCTCTGTAAGGTAACACAAAATATAATTCACATATATAAACAAACTATACTACTTCTACAAACAATTTTGTGTTGGAGTCGATTTCGCTCTTTCGATGAATCGATAAGCCTACAAACATATCCAACAGTTAAAGCTATAATCCCTTTAACTCACGATCGAACGGATTGAGACTGACCAACTGTCCTCGTTATTTATGAGGACAGTTTCACTAGTGTGTATATCATCAAACCTAAGGGCCTGTACACACCGCGTTCTGCATATCACGCGATATACACGCGAATCAGACAAAAGGTCTACTCGCGTGCGTATTGCGTCGGTATTGAAAAAACGCGCGTCGACGGCGCTTTTAAAAAACGCGGTGTGCATAGGCTCTTAGGGGTGCTTATGCAGAGGTTTGTTTAGTGTGGTGATCGTCGCTATTTTAATAGCCGCTTCACTTCTTATCACATTTAGCATAATGGTCATAGTTAGTTAGAATTCCATACGTGAAAAATTGCAGTTCAGTTAAAAAATACAAAACTATTTCCTCACGATGTTTTCCTTCATGCACGTATTAATGCGCATAATTTTTTATCTAACTGGAAAATCCATTGTTGAGCTGATCCGAGCTCACAATCTTCGAGTTGAACCTTGAGGTTCCTAGCCCTAATAGCTAACACGGCGATAAAGTTACATTTGAATAATAACTGTTAAAAAAATTATAAAACTTACCCGAAATTTAACTGGCACTCCATATCTTATTCCCAAAAACTCATAATAAAGTCCAGTACTGGCCAAATTCCCTTGAACTTTTCCCTGTTTGGTTTCAACCACCTTACTTTTGTGTTCACAGAAGACTGCATTCAAAAGAATGCTCAAAATAATAACTTGGCTGAGCAGCCCCATCCTTTCTCTCAATATTTTTCGAGTTGTGATGAAGAAAACTCTCTCCTACGCTTATATATCGAAAAAAACATTATCTTACACTAAAAAGTCTAATTTGAACCGTACTACAACTACATAAGAGCTATAATTGATCGTACGTGATGATTATCTAATCACATTAAGAGACGTGACCTTTGATCGAAATTGATTTGAACGTGATATATCGCAAAATAAAGAGACAAGTATTATGTAAGTAATATATTATTCAATTTTATGCGGAATTAACAGATAAGACATCCCAGAATTCACGTTTTTTCTTCAACTGGTTCCGTAATTTTTTTCCGACTACAGGATACACTGAGAGTATGCATTAAGCTGTGTATAGGCATATTATGTAGGTGTGTATGTATTCGTAAGTAAGTAAGTTGGTTTATCTGTTCCATCATAACTCTCAAACTGCTGTATATACTGAAAACTTATGGGACCAATAAGAGTAAAGATTATGGTCGGGACTAACCCTAATATCTATGTATTAGGTAACGTATATTATTAAAGTAACAATTTACGATATCTTTACAACTTTTTAACCTGCTGACATTATTCTAACATAATAAAATAGACAGAGACACGACCAAACAATAATATATAGTAAATTGGGCTCACATTTTGCATTCTATACGCGACTGGTTTCGAAGAGAAAAAATCGATTCATTGACCGGGATTTGAACCCATGACCTTCCGATTGAAAATCTAGATACCTCTTACTCAGCCAACACAGCTAGTAAATTATAAAAAAGTAAACCCTAATTTAACTTTGTGAACAGTATTGCTAAAAATATTACTTGGACGCGCCTCTGAATACCCCTTCTAGTTATCTTCAAGGATCTATGACCCCGAAGATCTGAGAAAATGTCTAGCGTTTTTGGGAATTACAGTAGTGACCCTATTACATTCTCAGTTTTGCTTGCTTCAATTGCCCAAGTCTCAAACACACACGGCGAAGCAATTTCACTGAACCTGCTTCTTATTTCATCCTTGTGCTTATAAACTTGCCTTTGCTGAGCTAGTTAGCTTTCTTGTCTCGCTAAACTGTTTATATTTCTTTTCAGCGCATTTACATACAAAGCCGATTGTCGGCGCTGGATAACTATTACTCGAATTTACTCGTAGACATGACAAAGGCCGGCTAAGTGCGAGTCGGACTCGGGCACGAAGGGTTCCGTACTATTTTCTACAAAAGACAGCGAAATAACACGTTTGTTGTATGTGACTTAAGTGTTTTTTTTCTGTTTTTAGTATTTGTTGTTATAGCAGCAACAGAAATTCATCATCTGTGAAAATTTCAACTGTCTAGCTATCATGAGATCAGCCCTGTAACAGACAGACGGACAGCGAAGTCTTAGTAATAGGGTCTCGTTTTTACCCTGTGGGTACGGAACCCTAAAAAGGTATCTAGTTCAATCTTAACTTACCACGATAGAACACTTTTTCAACCGAAAAATCTTCATAAAACTTTAAAATCGAATATCGTATTATGACTTTTCGATTGGTCGAAAATAAACATTCGGTTTTCTTTTGTATGACGAATTGAGTATTCAAAAAAACCGCCAGAGACGCTTTATATTAGTATTTCATACAAAACATCCTTCATAGAGAGACTTGGACTTCATACAAAAGTATGAAGACAATCACCCAACACGACAATCCGCTTCTTACGAGGTGTTGAAAATGCGCCTTAAGGCTTACAAACTTATTCCTTTGCAAACTTTTTATGAAAAAAGTATTTAGTGCGAAAAATAACAGTAGATACACGCGCGTCGGCTCGTGAAGCCGAGGTGCTTGGGAAACTTTGCCGTGCGTTGCTAGCTCTAAAGTTATAAGAGTTCGTGACAAAATTAACTATGTGATTAACGTGGCTAAATAATCCTTTGATATTTTGTAGAAAAAAGTTTGGGAGCCGTTTTAGCTGAGTGGGAGGTATTAATTCAAATTTCAATAAAATCACAAGGATCAAACGGGAAAAATCAGGGATGAAACGTCTTAGAAGCTAGGTGAAGCTACGCCTGTTCCTTGCGACCAAGCCTAGAAGAATTAGGCAAAAAACACGGCTTGGAGCTCCAGTGTGATGCCTATCGAACAAGGTGAAGGCTCAAACAAGAATAATAATTAAATATTGTACAACAATCAAAAATGAACTGAAGAGCTTCAGCACAAATTCTATCGGTTAAGGTTGGAATTCAATGCATTAATGGGGTTTTCTATTCGCTGAAGTTACATGGTGCACACTGTACATGGGCGTTAGAGTGTTCTCTACTCTATTCTATGTGTTTCGGATAATTAGAGTGCTCTACGTGTGGACTTTCGCTTGACATAATTTTTTTAACGCTCCATTTTGTTGTTTTCACGCTAAACCTAAAATTCCTAAAAACGATCGCTAGTAGGTAGGTCGTAAATTCAGACTTACTAATAGACAAAAGTAAAGAGCGATCGTTTATGGGAATTTTAAGTTTAGCGTGGACACAACAGAATCGCCAATATCACGTTACAAAACGGTAAAGTAAACCACAGTGAGAGAAATAGTTAAAAGGTATTTATATAATAAAAAAAATGTAGGTAGTAAGTTATTCTAGGTGTCTGCTATGATGATTATTGTTCATCCAACATTCTTCAATTCATATCATGATGATTTGATTGCATACGGTTCCTAATCATTGGTTTATTGCTAAATCTGTCGAAATAATTGCTAAGATAGGCTAAACTGTCTTCAAAAGACCAATTAAATATGCTGATGAACTCAATTTAAGCAAACAGCCTTGTGGTGTTTAAGTAATTGCGACGGAGCAGCGTTCAATAAAACAAAACGAGTAGCATACACCACGCAGTAACTGGCCCCCTTCTAACTGGTTATGTCTCATGATAATATTAAAAAAATATATAGATATAATATTATAGACGTGTTGGCCGAGTAGGAAGTACCTCGACTTTCAATCTGGAAATCCCGAATCCCGCGGGCATCAATGGATTTTTCTGTTCGAAAAATTTATATGCGCATTAAAAACACGTGCTCAAAACGGTGAAGGAAAACATCGTGAGGAAACCAGTTAGTATTCTTATAAGCGTCGATGGGCTTGCAACCTGTCACGCATGGAATGTTAACTACTGCAAAAAGTGGGCATGTGCCAAATATAATGTTTGGGCGTACCTCTGACTACCCCACTAGACATCATCAAAGGATCTAAGCGTCTGGAGATCTGAGAGGATGTCTACCGTACTTGGGGATTATTAGTCGTGATCCTATTTATTTTATTTTAATTTTTTAATAAAAAAAAAGTGTAATTAGCTTCTCATAGACATGACAAAAGAATGCAAGAATGAAATATAAAAATATAAATATTGAGTGAAATTTTACAAAGCGCTATCTAGCTCCACAGTTTGTACTAACGGAGCCGGATAACTGATTTTTTGTTACATTGTTTTTTTTAATACATGTTTGTACAAATGATAATGTATCAGTCTGAGTGAAAAAATAAAATCACTTTAGAATACGAAATAGTCACATAAGTGAACAATGAATTAAATTGCACAATATTCAGCTTTTCTTGGTTCAATTCCCTATCTTCAGGGACAAAGTGACAAGAAACCCTTCCGAATAAAAGTGTAAAGGCACTTCACAATAGGAACAAGTGTAATTGGGTTCGTATCCACACTTTTCGATCCCCGAAACTGTTGCTGCTCGAATATAACTCTTATTACTGATGAATTGAAGTTAGGTTTGAGTGGCAGACGGAGAATCTGGGAGCTCACCTTTAGCTAAACCAATTTATGGTTCCTTTGAGTTGCGAAAAAAGATGCTTCAGTTATGAGAGTTCAATTGGGACACGGACACTGAATTCATTTTGTTCATTATCGCTGCTTTGATTCATTTATAGCAGAAATATAATAAATACCTACATTTATGAACTCGAGCACAATTTTTAAGGATGAATAAAATTCATTATGATTGATTCGTATTTGTCGTTATGATTTTTCGATCCAATTATCTGTTTCATTTTTTATTCTACGTTATTGTTATTACATTTTTACTAATCTAAATATATAAAAGTCTTGCGTTACTGACTGATCTATCAACACATGGTATGTAGGGGTGCACTATGAAAGAAATTCTCGAAATTAAATCCTTACTTATCTAGTCAACGATACACATAGCTCTTATATTTTTTGTGAACATACTTATGTATTTTTAATAACAACACATAGATCAATAAGTCCAATTTTGTATCAAACACGAATGATTGGTCGTACTGCCAGAAACAGGAACAAATAACGAAAATGGGCGAAGTGCGAATCAAACTTAGAAGACTCAAAAAAGGGGGCAGGATTCAAAAATTGAGGACATAACTAGAATGGGGGCAAATAGCGAAAAGACTTATCAAACATCTATTATGTTCATCACACAAATGTTTGTCTCGTATGGGAATCGAACGAAGCTACTACCAACTACGCTATGAAGCCAGAGAAATACTTAACTCATTCGATAGAAAGCCATTCTTTTCATTGTATAATGACGGAGCTCAGTGGTTGAATATTCGCTGCCCTTAGCATCAGCTTAAACTCAATTTAAACATTATTTTCAAACATAAGTAAAATTACTACTATCAATTTCTGACCGAGTTGGAGGTACCTCAACTTTCAATCTGAAGGTCGTGGGTTCGAATCCCAGCGTGCATCAATGAACTTTTCTGTTCGAAAAAATTACATGCGCTTCAAAAACACATGCTTACAACGGCAAAGGAAAACATCGTGAGGAAACTAGTTAGTATTCTTATAAGCGGCGATGGGCTTGCAACCTGTCACGTATGGAATGTTAACTACTGCAAAATGCGAAAAATATAATGTTTGGACATGCCTCTGACTACCCCCACTACACATCTTCAAAGGATCTAAGCGTCTGGAGATCTGAGAGGATGTCTACCGTACTTGGAGATTACAGTCGTGATCCTATTTATTTATTTTGATTTAACTTCAGGGTTTACACCTACCTACGCGGAGCTATGCGAAGCTGCGCTAAGCTGTGCGAAGCGGACCAAGCACAGCGCTCGATATTTTCAAACTCGAATATATAAGCGCTGTCATTGGTCCTCAACGCACGAATCGCACAGCATTGCCCATTTCCGCTTAGGTGGAAACTCACCTTAATTCTATTTTTTTTTTGAGTGAATTGTTGATTGCCTCACATTCAAACGCTTTTTATAATTCTAATAATAATGTTTATTGTCATAAAATTAAAGGTTCCTATGAAGTCCCTGACTCCTGAGCTATAGGTACGTAGACCTGTGTTACTGAAGTTAGTGTCTTCTCCCATATATGGTTGCAATAAATGTCTATGACCCTTTAAACACTTTTACTATGACTAGGACTAGGTTATTTATGATACTTTATTGCACAAAACATTTTAATATAAAAAGTTTGCCGAGGCATTCCACCAGCCAACCAAAATTGTATTATAAACTCGTGCTAAAAGTACAGTCACCCATTATCTGAGTATTCAACTATTGGAATCGAAAGAATCGACCCTGTGGATGCTGATCCAGTGTATTTTTCGCTCTGATGCAGTTTCTACTGAAGCCAATCCCTTTTTGGTTTTTATACCCGTACTTGTGATTCGAATTAATATGCAGTTTTTACATCGATTTGTTCCACTAAAAATAGATAAGTACGAGTACCTACCTCCAAAAGATAAACGAGTTATATTTTAGCATGTCCTAACGATCCAAGCATACTCGGACCTTCCTTCGTCCTCATCACTACGCCTTCTTTCACTCCACAACGTTCTCTTAACATATCATTGATGACTCTATCCTTTAAAGTAAAAAAAAACGACTGTAATCCCCAAGTACAGTAGACATCCTTTCAGGTCTTCAGGCGCTTAGATCCTTTGAATATCTAGTTGGGGTAGTTAGAGATATTTGGCACATGCCTACATTTTGCAGTAGTTAGCATTCCATACGTGACAGGTTGCAAGCTCATCGCCGTTTACAACAATACTTCCTTCACCGTTTTAAGCACGTGTTTTGATTCCCATATGCATTTTTTGAACTGAAAAATCCATTGATGCACGCTGGCACGACCTTCAGATTGAAAGTCGAGGTACCTCCCACTCGGCCAGCACGGCTTCCACGGCTTTAAAGTTATCCCAGATAAATTCAAATTCAAAAACTGTTTATTAATTGAAAACAAGTTTGAAGAACATTTTGAATACTAGGTACATAGAAGGTAGAATAACTAGTTCACGTTTTACTTATTACCTAGATGCCTATAGATAGGGCCACTGATTAATACGACTCGGTACACCGAACTAACAAGGGGTCGAAGTGGTTTGATCGAAAATTATGAATCGTGATTTTCGGAATTCTTGAAATTATTTTATCAAGTGACGTTATTATTTAGCAAGTAATTACATTGTGTCGCCGTAGCGTCAACAAATTTTCCCGAAAATGTTTCGTCAAGCGGCATTTTAATTAATTAATAAAATGAAAAGACTAATCAATCTTGTTGACATAATTGCACGACGGACCTTAAAAGTGACAGCCACTGAACTCGGATTTAGGGTTCCGTATCTCAAAATAAAAAATAAAAAATCCCGTTAGATCACGCTTACATCTGTCTACGATTCTCGTAAACTAAATTGGAAAATTTGAGTTGTTTGCAACCCCGCCACCGCTTATACTAACTAATACTAACTGGTTTTCTGACGATGTTTTTAGTCATTATTTTGAATGTATGTGTTAATATGAATATCGCTTTTCGAATAGAAAAATCCCATGGCCATTGGATTGAAAGGCGAGGTACCTCCCTTTCGGCCAACTTACCCTAAAGGACTTTTGAAAGGACTAAAAAGGTTTCTCAAATATATAATAGAAATTAAAATTGTACGAAAAAAAATAATTCTGCCCATAATTATTTCTTTGTAGTTTCCGATGTTAAAATCTTGATATTTTTAATACATACAACATAGGTACAACTTGTATAAGATTATAAAACTGCAAGTATTTTCGTCAGTGTCATCGTTGAGATTTTATTTCTACTGCGGAGCCCTGATTTTGCGAGCCCGACTCGTATTTGATTGATTTATTATAATATCAGTTCACTTTAAATATAGACACTGATTAAAGCTTCGAACTCATGACCGCAGGCCTCTGTGTGGTTGTAATCTAAGATGCCAAAACCATCAGTGTTCTTAAGAGCCATAAGCGCGATTTCGATAAAAATGCTAATGTAATGTAAGCAATGAAAAAGTAATTTAAATGCTTTGTTTGCTTCGTTGCTTTCAAATCTTAATATATATAAATCTCCTGTCACGATGTTTGTCCGCGATGGATTCCTAAACTACATAACCGATTTTAAATTAAATTGGCACACCGTGAGCAGTCTGGTCCAACTTGAGATATAGGATAGCTTAGATCTTTAATTATAGTCGCAATTTTATTTTATTGCAAACTGTTGACACAGCAACGCGTGGCCGAGTCTGCTAGTAACCTAATTAAAAAAACTTTGTCCTTCAATAAAATTGATAATATAAGGTTTTTGTTAATCTTGATCCAAATAGATATTCTCTATCTGTTACAGCTTTCAGAGAATTCTTGAAGGATCTGAGCGTCTAGAGATCTGAGAGGGTGTCCGTACTCGGCGATTATAGCCGTGATCATATTCTAATTAGCTTCAAACGTACATATGACAAAAAAAGGGCTAATTTCCGAGACTTTCATGGTTTAATTAAAATCATGTTTGGTGACAGCATAATTATGTCCACAAAACTAATTATTTATAATCCGGAAACTGAATGCGCAAATTGAAAAGTGAATTAATGAGGAGTAACTGAGAATAAAACCATTAATATTGTGGTAGTGGGAAAGCAAAGCACTGCCCTAATGGCGGCGGGACTGTCCACACGATCGGTCACTGTCACATCTTGCCAGCTTTTTGTAGCACTTATGAAAGCCCTAAAGCCTTGGTTTTCTAAGCGGACGGTGCCGTCCACCGTCGTCTTTTACGTCACATTCAATTACCGACAGGAAAATGTAAACTGAACGCATCCATGGCATTATTCATCTAAATAAACCAGGCTTAGTTTTACGATTAAAAGTTTTGTTTAAATGATTCACAGTGTTTATTTCAGGTCCGTGTTCGGTCAGAAACTACACTGTAGGTACCCAGAATGGTAACTACAATTCATAATAGTCCATAGAAGATTCATAGAAGAATCTTAGTATAAGTCAGATTTATGTATAGTTGTTTATACACTTAATAATTGCACTTACTTAAATAAAATCAAATATACGAATAAATTGAGTGTTATTATATTATATTACGAATCATTACGCCTTGAATTATTGGACTTGAACTGCGTAGACAGCCGAAAACGGAAAAGAAGTTTTTGATCGCGCCGTCAGATTTGTATCGTAATCAAGAACTGGCAATCGCCGATGACTGACGGAGGACGGCGCCGTTCGCTTTGGCACCACGGCTTTACTGTTATCTATGTCTATTAGCGGTCATTTGGCTCGTATAGAAAGATTTGCAGTATGTTTTTGTTTGGCACTAATATATGAAGTCAGAATAAGAATAATCTTCATTGCAAGTTATTAACTACACAAACTAGTATCTTTAGCGGGAGAAATCATTTTGGTTACCACTTACACGTAGAATAAGTAGATGATTATTATAAATAATGTTATTATTATGCTATCGGCATGAAGACAAATTAAAGTATTTCCAATTTTGTCTTCTTATAGCTACAACTAGCTGCTCGCCCCGGCTTCGCACGGGTGGTACCTGGATAAAAAGTAGCCTATGTTGTCAGCTTTATTAATGAAAAGTTCTGTAGTTTTTGCGTGAAAGAGTAAAAAACACACACACACACACTCACTCACAAACTTTCGCATTTATAATATTAGTAGGATAGATGAGACATACGACTAGACAACACTCATTAACCAAGGATACCAATATTTGCCGATTTCTTCTTAGAAAATCTTAATCAAATGATCACCAAAGTTATATGAAACTACTCAGGCATATTTTTACTATTACTAAACTTTTAGACAAGAATTGACACCAAAAATTATTATCCACAATAATTTCGGTAAAATTTTGATTAGAGTGAAGATCTTTTAGTTTTATGGAAAACTTACTAATAAATAATATTTATATGGAACCCCGAAGTCATATTTTACAAGATAGCGAATAAACCATTGAATTGGACCAGCCGTTACGGAGTAAGTAATGTGTGCAAAGAATATAATAATGAAAAGAAAAAATAATAGCCGCTGAATGAGAAACTCCTCCGTTTTCGTCGATTATTAAAAAATGGTAAAAAAACTTCATTAGATCGCCGATGAATAATTCTGATTTCACATTCAAAAATAACTTTTATCGAACAAAGAACTACCAATCTACAGTTTGGAAACACAAATTTTGATGAGATGTTGTCCGAATCCGACCACGTAGGTAGGCAATGGAAATTGGCGATCAAACTTTTAATGGAGCTTTTCGATTATGCAGACTACAGTTTTAAGCCACTTTTAATTACAAGCCGAGGCTTCTACCTACTTTAATGCGAAGTAGATCCAACACTCGTTCAAACAAATCCTCAGTGACGGGAAAATATTACGGCAAAATTGAAATTGTACTTTTAATTTTCATAGTTTAATCAAAAAGACAAGCTCGGGCGTGGGTGATTCGGCGATCATAAGGTCGTTATTGTTTTTTTCTTATTTTTAAATCGCTTTACACTGAAATCAGACTGCTAATATTTTTGCCGTGTTCACCGAGTGGGATGTACCTCGACTTTCAATCTGAAGGTCGTGGGTTCGAATTCCGGCGTGCATTAATGGATTTTTCTGTTCGAAAAATTTATATGCGCATCAAAAACACGTGCTCACAACGGTGAAGGAAAACATCGCGAGGAAAACAGTTAGTGTAAAGCGAAAAAAAAAACTCTACGAAGGCAACAAGTATTAATATGCAGATACAGGATCATCATCAAATTTTCTACTGATTTCATACCAAATTTTGTTCATATGAAGGCCTAACAAACCAGAAAAGAACCTAAGAACCAAGTCAGAAAATCGATTTACGTGTTTGTGATCATCAATTATTTATATTCTGGATAGTGTCACTATAATTTATAGTTATTAGCCCTCTAGGGAATAAAGGGACCTCCTATTTTCCTGTCCACTTTCTCAGAATAAAGGTTGCCACCTCAAAAATATAGGGTACCTTACCAATCAAGCGACCAAAACAACTTACACTCTTGCAAACTTACATTTTCTCTCACCATAACAAACGGAAAACTTTGGAAATAATAACTGTGGTTTACACAGCGTGGGTTCACAAACACCATCCGTCAACGTCGTCGGCACAATTCACTCGGATAGTGTAAACAGGCATATAAGGACTTATTTACTCGATGACGTCGAAGAAGCTTACATCCATCTTCAGCATACATTTGGTACTTACTCGTAGGTATTAAAGATACACATCGCGTATCTTGGCTCTTCTATATATATTACTAGCGACTCGCCCCGGCTTCGCACGGGTAGCATGTTATTATACATATAAACCTTCCTCCTGAATCACTCTATCTATTAAAAAAACCGCATCAAAATCCGTTGTGTAGTTTTAAAGATATAAGCAAACATACATACAGACATACAGACGCGGGAAGCGGAAAGCGACTTTGCTTTATACTATGTAGTGATATTCTATAATGGTCTATGCGAGTTTTAGTTTTCAAGAAACATTGAAATAATTGCTCTACGCTCTCAAATTGCTCTCACCTACTCTATAAAATTTTCGGTTCTACTAAAAAAACCACATCCTAAAATATTGATATCCATTTTAAATATTAATAACAATTATATTGCTAATATTGTTTTTATGTACATTAGTTTATCTGTGGACCTAATGCAAAATTGCATCTATATCACATTCAAACAGAATAACCAATTTTCAAAAGCTAATCGCTTAGCTGACTATAAATAAGAATATTCAAAGAGTAATTTATTTTATAGGAATTTAAGGATTGTAAAAATCGCGTCGCCTCTTGAGCTTGAAAATGTCTAATTCTATAAAATAGTGCATAGTTATTTCAATTGAAAATCGCTAAAGTAGGCTAGGAGGGTTTTATTGCAAGGATATATTTTATTAAGTTTTGCATTGACTACCTCGTAACTATAGCTCGGTATAACCTGTGTAATTGGTTGGCATCGTGGATTTGGCAGATGTTTGCTGAACCGATTTATGAGTGCATAGAATATACTACGCGAGCACAGAAGCATGCGATAGCTAACACAAATAACACGAGCACTATGGTCTATAGCATCACAATGCTCTGATCTGAAATAAAATAAAGTTATAAAACGACTACAACGAAAATGTTTGTAACGTAACTTCGAAATTCAAAGTATAAATAATTAAAAATGTAAATAAGTAATATAAAAATCATACAGATATGCAGATTATGCAAGCATTTTACTCCACAGCTGATCTTGAACTCATACCATCTCAAAGTCCGATGCGCTAGGCATAGCAAACACGGTTTTCCAGAGTCCGTTCTCGGATTTGATCTTCTTACTCGATGCATGCGAAATTGAAGGCAGAGCTAAATCTAGAATACTTTTCTATTCAAATAAGTATCCCGGTAGGGCTTTCAGCTACTCAATGCCCTCTCTGGGGACCCAGGCGAAAAGGTGGAGGTGAATTTGAATGAGACCCTTTTAGGATTTATTTCGAATTACAACCCATTTTCACAGCGCTTGCGACTTAAGTAGTTAATTTATTGAATCAGACCCTACCTCATACTCGTACCCTGCTCTAACAATTATAATTTAGTAAAAGGTTCTAATCATACTAATTTCAAAAGCTCTCAAAGAACAATACTGTTTTTAAATTCTGTTGTATGACTAGATAGACCAAAAAATAATCGGTAAAGTGTGAGACAGACACGCAAATCCATAGTTTCGTACTAGAACTAAAATAGTAAGTAAGTAATAAGTAGTATGTATTCAGTACTGTTCTGCTTCAGTTTTCTACTGAGCGAAAGAAGTTTGTGATACAAATAATGATGTTGAATTAAGCCACATATACTCAAAGACATAATTCATAAAGTACATAAAAGGAAGCCAAAAAGAACACAAAATTGGCACCAAAATAACAACTACGTTCAGCAATGCAACAGCAATTAAATAAATTTACCAACCACGTTAAACAAAAAAGACATCGCGCTATGAATTATTTATGCTGTGACTTCAACATAGAAATATCGCCAAAACTGTATTATGCGGGTTCACACTGAGCAAGCGACTGGCATAACATTATTAAGTGGTTGAAGATAGATCTACCTGTCAGTTAGCTTAGGTGTGACTAGACATTGCGCGGCAATTGAGCGCGGTAGCCGCGCTATGTTTAGATGACAGCCGCGAGCTACCTGCCGTGCTCAAACGGTGTTATTGTTCGTTCGCACGGCATACTTTCTGTGCGCGGCTGCCTCGCTCGATTGCCGCGCAATGTCTGGTCACACCTTTCCATTTTGTAACATGCTAAGTGGCATTGCTGATTCGTTGTTAGCTCTGAGTTACCTAAAAATAATAGGGTAATTACCTAATTATTTTATACCACTTAAAAACAGAACAAGCGATGACCATGCTACGAGTATATGTATCATGTAAATACCTACCTATCATATCACATCGCATCACATCACTCGTAGATCACGAATACAAAAAATGCGCCCAACGATGCCAACTTGAGACACACAGGGGTTAAGCCAGTGACTGTAATTTCACCGGTAATCTTACCATTTAAACTGGAACACAGCTATGCTGCAACCTGGTAGTAAGCCTGATTTCTCCGGAGACTTGACTATACACCTCAAATGAACTTAGCAGTAAGAACGGTTTCTGTGGTACAAACTCGAGCGAATTATTTCACAAGGAGTACCATTGTCAGCTACCAAGTCTATGGTTATTCGAAGTAAATTTTGAAATACACGTTGATATTCGTAACTAAGTAAGTCAGCTCGGATTCTAGCGCCAGTAGCTAACTCAATGTGAATCATTCGTGAACCTTGGATATCATAGCGTTCGAGCGTAATACGATTTTTTACTTTAAAGTTTATATTAAATCTTTTCTTATTAGGTTCAAAGTTTTTTTACTTGGAATTTGCCGTATACATTTTTTAGGGATTATAATTTATTTAGGTATCTACTTTATAAAGTTTTTAACTGCAAAGTAAATTATATTTAGAACAATTCCATGTTATACGAATTAAGTTCAAAATCATAAATGAATATAGGTAGTAGGTTAGTAGGTAGGTAATGGTCTGAAAATTAAACCTTACATGAAAGTAAATCTAAAATGTGTCGTGCTCAGTAATTAGGTGTCTGCGAAAATTATCTATGAGTTGGATCCACGTGTTTATCCTCGTGGAAAATTAGGAAGGTCCGTGGTGTGTTAAAAATATTACATAGATTGGAATCTATAACATTTTTGTTGTATGGTACCTGAAATATATAGTACCGATAAACATAATAAGGTTATTAGCTTCTTTCTGCAAGTTCCTTGTCGGCAGGAAAAATCAAATACTTATTCTGAAAAAATTACTTATAATATTCTTAGTATTAAAACAGGAATTAATAGTTATTTGTTATACAAGAGTGCAAAGTTGCTTTTTAACCGCGTGTTCAATTTTGATGACCGAGCAAGCGAAGGATTCTAAAATTAGAATCCTGAGCGTTAGCGAGGGAATCAAAAGAGCACGAGGTGAAAAATCTTTGCACTTGAGTGCAACACGTAACTTTTCATTCCACCTCAGCGCGAGGAAATGACTAAATGCAAAAAAAAAACGTTTACAATCACAAGATAGGTACTTTTATTTCAGTTTAGGTATTAACTACTACATTATGACAGGTAAGTATTACAGAATAATCTTAATAATGACGTGAAAAAATGCCGCGTAAAGAACCGCGTACAAAGCAAATTGAAAAAAGAACACCAAGAAGGTTTCGAGTCTGAGTTTATAAAAATTAAAAAAAAGTTGTATGATATATTCGGCACCATAGAGGTAGCAGTAAATAGGTTTAATGATTTTTTTAATTCACAAACTTAGTGCACACGATGTTCTAAATTCAATTTACTTTATCCTCTAGAGAATAAAAACGGCTTTTGCACTCAGATATTGAAGAGCAAAAATACTCTTTCCGAGATGGTGGGATGAAAATATTTTTTTTTCAGTTCGTACGAATAATCAAGTATTATTGTTTTACATAATTAAGTTTAAATAAGGGATTTGTCGACCGGGAAATTACTTAATTATTATATAAAAAAACTGTCCAAGTGCGAGTCGGGCTCGCGCACGAAGGGTTCCGTACCATTATTTATGAATAAAAGACGGCAAATAAACACGTTCGTTGTATGGGAGCCCCACTTAAATATTTATTTTATTCTTTTTCTGTATTTGTTGTTATAGCAGCAACAGAAATACATCATCTGTAAAAAATATCAACTGTCTAGCTACCACGGTTCATGAGATACAGCCTGGTGACAGACAGACAGACAGCGGAGTCTTAGTAATATCCCGTATAATCCCGTTTTACTCTTCGGTTACGGAACCCTAAAAATCACACTTTTGTTTTTATGTCTAAACATCCGATTTCAATTTGCGGAATTCGTTTAATAGGTATTAGTTTAATTGTGGTATATTGAAGTAGGTAGCTCTACTCAAAACCTAAGTTTAAAAAAAATAAAAACAAGTATGATTTCCTGAAAAAACCTGTGTTCGATACAGGCGCATTGCTGAAGAATTCAACGAAATAATAATCCTATTGGGGCAAAATAAAGTTGATTTGAAAAAGAAAAAAAGGTTTAACTCAATTAATTTGGTCTCCTTTATTCTTTAGAGAGTTTCAATTTCAATGGTATTTATTTAGATTTTGTTTGAGTTGTAACTTTATGTAATTTTCCATAAAACCCAACGGTAACTGAGATTTCCAAAAATCATCACAGTATTAAAAAAAAATCAAAACAACTTTTCCTTGTTCTTCTTTTACGTATGAATGGATCAATGTGATTTTGCATATTGATAGTTCATGGGCCGGATAATTGCATTTAGTTACATTTTATCCAATACGAAGCTGCGGGCAGTAGATAGTAGGTAATATTTTTTTTGTTAAAAAATACATTTCAATGACAAGCTTTTGTAAAATCATTTATACCATCGAGCACCAGCGCGCTGTCACAATAAATAACATTGTCATCGGAACTTGACAGGTATGCAAAGTTTTTACTCAATCGAAGTATTTATTATGGAGTTCCATTGTGAGTGTCTGTTGAACACATCGACTACATAGCCTAATAGACGCCTAATGGCTTCATTTCTTCAAACAAACAACTCTGTCAAGTCAGTGAGGTATGAGGTACGGGGGGAGCCGGAAAAAGCATTCTAATTTCAAAATGACGTGATTCACTAGGGATGGGAAGTGTTGACATGAGTTGTCGATAGCAGTCAGAGGCACGTCCAAATATTATATTTGGCACATACCCACATTTTGCAGTAGTTAGCAGTCCATACGTGCAAGCCCATCGCCGCTTATAAAAATACTTACTAGGTACTGGTTTCCTCACGATGCGATGTTTTCCTTCACCATTTTAAACACGTGTTTAAAATGGTGAATGTATAAATATCAATTGCTGTTCGTTAGTCTCGCTAAAACTCGAGAACGGCTGAACGGATTTATTTTATCTTGGTCTTTAAATATTCGTGGAGGTTCGATTTTTTTTTCACCTTTTAAACCTTAAGGTTTAAAAGGTGAAAAAAAAATCGAATAATTGCCGGGAAAACCTAAAAACAGCCCTTTTCTTTTTCCCATACAAAAGTTAAAAAAACGTAGAGTCCATTTGAGCTTTATTAGGTTTGATAGTACGGGAACGGGAACGGGATCGGGATCGGGAACGGGAACGGGAACGGGAACGCGAACGCGAACTAATTCTAAAGCGATAATATGATAAATGCGAATAACAAATAGGTTACTTCATATCCATGTAGGTACAACGCGAGCGAAACCGCGGACGGAAGCTAGTTGGCAATAAGTAGTTTTACTAGTTAGGTCCAACTGTTGTTGTTACTACTATGTAGGTTTATCGATCATCAATTATTGAGTAGTGATACAACACTATTGACTTTCGACAAGGAAAATAACCAGTCTAACTTGAGCTTGTGGTAATGGTTTTTTAGCATAAACAGACGAGATGTGCACGGGTCAAGGAAGTGGTCGGTACTACTGCAGGTTTGACGCGCGGTATTTTTTATCGGCCGTATAAGACTGACCTTTTGGATGTCAATGTTCGCCTTGCATGCGGTGTCTTTTTGGGCTGTGTAGTCGATGGTTGAACAGCTCCTGACTCCATCATTAGATCAGCTCAATGTCACCATATTATTGCATTGTCATCGAACTTACATTAGTATGCGAAATTTCAGCTCAATAGGTTGGGGATATCTGCTTAAAAATTGAGTTGCAATAGTTACATACATAAATACATACATTGCAAGTTAATAAAAGCTTGTAAAAAATAAAAAAAACTGACGTTCAATTTATCAAAATTTCTGTGTAAGGTTTTTTGTGTAAAATGTGGAACCAGAGAATCGGTTCTTTCTTTCGCCTCCAAATTAAACAAAGGAAAATAAAATTTGAGGAAAAAAATATTTCTGTCTAAAACTACAAAATTTCTCTGATTGAGGTTTCCTTTTGAATTCATAGGGGTGTTGATTGAGTGACCACCATCCAAATTCCCGCAACTAAGTATGTCAATCGTAACTGGAATGAACAAACAAACGAACCATGAGTAACTTTGTTCATTTCAATTAGTAAACAAGTCTCGAGCAAGGGAGTCTCGCGTTTAACTTGCTCGGAAGCTTGGTTTGTGTAAGAAGGTAATTGTTGAAGTATTAATTAAACCAGCCAATTCTCAGTAGAATGGCTCGTTTTCCACCAACGAATATATGAGATTTTGGTTGTCTCTTTTTAGGGTTCCGTACCCAAAGGGTAAAAACGGGACCCTATTACCTATTACTTCACTCTCCGTCTGTCTGTCATCAAAGTGTATCTCATGAACCGTGATAGCTAGACATTTGAAATTTTCTACAAACAACAACAAATACTAAAAATACATACATACTCCCATACAATAAACATGTTTTTTATTGCCGTTTTTATGGATAATGGTACGTAACACCTTCATGCGCGAGTTCAACTTGCACTTGGCCGGTTTTTTTTTATTTACAATCATATAGCTTGTTATCCAATTTTGATGATTTTTTCAATTATGTAGAGAATAGTCCAAAGTTAGTCCCATTCAAATTGTATTTTTATAGTAGATACTACAAGTTCGTTCATAAATCTTAAAAAAATAAGTAATATCGTCTCATGACTTTCCAATCGATTGAAACATTTCCGTCGGTTTTCTTTTTAATAGAACAAAACTATGTAGATAGGTATCTATGTATTTATTTTCATTTTTATATACCTATGTATTTTTAGTCTTTGTAAGTGAGATTTTAAAAATAGATTAAGTTTTTCAGTAATTGCGAAGAAAGAACTGAAGCTGAGTTAATCGTAGTGTCGTGACAAGTGAGAGTGAAAAATACGCGACTAAAACATTATGATCACAGCCATAAGACGTCCACTGCTGGATAATGTCCAGCAGTGGACAGCATTGACTTAAAGATCCGTTGGAAGCAGCTCTCATCCAGAGCGTCCGGGCGGTCTTATTAGGTCGTTTGTCCACCTTGCGGATGGACACCCTACGCTGCGCTTGCCGGTACGTGGTCTCCATTCGAGAACTTTGTGGCCCCATCGGTCATTAGTTCTCCAAGCTATGTGCCCTGCCCACTGCCATTTAAGATGAGAAATAAATGTTTTTAATGAATGCAGAATCGTTTTTTCTCAATAACCGCAAAACATACAGTTTTGTTTTTTAAGACAGAGATAACTTATGGATGATACATCCATAAGTTATCTCTGTAGATAAATTATAGACAGAAACACGATTGGTGAAACTTTTCTCGAAAGATTTATTTTCCAAAGATTTCTCTTCAAAAACACTAGTTTCGTTCTTAATCAAAACTATAAATAGCTAAACAGTTCATTTTTATATAATTCGTTAGATAATCATACTAGTTAAGTAAATTAAAGAGAATTTCTTTTTAAGTTTGATGGTTTTCAGAATAATGCAGTTTTATCACTTTTTCCGACTAATCCGGGTAGACTCGGCCTATACAAAAATCAAACATTTCACATAATCACCTTAAACTTACTAATCTATACATATAATAAAACTGTAGAAGAGTTCAATTCTGTACATTGAATAAAAACTAAAAAAAATACTCCTAGGGGCCTTTATACAAGTAACACAAACAAAAAAAAAAAACATTTTGAAATTTTTGTCTATCTGTCTGTCTGTCTGTCTGTTGTCAGGCTTTCACGCAAAAACTACTGGACGGATTTTGATGAAACTTTTTTTGTTATGTAGTTATTAATCTTCGGCAACATATAGGCTAGCATTTATTTTGAAGATTATAATACCAGATGAGAAACTATCTGTCCCCCAGCAAAACGGGCACGGGTCAGCTAGTCCTTACTAAAAACATAGAGTACAGATAATTATGGCCTAATCTGTAATAAGCCATCAAGAAGAGTCGTTATGTCAATTAGTACCATTTACTAGTACCATTAATGGCACAAGTGACGCAACTTGGTATCCTTAGTAAATACCATTTAAGAAAAGTGAATATATTACCCAATAATTGTAAGCGATAATGATAGAACTAGTGATAAGAGCTAGTTGAATTCAATTCAAAACTGTCTATCACTCGTGTAAACAGCAGTGACCTAGCTACATTATTTAAGTAGGTATTGCACGTTTATTTCATATTACGTGCATTACATTGAGTACTTATACGTTAAGACGAGTGATAAATGTTTTTTATTAATGCAGAATAGTTTTTTCTCAATAACCGCAAAACATACAGTTTTGTTTTTATGACAAAGATAACTTAAGGATATAATCTAAATAAAAAATAGACAGAAACACGATTGGTAAAACTTTTCTTGATAGATTTATATTTCGTAGTTGGCTTTTCAGTAACACTTGTTTCGTTTTTAATCAAAACTATGAATAGATAAACAGTTATTTTTTATATAATCCTTTAGAAAATGATACTAACTAGATAAATTAAAGACTGTTTCTCTGTAAGTTTGATGGTTTTCAAGATAATGCGTTTTTATCACCTTTTCCGTCTTATTCGGGTAGACTCAGCGAATACAACAAAAACAAAAGTTTCAAGCATCACCTTAAATTCAATTCTAAACTGTCACTCGTGTAAACACAGTGACCTAGCAACATTATTCAAGCAGCTATTGCATTTTTGCATATTACGCATATTACGTTGTATACTTACATTAATAAAGCGTTTAAATGGCAACATTGATGCAGCTATAATATTATAAATACTAATACCCGTATTCATGAACGACACTATGAGCAAGCACAGTAGGATCCGACCCACAGTGGGCAAAATTTTATTTCATAAACATCACTTGAGTGTTGTACGACACTATGCGCACACTACAATGTGCCTCCAGCCAAAGTTCCTCAATAGCTACTTTACCGAACGCATAGTGTTGGTTGTGTTGTCAAACGTATAACCTCAAGTAAATTTAACTTAAAAAATTGTACAAGTGAGAATGATTTTGATGATTATTTTATTCGGCCGACGAAAAAACGATACTATTTATATTTACTACATATAAGAAAATGTTATTGTAATTTATCAATCCAACAGATATCAAGGATCACAAGGTCCTAAATTATTATCAGAACAATATTATTCGTGGTGTAAAATTGACAACGCTATACGAGTTTGTATTGCGTTGTCAATGCGTTCGCGTTCTGTTGTCACTGTAACAACAAATACCTACTAAAAACAGAATAAAATAAATATATAAGTGGGCCTCATATGCAACAGACGTGATTTTATTGCCGTTTATTATAGACTAGCGACCCGCCCGGGCTTCGCACGGGTGCAATGCTGATACTAAATATACTACAGAATGTCTTTATATAAAACGTTTTTTTTTCACATCTTTTTTGTCATTAGACAATTATTGATGATTTCTTTTTTTCTCGAACGTTCGCGACCGGCCGAACTGCGCGTTTGACGCCTAGCTGTTAGGCCGGTCGCGAACGTTCGAGAATGTTCGTTTTACGAAGCTACTCGCTAAGTGACTCGCTAGCCTCTAGGTGCCAAGCAAGCCGCCTGCCTGTGCGCTCGCGTTTTTAATTAGGGATGACTGAGAGTGTTATAAACGTAAGAGTAAACAAATATAATCAGAAAGCTTCGAACTGCTAAGCTATCTGGAGTTACACGTGTTATTGTGAGTCAACCATAAAAGATAGACATATGCTGTCGTGGAATATTTTTTATATAATTTTAAGGAAAACATTTCCGTCATACATGAATTCTGTGTAGCTTTAACCATTAAGGTTGCACACGCGACGGAAGCTTAAAAAATGGAGTAACTTCTCCCGTTTTCCCAACATTTTCCATCACTGCTCTGCTCCTATTGATTGCAGCGTGATAAAAAGTATACTATAACTAGCTCAGGAGTATGAAAAATAATTGTACCAAGTTTCGTTAAAATCCGTCGAGTAGTTTTTGTTTCTATAACGGTTATACAGACAGACAGACAGACAGACAGACCAAATTTTTACTGATTGCATTTTTGGCATCAGTATCGATCCCTAATCACCCCCTGATAGTTATTTTGGAAATATATTTCATGTACAGAATTGACCTCTCTACAGATTTATTATAAGTATAGATAGATAATGGTACGAAACCCTTCGTGCGCATCCGACTTGCACTTGGCCGGTTTTTATTAATATTCAGTCTTCTTTTTATGTCAGTTATCTTTTTTTTTTAGTTTAAAGATGTATTCAAAATACGGAAACATCTGTCACCAATAGAACGATTCGCTGAAAACACATTTCGTCGATTACCATTTGGACAGCTGCTAAAGCCATCGAGCGAGACTTTAATCAAGAACCAAGAGCTAGATATATTGTTTTTTTTTTTCGAATTCAATATTCTAAGCCTTGGCTTAGTGAGGTGCCTTTATCTGAAGGTCGTGGGGTTAATCCTGGTTGTGCACCAATTTATTTTTCTATTTTAATGACACATGCTCAATTGGTGAATCGTAAGGATCGTAAGGAAAACATTTTCTTTTGCAATATTTTATGACAAAACTAAATGTGATTTATCAAAATAAACAAGTTAATATTCGTGCAAATCAGTATCAAAATAAGTGATTTCTCATACCTTAAGTTGGTTTTGTTTAGTTTATTACCGAAATTATGTTTTAGCCTGCTCCGAAAACATAACTTACATAAATAATCCTATCCTGATAATATTAAAATGCGAAAGTTTGTGATAAAGCTGCTATGTTTGTTCCCTAATCAAAAATAAACGACAAAACGGATTAAGATGAAATTTGCTGTAGTAGATAAAAAATCAGAATAAATAAAGGGGGAACTTATAATCCGAGAAACAACCCCTAAAAGATAAAAAAACGCAAAAAGGATGACATTTGTATAGATGGCGTTGGTGTGCAACAAATCTGACATCACAGACTAAAAACATTTAGCCGTCATAGCAACGCAGTTTTGACTAATGAATGTCACGCATTCTACCAAAATTCGTAATTTATTTCATCAGTACAAGCTTTTTAGGGAAAAAATTGGAAGCTGCCTGAAATAGCTTTTTCCTATGTGATTATTACAAAAAAAATTGACAGAACAAGTTTGTCACGGGTCGACTAGTAAATAACACGTTAACATAAACCTAGCATTCCTAAAAACACGACACTATTATTATTCTCCACAGAGTATGGAGCTAACACATAAAAATATATTTTCATTTTGATATGTCGGAACACGAGATATTTCACTGGTGTGGGACAGCCCACACTAGAACAGTTGGTATACTTTAATAATTGATATTCCAAAGAGACTTGACGACAGGCAGGCAGCCGGTAGTAAAACATAAGCCAAATACTCTTCGCACCATGTTTGACAATATGTTTTATCGACCTTTTGAATTAGTGCTGAAGCTCTTTAGTTGATTTTTTTATTGTTGTACGTACTTGTAAGTACTACACTTTTAATTATTATTCTTGTTTGAGCCTTCATCTTGTTCGATCGGCACCACACTGGAGCTCAATGTAACATTAAGGAAAGGATCTTTAAAAAAAAGGTAGACCCCAAGCCGTGTTTGTTGCCTGATTCTTCTAGGCTTGGTCGCGAGGAATCGGCGTAGTTTCACCTAGTGAATTTGACCCTAGTGGGAAAAGGAGTAGAAAATGATGATATTGCTAGTATTGTATTGTATTATAGGCAGTATAAACCAACCTATGGTTATAGAAAATATCCCAGTCGGTTAACAGAACTACTAGGATTATACTTGCTTTTCGAACCAACTGTGAACTTAGCCGTGTTGTTGCTTAAAGGTACCCTGACTTTCAATACAAAGGTAATAGGTTCGAATCCCCCGGCCGTGCTTCAAAAGATTTTTCTGTTCGAAAAATGTATAGGCGCACAAAAACACGTGCTCAAGACGGTGGAAGGAAAACGTCGTGAGAAAACCAGTAAGTATTCTTGTAAGCGGCGACGGGCTTAACTTACTGCATGATATGGGCATATGCTAAAATTAAATGTAATGTTTGAACGTGCCTCTGACTAACCCATCTAGACTTATTCAAGGATCTGAGCGCCTGGAGATCTAAGAGGATTTTTGCCGTATTTGGGGAATACACAGTCGTATTTATTTTATTTTATAAACTTACAGTTGGGTAAAGTTGACGTTCATAGTGGCGTGACATGCTAGGCATGACAGGCGTGACAGGCGGTTGCCCAGTAAACTCCGCAGTATATTTTTTTAAATATTTTTTAGGGTTATTACTGACGTAGGGAATACTAGTTCGAGGTCAACCTCTCGATTATGTCACATACGTTTTGTAAAATCAAGATAAGATATTATCAAGTCACTCATTCACACACCCTACCTTAGAATTTGAAACATCAGCACAAATTAATCATCCGAGTTCCCTTGTCTTTCCATGCCTGACTATTCCGACGCGAAGTCCCATCCCGACGTTTCCGTCCGTTTAGGATAATGCCTTATTCAATTAACCTCCTAGCAACGGCCCAAGCGAACTCGGAAAATTAATATGCGCCTTAACACGTGCTCAAAACGGTGAAGGTAAACTCGCGAGATAATATTCTTATCGACTGTCCTGTCCTGTGTTGTGTGTCCTGTCGTGTACGGGGGAGTGTTGTAGTACCAAGTGACCATACCCACATGAATAATAAATATAAATATTGGTGGACATTATCACATTTATTAGCCCAAAACTAAGCAAAGCTTGTACTAAGAGAACTAGATAACTGATGAAATACCTATATTTTTTTTAATATGGTGACAGCTAGTGAGCAGATCTCATGATAGAGTCAGGAGTTGTTCAACAGACACTCACAACGGAACTCCTTTTCTTTATATGTTCATTCCAGTCCATCCTAAGGTTGCCTGGTAGAGATCGCTTTTACCGATAAGGCCGCCCTTTGTATTACCTTTAAGCATAGTTATTTATTTTTTTCCTGTTCATAAATATTTGTATTCGTGTGAACGTGTGGTTAATAAAGTGTTATCTATCTATTTTTCTATCTCTTTAGTAAATACTTCGATTGAGTAAAAAAATTGCATACTTGTCAAGTTCCGATGACAATGTTATATGATGTGACAGATAGCTCGATGGTTTAAATGATTTTACAAAAGCTTGTCATTGCAATATATTTATCAACAGAAAACTAATACATTATTACAACAACGGGAAATTACTCACGTAAATGATAAATTGTCAATGAGGACACCGCAATGCGAGCAGGGTAGCGCGCGCGTTATGGTCCACTCACCCTGAAGAAGATTCTCTAGATGAATCGAAACATTGTCGGTGTCCTCATTGACAATTTATCATTTACGTGAGTAATTTCCCGTTGTTGTAATAATGTGTAGTACAACTCACGAAAGTTTTGAAAGAAAACTTATATACGAGTAAGTATCAAGTAAATAGAGGAAGAAAGTGTGTTAGCTGTTTTCTCGTTGCTCAGTGATTGTGACTAGAGACGGTTTTATCGCTCGACCGCACTAATGGTGACGCGTAGCATCGCTTCTACTTGACACTCATTAGGCGTCGCTTCGTGGCTTACATTCGCAAACAATGTTTTAGACAACGTTTTACGGGTTAAGTCGGGTGTAAATTCACGCGAATGTGTGTTTATGGGCCTTTTGTTGGCATCATTTTATTTTGGGAGATTTTAATAAAATTTAGGGCGCAGAGGGAACTAAGCTGGTTTTATTCATTCACATTTAGATAACCATATTCAGGTTAACTGTACAGGTTTGCTCAATAGCCTAAATATAATATTTCATTTTCAGTAGGTACAAAAAATAATCTTAATTCTATCTAATATCTAATAATATTATAAATGCGAAAGTTTGTGGAAAGAAATGTATGTTTGTTCCACAATCAGGCCTAAACAACAAAACGGATTAAGATGAAACTTGCTGTAGTATGTAGATAAAAAATCATAATAAATAATAGGGTATCCTAAAATCTCAAAAACAATCCCTAAATGATAAAAAATAGCAAAAAGTGTGAATTTGGTATAGATAGCGTTGGTGTGCAAAAAATCTGACATCACAGACTAAAAACATTTAGACGTTATAGCAACGCAGTTTTGACTAATGAATGATACGCATTCTACAAAAGTTCGTATTTTTTTTATCAGTACTAGATTTGTATGGAAAAAATTTGAAGCTGCCTGAAAAAGCTTTTCCCTATGTGATTATTACAAAAAAATTACAGAACAACGTTTGTCACGGGTTGGCTAGTATTTCAATAAAACATTTCCATAAAACCCCTAACCTCTATCCATATCTTTACCGGTTTGAAATCACTGAAAGCGTTCTCAAATTAGATTTTAAAGCGCAACCTCTTTACACTCATTACAGTGCGGTTATGCCTCGTTTACACCGAACGTGTTGGTTGAGTGCTGTGTTCACACTAATTTAATCGGGGCGAGTGCGATCAACCTAGTTATGCGTTCATTTAACTCGTACTTAACCTATCCTAATAATATTATAAAGACAGTTTGTAAGTTTGTATGTATGTTTGTGCCTCAATCAGGCCTAATCGGCCGTATTAAGATGAAATTTGCTGTAGATGTAGTTAATGTCCGAATAAAACATATACGACTTTAAAATACGAAAAACGTCCCCAAAATGATAAAAAAACGCATAAGGGATGATTTTGGTATAGATGGAGCTGGTGTGCAACAAATCTGACATCACAGACAAAAACATTCAGTCTTTTCTATTCGATTATTGAAATTTGACAGGACAACGTCTGTCACGGGTCGGCTAGTAATATTATAAATGTGAAAGTTTGTAAGTTTGTATCTATGTTTGTGCCTCAATCAAGCCTAATCGACAAAACGGATTAAGATGAAATTTGCCGTAGATGTATATAATGCCCGAATGAAACATAGACTACTTTAAAATACGAAAAACGTGAAGAATGATTTTGGTATAGATGGCGCTGGTGTGCAAAAAACTGACATCAGTCATCATAGTAACGTGCGTTACTCTATTCTATGCGATTATCGAAATTTGGACAGGACAACGTCTGTCGCGGGTCTGTAGAGATGAGAACATATGAGAAAAATAGAGAGAGTATGAGAAAAATGTGAGGTGTAAAATCTACTGAACGAATGACCTCGTTACGTTTTTGGTGCGCAACTTTCTAATTTGGTGTGAGCAGTGCAGCTAGATCGTGGGTAGTGTGTACGTGTACCTTTACTTTGCCTATACGTTATAATGCTTTTTCTCACTCTTACTGATGGCAAAACATCTTATAGTGGGGGTACGCTCTACGCACGATCTGGTAAACTCCAGTCGTGCGTCGGAGCTGACACACACAATTTTTTTCCTTTACCAATTGAGATCTGAAGTCGAGATTAAAAATCATATGGAGCGCCACTGGACGCTCAAAGCCCCTTTAAGCGTCAGCTTGGCTGAGTGAGTGCATTGTCACCGATAAACACTCGGTAAATCAGGTTTTTCAGACGAGTGAAGTACTTTAGGCCTTGCAATCACACGAACAAATGTAGGGTCAACATTCATTTTAGTACTCGATCGTACGCTATCTCCACCATCGACCACATTGCCCAATAGAAGCGTAATTCTTTAAACAAACAATTCTTTCAAATCGTTTAGGTGTGCGGATCATGTTACAGCCCGCCGCAGGGCGCGTCGTGAATCGCGCTCTGTGTCTTATATCAGCTGTATAAGCCTAATAAGCTTTTTGAAATTGTTCGGCTTGTTAGGAGTCTATAGGCTGTGTGATGATTCTAGTACTCGATAGTACGCTATCTCTACCAAGCACTAAGCATGTGTAGACTAAGCTTAAATGCGCAAATATGTGCGCATTTCCGTGTACCTGAACCCTTGACACACTTGACTGCAAAGTCAAAGTCACAATCACACGGAAACCATTTTAACACCAGAGAAAACAAAACTGAGATGTAAAAGTCAAGTACAACGATTTTCGCGGCTTTATTCCCTCTTTGAGCAACTGCTTACTGCTTTATTCATAAGAGGGAGAAGGTCGCTTAAGCACGAGTTTTATTCGAGTTCGTGTAGCTGTTAGGTCCATAGGGACTCTTAACTCTCTTAAGACTGGCCGCCAGCAGGGCTATTTTGTAAAAACATGATTATCATGTTATGATGTTGAATGCAATACCTAATGTTAGAGAATACCTAATCTGTACACTTTTCTTAGTAACTACTCACTGTTTATGCACCTATACCTACGCTTCTGCGTAGATATTGTATTGAAAGCGTAGGTATAGGTGCCTAAACAGCATAAAAAGCGTAGGTATTATGGCATTCAGTACCAATAAATATTGTTATGATAATCATAACATGATAATCATGTTTATACAAAATAGCCCCACAGATAGGTGTAGCAGGTATTTAGCTCTGCCTTTTGCGCTGTAGTACTCATTTAATTTGAGCACCTATATATATATTGTATATACAAAATGATTTGTCTGTAAGTCTATGTATTTTTTGTAAGTATAAATATAATAATTCAATTATCTCTCTCTTACAAAGCACTACCATTCACTTTTCAAATTACACAAAGGCTTGCTGGAAGAAAATGCTAACTACCATTAAGTTCACCTATTTACATGTTCTTGCATCTATCCTACCTATCTTATATGTATATATCTATGATTTGTATCCGTGTGTACCTAATATAAAAGTGATATTATTAAAGCAATTTCCTCTACCAGAACTAAATGAAATAGCACTCATTCTCCTTCGACAGCATTGATTAATGTTATAATAATCGTTAGCACATCGCGTCCATACAGTACGTCGTTAGCCATCGTATGTAGCCTCGATAGTGGGTAATGTTGCAGAAAAAACACTCATAAATATGTCCCATACAATTATTCACGCTCGATCACAAAATTATTATGGATCACTCTTGTACAAGTCTAATACATACACACAAGGAAAGACAATGTACCCGTTTTTCTTCTTTAAATAATTAGCTTTTACCCGCGACTTTATCCGCGTAGATTTAGTAAATTGATTTTTGACAATTTTTTCGTAAACCATTTAAATTCGTGAAATTTAAAGGAAAATTTGAATGTTTTTTGTTTTGTGTTTTTTGTTTTGCATGGGTTTTATGGGTTTTAATGAGGTGTCGTTGGTTGGGATTTCAACTGAACAAATAATAATTTGTATCTAAATAATATAAAACTGACTGACTGTTCTACTATATAACAATATAACAATAACAAACTTTTTTTTTATCAGTTAATATAAAATAAAACACCACCAATCACTTCATAAATTTATTTGCTTATTACTACTTCAAATTGTGTGGCCACAAAATAAAACGTTATGACAAATGGAGTAAAATAGTAATACCCCAGAGAAGGTAAAAGGTCTACCGTAGACCGCAGAAAAGGTGGGACGAGGACATAAGAAAAGTGGCAGGAGTAATGTGGAACAGAGTGGCTCAGGAAAGATCAGAATGGAAAAGGTTGAAGGAGGCCTTTGCAGATTGGCAAACAGATTTGAAAAAAACAAGCAAGCAACAGATACCAGATTTAGTTTAACTTTAATTTGTGCTTTATATATTGTCAATAGATTTAAGAAATCTGAATAAAAGGCTATTTATTATTACTTAAAATTACTATAGCACGTTATATTTGGTTTCTAAAGTCTTATTATCTAAGCTGTCTAACACAGGTGACCAAAAACAAACTTCCCACTATCAAATAACTACTTTTCTCCCCACAAGTACATTGTTGGCAAGTGTTGTGTTGTATACCCGAAATGTTATTGGTTTGGCTTCTCGCCATATTGGTGACTCGGTTAATAGTGTCTTGAGCAAGTTGTGTTGTTTGTTAGGTCATGTTGTATGAAAACTGTTGCTATTTTGACAGACTGACCCATAACCATAGCTTTAATCCCAAGAAATCTATAATATAAAATAAAATAAATAGGAACACGACTGTAATCCCCAAGTATGGTAGACATTCTCTCAGATCTCCAGACGCTTAGATCCTTTGAAGACGTCTAGTGGGGGTGAAAGAAAAAAAAAACAATAATGTCGTTTAGTATTCTAAGCGTCGATGAGCTTTGCAACTATGTATGAAGATATGTACGAGCTATCTTATTGTGCAAAAGCTCTATGCAATAAAATCTATTTGAAGGACTATTCACCGGTACAAGAACCCTTTTGACATCAAAGATCTTGAATACGTGGAGATATGAAAGGAAAAGTCTTACATGCTTGACATGCTTGAGGATTATCATTATTTTTTTAATACAACTCCATATTGTCGGCTTATAGCATTCGAGGAATTTAAAAGAGGTTCTCAATTCGACATTAATATCTAAATAATATAAAACTGACTGACTGTTCTACTAATGCACGTATTTAATTTTGGTGTGCACTAAAACAGGAATACCCGAAATTTAACCCCTAAAAGGGAGCATCAGGGGTTGAAATCTATTTTAAAATAGCTTCACGGGTATTTCTAATAATATATTATTAGCAACACCCGCGACCATAATTATACCACCTCTTTTCGTCGGTAGAAAATTCTCCTCACGACGACTAAAAAACCCAACTAACCATTATGCAACCTCTCTATTATTGCATACTAAGACGCTTCGCTCACACGAGCTAGAGTCGAGGCGGCATTACCGCCCTCGCCTCGACTCCGAGTTGCCTCTGCCTCGCCTTGACTCCAAGTTGCCTCTGCCTCGCCTGTGCCGCGACTCCGCACTGTCGAAAAAGCAGCGCCGCGACGCGTGCGCGCCCATTCTCGACTCTAGCTCGTGTGAGCGATGCGCCTAACCTAGTTCCATCAAGGGCAATGACGCTTACTAATGACGTTTCTAATATCCGCAAGAAACGACTATGACTTCCGAGCGATCCTCGCGAAACCGCATGCATAATCGCGCTGATTTAGAAAATTAGTATTCACGACATCAGAAAGATTACGCGACACACATGAAAAATAATGGAAAGCAGTAAAGTTCGCGTAACATTCATTTATTTAGTGGAGATCAAACTAAAATTGCGTGCTTGTATTGAGATCTGAGAGGATCTCTAAATATGACGATTAAAGTCCTAATTCCTGTTTGTTATTTTAAACTTATACTAATATATAAATCCGAAAATTAATAGAGGCTTAATCACGCCCAAACGACCAAAACAGATTTGGACTTTTGCCCTGGTATAGAATATAGCATACTTTATATCCAGGTAACACGTGAGCGAAGCCGCGGATGGAAGCTAGTGATTCACAATGAATGTTAAAATTTAAACTACTGACTCTAAAGATAATAAGTAATTGAAAGATTGTGGAATTGGAATTTCCTCATTAAGGGGCTCCCAGTCGACGATTGCTCTTTTTCGAAACGAAAAAAGAAATACTTCTAAACAAGCCACATCTCCTATTTTTATAAGTATGTTACTTCAGGTTCCTACCTAGATTTCTATTAAGCTGAAAACATAATAGCAGAAACTTTTCACGATAAAGATATTATTTCAAAATGATACGTTTTAGAATTTATGATCGAAATATTATATATACCTACTATTAAAATCAACTTGTGATTTATTGTTAAAGATAGGTAATATGTAGATCTAGATTTCTATTAGAATAGATTTTTGATAAGTAATTATACATAATTTATATCATAAATTTATTCGAAAAGCTAAGGCGGACCACGCGCCGACGTGTGTTTGTCGTCATTGCAGCGGTCGGTAGGATTATTTATCAAAGTGATTAAAGATGGGTACATCTTTATTCACATATACTTTACATTATAAAATAGGAGATGTGGCTTGTTCAGAAGTATTTCTTTTTTCGTTTCGAACAAAAATAATCGTCGACTGGGAGCGCCTTAAATGGGACGATACATTGGTGTTGATTCTGTTAGCACCGTTTTAAAATTAGAATTACTTAAAAAAAACTAATAAAAGAGTGTTAAAAATTAAAACAATTTTGCTCCTATTCCTTTACGTTAAAGTCTAAATTTGTGTGACCTTAAAATGGAAGAATTCTTGAATTTAAAATATTTTAGAAGATTTGTTTTTTTTTTCTGTTCTATTGTTGTAATTCTAATTTTAAAACGGTGCAAACAGAATCGACACCATTGTATAGATTATTGGATTTCATACTGATTGATTCTTGGCTTTCCGTTTTGATTGCATTTCCCTTTGACGAAAATTGAAACTCCAATACCTATGGCTTCCCTAAATTAATAGTCTATGAAGGCATCTATAGATTACCATCATCAACATTATCTCTTTGCCCTTATTCCATTCATGTGGGGTCAGCGAAACATACCTATAGAAAAAACCAGTCAAGTGCGAGTCGGACTCGCGCACGAAGGTACCATTATCTGTAAAAACGGCAAAAAAAAACACGTTTGTTGTATGGGAGCCCCACTTAAATATGTATTTTATTCTGTTTTTAGTATTTGTTGTTATAGCGGCAACAGAAATACATCTGTGTCTGGCTATCACGGTTCATTAGATACAGCTTTGTGACAGACATACAGACAGCGGAGTCTTAGTAATAGGGTCCCGTTTTTACCCTTTGGGTACAGAACCCTAAAACCATGTTGAAGAAAGTATTTGGCACCTATTATAGTTTACTTTATTTTATTATTATTCAGTAGGTTTATAACAAAGATAATATCTCTTTAACAGGTATACCAGATAGTGCATTTCCTCAATATAACTCATTTAAGGTAATACAGGTATAACTTTAATGTGACTTTTACGATTCTTTTGTAGCATTTTTACGAGGTTTTCGCAATGAAGATGTTTTATAACTGGAAATGGGCTTGTAAAAGATTGAATCTGACGGATGTGATTGAAAAATAGATTAGTAGGCTAACTATTTTATTTATTAAAAAGTTATAGAGCGTAGAGAGCTAATTCCGTTTTCTATAAACTCGCTTACTCGTGTTTAAAACTAGATGTAGAGTTCATTATGCGTTTTTTTATTCAATTCAATTTAAACATGTGTAATGTGTAATGAAATAAAGATGTAGGTATATAATGTTTACCTAAGATCTTATAATAAACTGGCGACCCGCCCCGGCTTCGCACAGGTTTAATACATATAAACATTCCTCCTGAATCACTCTATCTATTAAAAAAAACCGCATCAAAATCCGTTGTGTAGTTTTAAAGATATAAGCAAACATACATACATACATACCTTCTTCATTTACAAGCTCTTATACGAGACTCATCCATGCTATGAATTGAACCAAACTAGAATAACGATCATACACGCGCCGAAAGTACACCTCATAACCGCAAAATACAACTACCATTTATCGAAGCCGAAGAAAAGTTGCCTACTTCTAAACTAAGAAAACTTACTTCTTTAAAACTACGAGTAACTATGTATAAAACTTTAAAAAGAGCTCCGTAAAAGTTGCTGATAGATATAGATCGATTCAAAGGCACATTTACACAGAAAACATTTTTCCGGTGTTGCATTGTAGAATTGTAGATGTACCTACCTATATAAATCAGATTATCTATACATCTATAATCTATCTATACATATAATAAAACTGTACAAGAGTTCAATTCTGTACATTGAATAAAAAAAAAATACTCATAAGGGCCTTTATACAGGTAACACAAGCCAAAAAAAACATTTAGAAATTTTTGACTGTCTGTCTGTCTGTCTGTTGTCCGACTTTCACGCAAAAACTACTGGACGGATTTTGATGAAACTGGTTCTATGCTACCTCCCCAAGAATTTTCAGCCAAATCGGTTCAGCCGTTCTTGAGTTATAGTGTAACTAACACACGTTCTTTTATAATAGACTAGCTGACCCGTGCCCGCTTCGCTGTGCGTAAGACATTTCTAATACCATCGTTGACTTTTTTGTAGACGTTTTTAAGGTGTACAATACTGTAGTACATTATTTTGATATATTTCGTGGGGTTCAGCCAGCATTTGCAATGTAAGCGCAAAAAAAATGTGTTTATTTACGACATCACATTAGAAACCTCAAAAATTATCAGTGTTTCTCTACTATATTATGCATGTATTATATATATAAACCTTCCTCTTGAATCACTCTGTTTATTTAAAAAAACCGCATCAAAATCCGTTGTGTAGTTTTAAAGATATAAGCAAACATACATACATACGCGGGAAGCGGGAAGCGGAAAGCGACTTTGCTTTATACTATGTAGTGATTTCACTTGTCAGTTTCCGGTGTAGGTAGAATCAAATCGGCCGCCTGCCTCCTATGTAAATCGACCAGAAAGGTCGGTAATATCCCGTTTACATTCCTCTCGGGACTCTAACTACCAGATAATAGCTTCCTTTGTGCAATCTAAATCGTTTCTGGTTTTATGATAGAGGTGAATTTTCTAATGAACAAGGAGTTATAATTACGGCTAGGACGTCGTAAATTATATCCAATCACTTTTAAATTAATTTTATTTTGCGTACTCACTTTTATGGGGCGATGCCCAAGGTATGTTTTTTTTATGGAAAAGTGATGTTAATAAAATAAAAAAAGTAAAAATAAAAAATAGGATCACGACTGTAATCTCCAAGTACTGTAGACATCCTCTCAGATCTGCAAACGCTTAAATCCTTTAAAGAATCCTTCCTCCTTCGACTCTCAAACGGAGCGGACGTGTGTCGATCTGTGCTCTAAGGTTTTGAATTTGAATTTGGGTCCGTGGGACTGCGCCCCGTGACTTTGCCCCTTGGCTGGTTGAGCTGGTGTTGTGCTCCGGAGCCCCTGGTCGCGGCCTTTGACGAGTTTCGGCCGATTGTGTGAGTGTGTTCCGCCTTTGCTACTTTTTGCTTCTCGCCGGACTCGAACTGGGGGTCGCCTGCGTCTCGGCCATGCGTCTCCCGACTGTGCCAACGGTCGGTGAACGGCCGCGTCGAATTTACCGCATGGTTCAAGCTTGTGTGCTACGCGGCGCTACAAACTTGCAGCGCGCTACGATCTCACAGCGCGTTACGAAACGGCTACGCTTAGAGAATAGCAATCTGCTACGCGCCTTATTCCTTACCAGCAGCTTATCTTTGGCCAACGCTTTTGCTTATCGCCTTCACAGTGAAATCTCTAGCTTTCGCCCGGGCATTGTAAGATATGCCGTTAAAACGCACACCACCGCACAAGGACTCGCCAGCCCCAGAGGCCTATAAATCACCCCTGCAGCATTATGCGTCTGATTCGAATCTAACAGAAACGCCTTCAGATTCGTCGGAATAAGCAGTCAGAGCTCTATCCTTTGGCAACATCGCGGGAAGCCTTAAGCGTAAGCGAGATATTACCAAGGCTGAAATTCTAGATCTCTTCGCTTCATGGAAGACTGATCAAGACGCAAAATTTGATACCGTCTTAAAGTCCATCAGTGAAGTCAAAACTTCACTGGATCTTATGACCAGTAAATACAATGATGCCCTACAAAGACTGGACTTCCTAGAAGAGGAAAGGCAGCATTATTCTGCCGACGTCCAGGCATTAGAAAGCAAGATTGAACTCTTGGAGCGCCACTCCAGGGCTACCAGTGTGTAGATCCGGAACATCCCTCTAGCTGGGATAGAGACTAAAGAGGACCTAAAAAACATCGTCCACAAAACAGCTGATTTACTCAAGATTCCTGTTAACACATTGGAGATTAAGGACATCTACAGAATCAATACAAAGTCTAGCGTTAAGCCAATCATTGCAGATTTCACTACTGTTCTCACGAGAGACAAGTTTTTGAGATCCATAAGGAACTACAATAAAGAACACCACGCTAACAAACTTAATACTGTAAGCCTGGGCATCCCTGGTAACTCTAGACCGGTCTATGTATCGGAAAACCTGACGAATAAAGACCGGCGACTGCATTTCCTGGCTCGCGACTTCGCTAAACAGAACGGATACTTGTTTTGTTGGATCTCTTTTGGAAGAATATTTATTCGTAAATCGGAAGGAAGCTCCCAAATTCGAATCACGTGCGAAAGTGATCTTGTGAACCTAAAAACAAACTAAGTGGCCAGTCTTCTCATGACTTCATGTTAGTTTTTAGCATATTATTGGTACACGTCTTATGAATGATCTATATGTTTGATCGCATTCATCTTATTTTTGTAGTACCTATTTTAAATTTAAGTTCTAGTAAACCTTAGTAATAGCTAATATCTACATATAAATGTATTGTTATATCTATCAGCTTGCATGTAAATAATATTTGCCTAAGACATAATTTTTAAGTTATTTTCACAACACTTTAAACACCTTTTCATCAAACTGTATTAGCCTGTGATTACCCACACCAATTAAACTACTAGTACCTGCCTTACAAAATGATATGCGATTTTGAAGAAGTCTCGACCTGTGTTGATCGTGATACCGACATTGGTGAATCGCATTTGGTTGACAGTCCCACCACTTTTAAACAAATTGAACTTGGAACAAAACACTCTCTTAAGATCATTTTGCAAAATATAAGAAGCATATATAAAAATCTGACTGATTTTGAAGTGTTTTTGACAAGAACGAACATTAATCCCGATCTAATAATACTAACCGAATGTTGGCTGAAAGGCCATGACTCTATTCCGTCTCTTAATCAATACACAGCTTTCAATACAGCCAAGCATATTAATCAAAACAGTGGAGTCATTGCTTATGTGAAGAGTGACATTAGTGATATATCAGTTTATGAACCTAACTTTCAAGACGCTGACTGCTTAGTAGTTAGAATTAAACAAAACTTCGCGTTCATCTGCATTTATCGATCACCATCGTTCCACTTGATCGCCAATTTTCTTAGCTCACTAGACCGGTTACTATCCAACCTCAAATCTGTACCGAACATATATTTACTAGGTGACCTCAATATTGATATCTCTGAGACAACCACTGATAGTAAAGCTGATGAATACCTAGATCTGCTGGCTACACATGGCCTATTGCCAAGTCATACTTTTCAAACTCGCGAACAAAAATGCTATGACCACAGTATAGTTAAATCGCAGACTAGAGTAACTACAGTTATCTGTAACCCATCAGTCACTGATCATGGTTGTCTTTACTTAGCTATATCATTGTCACACCAAATTTACAAAGTCAAAAAAACAGTAAACAAAACTGACTACAAAAAAGCCCTATCACTTTTATCTGAGGTAGACTGGAACTCTCTTTACGTACTAAAGGATCCTAACACCCTTACTGAACAGTTCATTTCCACTGTCACCTCCATTATTGGCAGGTGCACTACCACATACTCTGTTTCAAATAGAAAGCAGACGCACCAGCCTTGGATAACACCTGGCCTTTTACGCTGCATGAGATTTAGAGATACTCTCCATCGGCGATATAAAAAATCTCCTAAAGACAAGAACCTAGGTATAACCTATAAACGGTATAGAAATTACTGTAATAACATTCTACACAGCCTAAAACATAAATATGATTCGTCTGATTTACAAGCTGCTAGAAATAACATAAAGAAAACATGGAAAGTTATAAAACGCGTAGGGGGTCTCAACAACTCCAACAAAACTGAATCACACACGGATCTCCTTAAGCTCAAACCATCGCAACAAGATTCGGCAAATCTGATAAATGAATACTTTGTCCAAGTCGGCTACAAGCTTGCTGAAAAAGTTCTAAATAGCTTAAACTGTACTCAGGACCACCTAGTTCAAATTGTAAGATCTCCCAACTCCCAAATAAATTCTTTAATGCTCTTGGAAACTGATACTTTTGAAATCAATAAAATTGTTAATTCACTTAAAGCCACAGCGTCTTCTGGTTGGGACGGCATTACTTCAATATTTATAAAAACATGCCTGAGTGTACTTAATGAACCACTGTCCTATATCTGCAATACCTGTCTTTCTACTGGAGTATTCCCAAAAGTACTAAAAGACTCTATTGTAATTCCAGTTTACAAGTCAGGCGATAGAAGTATAGTGTCAAATTATCGGCCAATTTCTCTCCTGTCAACTCTGGCTAAAATATTGGAGAAGGTAATAAATAACCGACTTGTGAGCTTTCTCGAAAAAAATAAGCTACTCTCCGAAAATCAATATGGGTTCAGGAAAAACCTTTCAACCTCTGATGCTATCGAGAGTCTTGTAACGGAGGTCACAAATAACCTTGATAATAAATTAAAGTGCATAGGAGTATTTTTAGACCTAGCAAAAGCCTTCGATACTGTGTCTATCCCGCTGTTAATTCGCAAACTAGAGTCTATAGGCGTGCGAGGAGTCACTTTACAACTTTTCGAGAGCTACCTGAGTGACCGGTCACAGTCAGTGAAGATTGGTGATATTTATAGTTCAAAAAAATCGATTAACTTTGGGGTTCCTCAAGGATCCGTACTAGGACCGACTCTTTTTTTGATCTATATTAACAGTTTGTGTGATTCGAAACTATCAGATGCTAAAATAATTACATTCGCCGATGACACCGCAATCATTTTCAGGGGCAGATCCTGGGAAAATGTACGTTTGGCTACTGAAAGTGGCATGCGAATAGTCATAAATTGGCTTAATAATAATCTGCTGACACTAAATTTAGAAAAGACAAAATATGTACCCTTTTCAATATATAACAGCGGTCAGCCTAAAACGGGTCTCAGTGTCGGCGCCCATACATGTAATCAAATGTCTGGCAGCACGGGTTGCAACTGCTACACCCTATCAGCCGCAACCGCTATAAAATATCTTGGCGTAACGATTGATATCAACCTAAATTGGAAGAGTCACATAGATAAGTTAAAGTCACGAATAAGGAAACTCATACCGGTATTTAAAAAACTGCGCCATTTAAAAGAAACTAATACATGTAAGACAGTATATTTCACTCTATGCCAATCTCTTATAACTTATGGCATCTCAGCCTGGGGCGGAGCAGCTAAAACATCCATGCTAAAACTAGAAAGAACTCAACGTTCGATTTTAAAAGTCCTTAACTCAAAGCCTTTTAGATATCCAACAAAGGACCTTTACAAGGAATTCCAGGTTTTGAGCGTAAGACAGCTATTTATCAAAACTATTGTAGTAAAACAACATACTCATAACCATCCTAGAAGAATTGATAACATAGCCAATAGAAGAGCCTATGATGCGTACAAGGTTCCCTTGTGTAGGACTTCTTTTGCCCAGAGATTTGTAAACTTTTTAGCACTTTTCCTATACAACCGCATAAATAAAAATATTACATTACGAGATAAAACTAGATTCATCTGCTCCAAATCTTTAAATCTCTTTTTGCAACAGATGGACTACATTGAAACGGAAAATTTGCTAAATATCATTCGATAACAGAGAAAATCCTTACTTATAGATTTAAAGTGTACTCACACATCTTAGTTTTTATTTTATTTTTTTTTTGTTTGTTTCATATTTTGTTTTGTTTTTTATCATTAGTTTAGTTTAGTTAATATGCTCCTTAAGCGCACAAAAAAAAAACACTGATGCTTTACCAAATTGTATTTAATTCTTATTGGATGGTTGAGGCATTAAGTACCCTGCCGTAACACAGTTAAATCTAGCACGGGGGGTACGGACATGTAACTACCTACTAATGAAATTAAACCCTATGCCTACTACCTATTTAGTGATATTTTTTAGTAGTTAAGTTATTTATAATTTGTACCACTTTATTTGAAAAATAAACGATTTCTATTCTATTCTATTTCTATAAAGATGTCTAATGAGGGTAGTCAGGCATGTCCAAACATAACATTTGGCACACACCCACATTTTGCATTAGTTAGCATTCCATACTATCCATTGCCAGAAAATCCATTATGCACGCCGGGATTCGGTTACATTATCGAAGTTTTCATACGGATCCCTAACATTTTTGAAAATATTCTACAACCTATGTTCATCAGGGATAATGTAGGATTCTAAAGGTGAAAGGATTTTTCAAATCGGTCCAGTAGTTTCGGAGCCTATTCGATGCAAACAAACAAACAAACAAATAATCAAAAATCTTTCCTCTTTATAATATTAGTATAGATATAGTTAAGTACGATAGACATGCTCGCAGATCACCTTGGCATACACATTTTGGAAATAGGACACTAAATACGAAAAATAATAACGCGTTAACAACTTAAGAAGTATAAAAGTCCTAAAAGGCCATTTAGATAAAGGGGAAGTGTAAAATTGCATCGTAAACGTGCAGTTCTCGCGGAACTAGCTCATCTATGAGATATCATGTTTATGTCGTTTTTATGGACAGTCCGTGGCTTTTATTACATGAAGCGTGCTATGAATACGGCTGCCAGATGACAAATTTAGCCGGAGTAGGGTACAAGAAAGATCTGTATTTAAAAAGACAGAAGAAAAATCGTGAGAAAAATCATTAACACAACTGGGGCCGTTAGAATCTCTAAAGTAAGACTAAAGCGGTATTACTTTAGAGCGAAAGGGACAACGCTATACAGACACGGCGTTGTCACTTTTCACACCTCGAGAAATACTGCTTTAGTCTTACTTTAGAGATTGTAATGGCCTCAGTTATGTGTTAATGATTTAAAGAAGTATTAATTTAAGAGCAAAAGTGACAACGCTATAATATACGCACACAGCGTTGTCTCTTTTCGCACCTCGGGAAATAGGTACTGCTCTTTAGAGATTATAGTACGGCCCTGTTAATACGTGAGGTAGACGTGTATTGTATACCTATGTGATAAAAACTCGAACAAAAAAAAAAACTTAGGTTTACGACTGTAATCCCCAAGTACGGTAGACATCCTCCCAGATCTCCAGACTCTTAGATCCTTTGAAGATGTCTAGGGGTAGTCAGAGGCACGGCCAATCATTATATTTGGCACATGCCCACATTTTGAAGTAGTTAGCACTCCATACGTGACAGGTTGCAAGCCTATCGCCGCTTATAAGAATACCAACTGGTTTCCTCACGAATATCTATAACTATGTATACAAGTTTAGGAGTTAGATCTCTACCTTAGAGTATGTGTATCTCAGTAAACTGGAAAGTGTTTTGGTTCAATAGCACCAACCAATGTAATTATAATATCTATATAATTATATTTATAAATGAAAGTCGTGTTAGTTACACTATTTATAACTCAAGAACGGCTAAACCGATTTGGCTGAAATATAATACTTTTAACGGGAACAGGAACGTGAACGGGAACTTAACACAACATTTGTTAATTCTAAAGCGATATGAAGTTCGCCGGGTTAGCTTGTTTATAATACATATAACAAGGTCATTCTTAAATAATATTACGAAATTGTTTATAATTTATAATTGTTTTGTCCTCTTTACACACAGCAGATGAGTAACAGATTGACATGATTTTATTGCATAGAGATAGTTCATGAGCCTGAATGTGGTATATATCTACTACTTTTTAGGGTTCCGTACCCAAAGGGCAAAAACGGGACCCTATTACTAAGACTTCGCTGTCAATCTGTCTGTCACAGGGCTGTATCTCATTAACCGTGATAGCTAGACTGTTAAAATTTTCACAGATGATGTATTTCTGTTGTCACTACAACAACAAATACTAAAAATAGAATAAAATAAATATTTATGTGGGGCTTACATACAACAAAAATGATTTTTTTGGCGTTTTTTATAGATAATGGTACGGAACCCTTCGTGCGCAAGTCTGACTCGCACTTGGCCGGTTTTTATACGCGCGCTTACCTACCAACTCTGTCAACAAGAATGGTAGATATGAAATACTAGCCGGTTAAATTACGGCTTCTCAGATTTATATAGGTGCGGTTTTTCCGAGATATTTTCCACCACATTTTTACGTTCTACCAGCGACAATAAACGTGCTGATGTGTCGGGCCGAGCATCAAGAGATTTATCTCGCTTGTATTGTATATAATACTAGCTTCTGTACGTGGCTTTGTATGCGTTGTATCTGGGTGAAATGTAGCCTATGTCCCTTTCCGGCTCATCTATATATGTATATAAAAATCAATTGCTGTTCGTTAGTCTCGCTAAAACTCGAGAACGGCTGAACGGATTTATCTTATCTTGGTCTTGAAATGTTTGTGGAGGTCTAGGGAAGGTTTAAAAGGTGAGAAAAGTTCGAATAATTGCCGGGAAAACCCTAAAAACAGCCCTTTTCTTTTTCCCATATAAAAGTTTTCTAAATAAAATTTAGAGTCAATTTGAACTTTATTTGAGAACGCGAACGGGAACAGGAACGGGAACGGGAACTTAAAGCATTTGTTAATTCTAAAGCGATACGAAGTTCTCCGGGTCAGCTTGTGAACTATAAATACACAAAGTACGTCGATCTGCTACTCTATTGCTGCGTTAAAGAAGGACAAACCGACAAATCAACAGTCAACTTTCGCATTTATAGTTTTAATGAATAACAATGTATATTATTACCCAGTTACTATAAGTTTGCACCTTACATAAAATAAAATTGACTATAACTTCGCATTCAATACTTGGATTGAACGAGTACATTAAAATAAAAATATAAATAAATATATATTTTTTTTATTGTACGAGATTGTACGAGTACATTATTTTCCAACAGCATCCTGCAGGTCATTCCTGATCGGTATAACTTGCCAGTAATGAAGGCTTTTATTTGGGTCCTGACCAGGTAGATTCTCCCGCCAGAATATGCTTGGTCGGGATACGAGTGAAAGCTTTCAATTACACTACCTACCTATTGTACCTATATTGTGCTTACATTTATAAATATTATCAAAGTTTTTAAGACAATAATACTAACAAAAAATGGACCACTGTATGTCTGACTTAATAAATGAATTTAATTTAATTTAATATCATTTAATTACTTTTAAATATAGTGTGTTTTGTGATTGGATTGAAAAGTTATTTGAATAAAACTTAGGTATTACAATTAGGTGGAAATTTATAGTAGCCGCACTATACTCATTGGATATATTCACATTTTTTTGTCGGTTGGAACATTTGGGTAGCAAAATATTATTTGATTTCTGTGATATCGTGCTGGGGCGATCTATTCAAATGATATGAGAACATATTTTATATGGTTTTGTTAGCACAGTGAAGCCTCAGTCTGTCTTTTATGAAAAAAGCTTCGGTACCCATAGTACTAGTGTTTGGTTAACAAGTCTCTTGTAAGTGTTTATTTATATTTTTATAACCTAGTCAGGAACACACTTGCTCTACATAATATTATATAGATATATGTATAACTAGCTGCTCGCCCGGCTTCGCACGGGTGGTACTTACCTGGATAAAAAGTCTACTGATTTTGTGCAAACTTCACATAAACCATCTACTAAATAGTCCAAACAAAGCCTAAACATTAGTTTTGGATAGGTGAGCCCGTTCTTTAGTTATAAAATTACAACGAAAAGTGGCATTGATTTTTATTATATACAAGCTGACCCCGCAAACTTCGTATCGCTTTAGAATTATCTCCCGTTCCCGTTAAAAAGTATTTCATGTTCGTCTCCTGGTTCTAAGCTACCTCCCCATCAATTTTCAGCCAAATCGGTTTAGCCGTTCTTGAGTTATAAGTGTTGTAACAAACCCGACTTTCTTTTATATAGTACAAGCTAACCCGGCGAACTTCGTATCGCTTTAGAATTATGTCCCGTTCCCGTTCCCGTTCCCGTTAAAATTTCAAAAAATACAGACAATTTAATAGTTTATTCACCCTTTTTAAATAGTTTATACAAAGTACATTTCTGAACGCATGCATAAATGTCAATCATTACTTACAGTATTTGACAGGATGGACAACAAATGCTAAACCAATGAACATTTATTGAAAATGATTCATCTTTCATAATTATTTATTCGTCGAGTTTTCATTGTTTTTAAGATGTATTCTGCTATTCGGGGCGGAGACAAATGCAACGAATCAAAAACCATGAAAATTGGTCCAGCTGATCTCGAGTTATAAGTGTTGTAACAAACCCGTCTTTCTTTTATATAGTAGATTTTTTTATATAGATAGACAAGATAGACAAGCTAACCCAGCGAACTTTGTATCGCTTTAGAATTAACAAATGTTGTGTTAATTTCCCGTTCCCGTTCCACTTATAAAAGTATCCTTTGTCCGTTCTTGGTTCTAAGCTACCTCCCCACCAATTTTCAGCCAAATCGGTTCAGCCGTTCTTAAGTTATAAATATGGTAACTAACACGACTTTCTTTTATATATACATATATAGATAAATATGAATTTTATGTTTTTTATGAAGCCATATCAAATTAACCGTTCTATCACCTTATGTTCTTAGTTTGGTTAGTTGGAATAGCCTTCTTAATAAAGATATAGATGAAAATACTTTTACACAGACTATATAATCGTTTTTCAACGAGATGAGAGAATTTTCAGTGAAACACAGGTATTATAATAAACAGTTTTTATTTTTCATAACTCTCTCCATTTGCTGTAACATTTAGTTAGATACCAACAAGTCCAAAATAACCTTATTTATTTATGTATAGAAGAAAAATATTGTGCGGATCAGATTATTTTTATTTTTCCTTCAACCAGTCTTATATTTACAGTAGCTAAGTAGATATTGAACAATATATAGGTGTAAGCAAAAATGCATAGTAATGCTTTATTAAAGAAAATGTATATTATCAAATTGCGAAGTATGTAATGTAACTCGAATATTGGCTGATTTTTAGAGTACAAACTCGAACGAGCAATATTTTGCTTACAATCTCAATATGCACATGACTTATCCATATTACTATTGACTTATACAAAATGATTCTCGCGTACTAATAAACGCGATAAAAGAACCCCAATCTGTGAAAGGTATGTGAACATTGGCTTAGGGCCTGTTACATCATCTTCAAGTGTTGATTAATTAATTTCCAGTTAGCTCTAAATTAATGTATTAAAGTGTCAAATCTATCAAATGTCAAATGGTATGTTCGTTTTTGGTAATCGCCGAGTAGCTTACTTAGGACTTTACTTGAAGATGGTGAAACAGGCACTTCGTCTACAATGATATAGGACAAATTATATAATCTTGCATTGATGCATCTTACTGGTAATCAATGACGTCATGACAAAAAACATTTGAATATGATACTTATTTTATTCATCTCTTTGAAGAGAAACTGGCCATGAAGATTCGTTAAAAAAAACCATGCATTACTATTGATTATGAAAAAAATGAAAACAAAAGTGGTTTATCTTTTGGCCCTTTTACAAAATTACGATTACAATTATTATTTGGAATTTTGAAAACTTGGATTCAGGTCATATTACCTCTATTGCCTACAGCATTGCCATTGTCACAGTATTTCAGAAAAAAATATTTTTTTTTCTTATTTTCTCATCGATATAAAAACTTAAGTTGAATTTTTTTAAGAATGAACTAAATTCTAGTATATGGTGGGTAAAGGTTTACTTGTGACTTCAGTTTTTGAGAGAAATCTAAATACACCCGATATAAATAAAATATCTTACACAATTTTATAGGTACTTGAGACAGTAGATATTGCTCAGTATTCTAAGAACATTGTGAACTCGTATGACAAAGTTTTTAAGCTATTACAAAATATACAAAATCTTCCATTAGCAATGAAAACCTAATACTGTGCATCACACTGGAGCTCTAAATAGCTTTAAGAAAAGGATCATTAAAAAAAAGGTAGACCCCAAGCCGTGTTTGTTGCCTGATTCTTCTAGGCTTGGTCGCGTGGAATCGGCGTAGCTTCACCAAGTTCCTAAGACGTTTCAAAGTGATCCTTGTGATTTTATTGAAATAAATGATTTTTGACTTTGACTTTGACTTTGACTTTGACTTTGACTTTGACTTTTGTGAACCACTTCGTATTTTTCAATATTGCTTTATTCATTTTATACATACGTGTTATCTTCATTGGCTTCAAAATTGTACAAGTTACATTCATACCACTACTACATTACTCATTAATACTATCTCTACAGTCAGTAATATACTCGTACATCATCCATTTATATATAACAAGGGTATTAACCTTTTATTTCTAACAATTATAAGATATAGTAAATTCAAAACCTGAATTTCATCAATGAAATAGTCTCAATATTCTGAGCAGATAATTAAATGACTATCAAGCACAAAACTGCTTATTTTGTTATATGCAATATTTAGCTTTTGGTTTCCCAAAAAGCGCTAACCGTAACCGCTTTATAATGGCCGATATTATCGGTCGTCACTTCTGGAAACCTATGCTTTGGGATCTATGTAATCCAGGCACAAATTCTACTGATGACATATTATTATTGCAGAAATCAGACCCGAAGCTACTGGTCCACAATTACTTACAACTATTGGTATTTAACTTCACTAGTATTGAGTTCGTCTCATAGCGCACTTTTGATCGCAATACTCGTGTTCAGGAGATTCCTCCAAGTGAACAACGTTTACTGCTCTATCAAAAGTAACTCTCGGGAGTCATCGGGTCAAAGTCACCTCTGTATCACTCGAGCTTCTAGAACTTTCCTTTATGACGTCAAGCTCTCTGTTCGACAGCGACGAAGTACGCGAAAACTTATGCGCATTATATTCACTTTTATCATCACAAACATCACGACACACGTAATCTTTGATATCGTCAATATCGTCCTCATTTGCATTCACTTCCACTTCTAAAATATTGTCATTGTCCTTCAAACCGAAAGCACTACACGTTTTTTCGTGACTCAAACTACGTATTCTATCGAGGTTTTGTTCTAGCGAATGTATTTCATCGTTCATACACGGCGAGTCATCGAACTTCCACTGTATATTGGAGTTAAAATGTTCAACGCCGGGATACATTCCTATACTATTACTTCTATGCCCGAAGACCGGACAGTTTCGGTACTCTCACAAATCCGGATGCCTACCGTTACAAATCTTGTTGAAGTTACCCTCATCTAGGCTCAGGTTTGAGCGGGACCGACCGCATTCCAAACCCGGGCTGGGCCTGAACAGGCACATGTCTGAATTCTTCAGTCTGCATTGTCTTGAGCACCCCGTTTCTATTTGGAAGGCAGACCGATCTAGATGCCTATATTCTGTAGGTCCGTAGCTATCAAAAAACCTTGGATCATGTTTGCAGTTGCTATGGCAGTTGTGCCCTTTGAATGATCCGCTGCATCTGAGAGGATCTCTGTGGCACGCTTTTTGAATTGCGTGCAGTGATGTAGAAGACACCGTCCTTTCTAATATTTCTCCCCAATATTTCTCGCCAAGCCCCTCGAACTCGCCTTTTGAATGGATCCCATCTGACGTGACCGGAGATCCGCAACATCCAGTTGGCTTTTCATAGCTCGAGAATGATTTCGTTCGTCGGCAACAAATCTAATTTGAAGAAAAATATGTTACTAAAATACACTCAACATCGTGCTGAACACACATTAGAATTCGAAATCCCCTACTCGACTCGGGGAATATGTTTATGAGACAAAACACAAACATCTCTAAAAATAACAATGTGGTAGACTAAAAGCGTTCTGGAAGATGTATTCAAAGTCAAACTATTTGTTCAAGCCTTAAACTAATAGAACAAAATCAAGTCGGTTTATAAGTTAGAATGTTGTTTCTGTTTCAATTTATCTATGATGGAACTCACGTAAAATTGGAGAAGTTCGTTACTGATCCGTCGGAAATGGCTATTAAGGAGCCAATATAGGAATGGATTCCAGAAACTATTACTCAGTGCCAGCCACGTCACTATAAAGTCCAGCGAAGGAGGAACCTGAAAGATAATTGGTATAAATCTTGCAACCTTACCTGCTAATTTCAGACACAAGAATGGAACGAATTTGATTAATTTAAGTCAGGGATTTTGAGAACGCCGTCTGTAACATTACGGTATTTAATATAGTAAATACTATAGAACCATTCAAACGTACTCTGGACTATTGCTCCGTTATATTCATTATTACTATTTACAGGCACAAAATTTCTCCATTCAGCTTAGTTTCTATGACGTCACAAATTTGAGTGATCTTCCAAATAACGAATGAAGCGATCTCGATCGCGCGTTCAGAGACACCAGTAGTTTTTCTTATTTACCTTACAACCAGTGCAGGCGGCTACAACTTCTTGGATAGTGGCCGGTGTAACCATGACAATGAAGCCTAGTGACATTGCTGCCATGGTTCTCGACGTGCTCACACTGTGTGGTCGCACCGGTGCTTGAATCTGTAGGAACGTAGTTATCTGTTTTACTGAATAAGAATTGGTACAGTTTAAGCATTTTTTTTTAACTTTAAATTGTTAGTGTCTGTGTGACTTTTAATCAAGAATTTATGCACCGAAAGGCGACTCTCTTGGTTCGCAAACTTGATTGCTTTTTCATAATATTCCGACGAATATGGTACAAATGCCACATGTTGTTGTTATGAATAAAATAACGAATTTTGTAATTCAACACTTTCTTGAAATATATATAGTTAAACGTAACTAAAACGTAAATAAAATAAAACTAGAGTAGGCATCCGAAAAGATGTTCTCTGAATTTTTTATTCGGTCGAATAAATCAAATTGCGTACATATTGCCTGGCAACTCGGCAATATTAAATAGGCTGTGATTTTATTTTCCAGCTTTCAGAAATGGCCTATCCAATTTTACCAAATTGTACTTACTTATTTTTATTAAATTATTTTCTGAATATTATATTTTTTGAATCCAGGACTAACTCTTTCCATCTATCATTTTTAGAGAACGAATGTGTCAAGGTTGGTTTTTATTCACGTTTATCTCAAACCTTTGCTGATGATTCGTTGATCAAAATCACCTAAAGTTATCTTAAGTTTGCCTTTCGCTCGAATACGACACCTGCCTCTGATGTTAGATCTATTTTCAATCGACTTTTAACAAAAGAAAGAGCTGGTATTCTAGTCGGCTGTTTTTATGTAAGTATGTTATGCATTAACTTTGTGAGTCAATGATGTTGCGATATCTTCGTCAAATTTTAATGTAATTTGATGATATTTTTATTCAATACGGTAAACCTCAATAGTAGTCTTATATATTTTACCATAATAATTTGTTTTCCATAAAACAACATTTCCATTTCAGTATAAAATTTACAATCTATCGAAAGACTAACAACACTAAATAACAATACCTACTGTATTGTTATTTAGTGTTGTTAGTTTTATTAGAAAAAAAAAAATTGGTAGGTTATTTATCTGATGATTCAACATTCAACCCATTGAAGTCGGTTTTGTTTTTATTTCAATAAAACCTAATCTACCAACATTATCGACGCGAGATGCAAACTTATAATAAAGTTTAGACATTCTTACAATAATTTCATCGCCATGCGGAGACTTGGAACACGGCAGAGGTACCCCGTTTGGTCTGACCGGCTCCTGTTCACACTTCCCCCTTGTCTTACTGATGTGGAACCCGGAACCGTAGCAGTACATCAATGCCATGGTCGTGGGAAAGTAGTACGAGCAGCATGCCAAAATTCTGGGGGAAAAATGGGATTGTTACTTATGTAGGAATAATTTAGGAGTATCCGTGGCGTGAAATTCTTTGGGTTGTTCGTATTATATTCCTATTCGTTTATTTATTGTTTCAGTCATTCTTAGGGCCAGTGCACACCACGTTTTTAAACGCGTCGTCGACGTCGACACGCTTCTCTAAAAAGCGCGATAGAGCAGTTTATTGTAGTTTGTATCGATACACACGCGCGTTTAGATATACGATATAATGTTTCTCAACATTGACCTCTTGTTATGATGGTTTGTTTACAATGTAATGTCAAAATTGTTTTTTTTTGCTATTTTTATTGTTCAATAAATAGGTATTTTATAAACTGAAATAAAAGTTGTTTAGTTCATCGTCATTTTCAATCATCAATCAACTAGGGACTTCTCTTAGTCAAATTAAATAAAAGTTGCCAAAAAACACGGGTTATTCGTCACGCGCGGAGTTATTAGTCCCATGTGGGTTAATTGAAAAAACAATATACATTAACCGCTGAAAAAATCAAACAAATGGTATTCATATTTTTAGGGCTCACTGTGGATTTAACTTTCAAATACTTTCAAATACTTTATTGTACACAGAAAACATAAACAATTATGACATTACAAAGAACATGTACAAAGGCGAGCTTAACCCTAAAAGAGTTTTCTACCAGCAAACCTTTGAGGCTAGGGTGAGGCCATAATACAATTGTGGACAAACCGTGTACGATATGAAAAAGAAAAGAAAATGTAATATAAACTAACAAATAATAAATATATAACTACATACTATACTATACAAAATAATCAATTATAATATATAAATATATATATATGTATATATATTACAATATAAAAACATACATAAATATGATAAACCAAAACAAACATAAATTGGATTTACAATGACAAATAGTGCTCTTTTACTTTTGCTTTAAAAGAGTTAAGCGATTGACAGTTGCGAATAGTAAGAGGAAGGGAATTCCACAGCTTCACAGCATGTACAGTGAAAGATTCACTGTAGCAGCTGGAAGAGTGAGAGGGGGTTTTAAGGAGAAGGGACATAGAAGACCTGCATGGCATACCACGAGGAACAAGATAATCAAAACGCTCACGCAGGTAAGGGGGGGATAAAGGATTATTAAGGATGTAGAAGAGAAAAGACAATATGTGTAGATCACGACGACGACGAATAGGAAGCCAACTGCTAACTGTGTAAAGCTTTCAGAATTTTTACCAAAAATTTAAGTGATAACGAAAGTAGATATTGTTGCAACAAAAACATAAAAGCTTGTTAAAAAATATAATAATAAATAAAAAAATATATAATATTATCCTAAAATTGTATACTAAAGTTTATCAAGAATTGGGAAAATGCCACTATCCACTAAAGCGGAGCGGAGATGTGTAAATGCCACCAATCGCGTGTAGATAAGATAATGCCATTTTGCCGTAAAATTATTTTACATAATACAATATCTTCAACGTTCCGCTTGGGTGGATAATGGTCGATCTACCTGAAGGCGACTCTGCTGTGAAAAACTTCACAAGCCATCAATCCCGCCGAGTTGAAGAAGTAGCCAGATCTTGGGAGCACCATTACAGCAAACAAAGACACTGATAGTATCCAAGTTATGCTTATTACTAGTACGCAGCCCTGAAAAAATTGCAGAAATTTGTACTTGTACCAAATGTAAAGTGTTCCGGAACTACATAGTATGGTAATAAGTAACAGGCACTAAAAGAAATAAATCGACCGTATAGGAACATATCATTTATACAGGTAAGAAGAAAAAAAACAGTCAAGTGCGAGTCGGACTCGCAGATGTCGGGTTCCGTACCACCGAGCGATATAGAACGCTGAAAGAAAGACAAAAAAGCCTTATTTTTAAGGTTGAATGGGATATTTGTACAAAAAACCTTAAAAAATAGGGGTTTGCTTTTGGGTGGCCCTTCTAGATCTTTCTTTTTGCTCTCTTAATAGCGGTCACAGTAACACGTATTTTGAGAAAATGTCAGGTATCTAGCTATTACTGCTCAACTGATAGAGCCAGGTATATTAATTGGGCTATTTCCTAAAGAAGCAGAAAAAAATATTACAAAGTATTTTAACTGGTATGAAACTATCTCTGGCTGTTGACATAATGAGAACGCGGCCCGACTAGGCGAACAGCGGACTGTTGCCTGAACTTAGCGCCTTGTATTTTACACAGAGCACACATTATGTGGCTAATTCGCTCAGTCATCGACTCGTCCAGCTAGTGGCAATTAGTTTACCTAGAGGGAATATAGTCTATGCTCTCAAAAATATAATTTTATTTCTGTTACCTTCTTACTAGAATGCTTATGGTATGTGCTTGGATGTAATAAGTACAGATATCTATCGATCGCCATGCAGACCAGGATCACAGCACTTTGTTGACTCACGGCACCCCTCAGTAGGGCCTGAAACAAACTTCACGTTAATTTAATTTTGGATAATCACGTTATGGGATTTAGGAGTTGCGTCTACTAAAGCATAACGCGGCGACTACCCTCGGTAGATATACGAACAATTTTCATAAATTTAATTTAGCTTCATGAATAAATTTATATACGTTTGTATCATCCTAATAATATTATAAATGCGCATGTGAGGATGGTTGTATGTTTGATATCAATCAGGCCTAAACGACAAAACGAATAACAATAAAATTTGCTGTAGATGTAGATGTAATGCTTGAATAAAACATATTTTATGGTTCTTTACTATCCGAAAAACATTCCCAAAATTATAAAAAAATGCAAAAGGGATTTTTTTGGTATAGATGGCGCTGGTGTGCAAAAAATCTGACATCAGTTTTAACTACACAGGACAGAAAAGTTTGCCACAGGTTGGCTAATAAATAAATAAGTTCTATAACATTTAAAGGTGTTTCCCCTCTGACAACTGTAAAGACACAATGTATGTCGTGCATATCTTCTATACTTATAATAAATCTGTAGAGAGGTCAATTCTGTACATGAAATATATTTCCAAAATAACTATCAGGGGGTGATCAGGGATCGATACTGATGCCAAAAATGCAATCAGTAAATTTTTTGTCTGTCTGTCTGTCTGTCTGTCTGTCTGTCTGTCTGTCTGTCTGTATAACCGTTATAGAAACAAAAACTACTCGACAGATTTTAACGAAACTTGGTACAATTATTTTTCATACTCCTGAGCTGGTTATAGTATACTTTTCATCACGCTACAATCAAAAGGAGCAGAGCAGTGAAGGGAAATGTTGGGAAAACGGGAGAAGTTACTCCATTTTTTAAGCTTCCGTCGCGTGTGCAACTTTAATGGTTAAAGCTACACAAAAATCATGTATGAAGGAAATGTTTTCCTTAAAATTATATAAAAAATATCCCACGACAACATATGTATGTCTATCTTTTATGGTTGACTTACAATAACTCCCGATAGCTTAGCAGTTCGAAGCTTTCTGATTATATGTGTCTACTCTTACGTTTATAACACTCTCAGTCATCCCTCATTAAAAAAGTTAACATAATTATCTATTCCATAAAAAAAGAATCATAGAAATCGTGTGATACTACGCAGCCGGACCCACCGTGGATAAGGGTTAATTTTAATGCAGTTACAAATCTATGGAATTGTACGAATTGTACTCCAAAAATCAGCAATTGTACTAGAAGGGGTCAAAAAAAGCTGTGAAAAAAAACGTTTTATATAAAGACATTCTGTAGTATATTTAGTATCAGCATTGCACCCGTGCGAAGCCCGGGCGGGTCGCTAGTCAATAATATAACGACAGACGCGATAGACGCATCCGATGACAGCGAAGGAAGAAACCCGGCCAAGGTCGTTTTAAACTTTGCCTGTCGTGCCTTAGTGGATGCTGTACTTTGTTAACCTTGATGAAAACACAACAAAAGACTACGTTGAAGGAATAACGAGCGAGTTTAACTTGCGAAACTCAAACTCAACTTTGTGCTAGGTCATTGAGAACCATTACCCTATTTACGGACACCCTGTATAGCAAGTTTCTGCTATTTTATTGCTCGCTTCGAGGAACGTCAAATTTAATTGCTTCTTTTAGAAATAAATTTGTTCTCATGTGTTGCAACCTGTTACGTTTGGAATGCTAACTACTGCAAAATGTGGGCATGTGCTAAATATAATGTTAAACGTGCCTCTGACTACCCCCTCTAGACTTCTCTACTAGACTCTTCGATGATCTAAGCGCCTGGAGATCTGAGAGGATGTTTACCATACTTGGGGATTATAGTCGTGATCCTATTTATTTTATATTTATGTTGCATTGTGGTCGATGTGTCTATTGGTCTTGTGAAAAGCTAGTTTAATTTTTATGATAGGTCCTAATATCTCTTAATGTCTTATGAATAAAAACAGCGCTTCCCCGTCTTACTTAGTTTTATTGCTTGTATAGCCTAATTAACTTAATACGCACTTCCTAATTAAGTTAGTTCAGAATTATGTCGTTGAATATTTATACCGTCGATTCAATTACATTTTAATTCAACCTCTCGATTCGCAAACTTTTTCCGGGAAACTTTCCTCATTTTCCGCAGTCTCTTGTTTAAACAAAGTTTAGCAAAGACTTGGCTCTTTTGCGATGTAACAGGATAAAAAGACTTGCTTTTTGATGGGACTGAACATTTTTTTCCTTATTTGAATAGATAGCTTAAAGTTTTGGACAATCAAATCCACGAACGAGTTTGACGTACTCAAGACGGAGAAGATCGATGTTTTATTTGCTTGTGTATGTGACCTCCTCTACACAATCAAATTATCAGCGAAATGAGAGTGATTCTGGCGTAGGGGTGCTTCAAGCCCATTTTCACCATGTTTTTACCTTTGGACTTCCACTTGACACAATTTTTATGGTCACCATTGAATGCGGATAAACATATTTGACAATTTCAATATACATTGAACATTGATTGAAAATGATCCATCTCTCATAATTATGTATTCGTCGAGTTTTCATTGTTTTTAAGATGTATTCTGCTATTCGGGGCGGAGACAAATCCAACGAATCAAAAACCATAAAAACTGGTCCAGCAGATCTCGAGTTATAAGTGTTGTAACAAACCCGTCTTTCTTTTATATAGTAGAGAAGAAGATGTATGCTCTTGCATGGAGTAAACAGGCTTGGATTCTTATTTTCTAAGCAAACACACACAACTAAGATGTTGGATAAATAACGAAGGCTTGGCGTCCGCTTCGCTGACGATCGCACGTCGTAAAGGTGGGGCCAAAGCTTTAGTTCATCGAAGCTCTGTTCAATATTACAGCTCTTTTTTTTCAGTCACAGACGGATGTGACCTTGACACGTGGAGACGATCTTACACGTAATATCTAGTAGTTACAAACCAAATGTGCCTAAATCCACGAAGATATCAAAGGACGTAGTCATAGCGACGTCTGAATTTTATTATTCGGATTTGTTGTAAATAAATAAATTTTGGTGGACATATCCTACAGCGCCATCTAGCACCAAACTACCATGGGAACCAGATAACTGATAAAATACTTATATACGTTTTTTTTGTTGTTAATACATATTTATTATACATAATAACACCCAGACACAGAACAAACATCTATGTTCATCACACAAATGTTTATCCCGGTTGGGGATTCACAACCTACAGCGCAAAGGCAGAGCTACTACCAACTAAGCTGTGAGGCTAGTCAAAATCAGTCAGTTCTAATAACTAAAATGTCACCTGAATTTGGCAGAATATCTCTCCGTATGGCCAGCACTTGTACAATGCTGGCAGTAGCGCCACTGGTGCTATAAGGATCCCGGAGAATAAGTCGTTGAGGGCCAACGATGTTAGAAGATACCGCGGCTGTAAAATGTTAAAATATAATAGGTGCAGTTCCACTTATGGGCTGTCAAAGGTTTATGTTCAGCTATGCCATTAACATGAGCTATTCATAACATATACCTTTTCCAGTTCAGAATACGCATTCTGTAAACACATCTTGACCTAGAAAACATAAAAACTCACTGCAGATTTAGCTTTCGAGGTTTGAAATATGTTTAAAGAATGCGTGCGTAGGCTGTCCAGTGTCCACATAATATATATGATAGTTAAAAAATCTCAAGTTCGAAAGAATTATTACTCATTTATTCGAAGCCCTTATAATAAATGCAAAAGTTTGTGAGTGGTTGTGTGTGTTTGGAACTCTTTCACGCAAAAACTACAGAACGGATTTAGATGAAACATTACAGTATATAGCTTATACATCAGAATAATACATAGGTTGCTTTTTATCCAGGTACCACCCATGCGAAGCCGAGGCGAGCAGCTAGTATAGTCATAAAAAATACAGACTTTCCAAGTTTTCAATTTATATCTGATTCTGTAAATTGTAATTTCTGAACTGTAATTTCTGAAATCAATCATAAAATTGCGAGTGCTCTGATACGGAGTAAGACGGTAGTATTTGCTTAATTTGATAAAGTGACTATATAACACTACCGAATCGTCAGCTTTGTCGTCACAAGTCATGTGTACTCGTACCATATGCCACTTAAAGTTACCGAATAGTAGTTTAAGCTGAAATTAGTTTACTTTATAAAGTTATACAATCTTGTTACTTAAAAGTTTGTTAGCGTAGCGTCAGCTAAAGGAAATATCATGTGAGCGGCACTTGTTGAGATTTCTTATCTGACTATGAAGAAACCAGAGTAAGGTGAATACTTTAGCCTAGGTGGATTAATCAGCCTTAAGATTTCAGTGGTGGTCGTAGATTTTCGTGCATAATACGTGAGCAATTATAAACTTTACTATCTTTTATTATATTCTTGTGTTAAATTAGTTGCCGTACATAATTTATATCAAAAAACTTACCTGATTATCGATATACTTGATGTATCTCCGATTATTCAGTACACAGATCAGCACTAAGTTCCCAAACACTATCGACATGGACAGTGCAAAGATGAAGAATGCTTTCAGTATATCCGCCGGGCCAGGAAACGTAGTCGGCCAACCTTTACCGTTCAACCAACAAGAGCTGTTGGACAGAGAGGGCGCCACTAGCAATGCACCCTTAGTCGAGTCAAACATAGTCGGCCACTGCATGTAGCAGCGCACTCTTCTCTTGAATAAGACATTTAACTAAAAATGTACCAAATTTAGGAATACGAGTCACATGGCAGCCACGGGCATATGCCGAGTTTGAGCGAGACATATATTACATGTTATTACAAAACGATTGAATAATTCACATAATAACTCCGACTATCAGATCGTTTTATTTCAATTTGCGCCGTCAATGTCTTCTTTCCATTATCTTGGGCGATCTTTTGTGCTTTCAGGCCACGTGACGTGTCATTTATCTGTAACAAAGAAAAGTTTGTTATATAAAGGCAAAAGCAAATGGAGGGTTTGATTAAGGTAAGATGTTTTTTTTTTCTTATTAATGGCGCCAGTCAATAAGATGTGTCAAATAATAATTAGTATGCCATTTGCATAAGTATGTAGGCAGTAAGGTAGGTTGTAGTAATCACTTGTCCCTCAGAAATAACTCTCAAACACAAAATTGTCACAGCAGACATGGTGTGGATTTCACATCGCTCACTATTTTAAAATATGACAACGTCTTTTGAATTAACGTAAAACCACAGACACCCCAAAATATTTTCATAAAAACAATTATCTGCCTACAATATTTACTATTAATTGTTGAAAGTACACATTAGGCCACGCAGTACTGGTCTTAAACAAAAATCTACTCTTGATTCTGATTTCAGTATTTTCAGAGACGCTATAATATAAAATTAAAAATTAAATTAAATATTAGTGAACATTTTTACACAGCGCCATCTATCCCCAAAATAAGCAAAGCTGTACTATGGGAACTAGATAACTGATAGAATACTTATACACTTTTTTTTTTGTAAATACATACATATGATAAATACTAACACCCAGACACAGAACAAATATCTATGTTTATCACATAAATGTTTGCCCTGGGTGGGGATCGAACCTACAGCAATGAAGGCAGAGTTACTACCAACTGAGCTGTGAGGCCGTCGAATAATAATATCTAAACTAAAAGTTTGTGAGATTGGCTGTAGGAGGTAATCTCCGGATTTTCTGATTCAATTCTGAAAATTCTAGGAAGTTACATTATCCCTGAAAGCTAAAGCTAAAGCTAATATTATAGGATATTTTTTATTAGGATAACAAATATTTTTTTCAGGATAAATGGGAAACATCTGGGATGTATAAAGGTTCACAAATTGTGTTTAACATCTATGATAAGTTGTACTCGTAAATTATGAATTTAGGGAATGTACACATTGATTTTGTTGTAGCGCTCTTTTAAGAATTAAGGTAGAGACAAACTGAGCCCACACATATGCAACTTATACAACGCATCATGACATTGTTCACTCACGTAACGTGTGCGTAAGATAAGTATGTTTCTGATTCAACTGTTTTCATACAAACGTTACGTACGTAACATGTACGAGACGTGGTCTCAGTTTGTCTCTACCTTTATTTCTAGTTTACTTCTGTCAGGATGTAGTTTTTACCTATATAAAAACTTCACCTAAAACTATCCAAATAGAACAGCTTTGGCTACTTTTTAGTTTATGTAAACATGATTGTTACACTTGACCCAAAACAAACTTATACCACGTTTGATCTTTTTCACTCGCTCACACGGAAATTTCCTTGTGGGAAACCCTTAATGTTTATATAGGTTAAAATACGTACATTCTCAGCAATCTGTAAACCAGGATTTATTATCAGGTTCTAAGAGCTAATGCTGGGTTTTTATTCGGTAAGTTAAGCATGCCGGATTGCAGGCGTTGAATACGTTTCGTTAGGATGGAAGACTGTCGATGGGCCAAAAAAATAACAGAAGGGATACCAAGAAATCTAACAAGAGGTAGAGGTCGACCAGGAAAAAGATGGAAATACATTTTTATAGAGAAAGCTGGATGACAAAGGCCAGAAATAAAAATATGTGGAAGGCCTACGCCATGGAGGCGACTACTGATACAAGTGATACACAATAAATAAGTAATTATACCTAAGTTAAACTAGTAAGTTAGTAGAAATAAAGGCTCATTTTATTTAAGTTTCAATGTCACTCGCTTGCATTACACAGTCTCGTACATATAGGTCATTGAAGTGAAAATTCTCAACGTCAGTAAGTACCCTACTGTTGTTTTAGATTAGTATCCACACACAGAGACACAGAGCAAATAATAGTTTATTTGCTCTGTGTCCATACTGAATATTTAAACGACTCGTTCACGCTAAAGAACACTGCGGTTTCATTGATTTTGAATTCAGGCTTACGGTTCCTTAATGAAAACTCCAGCTTAAAAGACTCGAGGTGAATAGGGTTGTCGAATTTATTCGATTTCAGTTCCCAAATGATCTGAATCTCAAAAGAAAAATTTTCGCTTGATGAAGTCCCTAGTTTGATTAAAAAGTTTTAGGTTCACGACACTAAAATATTTGCAAGATGAAAGGTCGCATTTTAGTTCCTTATTTTAGGCACTTTCGTATTAGTCACGACGCAAAGTTATTGGATTGCTAACTACTGCAAAATGTGGGCATGTGTCAAATTTTATGTTTGGACGTACCTCTGACTACCCCCTCTAGACATCTTCAAAGGATCTAAACGCCTGGAGATCTGGAAGGATGTCTAACGTACTTGAGGATTACAGTCGTGATCCCATTATTTTTTATTTCACGAATGCCATTAGTTTTAAGTTGGTCAATTTCATAATCGTACGAGATAAAACTTGTTCAGTGATGCCAGTATTTTACCCGAATCACAACACCCCAAAGGCTTACAAATTATCTCGATAACAGCCCAATAAAATCCGTGCAACACAAACTGTTCGCCCTTCGGGATTTTTTTTCCCTAAAGTTAATGTAACATTAGGCGTCGACGTGTCTGGGTTGCCAGCTCGTGACCTCTGGCAGTACCCACTCTTATTTATTCTGGGCCGTTGTATCGCATAAGTACTTTCACTCGTATCGGTTCGCAAAGAGAATACAAAGTTAAAGTTTTTAACCTTTCAAGACCTAACTTTTCACCGCGACCATTAGTAGCTAGAATTACCCCGAGCAAGTTAACTTTCATCATTTTATAGCATAATAGATGGTATTTGGATCTGACAAAACATAAACTCAATTTATTATCGTCAGCTCAACTTCCAACTTCAGTAGCAGCTAATAACTCACCAAATACGAGTACTCAGACAGCGGACAATTTATCATAATATTTTATGTACGTATAACTGAACATCTCTTAAATCTCGCAAAACCTATTGAAGCTACCAACTTAGGACTTATAAATCTTAAGGTTGTTACGAGACTTGACTTCGAATGTTAAGGCCCTGTATGTCGACGATTGCTCTTTTTCGAAACGAAAAAAGAAATACTTCTGAACAAGCCACATATCCTATTTTTATAATGTATAGTATATGTGAATAAAGATGTACCCATCTTTAATCACTTCGATAAATAATCCTACCGACCGCTGCAATGACGACAAACATATATGTATGACGTTGACAGTAGTCACGGTGGTACTGATCCATGGCGGCGCGTGGTCCGCCTTTGCTTTTCGAATAAATTAATGATATAAATTATGTATAATTACTTATCAAAAACCTATTCTAGTAGAAATCTAGATCTACATATTACCTATCTTTAACAATAAATCACAAGTTGATCTTAATAGTAGGTATCAAAGTATTTCGATCATAAATTCTAAAACGTATCATTTTGAAATAATATCTTAATCGTGAAAAGATTCTGCTATTATGTTTTCAGCTTAATAGAAATCTAGGTAGGAACCTGAAGTAATATATTTATAAAAATAGGAGATGTGGCTTGTTCAGAAGTATTTCTTTTTTCGTTTCTAAAAAGAGCAATCGTCGACATACAGGGCCTTAAGGGTAAAAATCAAATAATATATATTTTTACTCGTGATTTCATTAATAATAATGTGTTTAATGGTTTACTGTTTTTGCTTTGTTACAAGCTTTGCTTTGCTCAATTTTATAATTATAAAAAATAAAACCGGCCAAGTGCAAGTCGGACTCGCGCAGGAAGGATTCCGTACCAAAATGGAAAAAACACGTTTGTTTGATATTTATTTTATTCTGTTTTCAGTATTTTTTGTTATAGCAGCCACAGAAATACATCATCTATAAAAATTTAAACTGTCTAGCTAACACGGTTCATGAGATACAGCCCTGTGACAGACAGACGGACGGCGAAGTCTTAGTAATAGGGTCCCATTTTTAACCTTTGGGTACGGAACTCTAAAAACATACAAATCGGATCACCAGGTAAATAGATCGAATCTCCTTTTTTCGTCGTATGATATAAGACAATGACAAGAAATCTACCTACCTGTTTTATAAAACCCAATTCTGAAAATTATACTAAAACAAACGTACCGTAGCGGGAAATTAAGCAAACGCAAAAGCCCGTAATAATATTTAGCTATACTCCTAAGCTCAAAATATCTGAGGCTTGCTAATAGCATAGATTAGTTATCTGGGGTATAAATCTACCTTTATTGTGGAAGAGCTTAAAGCTTTAAATAAACCGACGCGACCGAAGTGACAACGATACGGAAACGTTCGCGCCATAGACGCTACTTCTAAGACGGCGACACATGCGACAAACGCGACAAAGCGGTTTTCAAAAAAGTTTCGACATATAAAACTAGTTATAAAATTGAAGTGAAGATGTTGTTTTTTTAACTCTAAGGGAAAACTACTAGTTTCTCATGTACCTATGTTATATATTAATGTTATAGAATTTGTATTCTTCAGTTTTGTTATTTTATTTTTATTATTGTTTTATTTATTTTTATTTTTGTTATTTAAGTAATGTATTATTTATTATTTTTATATATTTTTTTTATCTACTTGTATATATTTAAAGCCGCACCAACAATTATCATGCAAATCGGGTAGCAATTTGGGGTATTGTATAACATAATAAACATTACATCTTAATGTGAGAAGTTTGTGAAAAATTTCAGACTCTCCGGTGTTGTAATGCCTCCTAGTGCATCGCGTCGTGTCGCATCACTTAAAGTCGTAAAAACAAAAAAAAAACATTTCAATAATTAATTAGACCTTCAGTTCTTATATCAAAATCAAACCTGTCACCATTTTGTGAAAAATTTCCATAACTCTTCTTTATTAATTGAGGGCCACATACCCTCCAAACAAAACTCAATTTGTATAAGGGATGCACCTCACGTTGTTAAACATCAACAGACAAACCCATGCTTTAACTAAATTACTTACTGGGTCAGCCAATTTCATTAAATTTCGTTATTTTTACTGTCATGACATTTTGTTGACGAGTAGGGATCTACTTGTACAAATTTATTAGAGCGTATATTTTTGAACCGGGTGTACATTTTCGTCCAGAGGATTTACGTTTCCGTCTCTTGACAGAAGAACATAATGTAGTAATTTTGGTATCTTTGGTGAATCTGGTTGTACGAACATTATTGTGTATATAAATAGATAGATAGATAATTCTTTATTGCACAATACAAGAACATGTACATAAGCGAACTTAAAGCAAGATAGCATTTTTTTCCAGCTAATCTTTGTATAATTTTCAAAGGGAATGGTAGTGCTTTGTAAGAGAGAGAGAGAGAGAGTTACAGTTAAAAAATACATAATTTACCATAATAGTATCCACAAAAAATATTATAGTTGCTCAAATTAGATCAGCATTTTGCAGAGAGAGATAATGTTGGTATAATTTGTACTTGAGGATATAGCATTGGTAGAATTTCATAGTTAGAGAAAAATAGCCAAATACCATTCTCTTGAAATTACCACCTTATTTTACAGTGAGTACTTACTGTTATATTTATTATGAGTTTTTAAAGTAAAACCAAAACCACGTTTGGCGCAACGCCCGGTATATTTATGTTCGATTGAACGAATCATGTTTATTACGGACATCAGAAGTGTCATCACTACATAGTATAAAGCAAAGTCGCTTTCCGCTTCCCGCGTCTGTATGTCTGTATGTATGTTTGCTTATATCTTTAAAACTACACAACGGATTTTGATGCGGTTTTTTTTAATAGATAGAGTGATTCAGGAGGAAGGTTTATATGTATAATAACATGCTACCCGTGCGAAGCCGGGGCGGGTCGCTAGTAAGTTTATAAAAAGGAAATCGAAAAATATATCTTTAAACCATTCTTTTTACAGCTACTATCTTAGTGTTTAGTTGGTGCCTTAACTATGTCCCATTAACTTGAGCTCGAATCCTAGTCATGAGACTACAAAAACCTAAAATAAAAGTACTATTGCAAAAGATAAAAATAATAATGGGAAAACAATATCATCGTTTGTTAAAATTGTTATCGTAGATGCTTGAAACTGGCACTTTGCGAAAGCGTTAAGAAAAACAATAAATAATCCAAACATTTCCATCTTCAATTACTTTAAAAAGTTCGTTTATAAATCGCTTTTCAATGGTGCATCGTAAAACGTTGGAATAGGATGAAAGATTTTCGAGTAATCGCCAAATAATTCGGTCGTTTCATTTTTATGTCGGCCATAAACATAGTGCTATAAAAGAACATTTAGCTACTATTGTCCCAATTATTATCTTTTTTTCGGGTTTAGCGTCAGCTCTTCTAGTATTATTATGTATTATAAAGAGATAACGGCGTTGATTCTGTTGGCACCGTTCTAAAATTAGAATTTCCTTAGAAAAACAATTTTGCGCTTATTCCTTTATGTTAAAGTCTAAATCAGAGTAACTTAAAAATGGAAGAATTCTTAAATTTGGAATATTTTAGAAATACAGTTTTTTATTTACTTTTTATAAAAATAACAAAATCGAAATTACAAATTAGACAACACCTTTTTACATGCTGACTAAAATTAAGTTTTAAGTAATTTAACGGTTTTTACGTAAATTTTAAATTAAAACTAGCCTACGTTTTAGTACTCTCATCTTGAGCTTACGCAAATTTAGACTTTAACTTAAAGGAATTAAGAGCGATGGTGTTTTAGGTTTCCGAAACTTTAGAACGTAAAGCTTATTCCTTTAGCGAAATTGTTTTTGTTAGGAAATTCTAATTTTAGAACTATGCTAACAGAATCGACACCAATATCAACCTGTTTATTATTTGTTTATCTTTATGCTTTGCTCAATGGATTTGGGGAGAGCTATAAAACCTCTCAAATCTTATGTGAATTATTGAAAAGACTGCGGAACTTTTTCCATTTTCGTATTGTTTGAATGTGTTTTATTTGTTATTGATTTGGTTTATAACTTTTGATTGCGCATTGTACCTATATGATACCGCATAATGTAGGTAGACAGAAAAGATACTTGTAAATTATTTATGCCGTACCGAAATACCAGTAGACCCATACCTAGACCCAAATACTTTAGGTAATTGTTTTATTTGTATTATTACTAAGCTATATATAACTATTTAAAGCTTGTAAATTAATTATTTATGTGTACCTAGTATCTTAATTGACTACGTAGCAATATTATTATTATTATTTTTCAGCTCTATTTGTTTTGTTTTGCCATTTAATACAGAATATTACACAAAACTTAATCTTGATTCTGGGCATTATCAAATTACTAGAGAAAGTGTTTTTATTAGATTACTAGCTGTCCCGAGAGACGTTCTCCTGTCAAAATATTTTTTTTTCAGAATTTTCTCCTGATACTAACGATTACAACAAAAAAAGATTTTATTTACAATAATCATCCCCATAGGCGGCTTAACAGTTTACGTAATAGTTTACTAATAGTTATCAATATTGTACTCATTTCTGACTGGCTTCACAGCTCAGTTGGTAGTAACTCTGCCTTCTGCGCTGTAGGTTGTGGGTTCGATCCCCACCCAGGGCAAATATTTGTGTAGCGAACATAGATTAGATTTGTAAATACATACTTATTATACATATTGACACCTAGACACAGAACAAACATCTTTTGTTCTGTGTCTAGGTGTCAATATGTATAATAAGTATGTATTTACAAAAAAAATAAGTATTTAAGTATTCTATCAGTTATCTAGTTCCCATAGTACAAGTTTTGCTTAGTTTGGGGCTAGATGGCGCTTTGTGAAGTCCACCAATAAAAAAAAAAAATAGGATCACGACTGTAATCTGTAGACATCCTCTCAGATCTCCAGACGCTTAGATACTTCGAAGATGTCTAGTAGGGGTAGTCAGAGGCACGTCCAAACATTATATTTGACACATGCCCACATTTTGCAGTAGTTAGCATTCCATACGTGACAGGTTGCAAGCCCAAGCACGTGTTTTTCCACCAATATTAATTTATTTATTTAATATACACTGTTATTGTTAAAAAAATATCATAGAATCAAAACCATAAAAACAAATTGAAGTGCTTATTCACGTTGACTCGCGGGCGCGGTGGCGGGCGCGGTCACGAAATATCAAACATATGACGTGATTTCCAAGTGTTCACGTTCAAAACGCACGTGCGGTCTAAGTAGCGAGCTAACTAGCGACTAGCGCGTGCGGCGCGCTCGCGGCAATTTCAAACGCGTGAGACGTTTGTGTGTGTTCATGTCAAACTAGCGACGTCAGGTAAGTTCAACCAGTTTGAACTTATCGCTAGAAACGATAGCACGTTTTAACACAAATAAAAGATCGTGGTCCATATTTACGACCTCTGACACTCGCGCGAACGCCTGGCGGTTAATGTGAACACGAGCTCGCAACGTTTCCCGCGCCCGCACCCGCCCCCGCGCCCGCGTGTACCTACGTGAACAAGCACTTGCATTATCCCACGCACTTTGATTTTTTGTAGGTACACTGGAGTCCTTTATTCACAATACACGGATGAAGTGAAAACAACAAAATGAGAAGTAATCGTACAAATGGCTTAATAAAAACCACGAAAAGGAAGAGAGCTTCTCAATTTTCATAAAACAAAAACTCAGAGTGGTAACAAAATACATATACTTATAACTGGTAGAGCATCATAACGGAATCGACAGTTGTGGGTACAACTTGGGGCATAACTTGGTTTGTTATGCAAACTAGGGCGTCCTACTTCAACCTCTTTGTGAGTTTTCCAGATAAAAAGTAGTACCCCATGTTTAAATTCATCTATCCATACTTTACATTATTGTAACTTACAGCGCAATTGAGTAACAATGGCCTAACAATACGCTGCCTTGCGTCCGCCTCATGTGGCTTGTAATTTTACCGAGAACCCTTCAAATTTGATCCTTGTGATTTTATCTAAATAAATACTTTTTGACTTTGACTTTAACTTCAAACCCGAACATAGCAATGCTGCTAGGCGGAAGAATTAGGTATAGCAAATAATCTAGAGTAATATAGTCTTTAACTCTATCAAAAATATCGTCTAGAAAATGAACACACAGCCAACCTGTGCCCTGGTCTTGTTTGTTACTCTGTGATAAAAACCTTGCTAAACAATTGATTTCAAATGTGCGTTTTTCCTTTCAACAAGCGAACCAGACCATAACAATTGTGGTTTTTGTCTCGTATATAGAGATTACACACAATCCTACGTTTATTTTTATAACGCCATAATTTTGAATAAACCATGATTTTCTACGACATTGCGTGACGGCACATAACGCAAAAATACGATTTATTATTAGGTATAAAAATATATTTCTACAGACAGTATCACGAAAAAGATTCCCTCAAGTTTAATGCGTTAAAAGCCCACAGTGAGTCACGAAGCTTACGATAAATCTAATAGCCATCCACCCATTCAGCGAGTAAGGGTTTGTTCTTTTAGTAACAGTCATTTCATAAGGGACAGCGCTATTTTATGACCATCACACTACGACCGTTTTTCACTTGAAACTTCTACATTGGAAAATGTTAGTTTGAAAACTAAAAATGCTGGATTCAAATTAGAGGATAATTTTTACTAATAAATAACTTTCTGGAAACATACCTACTGGTTTCACAGTCGGACGTTATTCTTTACACCATTAAAAAAATCTATGGAAGTATGGCAAGCTTTTACGGAGTAAGCACATAAGGTGTATAAAACACATATATCCTCCTCCCGTCTGAAGTTGGTTAAAAATGCATAACAACAGAACTCTGGATGCTCCCGGCTCCGAACAAACAACATTTCAGGTTAGTTTGCTGCAATAAAGCCGGTATGCTCGACTAAACGGCAAACTTGGTCCATATCGGCAATCCAGCACAGCTAGTCGTTACCCTATGGTAATCTCTTCCTGATTCACGGCCACATTACCGACCAATAAAACTAAAAAGTTCAGATTAAACGACAGAGTCCATTCAGCTTTATTTGCGGTTTCTTGACGTGAGTATTGTATTATTTATTATTAGCAGACCCGCGACAGACGTCCTGTCCATATTTTAATAATCGCATAGAGTCATAGTAACGCACGTTGCTATGACGACTGATGTTCAATTTTTTACACTTTAGCGCCATCTAAACCCAAATCATCGTTTTGCGTTTTTTTATTATTTTGGGGATGTTTTTCTTATTTTAAAGTAGTCTATATTTTATTGGGGCATTTTAACTACGTCTACAGAAAATGTCATCTTAATTCGTTTTGTCGTTTAGGCTTTGATTGATCGGCACAAAATATCCAAAATATCCATTTAAAATATCAAACATGAGGTAAGTAACTTTTTGAGGGAAAGTTTAGGAGATCACGAAAGAATTTGAGTCAAGGTAGAGTCGAGGTTACAACTACAAATATGGGGATAACACTACTTACACAATACTCGAATAGCAGAAGTTCTGACTTCAAAAAAGCGAAGAGCATAATTTTTATAACTAAAGATTTTGACACGAATCTTTATCACGTAATTACCTTTCATTTATTTCCCCGACGTTTAACTATGTTACAATAGCAATGGTCGCGGACATAGTCGAAACGTCGGGAAAATAAATTAAAGGTAATTACGTGATAAAAACCCGTGCCAAAATCTATAGTTATGTCTACTAATCACGATAGTTTGAAAAATAAGCATGATTTTTATTATAAGAGTAGATTTTATACAGTGTTTCATTATACCTATAGCAAAAGATTCATTGAACAAGAACATATTTTGTAAAAGTACAATGTTTGTTTGACGACTTTAGGAAATTTGAAAAATCTGCTGGTTTAAGTTCAAATCTGTGCAAACTCAATAAATCATAGCCTCGAGTCTCGAGATGACAGCGAAGATTGTGTATGAAGAACTATGGTTCTTGAAGTGACCGCTAGAGGCGCTTTATCGTAATTTCGTACAAAACACTACTATGATTGATGGCAATATATCATACTCGAGGCCCAGCTGTTATAAATCTCTCTTCAGTATTTAGTTAGCTTAATTAAAAAAAAGTCTAGATACAAATAAAATAAGTCTATTTCGGGATATCAGGAACACGTTGTATTCATAAAGTTCTTTATCACGAAGTAATTGATCCAGTTATTATAAAATGCTTCTACTCTGATTACAACGAAATCGCTATATACGAGTATAATATACAAGCTAACCCGGCGTTCAAGTTCCCGTTCCCGTTCCCGTTCCCGTTCCCGTTCCCGTTCCCGTTCCCGTTCCCGTTCCCGTTCCCGTTCCCGTTCCCGTTATAAAAATCCTATGTCCGTCTCCTGGTTCTAAGCTACCTCCCCACCAATTTTCAGCCAATATAAATAGTGTAACTAACACAACTTTATTTATATTTAATTAGACTTCACGACTACTAAAATCTAAATTTCACAGAAAATGCAAGTATGAACTTCGGTGGCTGGTCTAAAAGCTTCATGAGCGCTTAATTTACTGTTCCCTGGTTCTTATTCATACTAGTAGCAAGGCTAAGGTCTTACAGCACTTACTGCTGTTGTGCTTAGGACACGTTTTTGAAAGGGTCGGCTTATCTAATACATAAACCATTCTCACAGCTAATGACTGTAACCCTACTAGAAAGGATAAAGCCGCAAATTTCCGTCACTTTTTGCGCACTTATTGTTGGTTTTTTTAGGGTTCCGTACCCAAAGGGTAAAAACGGGACCCTATTACTAAGACTTCGCTGTCCGTCTGTCTGTCTGTCTGTCCGTCTGTCTGTCACAGGGCTGTATCTCATAAACCGTGATAGCTAGACAGTTGAAATTTTCACAGATGATGTATTTCTGCTGCTGCTCTAACAACAAATACTAAAAACTGAATAAAATAAATATTTAAGGGGGGCTCCCATACAACAAACATGATTTTTTTGCCGTTTTTATAGATAATGGTACGGAACCCTTCGTGCGCGAGTCCGACTCGCACTTGGCCGGTTTTTATAATATCACGACTGTAATCCCCAAGTACCAGATACTCGATCGATAGTAATTGATACTCTCAGATCTCAAGGCGCTTAAATCCTTTGTTAGATGTCTGTTTTGTTGATGTTGTTTTTAGATGTCTAGAGGGGGTAGGTACAGAAGGCACTATCAAACATTATATTTGGCACATGCCCACATTTTGCAGTAGTTATCATTCCATACGTGACAGGTTGCAAGCCCATTACCGCTTATAAGAAGAAAAATGTAATTTGTGTTGACTTCAAATAAAATATCAGTCTGGAAATATAAATAAATAATATTAGCGGACTTTACACACAGCGCCATCTAGCTCCAAACTAAGCAAAGCTTGTACTATGGGAATCAGATAATAATAGAATATCTACTTTTATACTTTTTTTTTGTAAATACATACACATACTTATTATAAATATTAACACCCAGACACAGAACAAACATCTATGTTCATTACATAAATATTTGCCCTGGGTGGGGATCACCACCTACAGCGCAAAAGGCAGTTACTACCAACTGAGCTGTGATGATAAATTTCAAAAGAAATAAATCAAAATGCAATGTAATGTTATATTTCTTCTTGAAGAACAAACCGGACAGAAGAGTACCCGAACAGAACGATAGAAAATCGCGATGCTATCTTCTAAACCTACCTATTACCTACCTACCGTATAACAAAGTCAAATTGTGGTCATGTACCAGTAAGGTTATTATAACATTGCTTCATTATAAACTGCTAAAGTACCTATTATTTAGAAACATACCCTAATTATTTCAGAAAATTCCCTATTAGCTTTGCCAAGTATATAACCTGGATGTTAAAATTACTCATTACCCTACCTCCTAAGTTTACTTCAAACCCACCGAAGCGCCTCATTTTGAGTAAAACATTGAGATTGCCATGAATCTCATTAAAAATTCACAAAATGACAGAGAGTTTTTAATCAACACGTGCCACTGTGAACTAAATAAAACTGACCAAGTGCGAGTCGGACACGCGCACGGTTCCGTACCATTATCTATTAAGGCGATACTTGAAATTATTGACTTTTTGTATGGGCTGAATCTACCCGGATAAGACGGGAAAAGTGATAAAACTGCATTATCTTGAAAACCATCAAATTTAAAAAGAAACCATCTGTTATATATTTAGCTAGTATGATTATCTAACGAATTAGATAAAATGAACAGTCTAGCCATTCATAGTTTTGATTAAAAACGAAACTAGTGTTTTTGAGGAGCCAACTTTGGAAAATAAATTTATCAAGTAAAGTTTCACCAATAGTGTTTCTGTCTGTAATTATTCTAGATTATATCCTTAAGTTATCTTTGCCGTAAAAAACAAAACAGGGGGGGGGTTAGCATGAACCACTATCGTATCGACAACGTATCGTCCAAATGCCAAAACTGTCAGTTTTGACATTTGGACGATACGTTGTCGATACGATAGTGATTCGTGCTCAGGCCACTGTATGTTTTGCGGTTATTGAGAAAAAACGATTTTGCATTTCCCAAAAACATTTATTACTCCTCTTAACACGTTTGTTGTATTCCCATAAAATATTTATTTTATTCTGTTTTTTGTATTTGATGTTGTAGCAACAACAGAAGTACATCATCTGTGAAAATTTCAACTGTCTAGCTATCACGGTTCATGAGATACAGCCTTGTGACAGACAGACGGACAGCGAAAGTCTTAGTAATAGGTTCCCGTTTTTACCCTTTGGGTAAAAACCCTAAAAACCAAGTAGCCTGAGTGAAAAGTCCGGTACGAATGTGAATACATACTTCACTCTGAGTTAGTCTTGCTATTTTCTGTGAAAAAAGAGTACATCATTCAATGATAGTACTCTTCAACATTGAACAAGTATGATATCTGTATAAACAAAAAAAAATAAAAAATCACGCCCGAAATTCCCAAGTACGGTTGACATCCTCTCAGATCTCCAGGCGCTTAGATCCTTTGAAGATATTTTGAGGAGGTAGTTAGAGGCACGTCCAATCATTATATTTGGCACATGCCCACATTTTGCAGTAGTTAGCATTCCATACGTGACAGGTTGCAAGCTAGTCGCCGTTAATAAGAACACTAACTGGTTTCCTCACGATGTTTTCCTTCACCGTTTTGAGCAGTGTTTTGATGCGCATATACATTTTTTAAATACAAAAATCCATTGATGCACGCCGGGAACCCACGACCTTCGAAATTAAAGTCGAGGTACCTCCCACTCGGCCAACATGGTAAATATTGGTAGATATTTCATACAGCACTATTTAGTCGCAAGTTCGCAACTAAGCAAGGCAACTTGTTAACACGAACCAGCACCATGGAAACTAGATAACTGATAGAATACCTACTTATATACCTACCCTATTTTTAAGCAAATAGTTATTTTATCTTTAGGTTTTATTTCTAAAACAAGTGTAGCGTGTGTTGCTTTTTGAATTTGTGCTGAAGCTCTTTAGTTATTTTTTTTATTGTTGTACGTACTTGAGTAGTAGGTACTTTTAATTATTATTCTTGTTTGAGCCTTCACCTTGTTCGATTGGCACCACACTGGAGCTCTACATAGCATTCAGGAAAGGATAAAAAAAAAGGTAGACCCCAAGCACAAAACAACTTACTTACTTATACACAAAACAAATATTTCTTACGCATTAGAATGTTTGTCCTGAGTGAGGCAAATAATCCCTATGTCATATCGTGAGGCAGCCCTGGATCTAGTGGGGGGGGCAAGCCGGGGCCCATATGCCCCGGGCGGCTAGTTCAAGGGACGGCCAAACTTACTTACAGACGAATGGACAACTCATCATTTACTTAATTTTTACTTACACTGGGCACAAACATTATCAATTTTGGGCAAAAATTAAAAAATGCCGCCACTTAGTTACAGTTACAGGGGGATATAAGATTTTTTTCTTATTATTAATTTACTAAAACATCGAAATAAGTAACTTAATGTAACTTGTTTCATCTAAGTGGGCGGGGGCAACTGTAACTAAGTGGGGGGAGGCATTTTTCAGTTTTTGCACCCCCTAAAAAAATTGAAGATCCGGGGCTGCCGTGAGGTCAGTCTTAGGTATAGGTAACTATAGAACTTGCGTGTATAATAATAATAACATTAGGTTTATGTGAGTATAATAGCTTGAGGAAAACATGAATATCTAAGGTTGAGAGGACGTTCATGAATTGCCTATTCATAAACTTCTAGCTATTTTCATTCGCACCGATTTTTTTTATTCAGAACTAGCAGACCTGCAACCGACTTTGTCCTGACCAAATTTCAATAATCGCATAGAGTAAAGCACGTTGCTATGATGACTGATGTCAGATTTTTTTGCTCACCAGCGCCATCTATTCCCCTAATATCTATTTTGTGTTTGTTTTAAATTTTGGGGATGTTATATATAAAATTACAGCAAGTTTAATCCGTTTTGTCGTTTAGGCCTAATTTAGGCATAAACAAACAAACTCGCATTTATAATATTACCGTTCAGTAGTTTTTTCGTGAAAGAGTAACAAACACACACACATCCAATCACTCACAAACTTTCGCAATCATTATATTAGTAGGAAGTAGGATATGATGACCTAGGCGAATGAATAGAGTAGATTCATATTCAACTCATCTTTCACCCAATCACTTTTATCTTTCCTCGACGAGTGCCAAATCCAACGAGACGCAACAAACTAGGAGCGTAGGTGGAAACAACACGCTCAAATGGATACTTTCGTGTCACACTAGTTACCGAATAGTTCAGTTTCGCCACAGTTTCAGCGATTTTGGCTTAGATGCCAATTTGATTTTGTAGCCAAGTGGGCCACATCCCTGGCCTATTTTGTACATCCTATCTATCCTACTAAAGTTATAAATTCGAAAGTACGTATAGCGAGAGCGCTGGTTGTGGCTATTTTAACAACATATTAAAAAAATATATAAATAAAATAAATATTGGTGGACATTTTACACAGCGCCATCTAGCCACTAACTAAGCAAAGTACAATTATGGGAACCAGATAACTGATAGAATACTTTTTTTGTTGTAAATACATACTTATTAAACATATTAACATTCAGACACAGAACAAACATCTATGTTCATATTAATTTTTGAATTAACGGTTTATATTGAAAAATTTATTAAAATGACGATTTTTAAACCACATTAAAATAGAGTATTTATTTATCTCTTAGTTTAAGCAAAGGTTTTGTAACAGGCGATATTTATTTATATAGTAATTGTTCTTATTTAAATAGATAAAACAGGAATTATTTAGTTGTAATCAATTAAATCTAGAGGCATCACAGCTGTCACTAATTAAAACGGATCATAGACAAATAATTGTATTAACTATAGATTTTGAACAAGTTTGTTTGCTATGCTTAGTTTTTGAAAATTGAAAATGACCAAAACCGGGGTAGACACCATTAAAACCGGGTCTTTGACTCTATAAATATTTTGTATGTTTGTGGTTTAATCACTGAGTGGGACCAAAGTCTCACTATGGTGGGACTGATTCAAATGAATTTTGGAATTGACATAGTTACCTTATTCATATTTTATTGTTGATCCAAATACTAGGATGGCTGTAAGGCAGCAGATAATCAACATTTTTTAAAGCAAAATGGTTAGAGTTGGCAATTTTGCAAAATCGTGAGAGCGCCTTGTCGTAAATTATCTTTTTAACTTTATTTGGGAAGCCACTCCAGCCAGCCCCATAATCAAAAAGACCTTGCCAAAAATTTAATTAAAATTATTATGCCACAACTCAACTAAGTGGAAATGAATCGACAAAATCGGAAAAACTTACTGGAAAAATTGCCAAATTGCTAAATCTCCTTTCGAAAGCCAATCATGACAGGATTATAGTTATTCTATCTCAAGAAGTTGGGTGAACAGTACTTGTAGTTATAATATGTATAGACACGTACTTTTGTGTACTTGACTGAAACTGAGCGCTTCCGAGCATACGCACATAGAAACAATGTGCCACATGCATCTAATTCTACACACACAATAAGACCGACCCGCCTTTATGATATAAAACAACTGTACCTACCATTCAGCTATTATCGCGCGCAGCTTATTAGTGAATAAGGGGTTGGATGGACCTCTCTTTGTTTCGATTGAAGTGGCACCATTTCGGTCACGGAACACAAACCTTTTTCTCTATTTCGTGGCTCTTGAGTTCAAATGCCGCTGACGTTACATTTTAGAGAAACTAGCGACTTAATGGAAACTGTGAGAAGGCGGTTTTAAACAAAATACATTACTATTTAAAATAGTACAAGAAAATGTTACGCTACTAATATTTAAGTATTTTATTAATTTAAAACAACAAGTACAGAAATTTAGATTTTGACACAGGTCTTTATCACGTACCTAATTACCTTTAATTTAATTTTAAACCTTCAACGTTATTACGTGTTAAAGACCCGTGTCAAAATCTTTAGTTATGTTATGTTACTAATCACGATAGTTTGAAAAATAGCAAGTACAGAAACCATTTTTAAGGATTGTAAAAATATGATGATAAGGACAAAATGTCTGAAAAAGACGTAAAATGATGCCCAAAATAATTATGTAAAATTCCTATACTGTGTATCTGCAAAAAAAAAATATTATGATGTCTAAATACTATTTTTAAGGCTTGTAAAACCATAATAATATTAATGACTAAATGTCTGAAATAGACGTAGAATGATGCCCAAAATATGTAAAATTCCCATACTGTATATCTGCCAAAAAATTATATAATTTTGACAAAAGAAGCCGATTACTATTACGGTGTGCTTATGCAATAGGGTGTCTGGTCTGAACCGTTTTGGTGCACCGAGATAAACAGAAAAACTAACCACTACACCATTAGAGGATCTATCAAGTTCCTAAAAAAGTATGATTCATACAAAGAAATCCGAAGCGCGAAAGAAATGGTCCAATGAATCGTGACCTGAGCCTATAAGTATCCCTGTGGGAGGCACGACCGGCAGTCCAGGCGTCTGATTGACGCTACGAATATTTTAGGGGTCTCGAAAACCCCTAGGAATGCCTTCATTCATTTGAAATTAATTTAATTTTGCGATTTTGCTTAGGGTTTTATTGGATTTTATATTATTATTATTTTTTACAGGATGTCCAAGGAAACTTAGTGAAGACCGTCGCTTATTAATTATTAAATCATTTAGACGTGCCTCTGACTACCTGATACTTTGACTCAGCATAACATAAACATTCTTACTGGGGTTGGATAGTTCGATTTTGTTTTGTTTCTTGTGTTCTATTGTTTGTTTTTGTTTTCATTTTCTGTGTGTGTCTTTCTTACATTTAAATTACCTCTCTATGCACCAACATAGGAACCTAGTTATATCTACAATCAACCATATATATTAAAAGCCATTCATAAGAAACTTCGGCTATCTACACTAACCCTTACAGTCGAAGGCGTCGGATTTGATAGAAAATCAATAAACATTTGCATATCTCTACAAACTACATATTGTACCTTCGACCCGATTTAGGTTCTGATGGCATAATGACGCGATCTTGATGGAATACATTATTATTGAACGAACTGGATATTATTTACATAGTCTGTAATCATGATAGTAGGTAGGTACTTATTATTTGAATAGCATATAACAGCTTATACATTTGTTTGAATTAATTTTAGTCGGTACCCGGTAAGTAGGTACTAATGATAGAAATATAATCAAATGAAATGAAATGTTTTTTTTTTTTTTTGTGAATATAGACTTGCTTCAGGGTAAAGCCTCCTTCAGCTCTTTCCACCTCGCTTTCCATAGCAGCCCAAGCTTTGTCATCCAATTTGACTATAATACTTGCGTTATCTCTAAGGTCTACCTGGTATATGTATATAGTGAATTTGGTATAAGTTCGTCACGACATTAGGCCTAACGACTAATCGTCCAACATAATTGTGGGGACATATTTTGTCCCACGACATTATCGTGCTGCTCGTGTGCACGCGACATCTATGAGTCGCGACGCAGACGCTTTCTACGTGTTCCTCGACAGTCACCAGACATGAATTCTTCATCGCGGGGACTTGCCCCGTGACATGTTCCGCGACATGTCCTCGAGTACAAATGTGCCATAATAAGTCAACTTCAAAACTAAACTTCAATATATTTCAGTGATACTGCAAACGCAGTCTTGTCATTACCGCTCAACTATCACACCGTTTGTCTCTTCACAACACAAAGGAAGCAATGGGTGGAGACAGCTGCCTAATGGTCTAATGGAACTATGGAACCACTCGGGTGGCGTCACTCGCTTTCATGGTAATGCATCCACTTCATTCACTTCAGTGTAACAGAGATTTCGGAAATCAAGGTGTGGTGGAATTTTGAATTGATGTGGTAATTAATTAATTAATTAATGGCAATATTTCATCTAATACTTATACCTATGAATTGAATGAGTCAAATTAGTCAATTATATCTTTAGAAATAGTAAAAAGTAGTAGTAGAGTAGGTACCTACTTCAAAATGAAAACATCTTTCATTCGTGACAGATCACAAGCTCATCCCCGCTTATTATTTCCTTTATTATTTTGACCACGAATAGAAAAAAAGGTAACATACATTATTTTCACAAAGAAAAAAAATTATGCACAACCGGGAATTTAAACTCACGACTTCGAAAGTCAGGAATCCCAAAACTATTTATATTTAATAACGTGTTTACCGGAACAAGCAAAATTCGGTCTTCATATGCTGTTATCACTTCCAGAAGACCGCGCCGACCCAGAAACTTCGTCGTTTCAACCGAATCGAATAAGTTTTCATACTCTCATGTAATTTATGTTGGCTGCACTTTGCAGTACCTATTTGGGTGTAAACTCATACACGAGCCATTAAATTGCTCCATTCAGGGCAATCCTGTGACCGTCGCGAACACAAACCTTTTTGACCACGCAATTTTTAAAATTACATTTATTATCTACTTCAATGTTTTGTTTGTGTGGTGCTATAAAAAAAATGTGAGTCGGGCTCGCGCACAAAGGGTTCCGTACCTTTATCATGGGAGCCCCACTTAAATATTTAGTTTATTCTGTTTTTAGTATTTGATGTTATAGCGACAACATAAATACATCATCTGTGAAAATTTCAACTAACTATCACGGTTCATGAGTTACCGCCCTGTGACAATCAGACGGACAGACAGACGGACAGCGAAATCTTAGTAATGGGGTCTCGTTTTTACCCTTTGGGTACGGAAACCTAATAATGACTGACAAATTATTCGAGACAATTAACAAATCTATATATATAAAAATCATAGCCACTTTTCGTTCTAATTTTATAACTCAAGAACGGGCTTACCTATCCAAACCAAATGTTTAGGCTTTTTTCGGACTATTTAGTAGATGGTTTATGTGAAGTTTGCACAAAATCGGTAAAGCGGTTCTTCATTTATAACATTTTTTGTAACAAATGAATTCAATAAATGGCGGATCATTTTGTAAAGGGGGATTTTGCTGTCAATCAATTATTAAAATTTGACAGGACAACGTCTGTCACGGGCGACTAGTATTTTATAAAATTTTCATTGCTCTATTTGATCATAGTAATGTGTAATGTCTGCCCTTAAAAATTGCGGGTGTAAATGCATTTTAACTCGCGTAATTTATGCTGTCTGCACTTCGCAGTGTTTGGGTGTCAACCAAGTGCAAATGTCATGTTTTCCACCGCAATAAGAATTTATAGGACATTTCAGAGCAGCTTATCTTGAAAAACGAAGTGACATAGTTTTGAAGTCATGGAGTCCGCCGTTGTTCTACTTGTGGACAAGATTTCGGATATTTCTCTGTTATCAAGAGATATCTCATGATAAACTACAGATAGCTATGTGGAATCACAGTCAAGGTATAAGTTTTAATAATGTCTGTGATAGAATAAATAAACCACAAAGTCTAATGAATTAACTACCTACATTCTCTTGTTTTTTCCTATCAGTTCAATACAAGTTTAAAAATCATTTATTTCAATAAAATCACAAGGATCACTTTGAAATGTCTTAGGAGCTAGGTGAAGCTACGCCTGTTCCTCGCGACCAAGCCTAGAAGAATCAGTCAACAAACACGGGTCTATAATTTTTTTTCAATTATCCTTTCCATAATGCTATGTAGAGCTCCAGTGTGGTGCCGATCGAACAAGGTGAAGGCTCAAACAAGAATAATAATTAAAAGTACTAACGGTTAACAGTACGTACAACAATAAAAAAAATAACTAATGAACCTTTTCCACCACCCTTTTTCACAGTCACCTTTTTACAAACGTTTTTCCTTACTTTCCTGACACCTCTAAACAGCATTTACTAATATTGGTCTATCTATAAAAGTTACAGAGTGTACAGCTACGTCTTTTTAGAAGCGACAGAATATCAAAAACTTGCACTCAAGAAAGTTATAAAACTCACACAACTGTGTATTGCAAATTGCGATTAAAATAAAATTAGTTGGAGATTATGGAAAAGATAAAAAATTGGGTATAATTATGCAATATGATAGTTAAATTTATGCCAATAGTTAATCAAGCCAGAAGCTCTATATAATCGGCTACAGGAAAAGAAAAAGTTTTCAGTACGATAGTTTTTTTTACTTATGCTGCAAAGAATGAATTTGAAGTTTTTCAATATAATTTAAATGTATGTATGGTAATTTATGAAGTTTTTGATTAACACATATCTATTTTGAGAATCTGTATTACCAAGATTACGGATGGTGCTCCACTGAAGCGGAACTGTGCGGAGGGGACCAATCACAATGCTGGAAATAGTTGACCCAAATATTTCAAGCGCTGTGATTGGCTCTGCACAGCTCCACGTTAGTGGAAACTCATCCAAATAGATATATTACTACTGCTTATACATGTGCTGCCACGATTAACTTATGTTGAATAGTTCACTTAACACAACGACTCCAGAATTAGAACACTTAACAGTAATTAGATAATTTCCTCACTAATGCGATCATGTCAATCTAATTGACAATATCACAACAGTAGCTTTGTTCTAGTAATAGGAGTAAATGGATTTAGTATGGGATGATGAAGTTCGTAGATGATAAATGTCTATTGTCTATTCTATAGATTTAGTAGTTGCTCAAGGTTTTGATTTGCTTTTAAAATGTCTAAGGAGATAGTCAGAGGCACATGGTCTTATTACTTCTTTACTACAATTGTAGTAATTGTTTAAAATCTAACATATTCATTTGAAAAGGGGCATGTTAAACATTTTTTAAGCATTTGCTGTCAATTTCAAATAAAATACAATGTACAAAATGGTAGTGTACCTACTATTACTATTATACAACAGTGGTCTGAGCACGAACCACTATCAAAGTTATTTTACACATTAGTAACATTAGTAACATCAGTATTATACATATTAACCAGACAAAGAACAAACATCTATGTTCATCACACAAATATTTGCCCTGGGTGGGGATCGAATCCACAACCTACAGCACTAAAGGCAGAGTTAATACTAACTGAGCTGTGAGACCTGTAAAAATAGTTAGTGAATAATAATATTCTAACATTAAACGGGGCTGTAAACAAACATTAGAACAATAGGCTGGCTATCGCACTATTACAATACACCATTTACACACTTGTCTGGCTTTGACATATGACATGTCACAACAATGTTTCCGACAGAGACATATCGAGTAGGTGCTTGAGATATTCGATTTCAATCGCCTGTTTCGAATCAGTTAGTGCTATATCTAAATCCACACTACTATATAGAGCCTTTTGTATTTTTGTTCGTACCGGATAAATTAAAAAAAAACCGGCTAAGTGCGAGTTGGACTCACGCATGAAGGGTTCCGTACCATATATAAAAGACGGCAAATAAATCACGTTGGAACCCACTTAAATATTTATTTTATTGTGTTTTTACTATTTGTTGTTATAGCGGCAACAGAAATACATAATATGTGAAAATTTCAACTGTCTAGCTATCACGGTTCATGAGATACAGCCTTGTGATAGACAGACAGACAGCGAAGTCTTAGTAATACTGTCTCGTTTTTACCCTTTGGGTACGGAAGCCTAAAAACTACTGCTCCAATTTTAAAAACTCTTTTACCTATCAAAAGCTATATTATCAGCAAGTAAATTCAGATATATTTTATTCATAAAAAAATTAGAAGTCGCCACGAAAATTGCAATAAGATAACCTAAGGTATCAAAAAAAATCCTAAAATCTTTATTAGTACACTCTTGCGGCGCTAGGGCGAGCTGCTGGTACCAACAATGGTTACATACACAAGACATGTTTAATTGCTAACTATAGTTCGGCCGTTCAGAGAATGCGTTCCTGACACCTATCAGTTAGTCACGTTATAGTGACTATAATGTTGTAATAATGTTGTAATAATGTTGTTTTAATGCTCATCAATTGTTAAAACGGTAAACAACCAGCAATAATATTTTTATCGTAACTGCAACGCCATTACAAAGTTACGTCGTCATACAATCGCGACGTGTCAGGAACGCATTCTCTGAACGGCCGAACTATAGTAGACTAGTAGACCCTGATGACTTCGTTTGTGTGGTTTTTACACTTATTAAAGTTTAATTTCAATCCTTTAGGGTTGTTTTTAGGATAAAGAGTATCCTATGTTTTAATTTAAGTCAAATAGTTGGAAGAGGATGATATTAAATAATAAAGTTATTTTTAGGGTTTCGTACCCAAAGGGTAAAAACGGAACCCTATTACTAAGACTTCGCTGTCCGTCTGTCCGTCTGGCTGTATCTCATGAACCGTGATACTCGTAGCTAGGCAGTTGAATTTTTTAAAATAAATATTTCAGTGGGGCTCCCATACAACAAACGTGATTTTTTTGCCGTTTTTATAGATAATGGTACGGAACCCTTCGTGCGCGATACAGACTCGCTCTTGGCCGGTTTTTTTATATCATCAAAATTCTAAATAACTAAAACGATTAGAGTAGAGTAGTTATCTCACCATAGAGCCAAATTATTTTACACCAGTTACATAGCACAGCTGAAAAGAAGAAATTAATTCAGTTCTGTAACTTTTAGATACAAGTACCTGTGCTGAAGCGACGCGTAGAGACTAAATAGATCTTATAAAAGTGACTAATACGAAAACTTCCGCAAAGGTAAACTTCACCCAAACTTAACTAATTTTCAGAGAAAGCAATATGATTACATGTAATAAAGAAGTTTGAGAAACTGGCGCCACTGAAAATGGTTTATTACCCACGTTATTTATAGCGGTACCTATTTTACAAGCTTTTATTTAACCTGTTTGGTGTATGTCAGTATGTTTAGGTTAAATCTTGGTACTGAATATAGAACCAGTTTCTCTCAATCGATAAGGCTGAAATTTGGCATACCTATTGGTGACAATGTATTTTTTATTGGTGATGACTTGCCATATAATAATTGTTTTTTTTATGGCAATCGTTCTTATTTGGACATTTCTGCCAGAGATATTATAAAAGGAAAGTAGCTGATCTGATAATTTGATCATTATTAAATTGTCTGCGTCAAAACTTCGCATATCTGTCAATATCCTATGATGGTGACTGACAATGTAATGTTATGGTGACAGCAAGCAGGTCCAATGATGAAGCTTGAAGGTCATAGGAACTATTCAACTACACAAGTACATGACATAAATCTGTTACGTTCATTCAGCTGTACCAACAGGCAGATTATCAGGGGGGTTAGCATGAATATCATCGTCCAAATGTCAAAACTGACACTTTTTGTAAAATAAAAGTGTCAGTTTTGGCATTTGGACGATACGTTGTCGATGAGATAGTGGTTCGTGCACAGGCCACAGAACGAATGGGTCCAAATGATTAGGTGGTTTTTATTTAGTTTTGTATTAAAAAAAAATCTCAAGCTTTGTCAAGAAAATGTACCTATTTATGACAGCCATTAAGTTGATTACTGGTAATTGTGATGATTTGAAGAAAAGATGATACGTACGGGTAAAAGTGACATTACAATGGCATTATCTTTTTAGCGAGGTTCGCAATTCGACTACGTTTTTAGGTTACCGAACCAAAATGATGAAACGTAACCCTAATCGACTTGTCTGTTCGGCATAATTTGCACTGATCTATGTAAAAGCTATTGATTTCAAATTTGGAATAGAAAGATAACATACACGAAATTGCCCACACATATTGCAAGTAAAATAATACTACATATTTTAATTCTGATTGACAAGGGTCTTAATAAGGGAAGAGACTTTCGAAGGTAATTTTTTTATTTCAACTAGTTTTCCACTTATAGATGAAAATTGAAATATATACTATTCTCATTTTATCTCTAAAGTAAACAAAGAAAAAAAAATCTAAAATATTTATAGTCGCAATATTTTTATTTGTTTTTAAGAGGTCTTCGCACGATTTAGAATTTAGGTACAAAAGATCTCGGTACAAAGATTTTTCTCTTTATGTTTATGTTTTAGGGAACCCGGTGCGCGAGTCAACTCTCACTTGACCGGTCTTGTTTATCGTATTTCTTCGCGTCTTAGAAGTAATTTTCGTGTGCCTCGTCTCAGATAAACCAATTAACGTCCATAAATTGAATTGATCATTGTCGCAACCAAGCCCAATTTCTGATAACAATTATTATTAAAATTGGTGGTAAATACACGAGTTTTAGGTACAATACACGAGAATAGGTACAAACGCCACATATTTGGGTAGGTACATAGTCATACCCTACCGGGTTGCTGACGATTCGGACACAATAAATGCCATCAAAAACATAACTTGTAAAAAAAGCCAAGTCTCGCAACGCAACTCAGTTCTTCTACCGTAAAAAGTTGTGAGATCCATGTGATACCAAGTCGGTTAATTTATTCAGTCCCTACTTTAAGGGTCCTTCACTATTATGTTATTGACATTTTTTGACACTTTGTAAGTTTCATATTTTTTTTACTGACGATCCAATGTTTTGTACAGTCAGATAAAAAACTTAAACTGCTAACAGGAATCCAAAGATACCTTTAACTTATAAATCAGCATAGCCGTTGGGATGATATTTGATATTGATATTTACCCAGGTACAGTACCTAACTAGCGAGAGAGAGCTAATTCATAAACTAGATCTAAATGAATAGAAAAGTCAAATATTAACCATGAAAAAAAAAATTGTTTCTCAACTGTATTCCAGGCACTTAGATTCTTAACGATGCCTAAAGAGGTTATTCAGAGGCACGTCCAAATATTGCACATGCCCACATTTAACAGTATTCAGCATTCCAAACATGACGTTGTAAGCCAGTTGCCGCTTACAAGATTATTAACTATTATTTAATATTCAACTAATTTTTAACTGAGTATACAGTAATAGTTAAGAAAATCGATAGATTATGTTTATTAATGTTAATCTTTTCAGTATTTTTATTGTAATAATAATAGACTATTTTTTTATGTATCCTGCTCTAAATAGCTTATCTGGTTATTTATGAGATGTAGGTATATCTCTTCCATAATGGAGATCATTTTTGGCATAAAACTATTCAGTTTTTAACTAGTTCTATTTTACTGTTCTTTATACACTGACCTAATATATATTTACATCTCATTCTTTTTTAGGAGATGGGGAACCATCATGTTCATTTAATTATAATCCAAATATAAAATTTCATCCCCTCTTTTTTTAAAGTGTTATTAATTACTCAAATTTTCACTAGCTTTCAATTAAAATAAGAATCATCAATATCGGTTCACCCAGTCAAAAGTTCTGAGGTAACAAACATTTAAAAAATACGGTTGAATACCTCCTCCTTTTTTGAAGTCTATTAAAAACTCGTGCTAAGGATACAGCCAGTATTCATGAACCAGGGATCTATGACGAATATGTATCTCTATTTATTAAGCTCGAGTATAGAGTAATATAGTCTAGACCAAATTAAATGTCCAGTTAATCTCTAGCGTAGAACGAAAATTATACGCAAGAATGGCGTTAACAAATGTAGTTGTGGACGACGTCCAACTTGATGAAATTCTTTAATAAAGATATCAGCGTAACATTGAATACTAATTCCTGTATCGTTTCTCTCAAAAACACCTATGTAGACACTACATTCATTTGTTTACATAACTTAAAATATGTAGTAAATTAGGAAGGTATATCTCCGGTCACTTCTTGAACCCTAAAGTATCTAAAAACATGCACCAATCAAATCCAAACCCATCACGGAAAACCGATCAAAATCGGACAAGTAGTTTTTGAAACAAATGGCAACATTGGTTTGCACATACAAACATCCTCTCACCCCAAACGCATATACCTACCGTCTCCGGACCGTCGCGTCACGGGTAATAAAATGCAAATAAAACGATCCCAAAATGTTTTATCTATAGATAGAAATGTTAGAAATGGTATACTCTCAAATTTAATAGTAAGTAGTCTTAAGAATATAAGTACACATTCTTTAGACTACTTATTATTAAATTTCAATGAACAGTTCTAAAAATAAAAGCTTGCCAGATTATATTACGGATTTCCGTGATAAAACGACACTACCGTTGCCAGATAGCAAATTGCACCTTGGAAACATTTCTACTGAAAGCGAGTTCATTACTGAAGTGCATACCGCTATTCATACCATAGATTTTTATTTACTTTTACCTAGTTACCTCTTATCAAGGCTGTTATACGAACATTTTTATTATAGTGATAAAATATTCACATGGATGATTTTATACTTTTCAAAAAGAAGTATTGTGGAAGCTTTTAATGGCGGAGGTTTGATAATACTGAGAGGTTTATTTATTTAAGGTGATAAGTGAAATTTTTGACATTTTGTATGGGCTGAGTCTACACGGATAAGACGGAAAAAGTGATAAAACTGCATTATCTCGAAAACCATCAAATTTAAAAAGAAACTCTCTGTAATTTATTTAGCTAGTATGATTATCTAACGAATTATATAAAAATTAACTGTTTAGCTATTCATAGTTTTGACTAAAAACGAAACTAGTGTTTTTGAAGAGCCAACTTTTCACCAATCGTGATTCTGTCTGTAATTTATCTAGATTATATCCTTAAGTTATCTTTGTCTTAAAAACAAAACTGTATGTTTTATGGTTATTGAGAAAAAACGATTCTGCATTCATCAAACACATTAATTACTCGCCTTAACCGAGCACTGTTTTTGAAACTCGAGATACACATCGCATTGCTCTCGCAGCTTGGCAGCTTGCACAAAAGCATACCAATTGGCATCACGGCAGGTTGTGGCAGGTAGTTCAGTGTGTGCGTATTATAATGTGTTTTATGTACCTATGTATTTAAAAAAAAGGTATTTGTGTTTTCTATCAGATATCTTGTTCACATAGTACCCACAACTTAGTTTAGGGCTAGATGAAGTTGTGTGAAATGGGAACCAATTCTTTTATTATCGTTGAATAAAAAAAACAGTGATTTAACAAACGAACGAAAGCACCATAGTCCATAAAGAGTCTTATTAAAGTGCTTTACCTTAAACGAACACTTCAAACTGTTATCGAGTTCAACGGTGAATCGAACTTCAGAAGAGATGATCGTCAAAATAGATGATCAAGACGATTCGAAGTTTAGTTGGTTTGTGGTTTTGACGTCAAAATATACAAGAGATAAAAGCAATTCTTCTTCAAGCAATTCAAAAATTCTGTGTCTGGGTATAATAAGTATTTACAAAAAAAAAGTATTTAAGTATTCTATCAGTTATCTGGTTCCCATAGTACAAGCTTTGCTTAGTTTGGGGCTAGATGGCGCTGTGTGTAAAGTCCGCCAATATTTATTTTATTTATTGATTAATTTTCATGATCTTTATAACGACAAACATTCAATATCCAGCGATGCTAATAGCAGATGATCCATGGCAAAATTTTATCAAACTATAAATGGGTCAATCTAGGGTAAAATAATTTCCTTATCAGCCGAAATTGATGGGTAGGGCAGTCAAGAATTCGTCACGTACAGCCGGGGATGTCTGAGTATCCTCGCCCAGCTATTTCAGATATTCAAAAGGTCCCCAATTCAAACCTCATCATTATGGTGCGTGTCTTTTATATGAAGCTTTGAAAATACCTGCAAGAGCTTTTACAATCCTTAGTATTATATGTGAAAGTTTGTTTTTTTGGTTTGTCCTTACTGCTCATACACGATACTGTCAGTGATTGGAATCATACATTTTGATATCATATTTTTTCTTACGATTATCGGTAAAGTTTTTAAATAGTTTTCGAATATTGAACATAGACGGCAAGTTAGAAAGGTTCAAGTGTTCGTAGTAACGGCGGTAGTTCGGTAGTCTTTGGAGAAATATGTACCTATATTAGATGTTTCATGTACCTATCTATGTATCCAATTAAATTAAACGAAACAATAATTATAATTGAAAAATATGAACTATACGCAGTTGTGCACAATCTTTTCTTGTAAGAAATAAGAATTCACAATGAATAAGAAAGACACCTCGTAAGGAAGAAATTAATTCTGGCTCATTCAAATGGCTCGGAATGAATTCATTCTTGCGTCAGCAGTCGCTTTCGTTATAATTTAATTATGATTCCTTCTTGCTGGAATTAAAATCGAATACATTTGAAATAATTATTAGTCAAGGAAATTAAAATCGCTGTGGCTTTCTTATTGTCCAGAAAGTTTTGTTTGAGTAAGTAGTATAGTAGGTATTCTTAAAATGAAGTAGGTAATTATAAATCGACTGCCATGGAATAGCAGTACGAGTATTTTGATACTTTATAAATCAAGTATATGTTTTATAAATAAATAAATCATAAATAAAAATTGTTTTATTTAGACAACATTGAAAATAAAAAACGACGCAATTACATAAAACAGCTTCAACAATTTATACACACTATATTACACCAAGTAGGTATATTTATATGGGCATATAAATATACCTAATTAGTATAATAGATCTGTTCATTGAATGGATTCATGAGAGCCGTCATCCAGTACCTTTGCAGATTACTGTCCTACCGACCCGCCAAGATCCTAAGCATATAATTAGTAATTTATAAGTATACAGATAGGTAAGCATAATTTTTTCTCAAAGTTTAAATTTCACAATGTTTTATTCAAAGGTTTCTTACTAGTGCAGTGCACATGCTGATAGTACAAAATAAATGTATGACAGTAAAACGACTTTGACAAATAAACAGAAAGACATGCCAAATTTACAAAGGTTTCTTTAGAGTCCGAAGCACGAACTTCGGACTCCTACAAATGGACCAGTGCTTCGTGAGAAATCGTAGCTTTACGAGTGTATTCTCAAAGGCGGGCGGGTGGACAAAAGAGGACACTAATAGGGTTTCCGTTCTACGGAACCTTATACCAAATATTCGTTTATTCTTGCTCTCAAATATCACGTCCTTGACTCAACTATACAGTGGAAGTTTTTGAATGAGGAAGCGATAAAAATAAGCGCTAAGTGAAGAAAAAATGTTTGAAGATTGAGTGGGTTAGTATAGGGTATTTTTTTTATTCGTGTATGGCTTGTGACCTTTGTATTTGTTTTTATTGTTTTGCGTATTTTTAATGAACGATTTTTTTAGTAAGTACCATTGTATGTTTTGCATGATTAATTATTATTTTCAAGGAATAGTACGTATTAAAATAAATATGAATATGTAAATGTATTCAATGAAGGTCTACGCTACAAAGTCAAAGTATCAGCTCAACCGCTAAAAATACGCTAGATCAGGCGAGATGTTGATTTTCAAACTAAATAATTATTTTTGATCGTAAATTTGCTCGCTGTCCTAACTATGGAGCGATTTAGTACAGTCAAAAACAAAACTGTGAACTTAAAAATGAGAAAATCTAAAAGAATGACTGCGATTTGTTTTAAAATATTTATATTCCTAAATCAGTCCAATTGAATATAATGGCGGTAATTTTGCTGTTCTGTTACAAATGAACTAGAATAAGGTAAAATAAGATTTATTCTGTTCACTTTAAAGTCTAAATTTGATTGTTTGAATAGTTTTAATAAATGATACGTTTTTCATAGTGTGATTTAGAAACATATTTTGTGTGTGTTGACTAATATGTATGATCCATGGATGTGTAAAATAATATGCAAAATACCCTAATTTTAATACTGTCACTCTCGGGTGCACAAATATTAAACATTCTTGAAAGAACGCCAAAGAAACAACAAACAATTTCTGTGAGCCTTTATTTTTTTCATAACCCTTAGCGAAATCTTACGAAACAACGAAGGCTGTGGCCATTTCCTTCAGCCCTTACGATCGAAGTATTAAGGGATGGTCCATTAGGAAAGGGTACGTGAACTAATAGTTAACAATCCACCCTAATCGACCGAAATCACGATCCAACCGCAGACTACCTTCACAGACAAACCAAAATAGCTGGTTCATTAAAGTTTCCGTAAGTATTTGGCATATAACGACTTAACAGAGGAGATTCCAGCCCAAGTACCCATAATTTTGTAATAAAATAAATATTTATTGTTATTATTAAAGTTTTATTTATTCACAAATCCCTACAAAACAAGATAGTTTCGACTTTCTACGATACATACGATAACGATGTGTCACTTACAAAAAAGCTATGTCAGTCAAAAATTTAATTTCAATGAAAATAAAATAAATAAACACATAGAAAGATATATGTGCATTATAATAAAGATGATACAAAAATTAGTGTAACAACATAGAAAACCAGTTCAAATTCGATACTTAATCCTGAGAAGACTTTTTAAGATGAGTGTACATTTTAGTTTACATTTTAACTCAATTCTATTTTATGAGCCAGTGATTCTACACAAGCTGTGGTTTATAAAATATTTAAGATCTGATAACCCAAAACCACGTGATAACGTAACTTAAAATTACCAGTACTTTATCCTTAATTACACGTATATTTTAGGCTTAACTAATGTGGCATTTAGAATCTGTGAAATAATTAAAACTATCGTGGTTGTTACTCATTTTAACTATAAATAATAAATATCAGCGGAATTTACACACTGCGCCATCTAGCCCCAAACTAAGCAAAGCTTGCACTATGGGAACCAGATAAATGATAGAATACTTATATATGTATATATTTTTTTGTAAATACATACTTTTTATACATATTAACACCCAGACACAAAACAACATCTATGTTCACCACACAAATGTTTGCCCTGGGTGGGGATCGAACCCAAAACCTACAGCACAGAAGGCAGAGTTACTACCAACTGAGCTGTCAGGCCAGTCAAATACGGCTAATTACTACTGAGTTTTCGCCGATCTACCGTTGATCGCGGTCGCGGGCTATGCTCATGATGAAGAGCATCTGAATTGTCTTGAAACGTCAGCAAAACAAGAAAAACGTGGGAATTGCCGTATTTATAGTTAAAAACTGTGAAAGCTTTAGAAAGTATCAAGCTGCATTTAAAAGTAGGCATTTTGAAGCAATTTTGCTTCTTATTTTGATGGTGTAAATGGTGTAATCTCTCATAATCTGTCAGATTTTATTCTAGGTTGAGTACCGGGTTTGTTTTCCATGCAATGGTAGCCATCTGCTTTTTCTACCTACAAGGTATAAAAAGTAGGTACCTAAGTATTATGCAATAAAACGGTCGACGGTTTGTCATACAGGCTTAGGCGGATAGAGTTTCCCTCATGTGATTGAGTTATAGGTTCCAAAGTGCGGTTTTATGGCTGTTTTTTCATGGTCTAGTTGCTACATTCCCTCGTTTTATGTACGGTTTTAGAATCGTATTGGCCTAGTGAGAAGTAAATCGACTTCAACCCGGAGGACTGTGGAAACCAATGGTTTTTTTAATTAAAAATATATACCTACTTGCGCTTAACAATGAAAAGTAATGGAGAGCTGGAAGCTTCGTCAGGGCCAGCTGGACAAGTGTCACAAATAAAAAAAAACAACTAAAAAACCGGCCAAGTGCGAGAAGGTTTCGCGCACGAAGGGTTCCGTACCATCATCTATTAAAAACGGCAAAAAAACACGTATTTATTTTATTTTGTTTTTAGTTTTTGTTGTTATAGCAGCAACAGAAATACATAATCTGTGAAAATTTAAACTGTATAGCTATCACGGTTCAGGTGAGATACAGCCCTGTGACAGACAGACGGACAGCGAAGTCTTAGTAATAGGGTCCCGTTTTTACCCTTTGGGTACGGAACCCTAAAAATGATAACCTGAAGCTAAAACCGTAATATACCTACAGGTAGAAAGTGTAAAATAGCACTACGTAGACTTTATTGATCTTAGTTTTTCAAATATTATAAGAAAACTCACTCGTATTGAGACTTTATTTGTTTATCTGCAATGTTATTTGGCGACAGAGTACATCGCAGATGCTCTTTACGTGCGGAGACTATATTGTCGGGACTCCTCTATACATTAATTGCGAGTATATTAATGTACCTAACCCATAAATTAGGGTTGATTATTAGACACATTGTTACAGAGGCTTCATTAGTGAGTAAGCCATTTGATATTAATGACTCATTAAAACAGGTGCTTAAAACAAGGGATTACCTTTGTCAGACCACCTCTTTGGTTATGACATTAATATCTACATCTACAGAAAATTTTAACTAAATCCGTTTTATCGTTTAGGCCAGATTGAGGAACAAACATACATTCAAACTCACAAACTTTCGCATTTATAATTTTATTAGGATCTTTAGTATTTTAAAATAGATTTCCGCAAAGTCTCGCCGAAATCAAATTACCATGTTATAAATATTAATCTAAAAAATAATTATCAAGTAAAGAAAATCCATTAAACCCTTAAATCTGTTTCGCATGTTTAGGTTCCTTAATAAAGCTAATATTGAACGCAAGAAGCTTAACAAACAAGCTTTGTGAACGCTATTAATATTGCAATTAATAATCGTGCTTAGTTAAAATTAATTTGCAAACCCTTCCCAGCTGTTTCGGGCGAACATCAAGTCGCATTTTAGATGCTAAGCTATACTAATATTATTCTATCTATATTGTTTTGTATAATCTAAAGAGGTTTTCTATTCTTATGTATACGATTTATTCTATGACATCGTAGCAAATATGAGACGTCGATTGTTAACCTATTCAGATGATATGAATAAAATATGTAACGATATTTAAAAGAAATAAAAATTGATAATATAGTAAAGCTAACAGCTATATAAAAACAATCCTAATACCTAGTGACAGTAGGTTGGTTGGACACTTAGGTAACGTGTAGATAAACATGCTATTACTCATATGACAGCATACCTAGGGTGTTTGAGAAACATTCATGAATGATACTCGTAACTTTCTTGTCTAGGACAGCATTAAAAAAAAATCACGACTATTTTCCCCGAGTACGGTAGACATCCTCTCAGATCTTCAGACGCTCAGATCCTTGAAGTTGTCTGAGAGGGTTAATCAGAAATACGTCCAAAAATGACATTTATCCAATCATTCATTTTTATTAATACATTCATGACTATAATCGATTACTATGATAATGTAAGCATGCTAAATGCTACTTTGCAACCATTTCCATCACAGAAATCAGGTCTTAAAATTATGAATTCGTTCTGGTTGCAAACTATTTTCTGGGGCACAGTATAAAATAAAAACAACAGACTTGTTACAGCCTTCTAGGCTCCTCATAAAAGTTTCCAAGAGCTAACAAACCGTAGTGACACTGCGGCCCGCCAGTCGGGGGTATTTTATGTACGTACTCATTCACTGATTTGCTGCCAACTGTTTTTTTCCGTATCATAAAATATAATAATATGGTACACATTTTGTTATTTATAAAAATGTACATCCAACCCTTTTTGTGCACCCTGATTGTGCAGCCAACCCCGGTTTTGGTCATTTAAAATTTTTGCAGTCAAAAACTGAGCAAAGCAAACAAACTTGTTTAAAATCTATAGTTAATACAATTCTTTGTCTATGGTCCGTTTTAATTAATGACTGAGTTGTGATGCGTTATACCTCTAGACTTGATTGTCCACAACTAAATATTTCCCGTTTTGTCTATTTAAATATGAATAAATAATTAATAAATATCGCCTGTTACAAAACCTTTGCTTTACCTAAGAGTTAAATAAATACTCAATTCTATGTTGTTTAGAAATCGTCGTTTTAATCATTTTTCCAATATGAACCGTATATTTGAAAATAAAAATGTCCAAACGCCCACAACCAGCGCTTTCACACATCTCTTTGAGGAACTAATTAAAACATAGTAATAAAAAGAAATGCAGAAGAACAAGGAACTTGATCACAGTAATGTCTGAAGTAATGTATGACCATTTTTAAAAACCACATAAGTAAATATATCCAATTTTATAAGCTACAGAAAGTACCTACTGATGAAAGTTCTCCGATAAAAGTAACAAAGTTGTCCAATCTAAATGAGGATTATTACAAGGTCTGTTTTTTTTTGCAACATACAATTTCAAAATTCAATTTTATGGTACGCATTCCTCTTCTGTCCCGTAAAGACCATCCCATGACACCAAATAAACAGTTCTCCAACTTTTGATTACCCCCATAAAAACGTCTATGTACAAATCGTAAAAAACCTAAATTCAACTGGCCGCGTACACTGATATGGGCCAGTACGTACGTGGTTTGTGTGTATGCGTTTTATTTACTTTTTTGTAATCTTTCTTTGAGGAAAACGGCTGTCTCATCTCGCCTCAGGCTACAGCAGTGTTATATGAAACTTAACACCGTTACAGATTGTGCGTAGTTTTACCGAATAAAATCCGACCTTACCATACATGCTCATAGACAAAATTGCACGCCCATTGCGTTAACATACTTATGCAAATCATAAACATGCATATAAATACACAAATACAAAAAAAAATACTATACAAATACGAAAAACAAGACCGAATTACGTTTTTTTTTGCGTGATCCGAAAGCTGGCTCTTATTTGACACAACAGATCGCCTTGTAAACGCTTCCGACTGGTAGTCATCTGTATCAGTTTATCTACAAGAACTGTTTGCAACGGTATATAATATATATTTATAGCTCAATTGCTTGCAAATATTGTGTTATACCTACTCGTATATACCTATGCAAAATCAAGTTTTGTTTCAGAACTATCTAAAGTAGTACCTACTAAATCGTAAATCTGTCTAAGCGTAAATCTATTATATTGCCACAACTACCTAGTCGTGGAAATATAATAGATTTACGTTTGTAAGTTCTTACAAGCTAGTAAAAACATCGACCACATAGCCAAATAGACGCCTTATAGCTTCATTTCTTCAAATAAACAATTCGCCTTGCATGAGGAGTCTATAAACTGTGTGGTCGATGAGTAAAAAAGACGTAAAAATCTTATCGTTCAAAGTAAGGCAAAATCAAGCCCAAAGGAGTCGGTTACAAACATACATACAGGTGAAACTAATAAAAGCGTTGTAAAAAGAGTTGTTAAAATGCGTGAGTACGCGATGAAGAGCTGTTTTTTGTATGCGACTAACGCAATAAGGCCACGCCGAAAAAACGCCCCATCAGTAAAGGAACTCACTAAACTTATCCGCAAACCACTGCACTCATAAAACAATGAATGCTACTAAAACATACGATAAGCAGGATATGCTCCACTTGTTATCCTGTCCTCGGTGCCCGACCACCTGCACCCGAGAGGACTTACTTGAGGCATCGGATAGGGCCTTGGAAGTGGCAACTTACTGGAAGCAACATATCTGACGAAAATGAATGAGTACATTGACTCGAAGAATGAATGAATGAATACGATAAGCGTAGTTGTAAATCCCAAGCTCTTATCTTATTTATTTCGTAACAGATAGAGTTCAGGAAGTGCTTACATTCGCGAGATGCAGTGGAATTGTTTTTCTCTGTACTATTCTCTGTGTACAAGTAAAGGCCAGAATGGCTTGATAATAAACCCAAAGCTAAACCTGAATTGTATAGTGCAGCATGTTTCCTGATCTAAGAAGTACACTAAGAAAGATATCTCGGAATTAATAAAAACTACACTCAAACGAAGTTGCAGGCATCCAAAAAAAAAAACAATTACTCGTAGTAGCCAGCTGATATAGATACATATAAGTGACATAATCAAGTTCATGATAAACGAGTCTGAATATTGTGTTTTAACGTCACATCAAAATGGAGTTTGTAATTTTAAACGAACATGTTTTAACCATTTTTAAAAGCTTTTATTTAACTTGCAATGTATGTATACTATGTTTGTTAAGGTGGAATTTTGCAACCGAATTTTGAAGCAGTTATCTTCAACCGATTGAGCTGAAATGTGGCATACTTATGTAACTTCGGTAATAATGCAATAATATGACAGCGAGTTGATCTGATAATGGAGTCAGGAGCTGTTTAACGGAACTTCTCAGCAAATAGTCGGATTGAGATAAAACTATGCATACCTATCAATCTCCAATGACAATGTAAAATCTAGCGAGCTGACGGAACTCCCTAACAACATAACATAACCACGTTGTCGTTGGATGTCTTGACGAGTACTAGAGCCCTACAATTTATAAAAGCTTGATTTTAAAAATATATTTAAAAAAGCTTAAGTTTTGCTTTGGTTTGAAGCGAACCCATGTATTGACACCACTCTTAGGTTGAGTCAGAACATCGTGTAATGAACACATACTAAAAAAAAATCGTAACATCAGGCCAGCATGACCAGTGGTTATACTCGTATTTTGAAGAAAAAAAGAACCGTTTTGTATGCCAAAGAAAAAAAAATAGGATCACGACTGTAATCCTCAAGTACGCGAGACATCCTCCCTGATCTCCAGGCGCTTAGATCCTTTGAAGATGTCTAGTGAGGGTAGTCGTCCGTACCGTCGTAGTCGGAGCACATCCAAACATTATATTTGGCACATGCCCACATTTTGCAGTAGTTAGCATTCCATACGTGACAGGTTGCAAGCCCATCGCTGCTTACAAGAATACTAACTGGTCCTCACGATGTACCTGGATTTACTCAAAGATCAACAAAAAGTAATAAATCACGAGACAGCTGTAAGTAGCGTTGGCTGCCGATTTTCCCAACTATTAAAAAGTCTTACATAAAGTTTTCATAGCTGGATCAAGCAATTTAATATGCCCGTCTAGGAGCACTTTTACGACCATTGTAAAGTTGGCTAAAGCTTTTGAAGAAACAAGAATAGAGCAAACGAATGCGCTGGGAAATACAAGTTTTCAAGTAAGCTTGAGGTTGGAAATTCGTATTTTCTAGAACATCCTTGTAACGTCCTAAAACTTTAGTATATTGAGACGCAACAAAATTGCCGTTTCTTAACAATACAAAAATCTGGCCAAGTGCGAGTCGGACTCGCGCACGAAGGGTTTCGTACCGTTATCTATAAAACGGCAAAAACATCATGTTTGTTGTTATGGTTGGCTCCAACTTAATATTTATTTTATTCTGTTTTTTTATTTGTTGTTATAGCGACAGCAGAAATAATCATTTGTGAAAATTTCAACTGTCTAGCTATCACGGTTCATCAGATACAGCCCTATGATAGACAGACAGACGGACAGATGGACAGACAGACAGACAGACAGACAGAAGGACAGACGGACAGACAGACAGACGGACAGACGGACAGCGAAGTCTTAGCAATAGGATCCCGTTTTTACCCATTGGGTACGGGACCCTAACTAGTCAGTCTGCCAATATCCTTTGAATTCCTGAAACGTGGTCTCTCGACGGTCGACAGTGTTTACGCATTCAACTGATTTGTTGCTAGCCTTTTTACTGTCTTTCCCGCTTTTTTTCCCCAACTCGTTGGTCTTGTATTGCCACAGATCATTTCGAAATAGCTAGTTAAAAGTCGAACCTTCCATTCTACTAATTATATAAATGCATGTTTAGCGGATTAGCGATTAAATTGATTCAGAAGACATTTAAATATGATGTATTAGATCCATTAATTGTATTTAGACGTTTTAGACATGTATATAAATAAATATATAGGCCTATTATTATAATATTGGGAGCCGCGGAGATAGCTAGTTGGGAGTATCCATTAAAACAAAGAGAAGTTCTAATGGAAAATTCCAGAGCCGTTCCTTTGCACTGCTCGGAAAGTTTTATTTTTGCAATTAGCTACCGAAGCTATGACTTGACACTATTTTACTTGATGTGATCTTGATATCTGGGTCATAAAAATATGCACGTTACCAGCTATTTTACATACACTGTGACAGAGATCCCAAATTACGTTGTTCCATTTGTTTTCACGTAAAAATGTCCGCTGTGGGTTGGTTTAATCGAGATATGTTTCAATATTTTATGGTGCAGTAACTTTCTGAAAATTTTAAAATATGAGGAAGAGCCACAGTAGTATTCTTATAAGCGGCGATGGGCTAGCAACATATTACGTATGGAATGCTAACTACTGCATAATGTGGGCATGTGCCAAATATAATGTTTTGATGTGCCTCTGACTACCCCCTTTAGACATCTTTAAGGATCTAAGCGTCTGGAGATCTGCGAGGGTATCTACCGTACTTGGGGATTACAGTCGTGATACTATTTGTTTTATTTTTATTTTTAAGAAGAAATTTACTAATAACTGGGATTTTAAATATAAATAAATAATTCGATACAAGCTACCTTGACTTTATATATAAAAAAATAAATGGTTTCATATTATCTGCTAAAACTACAGAAAATTAAATTTATTTTCTGGATACCTACAATTTATCCATCAAAGATCCTCTGATATTTCACGACAAAATCCACTTTAGAAGCCTTTCAACAAAAGTGGTGTTAAAGTTAAATCAATCACATTGTTTCTCACGCATGGTTGAAGAAGATACTAGAACGAACGTCAAAATTAAAATATATTCAGCGAACGATAAAACATTTAGATGCTATGCAAAAACTTTTATTTTTCTTTCGTTTTTCTATATATGTTGCATACAGGGTGTCTCAAAACTGTTCTTGAAAACTGAATCGGGATGTTTCGATGATGAATTTTTTAACTTTATAATTCATCCCTTATAAAAAAGTTTTTTTTTAATAAAAAAAATAAAAATATGATCACGACTGTAATCCCCAAGTACGGTAGACATCCTCTCAGATCTACAGACGCTTAGGTCCTTTGAAGATGTCTAGTGGGGGTAGTCAGAGGCACGTCCAAACATTATATTTGGCACATGCCCATATTTTGCAGTAGTTAGCATTCCACACGTGACAGGTTGCAAGCCCATCATCGCTTATAAGAGTACTAACTGGTTTCCTCACGATGTTTTCCTTCACCGTTTTGAGCACGTGTTTTTTGATGCGCATATAAATTGTAATGTTGTAAAAAATAAGCCAAATCCTCTTTGCAACATATTTGTCAATATGTTGTACCGACCCCCCACATTAGTTAGGAATAGGAGATGACAATGATGATGATGATTCGGCCCTTTTCCAAGATCCATATTCATTATGCGAGATAATAATGTATCAGTTAATTAACGGATATTACTGTTTCTGCTAGTAGTATTGCCATTAACATAAACTTGATATATTTTATCGATAGAAAAAAGGTCAAGTTGAACATTCTTCAAGATAAAGCAATATTGCTTTTAACTATGGTAAGGTGGTAAAAGGTTGGTGTTTTGTTTTATAATAAATAATAAAATAAATAGGATCACTCAGATCTCCAGAAGCTTAGATCCTTTGAAGATGTCTAGTGTGGGTAGTCAGAGGTACATCCAAACATCATATTTGGCAAATGCCCACATTTTGTAGTAGTTAGCATTCCAAAGTTTTGTTTTATGTTTTTAATGTTTCAGGAGCAGTCTTAATACACCCGATATAAGTAAACTCAATGGAAAAAGTTTTTAAGTTATAAGTTCCCCTTACCGTGAAACTCCCATTAAAATTGGTAAAAAAAACAGCTAATCTTCCCAAATTCTTCTGAAGCGGGTAAAGTTACGAAATCTTACAAAGTGTAGGTAACTAAGCAGAACAACAACTCCGCGGTTTGATGTTTAGGATAAATACGATAATTTTCTTATAAACTTATTTAATTAAATTTGAGTTCAGAGAAAGTTTTTGCTATACGTCAATAGTGAGTATGTAAATTAATAAGTTATTTTTGATACTAGAATCCAAGACTCGATCTCTCCGTTCATACACAAATTTGAAATACTCGTAAAACAAATTCTTAAGATTAATTTACACATGTAAATTATATTAAATACAGTGTTCGATTGTATATAAAAAAACCGGACAAGTGCAAAGACAAGTGCGTTTCCTGTTAAGTATACGAAAATATATATTTTTTGTATTTTCTCATTATTTTAGACCTTGTTGTTTTGAAGATAAGGGAGGGGGGGGGAGGGGAAAGAAGGGACGGACGGACAGATTACACGAGGATTTTTTTTCCTTTTGAGGTACGGAACCCTAAAAATACAAAATATACAGTCAGCATAACACAATTAAAATAGCCTAAATAAACAGTAGCACAATTCTAACAACGCTCAACGTCAAGGGAAAAATTAAATGACCGTTTTAACAGGCTCTTGATTAAGCAGAAAAATTACTCAAGAAATACTCTCTGTCACTCTTACTTTATATATCTATACTTCTATACTATCTATACTTCTAAAGATGAAAATTTTGTATTTGTATATGTGTGTAATGTGTATGTTAGTAATGAATTGGCCCAAAAACTGCTGAACCGATTTCAAAAATTCTTTCACCATTTGAATTCTACACTATCACTGATTTAAATAGCCAATATTTATTATAGACAAAAAATAACGATCCTTACTAAAACTTCAATAATCTTCTTCTACTGTATAAAAGAAAGTCGGGTTTGTTACTCGTACAACACTTATAACTCGAGAACTGCTGGACCGATTTTCATGACATTTGATTTGTTGGATTTATTTTTGCTCCGAATAGCAGAATAACTGTCAAAACATCGGGAACGGGTACGGAAACTTAATACAAAATTTGTTATTTCTAAAGCGGCTGAACCGATTTGGCTGAAAATTGGTGGGGAGGTAGCTTAGAACCAGGAGACGAACATAGGATTAACATTTATTACAGGAACATTTTAACGGGAACGGGAGTTTATTCTAAAGCGATACGAAGTTCGCCGGGTTAGCTTGTGTAAAAATAAATAAATAAACTAACCCAAGGTGTAAAAATATTAACCAGCAAATCATTATTAGACACACCCGAGCGACGTCTAAAAATCACGAAAAAAATCAGTGGTTCTTTCGAAAATCTCAAAAATATAACATAAAGTATCAAATAGTTAGCTATTATCTTCATTAGTACATCGTGCGAAGCCAGGGAGGACTGTTAGTATGTTTATAGATTTATGGAAAATTACATACAACGATAAAAACGTTTAATAAACATTACCGTGTTCTACAAAAACCATCTTATCCAATAGGTATAAGAAACTCTTAAAATAAAACTAAAAAACACTTGAAGCTACGAGTATAACATAAACAGGTATTGGAAACTGCAGAGAGCCAATTATTCCGTGTCGAATGCAGATATGGTAGAATACAATTCTCTTTTTGCCAATTGATAGTTCATTTTTCACTCTATCTGCTACTGAAGTAAAGTACACTAGACTGAACACTGACTGCAGTCGTAAAGTCATCACATCCATATTATTATGTATAGGGTGCGGGCTGCAGTTTATTAAGACATAAGAAATATTCAAATAGTAATTTTTGGACGTGCCTCTGAGTCCCACTAGACATCTTCAAGGATCAAAGCGCCTGGATATCTGGATATACTATTTCTTATTTTAAATATTTAAAAAAAAATATTCGAATTCGGTTGTCTATCAAACACTCGAAAAAAATGCGATAAAAATAACGTCAGTTTCATCTACATCTACACTAATATAACAAAAAGAAAATAACATATTTTTGTTTCTTTTGTATAAGTTCCATCTAGACAATGGATAGTGGATAAACTACTAATTCAATTTAGGAAATTATTTCACTTATCAAACATTTTTGAAGTTCCTAAATCATTAGAGATCCCCACGAAAGTTGCAAAAATGTCACCTAAGATATTAATCATTACCCTATAATCTTCATTAGTAAAGGCGGTAGCAAATATATTATAAAAAAAACCGACTTCATGTTTCTAAATAAAAATTGTAGTAGAAGGAGGGTTCCCCCTCCGCGAGATCTAGGAGCCCTACCCCGGCTAGCCCTCCACTCGGTGTATGCCAATGAAAGAAGGGCAAGGTCTATAGTTGAAAATCACTATCAATGCCCATAAATTTTGAAGGTTTCTCTCGATTTCCCTTCCCATCATCAGATGCTGACTTGGTAGTAATGGGACCACTACGGAAGTAAAGGCTTTCAAATAAATAAATAATAAATAAATAAATATTGGTGGACATTTCACACAGCGCCATCTAGCCCAAAACTAAGCAAAGCTTGTACTATGGGAACCAGATAACTGATAGAATACTTATATACTGTTTTTCTTGTAAATACATACTTATTATACATATTAACACCCAGACACAGAACAAACATCTATGTTTATCACACAAATATTTGCCCTGGGTGGGGATCGAACCCACAACCTACAGCGCAGAAGGCAGAGTTACTACCAACTGAGCTGTGAGGATTTAAAAAATAATTTTGTAAATCCGTCAACAAAAGCCGGAGTAATCGCGTAACATACAAATAAAAATAAAAAAACAGCCTACAGACGAATTTATAACCTCCTCCTTTTTGAAGTCGGTTAAAAATACTATCTTGTAACATTTTTAAAACCAGTATTCTCTTAGAAACTGTAACAAAATAATATATTGTGTATTTCGAAAACAAACACTTGAATTTTACAACGCACCTAAAGATATCAGTTGGAACAGAGAAGTTTTATTTCGTTATCTCTCCTTGAACGTAATGGGAATCGTCCATTTCAGTTCTCTGTTTGTGTTTCACGTTTCGCTATTTATTTGAGTCGATATTTTATTATGATTAATTTGGAAGGTTCTTGAAGTTTGTTTGATAAAACTGAATCCTTCAACAAAGGTATGCATATTTTTTTTGCTATTTTTCAATCGACGAATAAATAAGGTTCTCAATTCAACGCGTATGCATGTTTTTATAAGTTTGTATATTTTACCTGGTGATATAGAAACTTAGTCTCAAGTTTGTCCCATTTAAATTGTATGTAAGACTATTAATAGTACCTTTATAAAACTTAAAAAAATATATACCTAAAGGTATGTACGAAAATGTTTCAACCAATCGAATAGTCTAGAGACGATCTATACTATTCGATTGGTTGAAACATTTTCGTCGGTTTTCTTTTTAGTTTCTAAAACGTAATTAAATATTTTTTGTTCGGAAACACCATAAATCCACAAAAATAAATTACAAGTAATATCTAAGTTTTAAACGTCTTCATAATGCTTCAAAGAGGTTTTATATAAAACCAGATACCTTCTGGCGACTGAAATTATAAACTTAATTAAAGGTATGGAAATTAACGCTCAACACTATCTTGATAAAGCTTCCGACCAAAGGGCTTTTAATTTCCAACAGCGGAACACCCAAACACTTTAAGAGCTCCACATTTCTTTGCTTCACACATAACACATTTACGAGGTCAAGCTTTCAAAGCAAATCTAAACCGCTGAAGTATTTTAAAAACACCAAAATTTACACAAATTTAATAACACTTACCCAACTCAACTGACTACACTCACAACACTATACACACCCGAAAAATCACTTCAGATATTATTGAGTTCCAATTCGTGTGTCGAGATGAAATCTCTATGGGGTGGGAGCACGTCCTGCTCCCGTGAAGCCTGAATGCAGACTGAAGTCTGGACTCTGGGATATCAGGAGGCTGCGGCCAAAGTTGAGATAAAGTCCTGAGTGCGCTAAGCCGATTACGACTGAGAATACTTGTCGTCGAATATTTTCGGACTGTGCTATATTACTAACTGACTTTTTGTTACAAAACATTATTCGAACATTGTTAGTTCAAATAATTCGTAGGTATAACAAGCTAGATAAAGCCTAGGTTTACTGTGACTCTATGTAAATTATTTAGTGGAAGATGTATAACATATTTTTATTATAAAAGTTGTAAAAAAATAATCCGTGAACGTGAAATGTATAAAAATTTACGCATCCGACCTCCATTTCATTAAACGTGACAAAGTCTCCTTTAGACAGGAAGTGGCAAGTGCCTAATTCAACACATCCGCTTTACGACGAGTTCCGTAACAAACTGGTAACCCGAAAAGGGCTTATCCTTTAAGTTTATTTTTCTTTTGTGTTAAAATAGTCAATTTTTTTCATAGTTCGATGTGTCACTGTGAGTAGTATTAGAATAAAAGTTAAAAGTGATAGAATTAAAAGTGAAAGTGAATAGAAAATGCCCCTCTCGGCTTAATATATATTCTGGAAAACCTTGTATGGACTTTCTTAAAAATATTCAGACCTTGGGCATTTTCCCTTCAAGGTCATAAAGTTGTATAGCCACTTCTGTAACAATGGCCTATTGAAATTGGTTCTTTGTAGTGCTTGAGGGAACGATGCGATGTATCGGCGTCGGTTTAGCATCTTCCTTTGTTTAGTTTGCGTAAACAGGCGCTTCTGAGTAGATGATAATATTAGATTTTGTTCACCTTGAATATAAGGAAGGTTCGTAGCTTTAAGGATTAGGTTCGTAGCTTATTGTGCCTACGACGCTCCAATAACTGACGCCTTCTAACGATATCTAACCCTCGTATTCAAGAACGACAATAGTGTCGTAGTAATAGCGGCACTATGGCGCAGGCTACCGTGTGCCTTTAGAGCTCAACTTTGGCTAGAGGCACACGACAATATGCCTCTAGTCACACTATGCAGTGTCGCACAACACATAAAGTGATTTTTATGAAAAATTATTTCGTCCACTGTGGGTGCGTGTTCTCATAGTGTCGTTCTTGAATACGAGGGTAAGAGTGGTATAGCTCCTCCTTGTGGAGCTCGTCTCAGACAGTACTGTCACCATACCTATTTCTGCCGCCAAGCAGCATTGCTGTGTTCTGGTTTGAAGCAGTTACCTGTTAAATTACAGGCACATGAGGCAATGCAGAGGATATTCGTAGGTTGCGATTTGTGTATCTACTAGTTAATACTTTAGTCATTAGCTTGTTCTGCTTACAGGTGCTTGTGCTGCTTTAATTATTTTATAATCGTTGAATAACGTTTCTGACGTCACGTTAAGAGGAAACCACAGCATAGGTTATAAATATGGTGGTGGTGAGATGATTTTTTAAAATAAAATTCCTATAATCTTTGTTACTCGCTGATAGATTAGCTTTTTACAAGCTTTATACTTACTTGCACTATTCATGTGTATGTTTGTTTGTTTTTATATGTGAAAGAGATTTTAAAATAGGTCCAGTAGTTTTTAAATAGTTTTAAAAATACAATTTTTACCGGTGTATAATGAGTAGTGTATTGTTATTAGAATAGAATGATACAGAATATTTTATCTACCTACAGATAGTATAAAACTCCATTTAATAAGATACAAACTCAAGTACTCAATGAAGTTATCTCGCTCACTGCTCTGGTCGTAGCTCAATTGACGACGCCTCGCCGCTCATTTCATATCTCACCATTCCATACCAATATTTTCCAAACTTTTATTCGCTATACAGAGTTGGAAACATGGTGCGTTCATGAATAATGGCAAAAGTTGAAACAGCTTAAAATTGAACAGACCGTGTTTCGGTTGGTTACTAAAGCGATACTTGAAATTTTTGACTTTTTGTATGGGCTGAATTTATCCGGATAAGACGGAAAAAGTGATAAAACTGCAATATCTTGAAAACCATCAAATTTAAAAAGAAACCGTCTGTAATTTATTTAGCTAGTGTGATTATCTAACGAATTATATAAAAATTAACTGTTTAGCTATTCATAGTTTTGATTAAAAACGAAACTAGGGTTTTTGAAGAGCCAACTTTGGAAAATAAATCTATCAAGAAAAGTTTCACCAATCGTGTTTCTGTCTGTTATTTATCTAGATTATGTCTTTAAGTTATCTTTGTCGTAAAAACAAAACTGTATGTTTTGCGGTTATTGAGAAAAAACGATTCTGCATTCATCAAAAACATTTATTACTCCTCTTAATTTTGAGGGTTCCAGTTGTCATTCTAATGTTAATTAATTATACTTATTGATGTCGAGAGTCTAATTGTTTCTTACGAATACTTATTAAGGCGAGATTTTCAGCAATTTTCGTTTACGCTGTATATTTACTACATAAGATAAAACGGCGTTCAGTTTAAAAGCGCGGGCTTATAAGGGGACCCTACGGTGTAGATAAGGCTACGTGAAATGCTCAACATTGAGAATAAATTAGCAGTGTTTTAACTTCACGACTTCGTCAAATCTTTTAGGGAATCTTTCTAATATTACCTACTATCTGCTCCTACAGACGCTGTCTTGACAAATTTCAATAATCCCATAGAAAAAAGCACTTTCAGGTTTTCATGAATTTATAGGCAACTTGACCTCTGCCTCTGTATTTTTAAGTAATTATAACAAAAAAATAAATATTCAAATCGGTCAAGCCGTTTGAGCGAGACTAACAGCAATTAATTTTTATATAAGAAAGAACATACATCCGAAAGTTAGATGATTCTATGTATGGAGCCCAACCACATTCAAATTATTAAACGGATTTGGATGAATTTTGAAATATGCAATATGAAGCTTCGCGAAGCCTCGATGCAGATTCTTCAAGGAAAAATACAAAACATTTTTTTTTTTCGCTTTTTCTCTCTGCCTTTTTTAGGGTTCCGTACCCAAAGGATAAAAACGGGACCCTATTACTAAGACTTTGCTGTCCGTCTGTCTGTCCGTCTGTCTGTCACAGGGCTGTATCTCATGAACCGCGATAGCTAGACAGTTGAAATTTTCACAGATGATGTATTTCTGTCGCTGCTATAACAACAAATACTAAAAACAGAATAAAATAAATATTTAAGTGTGGCTTCCATACAACAAACGTGATTTTTTTGCCGTTTTTTATCGATAAGTACGGAACCCTTCGTGCGCGAGTCCGACTCGCACTTGGCCGGTTTTATTTAATTTTCACAAACTGACGTTCTAATTCGAATTATTGAAGTTAACACACAAAATTACAAAACTAAATGATCAAAAAAGGGTTTCGTCGTGCAGCTTAGGTATGTCTTTTATCAACCATCAACTAAAGTTTAGAATAGACGCCAAACACCACACTTCATCCTTTCATATTTCAATTGAGTACATTTACATAATCTTGCAGCAGTATTGGTATTCAAACATAATCGTTTGGTCCCATGAGCAGTAATTAATAATTGTTTTATGCAAATCACCTACCCTTCAGATAGTATTACATTGTGTAGACAAAGCGAGAATCAGTACGCTTTGATTTTCTAAATTGAGGTAATCGTAATAATACAGCCGTAAGTAAACACATTTCCATTTCTCTTTAACAAAATAAAACAAAATCTTATAGGTATTTGATTTCAGAATCGATTTCAGTTATAAAGGTGTGACCAGACATAGCGCGGCATTTGAGCGCGGCATTTTCAGGACACAAGTTTGCCGAGTGACTAGTTTAAACATAAATGTAAATGTGTGCGCGGCCGTCGTCCAATCATAGCATGCTTATAAATGCCGCGCAATGTTTGATCACACCTTTACATAATTGTGCATTTTTTCAAAATGCTTGTTCTGATTTCGCTCCAAATCACTGTGAGTAGATAAGCTTTAAATATTAAATAACTCAAACCCGAATACATAACTGCTGAATACACGAACTAAAAAATATTAAATTAATAATAAATAAATATTAGTGGACATTTCACACATCGCCATCAAGCCACAAACTAAGCAGAGCTGATCCAGATTACTGATAGAATGATACATTATGTTAGCTATTTAGCACTAAAACTTTATATTATACATATACTTATATCGTATTTACAAATATTCCTTCTGTCTTGATCGAGTGAAATACAAATTGTCTCCCAACAATAATACGTCTTATTTGTAAACAAGAAAATTCAAATACTTGACGTAGGAACACAATTTCATTTACCATCTTATCTTTCTCCGTCTTTCAGCGCGCTCGATATTAACTTACCTTTATATTTTGTACGAGCTATTTGTTTGTTTAATGTAATTCAAAGAAGGAGCCTAACTAAGAGTCACCTTGCAGATCAAAAAGGTAAATCTCTAATTAATTAGTCAAATTGAGTACTAAATTACAAAAACAAACTTTATTCACCCTTTGAACCCAATCGCCGCTATGCTTAATTACTTAAACGCCAAGCAACTAAAGCTAAAAACTGACGGTGTGGTTTATTTCCACCGACATCTTAATAAAATTTTAAACGCGAGATTTTGTGAGTTTTTACGTATGTTTGTGCCTCAATCAGGCCTCAACGACAAAACAGATAAGATGAAACTACTTTAAAAAATGAAAAACATCCCCAAAACGGTAAAAAAACGCAAAAGGGATGAATTCTGTAGAGATGGCGTTGGTGTGCAACAAATCTGATATCAGTGTTGACATCAGTCTTCATAGAAAAGTGCGTTACTCGATGCGATTATTGAAATTTGGACAGGACAAGGTCTGTCGCGAGTCTGCCAGTATTAATATTATAAATGCGAAAGTTTGTGAGTTTGTATGTATGTTTGTGCCTTGATCAGGCCTAAACGACAAAACGGATTAGGATGAAATTTGCTGTAGATGTAGATATAATGCCCGAATAAAACATAGTGTGGTTTATAATCAGAAAAACATTCCCAAAATGTTAATAGATGCAAAAGGGATGATTTTGGTAAGATGGCGCTGGTGTGCAAAAAATCTGATATCAGTTTTGATTACACAAGTCTGTCACGCACGTGTCGGCTAGTTTTCTATATTTTTCTAAATAACATTTTTGCATTGATTTAGTCAGTTAAAAAAAATATGATGATGAAAATAGAGGTTTGTCTCGAAAGTTGGTTTTATCACTATTTTGAAGTTTTTCGCAACATTGAAAAGCTGATTATAAATCTTTGACTAGAAACCTAGAGACGCTCTAATAAGCCGTAGTTCAAACAAGCGAGCTGATCCCTTACAAAAACGCGTCGTGAAAATCTTGTGTTTCATTCAAATAATTTTAAAACTAATGGAATTTAAAACCTACAGTGAAGATGTGAAGTTGGTCAAAAAACACTTAAAATCAAAACAAGTACTTACATACCCAACAATCTTCTACGATGTCCTAACCCTAAGTTATTAGGGTTTGTGGGTGGGAATTACAATACCATGATACCACAACATTCAGACTCGTAACCAATACTCGTATTTGCAGATTAATTGTCCTACCGCGCGGATTGAACCCGCACATAACCCGCCACATCAAAATAGTATTTTGATTTATAGATATATCGTATAATAACTGGAGAGCTTTTTCGTGGTTCAGAGGGCAATAGATATCCTGGCTTCAAAAAGTCCTTAAGCCATGACGGAAGCTTTCAAGCGACCAAAGCAAACTCCTACAAACTTAAGAGTACTTACCATAAAATTATGTTTCTAGTAGGGTTAGTTTGATTCTATAGAAATCAGGATTCACAGAGTTAGCGGGAATAAAATCGCATTGTTTAATGACTGCCTAAGAAAACTTTTGGAATAAAATAAAATAATTCATTGAAACGTGGAAACAAATCGAAATTTGCTCAATCAGAATTATTGGTGTTCCAACAGTGGTAGCTTTATCTTCATAACGAATGCCTTCAACTTTTAGAGTTATTCAGAAAAGTAAATGGAAAACATTGAAATTGCAGATTAGTCAGTTCGTTTAACTCAATTACGATCGCGGCAATGGTTTATTAAAGTTAGTGTTGAGTTCAAAGTTGGACTTGTTTCAATAATGTTAAATTATCTAATGATAACAATCAATAAGGAAGAAGTTTTTGTAAATGACTGTCACGGACTGAATATTTTTTCTTTAATATTTCAACATTTGGAAATTTACGTAGTTGAAATATGAGTCAAGTATTAACAATCACGGCAAGCTTAAAAAAACCCCTAAAACATATTTTTACCCCTTCAAAATTAAAGGATAAATCGGTAACAATGTGTTTTTTGTCACTTTATCATATAAATTGTATGAAACTGGCATAAAAAAATATGATAAAAAACGCATCAAAGAATTTAAAAAATAAGCTCTTCATAAACTGTACTCAATACCCAGCTTTTTGTTATATATTTTAGATACTTTGTCCACTAGGACACCCTCGCGACTTCACGTGAACTTCAACAACCGCTGCACCCCCTTAGGGGTTGAATTTCGGGAATTTATCTCTTAGTGCATCTATCCCCACCAAAAGGAATATACCCTCCAACTAGGACTCTAGGACCAGTGGTTTAGACAGTTAGATCAGTAAATCAGTCAGTAACGAAAGAGATTTAGGAGCATACCACAGCGTCAACAAAGCATTATCATTTTATCTTACAAAGCAGTTTGTTGTCGTTTGTATCGATACACACGCGCGTTAGCATTTCATCTGTATCGCTACACACTCGCATCTGTATTGCTAAAACGCGAGTCAACAGCGCGTTTAAAAAAATCCGGCCTAGTGCCAGTCGAACTCGCGCACGAAGGGTTCCGTGTTCCGTACCATTATCTATAAAAAAACGGCAAAAATCACGTTTGTGGTATGGGAGCCCCACTTAAAAATTTATTTTATTCTGTTTTTAGTATTTGTTGTTATAGCGGCAATAGAAATACATCTGTAAAAATTTCAACTTTCAACAATCACGTTTCATGAGATATAGCCCTGTGACAGACAGACGGACATCGAAGTCTTAGTAATAGGGTCCCGTTTTTACCCTTTGGGTATGGAACTCTAAAAACGCGTTGTGCACATGCACTTAGATTATAAAAAAAAATTTAAATACCCGTATAATTGTACGCAGTAAACCAGCATAATTAATCAAAACACAGCTTAGCCGAATCCAAATCAGACATCTGTTAGCTGCTGATAATCAAATAGCGCTACATGAAACTAATTAGCTGGAGGTAAACCAAATCAATCAACGTCGACTGGATGCGGGTCTGACCTGACGTGTAGGACTTTACATCCTATTCACGTCCAGCTACTATCCATGGTTTTAATTGGCATGACAATCTGTGACAGACTATGGGCAACTGTATTTTTATTGTTTTCTGTATTCAAAAATACGGGACTTACTTTCAATTTTGAAACTGATTATTTTAAGTGAGGAAGTCGCTTCGCTTTTTTATGGAAAACTACTTATGCGGGATGATTTAGATATTATCTTTTACAAGAAAACGAAACGAAATGTATTGAAACCAGACCATCCATTACAGAGTTATCCTTCTACATAGAAGTACCTATATAAAAAAACATAACCGCCGAATTGCAAAACTGCATCTTTTTTTTTAATAGAAGAAGTGAAATAGCTGGATTCGACATTTTACATAAATTATATTGAACTAATGATTTCTAGTAGAATGCAAATCAACTTTTTACCTCTAGAGAACTAAAATAGGTTTCATATCAAGTGGGTCTATTCTATCAAACATTTACAAAGATATCAAACCTTCGATATTGAGACGGTCCAAGATTGCCGAAGCTTTGCGACAAAATGAATTATTTAAACAGCGGTCCCACTATGTCTGTGAAATTATATTTTAATGTTTATTTGGTATCTACCTAAAATTTTTTTTACAAGCTTTTATAACTTTCAATGTATGTAAGTATGTAATTTTTTAAGTAACTATGGTTGTTAAGGTGGAATCTAGCAACTCGATTTTGAAGCAGTTATGTCCAACCGATTGAGCTGAAATTTTGCATACTTATGTAACTTCGGTGACAATGCAATAATATGGTAACAGTGAGCTGATCTGATGATGGAGTCAGGAGTTGTTCAACAGACACTTACAACAGAACTCCTTATAAAATACTCTGATTAAAAACTTTTCATTCTTGTCAAGTTCCAATGACAATGTTATATTATGTGACAGGTGCTTGATGGTTTGAATTATTTTACAAAAGCTTGTCATTTAAAAATATTTTTCAACAGAAAAAATATTCTGGGTAACGCTACACAAGCTAAGATTTTTTTTACCCAGTTTACCCAACGATGTTAATGCAAAAAAAACTCTACACTCAAAATTTAAAGCAAAAAATCTCCTTTATAAAATCATACAAAACCCGTTTTTAGATTTGCAGACTCTGTCGGTAGATACCTTTGTTTTACCTACCTCAGTATTCGTACTGCCATATCTTTTGTTTATTTTAGTTAAATTCTAACCACGACCACTCTTATCTTTTTTTTTCAACATAACACTGGTGTTATGTTGAAAAAAAAAGATAAGAGTCAGGTCAAAAAGGTACGCAGGTCTGGACCTGCGTAGGTTATTCCAATCTGAATATGGCATGAGTTGGGATATTTTTGCAACTAGCTAATGAGGTTAAGGCGCTCCCAGTCGACGATTGTTTTTGTTCGAAACGAAAAAATAAATACTTGCGAACAAGCCACATCTCCTATTTTATAATGTAGTATATTTGAATAAAGATGTACCCATCTTTAATCACTTCGATAAATAATCCTACCGACCGCTGCAATGACGACAAATACACGGGGAACCATGGGCAGCGCGTGGTCCGCCTTTGCTTTTAGAATAAATTAATGATATAAATTATGTATAATTACATATCAAAAAACTATCTTAGTAGAAATGTAGATCTACATATTACCTATCTTTTAACAATAAATCACAAGTTGATCTTAATAGTAGGTATCAAAGTATTTCGATCATAAATTCTAAAACGTATCATTTTGAAATAATATCTTTATCGTGAAAAGATTCTGCTATAATGTTTTCAGCTTAATAGAAATTTAGGTAGGAACCTGAAGTAATATACTTATAAAAATAGATGATGTGGCTTGTTCAGAAGTATTTCTTTTTTCGTTTCGAAAAAGAGCAATCAGCGACTGGGAGCCCCTTAAATACCCATATCCAAAAAAATATTAAATAGGTATATGCTGTATCTAAGTAATAGCCGTGTTGGCCGAGTGGGATGTACCTCGACTTTCAATCTGAAGGTCGTGGGTTCGATTCCCGGCGTGCATCAATGGATTTTTCTGTTCGAAAATTTATATGCGCATCAAAAACACGTGCTTACAACGGTGAAGGAAAACATCGTGAGGAAACCAGTTAGTGTTCTTATAAGCGGCGATGGGCTTGCAACCTGTCACGTATGGAATGCTAACTACTGCAAAATGTGGGCATGTGCCAAATATTATGTTTGGACGTACCTCTGACTACCCCCACTAGACATTTTCAAAGGATCTAAGCGTCTGGAGATCAGAGAAAATGTCTACCGTACTAGGGGATTACAGTCGTGATCCTATTTATTTATTTTATATGTATCTAAGCAGGTACACCCTGAGGTGACCTAGGTATAGTAATATATGTAGTAGTACCACTGTAGTTGCAAATAAATTATTTTGATCTGATTTTGATTTAAATTACTAAACATATTCCGTCGGGATTTGTAACATACTAACTATGTAATAACATAAGAGTCCAAGAAGTGATCGGAGGAAGGTATCTACGTTAAATTTAAAATATAATAATCGAAAAAACTAAAGTTTCACGTAAATGAAATCCATGGGCTAATACTTTTCAATAAAATGATAGAATGACAAAGAAAATAAATAACCAGCCAAGTGCGAGTCGGATTCGCACGAAGTGTTCCGTACCATTATCTTTAAAAAAACTGCAAAAAAATCACGTTTGTAGTGTCCCATATCAAAATTTATTTTATGCTGTTTTTTAGTATTTTTTGTTATAGCGGTAACAGAAATAAATCATGTGTAAAAATTTCAACCGTCTAGCTATCACGGTTCATGAGATACAGCCCTGTGACAGACTGACGGACAGACGGACATACAGACGTTTACCCTTTGGGTACGGAACCCTAAAAATAAAAGCAGTGTAACATCAACAATTAAAACATATCACATCAGGTTGGTAGTAACTCTGCCTTCTGCGCTGTAGGTTGTGGGTTCGATCTCCATCCAGGGCAAATATTTGTGGGATAAAACATAAATGTTTGTTCTGTGTCTGGGTGTTAATATGTATAATAAGTATGTATTCAAAAAAGGGTATAAGTATTCTATCAGTTAAGCCGGGGTCCCACGGCGCGTAAAACGACGGGCCGCGCCGCCGCCGGATGACGCTCCGCCTGTGTGCGTCCGGCGCGTCGCGTACAGAGCGTTCCGAGCACGGGCCACCACGGATGCATCGTTCCCACGGCGCGTCCGTCCGCCTTGGCGCGGTCTGGCGCGTGAAAACGCGGGCTGTGGGACCCCGGCATTACCTGGTTCCCATAGTACAAGCTTTGCTGAGTTTGGGGCTAGATGAAGCTGCGTGTAAAGTCCGCCAATATGGATTTATCTATACTAATATTATAAAAAGGAAAGATTTGATTGTTTGTTTGTTTGTTTGCATCGAATAGACTGAAACTACTGGACCGATTTAAAAAAATCTTTTACCATTAGAATCTTACATTATCCCTGATGAACATTATTATCGAAAACGTTCCGTACGAAAACTTCGATAATGTAACCCAATGTGTGAAAAAAAAATCCTTATATTGCGTTTGCTCCAGAAATTATTGACAATAGAGCAAAGTAATGTACTACAGTTTTATAGAAGACATCAATATCTACAAATAAGTCCAGGATACCATATGTCTAACTATTAGGAATCTGTATGAAAATATCGATAATGTATCCAAAGGTGTAAAAAAATTAGCCATAAAATCATTATTACATCCGTGCGACGCCGGGGCGGACTGCTAGTTTATTCATATAACCATTCAGAACAGCAGAACTATAGTATAAATTTATTCTTTAGTCGCGTTGTGGCTCACGTTTAATTGAAACTGTCCCCACTGGTTTGTTGATATTATTTTATAACTAGTTGAATTGAGTTTCACTGCCGTTTTTAATGTCAGCGTTTATTGCGGTGCAGAATAAATTAAAGATTTGTGACTAGTTTTCTTAGATTATTAAATACCTACATAAAAAAAAAAAAATAGGATCATCATCACGACTGTAATCCTCAAGTACGGTAGACATCCTCTCAGATCTTCAGACGCTTAGATCCTTTGAAGATGTCTAGTGGGGGTAGTCAGAGGCACGTTCAAACATTATATTTGGCACATGCCCACATTTTGCATTCCATACGTGACAGGTTGCAAGCCCATCGCCGCTTATAAGAATACTAGCTGGTTTTCTCACGACGTTTTCGTTCACCGTTTTGAGCACGTGTTTTTGATGCGCATTTAAATTTTTCGAACAGAAAAATCCATTGATGCACGCCGGAATTCGAACCCTTTGAAATGAAAGTCGAGGTATCTCTCACTGGGCCAAGACGGCTTTTATTAGTATATCGCTATCCTTATTTCACTTAAGAGGGGTTGGTGCAGAATTTACTCGTACCGTTAATATCAATCTCATGAAATAGTTAAAATTCTCGTAATGCATCTCAACTGATTTAGTTGGGACCAAAAGCACTCGCTTTTAGATCAACTTATCTCTATTCATTTATGGCGTATACATAGCTTGCCTGCGAACCAGTTTTAAACTAAAAGCCTTGAATGATGAAGTTTTAACAGCAAAATGCCTCATTAATTGAACCAACCCTTAAACACGCTATAGGCAAAATTTTAGGCATACTGTAAAATTAAACAATTTAATAAAAAACCGGCCAAGTGCGAGTCGGAATCGCTCACGAAGAGTTCTATAACATTATCTATAAAAAAACGCCAAAAAAATCACGTTTGTTGTATGGGAACCCCGCTTAAATATTTATTACCATCTATTTATAACTATCACGTCTAGCTATCACGTTCATGAGATACAGCCTAGTGACAGACAGACGGACGGACAGACCGACAGCAGAGTCTTAGTAAGAGGGTCTCGTTTTTACCCTTTGTAAAAAAGTAACAAACTTGATCTACCGTTTTTGCGATTTACCAAATGTTCAAGATGTCGGATATTTCACTGCATACAGAACCCCCAAATCAATTGAAAAAAATTACCAGCAATACTGAAAAGGATGTTCTCTATTCACCCTTCAAAAGGTTTTTAGCCTTTGCAAGCATTCTGTATAATAAAATGGTAGAAAATATCCAAACAGTCAATTACGATTCTACAACAACAAAGCTTTGATAATCACGCACCCTTCAACATGGATATGAGCATCAATACCCTTGCCAAAACGTCATCCCCATTTGTTGAAAGGGGGTGAAAATTAAATTGTACAAGGTCTTGGGGTCACAAAAGGCCTACGGGGGGTTTATCGCCCAGTGAAACGCATAAGGTAGGTAACTACAGAGAAGTTTTTGAAGTAGGACAGTTCCCTCTGCGCCGTTAAGTAATTCCAAAGGTACGTGACGTTTATTATATTGCTGTCAAATTCAGGAGTTGTGATTTGTGTAGGTCTTAAGCGGTGGCTAGTGGTTCGAATTGCTGTAATTTATAGAAGTCCCGCCCCTTTAGACAATCTGTGATCCTCCTTCATGCTAAAATATATTCGTCATTATCATACTCAGCCTTTCACTCATCCCACAGCTGGGCATAAGCCTCTCAGCTTGTGTCATTCGTCTCTATTATTATTTTATTATTTTTTATATAAATTATATTACACATAAATGTATTAGTTCAGTGGTGTCGATTCTGTTGGCACCGTTTTAAAATTAGAATATCCTAAAAAAATCCTCGCTTTTACATGCTGCTGACTAAATTTACGTAAAAACCGTTAAATTACTTCAAACTAGTCTACGTTTTAGTACTGTCATCCTGAGGTTACGCTTTAGGAAATTTTAATTTTAGAACGTTGCCAACAGAATCGACCCCAGTGTCAAATTACTTAAAAAACATTATAAAACTAAGATAAGTTATGTTAAGTCAAACAACGTAAACAACATAGCAATAGTCTTTTTCGAGCTATTTTCACTATCAGAATCTATATTAATAATTATACCTAGTCAAAACATCGGAATAAATACCCGTTTAAATAATTTACTAACAATTTTGTAGCTTATTTACAAAAATAAAAGAAAAAAAGTGTGTGTGTGTCAGCTACGACGCACGATTGGAGTTTACTCCTTACGAACGATAATTATGATATATATCGAATAGAAAAAAAACCGGCCAAGTGCGAGTCGGACTCGCGCACGAAGGGTTCCGTACTATTATCAAAACGGCAAAAAAATCACGTTTGTTGTACGGGAGTCTCACTTAAATATGTATTTTATGCTGATTTTAGAGAAATACATCATCTTTTACTTTCAAAACTTTCGTGAGTTGTACTACACATTATTACAACAACGGGAAATTACTCACGTAAATGATAAATTGTCAATGAGGACACCGACAATGTTTCGATTCATCTAGATTGACAATTTATCATTTACGTGAGTAATTTCCCGTTGTTGTAATAATGTGAAATACATCATCTGTGAAAATTTCAACTGTCTAGCTATCACGGTTCACGAGATACAGCCTGGTAACAGACAGACGGACAGCGGTGTCTTAGTAGTCCCGTTTTTTACCCTTTAGATACGGAACCCTAGAAACATAAAAAAATAATTCATAATATCTCGTAACCTACCTATTTACCTAACTACGTAGTTAGCATTCCACACGTGACAGGTTGCAATCCCGTCGCCGCTTTCAAGAATACTAACAGGTTTCCTCACGATGTTTTCCTTCACTGTTATAAACAAGTGTAACGCGCATATAGGTACATTTTTCGAACAGAAATATCCATTGATGCACGGCCAGGATTCGAACTCGAAATTAATTGGAAATTAATAATATCTACCTAGGTACCTATTTACCTAACTACATGAATTCAATAATTCAATTTCAAACTTTTTATTCGATCATGTGAAGTACCACCTATTTACCGACTTACTTTACCGATAGTGGTAAAATAGCGCCACCTGCCAGCGGAATCGCAAACCTCTTTCCTCTTACCTCTCAAACCCCGAGCGGTCGCATGATACCGCGAAATGTACCTATAATACGTAGTAACATCAAATGAAACTAGATGGCGCTGGAATGCAAAAATCAAGTTTGTTGTATGGGAGCCCCCCTTAAATATTTATTTTATTCTGTTTTTAGTATTTGTTGTTCGAGCAGCAATAGAAATACATAATCTGTGAAAATTTCAACTGTCTAGCTATCATGGTTCATGAGATACAGCCCTGTGACAGACAGACAGACGGACAGACGGACAGACAGACGGACAGCGAAGTCTTAGTAATAGGGTTCCGATTTTACCCTTTGGGTACGGAACCCTAAAAAGGGTAAATGAACGCATCTGCTAAAATGATAAGAGAAACAAACATAATATATCTGTAATTATTCGGATTATTTATATTACTTCAATAAAGCGTATTACATAAAGTACCTATGTTACAAAAAAATAGTTCTTAGTTCATGCATTGAACTATCGTAATTTGCATTCATCTAGTTCAGGTGGTCAACAGAGATGATTTTTTTAGGCGTTCTTTTATCTTTCCAAGTTCATCGAACTAAAATAAATAGGATCGCGACTGTAATCCTCAGGTACGGTAGGCAGGCTCGACATCCTCTCGGATTTCCAGGCGCTCAGATCTTTGAAGATGGGTTAGTCAGAGGCACGTCCAAACAGATAAGTAGGTAGTTAGGTAGTTTTGGTATGGTCAGTGTTTAATTTAATTTTGGTGGTTTATCGCCACAAATACAGATGTTCCTGCACTAGGCTCACTCAGTGTACCTACTTACTAGGTAGGTACCTACCTATTTACTTAATATGGTTTGGATTTAAACGGTTAGTAGTACCATACCACACAACCAATGTAACATAATACAATTCTCAAATTGTGTAGACGAAACTCAACCTTATTACTCTAGTTTTAAAGTGTTCGAAACTTGCTTTCATAGGTCAAAGTATAGTGAACGATATTCCAGCTATTCGCTAATAATATCTTCATCTCGCCTACGCGCTTGAAAGTTAGCGCGCTAGAGAGGGATGCCATAATTATTATTAATTTTAGGTTTCATTATTTTACGTTTTATTCGCATAAAAGCATGTACAAAAAGATAACAAAGTCAAAATATCATTAACGTTAAAAACGTAATTTTCATGTTGAGATTACGCTAATTTAGACTTTAACATAATAGTAATAAGAGCGATCGTTTATTATATTTTTCATTCAAGTGTTGTTTTTTATGAGAAACGCTGTGTAATGTATTCTATCTCATTCTTTTACACGTTCAATCCTACAGATATATATGTTTGTCTCTTTCTACGTAACGCCTCAACTTTTGGTGTTTCACTTGATTTTACTCCCCATAAAATTTCCGTACCGGGCCTTATAACTCAAATCGTTTCTTAAGGAGTAAACTCCAATATATTTTGAATGGAAACAATTCGGTTGTTACAAAGTCTATGTTACTGAGTGTCAACGACTTCACTGTGTCAAGGGATCCCATCTGGCGTGCAAGTGACAGCGCCGTGTCCTAATTGGCGGGATTCAATCATTGTGACTCCACGTCTTGTCAAATTGCTGGTTGAAGTGTATTTGTGTTGCCTTCACAATGCCATGTGATGTTATGCTTGAATTGTTTCAAAAAATACTAAAAATCGAGTGAAGTCGATGTGGGGTGGTGTAGGATAGAGAATACAGGGTGTCCTAGAAGTCGACGTCAAACTTCAAGCATCATATAACTATTCATTTTGATACGGGTCTTTATCACGTAATTACCTTAAATTTACTTTCCCGATGTTTCGACTATGTTACAATAATATAATATTATAATATTTGTCATATAATATTTGTCATCGGAACTTGTCAAGTATGCAAAGTTTGTGTTATACTTCCTGGCCTGACCACATATTGGTTAAGGGTTCATTTAAATGCAGTTACTAAGAGAAGGAATTGTACGGATTGTACTCTTAAAATCAAAAATTGTACTACGAGGAGTCCGATTTACTCAATCGAAGTATTTACTAAGGAGTTCCATTGTAAGTGTCTGTTGAACAGCTCCTGACTCCATTACCAGATCAGCTCACTGTCACCATATTATTGCATTGTCACCGAAGTTACATAAGTATGCAAAATTAAAGGTCAATCGGTTGGGAATAACTGCTTCAAAATTAAGTTGCAAGATTCCACCTTAAACGTAGTTACATAGTTACCTAAATACATACATACATACATTGTAAGTTAAATAAAAGCTTTTACAAAGCGTATAACTTTAAAAATATCTTCGGATCAAAAGTCAAGGTATCTACTAGACCATGGTTAAAAGTGCTTTACATTGAGTGAGTTTGCTAAGCGAGAGGCCCAATTGAATAAGAAAAATAAATGCTATCCAGAACGTACAAAATGTCCTAAATAAAATTCCAACAATTAAAATGGGATCCAACCACACCGACACTTTATTCAATTCCATTTCAACATTGTGAAATATTCATAAAACGAACGATTGAAAAAGTTTTTTGTTTTATACTGAACCGAACGGTTTTGAACAAAACATAGTTTGAAAATGTACGAGTCAATTCAGAAATATTTATGAAGGGTAAAATTTATTTTTATAACCATATCCTTTTTTACATAAATAACATGTATTTGTTACAATTTCTTTGATATAAATAAAGCATCTTAAACTTGTTACTAAGGTGTCACCTTAGTAACAAGTTTAAGATTTTTACCTACAACCTACAACCTACAACCGCTTATTAAACGGTTGTTTACTCTAACTAGAGAAAAACAATTACAAGGGTCAAATGATTTCATTCCGATAGGAGCCAGTAGGTCCGTGCATCTAAACAGAAAAATGTTTCTAATAGGTAATGGTAGATAGCCTCTCAAATTTCCAAATACCTAATAAGTGTTTATATCGTGATTTAATTTAATTTATTAACACTTTGCTCTTCTAATATAATCTCTTCTAAAAATAATGCATGAAAACTTACTGGTTTTACACATTTCTTTCATCTCTGATAAAAACTAGACCCACTCGGCTCCCTAGTGTAAGCTAAGACTGTTATCAAACATTTGCGATGTCACTTAGAGCATTCTTCTTAAAGTAAGTTTTAATGTTTTTAAATAATATCTTCGCTACCACATCTAGCACGGGCTTGCCAAACTCTGCCGAGATCTGCTGCCAATTTTCATTCAGGAATGTCAACATCGCGTCACCTGTTATATTGAAATGAATAATTGAAATAAAGTGTTGGTAATTTCACACAGCGTTATTTAGCATAAGCAAAGCTATGACTACTATGAGAACCAGAATTTTGTGATGATAAATATGAGTAGAGAAAAATTTGAGAAATAATTCATACAAGAAAGTAATAGGTAGGTAACACTGTTCTCAGTTTTTATAGTAGTACTTTTAATTATTATTCTTGTTTGAGCCTTCACCTTGTTCGATCGGAGCTCCACACTGGAGCTCCACATAGCATTCAGGAGCATTGAAAAAAAAGATAGACCCCTAGCCGTGTTTGTTGCCTGATTCTCTTGGTCGCGAAGAATCGGCGTAGCTTCACCTAGTTCCTAAGACGTTTCAAAGTGATCCTTGTGATTTTATTGAAATAAATGATTTTTGAATTTTAATTTGTGTATTGCTTTGTTTTGGATTTTTATGGGTATGTGATTTTTCAGTGACACCCATAAACTCTGAAAAATCCCATAATTGAGTCATTAGAACAACGCGATTAACGTTTTGACAATTTAAGTCGAAATTATAAAATTATCGAACCTTTAATAAATTTATATCATTTTTGGATATACTTACCGAGTTCCTTATTCCCATTGAAGAGGTTGGTCAGATGAAAGTTGGCGTTGTCTTTAACTTCAAAGTCGAAAGAAAGTTTTTTTGGTGCAACATGGTCTTTACCATCATCCCCTTTCTCAATTTCGTAGTCAATGTTAAATGTTATTTGGCAATTTTCTAAAAAATAAACATCTGTTAGAAATAATAATTAAATATAAAAAATATTAATACATATTAGTTAACATTACTCAGCGCCATCTGGCCCCATACAAAGCTTGTACTATGGAAAATAGATACGTAATAGAACATAAATACTTTTTTTTGTAAATACATATGATACATAATAACACCCAGAGACAGTACAAACATCTATGCTCATCACACAAAATGTTTATTCTGGGTGGGGATCGAACCCACATCCTACAGCGTAGAAGGCAGAGCTACTACCAACTGAGCTGTGAGGCCGGTCATTTACAATTGAGAACCTAAACATAAAACTGACTTCGAGGAGTTACCAAGCATAGAGATCACCCCGGATTACCAGGTTACCTTCCATGGTAAGCTTTTCTTATAAAAAAACTGGCCAAGTGCGAGTCGGACTCGCGCACGAAGGGTTCCGTACCATTATCTATAAAAACGGCAAAATAATCAAGTTTGTTGTATAGAAGCCCCCCTTAAATATTGATTTTATTCTGTTTTTAGTATTATTTGTTATAACAGCAACAGAAATACATAATCTGTGAAAATGTAAACTGTCTAGCTATCACGGTTCATGAGATACAGCCCTGTGGCAGACAGACGGGCAGACAGATGGACAGACAGACGGACAAACAGACGAACAGCGAAGTCTTAGTAATAGAGTCCCGTTTTTACTCTTTGGGTGCGGAAGCCTAAAAAACTAGCTTGTTAGCGATGTTTTCCTTCGCCGTTCTGAGCACGAATAGAAAATCGAGGCACCTCCTAACACAGCTCAAATGGTAAAAGGAAACGGATTCCTCACACATAATAATTTTACTTTAAAACTGCTTTTCTTCTATAATAATAAATAACTACACCTACTTAATTTCATTTTGATGTCACCGTCTCCAGTTATGGGCAAGATAAGAATTCTTCCTCCAGCAGTGTAACGTCCTTTTACAACACCATCCAAATGGTATGAAACTTGGAATGTCTTCTTCTTGGTATCCCACCTGAAAAGATAAAGTTATTATCCTAACATAATAATAATAAATGCGTAAGTTTGTGAGTTTGTTTGTATGTTTTTACCTCAATCAGGTCTAAACAACAAAACGGATTTAGATGTTTGCTGTAGATGTAGATATAATGCCGGAATGAAACATAGACTACTTTCAAATACGAAATACACCCCCAAAATGATAAGAAAACGTAAAAGGGATGACTTTGGTATACATGGTGCTGGTGTGCAAAAAAACTGACAAAGTGTTGACATCAGTTGTCATAGCACCGTGCGTTACTCTATGCGATCATTGAAAATTTGACAACATCTGTCGCTGTTTTGCTAGTATTTTATAGTTTACTAGCGACCCGCCCGGCTTCGCACGGGTAGCATGTTATTATACATATAAACCTTCCTCCTGAATAACTCTATCTATTAAAAAAAACCGCATCAAAATCCGTTGTGTAGTTTTAAAGATATAAGCAAACATACATACATACATACAGACGCGGGAAGCGGAAAGCGACTTTGCTTTATACTATGTAGTGATAGTGATAGTGATGAAGCGTCTGGTCGAAGCGATGCATAATAAGATAGCTGGCTCCTATTTGACACAACGAATCAGCATTACCAACTAGCGTGGATTGAGATAGAGACTTATGTTATCAACTTTAAAAGAAATTAAAGGCCAGCCGGAGTTTCATTACTTACGACTACGACCTAGAGCTAAAATTATAAAAAAAACTTCGGTCCTTTACTAACTATGTAGCTTGATGTCTCCTCTTGACTTATAAATGTTGTGTCTGCACTACCTTTTCGCTTGCTTTAAGTATTTTTAAGTCGACTACTTAAAAATTATAAGGTATATTAGGTATACATTATTTTGCAACACGAGAATTACTCACGTAAAAATATATTGCTCATCGATTGTGTGCCAATTACTTGTGTATACACAGGTAGGTATATTAGGTAGCTATTTCTAAATTAAATGTAGCGTATGCTGCCTTTAGAACTTTTTGCTGTAGCTCATTATTTTTTGTTATTATTATTTTTCTTGTTTGATCAGCACCATGCTGAAACTCTACATTCACGAGATCAAAAAGTATGAATAGAAATATTGCCATAAAATCATTGAAAAAAAAAAAAATTGGCACCATGTTTTGACATTGTATTTAATTTTGTAGTTATCGTCGGAAGTCGTATAAAAACATTTGGAAAAACTTAATAATTGTGTATACATAATATGCAGATACCAAGTTGTTATTGTTAGGTTATTTATAAAATAAGGCTAGATTTTGATAAGAGACGCCATTTTACATTATATTATTATTACAAATATAACCTGAAACTATGATGTACCTACACTTAGGAAACTACTCAACTAGAACCCCAAAGAGTTCAACCTAAGGTAAAAATACTCCAGTATAAAACTTATTTTTTTGTACCAATTTACTGTACTTTTCCAGGTTCTTTCCAGGACAGTTTTCTACTGGAGTATTTTACATTGGGTTGGACTCTTTGGGAGCAGATTGGCGGAATTTGTTGCTATATATCTTTGTCCGTTTAGTTTTTTAAAATGGAAAGTCACGCCTGAATCAATCAATTAACCCAGTCACAGAAAAAACATCTATGTTCATCCACAACCTACAGCGCGTAAAGAAAAAGGTCTTTCACAATTTGAAACATTTTTGTCTGGTTTCCTTTTCGTTTTTAATACGCTATTTATAAAAGCTCGTTCGGTTACTGAAGGAAGAGGGGGAAGTCTCTCAGTGCCGTGTAATTGCATTCCAACATTTATTTCGACAGTGTCCAACATTTATTTCGACTAAGGCCGACAGCGAAGCATGAACGAATCCTGGTATCGAGGGGATAATTCTGGAGGCGAAGGATGATAACTTCTGGGATGGTATTAAAAATTTAATTTCTTGTAAAGTCGCGAAGGCCGAGTAGAAGGTGCCTCGACTTTCAATCCGAAGGTCGTGGGTTCGAATCAGAGCAGTGCATCAATGGATTTTTCTATTTAAGTTGGTAGTAGCTCTGCCTTCTGCTCTGTAGGTTGTGGGTTCGATCCCCACCCAGGACAAATATTTGTGTAATGAACATAGATGTTTGTTCTGTGTCTGGGTGTTATGTTATGTTACAAGCTTTGCTTAGTTTGGGGCTAGATGGCGCTGTGCGATAATGTCCACCAATATTTATTTATTTATTATGCACATTAACCCGTACTTATTTATTTAATCACTACATAGTATAAAGCAAAGTCGCTTCCCGCGTCTGTATATAATTATGCTTATATAGGATTTAGGACGTCTGTATATAGGATTTTGATGCGGTTTCTTTTAATAGATAAAGTGATTCAGGAGGAAGGTTTATATGTATAATAACATGCTTAATATATTAGAGAACTACTGATAATTTTAAGATTTCTAATATAAAGTCGTAAAACTATCTGTCCCCCAGCGAAGAGGGCACGGGTCAGCTAGTTATTTATAAGGAAAACCAACAGCTAAAGTAATTAATTTAACAACTTAAGACGCTGCCAGTCAACGATTATTTTTGTTCGAAACGAAAAAAGAAATACTTGTGAAGAAGCCACATCTCCTATTTTATATATAGTATATGTGAATAAACATGTACCCATCTTTAATCACTTCGATAAATAATCCTACCGACCGCTGCAATGATGACAAACACACGTCCGCGCGTGGTCCGCCTTAGCTCTTCGAATAAATTAATGATATAAATTATGTATAATTACTTATCAAAAATCTATCCTAATAGAAATCTAGATCTACATATTACAATAAATCACAAGTTGATTTTAATAGTAGGTATATAAATTATTTCGATCATAAATTCTAAAACGTATCATTTTGAAATAATATTTTTATCGTGAAAAGTTTCTGCTATTATGTTTTCAGCTTTAGAAATCTAGGTAGGAACCTGAAGTAATATACTTATAAAAATAAGGAGGTGTGGCTTGTTCAGAAGTATTTCTTTTTTCGTTTCGAAAAAGAGCAATCAGCGACTGGCAGCCTCTTAAGAAGTATCATAAAGCCAATTATGGGTTTACACCTTAGAGCAACACGGGCTTCCTACGGAAGGGAGTAGCCATTCGCCGCGGTCCCCTCTGTCAAAGTACAAGCTTAAATGGGCATACACATTTTATAAAACTGTCAATGTGTGAGTATGTACACGAATTATTAGTATACTAGCCGACCGGTGAAAGACGTTGTCCTGTCAAATTTCAATAATCGAATAGAAAAGACTGATTTTTTTTAGTCTGTGATGTCAGATTTGTTGCACACCAGCGCCATCTATACAGAAATCATCCCTTTTGATTTTTTTATCGTTTTGGAGATGTTTTTCATTTTTTAAAGTAGTCTTTTATTTATTCGGGCATTATATCTACATTTACAGCAAATTTCAACTTAATCCTTTTTGTTGTTTAGGCCTGATTGAGGAACAAACATACATACAAACTCACAAACTTTCGCATTTATAATATTATATTAGGATTGTTGGATTGTTTATATGTTTACGTCATCATTACAGTCAGTTGGCAGTTTTGTTTTTGCATGTAAGTGTGCGGAACTGCACTTGTGTGCACATTTCTCCACGCAACAAACGCCAGAACTATTTTAATAGTTATCTATCGCTAAGACTACTCCCTTCCGTAGGAAGCCCGTGTTGCTTTAAGGTTTACACTAATAGAACGGTGTAATTATTACGGAAAAGGAAAACAAGGTGAGGAAACCAGTTAGTATTCTTGTAAGCGGTGACGGGCTTGCAATCTGTCACATATGGGATACTAACTACTGCAAATTGTGGGCATTTGCCAAATGTACCTAATGTTTGGACGTGCTACTGACTAACCCTATAAGACATCTTCAATGATCTGAGCGCCTGGAGATCTAAGAGGACGTCTACTGTACTTGGGGATTACAATCGTGATTTTCTTTTTTAGGGTTCCGTACCTAAAGGGTAAAAACGGGACCCTATTACTAAGACTTCGCTGTCCGTCTGTCTGTCACAGAGCTGTATCTCATGAACCGTGATAGCTACACAGTTAAAATTTTTACAGATGAAGTATTTCTGTTGCTTCTATAAAAACAAATACAAAAAACAGAATAAAATAAATATTTAATGGGTGTCCCAATACAACAAACGTGATTTTTTTTAGTTTTTTATAGATAATGGTACGGAACCCTTAGTGCGTGAGTCCGACTCGGACTTGGCCGGTTTTATTTTGTTAAATTACCCAGCAGTAGTCTTTCGCCGGTATTCGGCAATCTATTTTACCCGTTTCCTTAAAATTAGCAAATACAATGTCATAAAAGAGCTGCTTTTGCTCTTCAGTTGTTCTAATTAGGGTCTCGTCTCGGAAACTCGGAACTTAAATTGAAGTACCTACAAGTCTTCTTGCGAACGTTTCCAAGTGGCATTCGCTTCTCGAAGAACAAAAACCGCAAATATTTACAGTATTTATTTAGTTTTAGTTATAAATAAAAACAGTGTCTATCATAGTTTCAAAAGATACATTAAGACGAGTAATAAATGTTTTTGATGAATGCAAAATCGTTTTTTCTCAATAACCGCAAAACATACAGTTTTGTTTTTTATGACAAAGATAACTTAAGGATTTAATTTAGATAAGAACACGATTGATGAAACTTTTCTCATTAGATTTATTTTCCAAAGTTGGCTCTTCAAAAACACTAGTTTAGTTTTTAATCAAAACTGTGAATAGCTAAATAGTTCATTTTATATAATTCGTTAGATAATCACTAGCAACAAAAATTAAAGACAATTTTTTTTTTAAATTTGATGTTTTTCAAGATAATGCAGTTTTATCACTTTTTCCGTCTTATCCGGGTAGACTAAGCCCAAACAAAACTTCAAAAATTTCACTTATCACCTTAAAGAAATTGATAATAGATTTCAGACAAAGTTTTATATTATAGGTTGATACGATTATTCTACGTTCCGTAAGTAAAGGTGATATCAGACGGTTCATTTTTTGTTCATTTTCACCTTTCATTCGGTACATTTCACTCGAAATGAAATGTCTGAACAAAAAATGAAACACGAGTGCCGAATGAATTCATTAGTGAACCGATCCAACAGTGTTGGATATTGGCATCCGGTATCTTTCATTCCCACTCCGAATGAACGAGAAATGAACGGTCTGAACACTGAGAGAACGTTCATTCGGATTCGGCCATTTTGTTTCGAGTCCTGTAGCCGACGGACATCACGTTGTCGACGAAGTTATATTTTTAAGAAAGAACAATGAATGTTCATTTCTGTATCATTTCGTCTAAGCCGTGTGAACATAGAATGAAAAAAAAATGAAGCATTCACTCGAGTGAACAATCATTCGAGTGAACCGTCTGATATCACCTTTAGTCCTAAACTTATAGCTTTTATAGTATTCACTTTCCGAAGAACAAAATACGAAAATATTTACAGGATTTATTTAGTTTCAGTAATAAATAAAAGCAGTGTGTAACGTAGTTTCGGAAGATATATTGAAAGAAATGATAATAGTTTTCAGACAATATTCCTAGACAAAGTTTTATAATGAATAAATAATACAAAATATTGGACTTTTTACACAGCGCCATCTTTCCTCAAACTAAGCAAAGCTGTGTATGGGAACCAGATAACTGATAGAATATTTATATACCTTTTTTAGGGTTCCGGACCCAAAGGGTAAAAACAGGACCCTATTACTTCGACTAAGACTTCGCTGACCGTCTGTCTGTCTCAGGGCTGTATCTCATGAACCATGATAGCTAGATAGTAGTAAAAATAGAATAAAATAAATATTTAAGGGGGCTCCCATACAACAAACATGATTTTTTTGCCGTTTTTATAGATAATGGTACGGAACTCTTCGTGCGCGAGTCCGACTCGCTGGCCCGTTTTTTGTAAATACATATTAACACCCAGACACAGAACAAACATCTATGTTCATCATACAAATATTTTCTCTGGGTTGGGACCGAACCCACAGCCTACAGCGCAGAAGACAGAGTTACTACCAACTGAACTGTAAGGCCGGTCAAATGTAGAATGATACGATTATTCTACGTTTTTACGTAAGTCAGTCCCAAACTTTAAGCTCATGCAAACGTTATAGTAAAATGTATTTAAAAAGTTAAGCATAAACCTAAAATATGGTGCTGATTGACATTAAAAACTGCACTTACTTGACACTGTCAATAACCGAACTCTTCAATCCCTTCAGTTTTCCGTCTTTCAGAGAAAACTGTAGTCCGGAGAGATCGAACTTGAAGTCATTCATATCCATCACATCCAAGAGTGCGATTCCCTGTTCTGGAATACCATTCATGAAGAATGGAATCGCTGCCTGGAACTGAGTCTTCATACATTTATCATCTTCTAAGTCGCATTTTTCTACTGGCAGTACTGCAACAAGTGATTATGGGAATGGTTGAAATTATGACGAGTAATAAATGTTTTTGATGAATGTAGAATCGTTTTTTCTCTATAACCGCAAAGCATACAGTTTTGTTTATTATGACAAAGATAACTTAAGGATATAATCTAGTTAAATTATAGACAGAAACACTATTGGTGAAACTTTTCTCGATAGATTTATTTGCCAAAGTTGGCTCTTCAAAAATACTAGTTTCGTTTTTAATTAAAACTATGAATAGCTAAACAGTATTTTTTTTTATATAATTCGTAAGATAAAATCATATCTTATAATATATATCATATCCACATAGAATGGTACGGAATCCTTAGTGCGCTAGTCCGACTCGCACATGACCGGTTTTTTTTATATGGTCCTCCTAGTCCTTGCTGTAGAAGAGTAGATAGGGCGTCATTTACAAGTAATTAGTTTAGGTCTAACTGGTTAGATTTAATTGGTTCTGTAATTGGTACAGGTGCTTAGAAGATGCACTGTCAATCATAAAAACAGATGATTTTACCTATAATTGCAATTCACTTACAAGTTGTTGTTGATAATAATGATGATGGCTATTCTTGGTACAAAGTAAGAAAAGTTTTAAATAGATAGGTAAATATAATTTTAACTGCATAGAGATAATTAGAATAACGACGTGCGAACTGTTTGAATTAGGTACTTGCCTATATTGACTGGCCTCACAGCTCAGTTAGTAGTAACTCTGTTTTCTGCGCTGTAGGTTGTGGGTTCGATCCCCACCCAAGGCAAACATGAAACATGTTCTATGTTATTCGCTGTTAATGTAGCTTTTAATAGAAAATATTATTTTAAAATGGGAGACCAATTCTAGTAAGTTTTATTTAATTACAGAACTACTCAATCACCACGCATAATTACAAGTGAAGTCAATATTAACATTTTCCCGCCCGCGGCTTCGCTCGCGTAGTCCCTGGATAAACAGTAGCCTATATTAAGCTATTCAGCCACAAACATAAAAACTTCAAATTGAGCCACAAACAAATAAACTTCCTCACAAACTTTCAAATTTATAATATAATCAAGATCTTCCATATACAAACGAATTCGTTTGTAATTTTTTGTTTAAGTTATTAAATATACTATGTAAAATAATAACTACAACGAATTTATAGGGGGTCGAAAATGGCCCGAACTGCTTCAAAAAATGGATGGTACGACTGTTCCGCTTTTTTGTGCCCCCAGATTAAATATAATTAATAATTAAAAGTCCTGTTGGCCGAGAGGGAGGTACCTCGACTTTCATTTCGAAGTTCGTGGTTTCGGAGTCCGGAATTCCGGAGTCCTTCAATTGATTTTTCTGTTTTCCAAAAACACGTGCTCAAAACGGTGAAGGAAAACATCGTGAGGAAACCAGTTAGTATTCTTATAAGCGGCGATGGGGTTGTAACCTGTCATGTATGGAATGCTAACTATTGCAAAATTTCAGCATTTGCCAAATAAATATAATGTTTGGACGTGTCTCTGACTGCCCCCCACTAGACATCTTCAAAGGATCTAAGCGCCTGGAGATCTGAGAGGATGTCTACCGTACTTGGGGATTATAGTCGTGATCCTATATAAGTATTTTTATTTTTTATTATTTAGTTTGTGCAGCTCAATTTTATTTTTTTAAGTACTTAATGAACAATATGCTTACCATTCGCCTTCACGCAGCAGACAAGAAATGCAGTAAAGAACAATTTAATAAACATAATTTCGTTTTATTTTTTAAACCATCAACGCTACAAAGTCAAGTTTTTACTGGTCAGGAAGGCAGAATGCCTTACTTAATATAGTATTCACGAGATACATTGACAGTCAGTAGGCTTATGTGAGACAACTGTTTAGCCTGACTTTGCTTGGTAAATGAATACGCACTGTAATTCGGAAAGCACTGATTGGGGCTTTCTATCATGTCAAGCATGGTAACCAAGACGACGGTTGCCGGAAGAAAAAAGACAAAATAAAATTGGTCGTGAAATGTCTTCTAGATATTTTAAGATAATATTAAAGTTAAACTACATGACCTTTACGGTCATGTAGTTTAACTTTAATATTAACATAATAAACTGTCCTAAGCCGAGGTTATTAGAATCTTTTTTTTATTAAAAGGTATTTTATTTGTAAATTAAAATAAAATGAAATATGATCACGAATGTAGTCCATAAGTACGGTAAACATCGTCCCAAATCTCCAGGCACTCAGCTCAGGCATTTTAGTTAGCATTCCATACGTGACAGGTTGCAAGCCTGTCACCGCTTTTATTTGCGGATTTCTTAATCGAAAAGTTGTTTTCAAAAACCTGCAATACTTATATACCCCACATAATGGGGTACGCGAGAAAAAAAAAATAACATCACCATTTTACGTGTAGGGGAAAAACTATAAAAAAAAACTTGAGATGTGTCAAGGGACACCCGGATGGAACGAAGTTCTCACAAAATAACGTGGGACAAGGGAAGGGGAATCAACTTTGACTTCGACTTCGACTTCGACCTCGACCTCGACCTCGACCTCGACCTCGACCTCGACCTCGACCTCGACCTCGACCTCGACCTCGACCTCGACCTCGACCTCGACCTCGACCTCGACCTCGACCTCGACCTCGACCTCGACCTCGACCTCGACCTCGACCTCGACCTCGACCTCGACCTCGACCTCGACCTCGACCTCGACCTCGACCTCGACCTCGACCTCGACCTCGACCTCGACCTCGACCTCGACCTCGACCTCGACCTCGACCTCGACCTCGACCTCGACCTCCACCTCCATCTCGACCTCCACTTCCACCTCGACCTCGACCTCGACACAATTAATAGATATATATATTAATAGATATACTATAGCAAAAAAGTGTCGTGACAACTTTTCGTGACAACTTTTCGTAAGATTTTTTTCCGTCTAGCCCCCTTTCACAACGCGCGATAAGGAACTTCGTTCCAAAACTATTTATATAGATTTTATTCTACCACTTTGTTGGCTTGACTTATTTGTATATTCATGCCAAATTACAGTTTTCTAGCAATAATAGTCTCTGAGCTAAGCCACGGACAGACAGACAGGAGGACATGGCGAAACTATTAAGGGTTTCATGTAGAAACCCCAATAAAAAGTAAGTAATGACCTGCCCGCATTAACTTTACACGCAGATTCTTGAAAGGCCTTGCCTTGTGTCATTATTCTGGAAGGGGTAATGCGATTACATGAAAAATTTGAGTTTAGACTCTTCTTTCTTCTTAGGATTTTCTTTTCATCAATTGCAAGATTTTCTTCTTTATCTTTGCTTTAACCCACGTTCTCGAGGGGTCGGCTCCGCATTTAGATGATGCCAATGGCTTTGGCTTGGGGTGTTTTACAACCGGCCCTTGCCTGACGTCAACCCTCCTTGGGACTTTTTATTGGATCATTTGCAGGATCGAACAGCAATAAAAAATCTTTCCAGTACTAAAAAAAATAAACAAACAAACATTTTTTTTGTTCTGTTATAAAACTAAATATTTTAAAGAAGTAATTGGACTTACATAGTGATTTAAGGCAAGGAAAAAGGTAAAATTTGCAAAATTTTGTAAATTTGATTACGTTTCCTATTTTTAGTGGAATGCATTTATTTACTATCATCACATTTTTTTGTAGGTATGTATGTCACTTACATAAAATTGCATAATTATCAAGTTAACTGATGGATGATATTATACTCCATTAGTATTTTAATACTGCAGTACACGTGCCTCTATTTGGTACAAATGCTGGCGCGGGGGCATAAAGTACCCCATTGTTGATGTAGTTGCCACCAATTTTATGAAATGGTGTAAAAAAAAATATATAACATAATTTATCACAAAAAAGACCTAAATTTTAGTCAAAATAATAATAATAATAACCGTTTATTTCCGAACAAGTTATAAGGTACAATATTATTAGAAAGAACGATGATAACTACAGTAGTTATTAAAACTGTGTCGCAGCTACCAGCAAAATTCAATATAAACTTATGAAGATACCAACACCTACAATTTAGTTGAGGATAAAATAAAAATACACACAAAACACCTTAAATCTTTTAAGTCAACTATTTTTCATAATTTATGGATGTTAGTACTAAACAAATAAACTAAAGTAATTCACTAATTGCATAATTAAATTACCTGGCGAGGTACACAAAGACGCCCAAGTTTAAAAACGAAATTGGAAAGAATATCACTGGGGTACAATATACCCCATACATGCACTTATGTGTTAAATTATATAGCAGCTGTGTTAACTGTCTGACAGATAATAAAAACACAGCTTAAGCCGTAAAGTGCTCCTAAGACAATCCATTGCAATTGACGTAGTGATTGATGGGTATATGCGATTAATTGACCTTAAATCGATACCTACTTCATTATCAACTAACTGCCAATAATGATTTAATCACCTGCGACGTCGCGCGATGTCCCGCGCACGGTACGAAATTATCGAACGACACGAACTCTACGTATAACGTATTACTACGCATTACAACTATTCCACTACGCGGGACAAAATGTCCCCTAGTAATAAATAACATTGATCTTCGCGTCCCTACGTCCTTGACCAGCGTCGCACCGCGCTTCGCCTGCTCCTTAGGTTCGTTGCTGTGCGGTTCAATGCTGAGACGGGGACCTATTTGCCCCCACATGGCACAATTTGCTGTTGATTGTTTTTTGTTCTCTTTTATTCATTAATTGTGTTGTGCCTTTGGAGCAAATAAATGTTTTTTCTTTCTTTCTTTCTTGAAATCGAAGGTAAATTCGCGATATTCGACGATGCTGCGTTTTGACAGTATATTTTTGCACTCTTGCACATTTTACTCTTACTAATATTATAAATGCGAAAGTTTGTGAGTGAGTGAGTGGGTGTGTGTGTATGTGTATTTGTTACTCTTTCACAAAAAACTACTGAACGGATTAAAATTAAATTTTACAGTTATATATCTAATACATCAGAATAACACATAGGCTACTTTTTATCCAGGTACCACCTGTGCGAAGCCGGGGCAAGCAGCTAGTTATTACTGGCTCTAAATAATTATAACTAAAAAAACAAAAACACGGACGTTAACGTCCGTGTTTTTGTTACATTAACATAACTTTAGCCGCCTACCTACTAACCTTGATAACCTGTTTATTAGCCAACAAATGGGATAAGTTAAGAAGTAAAAGGCAAATCGACATTAATTAATTATGCATAGGTTAGGAAGGTTAAGGTAACGCACGTTGCTATGACGAATGATGTCAATACGGATGTCAGATTTTTGCATACCAGCGCCATCTATACCAAAATCATCCTTTATCATTTTGGGGATGTTTCTCGTATTTTAAAGTAGTCTATGTTTTATTCGGGCATAGAGTTTTGTCGTTTAGGCCTGATTGAGGCACAAAAATACAAACAAAGTCACAAACTATTAGGATCGTTGAGTTATTTTTAATTTGTTTTTACAAGTACTAGTAACCTACTAGTACTTGGTGTGCAAAAATCTGACATGCAAAGCGGACCACGCGCCGCCCATGGATCAGTACCACGTGCAGCGGTCGATAGGATTATTTATCGAAGTGATTAAAGATGGGTACATCTTTAATCAAAATAAAGATGTGGCTTGTTCAGAAGTATTTCTTTTTTCGTTTCGAAAAAGAGCAATCGTCGACATACAGGGCCTTAATACAAAGCATCACAAAGAACTGATTTAAAATGTATACAAATTTTAACACCGAAAATGTCTCGGCTAATGTTGATGTCCATGTTTTTTGTTTTTATAGAAAAACTACTAGGCCAAAGCCAAAGACAAAAGGTAAATATATAAAATCACAATGATCTCTTCGAAAAGTCTTAGCGTGTGTCCACACTGCGAGCCTAGTGCGGTGGCGACGACAAGATGCGTCCACAGTGCAGTAATGGCGCATTTCATTACAAGTACCTATGTTTGACACATCGATCGCACCCGTGTCGACGCCACCGCGCTAGACTCACATTGTGGATACACGCTAAGACGCTTAGGAGCTAGGTGAAGCTACGCCTGTTCCTCACGACTAAGCCTAGAAGAATCAGACAACAAACACCGCTTGGTGCCTATCATTTTTTTCCGATGATAGCTATGTATACATAAGCATAAGCTGCATGGAGCTCTAGCTCCTGCTTCCATTCGATGTCAATCAATTTATTTAGGACCTCTCTACAAGATCGCAAAAAAAAGATGTGTGGCACTCGGAGACTGCCGCGGTAAAGCTATTGCATAACATTTTTTATCAACTTATGTAATTATAATTTTTTATTTTAGCATTCCACACGTAACAGGTTGCAAGCCCGTTGCTGCTTTCAAGAATACTAACAGGTTTCCTCACGATGTTTTCCTTCACCGTTATAAACACGTGTAACGCGCATATACATTTTTCGAACAGAAATATCCATTGATGCACGGCCAGGATTCGATATTTACCTAACTACATGAATTCAATAATTCAATTTCAAATTTTTTAGTCGATCATGTCTGTGAAGTACCACCTATTTACCACGTTTGTTGTATGACTTAAAATATATTTATTTTATTCTGATTTTAGTATTTGTTGTTAGAGCAGCAATACAAATACATAATCTGGTTAGCATTTGTGATAATAATAATAATAAAATGTATGTGTATCGAGTACTCACTCATTTTCTTTCACCATTTTTTCGTGACTTTCTTCATAATAAATGCACGCATAAGTCACCAGATTGCGGTAGGCTTGTCAATTAAATATAGATACATTGATATATCGATATTTTCAGTTCGATATATCGATATATCGATGTCAAATATCCAATATCGAAATTGTATCAAAAACGATATTTCCTTTTGTTTTTATTTGGTCGACTCATCTTTTTAATTTGGTACTTAGGTTTGTTTTTAAATGGGCAACTCTGTATTTAGACATACTGAACTGAACTGACACATGACACATGTCTTGTGTATTTGTTTAGGTAATAAATAATTATTATTTTTTATCGTTGTTCTTGATTTATTAAAAATGATGTCTATTTATTATTATTATTATTTATCTAGTAATGTACCTAAGATGACTGAAGTAGATTAGATATGATAGGTCATATTGTACCGATATATCGATATTTTAAAATAAAAATAATACAAATATCGATATCTATATATATCGATACTGTATTGCATTTCCGACATCCCTAGATTGCGGGGGAAGAGGGGATTTAGGCATGCGCAGTAACGCCGATACAACCAATGCCACCTATTGGCGAGTTGCTAAACTAAAGAGACAAGCGTGATATTTCAAAAAGTCATTAAAAGTTCTGCTATTCATCGATAGATGTCAAAATCTTTAACCTACCTATTTACCTAACTACGTAGCATTCCACACGTAACAGGTTGCAAGCCCGTCGCCGCTTTCAAGAATACTAACAGGTTTCCTCACGATGTTTTCCTTCACCGTTATAAACACGTGTAACGCGCATATACATTTTTCGAACAGAAATATCCATTGATGCACGGCCAGGATTTGAACAAGAAATTAATTTGAAATTAAGTACCTATTTACCTAACTACATGAATTCAATAATTCAATTTCAAACTTTTTAGTCGATCATGTGAAGTACCACCTATTAACCGACTTACTTTACCGATAATGGTAAAATAGCGCCACCTGCCAGCGGAATTGCAAACATCTTTCATCTTACCTCTCAAACTCCGAGCGGTCGCATCGCATGAGACCGCGAAAAGTAGGTACTTATAATAACGTAATAACATCAAATTAAACTAGATGGCGCTGGAATGCGAAAATCACTCTAACACTCACACTCACGCAATACGTCGTAAAATTTTCGTTACGAAATTTCTGGATTCGGTCTCCACGCTCAAGGCCCGCGATAGAAGCTATGCAATAGCTTAAAAAATATTTAAATCAAACCTGCCATTACGGAGCAGTAAACATACCGGTTTTTTGGGCGGATTTTTTATATAATTAGTTAGATAATCATACTAGCTACATAAATGAAAGACAGTTTCTTTTTACGTTCTATGGTTTTCAAGATAATGTTGTTTTATCACTTTTTCCTTCTTATCCGAGTAGACTCAGCCAATACAAAAAAAAAACAAAAATTACAAGCATCTCCTTATACAAAGTTGTTAAATTGATTTCAATAAGACGAGATTGTAAATGCATTATAATTATATCTAAACTATGTGTTCCTGTACATTAAGTGCTACTGGTTTTTTTCAGCTCACTCTATTGTTTCGGTAAGTAGTTGTAGATACCTGATAAAAAATATTTACCTACAATTTATTCCAATCCATTATGAATCTCACGCCATTGCAATTATAGTTAGTACATTATTACTATAACGATGTAAGCCGTGTTTCCTAAGAAAGCGGTCACCGTCAGGATAATGACGACAGGAGACGTAGTACACAAAAGCTAAAAAGAAAACCGACGAAAATGAAAAGTCAAGAGACGATATTCGTTTAAGTTTTATAAAGGAACTTTTACTATACTAGCAGACTAAAGACAGACATTGTCCTGTCAAATTTCAATAATCAAATAGAAAATACTGAATGATTTGTTGCAAATGAGCGCCATCTAAATCAAAATCATCCCTTATGCGTTTTTTTTATAATTTCGAGGATGTTTTTTTGTATTTCAAAGTAGTCTATGTTTTATTCGGGCATTATAATCTACATCTACAGCAAATTTCATTTTAATCTGTTTTGTTGTTTAGGCCTGATTGAGGCATACAAACAAACTCACAAACTTTCGCATTTATAATATTATTAGGATTAAATCAAATTTAGGACTATTCTCTACAGTATACCTACAATAGAAAAATATCGTCCAATTCGGATCACCAGGCAAAGAGATGTGCGCGATCATACATAAAATAGGAAAAAAATCGTCGAATTGAGAACTACCTCTTTCGTCAGTTGAAACGAGCTTTATCTAACGTTCTTCCACATCGATGCGAGTGTTTTAAGTTCGCAAGTTTTTATGTTTCTAGCAACCTCAAACAAGTTTTCAAAATACCATAAATTTTGTTATCTACACTAAGTCAATTCACCAGGAGCATACACGAAGCATTTTGAAATCATGCAAAGTCACCATTTAGACCTGATTTTGAAGGTCGTGGATTCGTCTCATGTTAACAATATTATTTTATTCTTAATAAAAAAAACCAGCCAAGTGCGAGTCGGACTCGCGCACTCGCGCACGAAGGGTTCCGTACCATTATCTATAAAAACGGCAATAAAATCACAATTGTTGTATGGGAGCCCCCCTTAAATATTTATTTTATTCTGTTTATTTGTTGTTATGCTGCTATAAAATCTCGGTTGCTGAACCGAAATACATAATCTGTGAAAATTTCAACTGTCTAGCTATCACGGTTCATGAGATACAGCCCAGAGATACGGACGGACAGACAGACAGACGGACAGAGAAGTCTTAGTAATAGGGTTCCGATTTTACTCTTTGGGTACGGAACCCTAAAACTCGTACGGAACTCGTTGAGGTGTGCGGGTCAGAAAAAATGCAAATGTTTTGTGCGACGCTAGTTTCTCAGTGATCTATAGCTTTACTTGATTATAATAATTAGTTTAAATTACCCTGTCCACCACAAAATGAACATTATAATAGCATAACAACGTCTGACGGTCAAGTGGTGTATAAACCTAATTGAAAACAGTGATACAGCAGCACTATATAGGTACTTTTTATCTTAGGCGGGTTCACTACCATGCTAGCCGTGGGTCCATTCATCGGACGCTCGTCCGATAAAAAGAAAACAATATAATATACTAGCGACCCGCCCCGGCTTCGCACGGGTAGCATGTTATTATACATATAAACCTTCCTCCTGAATCACTCTATCTATTAAAAAAAACCGCATCAAAATCCGTTGTGTAGTTTTAAAGATATAAGCAAACATACATACATACGCGGGAAGCGGAAAGCGACTTTGCTTTATACTATGTAGTGATTGTCAGAATCAGAATTTTAAATTAAAACTATATTTGCCGAGTTGGCTAAGTGGGAGGTACCTCGACTTTCATTTCGAAGGTCGTGGGCTCTAATCCCAGCATGCATAAATATTTATTTCTTAATTAAATAAACAAGCTTCAGCGGCTTCGCTCGCGTTCAACCTGGATAAAAAGTGTCCTATACTTATGGAATAGCATGTATGCTATTCCTTAAGTTCCTTTAAGTTCTAAGTTTCGTATATTAGTAGGATTAACTAGCTAAACAAGCTATTCATAGTTTTAATTAAAAATGAAAATAGTGTTTTTGAAGAGCCAACTTTAGAAAATAAATCTATCGAGAAAAGTTTCACCAATCGTGTTTCTGTCAATAATTATTTATCTAGATGTCTTTGTCATAAAAAACAAAAATTGAGAAAAAACGATTCTGCATCCATCAAAAACATTTATTACTCGTATTATAATATTATAAATGCGAAAGTTTGTGAGTTTGTATGTATTTTTGTTACTCAATCAGGCCGAAACGACAAAATGGATTAAGTTGAAATTTGCTGTAAATGTAGATAATGAAAATTTTAGTTACTTTGTCCAAAGTCAAAGTCAAAGTCAAAAATCATTTATTTCAATAAAATCACAAGGATCACTTTGAAACGTCTTAGGAACTAGGTGAAGCTACGCCGATTCCACGCGACCAAGCTTAGAAGAATCAGGCAACAAACACGGCATGGGGTCTACCTTTTTTTTAATGATCCTTTTCTTAAAGCTATGTAGAGCTCCAGTGTGATGCCAATCGAACAAGGTGAAGGCTCAAACAAGAATAATAATTAAAAGTACTACTCAAGTACATAAACAATTAAAAATAATAATATTAATAATAACTAAAGAGCCTCAGCACAAATTCAAAGAGCATCACACGCTACACTTGATTTAGAAATAAAACTTAAAGATAACATAACTATTTGCTTAAAAATAATTAAAGTAGACAAATGTTACACAAAAAAAAAAAAAAAAAAAAAAAGTGCAGATTAAGTAAATTAATATTTAGCTGTCGAGTGGCAGAGCGACATCAGGCCACGAGTATTTATCATTTATATAATCATATAATACGCTTTGTTTATAAGATTATTCTTTATGTAGGCTTTAAATCTTCTAACGGGAAGTTTTGTTGCGTTTTCTGGCAGTTTATTATAGAATCGTATACAATTCCCCATAAACGACCCCTTCACTTTTTCTAATCTAAATTTGGGTATGTACAATTTGTTCTTATTTCTTGTGTTAATACTATGTACATCACTTTTTTCTTAAAGAAAGCCACATTCTTATGAGTATACAATAAGTTTTCATATACATATATATTGAGAGATTACAGTGAGAATGTTAATTTCTTTAAATTTTTGTCTCAAGGAGTCCCGGGACTTCATTTTATAAATAGCACGTACTGCCCGTTTTTGTAAAACAAAAATAACTTGAATGTCTGCTGCTTTCCCCCAGAGAAGAATCCCATACGACATCACACTATGGAAGTAACTAAAATAAACTAGCCTAGCTGTAGCTTCATCTGCCAGCCGCCTAATCGTGCGGACTGCATAAGCAGCGGAACTAAGTTTACCAGCAAGTGTTTCAATATGAGGTCCCCATTGTAAGTTTGCATCAATATTGAGACCTAAAAAAGTAGTCGAATTAACAAGCGTAAGAGCCTCTTCATTTATTTTAATGTTAGTCGGAGTATGCACCACACTAGGCAAAGTGAATTTAATGCATTTTGTTTTCTTAGAATTAAGCAATAGGTAGCAGGGTAGCGCGCGCGTTATGGTCCACTCACCCTGAAGAAGATTCTCTAGATGAATCGAAACATTGTCGGTGTCCTCATTGACAATTTATCATTTACGTGAGTAATTTCCCGTTGTTGTAATAATGTGTAGTACAACTCACGAAAGTTTTGAAAGTGAAAAAAGCAATAGGTTGTTTACAGTGAACCAATTAAAGACTAGCGACAGCGACGCATTTATGTCATCGAAGTTAACTTTAGATCTATCGACTTTAAAAATAAGCGACGTATCATCAGCAAATAGGACTATGTCACAAATGTCTTTTACATAGAAAGGGAGGTCATTAATGTAAACTAGGAATAAAAATGGACCTAGAATCGAGCCCTGTAGAACTCCCATTTCAATAATAGACCCAGAAGATCGTTCGCCACCAATATCAACTTTCTGGACTCTATTGGACAAGTAAGATTGTAAGAGGTGAATTGCCTGATTATGGATGCCATAGTAGTGTTTTAACTTTGCGATTAGAGTTGCGTGACTCACGCAGTCAAACGCTTAAACACACCGATCGCATCTTGCGATTTCTCAAATGCCTCATATATGTGCTTTAAGAGCAAAGTACCGGCATCGGTTGTTGATCGACCCTTTGTAAATCCAAATTGATGACAATGAAGTAGCCCATTAAGATTGAAGTGAGATAATAACTGAGTAAGAATAACTTTTTCAAAAATTTTACTTAGAACAGGCAATACCGAGATTGGTCTATAATTAGACGGATCTTTCTCGTTTTCCGACTTATACAAAGGAATGAGTTTACTATGCTTCATGAGATCAGGAAAAATTCCCTCGTCAACACACCTATTAAAAACGTGGGCTAAACATGGAGCAATATCAATGATAATAGTACCTTATACTTTTGTAGAAATACCCAATAGATCTTCAGTATTTTTGATACTAAGGGATCTAAAAGTTTTCACAATATTATCAGCATTAATGTATCTAAAGCTGAACTCATTTTCACATTTGGCAACACTAGATTCTAAGAGAACGGACGCCGCAGAAGCTGAGGAGTTTAGTGACTGGGTAGCAATTCTAGGTATACTAGAGAAAAAACTATCAAAGGCATCCGCCACTTCTTTTCTTTTAGTTAATAGCTCATCATTAATATTTAAATTTATCTGTTTATTACGGGGTTTAGATTTTCCCGTTTCATTATTAATTAGCTTCCAAGTAGCTTTAATTTTATTAGAGGACTTTTCAATTTTATTTCTTAAATACAATGATTTAGCCGCACGACAAACTTCTTTAAAAGTTTTGGAATAAATCTTAACATGAAGTATAAAGGTAGGGTCGTGCAGCCGTGACTCCCTAGTTGCATAAAGTTCGTATAATTTATTTCTACTTCTATAAATACCAGGTGTAGCCCAGTCAGTAAACCCGACCTTAAATCTAGCCTTGCTCGTTTGTAACTTAAAAATTTCACTGTGCTCTCTAGTTATTAAATTAGACAAATTGGTAAACAGGTCATTTGGGTCATCTATGCATTCCAGTCAACAGAGTTATATCCTTTTCTACCAAGTAATTATAGATACGAAAGTTTGTAAGGACCTTTTGATGTTTAGGTCTCAATAACGCCTAAATGACCAATATATAGGTATAAATAAATAAATAAATATTGGTGGACCATCTAGCCCCAAACTAAGCAAAGCTTGTACTATGGGAACCAAGATAACTGATAGAACACTTATATACGTTTGTTTGTTGTAAATACATACTTATTATACATAACACCCAGACACAGAACAAACATCTATGTTCATCACACAAATGTTTATCCTGAGTGGGGATCGAACCCACAACCTACAGGTTACCTAGTAGTTCTAATAGTTCATAAAACTCATATATACATAATTAATGATATAGTAAGGTAAGAGCCGGTTATTGCACTTCAAAAATCGTATACAAACTGTCGGAATTTTAGTTGTGTCAAATTTGAATAATCACTACATAGTATAAAGCAAAGTATGTTTGCTTATATCTTTAAAACTACACAACGGATTTTGATGCGGTTTTTTTTAATAGATAGAGTTATTCAGGAGGAAGGTTTTTAAGTATAATAACATGCTACCCGTGCGAAGCCGGGGCGGGTCGCTAGTCTAATATATAACATTTTCGTGTCACAATGTTAGTAACCAAACTCGTCCAAAACGGTTTGACCGATTTTCATGAATTTTTTTGTGTAGGTATATTTGGTAGGTATGAGAATAAGTTATAGGTTTTAAATAGAAATACGGCTACTTACCACGTTTTTTCTTGTATTGCTGACGTTTCGAGACAATTCAGATGCTCTTCATCATGAGCATGACCGCGATCAACGGCAGATCGGCGAATACTATATAGGTTATTTTTTAAACCCCTAAGTGGTTAGGGGTTGCGTTTCGGGAAAAACTTAAAGGCTTTTTCCTTTGGGATTATTGAAATTTGACAGGACAACGTCTGTCGGGACAGCTGGTAGTTTATATAATCTCATCTTACATTATATGTCGTACCTACAGATTTTTTGTATAGTCCATGAAATATCTGCTGGGTGAGAGTAGGATAAACCAACAAACGTACAAACATACTCCCGCTTAATAATAACACACAATGAAACCAACTATTTAGATGTGATAATTTTAAATTAGACTTTGATCCGAGTTTTAAAACGAAAAAAAAATAGTTTTTAAGGGTATAGGAAGGAAGGAAGGAGTCCTTATCTACTAAATTCACTGACCCTACCCTAATACGGCGTGTGTCTACACAAATTTATCAAACAAAATACCTTGGGTACCTACTGTTTACCTATCACTACGAAAAAAAGGAATTTGATTGGGGTAGAAAATTAACTTCACGCCACTTACACGAATATACCGAATCCTCTTATGATAAAAATATATAATAGGTTCTGTCAAACTAGTTTTATTTTAATAATATATTCATCTTAAATATCCCCCACGATATCTAAAAATAAGAATTTTTAGATTAAAAAAAAAAGTATTTAATATAACAAAACAATTTATATTCTATACAATCGCTATTTTATCTGTAGATTGTAAACCGAAAAAAATCTTCAAGGCTGTAAAAACCTTCTGAATTGGTTTATCAAATATAGGACGTCCGAATTCCAGGGTTAAAATCTTCCAGTTTTCATTCATGAATTTGAGTAAGGGGTCACCTGGAATTAAGATTGTAGTATTAGTATGTATCTGTAGTCACTAATTATTATAACGTGGTGTCACGGCAGTAACAATAAAAAGTATTAAATATAACTGTAATTAAATATAACTGTTTTGTAAATACATACTTATTATACATATTAACACCCAGACACAGAACAAACATCTATGTTCATCACACAAATATTTGCCCTGGGTGGGGATCGAACCCACAACTTACAGCGCAGAAGGCAGAGTTACTACCAACTGAGCTGTGAGGCAGGTCAATAAGTGTCAGCAGTTATCACAATAGTGATTCCTGCTAACCCCCCTGGTCTTAGAGGAGTGCAACCAGGTCTAAGGCCCAGGACGTCCACAAGAAAATTCACAAAAAAACCGGCCAAGTGCGAGTTCGCGCACGAAGGGTTCCGTACATTATCTATAACAAACGTCAAAAAAATCACGTTTGTTGTATGGGAGACTTCTTAAATATTTATTTTATTCTGTTTTTAGTATATTTTGTTGTTATAGCAGCAACATAAATAGATAATCTGTGAAAATGTCAACTGCCTAGCTATCAAGGTTCATGAGATATAGTCCTGTGACAGACAGACGGACAGACGGACAGCGAAGTTTTAGTAATAGGGTCCCGTTTTTACCCGGAACCCTAAAAATTATAAACAATAAAATACCACAATTGTGAATGTAATCCACAAGTACGATAGACAAGATATTCTTTCAGATCTCCAGCCACTCAGATCCAGTATTTACTATTGTTTACAACGCATTTCATACTAACTTCACTATGATGGAAGCTTTTGAGCATATTGTGCCGATCCATCGAGAAGAAGGATAAAGCTTCGCCTTAAGAAGACGAAGAAGAAGGAGGCTCTTGAGCGGTCTTATAACTTTGGGATCAAAGTTGGCCATACAAACTCAATAAACGTTACCATGACAACAAGATTGTTCAATATTAAATCCCCGTTAATGATTCCTTACTCAAGTCCTTATTGCCGTTGAAGAGATTGGTCAGATGGTAGGTGGCAGCGTCCCGCACGTTAAAGGTGTATTTGTAGCTCTTGAGGTTGATAACATCTTTGCCGTCCTTGTCTTTTGAGATGTCGAAAGGCATGTCCATTACTATCTGGCAATTTGCTGAAATTCAAAACCGAGGTTACAATGTTATTATGCACCATATCTGTTAATGAAGTAAAGAAACCGAAAGAGAAACTATAAATGCAAAAAATCACGTTAATGATATATTTTGCAAAAGGTTTATTGATGCACGCTAGAAGCATAATATGTATATGTTTTTTTTTCGAACCTAAGACTTTTGAAATGAAAGTCCAGGTACCTCCCAGTAGGCCAACACGGCGTTTAACTGACTTACTTGTTGAAATCACTACATCACCATCCCCGCTGATTGGTAGAATGAGTAGTTGTCCAGACGCCTTGTATTTCCCATTCAACGAAACATCAACATGAAACACTAGCTGGAGATTCTTTTTTGCCATGTCCAACCTAAAAATAAGTTGAAAAATCAAATGATTATTCGTAGAGTATGTGGGCTACTAAATGTGAAAACTGACACTTACTATATGGTAATAAGTGTTCGTTTTGACATTTGGTAGGTATCGACGTTGTCGATACGATAGTGTTAGTGGTTTGTGCTCAGGCGTGCGACAGGCTAAGAATCTGTCCGTTAACTATTTAAAAAAAGCCCCTCCCAAGGGGCTGAACAGAACAGAACATCAATCTAGTACATCGTAGAGTGCGTTCTGGATGTTTGTGACCAGCTAGAGCTACTCAGTATTTATATAGTATTGATGATCCTTAACAGCATGATCTTCTGAATGGTCTGCCTCCAAGTGATATAAAATAATACAATTTAAATTTAACTAACTCTATATTTTCAATAACAGTCTTCTTCAATCCTACGATCACGGCGTTATTGATATCAAGTTTGAGGCCAGAAAGGTCAACTTTGATGGATTTGACTTCTAGGGGGTCAAGGGTCTTTATTTTTAACTCTGGTATCCCTTCGGTGAAGAGTGGCACTACCGCCTGAGCTGAAGCCGTGATGCATTTCGAGTCTGACAAACTGCATTTCTGTATTGGTGGCACTGAAATTCAAAAAGACAATACTTAGATAAACTATTCTTTTAAGTTTTGTTCACAACTAAGGTTTTATTAAAACTTTTTATTTTTTGACAAAAGAAATCAAAAATAAATGCGTATTTATTGGCTCACCCTGTATCAGACTGAGCATGCAAAAGTTAGTTGAAAAGTAAATTTCACTTCTTTTCAGCAGATATAATAATGCAAACATTGAAATAGTTATTTTGAACGTAAGCTTACTATGCTAGCCTAAGTTTTAAAAAAATCATAAAATTTATATACGCATTAACACGTCGTGCTTATAACGGTGAAGGAAAAACTGGTGAAGAAACCAGTTAGTGTTCTTTTAAGCAGCGACGGGCTTGTAACATGTCACGTTTGAAATGCTAACTGCAAAATGTTGGTTTATGCCAAATGTTATGTTTAAACGTGCCCTTTAGACATCTTCAAAGATCTGAGTATCTGGAGATACGAGAGGATGTTCAACAGTATATGGGGATTACAATCGTAGTCATGATCCTATTTTTATTTTTTATTTTTTTACATTCGCAAAACTAAAAACAACCTTCAGAAACTGTTCTGGTAAATCAAGAAATCAGGAAACGATATCGTTTTACGAAAAAAACTATTATTATATAAATACAATTGAAATGGGACCAACTTAAAGTCTTAGTCGTTCTGAGAACTTTGAAGTAAAATAAGTAAATATGTTTAAATAGATTGGAACATGAAGTAATAGAATTAAATATGTATTAAAAATACGGTGGTTATTATGAAGCAGTCATACTGATTTTTAACAAATAACAAAACCATGTTGTAGTTTGATAGTAGGCTTTTGGCATGACACTTTCAACTAGGTAGGTACCTACTCAAATAAAACTGAACAATTTAAATAAACTTTTCGTAATGAAAAAATGTTAATTAAAAAAAATCTATAAATAAGTGTCAATTGCTATTTTTTTTATATAGCTAAACTATTACAGAATAGGTAGGTATATTTTTGAGGAAGAATCTTGTCTGAGTCACATTCTATTATTAGATTAAATGATACTAAGCTTATTAATTTTTTTCCGCGAAAACTACTAATTATCAAGAACAAACTTACATGCCGAAAAAATAACACTAAACTGTGTCAACAATATAATCCCATTTGCAATACTCATTGCGGTTCGCATTTTGAGGTTATTATCTAAACACGCACGATGGCCGTCCGAAACAAAATCTCACTACTGTCGAAGCCACGAAGTACCAACGACATTTATACGCGAACTCGGCGTGATAATCATACGTAAGGATAATCATTGAATCAGAAGTAAACAAAAAAACATTTCGCATGTTCAATAGGTACCTAACCCTCGTATTCAAGAACGACACTATGAGAACACGCACCCATAGTGAACGAAATCTTTTTTCATAAACATTACTTTATGTGTTGAGCGGTACTATGGCGCACGCTCTTTAGAGCTCAACTTTGTCTAGAGGCACACGACAATGTGCCTCTAGTCACACTATGCAGTGTCGCACAAGTGATTTTTATGAAAAAAGATTTCGTCCACTGTGGGTGCGTGTTCTCATAGTGTCGTTCTTGAATAAGAGGGTTAGTGTAGTTTTTCTTAACCGTCAGTCATGCTAACTTTAGGCTGTGTTAAAAACATTTCAAGGGTAATCGTCTGGAGTCCATAGTTCATATCATAGCTCATAGTTTTTTTTTATTTATAACAATAATTACAATTACTCAACACAATATATACTTAACACATAATAAGATACTAATTTACAATAATACAGAAATTAGGTACCTATTGCCTGATATTAAGTATTTATTTAACTGCAATTTTATGTAAACAAAACCTTTATTTTCTAAGGCCTTTCACGAACCATGGTATTTGGGATTACCCTTCGTTCGCATTTACCCCACCTTCCTCTTTTTTTATATATTTTTATTTATTTCAATTATAATACCAGAAGAAACCTAACTATTTATATGTGATAATTTTATATTGACTCTGATATAATTGAGTTTTAAGAACGAAAAAAAATCTCAGCCTCAAAGGATATAAAAAACCAGGCAAGTGCAAGTCGGACTCGCACACTAAGGATTCCGTACCATTATCTATACAAGCCGGCGGCTTTGGTGTGTAGACAGCTTCCGATACACGAATCCTCTTTTAATAAAAATAAATGGTGCTGTAAAATCGTTTTAATTTTTGATACATTCATCTTGAAATTTCCCCCACGACGACTGAAAATACCAAGCCTCAACTTTATTAATAAGTATTATATAATAAAAATACAATCTATGCATTCGCGATTTCTTCTAAAGGCAGTGAGCTCAGGTAAGCTTTCACTGATATATAAATCGTCTCTATTTGCTTTTCTAGCACTGGTTGTCCAAATTCCTGGGATAGGGTCTTCCAGTTTTCATTCATGAATTTGTGTAAGTTGTCACCTGGAATTAACATGGTAGTATTAGCAGTGATCTTAACTTAAATTATTATGACGTGGTGTCAGGTGCAGGACTTGATTTCGGAAAAAGCAAACAGGGGCCTGAGCACGAACTACTATCGTATCGACAAGGTATCGTCCAAATGTCAAAACTGACTCTTTTTATATAGTAAAAGTGCCAGTTTTGGCATTTGGATGATACGTTGTCGATAGATACTGGTTCATACTAATCCCCCAGGACTTCCGAAACCATCACAATAGATCACAATAGAATAAAAAAATTAAATGTCATTCACAGGTACGATAGACAATTAGACATCCTCTTCGATCTCCAGGCCCAGATCTTTGAAGTGTCCGATAGGGTTAGTCAAACGCACGTTCGAACATTACATTATGCACAATATGCCTACATTTTACAGTAGTTTCCAAACGTGACAGGCTGCAAGCCCATCGCCGCTCCTTTAGTTCTTGCATAATGTAAAATGGATCATAAATGCAACACTTAATGTAGATGGCGTGACGGATAAGAGATTTCTGCAGCGTTATCAGTTACCTAGATCAGTTGTTTTTTGATTCAAGATGTCAAAAACTATGGCCGTCATTATACGGTTACCGTTTTCCAAGAGGGTTTTACACCTGAAACGACGGTAATTTAGAAGGCCAAGTATTACAGACATAAAGACCCTCTTCACACCTCTGCCACCATACGTCATAACCGACAAGCAAGAAATTTGATACGGATAATGTATTCAGAAATCGAATAACTCGGTCAAATGGGGATTGAACCTCAAACCTTAATGTGGTGAGCCTATTGAAATATCAATACATTAGCTGCTTGCCCCGGCTTCACACGGGTGGTACGTGTATAAAAAGTAGCCTATGTGTTATTCTTCTTCTGATGTTTAAAGCTTTATTGTAAAGTTTCATTTTAATCCGTTCAGTAGTTTTTGCGTGAAAGAGTAACAAACACACATACACACACCCACTCACAAACTTTCACATCACTACATAGTATAAAGCAAAGTCGCTTTCCGCTTCCCGCGTCTGTATGTATGTTTGCTTATATCTTTAAAACTACACAACGGATTTTGATGCGGTTTTTTTTAATAGATAGAGTGATTCAGGAGGATGGTTTATATGTATAATAACATGATACCCGTGCGAAGCCGGGGCGGGTCGCTAGTTTATAATATAATAGTAGGTTTGCTACATCATTTAAAAGCCCAGAAAAGATCCTAACCCTCGTATTCAAGAACGACACTATGAGAACACGCACCCACAGTGGACGAAATCTTTTTTCATAAACATCACTTTATGTGTTGAGCGGTACTATGGCGCACGCTACCGTGTGCCTTTAGAGCTCAACTTTGGCTAGAGGCACACGACAATGTGCCTCTAGTCACACTATGCAGTGTCGCACAACACATAAAGTGATTTTTATGAAAAATATTTCGTCCACTGTGGGTGCGTGTTCTCATAGTGTCGTTCTTGAATACGAGGGTAAGTAACGCGTATGAATTATGTACTACCTAGTATGCGTACATTACTTCGTACAAAATCCGCGTTTTCGAATACCTATAAAACGATTATATTTTCAAACATATTTTTTGCAGACAGATTTATATGCTGTTGGTATACTAGACTTACGTCAGCATTACCGGACTATGGTGAACGCTGAACTTGCGTTGTATAGTCCTCAGCTTGGAAATAGATTTTTTGAGGAAAATAAACTAAACGGGGGAAACCATTGAAATCATTACTTCCAAGTTAGCAAGGTGACATTATCGGGATATCGGGGAGACAAAACAAAGCTATATTCTCTACACCTGTTCCTCAAAGAAGTAGGCAAAGACCTCGGCTTTCCAGTTGCTACGTATCTTATCCTACCTCTTTGAGCGGTCTTATAACTACGGTATCAGAGTTGGCCATATAGGAGTTACCATGGCATAAAGATTATTCAAGATAAACAATTCCTTACTCAATTCCTTGTTGCCGTTGAATAGATTGGTCAGATGGTAGGTGGCAGCGTCCCGCACGTCATAGGTATATTTGTAGCTCTTGAGGTTGATTACCTCTTTACTATCCTTGTTCTTTATGATGTCGAAAGGCATGTCCATTATTATCTGGATATTTTCTGAATAAAATAATATTATCACTACATAGTATAAAGCAAAGTCGCTTCCCGCTTCCCGCGTCTGTATGTATGCTTATATCTTTAAAACTACACAACGGATTTTGATGCGGTTTTTTTAATAGATAGAGTGGTTCAGGAGGAAGGTTTATATGTATAATAACATGCTTAATATATTAGAGAACTACTGATAATTTTAAGATTTCTAATATGAAGTCGTAAATAAACACATTTTTTTGCGCTTACATTGCGAACGCTGGCTGAACTCTACGAGATAGATCAAAATAATGTACTAAATATTGTATACCTTAAAAAGGTCTACAAAAAAGTCTGCGATGGTATATGTTTATCTCTTAAGGATAACCCACAATAATCAATTTATATCCTTTACTTTTTACGAGAAATAATGGCTTATTTACGAAGCGATTAGCATCAATCCTTATCTAATTAAGTACCTTAAATACATTTTGCATTTAATATGGAATAATATTGCCCTTTACAGCATGTAATTTAAATGATTTTTATGAAGATATGGCAGATTTAAAAAGTAAAGACATCGCGGTTGCGGCGGCATCGGCACCGGCCGGCCGACGGCCACCGGCGCGGCGTGGGGGGGGCCAGGGGCGGAGCGTCCCTATAAATAACGCGTCGAAGCGCGCGCTTCTCCCTGTAGGAATTTGTGATTTGCAGCGATCGCACGCGGAGCTCTGAACGAAATTAACAAACTTAATAAAAAAGTGCTTCTCAGCGCGACTTTTTTTTTAAATTTTAAATGCTGTTAACGAGCACACAAAGACATTCTGTGATATATTTTGGTATCAGCTTTGCACCCGTGCGAAGCCGGGGCGGGTCGCTAGTAAATTATAAATCAATGAATCTTATTAAACATAGCTCGATGTTAATCATGTGACAAAATCATAAGGTTTAATATAAATGCGTCGGTGACGTGATATATATTTTCCTTTTAGTGCATTATCATGTTTCTTTGCAAATTTAATTATTTTGCATTAGTAGGTACCTACTAGCTAAATATTGCTAAATTCATATATTGCACATCTACCTAAAACACATGCATGTTGACATACTCTAAACTGAATGGAAATTTCCTGATCTTTAAGTTTAGGATCCGAAAATATTTCAAATAATAAAAACCAGCCAAGTGCGATTCCGTACTTAATTATTTACCTATTAATTACCTAATCTATACAAAACGGAAAAAAAAATACGTTTGTTTTATGGGATATTAATTTTAATCTGTTTTTAGTATTTATTGTTATAGCGGCAACAGAAATACACATCTATGAAAATTTCAAACTGCCTAGCTATAACGGTTCATCAGATACAGCCTGGTGACAGACAGACGGACAGCGGAGTCTTTAGGGTCCCGTTTTTACCCTTTTGGGTACGGAACCCTTAAAGTTGTTTAAAGTAGGTTATGCAAGGTCTTCGCTGCTTGTAGGAATACTTACTAAGTATCCTTACGATGTTTTCCTTCACTGAATGTCTCTCTTACTCAGGAATTAGGTACAGGCGTGATAGTTATTTTTTTTTTAAGATTTGCTAATGAGCTTATAATTTAAATAATAATTAGATTTGGGTACGAAAAATTAAAAACACTGTTTATATACATTATTAAAACTAATAATTATGCGCTGATTTTAAATGTAATAATTATTAAAATTAATGTATTATTAGCCTCAGTGGCCTAAGAACAAACCACTATCGTATCGACAACCTATACACTTTTACTATATACAAAAAGTGTCAGTTTTGACATTTGGACGATACGTTGTCGATACGATACTGGTTCATGCTAACCCCCCTGGTGCCTAAACTACGAGTAGACTAAATATCCTGTACATACAATAGTCACCTGCGCTCCCCCTAATTCACAGAAAATTGCATTTTGCTTATAAATTCAACGAATAGAAAATTTCACTTATGCACCCGGCAGAATAAAATGTTTTTACAAGCTTTAATTTTATTTGCAATGTTCGTATGTTAGTTTGTAATTTGTCTGTCAAAATTTTCTAACCATTTTTCGATAATTTGTTGGTATCCGATTGAGCTGAAATTTTGCGCACACTAATATTTCTGATGACAATACAATAATATGGTGACAGCAAGCTGACTGATGATGGAGTCAGGAGCTGCTCAACGGAACACCTCAATAAATAGTTCGTTTGAGATACAACATTGCATACCTGTCTGTGTATCACTTAATTATGACAGGTTCGAAGGATATTCCAAAAGCCAGTTTAAAACCTACGCAACCTTTGGAATTAAAATCCAGGTATCCAGTACCGTGTTGTTGGCCACGGTCTTTAACTGACTTACTTGTTGAAAAAAATAAGTCACCATCCCCTCTGATTGGTAGAATGAGGAGTTTCCCTGACGCCTTGTATTTCCCTTTCAGCGATATATCAACATGGAATACTAGATGGAGGTTATTTTTTGTTGTGTCCACCCTGAAAAGAGAGTACATAAGGTTCAAACCCAAAACCTACGTAGCGTAGAAGGCAAATCTCTTATTAACTGAGCTGTGAGGCCAGTCATATAAAGAAAGGAAATTGCTCCCTTTAAAATCAAATCAGATCCTTAAAACGTCTAAGAGAGGCAGGTCCAAACATTTGGGTGTCCAAACACAACACGTTGAGGTCTATACGCTGATAGAAAACATCGTTAGAAACACATTAGTTATCTAGAATTCGTTTCTTGTTATTAAAAATAATTTATTGACATAAATTAGTAATTAAAAAAAACCGGCCAAATGCGAATTGGACTCGCGCACTAGGGGTCAATCTTTATAAAAAACCGGTCAAGTGCGAGTAAGACTGGCGCACGAAGGGTTCCGTACCATTATATATAAAAACGGCAAAAAAAAAACATGTTTGTTTTAGCAGCAACAGAAATACATAATCTGTGAAAATTTCAACTGTCTAGCTATCACGGTTCATGAGATACAGCCCTGTGACAGACAGACGGACAGACAGACGGACAGACAGACGGACCGACGGACAGCGAATTCTTAGTAATAGGGTCCCGTTGTTACATTTGATAGTTTTAACACTTTCATACATTAATTTAACGCTAACTGGAAAGTAACTAATCAAACTTTACTTGAAGATGATGAAACAGGAACTTAGACCCATAAAACATAAAATAAAATAATACAATTAAAATTTAACTAACTCTATCTTCTCAATAATAGTATTCTTCAACCCTGAGACCACGCCGTCATTGACATCAATTTTGAGGCCAGAAAGGTCAACTTTGGTGGACTTGACTTCTAGGGGGTCAAGGGTCTTTATGTTCAACTCTGGTATCCCCTCGGTGAAGTGTGACACTACCGCCTGAGCTGAAGCCGTGATGCATTTCGAGTCTGACAAACTGCATTTCTGTATTGGTGGTACTGAAATCCGAAAAGAAATTATTCATTAAGGTTTTGATAAAATTTTATTTTTTTACAAAAGAAAAATAGCGTACTTTCTCATAGATGACATACTTACTTGAGATGGATGTGTGGAGTGACGAGAATGGATTAGATAAGGAAAAAGTATATCAGAGGAAGTTTGAAAGTGGCATCTGTGACAGAAAAGATGAGGAGCAAAAGGCTAGCATGGTATGGGCATTGGGCATGTTATGAGGAGGGAAGAATGTCATGTGACAAGAAGAATGTTAGGTATGAGTGTGGATTATTGTAGATGGATGTAGAAGTAGAGGTATACAAAAAAAAACTGGCCAAGTTCGAGTCGGACTTGCGCACGAAGGGTTCCGATACGGATTCCGATTCGTGCGCAAGTAAAAAACTTCTATAAAAACGGCAAAAAAAACACTATGGTTTGTTGTATGGGATCCCCACTTAAATGTTTATTTTATTCTGTTTTTAGTATTTGTAGTTATAGCGACAACAGAAATACATAATCTGTGAAAATTTCAACTGTCTAACTATCACAGTTCATGAGATACAGCCCTGTGGCAGACGGACGGACGGACGGACAGACGGACAGCGAAGTCTTAGTAATAGGGTCCCGTTTTTACCTTTTGGGTACGGAACCCTAAAAAAATGGATGGACTGTGTTAAAGTTGTCATATGTAAGAAAGGAGTGAGTAATGAGATGATGGCTTATAGAGGGAAATAGAAGAACACAAGTCGTGCCGACCAACGTTGAATTGTCACCAATTTATTTCGTATTCAATTGCATTTAAGGTTATTCCAGAAATAATTAAACTACTTATTATCAACTCACGAACAACAAACTTACATGCCGTAAAGATTACACCAAACTGGGTCAACAATATTATCCCATTTGCAATACTCATTGCGTTTTTCATTTTGAGGATGATAGCCAAATAAGCGCGATGACCGTTTGAAACAAAATCGCACCACTGTCGAACCTACGAGGTACCAACGACATTTATATGCAAGCATGGCGTGAAAATTATATAAAATGATTGTTTCAGGAGTAAACAAAAAAGCATTTTGCATAACAAAAGGTAGGTACTAAATCGTTGTTTTTGCTAACCTTATCTGCCATGCTAACTTAAGACTTCGTTAAAATATTTTGAAAATAATTGTTCAGGATAGTAAAAATAAATAAATATATAAAAGAAAGTCATGTTAGTTACACTATTTTCAACTCAAGAACGGCTGAACCAATTCGGCTGAAAATTGCTGAGGATTTAGCTTAGAATAGCAGGTTAGCTTGTAAAATAATAAAAAAAATCTTATTTACAATAAACTATTGTATAATTATTGATTTTTACACGGGTCTTGATCGCGTAGTTACCTTTTTTTCCCCGACGTTTCGACTATGTTACAATAGCCATGGTCGCAAACAGACTTTTATAATAATATTAGCTGCGTCACGACAGACGTTGACCTGTCAAATTTCAATAATCTCACAGAAGAAAGCACTTTCATTTTTTCCCGAACTTTACACCATCCATATCACTTAGGGTTATAAAAAATACCCGATAACCTATTTTCAGACCTACTGAATATACACAAAAAGTTTCTTAACAATCGGTCGAGCCGTTTCGGAGGAGTTTGGTTACAAACACTGTGACACGAGAATTTTATATATATTACTAGCGACCCGCCCCGGCTTCGCACGGGTAGCATGTTATTATATTATACATATAAACCTTCCTCCTCAATCACTCTATCTATTAAAAAAAACCGCATCAAAATCCGTTGTGTAGTTTTAAAGATATAAGCAAACATACATACATACATACAGACGCGGGAAGCGGAAAGCGACTTTGCTTTATACTATGTAGTGATTAGACATATTAACACCAAGACACAGAACAAACATCTATGTTCATCACACAAATATTTGCCCTGGGTGGGGATCGAACCCACAACCTACAGCGCAGAAGGCAGAGTTACTACCAACTGAGCTGTGAGGCCATGAAGTATTTAAAGACCTGTGTAAAAATCTATAGTTATGCCTACTAACCACGATAGTTTGATAAACTATAGCATACTAGCAAACCCGTGACAGACGTTGTCCTGTCAAATTTCAACAATCGAATAGAAAAGACTGAATTTTTTTAGTCTGTGATGTCAGATCAGTTGCACACCAGCGGCAGCGCCTATACAGAAATCATCCCTTTTGCGTTTTTCTATCGTTTTGGGTATGTTTTTCATATTTTAAAGTACCTAGAGTCTATTATTTATTCTGGCATTACATCTACATCTACAGCAAATTTCATCTTAATCCGTTTTGTCGTTTTGTCCTGATTGAGGCACAAACATACATACAAACTCACAAACTTTCACATTTATAATATTATATTAGGATTAGGATTAGGTATTGGACTCAACATACAACATATTGGATCCCATTAGGCAGTAGGTATATTAAAAACAAAACATGATGCATAGTATATAATTACCTACCTACCTTAGGAAACCACGATTAATTTAATAAATCAAAGTAGTTATTATAAATATGGCACATGATTTACCTATGTACTTGATACTATAAAAGTTAATTGTTGTAAATAAACTATAACTAACATACAACTTGATAGATCGCATTATGCAGGATATTAAAAATAAATATTATTCATGTATATCATTGGCTGATTTATAATAATTGTATAAATTCAAAGTGAAATTTAAATAAGGTATTGATAAACGGTACGCGATGTCGTGTCAAGTTTAGATGCTAAGTTCACTCTTTACCGAGTGAAACAAAACTTCAATCTTAATAATATTATAAATGCGAAAGTTTGTAAGTTCGTATGTATGTTTGTGCCTCAATCAGGCCTAAACGACAATACGGATTAGGATTAAATTTGATGACTATGTAGATATAATGACAGAATAAAAATAGACTACTTTAAAATACGAAAAACATTTCCAAAATGATAAAAAACGCATAAAGGATGATTTTGGTATAGATGGCGCTGGTGTGCAACAAATCTGACATCACAGACTAAAAACATTGTCTTTTTTATTCGATTATTGACATTTGACAGGACAACGTCTGTCACGGGTCGGCTAGTAATAAATATTTTTTCATTATATAATTTTAGGTAACAATAACAATTTGTACTAAGCCTATAAATAACCGGAAAAGGGGAAGTTTCTTACTAGAAACGACACAATCGCCGAGTTATTTTAAACTAGCAGACCCGCGACCGACTCAATCGAAGTATTTACTAAGGAGTTCCATTGTGAGTATCTGTTAAACAGCTCCTGACTCCATCATCAGATCAGCTCACTGTCAACATATTATTGCATTGTCACCGAAGGTATGCGAAATTTCAGCTCAAACGGTTGGGGATAACTGCTAACTGCTTCAAAATTGATTCCACCTTAACAAACATAGATCACGACTGCAATCTCCAAGTACGGTAGATATCCTCTCAGACCTTTAGGCGCTCAGATCCTTGAAGATGTCTAAAGGTTAGTCAGAGGCACGTTCAAACATTACATTCGGTATCTACATGCCCACATTTTGCGGTAGTTAGCATTTCAATCGGTTGCAAGCCCGTCGCCGCTTACAAGATACTAACCGGTTTCCTCACGATGTTTTTCTTCATTGTCATGTTTTCCTTTACACATTCATTTTAAATAAATTGGCAGTTTTATGGTACAGGACCATGAGAATGAAAGTATGATGTCAAATGTCAAAAGTAAGAGTCCCGAAATATAGCGTAATCTTATTACTGTTGGTACCTAATGAGCGATGCTCGAAAAGAACGGACAAGTGTTTAAAGCGCCATTATGTTTCTAAATACACTGGACCGAACAACAAAGTTCTAATCTCTATAGCACGATATTAGTTTGTATAGAAATTACACAATTTTAGTAGGCGACCATTCAAAGTAAATCGCTTCTAAGACTCTACGGCATTTCTATAATAGCCTGTGTGCCATGAAGTTTGAACCGGAAAATCTAGGAACAACTACTTTAGGTAGAACACGTTTTCATTGAGGCTTGATTAGATACATTATATGAGGCCGTAGGTTCAAGTACTTAAACCCGTTCCAAGAGAAGATAATATTATAAAGTTCATGGTGGTATCATCAGATATATCATGATGAACATAACTATTGATTTTGACACGGGTCTTTATCACGTAATTACCTTTAATTTAGTTTATATATTAAATTATTAATTTTATTTTAATTAATATTTATTTTATTTTTCTATTTTAGTTTCTTCAACTGCCTCTGCTTCTCGACGCTAGCTCCGCGTACTCCAGTCTGCCCGCGATAATGGCTATTGTAACATAGCCGAAACGTCGGGAAAGTAAATTAAAGGTAATTACGTGATAAAGACCCGTGTCAAAATCTGTATTATGTCTACAAATCACGATAGTTTGAAAAATAATATCATGATGAACATCATGAGGTTGTATGTATGATCTTCTGTTTAACAGCAGAAAGTAGTCGTTGTTTCCGAGCCTTGTTTGAATGACATGAGCTTTTTTAACTTGCCTTGTTAGTTAGTTCGCTCGTTTGTTAAGGTGATATGTGAATTGTTTGGTTTTTGGTATGGTATGGATAAGATGGAAAAAGTGATAAAACTGCATTATTTTGAAACCATCAAACTTAAAAAGAAACTGTCTATAATTTACTTAGCTAGTATGATTATCTAACGAATTATATAAAAATGAACACTTTAGCTATTTACAGTTTTGATTAAAAACGTAACTAGTGTTTTTGAAGAACCAACTTTGGAAAATAAATCTATCTAGAAAAGTTTCACCAATCGTGTTTCAGTCTATAATTTATCAAGATTATATCCTTAAGTTATCTTTGTCATAAAAACCAACACTCTATGTTTTGCGGTTATTGAGAAAAAACGATTCTGCATTCATCAAAAACATTTATTACTCGTCTTATTATGTGCGGATTAAATCTTGTAATCTTGCTAAGTATATTTATTATTAAAGATAAGTTTAGAAAAACTCAAGGTTGCTCAGAGATCTATGAAGGAAACTATGCTATACAGGATGTACGAGTACCTTATAAAACTACTCCCTAAATCTGAAGCCAGAAGTTCAAATCATGTAGGTATATTAATTAATATTAACTAACATACCATACCTGGGTACGGAACCAAAAGGTTTTTTGTCTACTCATTAGATAAAAAACGCTTTCAGCAGGCCTAGTATGTTGAACTGAGAAATTAATTTGGCTACGAAATAATAACCAAGAATTGATTTTAGACATAGAATATAGCAATGCAGACGTGAAATTAAGGTCGAAACAAGTTTAGAAACATCTTTTACAAAAATAAAAATATATAAAAGACTGCAAAATATATTTTAGTCTATACTTCTGTAAAATAAACTTTTCTCGGGTCTTCATGCTAGGCGTGCTGGATTTACTCAATGCTGTAGGTAAAAGAATAATCTTTGATGAAAATAGCATTAAATTAAATAAGAAAATAAAATTGCATAGCAAAAGTTCAATCTCGCAGAAAATTTAATTCATTTCGACAAGGAATCATCCTCAATTCCAATCCTCGATATTAATCGCAATTTTATTTCGATTCCGAAGATTAAATTGTTTCGTTTTTATGGTAATTGCGAAGCACTCGTGGCATAGCTTGCATAGTTCTGAACAAATCCTTTTCTGATTCTGATCTGAAAAAGATTTTAAATAAAACTATTAAAACAAACATAGAACTAAAAGTTAGAAAGTACAAATATAATTTAAGATGTATAAATAAACTTTACGTGCGTTCCCCCCGAACAGAAAGGTATGGAAGAATGAATATATTATTCCAAGGTACTCAAATGTACAACAAACTACTCAACAGTATCAAAGAATGTGTTAGTCTAAACATATACAAAAAACAATTAAAATAACATATTATGACCACAACTTAAACACTTATGTATAAGGGAGAAGAGAGATATAATCTTATAAAAATATATATATATATATCACTACATAGTATAAAGCAAAGTCGCTTTCCGCTTTCCGCGTATGTATGTATGTTTGCTTATATCTTTAAAACTACACAACGGATTTTGATGCGGTTTTTTTAATAGATAGAGTGGTTCAGGAGGAAGGTTTATATGTATAATAACATGCTACCCGTGCGAAGCCGGGGCGGGTCGCTAGTAATATATAATTATGTTTTGCATGCTTCGCCACTAGTCTAAATGTTATGTTATATTTAAGTAACAAAACAAAACGGAATAAGATGAATGCTGTAGATGTAGATATAATGCCCGAATAAAACCTAGACTACTTTAAAATAAGATAAACATCCCAAATGATTAAAAACGCATAAGAGATGATTTTGGTATGGATGTCGCTGGTGTACAAAAAATCTGACATGAGTGGTTGACATCAGTCTATTCGATTATTGAAATTTGGACAGGATAACAGGTGACTTAGTATACTTAGTAAAAAAATTTAAGGCATAATTATGATATAAAAAATAAAAAGAAAACCGAACTAAATTGCTATGTTTCTGTTTCTGCCAATTTCCCGCGAACGATTATGCAAGGATGTAATTTGATGAAGTTAACTAACTTCGCCATCTGATTGGTTACTTAAGGCGAGTAATATATTTTTTTTGTTGAATTCAGGATAATTTTATCTCAATACCCGAAAAAGACACAGTTTTGTTTTTTATGACAAAGATAACTTAAAGATTTAATCTAGATAAATTTTAAACAGAAACACGATTGGTGAAACTTTTCTTGATAGATTTATTTTCCAAAGCTGGCTCTTCCAAAACACTAATTTCATTTTTACTCAAAACTATGAATAGCTAAACAGTTCATTTTTATTTAATTCCTTAGATAATCATACTAGCTACATAAATTTTAGACAGTTTCTTTTAAAGTTTGATGGTTTTCAAGAAAATGCGGTTTTATCACTTTTTCCGTCTTATCCGGGTAGACTTATACAATTTAAAATTTCAAACATCACCTTAATCCATGAAATCGTTTAATATAACGTGATCTTAATTTCCAACACGATGAAGTTATTTAACGCAGGAAATGGTCGCTCCGATCAGCAGGAAATTAAAGTTACACGAAACATGTAGGACTTATCATTATCATCATCAACCGGAAGACTTCCAAAATAGCCACAAACTTTTGCATCGTGCTAATAAAAATGCGAATATTTAAAATAAATAAATAGGATCACGACTGTAATCCCCAAGTACGGTAGACATTCTCTCAGATCTTCAGACGCTTAGATAATTTGAAGATGCCTAGTGGGGGTAGTCAGAGGCACGTCCAAACATTATATTTGGCACATGCCCACATTTTGCAGTAGTTAGCATTCCATACGTGACAGGTTGCAAGCCCATCGCCGCTTATAAGAACACTAACTGGTTTCCTCACAAAGTTTTCCTTCACCAATTGAGCACGTGTTATTGATGCGCATATAATTTTTTCGAACAGAAAAATCCATTGATGCACGCCGGGATTTGAAACCACGACCTTTAGATTGAAAGTCTAGGTACATCCCACTCGGCCAACACGGCTTTGCGAATATTTGCGTTTAAATATTATGTTTGTAGTTCATGAAACTATGAAACTTGGAATAGATAATGGTGATTGCACATAAACTGAATAAAGCCGAAGGCGGTAACTGGTTTATAATAATAATTGGATAATAGGAAGTAGAATTAATTGTTCTCACAGCTCAGTTGATAGCTCTGCCTTCTGTGAAGAACAATCGATTATTTTTCTTCGACATGAACAAACGATTACTGATGAATATAATTGTTTGTACTACTTATGTCTGGGTGTTATAATCACTACATAGTATAAAGCAAAGTCGCTTTCCGCTTCCCGCGTCTGTATGTATGTATGTACGTTTGCTTATATCTTTAAAACTACACAACGGATTTTGAGGCGGTTTTTTTTAATAGATAGAGTGATTCAGGAGGAAGGTTTATATGTATAATAACATGCTACCCGTGCGAAGCCGGGGCGGGTCGCTAGTTTATTATAAAGCGGGAAATTCACTAGACAGTCTGACAAACTGACTGCGATGTTCCTAAACTAGCAAACATCGCACAAAAATATAGTTGCGAGGTCCGGCGGGCATGACTGCAGACATGCCCGCGAGCATGAATAAATTCCCCGTTTAACCCTTTACGGCGCAAGTACGTATTTTTAATTCATTTTACTAAAAATCTATACATATAATAAAACTGTAGAAGAGTTCAATTCTGTACATTGAATAAAAACTAAAAAAAATACTCCTTGGGGCCTTTATACAAGTAACACAAACAAAAAAAAACATTTTGAAATTTTGGTCTGTCTGTCTGTCTGTTGTCCGACTTTCACGCAAAAACTACTGGACGAATTTTGATGAAACTTTTTTTCGTTATGTAGCTATTAGTCCTCGGCAACATAAAGGCTATAATTTATTTTGAAGATTGGAATACCAGATGTGAAACTATCTGTCGACCAGCGAAGCGGGCACGGGTCAGCTAGTGTATAAATAATAGTATTTATTTATGACAAAAAACTAGGCGTTACAGTACAGCATCAAAGTGGGAAACGTTAAAACAATCACAAGGTTTGGATGGGAAAGGAAGCAGTTTTTTTGGGCTACCCCACATTTTTGACATTCATTTGGCCAGTTCCGGTGCAGCCTGTATATTTGAACCAAAGCCTTTTATAGGTCCAAACAGACCAGTGCACCAGCTGATGCAATCCAAGGGTTAAGTATGTGTATATAAAGCAGTATCAGTTATCTAAAGTGGAAAGAAGTGGTAATGGAAAAAAAGATGGTGCTGTGTGAAATATCCAACAATACATATATTTTTATATATTTTAAAATTATATATAGCGAATAAATTATATAACCGTGTTGACCGAGTGGGAAGGTACCTCGACTTTCAATCTGAAGGTCGTGGGTTCAAATCCCGGCGTGCATCAATGGATTTTTCTGTTCGAAAAATTGACACGTATGGAATGCTAACTACTGCAAAATGTGGGCATGTGCCAAATATAATGTTTGGACATGCCTCTGACTACCCCCACTAGACATCTTCAAAGGATCTAAGCGTCTGGAGATCTGAGAGGATGTCTACCGTACTTGGGGATTACAGTAGTGATCCTATTTGATATATATATATTTTTTTAATTATCGGCTTTTTCTTTGAGGTAACCTTAAGTCAAATGTGTACGTATGTAAGATATAAACTTAAATGGAATTGAGGACATCACAAAAAAAGCCGTCGGTATCTCTGTATCCTCTTTAAAAGTTTTTTTTTAATCTACTCGTTGGTACATCTGATATTCGAAGTACGTATATCATAAGCAAAGGGGGTAATACCAACGACCTTATTAAAAAAAACAACTATTTCATCTGTTTTCTTGAATCTAGAATTACTTGGGCTTTTATGAGACATCCTGTATTTATCATTAAACTCGCAGTAGTCATTTTAAATAGCAAATAGGTACATGATTATCTATATATATAAAAATCAATTGCTGTTCGTTAGTCTCGCTAAAACTCGAGAACGGCTGAACGGATTTATCTTATCTTGGTATTGAAATGTTCGTGGATGTCTAGGGAAGGTTAAAAATGTGAGAAAAATTCGAATAATTGCCGGAAAAACCCTAAAAACAGCCCTTTTCTTTTTCTTATACAAAAGTTTTCTAACTAAGACGTAGGGAACGGGAACGGGAACTTAAGACAACATTTGTTAATTCTAAAGCGATACGAAGCTCGCGGGGTCAGCTTGTATAATATATAATTACTAGTTCTTATATACCAGTTTTTATATGCTGAATAGAATAAAAGCGAATTAATTAAGTACTTTTCTGTAGGGTGTATCAAAACATACAATTATAAATAACTAGATAAGTATGCAAATATGTTGTGCATAAATACATAATTAAACTAATATTTTTTTTATGTTTGCTTATATAATAGATAACTTAAAAAATACTGAACCAATATATTTCATTATTTGACTTATCATAAGTAAGATGAGTCATTATTAAAATTCAAAATAATAATAGATCCTCACGTTTTTTTAATACCTAATGCTACGAGGTAATTAACGAATATAAAATGTGGGCATGTACCAAATATAATGTTTGGACGTGCCTCTGACTACTCCCACTAGACATATTTAAAAAGCGAATTAATTAAGTACTTTTCTGTGGGTGTATCGAAACATACAATTATAAATAACTAGATAAGTATGCAAATATGTTGTGAATTGCATAAATACATAATAATTATACTAATATTTTTTTTATGTTTGCTTATGTAATAAATAACTTAAAAAATACTGAACCAATATATTTAGTTATTTGACTTATCATAAGTAAGATGAGTCATTATTAAAATTCAAAATAATAATAGATCCTCACGTTTTTTTTAATACCTAATGCTACGAGGTAATTAACGAATATAAAATGTGGGCATGTACCAAATATAATGTTTGGACGTGCCTCTGACTACTCCCACTAGACATATTTAAAGGACCTAAGCGTCTGGAGATCTGAGAGGATGTCTACCGTACTTGAGGATTATAGTCGTACGTAATCCTATTTACTTTTTATTTATATTTATTTTATTATTGCGATGAATCGATAATAACAACCATCTTCTTGGGCGCCGTTATTTTTTACATTAGTTTCGATCCGATTTTTATGATTGTTTTTCTATTGTGTAGAGAACAGTCCCAAATTAGGAGTCATTCGTCATCTCGCGGATCTCAAACTCGCGCGAATCCGCGAGTTGGCACCTTCCGATTTTACCTAATTTTATTGTTGTCAACTCGCGGGCCTATATAAAGTACAGTCATAACAAAAATGGATTGAAACCAGAGTAAGTACCGACCATCTAAAGACCTTATAAAAAATAAAATTAACATGGATATGTACAAGTACATGTATTGTAGCTAGTCTGCATTCACTTAGATTTCGATTGCAAGGTGCGGAATGACGCGGGTGGGACGTATGGACACCATTAACGAATTTATTCAAGGAGTTATAAGTATTGATTTATGTATTGAACTTTTAATTTATTGATTTTTAATTTTAAGACATGTAGCATAGTTTTTAATGGTAACGTTTGTTATAAAAATCATTATAGCAAACCCTTATCTGTGATTTTGAAAATATTAGTATTGATTTAGATAAAACACTTCTAATCTTGTGATTTTTTTTGACATAGCATAGTTTTAATTAGTAATGCTTGTTACAAAATCATTTATAACAAGCCTTAGTCCGTGATTTTTATAGTTCCTAAGACTGTGATTGATTTTATTACTAAGTACCTAATAATAAGCCAAATACTATATACTTGTTGATTACTATATTTTTTATATTTATATGTTAATGAGCAATTTTGCTTCACTTACATTTTATAATAAGTTGATTTTTATTTGTTAAATTTGCTTAGTTTTAGACAAGACAATTTACATAATAAACCAAATTCTTGAGTCATTGTGATATTGTTGATTTGTGATATTGTTGATAATTAGCAGTTTTTTAAATATGTCATGTTGTATCATATTATATGAATCTCAAAAACTATATTTTCTTTTATTTTAAACTCAAATAATATTGTATTCTATGGTACATTCAAATTAGTGAACTTTTTTGTAGATGACTGTACATGAATACGTCGAATATTTAAGATCACGCGAGTTGACAACAAAAAAAATAGGTAAAATCGGAAGGTGCCAACTCGCGGATTCGCGCGAGTTTGAGATCCGCGAGATGACGAATGACTCCAAATTAGTCCCACCTAAATTTTATAAAATGAAAGACTAATAGTAAAAAAAACTTAAAAATCAATTTTGTCTCGGATTGATCGAATTTAGTCGAAATATTTTCGTCGTTTAAGGTTCCGTATCCAAAGGGTAAAAACGTGACCTTATTTCTAAGACTTTGCTGTCCATCTGTCCATCTGTCTATTTGTCACAAGGCTGTATCTCTTGAACCGTGATAGTTAGACAGTTGAAATTTTCACAAATGATGTATTTCTGTTGCTGCTGTAATAAAAATTACTAAAAACGGAATAAAATAATTAATAAAGGGCTCCTATACAACAAACCTTATTTATTTTTTATAAATTATGGTACGGAACCTTTCGTGCTCGAGTCCGACTCGCACATGGCCGGTTTTTTTATAGTTTAGTCGGTCTCTCATGAGACAGGGAATCCTAAAATAAATAATTATAATATGAAACGCCTGTAACAACGTGTTCTCGTTGCAATTGGTTTTATGTAGGCGCTTCGATAACACCTAAATATAGCTGAGTATTATTAGTACCTATGTAGATAAAAATAGTCTTGAAACACTTTGAAAATTTGAACAAAAGCACTTTGAAAATGGTTTTTATCGAGAAATTATTAGCGATGGGCTTACAACCTGTCACGTATGGATTGTAACACAAAAACTCCTAAAACAATTTCGCCGTCCTAATTTTTGCACTACCAATAACCAACTGGTAGATCACAAAAAACAATCGGTGTAATCTCCAAAATTAGACAGAATCTAATTCTACTCCCGGGAAATTGGCTATAAATTTTCGGTCATTTCGCAGAGTGTCCTGGGTCTTTAAATGTCTTCCAATTCCCATGGTGCCTTCGAAACTTCCGGGTACGAAACCACGTTTATGGGTAAGTGGTTTCTTTGTGTATCAACGGCACGAGTGCGGGACGGGATAAGGAAGGGAAAAAGGAAAGCCTTTGTAATAAAAACTTATGCACGTTTCGTAGTAATGTTTAGCATATTAATACCCCTAGATACACAATACTCGGTCTCGTGCCGGTGCCGCTACTTAGAAGGTTTGGGGTGTGTTAAAAGGAGTTCTACTATGTATATATGTATCTACTTGCATATCAATTTATTGTAGTTGTATAGCCAGTCTTCTAGAACCGGGGGCAGTTGCATGAGAGGCGACGCGCGCTACGTTAGTTTGTCAAAAACCAATTTTTATTTATTTGATGCTACGAGTATTACAACGATGTACCATATAGTATATCATAATTTGAAGTAAGTTTTGATAAAAAAAAAACAGTGATTTAAATTTCAAAGTAACTAAAAAAAAAAGATTTTACGTTGCTGCTTTGCCCGGATAAAAAGTTGCCTAGGTTTTGCCTAGGTTAGGCATTATGCCATTAGGCAAATTTTGTCTGGGTAATGTACTAAGCCTGTTTTAATTGTATTCCAGGTTAATGACTTTTTGACTTTTTGACATTTTTTAATATTATCAAATAAAAACATTTAACTTTTTATCCGGGCCACCAGCAAAGCCGCAAAGGGAAATCTTTTTTTTTGTTATTTTGAAATTTAAATGCTTTCAATTTCAAATTTCATGTTTATTTTAGAACAAAACATTTTTCAAATTATGGTATAAATAGGTACTACTAGGTATATCGTTGTAATACTCATAGCATCAAATGAATATGAAAACATTTAACGTTGCTATGATAATAATGTCAGGATGCTAGTGCAAAGATCGTAGACGTAGACGACCGAGCTCCGATCCAAGGGAAAAGGGGAAAAAATCACTTAACTTACACCAGTACACAACACAAGTACCTAGTTAACTTGAGTGAACTCGTCCCGTCAGTGCATAAGTATCTCTACGACTCATCTTATAGATTTAGATAAGTTACTAGATTATCCAAGTTGCTACGAAGAGATTAGAAAAACATCGCTAATTTTGATTCTTGGGAAAGTCACCTGTTTTGACAAGTTTGGGATTGAAGAGATCTAGAGGGTCCTCGATTAATCTTGGAGATTAAGGTTCACAAATTTGTTAAATTATTTAAAAGAAGGTGATATTTGTTTTGAACTATGTCACCATCTCCCTGCTTTCCCACCCCCAGTTTTGTTTTGACATTTGTGGCGTAAATGAAGTCATTTGTTCTTGGCAAAACATATCGACTTAAAATTACTAAAATCCGGTTTTTAGGGTTCCATACCCAAAGGGTAAAAACGGTACCCTATTTTTAAGACTTCGCAGTCCGTCTGTCTATCACAAGGTTATATCTCATGAACCGTGATTAGCTAGACAGTTGATATTTTCACAAATGATGTATTTCTGTTGCCGCTATAATAACAAATACTAAAAACATACTAAAAAAATATTTAAGTGGGGCTCCTATACAACAAACGTGTTTTTTTTGCCTTTTTTTATAGATAATGGTACGGAACCCTTCGTGCGCAAGTGCGACTGGCACTGGGTCGGTTTTTTTATATACATTGACGTACCTACTCGTATTTACGTCAGGTATGAATATAATAGAAATGTATCATTGAGATTGTACCTACCTACTGGTATAATCTAAATATTTAAAACCTGCAAGTAGGTGTACCTATCAAAAGCCAACACCTTATTAATAAAACTGCAATTACCCCAGACGCTGACCGAAATAACCTCTGCTCTAGTTGACGCGATAATTAACAATAATTATGATGAGACAGGGTTGAACTCAATATTCTGATTTTTCTGAACTGTTTTCTTGACTTGCAGGCCTAGCAAGAAAACCGTGGAAAACGTTTTGTTTAGAAACGGAAACGATAATAACATTTGTATGATGTATTTGTATTCTACAAATACATCATACAAATGTTATTATCGTTTTTCCGATTTTCCGTAGGCGCTGTCAAAGAAGGAAGCATACATCTCATTTTTTATAGGTAGGAATATTATAAAACAGGCAAGGTTATCTGCAATATGTATAAGTCAAAGTTCAAGTCCATTTAGTTCAAAGCCATAGTAAACTTCCAGCTTTTTTATAAATATAGACATTCATACTTTATTACTCGCCTACCTACCTCGCCTACCCCAATTTATCACCGATAAAGAAGAGAGCACGTATTCAAGTGCGTACTGTCACGTGCGAACTGTCACGTATGGAATGCTAACTACTGCAAAATGTGATTCGAGAAGATGTCTACCGTATTTGGGGATTAAAGTCGTAATCCTATATTTTTAAGTTTATTTTTTAAGTGCGCATCAATATGTCATCAAGTCATGTCTAAATCCCAAAATCTTGTCTTTTGGAAATGTTGACCTGTTTCTAGCTAATGAACGCCTGAGTTCGGCGCTGGTGACACATGAACATGACACGCCGAGACCCGCTGACCCGTTTCCCTTCAACCACCTGCGACTAGTCAATTTACCTTTAAAAAATCTCGGAAAACCTCCCGCCGAAAGAAAGCAGTATGTTGACTCAACACACATACCCACATACAGTATCGTCGCGGCCTCGTTTCAGCGTCGTTGGAAAAGTCACTCCCGCCTCTTGATTTCTTTGCTGTTAAGGTTCATATTGCTTTGAAGATTTTTCGGTTGTTTGGCCATTTTGCATTTTTTGTGGTATGCTTGAGACCTGAAACGTGATGTTTACGGTATTCAAATTGCTGTCACATGGTCACAGAGGGTGCAACTGTATAAGGTTTAATAAAACATATTCCATTCATGTTCGCGTAGGGGTTGTACCTGGTTATTTTTTACACTAATGATTTTTTCATACAATTCTTTCAACTTACTTACTAGTACCTACTAGAGCTTAGTCTACCGAGTTTTTTGGTACCTAGGTACATAGAACATTTTGACCGTTTTTAGGGTTCTGTAGCCAAAGGGTACCAAAGGGTAAAAACGGGACCCTATTACTAAGACTTCGCTGTCCGTCTGTCCGTCTGTCTGTCACAGGGCTGTATCTCATGAACCGTGATAGCTAGACAGTTGATATTTTCACAGATGATGTATTTCTGTTGCCGCTATAACAACAAATACTAAAAACAGAATAAAATAAATATTTTAGTGGGGCTCCCGTATGGGATGGTATAACAAACGTGTTTTTTGCCTTTTTTTTATACATAATTATAGGGAACCCTTCGTGCGCGAGTCCGACTCGCACTTGACCGGTTTTTTTTACAATATGAAGTTTTTATTACTATTGTTTCTGTTTATGGCTAAAACATGAAAAACCCCAATGCTATCTGCACAAGAACGTAGATTATTTTCTATAATTTGTATTACTTTTTTACAAAAAATAAGCTAATGCAATATCAACTACTCAAAACGAGAATTAAACCCTCTCAGCAAACTCGTATTTGCTTAAATGGGGGACATTTCCATTACTGCAAGCCATTATTCATTTTCACTCACATTCATTCATTCACTCTTTCATATTACGAGCGGCGTTCGTACAAGTAAAGCGCTTGCAAAGTCGTACATAATGCACGATTGCATTTCAAATACTATCCGGATCTTCGCGAGCAAGTGAAAGGCTGCACCGAACTAATAAAGCTGGTTGTCGGTACCGGCAAAGAAACTCTGAGAATACTGAAAATAAATATTAACGTTTCAAAAAACTAAAAAGAAAAGAGATCGAAAAGGCAAGGAACAATATTAGTGTTCAAGTTTTATGAAGTAACTAGCTGACCCGTGCCCGCTTCGCTGTGCGTAAGACATTTCTAATACCATCGTGGACTTTTTTGTAGACGTTTTTAAGGTGTACAATACTGTAGTACATTATTTTGATATATCTCGTGGGGTTCAGCCAGCATTTGCAATGAAAGCGCAAAAAAATGTGTTTATTTACGACATCACATTAGAAACCTCTAAAATTATCAGTGTTTCTCTACTATATTATGCATGTATTACACATATAAACCTTCCTCCTGAATTACTCTATCTATTAAAAAAAACCGCATCAAAATCCCTTGTGTAGTTTTAAAGATATAAGCAAACATACATACATACATACATACATATTACATACAGACGCGGGAAGCGGAAAGCGACTTTGCTTTATACTATGTAGTGATTAGTACATTAATCTTACATTAATATAATTTAAATGAGACTAACTTGGGACTATTCTCTAAACATTAGAAAAAAAATCATTCATATCGGATAACCAAGTAATAAGATATGCGTTGGTCATATATAATAATATATATACTATAAAAATGACAACATAAGAACCTCCGTTTTTCGTCGGTAAAAAATAAAAACTAGGACCATCTAGATTCAGTCATAAAGTAACATCCACTCAAATCCCCAAGCGCTCTGAAGGTCAGATCCTTTAAGATGTTTAAAGGGGTTACGTCACGTCTAAATATTACATTTGGCACATGACCCTTTTTATGCAGTTGTAAGCATTCCATAGTGACAGTAAATGCCTGGAAGTCTACAGGAGAAAACTACTAGAAAATAATTAGCTAGCTTCGGATCATACAAGAAAATAATTTGAGACCTGTTGAAACTTCATGATCAATTCATTCAATCAACCTTTGAAAATACGCTTTTAAACCACGTCCATATTTGTATCAAATAACACGATAATTTTGTAAAAATTGCCGTAAAAGTATTTTTTGAATAGGATCTCCTAGTCTTCTTTCTATCTGAATGTATTAAAATGAATAATTCATCCTAGTCACAGCATAGCAAAGTATGGATGCAAAATCCGATCGGTGACTGTTGAGAAGCCGTATCACTTTGCATACATACATTGCCAAAATCATAATGGAGAAACATATTATTTACAAGATTAAAATCATTCAAGATTTTAAGACGAGTAATAAATGTTTTTGATGAATGCAGAATCGTTTTTTCTTAATAACCGCAAAACATACAGTTTTGTTTTTTATGCCAAAGATAACTTAAGGATTTAATCTAGATAAATTAAAGACAGAAACACGATTGATGAAACTTTTCTCGATAGATTTATTTTCCAAAATTGGCTCTGTTGGTCTCAAAAGTGTTTTTGAACACTAGTTTCGTTTTTAATCAAAACTATGAATAGCGAAATAGTTCATTTTTATAAAATTCGTTAGATACGAGTAATCATACTAGCTACCTAAATTAGAGACAATTTTTTTAAAATTTTATGGTTTTCAAGATAATGCAGTTTTATCACTTTTTCCGTCTTATCCGGGTAGACTCAGCCCATACAAAACGTCAAAAATTTCACTCATCTCCTTAAGATTTCTATCCCAGCTATTCGTGGCATCTCGCGTCAATAAATCTTAACTTTTACCTCTGTTTTGAGTTTCATATTTCTATCCTAGTCGAGGTACCTCCCACTCGGCCAACACGGTTTGTATCTTGTTCAATTAATGATTTTTAGGGTTCCGTACCCAAAGGGTAAAATCGGAACCCTATTACTAAGACTTCGCTGTCCGTCTGTCTGTCTGTCCGTCCGTCTGTCTGTCACAGGGCTGTATCTTATAAACCGTAATAGATAGACAGTTGAAATTTTCACATATTATGTATTTCTGTTGCTGCTATAACAACAAATACTAAAAACAGAATAAAATAAACATACAACAAACGTGTTTTTCTTTGCTGTTTTTTATAGGTAATGGTACGGAACCCTTCGGACTCGCACTTGGCCGGTTTTTTTATCTATTTTTTAAGTAAAAGAGTAGATTTACCTACTTACCGTGTCTGCAAAAGATTCCACATTCCTTCACGTAAACTAGTGGAAACTTACTTAAATAAATGAGGGCTAAGGAAGCCGTAAGAATGTCACTAGTGTTTAACAATATTACCTTTATTAGCTGCAGTGTCTTTCCCTGATTTTGCTTTTAAATGAAATATACTTGTAATTATGAGCATTGTGCCAAAAGCAATTTTTTGAACGGATTAGTCCAATGGTGCTGCCATATTTATTTATTTCAAACTAGCTGACCCAGCGGACTTTTAACCACTTTAGAATTACCAGATCTTGTGTTAAGTTCCCGATCCCGTTCCAGTTCCCGTTCCCGTTCCCGTTCCCGTTCCCAAACGAACGTGCTTCTAACTACCCCATTTAGGAGGATTAGACTGAGAATAGCTATTTTTAGACTGGTCTTACAGCTTAGTTAGTAATAACTTTGCCTTCCGCGCTGTGCTTTCCACCCAGGACAATCATTCTTGTGAAGTTATGTATGATTGTCTAGACTCTAGATACTACAAGATACTTATTTACAAAACCACCACCAATATGCAGTTACCACCAATTTACGTGAAGGCACTAAAGCACTTTGGTGACAATGACTTTGTAATCACCATCGTTGTATGCCACCAAATTACAACTGACCTTAACAAAACATTTTATAATAATTGTGAGTATTTTTTTCATTATTTTCCCATCGTTATTGTTATCACGAAACAAAGAAACGCATGCTCGATTTGAGGACAAGGGAATATGTTAGATATCAAAAATACAGAGTTGTTTTTTATTTTCTATTTAAAAAATATAGCCTCGAGACTGTTATTTTAAGCATGGTAGACATGCTCTCAGAATTCCAGGTAAGAGAAGGTACCGACTCAAAGCACAACTTTCTGCAAAATTGAATTTTTAAGTTAAACAACAAAATCTAAGCTTGTATATCTGAAAAAAATACAATTTACTTTAAATAAGCAATACAACGAGGACACGAGTTTTTTAAATCAGTATAAAGCTCTTTCAATTGCATTACCTTTTTAAAATAAGACAGAGGTTCATATTGCTGTCCACTCAGTTCACAAATTGTGTTAGGTACTTGTTTGGAAACAAACTTGCGCTTTGAATTCGTATATAATTCGCACAATTCTATTTCGTTTGTTTTACCCGACTGTCTCTGACTTTATTGTACAACATTGAAATTCCTGAGTATCAAAAGAAAATTTTGCGTAAAAATGTAGCATTATGTCCGCCTCAAGACTATAAACTATCCCTGTATGAAATTTCATTTCGATAACGTAACAGACAGGCAGAGTTACTTTCGCATTTATAATATTAGTACCTACTTAGAGACAGTATAGATGATTAATTACGAGTATATCATTGGATTCTCTTTACATCGTGTCAATTTTACACCTTTTCTAGGTTTGTTTTAACAATTCTGGTTTCTAAAATACAATGCAAAATTTCACAAAAATGCGGTAGCTTGTGTCACAAAATAATTCTCTACGAAACTAAACAGGTATCTTACTTTTCATAATCCCGGCCAACCAAGGAAAATGAAAACCGATATTAACATATTTACCCGCAAACAAGGCAGCTTTTGTGCATTTTCTATGAAAATTTTCTGACGCGAAGCACCTTTACCTCGGCAACATCGATAAAATTTTCATTTCATCCAATCTATTAAGCCACAAGAAAATGTGAGCAAATGATATCAATATTTTTAGAGAAAAATTTAATACTTTCCTGTCTCTGGTTTGCATAGTGAAAATAATGTAGAAAGCTCTGTATCTTCACATGTTTTTTCTTTCCTATATACCTGGAAATGTTAGAACCACATTTTAGGCCACACGCCCAACAGATTATTTCTACATGTACCTACAAAAAGTATTTAATACGAATTAGTCGAATTTCCCTACTAAACAATAACAATCGAGTGCTAAAGCTAATAATGTACCCATGAATATCAAAAATTAAGAAGGTTTTAATTCAAAAAATTATTGGGTTAATCCTGAATAGGATCACCTTTTTTATTTGTCCTAATAGGCACTAACCAGGATGCAGTATCCTCTAGTTAATTGAACATGCTTGTATGAGATAATCCGTTGTTTAAATTGGTTTTAACCTAATCTTAATTGTGGTTCTTCTAACCCATCTCAGGTTTCTTGACAGTTTACTCAGTTCTAAGCAAAGTATAATTATATAAAGTCCAGTATCGGCCGAAACACGGTAATGTAAACTTCAAAGCAAAATTACGGTTTATATTTAAAACGAGTCAAATATTTTCTGATGCTACTCGTATCTACTACGCCGGTGCTATTACCTCAAATGTAGAAATATGTATTACCTATCTGTTTCCTTGTATTATTGTTAAATAAACATATTAAAAAAATATACGTTTTATTTTAATGAAACCAACAAATGTAAAGAAGTGACTCGTTCGAGATTCCTACATAATGCAATTTGTAAGAAAAGGCCGACACTGCTCTTGTTTTTTACGGTTTTTTATTATATTCCTTACTATTTCGAGTACCTTGTATTCGATATGATATTTGGTATGAGTTTATAAAAATACTGGCATTTGCCCGCGGCTTTGTACGCGTTGTACCAGGATAAAATGCAGCCTATGTCAATCTCTGACCCATAAAATATCTATATGCAAAAACACAAATACAAAACTATATTTTTAAAACCAATCGAGATTAAATGGTTTGCCATAGTTTGGAATCAACGTGCATCAAACTATTATACGGCAGTTTCACACTTCAGTTGAGTTTGATAACAGAACTTAAACAAAATTACATAACACTGTTGTAGAGCGAACTAGAAAACTACCCTACACGTAATCCAGTAAAAGTACGACACACCGTAAGGTAGTGATACGATTGTGTCACGGCGCTGTGCAGACTACTAAGTGCTACAAATCCTTCGCCCACTGCCACCCTAAGGTAACTCAGTGCCGCAGTGACCGACCGCGTAAAAACATCGCCATGGCCCCAATCGCTCTAATTTTCATTTTACTCGCGAACGTAAAAACGGTTATCGACGGGGCTGCAGAATCCAGGTTAAACCAGTTACTGGAAACTTTTCCCGCGCAAATCAGGACATCGGAAACGAAGCCTGCGGCCTCCGCCGGATACAATCTAAATGCCGGCGGAAAAGGGCAACCACTCAGCAGAAAAGATTTCCAGGCAATCAGACAAACTTCCCTTCTCGGAGACAAAAAATCCAAAGACGACAAATCGAGTTCCCTTGCTTCCAATCAAAACGGTGATGTGATAAAGCCGCTGCCGATGGTCTGGGAAAGCTGTATGGAAACAACGTTTAGAGAAAATCAAGAGAGCTATGCAAAAGCACAAGATATGGAGATTGCTGTTCAGGACTATCCAATTAAAAACCTTAAAGAAAGCACGAGTAACACATGGAATAAACGAGACGCTCAACACTATAATGTTACTGCTGCGAGAAACGCTTGGATAGAAAAATATAACAATTTATTGAATAGTAAAGCTGACGAAAGGCGCCAGCAGAAACCTGACTACGTTCTAGTGAAGAAAACAACTATAACCAATGACGAAACATCAGAGCCTACCACAACTACAAATGTTCCTACTACTTCTACCACTAATCCTACTTCTACAACAACTCCTTTAATTATTCCTCCTTCGACATTTACTCCTACTACTATAGATTTTACAACATCTATACTTGACGCGAACGTTCCAATAATCCCAATAACTAGAGAAGTATTTCTCAGTGAGATTGAGGTACAAAACGTCACTGAGACGGACATTATTCCGAGTTATACTGAGGACTGGTTTGATATGAAGAAAGTGAAGGATGTATCTAAGATACGGTTCAGCAGCCTACCTCAAAGGACGACATACTTGATACCTACGTTGCGATTGGATGATGGGTTTCACCCTTTTAGCTTTATGTCGGAGTTCTTTTATCTCATCTATCCATTCGAGTTTCCAGTAGGTAAGTTCTCTTTAGGCCGGAGTGAGAGCTACCTCGGCTTCCAATCGAAGGTTGCGGGTTAAAAATAATTGATTTGTCAGATATAATGCCCATTAACACGCATCAAAACAGTAAAGGAAAACGTCGTGAGAAAACTGGTTCTGAAAGGATGTCTATCGTACTTAGGATTATTGACATGATTTTTAGGCGTTGGGATGAAAACTTGTTAGTGTATTTTTAGTTTACTAACACGACAAGTAATGTTGTTGTGTTAGTAAACTACATAAACATTGCCACTTGGACTTCCTGTTGGAAGTTTTTGGTTTGCTATCAAATTCTTCCACAAGTGTCATCATTATTTTGATTTCAATATTTCAATTCATCTTGAGAGACAAGCTTGCATTTCATTTGTAAATGCAAAAAGTGGGTATGTGCCAAGTATGTGTAAATGTTTCTTGGATCTTTAATCTTCAAGAATTCGAGCGGATGGAGTTCTGACAGGAAGTCGCTTGGGGATTACAACCGTGAGCTTATTTCCTCTTTTACAGTAAGTTGCCGATGTGATAATTGATTCGTTCTTGTATACCATTACTTTCAGACAATGACCGTATGTCAATGACGGAGCAGTTTAGCTATATATAGTTAAGTGGGTCAATGTCGTCGCGAACTGTTAAATCTTGTTAATGTCGTATCATATGAATAATCGCATTATGTGATCGTAATTGCCGATTGCAAAAATATTTATTGATTTAAATTATACTTTATTAATTGCCAGATCGTGATGTTAGAATATCGTCTTGTTATTGAATAATAGTAAATGTTAATGTAATTTATGCACGTTATTCATAAATATGTAAGTTAAAAAATAAAAAACGTGTTTATCTATTTTTGACGACATTTTAATTCACAGCCTATATAATGAGTCAAACTTTTTTGAAGGTTATTTCCCTCCATATAAAAAGACCAGAACTATGTTATAGCGTTGATAAGTTGTACTTCCAGACCACATAAAGCATTTTTGACATTATGAATGGTAATGATTTAATGTAATGCGTTTTTTCTTTCCCGCAGGGCTTATCAAGGATATTGTTTGGGGAGAGTTCACGTTTCCTTACTCCTTTTTGCAGGTATGTGATAATGTATCTTCATGTTAATAATACTTGAGACCTCCGTAAGATGGAACAACTGAGATTAGAGAGATTGTGATTGTGTTGTGATGTTACTAGATTAAACAAGATAAAACAAATTATTTTAAAAACATAAAACCCGACTCCTCAATATTATAATAATAACTAAAAAGAATGCTATGCCACCCTTTTTGGTGAGGGGGGTGCCATATTTATCCAATGACACCTCTTATGTTATAATTCGTCAAGTAGTTTAGGCTGTAGAGTTTGCCTAAGAAATGATTATACTGAACATCGCAGTAACGTACCCGCGCAATCGGGTATCAAAATAGATTTATACGAAAATTTATTAGTACTCAAAATGACTTGTGCTTCAAACCGAAACACAAAAATGCTGATTAGACACCGTAATAGGTAGGCTAATACTGCCACGAATATACCTTTTAATAAGGAGCTCAATTACTTGCTATCACAAGATAAAAGTATTTTAAATACGATAAATCCTCTAATATGTTAAAGAATATATTCCCTTTGGCTCTGGGAACGAGAGTGGCAGACAGATGGACGAATACCGAGTGACACTATAAGCATTCACTACGGAACATTAAAAATGCGATAGATATTTTCAACTTTTAATTTGTTTTAAAAAAATAATTATAAATTAGCAAAGATCTTAAAAATCTTCGTTTTTTTAGGGTTCCGTACCCAAAGGGTAAAAACCTATTACTAAGATTTCGCTTTCCGTCTTTCTGTCCGTCTGTCCGTGTCCGTCTGTCCTTCTGTCTGTCACAGGGCTGTTTGTATTTATTTATTTATTTGACGTTTTTTATAGACAATGGTACGGAACCCTTCGCGCGCGAGTCCGACTCGCACTTGGCCGGTTTTTTGTAATTTTTACACTATTTTAGAAGGAATTTTACTGCAGTATGCAGATTGCTTAGGCTATTAGCTCATCTTTCGGTATTTTATCGAAGAATGTTTTTACGTTTTTGAAGCAGATTTTCACAAGTCTATCGACGATCGGAGTGCCGAATTCTTCGACGATTTGTCTCCAGTTTCCGTTCAAGAACTGTAATACGGCTTCACCTGAAATTCAAAATACTTACTATAATAAAAGAAATAATAAAAAAAATAGGATCACGACTGTAATCCCCAAGTACGGTAGACATCCTCTCAGATCTTCAGGCGATAAGATCCTTTAAAGGTATCTAGTGAGGGTAGTCAGAGGCACGTCCAAACATTATATTTGGCACATTTTGCTGTTGTTAGCATTCTATACGTGACAGGTTGCAAGCCCATCGCCGCTTATAAGAATACTAACTGATTTCCTCACAATGTTTTTCTTCACCGTTTGAGCGCGTGTTTTTTGACGAGCATATAAATTTTTCGAACAGAAAAATCCATTAATGCACGCCGTGATTCGAACCCACGACCTTCAGATTGAAAGTCGAGGTACCCACTCGGCCAACACGGCTTACTATTATTTAGTGTTCAAAACATTTGCCTGTTTCACACAACTAATATTTCTTCTGTTTTGAATTTTTGTAAAGGCTGATGTGATGAGTAAGTATTATTCCTATTCTTGATTTATACTTATTCTAAAAGTGATCTTCAAAATAACCACATTAGGTTCTTTAAAGTTCAAGGTGGTAGAAAACATTAAAAAAAAATATTTAGGATTCCGAAAATCTAATCACTACATAGTATAAAGCAAAGTCGCTTTCCGCTTCCCGCGTCTGTATATGTAATATGTAATACCTACCCGGCTTCGCACGGGTAGCATGTTATTATACATATAAACCTTCCTCCTGAATCACTTTATCTATTAAAAAAAACCGCATCAAAATCCGTTGTGTAGTTTTAAAGATATAAGCAAACATACATACAGACATACAGACGCGGGAAGCGGAGAGCGACTTTGCTTTATACTATGTAGTGATAACATGTAGTAGTAGTAGAAAGATCGAGTAGAGTAGTCTCGTAAAGTGTTGAAAAGATTCCTGCGTTGAAACTTTGTATCATTTATGACTTCAAAAAATATATAGAATATTGGGATTACCAATGTAATCCCCAAGTACAGATGACATCCTCTCAGATCTCCAGGCGCTCAGATTCTTGAATATGCCTTTAAGGAGGTGGACCGAGGCACGTCCAAACATTATATTTCGCACATGCCCAACTTCTTGTAGTAGTTAGCATTCAATACGTGACAGGTTGTAAGCCCATCGCTGCGTATAAGAATTCTAACTGGCTACCCAGTGAGCACGTGTTATTGTAAAGAATACTTACTCAATTCCGGGTTTCCTTTAAATAGGTTCGTCAGGACAAATGAAACTTTGTCTCCATATTTGTGACTAATCTTGTTTTCGGCGATTGTGTAATATGTGACACCATCGCGAACCACATCCTTGAATTTGATCCTAGCTTCAATTATAAGGTTGTCTGTAAACAAAAATAAGTTAAATATTTTTTGAATGACAATGTTTTAAAATCATTTACTATTGAGCACCGGCGCTATCACCTGTCACTTAATATAACATGGACATCGAAACTTGACATGTATGAAGTTTTTACTCAATCAAACTCCTGACTTCATCATCAGATCAGCTCGTTGTCACCATATTACGCGAAACTTTGCAATGCTTTTAAATGTGATTTAAGTGGTGTTTATTTAATTTTTTTGTAAGTATTACGTGTTTATTTCTGCTAATTATTGAACAGAGCGAAAAAAAATTGCCAAAAAATTAATATAGTTACATTTCAAATACTAAATCAAATTCAACTGAAAATCGAAGAAATTATTTAACTATTTAATAAGTCGGGAATTTTGTTCTATATCCCCGAAGATTTTGATTAGATCTTGAAAATAATGAAATTGAACTAGAATCCAGATTTATCAGTCGTAATCTAACATTCTGCATAATTTACAAGTTTAGCATTTAAAACATAAAATAGTTGCCGATTTGACGATCTCCTCTTTTTTTAAAGTCGGTTTAAAACAGAAAACTTTATCCTGTAAAGTACTTTGGGTACCACGCGACGACGCCGCGCGCGAAAGATGGTAAAGAAAAATGAAATAGAAACTTACAAGCCTTGATTTTGGCGTCTCCGTCTCCATTGATAGAAACAATCAAAATGTTGCCTTTGGCTTGATATTTTCCTTTGATCGTCGTGTTACATCTCAAAGTCAAATTGGCTGCGTCGTTTAGATAACTGCGAAATAAATTAACAAATAAAACACCTAAAATTATTTAAAAAAACATTAATTTAGAAATTAAAATATGTGGCAATGGGAATCTCGGGTAAAAAATATATTTATAGGTAATGTTTTAAGCGGTAAGTCAATCAAATTAATTTTATCTAAATAATATAAAACTCTTGCATTACAGACTGACTGACTGGATGACTGACTGACCGCCTGAATGATCTATCAACGCACAGCCTAAATCACTGATCCTAGGGTGCAGTGGGGGTTGAAGTGTGTTTAAAAATTATTTTCTCTATGAAATTTCGAAGTCATGATCGCAAGCAATTAAAACGAACCTAGGTCACTAAGTGCATTTAAAAACCGGACAAGTGCGAGTCAGACTCGCGCACAAAGTGTTCCGTACTATTAAAACGTACAACGAAAATACGGAAAAAATCAAGGGACGATATTCGTTTTATAAATTTTATGAGTGAACTACTTATTAGTCCTACATGAATATAATTTAAATGGGACCAACTTAGGACTAGAGAATGTCGGGATCATAACAAGTAGAAAGCTCTGGTCTCTTTCTCTGAGGAAACATGCATAATCTATTAGATTTTATGTAAAGTTAATTTATAAATTAATTTCCATAATGTAAATTTGAATTTAAATGATGACCTTGATAGTTTGTGATCGGAATTAACAAATACGAGTTATTTACATGATTATTCGCAAATAGTTAAATAACACGCGTAATCTTGACCGTCATAACGTAATTATGATAATACTAGCTGTACGCCCCGGTTTCGCCCAGGTGGTACCTGGCTAAAACGTAGCCTATGTGTTATTCTGATGTATAAGCTATATTACTGTAAAGTTTCATTTTTATCCGTTCAGTAGTTTTCGCGTGAAAGAGTAACAAACTCACTCACTCACAAACTTTCGCATTTAAAATACTAGCCGACCCTCGACAGACGTTGTCCTGTCAAATTTCAATAATCGAATAGAATAGACTGAATGTTTTTAGTCTGTGATATCGAGATACACACCAGCGCCATCTATCTATACAGAAATTATCCCTTTTGCGTTTATTTATTGTTCTGAGGATGTTTTTCATTTTTTTAAAGTAGTCTATTATTTATTCGGGCATTATATTTACATCTACAGCAAATTTAAATTTAATCCGTTTTGTCGTTTAGGTCTGATTGAGGAACAGGCATACATACAAACTCACAAACTTTCGCATTTATGATATTATTAGGGTAGTAGGATGATTTAACCTGAACACTGACCTAATTAAGTATGGCTATAAAAGAACTAGTAAAACGCAAGACAATCTCACTTGGAGTCCAGGTCCAAGGTCTATCCAAACGACCTCACATCAATTTTGCTAGATCCATGAATGTATTTAAAACAAGCAGTCCGCCCCGGCGTCGCACGGGTGTAATAATGATTTTGTGGGTAATTTTTAACACCTTTGGTTACATTATCAAAGATTTAATAGGATCCCTATTTTTTCTAGTAATAATATAACACCTCTATGTTACTCAGATATAATGTAGGATTCTAATGGTAAATGAATTTTTGAAGTAGGTCAAGTAGTTTTTGAGCTTATTCGTTACAAATATCGTTGGGTTACATTATCGAAGTTTTTATATGGATCCCTAACATTTTTGAAAATTCTATAGCCTATGTTCATCAGAGATAATGAAGGATTCTAATGGTGAAAGAATTTTTCATATCGGTCCTGTAGTTTCGGAGCCTATTCGATGCAAACAAACAAACAATCAAATCTTTCCTCTTTATAATATTAGTATAGATAACTTACGATACATCTTCAACGATACACCTCCTCAGTCCGGTGAGAGTACCGTTATTGAGATGCACTTTGAATGAACCAGCTAACTCCAAATCCACATTGTCATCTAACAGGGGGTCTGTGGAGATGACTCCTAGTTCTGGAATGCCTTTTGTGAATAATGGGATTGCTTCTTGAACACTCTTCTTGAGGCAGTCCGATTTTAGACCGGGGCAGACAGTGATGTAGGAAGCTGATGGTAAAATAAATAAATTATTAAATCAATATTATCAAAAACATGTGCTTATAACGGTGAAGGAAAACATCGTGAGGAAACCAGATAGTATTCTTATAAGCGGCGATGGGCTTGCAACCTGTCACGTATGGAATGCTAACTGCAAAATGTGGGCATGTGCCAAATATAATGTTTAGACGTACCTCTGACTACCCCCACTAGAGATCTTCAAAGGATCTAAGCGTCTGGAGATCTGAGAGGATGTCTACCGTACTTGGGGATTACAGTCGTGATCCTTTTTTTATAATATTGGCGGACTTCACACACAGCGTCATCTAGCCCCAAACTAAGCAAAGCTTGTACTATGTGAACCAAATAATTGTTATACTTATATACTTTATTTTTTGTAAATATATATTAACACCCAAACGCAGAACAAACATATAGAATGAAAAAAATCAACACACAAAATGTTTATCCAGGGTGGAAATCAAAAAGAAGTAAAAGTAGTGAGCATTCTATCAGTTATCTGTCTGATCCCATAACAAGCTTTGTTAGGTTTGGGGCTAGATGACGTTTCCACCAATATTTTTTATTTATTATAATTTATCAAAAAATATTTTTTTTCGCCGTATTTGGCTAAGTCTATCTTAAAACCGATATTGTATATGCATAAAAGTATAAATCCTTAACCACTACGGTTGTTTAGTTTAACATTGAAATCAATATCTCATATGCGAATAATATTTAACAATATTATCATCAGACAATAAATTAAACAATCTTCATTGAATTAGAACGACACAATTATTGTAAACACATTGATGCAAAAAGTTTGCAAGTGTGAAGAGCTACGTTCGATAATTATATTTGACACCATGTCCACATTTTAAGTAGTTAGCATTACATAATTATGCAAGGATCGAAACAAGCATGTCTTGGGGCTCAGCCGAGCACTTGCCCACGCCGAGATCATCTGAGTATATTATGTAGAAATTGTAAATTAAAAACTTACGTGCAAGTTTGGCTAAACACCCATTTATAAGTACCGCCAACACGGCTACTCCCAACAACTTTTGCATTTTTTTTTATTGAAATAATTTAACTTAAATATTTTTTTGTGTGCGGCAACCTACTTGTGTAATACTGCCGGTATCTTAAGCTATACTGACGAAATTTGGCAGCGGGCTGTAATAAAAGGTACCTATGATCTGAATAATTATTTTATTGTGTTTCTAGGGTTCCGTACCCAAAGGGTAAAAACGGGACTCTATTACTAAAACTTCGCTGTCCGTCTGTTTGTCAGTCGATTTGTCTGTCTTTCCGTCTGTCTGTCACAGGGCTGTATCTCATGAACCGTGATAGCTAGACAGTTGAAATTTTCACAGATGATGTATTTCTGTTGCCGCTATAACAAATACTAAAACCAGAATAAAATAAATATTTAAGTGTGGCACCCATATAACAAACGTGTTTTTTGCCGTCTTTAATAGATAATGGTTCGGAATCCTTCATGCGCGAGTCCAACTCGCACTTGGCCGGTTTTTTTTTTATTTTTACAATTGAGTTCGTATACGCGCACTGACGCACTGACGTACTATGAGAACTTGTTTATTTATTATTTATCAAAGGTTCAATTATTATAAAGAGACAGGAGATAAGTTTTTTTGTATGTTCGTATGTAATGGATAAATTAAAAACCAGCCAAGTGCGGGTCGGACACGCGCACGATAGGTTTCGTATTATTTATAAAAAAAACCGGCCAAGTGCGAGTCGGACTCGCGCACGAAGGGTTCCGTACTATTATCAAAACGGCAAAAAAATCACGTTTGTTGTACGAGAGTCTCACTTAAATATTTATTTTATGCTATGTATTTATGTATTTTATGTATTTTAGAGAAATACATCATCTGTGAAAATTTCAACTGTCTAGCTATCACGTTTCACGAGATACAGCCTGGTAACAGACAGACGGACAGCGGTGTCTTAGTAGTCCCGTTTTTTACCCTTTAGATACGGAACCCTAGAAACATAAAAAATAATTCATAATATCTCGTAACCTACCTATTTACCTAACTACGTAGTTAGCATTCCACACGTGACAGGTTGCAATCCCGTCGCCGCTTTCAAGAATACTAACAGGTTTCCTCACGATGTTTTCCTTCACTGTTATAAACACGTGTAACGCGCATATAGGTACATTTTTCGAACAGAAATATCCATTGATGCACGGCCAGGATTCGAACTCGAAATTAATAATATCTACTTAGGTACCTATTTACCTAACTACATGAATTCAATAATTCAATTTCAAACTTTTTATTCGATCATGTGAAGTACCACCTATTTACCGACTTACTTTACCGATAGTGATAAAATAGCGCCACCTGCCAGCGGAATCGCAAACCTCTTTCGTCTTACCTCTCAAACCCCGAGCGGTCGCATGAGACCGCGAAAAGTACCTATAATACGTAGTAACATCAAATGAAACTAGATGGCGCTAGAACGCAAAAATCAAGTTTGTTGTATGGGAGCCCCCCTTAAATATTTATTTTATTCTGTTTTTAGTATTTGTTGTTCGAGCAGCAATAGAAATACATAATCTGTGAAAATTTCAACTGTCTAGCTATCATGGTTCATGAGATACAGCCCTGTGACAGACAGACAGACGGACAGACGGACAGACGGACAGACGGACAGACGGACAGACAGACGGACAGCGAAGTCTTAGTAATAGGGTTCCGATTTTACCCTTTGGGTACGGAACCCTAAAAACTACAAAAAAATCACGTTTCTTTTATTTTGTTTTTAGTACAAGCGGCTACAGAAATACATCATCTGTGAAAATTTCAAGTATCTAGCTATCACGGTTCATGAGCTACAGCCTTGTGATAGGCAGACAGACAGCGGAGTCTTTGTAATAGGGTCCCTTTTTTACCCTTTGGGTACGGAACCTTTAAAAACTACTGGACCAATTCTACAAATTATTTATCTTATCAAAAGCTACTTAGCAGCATCAAAGCGACTTATTTTTATCGAAAGTCCATAGTTTAATTTGTGTGGTTCCTTATTTGCATAAAACTGTGCACAATGTTGACAAACGTGACAATGTTACCTATTAATAAACAAGTAAAATTAATCTTCTATTTATAAAAAACTAGCTGACCCGTGCCCGCTTCGCTGTGCGTAAGACATTTCTAATGCCATCGTGGACTTTTTTGTAGACGTTTTTAAGGTGTACAATACTGTAGTACATTATTTTGATATATCTCGTGGGGTTCAGCCAGCATTTGCAATGTAAGCGCAAAAAAATGTGTTTATTTACGACATCACATTAGAAACCTCTAAAATTATCAGTGTTTCTCTGCTATATTATGCATGTATTATACATATAAACCTTCCTCTTGAATCACTCTATTTATTAAAAAAACCGCATCAAAATCCGTTGTGTAGTTTTAAAGATATAAGCAAACATACATACATACATACATACGCGGGAAGCGGAAAGCGACTTTGCTTTATTATGTACTATGTAGTGATAGTGATAAATTGCCGCTTGTATAAGGTATCATCACATAAGGTGAGCGAACATAACAAAAAAAGTAAAAATCCGGCCAAGTGTGAGTCGGACTCACACACGAAGGGTTCCGTTACATTATCTATAAAAAATTTGCAAAATCATGTTTGTTGTATGGGAGCCTCACTTAAATAATTATTTAATTCTGTTTTTATTATTTGTTGTTATAGCGGCAACAGAAATACATCTTCTGTGAAAATTTCAACTGCCTAGCTATGACGGTTCATGAGATACAGCTCTGTGACAGACAGACGGACAGACAGACGGACAGCGAAATCTTAGTAATAGGGTCCCGTTTTTACCCTTTGGGTACGGAACCCTAATAAAACCGCATTATCTTGAAAACCATCAAACATACTTTGGAACTTTGTAAAATAAATCTATCGAGAAAAGTTTCATCAATCGAGTTTCTGTGTTGATTTTTTTTAGTTTATATCCATAGTTATCTTTGTCATCAAAAACAAACAAAACTGTCTTTTTGCTGTTATTGAGAAAAAACTATTCCACGTTCATCAAAAAAAATTATAAGTACCTAGTCTTAAACAAAGCTCGAGGGATTTCTCTGTTGTATTGTTGTATTTGTAATATCAGTCCAAAGTTTGGATAATCGTTTTTTTTGTAAATCCAACGGAAAAATGAAAAATTTAGGAAAAATTAAAGATTTAAAAAAGTTTGGACATTTGAGGCTCAATCGCGTCCTAATGACCAAACCGATTTGGATAAAACTCGGAATAAACATAGCCTATACCTTGGAATAGCATATACCCTTCAGATATCTTCAAGGACATGAGCGCCTGGAGATCAGAGAAGATACTTACTTACTTGTAGATTATTGAGTAGTACTTTTAATTATTATTCTTGTTTGAGCCTTCACCTTGTTCGATTGGCATCACACTGGAGCTCTACATAGCATTAAGGAAAGAATCATAAAAAAAGGTAGACCCCAAGCCGTGTTTGTTGCCTGATTCTTCTAGGCTTGGTCGCGTGGAATCGGCGTAGCTTCACCTAGTTCCTCAGATGTTTCAAAGTGATCCTTGTGATTTTATTGAAATAAATGATTTTTGAATTTGAATTTGAATTTGAACTATAGTCGTGATCCTATTTCATTTTTCCGAAATAAACTGCATTCAAGTGCTTATCACTTTACACAACACCACAAGACATTTTGAAAGTTCAGATGACATTGACATTTTAAAAGGATCCCTTCCGGAAACATGATAGAGCTTTTAAACGTATTTCGGTTGGTTTTATTATATCTTTTTCATGCCAAGCAGTTTACTTTGTACCGAATAAACAAGCGTCAACATTGATGACAACATTTTTATTCTTTGAATTTTACAAGGAAATTTAAAGTACCTAGGTAGGTACTTAAAATTTTCTGAAAATAATAACAGTCGGTACGTTAAAAGTATTGTTAAGTCATATTATGATTATCTATATATATAAAAATCAATGCCACTTTTCGTTGTAATTTTATAACTCAAGAACGGGCTCACCTATCCAAACCAAATGTTTAGGCTTTGTTCGGACTATTTAGTAGATGATTTATGTGTAGTTTGCACAAAATCGGTAGACTTTATATCCAGGTATCACCCGTGCGAAGCCGGGGCGAGCAGCTAGTTTAGTATAAAAGTTTAAGCTTAATGTCACGCCTCACCATCATTTTATACGACCAGGCTAACTGGTAGAAAATGCTTTAACATTAAGTCCTTGCACTGTTTTTGTGTGAAAGTTTTAAATAAAATTATTATTAAAAAGTACCTCCATACTTTTATTTTCAAATAAAATTGCAGTATTTATGTAATATGTACATAGAGTACTAGGCAGTGACTCCGCTTTCAATCCTACAGACTATACCAATTTCCCTGATATTTGTGAACACCTGATATGTGTACAAGTTCCTGACGGAACACTTGAGTACCGCCCGAAATTGGGAAGGCCCTGACCCGGAAATGTGTGTATAGCGCTTTACTTTGGCCAATTGTCGACGTCACCTGGCTGTTAATGATAATTTTGTTTAAATTGGCCGGGTTTTAAAATGTCTTGGCAATGAACATCACAAACAAAACAAGAAACTACCTTATAAGTGGTCATATAACCTTTTTCAACTTCTCATGAAGTCATACCGAACGATTTTGCCAAAATTACTTCAAATTAAATTCATGTTTTACCTAATTTACCCAATATTTTTAGCTTGTCTCTTCATATTATTCAGCTGAGACTATATTTCATACAAACAAGAGTTATTGGCTACTCGACACCATTATCATTAGGCTCCCCTTTGATTCCAGTGATAACTCAGCGTTGAAACCCTTGTTTTCTTCATGCTTTCTTTTGTCCGTATGGACATTTTGTTTGTCTCATAAAATGCTGTAACAGCTCTATGGCAAAGAAAGTTAGGTAGGTACAAGCTCATTGAAGCCCAAGAGCACCAATGAAGTCGGGATCTTATAGGCTGTTGCCAGAGTGAAGGACTTTTGAGCAGGATATCACCCTGAAGAAACGAGAACAGAGAGACGACCCCGCCGATGATGCCTAATGCGTCACTCACTTAAGTGATCGCTACTTAAGAGGCTGCCAGTCGCTGATTGCTCTTTTTCGAAACGAAAAAAGAAATACTTCTGAACAAGCCACATCTCCTATTTTTATAAGTATATTACTTCAGGTTCCTATCTAGATTTCTATTAAGCTGAAAACATAATAGCAGAATCTTTTCACGATAAAGATGTTATTTCAAAATTATACGTTTTAGAATTTTTAAAACAATCGTCGACTGGGAGCGCCTTAAATAAACTAAAAAAAACGCCTTAAAATTTGTGGAATTCAAAAGTCTTCAGCAGATGTTTAATAGATTGAGATTGAACCATTTTTGACATAATGATTTTTATCAATAGTAACGGGTTTCAAATAGACACTGATTGGAATTTATTGCAACAAAGCATACGTTATCGAGAGGCAGAGAACGTCTACTTGCAACGGACGCTGATGCAATCATGCAATATCAAAAGCGCTGTGTAACAATTTCACAGTTACCCGCATCACTATACTTTTGTAAAACAAAACACTAATATGTATACTTAGTGGTTTATTTTCCTTATAAACGCGTGATTCGACAGCGCATAGTGCCCTCGATCGGACAACTTAATTTTACTACTAAAAAAGATAAGCGGACTAAGATCACTCTGACGTGGTCCGTCCACTTGGTCCACTCTGTCGGACAACGTGTTTTTTTTTCCTATTTATCCTATACTAGCAAACCCAGAAAACTTCGTATCGCTTTAGAATATTAATTTCCCGTTCCCGTTAAAAAGTATTTATGTCCGTCTCCTGGTTCTAAGCTACCTCCCCACCAATTTTCAGCCAAATCGGTTAAGCCGTTCTTGAGTTATAAATAGTGTAACTAACACGACTTTCTTTTATATATATATATATATATATATATATAATAGATAAAATAAGAAAGAGAGAATAGAGGATACTTAGATACTAATTCCACTATCCGTTTTATTCTGTTTCAGTCAATCAAAGTGGAGTCGACCTTCCTAGCTTGCATCGTACTCTTCGCCTGCATATCATTAGTGATACCATGCTACCTCTTCATACTTGCCGTGTTAGCGTTATTCTCCAAGTCTAAATGTGACGATGAGCTGGAAACCGGAGCCCTATTCCCGGAGGTGGATGAGTCAGATTGCAATAACAAGGTGCTGGTGGTGCTGACGGTGGTCGTGATTCTTCTTGGCTGGTAAGTTGCATAAAATGTAATCTGCATAAACTATGCAGATACTGAGGAGTTGTTGACGGTTGTCACGTAATTTGGGGGCACGGCAGTGCCCCCGCCAAGTCGAGCGCGAAGCAAACAAACACTGCCGTACGTTCCTTTACAGGAACCATTTCGCCGCATTTTCAGGTCCCTATTTGAGAACCTCTGGATAATACCAGAACGCAGAAATTTTCGTCATCCAGTAAGCTATAATCACATACTTAAAATCCAAAATTTCAAGTCTGTAGGTCATTTAGTTTCGAAGTTAAGCGAAAGCAAAGTTTCGCATTTTAGACACTCACTCACTCACTCATGATCATCAGAATAGAACTAGTACTTCCCATAAACTCAGAGAGCTGAAATTTGGTACAGAGTTAGGGTTCAATTGCCACATTAAGGGAAAACTATAAAAACCGGCCAAGTGCGAGTCGGACCATTATCTATAAAAACGGCAAAAAATCACGTTTGTTGTATGGGAGCCCCCCTTAAATATTTATTTTATTCTGTTTTTAGTATTTGTTGTTATAGCAGCAACCGAAATACATAATCTGTGAAAATAGCAACTGTCTAGATATCACGGTTCATGAGATACAGCCCTGTGACAGACAGACGGACGGACGGACGGACGGACGGACGGACAGACAGACAAACAGACGGACAACGAAGTCTTAGTAATAGGGTTCCGATTTAACCCTTTGTACGGAACGGGTACGGAACCCTAAAAACTACGATAATCGAAGATCTGGAGTACCTGGTGACCCTGATTAGAAAACACAAGAGCTTAACCAAACTATTAGAGATCGACATAACGCCTTTACAAAAAATATTCAACTTGATGGGAAGTCGAAGGTCTGAAGTATCTGATGAAGAACCCTCAGCTGGTCTCAGCTGTATTAGAGATATATGGTAATGCCCCCTTTTACTATTGGTACATAAAAATATCGACTGTCATTGCAAAAAACTATGTCAAAAAAAGTGTGTCAAATAAGAAAATCTAATAAAATAAATCAATAAGCCCACGTTTCTACAAAAAGAAGTGAAATCCCACCAAAAACATTCTGTAAAAAACTAGCCAAGTCTCGATGGAGGTGCTTGTTTATCTCTAAAAAGTAATGAAATCTAGACAAAGTCGTACCAAGTCTGAGGTTCCTTAAGTATCTATATTTTTTTTAACCTGTCACGTATGGAATGCTAACTACTGCAAAATGTGGGCATGTGTCAAATAAAATGTGTGGACGTGCCTCTGACTACCCCCACTAGACATCTTTAAAGGATCTAAGGGTTTGGAGATCTGAGAGGATGTCTACCGTACTTGGGGATTACAGTGTGATCCATTTATTTATTTTACATTTTTTTTATCTGCAGACCCTTCTACTTTAGGGTTTCACTGTGTCATTTATTTGAAATTAAACAAAATAAATTAGGAATAAGTAGGTGTGGGTTGAAAGGGTAACTCGAATCAAATGTTTTGGGTTGAACGGAGCAAAATACCTATTGGGATGAAAAATTGTGGGATGAACGGGTAAACACTCGTGATAGCTAGATAGTTGAAAATTGTACAGATGATGTATTTCTGTTGCCGCTATAACAACAAATACTAAAAACAGAATAAATTAAATATTTAAGTGCCCCATACAATAAACGTGTTTTTTATAGATAATATAACACTTCGTGCGCGAATACAACTCGCATTTGGCCGGTTTTTTAGTATTATAGTAAAACAGTTAATACTTACTACAGTTAAATAAATAAAGCCAATAAAAATAAACATAACCCGAAACTAAGCACAGCTTGAAACAAGGGTACCAGATTAAATTTTATTTAATTACAAGCTGACCCGGCGAACTTCGTATCGCTTTAGAATTAACAAATGCTGTGTTAAGTTCCCGTTCCCGTTCCCGTTCCCGTTCCCGTTCCCGTTCCCGTTCCCGTTCCCGTTCCCGTTCCCGTTCCCGTTCCCGTTCCCGTTCCCGTTCCCGTTCCCGTTCCCGTTCCCGTTCCCGTTCCCGTTCCCGTTCCCGTTCCCGTTCCCGTTCCCGTTCCCGTTCCCGTTCCCGTTCCCGTTCCCGTTCCCGTTCCCGTTCCCGTTCCCGTTCCCGTTCCCGTTCCCGTTCCCGTTCCCGTTCCCGTTCCCGTTCCCGTTCCCGTTCCCGTTCCCGTTCCCGTTCCCGTTCCCGTTCCCGTTCCCGTTCCCGTTCCCGTTCCCGTTCCCGTTCCCGTTCCCGTTCCCGTTCCCGTTCCCGTTCCCGTTCCCGTTCCCGTTCCCGTTCCCGTTCCCGTTCCCGTTCCCGTTCCCGTTCCCGTTCCCGTTCCCGTTCCCGTTCCCGTTCCCGTTCCCGTTCCCGTTCCCGTTCCCGTTCATTTTCCCTGTTTTCCTGCTTTACTCTTGAAATTTTTCCTGAATTTCTTTGCTATAAACCTCACGAAGCCCGAGAATGCAAAACCGTGGAAATCGGTTCGTGCGTTCTGGAGTTATAGCATCAGGAAGGAAAACCCGACTTATTTTTACATTATAGATTTGTTGAATTCCTAGATACCTATACAAATGATTACATTATAAATTGTATCTATGTACCTACAACCATCGACTAGTCGATGCCTACAACACACAAATGTTTAGTCCTTGGTTATATTATAATTAGTTAAAAAGCATAAAAAACTATTTGAAACGTCCTAATTATCCTTAAAATTAAGCTTGTTCTTTTGTAAAGTTTATGATAAAAACCCAGTTTAATTAATTCAATGTTTAAAATAAGCGAGGTGGAATGTTGGCGATATTGATAGGCATAAAACCTGCTAAGAAAATGTACTTGTTTATGTTGTACTCGACAAAGCTAATTATAATTTTATCAAATAAAGTGTAGTACTTCCTTAATCACAGATAAATATACCAAAGCAAATAACGTCGTGTCAATATTTTATTGTTTTCGCTTATTTCGCGAGAATTCTCACAAAGCTTTATGTCGAATTAAATTAACTTTGAGAATAATAACAATATGTACCTACCATTATCTTTACAACCTATTTAAATATTTACAAGTAGGTAAATATATAAATAAAACTTCAGAAACAGCTACTTAATATTACAATGTTTTTTTTGAAAAATAGGTATTTAAAGTAATTAATGCATTTTGGTGTGTTTATATACCTATATTAAAAAAGTAAAATTATTGACGTTGGTTATTTTTGTCTCTAAATGTTGATAGTTATTATATTTGCTGTCTCGTTTTAAAATAAGATCAAGAATTACAAACAAGATCCAATTTATCCACTCCTTTTAAAACTCGCTCGAGATTTTATTTCAGTTCGTTATGATCTCTAACAAGACTAGAAAAGCAAAAGAATTGAAAAGAACGATTGTTCGCAAGAAAGATCATGTTTTAGACTTATTCTAAAGGCAATTTACGATAGCCTATTTTCTAGAGTTTTATACAAAGTAAACATTTCTATTTGTTAAAATCATATTAAGGATATTTTTTATTCGGACATATCTGTAGACTAGAAAGCTATAAGTGGACAAAGCGAGTGACAGAGTGGATTCCCCTAGAAAGAAAACGAAAGCAAGGAAGGCCAAAAAGGAGATGGAGAGACATTTTTGTACAACGATGCGGACCGGAATGGATGAGGAAGGCAAGGGAAAGGGATGAATGGAGGGACTTAGGGGAGGCCTACGCCGCCGAGGCGACTATTGTGCAGGAATGGTGACTAGTTTTAAGTTAGTTAAATTATGTTTAAAAAGATTGTGATTGGCAATAGAAATAAAGGCTTTTTTATTTTATTTTATTAAGGATATTTTTTATAAAAAAAAACTAAACTATCCATAATAGTGAACTCGGTAGCGTAGCGGGCGAGTGTTCGGCTAAGATGCGCGAGATTCAATCGGGTTTGATCCCCGCGGCGGGACAAATGTTTATATGATCTACAAATATTTTTTACGGATAACCTAGGATGCACTCTTTTTTTAGTATGCAACTGTTTGACGCTATTTTATTAGGGTTCCGTATCCAAAGAGTAAAAACGGGACCCTATTACTAAGACTTCGCTGTCCGTCTGTCTGTCACAGGGCAGTATCTCATGAACCGTGATAGCGGGAAAGTTGAATTTATTAACAGAATATGTTTTTCTGTTGCCGCTATTACAACGAATACTAAAAACAGAATGAAATAAATATTTAGATGGGGCTCCCATACAACAAACGTGATTTTTTTGCCGTTTTTTATAGATAATGGTACGGAACCCTTCTTGCGCGAGCCTTGACTCGCACTTGGCCGGTTTTTTATATAATGATATATAGTCAATAAAGTTCGTAGCTCGTAGTTCATGAACAAATGTTCATAACGCCAGCATTTACATTCAATTTCTGATAGATTTTTTTTTAATTATTTGAATTCGAATTAAGTGACCACCATTCCCATCTTATTACGTATGGTTCATGTTACAGTTTTACCTTTTATAGTATTAATATGGCAAGTTACAACATCGTCTACTTATATCATTGCCATGATTTCACCAAACTTTTTTATATAGGCCTCCCGTTGTGTTGTGGTCTTGACCTAGATACAACCTGAGGCTCTCTGATTCTCAAAAAAATAATGTTTTATTATGTTTTATGTAATTCCGTCCGTTACATCTAAAATAAAACATCTACCTAAATTCTTTTATGTGTTATTCTAAGCATAATATTTGCTAAGCAATATTTGTGCTATGATCAGGTTTGGAACAATAAATTTCGCGCTAAAAAGTACTTGCTTAGTAAATATTGAATGATTCTATTCGGAGTCGTAGAAACCCATTTCACTGAAATAATTTTTAAAAGAACGTAAGGTCATTGATTGCGCGACCATTTTTAGGGTAAAACGCAACCGGACCACAAAAATAACGCAATTTTTTAACATTTCGCATTACGTTCATGAGTTTGACAAATAGCTAGTCGTTACTCGATTATTATTGGATCGTTTTTAGGGTTATGTACCTCTAAAGAATAACGGAACCCTTATAGGATCACTTTGTTGTCCTTCTGTCTGACATGACAAATAGCAGTAAATATTGTCGTCATCTAGCACTTTTTTATATTTTGGTTCATAAATGCAACTTGGGCATTTTGGTGAAATAGGACCTTTATTTCAAGTTTTTCTTTGTTAAAGTATAACAAGAAAAGGTATTTGGAAGCAATGTTCAATTCAATAATGTGTACGCTTTTATCACGTCTACGCAAAGAAAACAATAATTATAGAAGCGTGTGTTTTGTCTGCTGGAGTCGAGCACGTGGTTTGATAAAATACAGCACCGCACGTACCTAGACGAGAGTAAGAGACGTACGAGACGTAAAGACGTCCACGCTTCGTCTTTTCTGTATGTTTTGCGTTACGACGCTTCTATATATTGTTTATGCAAGTACATCAAAGGGGCGCTGCCGTTCGCGAAGCGTCTCCGTCTTATGTCTCTTATAATCTGGCTTGCCCCAGGAGCATAGAGACGCGTAGTCGATACCGCCGGTTGAATCGGACATGTACATGCCTAGACCAACAGAGCCTACCTAGCAATTTAGGTCAAAGCAAAATTACTCATTAATCTGCCATATGGCTAGATTATAATATTATTAAGGTACATTATTTATGATAAAATACGCTACAAAACAAAACTTGATTCCTTTGTCTTATTAATTTCAGCGCTCTCCTTACCGGTATGGCAGTGAGCAACGAGCAAGCACACATCGCTGGCACCAACACACGAAACGTGGTCAACTGTGCCTTCACCGATATTGCTGCTTGGCTCTCAGTAGCTGCTAGAGAACTGCATCACAGTTTAGTACCACCAGTGGATTTAGTTCTTCACGCTTTTAAAGATGATATGAAAAGTAAGAAGCAATCCAATCCAATAAATATAACCTCTCATTTATCCTCAAAAAAATATATATATTGCGCGGCAGACCTTTTTCGACCTTATGCAGTAACACAAATCAATTTTTAGGGTTCCGTACCCAAAGGGTAAAAACGGGACCCTATTACTAAGACTTCGCTGTCCGTCTGTCTGTCACAGGGCTGTATCTCAAGAACCGTGATAGCGAGACAGTTGAAGTTTTCACAGATTATGTATTTCTGTTGCTGCTCTAACAACAAATACTAAAAACAGAATAAAATAAATATTAAAGGGGGCTCCTATACAACAAACGTGATTTTTTTCCGTATTTTATATATCCTGGTACGGAACCCTTTGTGCGCGAGTCCGACTCGCACTTGGCCGGTTTTTTCAACACGGCTAACTTCACGTAAGCCAAAATCCGCCGACTATATTGTAAGCCGATACAGAAAACTGGGACAAAGTCAACTTACTCGTAGGTGTAACTGAAAACGTAAACGCAACTGTTGTGAGTAGACTTGTAGGTAAGTTTAAACAGTTTCCATTGGTACTGGTCGAGATCGTGCTAAATGACTGCTTAAATGAAAATGCAAAGACCGCTGAGTCCAACCATAGGTGTGTCGTGATCAGAAATTTAAATTTTGTCATTGTGTGTCTACACGCCCCACGCCTATAAATCGTGTGTTCAAAACGCCATCATTATCTTCTATTTCAGATGTTGAATTGCTTCTGGGAGAGCCTATACAACAAGCAATTGGATCGGAGAGCGGCATAAATCTTGTATTCGATTCCTTGGTTGATATCATAGAAGGTAAGCGCAGTTAGAGAAAGATAGCCAGACAGTTGAAATTTTCACAGATGATGTATTTCTGTTGCCGCTATAACAACAAATACTAAAAACAGAATAAAATAAATAAGTAAGTAGTTAAGTAGGGCTCCCATAAAACAAACGTGTTTCTTTTTGCGTTTTTATAGGTAATGGTACGGAACCCTACGTGCGCGAGTCAGACTCGCACTCGGCCGGTTTTTTCTATTAATTTGATTCATTCATTGGCCATGATAAAATCCTGAAACAATTAGTATTTGCAATGAAGATAGAAAAAGTATTTTTAGAAATAATATATTCTAAAGTTTATATAAATTGACCTCGATTTAATCAAGATTACCTTGATGTCTTTGTGATTTTACAACTTTGACGATTACTTGCAGTTGTAGGTCGCGGTTACGCGGCTCGCGTAGTACCCGGACATCAAAATATTTTATATTTATATTCAGATCATCAATCTATCTATATGCCAAGTTTCATCGAATTTTGTGAATCCACGGCAAACATACAAACATTCTCACAAACTTTCGGATTTTTACAAGCTTTTATTTAACTTGCAATGTATGTATGTGACTATGTTTGTTGAGGAGGAATCTTGCAACTCAATTTTAAAGCAGTTATCCCCAACCGATTGTGCTGAAATTTGGCATACGTATGTAACTTTGGTGACAATGCAATATTATATTAACAATGAGCTGATCTGATGATGGAGTCAGGAGCTGTTCAACAGACACTCACAACGAAACTCCTTAGGAAATACTTCGATTGAGTAAAAACTTTGCATTCTTGTCAAGTTCCGATGACAATGTCATATGATGTGACAGGTAATAGCGCGCTGGTGCCCGATGGTTTGAAGGATTTTACGAAAGCTTGTCATAGATAATATTTATCAACAGGAAACTTATTTATTTTTAGTAGGATATTAAATGTTGTATGATTATTAACAGACAACTGTCACATTACCATAAATTATGAATAGCAGCGAAATATTAAAGTTTTCCATTGGCAGGTAAGTAGGTAGTATAACATCGACCAATTAGCCTATAGATTCCTCATGCAAGGGGAACACTTTCAAATAACACATTAGGCTTATACTGCTGATATAAGAGACCGAGCGCGATTCACAACAACCCCGCGGCGGGTAGAGACATTGAACCGGCTAATAAAAATGCGTTTTTTAACGCTCTTTTGCACACCTCAACAATATGACTGAATTGTTAATTTGAAAAAAAACCGGCCAAGTGCGAGTCGGACTCGTGCACGAATGGTTCCTTACCATTATCTATAAAAAACGGCAAAAAAAAATACGTTTGATGTATGGGAGCCACCCTTATATATTTATTTTATTCTGTTTTTAGTTGTTTTTAGTTTATTTGTTGTTATAGCAGCAACATAAATACATATTTTGTGAAAATTTCAACTGTCTAGCTATTACGGTTCATGAGATACAGCACCGTGACAGACAGACGGACTGACAGGACAGACAGACGGACAGCAAAGGCTTAGTAATAGGGTCCCGTTTTAACCCTTTGGGTACGGAACCCTAAAAATTAAGCCATTAGTCCGCGTCTATCCGGCTATGTGGCCGATGGCAGATAACTAATGGAAAAGTTTGTAGCTTACCGTATTGTACTCATAATATTCACTATTGTAAGGAATAGTTCTGCCAAACTTAGTCCCAACTCAGCAACACGTGCTTGTTTAAGTTTGTTGGAGTTTATATTGAGTTGCTGGCTTATTAGACTGACTAGTTAATTATGGAAGTTCTATTATGTAATCTAAAATAATTACGTTTAAAAAACTAAAAACAAAACCGACTTCATGTTTATAAATGATGTGATGAACATAGATGTTTGTTCTGTGTCTGGGTGTTAATTAAAAATAATAAAAATGTATTTACAAAAAAAAAAAAAAAAAGTATATAAGTATTCTATCAGTTATCTGGTTCCCATAGTACAAGCTTTGCTTAGTTTGGGGCTAGATGGCGTTGTGTGTAAAGTCCGCCAATATTTATATTTATAAATAAAAATTGTAGTGCTATAAAATACATAATGAAAAACCCAGGGGCCTTGTTATCTGTGCCTTATTGGTGATTCAAATTCGTGGCGTCGTCAACTCGAGGTGTTCATGATTTCTATTTCAAACGTATCTCGCGTGGGGGCATCAACAACATCTACATTCTACATATTGTGTCGATCCCACGGTGGCGTGGGATAACGTAAAGAAGAAGAAAAATAAGGTAGATTATGTAAAGTACTTTGTGGTTGTCTTTAGAAAGTGAAGATCTGGCTTCCAAGATAGCCTCCCTCCGTGACATCAGCGTCAAAGCAGGTGGACTAGCCTCAGCTGCATCAGACAGGATCAGAGACCTGGCCAGGCAGATAGACAACCTGAAGAAGCACTGCATCATGAAGGATATGCCGCTCTGTGATACAGTCAACACCAACTCCTTGGATATTAAAATGAAGTTTGATTTGGTAAGGTCTTCTTGAAACTTGTAAAAAATAGGTACATTGCTTATCTTATTATGGACTAGCTGACCTGTGCCCGCTTCGCTGGTCGACAGATAGTTTCAAATCTGGTATTCCACTCTTCAAAATAAATTGTAGCCTATTATGTTGCCGAGGACTAATAGCTACATAACAAAAAAAGTTTCATCAAAATCCGTCTAGTAGTTTTTGCGTGAAAGCCGGACAATAGACTAGTCAAAGTTTCTGTCTGTCTGTCTGTCAGACAGACAGACAGATAGACAGACAGACAGACAGACAGACAGACAAGAATTTCAAAATGTTTTTTTTTTGCTTTTGTTACTTGTATAATGGCCCCTAGTAGTATTTTTTTTAGTTTTTATTCAATGTACAGAATTGAACTCTTCTACAGTTTTATTATATGTATAGATAGATTACACATAGGTATATCAGAATAAAACAGTAGGTACCGTTAAATTTGGCAAATGCCTACATTTTACAGCACCTATATTATATATTGATTTTTTTTGTACAGACCTTAACATATTTAAAAACACCTACAATAAAAAAAAATCCACTACACAATTTAAAATTTCTAAAACAATGGAAAAAAAATATTTTTGAACAAACAAAAACATACAAGTGCATTATATTCAATGCCTTTTTGTTCCACTTGACCCGGAGCTAAAGCTTTTCAATAAAATCAACACAATAATAAAAACACGAGCAGATTTTAAATGCCCAGCTTTAATTATTTAAAATACCAATAACAAAAGGAAAACTTTTTATTTCCTCTTCTGAAATAACCTCAAGGCAGACCAACTTTATTTAAGTTAAGCAACGAGTAAAAACAATGAATTTAAATTAAACGCAGCACTTCAGTTTCGGAAGTTAGAAGTTGGTGCTTGAAAAGCAATTCTGAAATTAATTTTTAACACTTTCTACTAACTTAATAGTTCTGACTTAGAAATAAAGTTTGCACTTATGCCGGGGTCCCACGGCCCGCGTTTTCACGCGCCAGACCGCGCCAAGGCGGACGGACGCGCCGTGGGAACGATGCATCCGCGTGGTGGCCCGTGCTCGGAACGCTCTGTACGCGACGCGCCGGACGCACACAGACGGAGCGTCATCCGGCGCGGCCCGTCGATTTACGCGCCGTGGGACCCCGGCTTTAGAAATAGAGCTATATAATCTTCGCAGCGAAACGAATAGGGTGTAATTTTGGGTGAAAAATGTAGTGAATGAATGTCATCCGCATGTGATGAATGAGGTCAAGCTAAGGCCGCGCTGAGATACCCACATACTCCTTAAGGCCTGTGCAGACGACATACTTTAGTCGGCGGCACAAAAGTCGGCTAAAGCTTGTGCTTTTAGAAAAATTCGGCAAGACAATACCCAGTTCTTTCTTCAGACTAAAGTCGGCAGTGTACGTTGACAACACGTTAGTTCTATTGCTTCAAATTAGAAGCCTTACCTATCTCCTAATGTGACGGACACTTTTTTGGTGTTTTGGGCCCCATTTCGGAATAGATTTTTGGCATTGAAACTACCGTATTCCATGATGAGGCTTCTAACTAGACGGAAGTATTTACCCGCATATTTTTTTCTGGTCCCATCTGCCAGTGGCTACGTTTGTATGGCAGAAATTTTGCACACCACCTGACGCATTTTAGTTGGTCACGTGTGCATGCGATATACCTAGTAAGAGACCACTATTAAAAACTTTCAGTCTATCCTACAAAAGCATATCGTCTGCGCAGGCCTTTAAAGTGATTTTCCACAAGCTACGACACGTCATGGTAAAAAAACAGTAAACGTTTCCATGCTTCATAAAATTTGTTTACATCATTTATCTACACATTAGTCGGTTGGTTCTTTGTGGCATGGGAGAATGTGGGTTAAAAATAATGATAACAAATCTTTTTGACGGAAATATTGTTACATATTATGACACAGTACGACATGCTTTGAAACCGAAGATTCAGCTTTCGTCTTTCCCGACTGTAAATATAGCGTATCATGGCTCGAGGAAAAAAGCTTTTATGGAATAACCTTAAAGCTTTTTTATATAAAATTTTTACTATACAATTAGACGTTTCACAGCGCCATCTAGCCCCAAACAAAGCAAAGCTACTATGAGAACCAGCTAACTGATGAAATACTTACACAGAAATATGTACAATCTACCGTTGATCGCGGTCGCAACTCACATGTGCATCAACTCATGATGACAAGCATTTGAATTGTCTCAAAACGCGCTGACGTTTCGAGGCAAATACTAGAGAAACAATAAAAAGTAAAACGAAGTAATTAGCCGTTTTTCTATTTTAAACGTAAAAAACGTTAAAAGAAAAAACTTTCGAATTCCAACCATCTTAATTTACAGAAATAAAAGGACAAGATTGTGTTAAGTGGTAAGAACAAAGGTCTCTGGGCTTACACACTTCGTTTCAGATACTACACGAGCAACAGTTGCTGCAACTGCGAACTCTAGGCGTGGAGAATCTCACGAGAGCTATTACCGGTGCAAGAAAGGAGTTCAGATCTCTACCTTCAGCTATAACAACACAAACTGAACGCATCAGAGAAGGTATAATACTACTTTGTCGAAACCTCGTTTGTGTAAAGTTTGTGACTTTAAATTTCTGAACGCCAGCTATCAAAACACTATCAAAGTCAGAACAAGTTCAATCTCTTAGATTTTCTACGGACGAAAAAGGAGGTTCTCAATTCGACATGCTTATCTTTTTACGTAGTGATCGACGATCGCGACTTAAGGTGATAAGTAAAATTTTTGACATTTTGTATGGGCTGAGTCTACCCGGATATGACGGAAAAAGTGATAAAACTGCATTATCTCTAAAACCATAAAATTTAAAAAGAAATTGTCTGTAATTTATTTAGCTAGTATGATTATCTAACGAATTATATAAAAAATAACTGTTTAGCTATTCATAGTTTTGATTAAAAACGAAACTAGTGTTTTTGAAGAGCCAACTTTGGAAAATAAATCTATCGAGAAAAGTTTCACCAATCGTGATTCTGTCTGTAATTTATCTAGATTATATCCTTAAGTTATCTTTGTCATAAAAAACAAAACTGTATAATCGTTTTTTCTCAATAACCGCAAAGGTTATTGAGAAAAAACGATTCTGCATTCATCAAACACATTAATTACTCGCCTTAAATGATTTATATTTGTGTGAAGAATAGTACAAAGTTGGTCCCATTTAAATAGTTCTTATGTAGGAATAATACCCAATAGTTCCTTTATAAAATTTTAACAACTAATATCATATCTAGACTTTTCGATTGGACAACACATTATTCTTTTGTTTCGTCGTTATCTGGGGGCACGGCAGTGCCCCCGCCAAGTCAAGCAATAAAGCGGCACGGCTGTACCATCCTTTTCTCGAAGCAGTTCAGGCCATTTTCGACCCCCTATAACTTCGTTGTGGATAAAACTAGAAGCCTGAATTTTCAGTAACCAAGCAGTCACTATATAAACACGGTATATTTCAAATTTCATTCAATATGAACCAGTAGATTAAGAATTATAACTAGTCAAAGTTTCCTATTTTGTCACTCACTCACTGACTCTCTGATCATCAAAAGTTTAAGGCACTTTTAGCAGACATAGAAGCTTCAAATTTGGAACACAATTAGTGTTTAGTGTAAAAATCCTAAAAAAACCTGCCAAGTGCGAGTCGGACTCGCGCACGTCGAGTTCCGTACCATTATATATAAATCACGTTTGTTGTATGGGAGCCCCACTTAAATATTTATTTTATTCTGTTTTTAGTATTTGTTGTTATAGCGGCAACAGAAATACATCATCTGTGAAAATTTCAACTGTCTAGCTATCATGGTTCATGATATACAGCCCTGTGATAGACAGACGGTCAGACAAACCGACAGACCGACAGACAGACAGACGGACAGACGTACAGATGGACAGACGGATGAACGGACAGTGGAGTATTAGTAACAGGGTTCCGTTTTTACTCTTTAGGTACGGAACCCTAAAAAGTAGGGCTATCTACAAAAATAAATGAGATGCCATCAAAAACATAACCTATTAGCGTAATTATAACGTTATAGCGTATATTACGTAATTAACTAACCTTTACGTAATAAGACAGAAGGACCCTTAAAGTAGGGACTGAATAAATTAACCGAGTTGGTATTACATGGATCTCACAACTTTTTACGGTAAAAGAACTGAGTTGCGTTGCGAGACTTGGCTTTTTTTACAAGTTATGTTTTTGATGGCTTAATTTGTTTTTGTAACGTAATTTGAGTTCGTAGTAATTTACGATATAAATGTCGTTAAAAAAATACCTAAATAGAGCAACTTCTCGCCCTTGTAAGAACACTGCTAAGTACTGTTTTTTGTCACTGGTGCTAGGTAGTCGACGTTAAGGAAAATTTCACAGGTAAAAGTTAAAAAATCAGAACAAACACCATTACTGAAACGCTCTCTTCATTAGCCATTTATCTTAATTAGTTTCGGAACATTTTCCTGGATCCGGCGTTTGTGATAAATATACTTATTGAATTGCAGTTTGTGGAAAACTTCAAGTTGTCTTGAAACTGAATCACTGAAGTTTTCAGATAAGTCCTAATTAGATGGAAAACAATGTTTTATGGATGTTTCACGCTACATTGGGTTGTCTCTTGGATAGAGCACGGTCAAAGATGTTTAGTGAAGTAATACTCAAGTGTTTCACAATATTTATAAAAGCGATTTACCTAACTTATTTGAACAATTATTTATTCATATTTTTTTGAAATTGAGCTTTTAGTCAAAAAAGCCGATCAATTTATTTGATAGGTAATACGCATCAAATAAATTCGAACAGAAAAATCTATTGATGCTCTTCCAGGATTCGAACCCCCACGACTTTCGAATTGGACCACTCGGCCAACACGGTTTCAACACAGCGGTTAAAAACAGTTCATGCTTAAATAAACTGCACTTTTAAATAGTTACCTTAGAAGTAGATTAAAAAACAGAAGAAAATATTTATAATATTCGTTAATATAAAGTTTATTACAGAAACTAATAACATTAAACTAATAATTTACAACATACTTAGGAACCAGTTCAGCCACCTAAAGACCGTTGCAAACAGTCTACTATAAACCTTATTGGTTTTAAAATAAGCAATATTTTATTTATGTTTCAGAAATAGTCCAGGATATAGTAAATCGACGTCAGTCGGTGCACAGCTCGGTGAGAGTGCTAAACGACATAGTGCGCCATCTTACGGCTGGCCTGCACACTGCATCGAGGCAACTCGACTCAGGCTTCGAAAGGGTACAGAGATACGAGTTTGTAAGGTGGACTTCTATGCTCGGTTAGTATCACCACAGATGATGAATACTACAGTTATATACTATACCAAAAACTACTAGTTTATACTCGCGACTTCGTTCGCGTAGATTCGAGATTGGTCTATTGGTTTGGCCGTGATAACGTCACAGTCAGACTGAAATACAGACAGTTAGGTAGACAGGCAGAGTTAGGTACTTTCGTATTTATAATAATTAGTATAGATGATTGTAGCACTCCGCGATAAATGAGTAAAAAAATTTAAAAATTAATTAGTCATTGAATTGCTTCAACTTGGTAATTTTCAATTGTCATCTAAGAAATTTCGACGTCACGATGTCGAAATTTCTTAGATGACAATTGAAAATTACCAAGTAACGACACTTGGTAACGAGGAAGACAACATTTGTCTAAGTCAAAAATTAAATATTCACCTATAGTTTCTCTGTCAGACACTTGGCAACCAGGCCACAAAGCGTTTTTGTACAGAAATAATATTTAGACTAAGCAATTTGGTTCGGACAAGATTTCTCAATTTTATTCTGACACATGTACTTGTTTACAGTTTTAGCAAAAACTTTTTAATAAGCGATGATAAAACTAGCATAAGAACTCTTAAAATGCCATTCCAAAAAAGCCTATGTCCCATAAAAAACAAACATTCTAAATCCAAAAAACACAATATAAAACAATTCAGCTCTCGTTGAAGTTTTTTGTATAAAGAAAGCGTATGTTACATGGTGCTACAAAGTCTACGGCGTAGCACTATTCTGATGACTGAATTTTATTTTCAGCTTGCATTGTAATTTTGGGCTTCGTTACCGCACTTACTCTAATAGCTCTACTCTGTGGCTGCGGTCATGCAAAAAACCATGCTTTGAGAACTTTGAAAGTGTACGTATATTCGAATATCGACTCTATGAACGAGAGGAACAAAGCTGATAATGGCAATTTTCAGGTCGGCGGTATGGATATGCGTCGCCTCTCTCGTATTATGGGGGATGATAGCCACAATTTTCCTTATCACGGGCCACGCTGAGGTAATATTAATAAGCCAAATACAGCTTTTTAAGTAAATTATCACAGAACGTTTTATATTGGAATTTCTTTGTTAAAATGAGATTGTTCGTTGAGATGCGAAATCGCTTGAGGGGTGTTGCTATTGACTTTTCGGAGGCGCTTATTTTGAAATTCATTAAGATTTGTTCATTTTGTACATTGCGTAGTTTCTATATTATTATACGATTTAAAAAATAAGTCAATTGGTTATAATTTTTAACTAATTTCATTAAACATATAATTAAATTATATATATATATATATATATATATATATAATTATATATAAAATTATAATAAACATATAATTAATTAAAAAATAATTTCATAGTATAAAGCAAAGTCGCTTCCCGCTTCCCGCGTCTGTATGTATGCTTATATCTTTAAAACTACACAACGGATTTTGATGCGGTTTTTTTTAATAGATAGAGTGATTCAGGAGAAATATTTATATGTATTAAACCCGTGCGAAGCCGGGGCGGGTCGCTAGTAACTTATAAAATATTATTGATTAGTTTATATCCCAGTTTTTTTTTTCTTCTTTGTTTTTTTGCTGGTCTCGGATTATCTTTGAATTTATTTTAGATCTACGTATGCCATGCTTTATGGGACAGTCCTCAGTACCCAACGCTGACCGCTCTCCTGGACAGACCATCACCTCTTTTGTCAAACAACGAAGGGATTTTCGATGCTCTATTCCGTGATTTGGAAAATATTACTGTTGATGTCTCAATCAGAGATGTACTAAGGTAATATAACTCCATTCCAAGGATAAGATAAGATACTAAAATCTATAGGTTGAAAATTTACCACCTTTGTTTTTGATTTTATCGGTGATAATCGATCAAGACGCACAGCCTGAATATTCAGTTTCAGTTTTCGGGAGCAATCTTAAAACATCCTGTATAATTTAATAGTTACGATGAAAATATTCTAATATATGATCGTCTTAAGCTTCATTATGAAACGCCTATTACTTCAGCTATTTGCTAATGAGTTTGTAACGAATTTGCTTCAAAGTATCCTTTGAAGAATTATCTCTCTATGTTGTCAGACGAGTAATAAATGTTTTTGATGATTGCAGAATCGTTTTTTCTCAATAATCGCAAAACATACAGTTTTGTTTTTTTTTATGATAAAGATAACAGATAAATTACAGACAGAAACACGATTGGTGAAACTTTTCTAGATAGATTGATTTTCCAAAGTTGGCTCTTCAAAAACACTATATTTGTTTTTAATCAAAACTATGAATAGCTAAACAGTTCATTTTTATATAATTCGTCGTTAGATAACCATACTAACTAAGTAAATTACAGACAGTTTGAAGTTTGATGGTTTTCGAGATAATGCAGTTTTATCACTTTTTCCGTCTTATCCGGGTAGACTCAGTCCATACAAAAAGTCAAAAATTTCACATATCACCTTAAATACTGATTTTCAAAATTGGATAAGATAATTATTTAATTGTGGTTGATTTCAGAGATTGTGAAAAAGACAGACCAGCGTACGTTGTCTTCCAACTGGACAAAATACTGGACGTCAACAAGGAAACTTCATACTTTGAATGGGCAGAACTCCAAGCCGATTTGGGAAGGCTTAAATCATCTGTGGATGTGGGCCTTTTAAAAACTATATCGACGTCATTCAGTCGACTTTTGAGCGAGATGCTAAAGGTGTCAGATGTGAATTTGGCAAAGTATAGGTAAAGTTTGGAAAAACAATATACTTAATTTTTTTTTATAGTACTCGCCAAATCTAGAAATGAAAATGAAATTTTAAAGGATCACGACAGTAATTCTGATATACAGTAGATATGTACTCGGATCTTAAGGCGCTCAGATCCTTGTAGATAACTAAGGAAGAAGTCAAAAGTACGTCCAAACATTGAATCTAGAGTCTGTAGGTAAATTATGTAAACTGATAAAACTTATTGTACCTAACAAACAACTCCGGGTAGTTGCATAAAGCTAGTGCAAAAACACTAATAATAAAGTAGAATTAAATACTTTTTTATGGTACAGTCCCCAGTTATTTTTTGGCTTTACGTCAGCAAAGCTGGGAAATCTATCCTGGAACACTGCCAAGAGCTCCAAATTATTAAAAAATATATATATTTTGCAGGATGGACTACAATGTTCCTGTGGTGGGCAGAGATCTTCCATCTTTAGTAGACCAGCTTGAAAATATTGCTGTTCAAGTGTCCGATCTGACTACAGCTGGGAGATTTGAAACATTAGGTACACAAATTAGAGAAGTTAAGATTACTAGCTGTGTCCCGCGGTTTATCTCGCGTTAACGTAATGCCTTCCTCATGAATGTGGCTATCATATATAAAAAATATTTTTTTCATTTCGAACGGTTGTTTCAGAGATTCGCGTTCAAATAAACAAACTCTTCGGTTTATTATATTAGCTTTTATTTTTATTATATTTAGCATCTATAATGACGATCTCCCAGTAGACTAACGTTGATGGGAGCCATGGCATTACGCACGTGCTTATTTGTAACATGTTTTTGGCGAAAAGAAAAATCAATTGGTGCACGTTCTGGATTCGAATCCACGACCTTGGGATTGAAATTTGGGATACCTACTAGTCGGCCAACACAGCTGTTCATGTTGATAATTATGATATATCCAGCTTCGTATAAATAATATCAAATTTACAATAGAATGATGATAAAAAATAATTTAAAAAAAAATTGTTGAGATACCGTCTACTCGGCGTCTACTTCGTAGGCATTAGTAATCTCAAATTACTGATACGATGGTCAAAGCATACCACTAAAATGTCTATTAAATATGAACAACTAGCTGACCCGTGCCCGCTTCGCTGTGCGTAAGACATTTCTAATACCATCGCGGACTTTTTTGTAGACATTTTTAAGGTGTACAATACTGTAGTACATTATTTTGATATATCTCGTGGGGTTCATTCAGCCAGCGTTTGCAATGTAAGCGCAAAAAAATGTATTTATTTACGACATCACATTACAAACCTCTAAAATTATCAGTGTTTCTCTACTATATTATGCATGTATTATACATATAAACCTTCCTCTTGAATCTATTAAAAAAAACCACATCAAAATCCGTTGCGTAGTTTTAAAGATTTAAGCATACATAGGGATATAGGGACAGAGAAAGCGACTTTGTTTTATACTATGTAGTGATAAACGTTTTGTTTATTGTGTAACAGAGTACCATATTTCCAGCATCAAGAACGGAGAGACTCCACACCACGAGCATAAAACCCCTGGAACAGTTGAGAGCAGAGGTTGTGTACAAACTGACAGAGTTGGAGCTCCAGCTCATGCCGTTCAGAAGAAAGTTGAACATCTCTCTGAGCCACATACATACTGCGCAGTATTATATCAATAACCAGGGGGATATTATTGCTCAAAAGGTATGCAAAGAAAGAAAACAATATTTTTTGAAAAATCTCCGAGCACTGTCCTGCAGTATAATAATTTGTTGTTACAAGCTTTTACTTATTTTAGTTAGTATGTGCGGGTCTAAGGATCATATTTTAAAATAAATATGGTCGCTAGCAGGAGTTCAATGGGGATTTCTGAACAAAAAGTCCAGAAATGCCCATTACACACTCAATGCGCTGCCAATGGGGATAACTGGACTTTTTGTCCAGAAATGCCCATTGACTGGGATAGTCAATGGGGATTTCTGAACTAACCCTAATCTTGCAATTGAATTACAAACTAGTACTCCATTTATCTTCGGTGGCAATGTGATACTGTAAGCTGAACTGATGATGGTGTCAGTTGTTTAATGGAACTCCTAAGTAAATATATTAATTGAGTTATTCAAATTTTGCATACCTGTTAAGATCTGGTATAATCTCTAGCTCGGAGTAGGATTTTACAAAAGAAGAATATTTTATACTAAAAACCTAATTTACGTTTTAATTGCTTGTTGTTCCAGAAAATATCCCTTTTCCTATCCCGGCTGATATCACACGCAGCTGGCTGGCGCACCCACGTGCTGACTGCAACTAGCAAGCACGCTGCAAGGTGCCTTCCGCTGTTCACTGTATACGCGGCAGCAAGGACCCTACTTTGCACCAACTACATTTCTTCTCTGGTAAGATAAGCCTGGCCTCACAGCTCAGTTGGTAGTAGCTCTGCCTTCTGTGCTGTAAATTGTGGGTTTGATCCCCACCCGGGATAAACATTTGTGTGATGAACATAGATGTTTGTTCTGTGTCTGGTATAATAAGTATGTATTTACAGCAAAAAAACGTATTATAAGTATTCTCTCAGTTATCTGGTTCCCATAGTACAAGCTTTGCTTAGTTTGGGGCTAGATGGCGCTGTGTGATATGTCCACCAATATTTATTTATTTACTTAAGATAGTTACATTTCGTTTAAAAAAAACCGCCGCTCTAAGTCAAAGGACACAACATTTTGAATCAATCAGACCAGAGAAGTGGCTACAACATCTCTTCAAAAATTATAGCCAAGAACCATCTCGATCACGTTAGCTTTCAAACAAAAAAGAGACCGCATGACGCGTCAAAATCGGTCCATTTAGAAGCTACAATGCCACAAAAAAACACACAGATAGACACGCCAAGTTTAGAACACACCTTTTTTTGCGTCAGGGGTTAAAATAAGAACGATTTCAATTCACGCTGTCAAAAAACTATGAATAATACCGTCGTATAGAACAGGGTATATACGAAACCGAGCCACCATAAATTGAGCTAGTTCTAAGCCAATACCGCACGAAAGTTTTCAGTCAAGTGATCATCTGAATCTCTGTATATCCTTTTTATATATTACTAGCCGACCCGTGACAGACTTTGTCCTGTCAAATGTCAATAATCCCACAGAAAAAAAGCACTTTCCGTTTTCCCGATCTTTACGCCATCCTTATCACTTAGGGGTATGAAAAATAGATGTTGGTCGATTCTCAGACCTACTCAATATGCTCACAAAATTTCATGAGAATCGGTCAAGCCGTTTCGGAGGAGTACGGGAACGAACATTGTGACACGAGAATTTTATATATAAGACTAGCAGTCCGCCCCGGCGTCGCACGTTACACAGTAATGATTTTATGGCTATTTTTTTACACCTTAGGTTACATTATGAAAGTTTTAATAGAGATCCTTAATAATTAGACATATGACAGACTTTTTTGAGGATATTGATGTCCTTAAAACTGTAATACATGACTTTGCTTTATTGTCAATAATTTCTGCAGCAAACGCAATATAAGGATTTTTTATAGTTTTTTTTTCACACGTTGGGTTACATTATAGAAGTTTTCATATGGATCCCTAACGTTTTTGAAAATAGTATATAGCCTATGTTCATTAGGGATAATGTAGGATTCTAATAGTAAAATAATTTTTCATATCGGTTCACTAGTTTCAGAGCCTTATCGATGCAAACAAACAAATAAAATCTTACTCTTTTTAATATTAAGTATAGAAATGCAATAGTTTAAAAGTATATTTGGTTGTGTATGCTTATTGCTTATGTATGCTTACTGGTTTTATTTTCAGCATGGCTGGTGGGTCTGTGGATTCTTCCTAGGAGTTCTCTGGGGCACTGCTTTGACCCCACTCTGTGTCAAACTGTGGAGGTCATATGGACGGAAGATCAAAGCTCGAGAAGCCATCAACCTGTCTAATTTGGGAACTGGGTATGAAGAATACCATAACTTCGAGCAACTTGTTTATTTTGAACATGTTTATACATTTTAACTATAAATACGGCTAATTACCACGTTTTTTTCTTGTATTGCTGACGTTTCGAGCCAATTAATTAATTATAGTTAAAATGAGTAACAACAACGATAGTTTTAATGTTTGTACATTTTACTTGATCGATTCGATAGAGAAATATGACTCGAAAGTCAAAACATGAGCAATTAGCGATGTTTATTTCGTCTGAAATCATTTAGTTATTTTATACCTACACAAGTTAGTGAGTATTAAAAACTGACAAATAGTTCAAAGACCAATAAGATTTGTTGATAATCAACAATGCTTTTACAGACAACAAGAAACTCCGACGACTGCACCATGTGATGGCAGTAACTGGAATATACCTGGGTAAGTAATATATTAAGCCAAGTAAGGAAGTTGGTCCAGAAAAGTCTGCGCTTTTATATTTTTTTTACACATGACGAAGAAAGGCGATAATAAAATAGTTTGCTGACTACCAGACCGAAATCATAAATCTCTCGATTTGAACACGTGTTAATGTTAACATATTTTTTGTTCAAACTCCATTGTTGCACGACTTCGATTTGAACCCATTCGACCTTCGCATTGAAAGTCTAGGCACCTCCTTAATAGAGCAATACAGCTAGCTTATTTCGTAAAATTCATCCATGGCTAACATAAACTTTTAAGAATACCAATTTCATAGTAACTATTATAGATACTACTAGCTGACCCGTGCCCGCTTCTCTGTGCGTAAGACATTTCTAATACCATCGTTGACTTTTTTGTAGACGTTTTTAAGGTGTACAATACTGTAGTATATTATTTTGATATATCTCGTGGGGTTCAGCCACCATTTGCAATGTAAGCGCAAAAAAATGTGTTTATTTACGACATCACATTAGAAACCTCTAAAATTATCAGTGTTTCTCTACTATATTATGCATGTATTATACATATAAACCTTCCTCTTGAATTACTCTATTTATTAAAAAAACTGCATCAAAATCCGTTGTGTAGTTTAAAAGATATAAGCAAACATAAATACATACATACATACATACATACAGACGCGGGAAGCGGAAAGCGACTTTGCTTTATACTATGTAGTGAAGTGATGTACCTAAACTTCATTCAAAGCATATTGTTATCATCTTAAATAGAAATACTAATCCCTATTTTCCTTGTTCATAGCATCACGCGCTGGAACAGTTTTGCTAATAATTTTTTTGTTGTATTCAATATTGAGGTTCTTAGAAAAGGAAATTTTGAAAAATCGAATAATTTTACAGGAAAACGTCTGTCGGGACAGCTAGTAACATTATAAACATAGTTTTTATAAAATTGTCCCCCAGCTTCGATAGACTGTCATGAGTAGGTTAAAGTTACGCAATCGAAACAAATTCACGGGATACGTAAAAATAAACCAGCAATTCATCCAAACCTTATGTTGTTGAAACAAAAAAGCATAAATTTTCTCTTATTTCCATAGGCCACCCGTTCCGCCCCCTAGAAGTGACAGCTGGTGAGAACTCATCATCAAGACATATGACATTTACCGCTTCTTGAAACAGGAAGCAAAGCTCTTTGTTTTGAAGATCGAGACATTCTGGGACTTTATGAGTATAAGGAAGTAGGATTTGTAAAGGCTTGGCAAAAAGATTTTAATAAATTACTATTTAACGAGTCTTTTTTTTATTTGTTGATATAAAACAAATTCATTTGGTTTCTTAAAAAAAATATTATCATGACTGTAATCCCCAAGTACGGTAGACATCTTCTCAGATCTTCAGACACTTAGATCCTTTGAATATGTCTAGTGGGGGTAGTCAGAGGCACGTCAAAACATAATGTTTGGCACTTGCCCACATTATGCAGTAGTTAGCATTCCATACGTGACATGTTGCAAGCCCATCGCCGCTTATAAGAATACTAACTGGTTTCCGCACGTTGTTTTCTTTCACCGTTTTGAGTGTTTTGATGCACATATAATTTTTTCTATGCACGCCGGGATTCGAACCCTTCAAAATGAAAGTCGAGGTACCTGCCACTTACCCAACATGGTTTATTTTCTTAGGTTTATGTTTTATACTACAATGTATTAATAGGTCTAGATCAGTGATACTATCGATCAAACTAGTCCATACATTATTATCAATAGTCTTTGCATAAATTTACAGTAAAGCTGGCTGCATCAACACACTGCTGATTATTCCATAAATAAAGACAAATATAGAAGGATTAGTATTTGAATTGAATCATAAAGTGTTTCATTACTATCGAGTCCTATTTAACCGAATGATAATTTAATTTACTTACTTTGTTGCGATTTTACGTTAAGGTGAGGTGATACTTAATTTTGTTGTTTGATAAGACGGAAATTGTATCATAAAAACCATGATACTTAAGTACTGATTTTATTTTAGGCGCAATGTTTTTTTACTAAATTATGTAAAACAGAAAAGTGGATTTTAAGAGTTATTTTCGAATGATCATGAAAAGTTTTTACTAATTGTGTTTCTATCTTTAATTGCATAAATGAAATCTTTAGGGATAGGGCTACTTATTTTTTCATTGTCAATCAAAGGAGAAACATCTACTTTTGCTAAATAATCTTAGAAACCTGGTATTTATGCAATAAAAAAACTTTATTTTGATCAACATGGTCCGATACAAAGTATCAAATGAGATACAGACTTATCAATTTGCTCACATGCCCATAACTTTATGTTGATCATGTATGTACGTGTAAATCTTTTCTTTAAGCGAGGTCTTATCAGAAACTAGCAGACCCGGCTACGCGATGCTGTGTCAACAGATATCGCCATCTGTTCGAATCTCTTGGAGCTAACAGATAATTGTGACTGTCAGATAATAAACAAATAATTTGCAATAAAATAATATTGCGACTATTAATTGAGATGTAAAAATAATATTACGACTAAAAATTGAGATGTTAGCTATCCTATCTTTCAAGTTGAATCAAACTGCATACGGTGTGCTAAGTTTGATTAAAATCGGTTAAGTAGTTTAGGAGTCAATCGCGGACAAACAACGTGACGCGTAATATATATATTAAGAACTAGCGACCCGCCCCGGCTTCGCACGCGTAGCATGTTATTATACATATAAACCTTCCTCCTGAATCACTCTATCTATTAAAAAAAACCGCATCAAAATCCGTTGTGTAGTTTTAAAGATATAAGCAAACATACATACAGACATACAGACGCGGGAAGCGGAAAGCGACTTTGCTTTATACTATGTAGTGATAATGGTCGTCCATGACTAATGAATTGGAGGTGACAGTGATTCATAAATTTTGTTGATTTCAGGTTTATATACGTGCTCAAAACGGTGAAAGAAAACATCGCGAGGAAACCAGTTAAAAAAAATATAAATGAATAAATAGGATCACGACTGTAATCCCCAAGTACGGTAAACATACTCTCAGATCTTCAAACGCTTAGATCCTTTAAAGATGTCTAGTGGCCGCATTTAGTATTCTTATAAGCGGTAATGGACAACACCACGTATTTTGCAGTGGCATGCAGTGGCATGTCCCAAATATAAAGTTTGGACGTGCCCTTAACAACCCTTTTGGATATCTTCAAAAATCTAAGCGCTTAAAGAGCCACCGTAATTAGGAATTACAGTGATCCTTTCTTAAAATATTATTCTACTAACAAAAAAGATAGAGCAATCAAGAGCTACAGACCAGTAAAATAAATATGGATATAGAAACATTCTTTCACAATAGACAACTCATGAAAATCGGAAAGATACTCCACCGGATATAAGGTTGAATACACATGAAATAAATCACCCATCCAGTCGTTCATAATTCACGTAATAGTTAGTTTCCTCCCTCTATTTATTTTCTAAATTATGAGGCCTGGTTCCACCCCTGGCCTCAATAAATTCTATCCACAAAATGCTGATACAAAAAAGGTAGATATAGATAAAGGTAAAAATAGTTTTGATGATACCATTATAACACGTTTTCAATACATAAATAAATAAACTTTTGAGGTTTTTGTTGAAAAAAAGTCAAAGTCAAAGTCAAAGTTATATGTGAAAAGGGTACGCCTTTTCATATTTAACGAACAACTTATTTCTATACTAATATTATAAAGAGGAAAGATTCGATTTTTTGTTTGTTTTTGTTTGATTTGATTTTTTTTACTATAAGAATCTAACATTATCCCTGATGAACATAGGCTATATAATATTTTCAAAAACGTTAGGGATCCGTATGAAAACTTCGATAATGTAACCCAAGGTGTAAAAAAATACCCATAAAATCATTATTACACCCGTGCGACGCCGGGGCGGACTGCTAGTCTAAAATAAGAAGACATGTTTTACGATATCACTTTATTTTGAAAACATTTCATGATCGCTTATCAAGAAATTAATTTCCAAGTAAATAAAATGTATGTATAGAATCATACTCACCCAAAACGGCCATATGGTTTGATAGCAATATAATTAGATACTTCTGTTCATAAACCGGTATGCATTAAATATTAAAATTAATCGTACAAAATAACCGCAATTACTTCTTGAATGTAGAATAGGCAAGCATGCACTGCACAGAGGTGTCACATAATATAACTCTGCCTACGTCGCTTTCAGTAACAATGGGAAAGCGTAACTTGCCACAGACGCCGCAATCGTAGAACATTATATAATTCTGCAAGGCCCGCAAAATTAGCACGTCAAAACGCAAAAAAAACCAATCCGCAAAATTAGCACGTGTGCAGTTTTAAATTTCTGACATAACTCTGTTGAATTAAAGCTGAAATTGGGTGCGCTTCTGATATGCGTGCGGTCGTGTAAAACAATTAACTTATTTCGTTCAAATAAGCTGACTTCAAAAAAAATACTCAACAAGTTGTTTCTTAGAAATAAAACAATTTTATTATGAAGGACTAGCTGACCCGTGCCCGCTTCGCTGGGGGACAGATAGTCTCACATCTGGTATTCCAATCTGCAAAATAAATTATAGCCTATATGTTGTCGAGGACTAATAGCTACATAACAAAAAAAAAACATCAAAATTCGTCCAGTAGTTTTTGCGGACAACAGACAGACAGACATACAGACAAAAATTTCAAAATGTTATTTATTGGCTTGTGTTACTTGTATAAAGGCCCCTAGGAGTATTTTTTTTAGCTTTTATACAATGTACAGAATTGAACTCTTCTACAGTTTTATTATATGTATATAGATATATATATATATATTTGGGATTCTTGTACTATTCAAATTTCCGTGATGGATCAACAATCAACATACAAGTTCGTACCTACAGAACCCTTTGTTATATTTTATTTCGCATATTTTACACATCCAAGTGCCCAGGTTTTATTATGTACCAAATTAACTATTACCTAATCAAAACTATTCAATTTAAAAGCTGTCAAATCAAAATATCACTTCAGCTCTTAATGAAATGAAATGATTGATTCAAAAAATATTATTATTAATATAAAAAGTTGTGTTAATTATGTTAGTCCCTTCTGAAAATCTCCAACTCTTTGAACAGTTGCGCAAACGCGTCTTTGGTGTAATGAATGATTCATCTGTGTCGGCGGCCGCTTAACATTTCGCGTGGCCTTAACATCACGAAAATACAAGTAAGTTGCCACACCTACTCGTGCGATACAGATCTAAACTAGCTCAATATTAGCTTGACCATTGATTTTATGATGGGCCAGTTTTATAAAAAACTAGCTGACCCGTGCCTGCTTCGCTGTGCGTAAGACATTTCTAATACCATCGCGGACTTTTTTGTAGACCTTTAAGGTGTACAATAATGTAGTACATTATTTTGGATATATCTTGTGGGGTTCAGCCAGAGTTTGCAAGGTAAGCGCAAAAAAAATTGTTTATTTACGACATAACATTAGAAACCTTTAAAATTATCAGTGTTTCTTTACTATATTATGCATGTATTATATATAAAAACATTTCTCCTGAATCACTCTATCTATTAAAAAAAACCGCATCAAAATCCGTTGTGTAGTTTTAAAGATATAAGCATACATACATACAGACGCGGGAAGCGGGAAGCGACTTTGCTTTATACTATGTAGTGATATAACATACTTAGAAGCATTTAAGTTAAGCACTTAAGTATTTATTGTCGGCATTTTTATTCACTTTTCAAATCAAGACTCTATTCGCTTAAAATTACTAGCTCCGTCCGCTTAGATTGATTTTAGACGACATTATTTTAAAAGAAAATTTTGGTAAAAAAAAGATGAGATCTCAAGAGACTTTAAACTATCTATATTATTATGGAATCTCATCACAATCGGTCAAGTGGTTTTGATGTGATAACGTCACAGACAAACAGATAGAGTTATATTCGCATTTATAATTTAGGTAATAGATTTACATTAATTGCCGTACTTAGAAATTTCGAAACTAAGAGTAGCCTACTAATTTTTAACGACATAATTATACGCTCTCAAATTCGTTTTTGCGCGTTTACTATATCCAAGCCCCAAGATTTGAATGCTATGCTCAGTGACTCCAATTATTTCAACTACGAGTAGAGCAAGTACTTCCGATCTCACATCGCTCACCAAAATTAATCTTGCATAAATCTGACATTTATTCTTCAAGCGAATAACCTATCCTTTGAACCGAACAGATGCTGAAGCTTTAATGGCGCCTCCGTACGTTTTATTCATATAAGACGTATGATTTTGATCTCGTTGTCTGCGAGTTACTTCAAAGATCATTTTGACTTGTATTGGAACATACAATACTTTTTATCTGGATACAAGCCGAAGCCGCGTGCTGAAGCTAGAACCTTTTACTTAAAGATGGGTACATCTTTATTCACATTATATACATTATAAAATAGGAGATGTGGCTTGTTCAGAAGTATTTCTTTTTTCATTTCGAAAAAGAACAATTGTCGACATACAGGGCCTTAAGTCAAATAGAAAGGTGGTTGTCACGGCTTATATTATTTCAAGCAAACCTAAACCAGATCTTCGGCCCATAGGTACCTAGTGTTCACAATTCAGTTGCGAAAGCAATGAATATTTAAAAATGCTAATGACACTAGCTTTTTTGCATAGTGTAATAAGATTAGGATAAACAACGAGAAGGGTAATGAGAGTGACGACCTACTTTTAAAAGCGGTTATTGATTACTAGCAGATCCGTGACAGAAGTTATCCTGTCCAAATTTCAATAATCGCATACAGTAACGCACGGTACCATGACGACTGATGACAACGCTGATGTCAGATTTTCACACCAGCGCCATCTATGCCAAAATCATCCTTACGTTTGGTTATAAATTACAGTTAATATTGAACTATGGCACTATAGAGAAATTATGTTCAATAACTTCGGTGTGAATGAGATTCAATTGCACCAAATTCATTTTCAATATACAGTAAATCTTATAGCATTGAAGCTATAAAAGTCTATCCTAATAATATTATAAATGCGAAAGTTTGTGAGATTGTATGTATGTTTGTTTCTCAATCAGTTCTAAACGACAAAACGGATTAAGTTTAAATTTGCTGTAGATGTAGATATAATGCCCGAATAAATAATAGTCTACTTTAAAAAATGAAAAACGCAAAAGGGATGATTTCTATATAGATGGCGCTGGTGTGCAACAAATCTGACATCACAGACTAACAGACATTCAGTCTTTTCAATTCGATTATTGAAATTTTACAGGACAACGCCTGTCACGGGTCGGCTAGTTTTAAATAAAACTAGCGACCCGCCCCGGCTTCGCACGGGTTTAATACATATAAACCTTCCTCCTGAATCACTCTATCTATTAAAAAAAACCGCATCAAAATCCGTTGTGTAGTTTTAAAGATATAAGCAAACATACATACAGACATACAGACGCGGGAAGCGGAAAGCGACTTTGCTTTATACTGTAGTGATTTAGACATGATCTTAGCTCTGTAATGTGTTTATAACATCTAACCTTCCGACTGCTTGGAGGCATTTAATGAATATACGTACTAACTTCCGTCCGAGGCTTTGCAAACGTTGTTCCGGGTAAAACATAGCCTTTATGCTATGCCAAATTTGATCACAATCTTTTTAGTCAAATCTACCTATAAAAACCGGCCAAGTGCGAGTAGGACTCGCGCACGAAGGGTTCCGTACCATCATATTAAAAACGGCAAAAAAACACGTTTGTTGTATGGGAGCTTTACTTAAATATTTATTTTATTCTGGTTTTAGTATTTGTTGTTATAGCAGCAACATAAATACATAATCTGTGAAAATTTTAACTGTCTAGCTATCACGGTTCACGCGATACAGCCCTGTGACAGACAGACGGACAGACAGACAGACAGACGGACAGCGAAGTCTTAGTAATAGGGTCCCGTTTTTACCCTTTGGGTACGGAACCCTAAAAAACGACGTGCTAACCAAGTGAGAGGACTTTCAATCCAAAGGAGGATTGTCGTCTAATCCAATGGATTTAAAATTTTTGGTGAAACATTGTCATGGCTTAACTAATTTGGGAAACAAGTCTAAATAGGCAAATCAGAAAAACAGAGTTATCTAAGTTTTCTGCCGTTATAGAAATACCAAATAGATCGTGACCATGACAATGACAATCTGATTCTTTGAACAAGAAGAGTTCATAAAATATTTATTGCTTCTTCTTCTTCTTCTAACTTAAGAGCTGTGCTCTTGTCGGTGTAATTGATGCAGCTCTCTCCATCTGTTTCTCTCCAGCGTCGCCTCCTTAACTTCCTTATACGATACGGCAGCAATTTTTTCCTTTATCTGGCTCATCTAGTTTATTCGTGGACTTCCTCTTCCTCTCTTCCCTTCAACCTTCCCTTCCATTATAGTCTTTATAAAACTGTCGTGCCGTATAAGGTGGCCAACCATCTTCCCTCTTCTGTTCTCAATCGTTGTTAATAGGATCCTTTTTTCCTGTATTCTACGTAAAACCTCTATATTTGTAATTTTTTCTGTCCAGCTTATCCTTTCCATCCTTCTCCAGCACCACATTTCGAAAGCTTCTAGGATCTCCCTATCTCTCTGGGTCATTGTCCAGGTACTAAACTAAAATTCAGTAAATATCTTAAATTGCTCCCAAACAGGCGAATCTAATTGTTCCATACAGAGCGATCTCCGATAATTTGGCAAAACTACCACGGAATTTATGATGTTGAAATATCGTGTACATCTAAACGGAGGGATTCCGTTATGTCAAGGCCATTATTAAACCAGATATTTGAATTTCCCAGATAGTACTTCCCCAATATCAATTAACTAAGCATGGCAGAGGTCAACTATTGAATAGTTGGAGCGATACGTGACCAAGAGGCTTTTATCTGGTTCAAAGGATTAGCAATGCTATCCACCGTGACTATGCACTTCCGACTGGTAGTAATCTGGATCAATATTTATCAATGGACTCTAGATAGCTTTACTGTCGTTTTTTTTAAGGTCAGAGTAAAAACGAGACCCTATTACTTAGACGTCGCTGTCCGTCTGTCTGTCACAGGGCTGTATCTCATGACCCGTGATAACTAGACAGTAGAAATTTTCACAGTTTAAGTATTTATGTTGCTGCTATAACAACAAATACTAAAAACAGAACAAGAGTTGCCTCTCTTATATATTTAATTTCAAACGTGTTTTTTGCCATTTTTTTATAGAAAATTGTGCGGAACCCTTCGTGAGCGAGTCCGACTCGCTTGGCCGGTTTTTTATTTTTGTATAGTTTAGTTTTTGCAGCTGATTGAAACATTGACGCGATCGCTTTATGACGGCTGTTAAGACAGTCATAGCTGCATAAGAAACCAAATGTAGCTGATTCAAATATTGTCGCGATCGCTTTATGACGTCCGTTAAGATAGTCATAGCTCATCTTGCTAAGGGTCGTTTCGACTAGCCGTTTCCTCCGGAGATCATTAATTCTGTTTTTGTAAACACAAGGTCACCCGGAATTCACTGACCTTTCAAGTATGGTAACGAGAAGTAAAAACATCTATTTGCATTTCATTTGCTGTAATTTATTAGTTACGCCTTAGTTGGCGCGTTGGATAATATATTTCGCTTCAATTTGTATCCGGAATTTTAACTTGCCGCTTCATCATCTTTCGTTTCATTCTTGATTAGGGAATTGAAACTTGCTCAAAGCTTTGGGTTCTTGATAAAAAAAATAGGATCATGACTCGTAATCCCCAAGTACGGTAGACATCCTCTCAGATTTTTAGGGTTCCGTCTAGGCGCTTAGATCTTTCGAAGATGTCTAGAGGGAGTAGTCAACATAATATTTGGCACATGACCACATTATGCATTAGTTAGTTTTTGATACCTATAAAATAATAGTTTTCATTTTATATAAAATGTTCCATTTTGTCTCAAAAATTAAAAGATAAAGAAATTGGTACATGACTGCATTCTCCAAACACGCTTGGCATTCTCTCAGATTCTAAGAATATGATTCTGAAGAGGGTTATCAGAGGCACGTGCAAATATTATATTTGACACATGCCCGCGTTTTGCAGTAGTTCTTTTTTTTTAGAGTTTACTCCTTAAGAAACGATTTGAGTTATAAGGCCCGGTACGGAAATTTTATGGGGAGTAAAATCAAGTGTAACACGAAAAGTTGAGGCGTTACGTAGAAAGAGACAAACATATATATCTGTAGGATTGAACGTGTAAAAGAATGAGATAGAATACATTACACAGCGTATCTCATAAAAATTGTTGCATTATTTATTTCTGCGCCATCTAGTAGTTTTTGTCTGAACCAACTGTAGCTAGATACAACACTTGAATGAAAAATATAATAAACGATCGCTCTTATTACTATTATGTTAAAGTCTAAATTAGCGTAATCTCAAAATGAAAATTACGTTTTTAACGTTAATGATATTTTGACTTTGTTATCTTTTTGTACATGCTTTTATGCGAATAAAACGTAAAATAATGAAACCTAAAATTAATAATAATTATGGCATCCCTCTCTAGCGCGCTAACTTTCAAGCGCGTAGGCGAGATGAAGATATTATTAGCGAATAGCTGGAATATCGTTCACTATACTTTGACCTATGAAAGCAAGTTTCGAACACTTTAAAACTAGAGTAATAAGGTTGAGTTTCGTCTACACAATTTGAGAATTGTATTATGTTACATTGGTTGTGTGGTATGGTACTACTAACCGTTTAAATCCAAACCAAATTAAGTAAGTAGGTAGGTAGGTACCTACCTAGTAAGTAGGTACACTGAGTTAGCCTAGTGCAGGAACATCTGTATTTGTGGCGATAAACCACCAAAATTAAATTAAACACTGACCATACCAAAACTACCTAACTACTTATCTGTTTGGACGTGCCTCTGACTAACCCATCTTCAAAGATCTGAGCGCCTGGAAATCCGAGAGGATGTCGAGCCTGCGTCGCGATCCTATTTATTTTAGTTCGATGAACTTGGAAAGATAAAAGAACGCCTAACAAAATCATCTCTGTTGACCACCTGAACTAGATGAATGCAAATTACGATAGTTCAATGCATGAACTAAGAACTATTTTTAGAACTTAGAACTATTTTTTTGTAACATACTTTATGTAATACGCTTTATTGAAGTAATATAAATAATCCGAATAATTACAGATATATATGTTTGTTTCTCTTATAATTTTAGCAGATGCGTTCATTTACCCTTTTTTTCTATTCGATATATATATCATAATTATCGTTCGTAAGGAGTAAACTCCAATCGTGCGTCGTAGCTGACACACACACACTTTTTAATTATACCTAATTCTCCAATTTAAAGTACTTAGAGTTTTTGGTGACTTACTCTATTATAAGAATTTATTCAAGTTTGATCGAATCCGCCTTCATAAACACAAACCCACACAATCGCATTTTAGAGCGATGAACTTTGCTTACCAAAAAGCATAATAAACGAGTGGGGTCATAACCTTGAACTAATGACTTGTTAGCACAGATTCATATTTTGTTCAAGAGCGTCGTCTGTCCCAGACACCTTGTAGATAACGTGTTTCTATTGAGCTTAAGGCGCTCCCAGTCGACGATTATTTTTGTTCGAAACGAAAAAAGAAATACTTGTGAACAAGCCACATCTCCTATTTTATAATGTATAATATATGTGAATAAAGATGTACCCATCTTTAATCACTTCGATAAATAATCCTACCGACCGCTGCAATGACGACAAACACACGTCGGCGCGTGGTCCGCCTTAGCTTTTCGAATAAATTAATGATATAAATTATGTATAATTACTTATCAAAAATCTATTCTAATAGAAATCTAGATCTACATATTACCTATCTTTAACAATAAATCACAAGTTGATTTTAATAGTAGGTATATAAAATATTTCGATCATAAATTCTAAAACTATCATTTTGAAATAATATCTTTATCGTGAAAAGTTTCTGCTATTATGTTTTCAGCTTAATAGAAATCTAGGTAGGAACCTGAAGTAATATACTTATAAAAATAGGAGATGTGGCTAGTTCAGAAGTATTTCTTTTTTCGTTTCGAAAAAGAGCAATCGTCGACTGGGAGCCCCTTAAATGTCTTCGTCGCGAATCGCAATTGAATCAATCTCAGATCAAATAAATTAATATCTTAAAAAATAGTTAGATAGGCACTTAATGTTACAATAAACAAGCAGAAAAACAGAAAGACTCGGTAAAAGAGTTGAAATATTTTTGGATTATCCTCAAAATATGTAGGTACTTATAAATTCCGGTGTAAATTATTACTCGTAATTCGATATTATGATATGATGTATAAAATACAAATTATTTATTTTATAAAATAGGGTAAAGGGTACAAAATATAGATAACTACAATAAAGATTGTTAAGCAATAATGCATAGATAAAAAATTAAGTAAAATTCTTCAAGTTAGGTGGACAACAGTGGGCGACTTGCGACGGATGAATGCACGTTACCTTGTATTGGACGATTTATGGAGCATATATCATAATCAAGGGCCAATCAACGATTATGGGTGTAACTGTTTTGATACCTGTCATAAATACATATTTCCAGATGTATAGAAATTCTACAGAGATTTGTATAGAAATTCTACATTCTAAATAGTACATCTCAGTCACGATCGCGTCTAACGAGTACTGAATGAAGATGAGTAGTGCACTTGAACTCAATCGAGGTTGAGATCGACTCCGGCGCATCACTGTTGCGTAATAATAGGTAAGTACACGATTCATCTGCGGTCGACGAACTTCAGTATGGGATTATTATTTACCTCTCTGTATCTTTACCTAAAGAGATTTCTCACTTGTTAATTTTACTGGTTCTAAATATTTCTCTATCTTAGACAAATAACCGTGACAATAGTTTATTTTTTTCACAACATTTACAATAAATTGTTATCGGAATAATATTTAATGTCATGACAGATATACATACATATAGTATAAGGTGGTGTGAGAGAGCCATAGAACGTAATCTCAACCTTAAAAATATTATGACTTATATTGCCTAGTCGTTCTAAATTAAACCTTCAGCGCGATCACCAAATGGATGGGTGACCGATAAGGGAAATAACGGCTAACAGCGCTTACTTCTGTGCTTTAGAGAGCACCATTTATACCTAGTTGGTCCCAGTTTTAGACACCAAACATGGTCACTTGCTCATACTCGTATGAACTTAATAACTTTAGAAAAAGACCTTAAGCCATGATGGGGGACTTAGAGCGGCCTAAAAACTCCAACACCAGACTTGACCACATACTCATATTCGTATGAGCATAATTACTATTTTTGAGCAATCAATCAAGTAAAGTACTATCAAGAGGAATAAAATTCAAGTCTCGTATAACATCTTACAACATAACTCAGTCCCTACGAATTTCACAGTGGACTTTGTTGCGAAACCAAACATGTTAGTCTGACCTTTCACCACAAAAGTCTAGAGTGTACGATCTAGATCCAAGAGATAAATGTATATGTGTCCGCCGGTCTTACGAAACCTAAATCTTAAGTATCCAATAGATAGTAGGTAAGGTACCTACCTAACTACCTACCTAAGTGGGTATCGATCATGTTTCTGAATGCGAGCAACGATATATTCAATATATGTATGAGTATTTGAAGAATTTGATTGATAATTTTGTTTAAAACACTCTTAAATAAATTAAGATAAAAAGTAGCCTATGTATTATTCTGATGTATAAGCTATATTACTGTAAAGTTTCATTTTAATCCGTTCAATAGTTTTTGCGTGAAAGAGCAACAAACTCTCACACACACACCCACTCAATCACTCAGAAACTTTCGCATTTATAATATTAGTAGGATTACAAGCTGTCCCGACAGACGTTGTCCTGTCAAATTTCAATAATCCCAAAGAATAAAGCACTTTCAGATTTTCCCGAACCTTATGCCACTTAGAGGTATAAAAAATACCCTACGACTAATTCTCATACCTACCAAATATACACAAAAAAAAAATAACGGTCTAGACGTTTCGGAGGAGTTTGGCTACAAACACTGTGACACGAGAATTTTGTACATAAGATTTTACAAGTTTTCAACCTCATTTGAATTTTTTTTAATGAAATTGGATCACTACTGTAATCCCCAATTCCGGTAAATACACTCTAACTCGTATTTTTTTTTGACAAAATAGTATTTTTATGTTGTAGAAATTTGAGTAGGTACATTAACGACTTAGAATATCATGCTTAGCGCAAGCACTCGAGAAAGCGATTTGTTATTGTTTCAAAGCGTCTGGTCGAAGCGATGCGTGCAAAATTCATTGATGAACGACCAGGATTCAAAGCCACAAACAATCTTTTGATTTAAAGTCAAGGTATTAAGGTCCCATTATGCTAGATTTACACTCTCGCCTCGTACCTCGCCTCGTGCTTCGTCTCGTGTCTCGGCCCGCACTTCGCGTGATCGATAGTAAAGGAGAGAGGCGCGAGGCGAACCACGAGCGTCATTCACACTCTCGTCTCGTAATTCGCCTCGCACCTCGTCTCGCGACTCGTACGCGAGTGTAAATCTAGTATTAGGGTCAACTAGTATTACGGTTCCCATAAAGTGTGCATGAAGGTAGCATAATCTAATCTTGTGTAGGTGTGTTTTAAAGTAATGTTTGTAACCAGCTGCATGTGTTAAAATCGCCGAGTCATATCTCACGACGACATGTCTGTACCAACGTTTCTCAAGATTTTTTAATTTATTTTATTTATTTTTATTTATTTGGAAAACAAACAGTACAATTAAACTTAAAATATTTAAAACTGGTAGGTTATACTTAAACCAATAAAGTTTTCACTATTAAGTGAAACATACACGTGAAGACATTAAACGTGCACGTTAGCTAAAATAGTTTCTTTAAACTATTTTAATCGGATAATGTATTACGGAGTAATCGCTGAAGGAGTAACAATACTTTTAAAAATATATAGATTATATATTTTGCTTTTCATTCGTTTTGCTGGTTCTTTCGCCGTTACTCTAAATATATATATATTTTTTATTGACACGGCTGTAATCCCCTAGTACGGTAGATATCCTCTCAAATCTCCAGACGCTTAGATCCTTTGAAGATGTCTAGTGGGGGTAGTCAGAGTCACGTCCAAACATAATATTTGGCACATGCACACATTTTGCAGTAGTTAGAATTCCATACGGGACAGGTTGCCCATCGCCGCTTATAATAATACTAACTGGTTTCCTCACGATGTTTTCCTTCACCGTTTTGAGCACGTATTTGCGCATATCATTTTTTTAAACAGAAAAACCCATTGATGCACGCCGGGATTCGTACCCACGACCCACTCTGCCAACACGGATTATACCATAACCATTTATTCAGTTTAGTTTTTTCATTCCTAATTTCTCGACCGAATAGTCTTAAGGTGATAAGTAAAATTTTTGACGTTTTGTATAGGCTGAGTCTACCCGGATAAGACGGAAAAAGTGATAAAACTGCAATATCCTGAAAACCATCATATTTAAAAAAAATGTCTTTAATTTAGGTAGCTAGTATGATTATCTAAAGAATTATATAAAAATGAACTATTTAGCTATTCATAGTTTTGATTAAAAACGAAAGTAGTGTTTTTGAAGAGCCAACTTTAAAAAATAAATCTATCGAGAAAAGTTTCACCAATCGTGTTTCTGTCTTTAATTTATCTAGATTAAATCCTTAAGTTATCTTTGTCATAAAAAACAAAACTATATGTTTTGCGGTTATTGAGAAAAAAACGATTCTGCATTCATCAAAAACATTTATTACTCGTCTTAAATACATTGCAATATAGAGCACGCTGAATGACACTGACAAGGTAGAATTTGCACAGGAAATTACCAAATCAGGTGGTACAAAGAGGCTCGTTTAGTTTGAGAAACACCGCCCTATCTAGACATAATTAATACACCGTTTGAAATGCCTATAGCCAGCTGGTTTTGAAATGGGCCCATATGACTGAACCTTAGGCGGGCTTACATGATTTATTATGCCAAAGCCACTTTTATGTAAACCAAGATTGTTCTTACTTATGTAAATACTAGCAGACCCGCGACAGATGTTGTCCTATCCAAATTTCAATAATCGCATAATGTAACGCACGTTGCTATGACGACTGATGTCAACACTGATGTCAGATTTATACACACCAGCGCCATCTATACCAGAATCATCCCTCATGCGTTTTTTTATCATTCTGGGGATAGTTTTCGTATTTTAAAGAAGTCTATATTTTATTCTGGCATTATATCTACATCTACAGCAAATTTCATTTTAATCCGTTCTGTCGTTTAGGCCTGATTGAGGCATAAACATACAAACAAACTCACAAACTTTCGCATTTATAATATTAGTATGATATAAAACTCTTGCGTTACTGACTGACTCATTGACTGATCTATCAATGCACAGCCACACCACTGGTCTTAGAAACTTGATTTGAAGGGTGGTTTCATTTGTAGGGGTTGCATTGCACTAAGGAAATTCTCGAAATTTTGACTCTAAGGAGGTGCAGCGAGGGGTTGAAATATTGGAAAGTGTCTTTATGAATAGCCGGAAAGTGTATAATTATTCACTTAACTATAATATAAAAATAAGTCGGGTTTTCTTTCCTGACGCTATAACTCTAGAACGCACGAACCGATTTCCACGGTTTTGCATTCGTTGGAAAGGTCTCGGGCTGCGTGAGGTTTATAGCAAAGAAAATTCAGAAAAAATTTAAGCAGGAAAACAGGAACGGGAACGGGAACTTAACACAGCATTTGTTAATTCTAAAGCGATACGAAGTTCGCCGGGTCAGCTTGTGCAGTAATAAAAAACTTCTCTTATAATCAGTTCTGTGAAATAACTAAAAAGTATATTCTCCAAGGTTCAAAACCATAATTGCCTCAACGCCTTTTACGTCTAGCACTTAATATACTCATACTTTGAATTGCAATGCACTGCAATCTATATATTTTTATATTTGAAATAATACATACGTACAATAAAAAAGTTACTCAGAACTTGTTTATATAAATAAAATAAAAATAAATAGGATCACGACTGTAATCCCCTAGTACGGTAGACATCTTCTCAGATCTCCAGACACTTAGATCCTTTGAAGATGTAGTCGTAGTTTGAAGGGGTAGTCAGAGGCACGTCCAAACATTATATTTGGCACATGCCCACATTTTGAAGTAGTTAGCATTCCATACGTGACAGGTTGCAAGCCCATCGCCGCTTGTATGAACACTAACTGGTTTCCTTACGATGTTTTCCTTCACCGTTGTAAGCACGTGTTTTTGATGCGCATATAAATTTTCGAACAGAAAAATCCATTGATGCACGCCGGGATTCGAACCCACGACCTTCACATTGAAAGTCGTGGTACATCCCACTCGGCCAATACGGCCGAATTAAATAACCAAATTTTCTGAAAATATTTTGATAGGAATTGTAGCATCATAGTTACTTAGCTCAAAGTTTAAAGAATGACCAAATGTATAATTAAATATAATTTATTTTCTAGATATCTAATTATTAAGGTAAGTATATTAGTGGTTATGAACTTTAAATCAGTCAACCGATACCTAATTTTTTTTTAAATTATGAACGTATTTATTCCATGCGAGCAAAGTCACGTTCTACATCATGTTAATAAATAAAGAGCATTTTCGTGTAAGAGCCATAAAAGCATGCGCAATTGAGTTAGGCCAAAATTGAATCCTCTATCAAGACCACTTAGCATGTTTTTAACGATTATAATTATGTAACGAATGCATTATATATATTTAGTTTTGGCAATTATATGAGTAAATACACATAAGTAAATGTTTGGCTTTGTCTAACAAAGAAGTTCTTTTCGCAATCTCTATGACGTCATAAATGCTAGGTTTTATTCTGACATCACAATATCAAAAACTTGGCCTGTTATTGATATTGTGATGTCAAAATATCGTTGTTTGGTCGTGTCGGACCAAACGCAACGTAGGGTTTCGTAGTTTATACAGCTAACAACGTTATATAATTCATTTTCAGTGATATTTGTACAATTTTTTTAGTTTCCAAGACGGAAACTAAAGACAACATGACACAAGACGGACATGGCGGAACTATAAGGGTTTCTTGTTGACTACGGAACCCTAAAAATGGCACTACCTACTCAGTGGCTCAAATAGGAAAATCTGTAAGATATATTCGTAGGTATATTATTATTTAGTAGTGAAGGTTAATAGCATACTTTTTGTTCAAAAATATACAAAATATTAAAAAATAAGATGATATAAAAAACTACACGAACAAAGTTGCCCGAGTCCACTAGTAATTTTTGAAGTTACTTAAATTTTATATTACTACGTGCGCGCTAGGCACGAAACACGAATCTGACTACTAGAACAAACTAGAAATAAACTGTTTGAAATAAAAAATAAAACATTGAGGGCAGATTCATGCAAAACTGAATTTTTAAAACTATCTTACTAGAAATAATTGTGATATTTTAATAATTTCTACTACAAATCTTAATCACTCTCAAATCTGAGTCAGCTGTTTCCACAGAGATTACAAAACTTAAGTTAAAATTAGTTTACTTTAAACAAACCTGCAGGCGTATTCTTACGGCCATATGCAGTGCTTCGGGCATGTTTGCGGAGAGTAGAGTAGATTGCTTTCATGCCATAATGCGCAAAAGAAGTGCGTCTTTGAGAAGCCGGATCCGTGGCAGCCCGAACATCATCGTCAACGTATTGTCCGATAGGTTGGACTGTCCGCTAAATCATTATTGGATGCTACTGCATACCAATACGCAAAGCTGTAAAATGAAATATATCTTGTAATGTAATTTGTTTTCACTAACATTAGTTTATAAGTCACAATGTTACTAACTATAATATGGACTAAGTCTGAAATAAACAATTTATTATTATTATTATATTAAATTAAAAAAAACCGGCCAAGTGCAAGTCGGACTCGCGCACGAAAGGTGCCGTACCATTATCTATAAAAACGGCAAAAAAATAACGTTTGTTGTATGGGAGCCCCCCTTAAATATTTATTTTATTCAGTTTTAGTATTTGTTGGTAAGCAGCAACAGAAATACATAATCTGTGAAAATGTCAACTGTCTAGCTATCACGGTTCATGAGATACAGCCCTGTGCAGACAGACGGACGGACAGACAGACAGACAGACAAACGGACAGCGAAGTCTTAGTAATAGGGTTCCGTTTTTACCCTTTGGGTACGGAACCCTAAAAACTGTGAAAATCTAATACTTTCTTGTAAAAATAACAACTAACTACTTACTGTGGTCCGCTTTATCACGTTATATAAAGGCCGTCAGATCTTGAAATCTCGCTTTTAGTCAGTAGATCTTGCTAATTGCGGTAATTTTTCTTGCTAATTAAAAGATTTTGTAACGCGATGAAGCAAAAAGGATGCTTCGTAAACAAACTAACTACTTACTGTGGTCCGCTTTATCACGTTATATAAAGGCCGTCAGATCTTGAAATCTCGCTTTTAGTCAGTAGATCTTGCTAATTGCGGTAATTTTTCTTGCTAATTAAAAGATTTTGTAACGCGATGAAGCAAAAAGGATGCTTCGTAAACATTTGCGAATTCATCCTAAAATATCTGAAATAATTTCTCAGAGACTCAAACCTAATGTTATATCACTACATTTCTGCAATTGTCTACTTTACGATTACGAAATAAAGCATGTGCAATGTTAATAAATTATAATAGACAACAAATATGCATGTATATATATATATATATATAGATAATTAATTTTAAAATATAAACAAATATGTAATAGATTAGATATAAGTAGAATATAACAAATATTAGGTAACAGTATATTATTATATAAAGTTTAAAATATCTAAATTATATAAATGAGTACTCCAAAAAAGGAGCATTAGACGTAATAAATGTAAAACCAAAATAATAAATAACGCCAAGCAAAAAAGGGTACGGACGAACCCAGTCTGTAGAAATGAATAAGCCGTTCCAAAACGGCAAAAAAAAAAAAAAAAAAAAAAAAAAGCATGTGTGTAAATGCAATAAACAAAAGTACTTCACCCTGAAGAATGTTCAACTTATGACTGTTTTAGGGTTCCGTACCCAAAGAGTAAAAACGGGACCCTATTACTAAGACTCCGCTGTCCGTCTGTCTGTCTGTCACCAGGCTGTATCTCATAAACCGTGATATAAATACTAAAAACAGAATAGAATAAATATTTAAGTGTGGTTTCCATACAACAAACGAGATTTTTTTGCCGTTTTTTAAAGATAATGGCCGGTTTTTTTATGTTTGCGGAGAGTTTTTTTCCGAAATCCTATGATAATGTTATTGCTACTGACAATAAAGGAGGCAATAATGGCCGCAACTGAATTGAATCCAAAGTATAAAATTATCAAGTCACTCAAGCATCGGGATTGTGTATTTTTTGGTTATATGTAGTTACCTATATATATTCACTAGCTGTCCCGCCAGACGTTGTCCTGTCAAATGTCAATAATCCCACAGAAAAAAGCACTTTCCGTTTTTCTCTATCTTTACGCCATCCTTATCACTTAGGGGTATGAAAAATAGATGTTGGCCGATTCTCAGACCTACTGAATGTGCTCACAAAATTTCATGAGAATCAGTCAACCCGTTTCGGAGGAGTAAGGTAACTAACATTGTGACACGTGAATTTTATATATAAGAAGATATAGTTGGCTTCACAGCTCAGTAGTAACTCTGCTCTCTGCGCTGTAGGTTGTGGGTTCGATTCCCACCAAGAACAAACATTTGTGTGATGAACATGGATGTTTCTTCTGTGTCTAGGTGTAATCATTAATCATAAGTATATATTTACAAAAAATAAGGTATATTTATAAGTGTTCTATCAGTTATCTGGTTCCTGGGCACTGTGTGTAAAAGTCCACTAATATAATCATAATTATATTATTAATATTATTTTACCGTGTTGGCCGAGTGATAGGTACCTCGACTTTCATTTCGAAGGTCGTGGGTTCGAATCCCTGCGAGCATCAATGGATTTTTCTGTTAGAAAAAATTATATGCGCATCAAAACACGTGCTTAAAACGGTGAAGTAAAACATCGTGAGGAAACCAGTTAGTATTCCTATAAGCGGCGATGGGCTTGCAACCTGTCGCGTATGGAATACTAACTACTGCAAAATGTGGACATGCCCACATGCCAAATATAATTTTTGGGCGTGCCTCTGACTACCCCCTATAGACATCTTCGAGTATATAAGCGCATGGTGATTAGGGAGGTTGTCTGCCATACTTGGAGATTACAGTCGTTATTCTATTTATTTTAAATATTATGTGTTATAAAAACACAGATTTATTTAGTGTCAACTTTGATAAAAAATTACACATATCCATTTCTGCTCAATGACATTGAACTGTTGACACGTAACAAAGCACTGACACGGTCACACATTATATTATTATGATGTCTCATACAAATATGAACACGAAAGATTAATATTCGCTAACCATTTTCTCAAAATATAGACCAAGGTGGCTATTTATAAAATGAATCTCCTTTTGAATCAAACATATGTTCATACACATACAATTCTTCAAACAATTATTTTCTCGCAGACATTGCCATAATCGCATGGTCTAGACGACTTGGATCTTGGCCCTGAATGGAAACAAGACTGGTCAAGTGCGAGTCGGCTAGCATGCCGGAGTTTCGTACCGGAACTAAACTAAACATCGAAGATGTTTATAACATAAGAATCTAATCATTAAGTTGTTTTTAGTATGATGTGTGATGATCCGAGTGGGATGTGATTTTTCTGTTCGAAAAAATTATATGCGCATTATAACGTGCTTATAACGGTGAAGGAGAATATCGTGAGGAAACCAGTTAGTATTTGCGACAGGCTTGCAACCTGTCACGTGTGGAATGCTAACTACTGCAAAATGTGGGCATGTGCAAAATGTAACGTTTGGACGTGCCTCTGACTAATCCCTCTAGACATCTTCAAATATCTGAACGCCTGGAGATCTGAGAGGATGTCTACCGTACTTGAGGATTACATTCGTGATCCTATTTTTTTTTATTTTTTTACATACTGTAAAATTGTTTTAAGTAATTATAATAAACCAGTTATACCTAAATCAGGATATAAAATACGTATCCTTAGTTGGAATCCAAGGCATCACACTAATATTGTAAATCTGTTTGAAAGGATGTTTTTGCCTCAATTACGCCTAAACAACTAACTTTGAATAAACATAGCCTATTGTCTATTTTTATCCAAGTACCACGTAAACGAAGCCGCGGGCGGAAGCTAATAATCTATATATTATTGCACGTATTGATCTATAGAATGTAGATAAAAAATCAGAATAAATAAAGGGAGAACTTATATTCTGAAAAACAATCTAAATGATAAAAAATGCAAAAAGGATGATTTTGGTATAGACGGCGCTGGGTGCAACAAATCTGACATCACAGACTAAAAACATTTAGTCGTCATAGCTACGCAGTTTTGACTAATGAATGATACGCACTCTACCAAAGTTCGTAATTTATTTTATCAGTACTAGGTTTGTAGGGAACAAATTGGAAGCTGCCTGAAATAGCTTTTTCCTGTGATTATTAAAAAAAAATTACAGAGCGTTGGTCACGGATCGGCTAGTTATTACATAATTATTATTTACTAGCTGACCCGTGCCCGCTTCGCTGTGCGTAAGACATTTCTAATACCATCGTGGACTTTTTTGTAGACGTTTTTAAGGTGTACAATACTGTAGTATGTACATTATTTTGATATATCTCGTGGGGTTCAGCCAGCATTTGCAATGTAAGCGCAAAAAAATGTGTTTATTTACGACATCACATTAGAAACCTCTAAAATTATCAGTGTTTCTCTACTATTTTATGCATGTATTATACATATAAACCTTCCTCCTGAATCACTCTATCTATTAAAAAAAACGCATCAAAATCCGTTGTGTAGTTTTAAAGATAAAAGCAAACATACATACATACATACGCGGGAAGCGGAAAGCGACTTTGCTTTATACTATGTAGTGATATGTTATTGTGTTGGTCTAGACATCAATTGCTACAGTTAAAAATCGCTGTATCACATTGACCCAGATAGCCGAAGGCTTCACAAATGTCAACAGGACCTTTGGATGAGATCGAGAGCACCTGCCACGGTCGAATTAACTGTTTAATTGCGTGTATTATGCAACATTTAGCACACATTGGCGAATTGAACTATATAATATTTGCATTGCTGTAAGTTCATGATGGTCGTATGAGCTAACGGAGTTTTTAGGCCACTTGAAGACCTTCTCTTAGTTGAAAAAAAAACCGGCCAAGTGCGAGTCGAACTTAAAATGAAAATGTCTATAATTTACTTAGCTAGTATGATTATCTAACAAATTATATACAAATGAACTGTTTAGCTATTTATAGTTTTGATTAAAAAGGAAACTAGTGTTTTTGAAGAACCAACTTTGAAAAATAAATTTATCCAGAAAAGTTTCACCAATCGTGTTTATGTCTAAAATTTATCTTGATTATATCTTTAAATTATCTTTGTCATAAAAAAACAAACTGTATGTTTTGCGGTTATTGAGAATAAACGATTTTGCATTCATCAAAAACTTTATTACTCGTCTTAACATCAAAAGTTAAATAGTTAATAAGATAAATAAATAAATAAATAAATAAATAAATAGTTCAAAGTTATTTATATATCAATAGTTATTTATATTTCCCGCTCTGAAACTTTTTCCAAATTATACCCATGGCAGAAGTTCAGAACTCGTAGCAATTGAAATTCATTTTCCGAGCCCATTTTCCGTATTCTTCGGACTTTCCCCATCATTATAAGTTGGCTTGTTGTCGTTGACATTTCAAGTATAAAGCTTCTAATAGAAACATCTGGCTCACTCCATACGAATTAAACACTCCATAAAAATTGCTTTGCTGTTATTTGACTGGCCTCACAGCTCAGTTGGTAGTAGCTCTGACTTCTGCGCTGTAGGTTGTGGGTTCGATCCCTGCCCGGGATAAACATTTGTGTGATGAACATAGATGTTTGTTCTGTGTCTGGGTGTTATGTATAATGTATGTTTATTTACAACAAAAAAACGTATATAAGTATTCTATCAGTTATCAGGTTCCCATAGTACAAGCTTTGCTTAGTTTGGGGCTACCAGTATTTATAATATTTATTTATTTATTCTATATCCACGCTATATTTAAAAATAAGAACGATATAGCGGCTATGGGCTTGCAACCTGTCACGTATGACACAATAACTACTGTAAAATGTGGGTATGTGCCAAATGTAGTGTTTGGGATTGTCTCGAGATACCCCTTTAGACATCTTCGATGATCTGAGTGCCTGCAGATCTGAGAAGATGTCTACCGTACTTGGGAATTTAAGTTATTAAAATCCTTATTTTTTAAATTAATATTTTTAAATTAAATGAGATAGGATCACGACAATCCCCAAGTACGGTAGACACATCCATTCACTCAGAGGTAGTCTTCTGGTGTTCACTTTAGAAGGTGATACAAGACTATGGCAAATACAATTGCCAAATTTCGCTTTTACAATTTAGCTAAAAGTACCTTAAAACGGGTTAGTCCAGGAATCCCCATTGACTATCCCCATCAATGGGGATTTCCGGACTTTTTTTAGAAAAAGTCCAGATATCCCCAAAAACATCGCTACCGCAAGTTAGCCAGCCATTCTGATGTTCATAAAGTTGGCTTTAATGATAAAATTTCCTTTCGTACTTTACTCTTTCGTACACAAAGATCGTTATTTGTCGCCGCAATATTGCTTGCCAGCTGAACAAAGTGAAGATTGTGTGGGGGAAAATCGCCACAAGTAGACGTCTTTCATTTTACTACGCGATCGATTGCCGTCAGCAAAGAAGGATGTCCGGGCTTATGGGAAGGTTGAATTTACGCTTTTACACACCTCGAGGCTTTTTATTTGATAGATGAAGAGCTTAATTTTATGCGAACCTTCCTATTAAAATAGCAATGCATCTTTATAATTACTCAGTAATATATTTTACGTAATGTCTTTAAATAGCTTTATAACCATCCACTTTAGTTATAAAGTTTATTATTAAACTTTCGTAAATTTATACCAATATTTTTTACTTGTCAAAAAGAGGTAGATAATATTGCCACAGATTTAATTGGATTCAGACGAATCATAAAAAGGTTTTTACCGAGAATATGTAATTATAATTTTCCTTATAGTGACTACTAGCGATATTATTATCCTGAGGGTAATATAATACCTAGCGGCGATAACAACCTGTCACGTATGGAATGCTAACTAGTGCCAAGTGGGCATGTGTTAAATGTAATGTTTGGACGTGCCTCTGATTAGCTCCTTTAGTCATATTCAAGGAAATGAACGCCTGGAGATCTGAGAGGATTTCTACCGCACATGGGGATTATAGTCGTGATCCTATTCCAATTAATGACCTACATATTAATATAAAGGTGCCTTACTCGTATGTAAAACCTCCTTCTAGCAATAGGATACACGTTGGTACACGTACTCGTACGTACGTGATACATGGTACACGTACGTATATAGGCACGATTGAAATTGCTCCAATATGTAATGACTCGTGTGAACACTCACATCGTAACGTAATGAAGTGTCGTCGTAATAATTAGTTGACGTCAGAACTTCTCTGCTATATCACGACCGTCAAGACGATCGCTGCTTCTTCTCTTTCCTTGATGTTGGATTATAAAAAGTTTGCGAAACAGAGCAGAGTGTGATTGCAAACTTGACCGTATCACTGTCATCTTTTCAAAGTGAGGCTTTGAGCTACAATCTAGTATCTAGATGGGTAACAATGGGTGTACTTAGGAAATAAAATACTACCTTGTTATTGTTTTACATAAGTACGTATTTTTTACGTCACTGTAATGTTATTGTTTAGAATTGATTATGATCTTTAAAGTCTAGTCATTAGACTAGACTAGATATTTCAGACCAAATTGTATCTATGAATTTTAAAACTGAGGTATTTCAGCGTTATAATTACGTGTAGTATAAATCTGATTAATGTTTGGACGTGCCTCTGATGACCCCTTTAGGCATATTCAAAGATTTGGGTGCCTGGTATTTTGTTGTGGTTAATCGCTTAGTGTGATTGTTTACTGTGAGAACTGTTTTGAAATTATCAATGTCCCATTTAGGATCACTTTTCAATTGCTTTGTTTTTTACACTTCCAAATGATAATGATCGGATCATTTAAACTTGGTAGGTTTGCAACAGTATTAAAGATAGTTCAATTGTTTTTTGCATATTTTGTAAAAACTCTGTAATATACCTATTAATTGTATAAGATGTTGCTTGAAATCAAATTAATTAGGGAAGTTATAGTAAGGTAAAATTATTTCTACGAAATTTTATTAACTTTTTATGATAGGAAACTTCCTGGAAAACGCCTACGCCTAAAACGTTTCGCCACTTTCGTTAACCTTAACACCAAAAAACCTTTAAAAACTTAAGTTTGTTGAAATCACAACAAAAATTGGTGATAATCAAAATCAAAAGGTGATTTTGCTCCAAACGGCGAACCTCTCAGCAACAACCAACTCAGACCGTTCAAGTATCAATTTAAAAACATTTAAATACTTTTGTAACGGCAACAAACTCATCTGGAATGCATCCAGCTTCCGAGGCCAAGTGACATTGTAAATATTCAAACAGTATTTCAACTTTTATCCAACAATTAATTTGTGAGAATTAAAAACTCAAGTAGAGTAGGTATACGATGTACACTTTAAAACAGGATATAATATTAGAATAATAAACGAAAAGTTGTTTTTTTTTTGCAAAAAAATAAAATTAAAACAGTATTGAACTTTTCGAACATTGATAAACAAACATTGATACAGCTTTGTGTTTCAGACATTATTTTTTTGAAGACCGGATTGGTAAAACATTTCTAGACAAGTGATTTTTTTTATATTCTTTCTTTCAAGCTCCAAATATAAGCATTGTTGAAGAGTGAGTTTCCATCTACGCGGTGCTATGCGAAGGACAAGGCGGACCAATGACAGCGCTCAAATATTCGAGTTTGAAAATGTCGAGCGGTGTGTTTGGTTCGCTCCGCGAAGCTCCGCGTAGATGAAAACTCATCCTAACAGTTAGTTTATAGATTGCGGTAAGTTGCGCTGCTATTTTTTTATGTTTACAGAGGTTATGAGCACATTACTACGATACCTACACCGTTACCTCAACGACGCTGCCAGAGAACCAAAGGTTAGGCGAATCGCCAAACTAGCGGTAGTTACAGCACACCAAATTGTTGTATGAATATATCCGTTAGGAATATGATAATATCCGTTAGCCAAGTGGAAGCTACCTCGACTTTCGGGTTCAAATCCTGATGGTGCATGATATTTAGTACTATAACTTCACTGATAAAGTGAGGTCGGATGATATGCTAGTATACATAAGGAAGAAAAAGGGAAAATGTATCATTCATCTGATGACGTCATGTTCTATAAATGGATAACTAAAACAATATTTGTATTCGAAAGCGGTGAAGTAAAGTCACTTTAGTCAGTTCCGTATTGAGAATGTATTTCATGTGGTAAGCTCTACGATGCAATAAGTTCCAGACAAGGCTACTTCATCTAAATAAGTTTGTATATCAAATATTTAAGATACCACTTAATTTTTATAAGTCTCTAATTGAAATAGCTTGCGTTTTCTCACGGATAAATTATTATTTAATTGTTTTATCAATATTTATTGAATCAATTTGTAGAGGTTTGAAATGCTTTGACTCCTGCTAGCACCCGATGACCAAATTGTAACTTGTTATTTATTACTTGTACATGTATCGTTTAGGTTCAAATTGGTCCAGTTTTTTTAGGTAATTGATATTGTGGTAGGCTTCAAATAGTAACTAAGAATAAACGTTTAGCTACCGTGAAACATATCCAACCGCAATCACAGATTGGTACCTATTAAGTAGGTACCTAGAAGTATGTAGAACGGGCCTGATGAAGTCTAATTGCATAATATAAATCACTTTATTTTCACTGCTTTTCACGGATTTACTATAATGATGATTAAAAAAACGTTTTTGATAGATTAGTTAGGTTATACATTGCAATTTTAGTGGTGATCTCTGTTTTTTTTTAAAATAAAACCATAATCACTAAGTGTAGATTTTGATAGGTGTTTTTTTTTTAATTTAGTAGTTTTTTTCGTTAGGAACAAATATACCATATTTTTTTATCTTTAAAGTAATCTTCGTGTATTTGTAGATTATTTAAGAATGATGAGATATTTTCACAACATGCATTACAATAGGTATCTGTCACAATGTAGTGTTTGGACGTGCCTCTTTCAATTTTTTATATCTTCTAAGCGACTTTATATTGAAGAGGATGTCAATCGTAGATACCTACATACTTGAGAATTATAATCGTGAATCGTGATCCTATTTATTTTTTATTTTAACTAAAAATAAAAAAATTCTTGCACTCTTAACAATACCTCCTTGTTTTACTTATATTATTATACAATATACATACACAGAATCTAGGTCACATTTTAGAGGTCCCAATCAAATTATATACCAATTTAGTGTTTAAATTTCGAATTACTGAATAGAATTGCTAGGTATAGGTACTTCAAGCTCTGTAGGTAACATGTGCATAACTAGCTTGAGAAAACGGAACTTGCATATGTAGTAGGTAGGTACTGTAGGAAAAAAATTACTCGAAAAGTATAGTCTCATATTTATCTGCATAGAGTTCACACCAGTAGAAACGCTAGCGATCTCGATCACGTGATTTTTTTTTCAAACAAACGTTTACCCCCGCTGGAACTCCTTAGGGGTTGAATTTTGAAAAACCTTTCTTAGTGCACCCTTACACACCAAAAGGAAGAATACACCCTCCGAATTTTAAATTTCTAGGACCAGTAAAAAAACTGTGCATTAATAGATTAGTCAGTCAGTAATGAAAAAGTCACTTATTTTTACACTAGGATTCCATCTCGTGAGAATCAAAAACTTCGACTTGACGAGCATGTACCAAAATTTCGAAACCGAATCAGATATTTAACGCTCATTACATTACATTATCCTACCGTAGCAATCGAACCCGCGCCTCTTGCGTCTTAATCAAGCACTGCTTCACTACCGATCGTCATTATCATAGTGATAAGTATCACGCGTCTGTCGTCAACAGATGCGATTCATGTTAGTTCAGGTTAGGGGAGGACGAGGATCATTTATACGAGATAATAATATTACGAACTTATTAGGAAAAATACGTTTACAAGGGATACGATAATACAATCGAGTCAGCCGATGCTTTCAGAATCTACAAACACAAATATGTAGTGTATATTCACGGCGTCCAAACTACATAGGTCTGGCATTCTTAATTCAACGCGCATTTTTTTTTTTGTTTTTTTTATGTATGACCTTATTTATTTCTTTCGTGATCCGATTGTAATATTTTTTTTAATGTATAGTAGAGAAGCCCAAGTTCCATTAAAACTAATTAAATTAAATTAAAAATTGTTTTATTTAGACAATAAATTGAGCTCTTACCTACATGTTACACAAAAAAAATCTTATAACGTTAAACTGAACAGATAAAATAATTCATCTTTCAAACTTTCGATTGTTCAAAACATTTAAGCCGGTTTTCTTTTTAGTTTTTATAACGTAATTATTTTAATGTTCCAGTTGTCGCTGCTGACGCTACCAAATCAAAATGAACATAGTGCGTATGCAAGGCCGCAGTAAGTCTATTACGATTAATTGAGTACAAGAAGCCGGCTGAACTAAACACTGTGGATTTAGTTGATGTAAAAGTACTCCATTATAATCATAATCACAGTGTAGGTATAGTTTGTGGAACTACTTGCAATACAAACCAAGTTTATATTACTAGTAGAAAACCTCGCGATTTCGCTTCGTGAACTTATTTTGTCTGTCAGCATTTTTGCTGAGCATACTCCTATTGCCTAACTAGATAAATGTATTTTATTATGTATGTATATTGTGTGTAAGTAATAGTAGTAAGGTAAGGCAATAAAATTACTTTCATTTCATTTCATTTCATTTCAACCAACATTTTCCTAACATGGTTGACTTTTGGGGTATTATTTTCTTAATCCACCTACATGCTTAAAGTAAAGGCACTAACTACAATTCCTTATATTTCAATTATGATTCCTTAGTACCCCAGCAGTTTTTAAACTGTTTTTCAGATTTCAATGGAAAACGTCTTTTACGTAGTTAGTTAAGTTGGTTTATGGTGCCGTGTCAACAGAGTCGTCACTATCATCTAGTAATAATTGACAATGTAGAATACATTGCCCAAAGCAAAAAAAACAATCTATTTTCATTAGAACTAGCTGATAAAAATGATCGAAGCATTTAATAAAATTGGAGATATTTCAAGCCCTATCTAAAACAAAACAGTGAGAGATCACCTCTATATTGCTTAATCCACGATAACATATCTATTTAGACACTAACATATTTAGCAAGCTAGTCCACACAATGATCAAAGTGATCAGTAAAATTAGAAAGATTTCAAATAGTTATCTAAAAAACCTGTCTAAGTGCGATTCGGACTCGCGCACGAAGAGTTCCGTACCATTATCTATAAAAAAACTGCAAAAAAACACGTTTGTTGTATGGGAGCCCTACTTTAATATTAATTTATTCTGTTTTTAGTATTTGTTGTTATAGCAGCAACAGAAATACATAATCTGTGAAAATTTCAACTGTCTAGCTATCACGGTTCATGAGATACATCCCTGTGACAGACAGACGGGCAGACGGACAGTGTAGTCTTAGTAATAGGGTCCCGTTTATACCCTTCGGGTACGGAACCCTAAAAAGAGTCAGACATAAAGCTACATTCACCAAGCCAAGATAGTCGATCTAGATAGCCAAAACTTACGACAGAGGATTAGTCACATCAAACAATTACCTGTATTAGAATGATGCAAGGTCAAAGCTTCGGGAGATAATAATTGATGCTTATTCGATTGTACTCGGCCTCCAATTTGAACTTTTTTAATGATATTGCACATTGATAACCACCGTCTATTAGTTTAATAATAATCTTGAAAAATATGTGCTCTTACATTTTAATTCCCGCTTGCAATTGCCAAAATGTACACTATTTTTCTTTTTAACTCTCAATTCAGGGCTGTTTTTTTTCACGTAATTATGTAGACCGATTACTACGTTACGGTTCCGACTTCAATTTTCGTTATTATGTGAATGATTACTATTATTTTATAAATCAACAAGCTAACCCGGCGAACTTCGTATCGCTTTAGAATAAAAAAATGTTGTGTTAAGTTCCCGTTCCCGTTCCCGTTCCCGTTATAAAAATTAATATATCCTATGTCCTTCTCCTGGCTCTAAGCTACCTCCCCACCAATTTTCAGCCGTTTTTGAGTTATAAATAGTGTAGTTTTCTTTTATAAATATAGATATAAAATTTAAAAAACAAAATCATCCTTTCCTACTCCTATGTAGGTATAGACAATATGAGTTTTCTTTTCAATTCTTATAAATATTTCCATACAAATTTCAACAACAAAAATGTCTCGACCAATTTTTATGTCTCGGGAAAGCAAGCAGTTTTGTTTGAACCTAACTAACATATAGTTAGTTAGGTTAGGTTAGGTAGTTTCAAACAAAACTGCTCCGTTCTTACTTACCTTGTATTTACTTCACATATTAGCCGTACTTTTTTATTTAGTTTTTGCCTATATATTTTTGTAGGCTTATATTTACTTAATAGTGTCGATTCTGATGGCATTGTTTTTCACCAATTTTTTTTGTACCGGTTCCGAAATATACGAGAGATTAAAACAATTTGAGAAATTCTTCCATTTTGAGGTTACTCTAACTTAGATTTTAACGTAAAGGAATAAGAGCGAAATTGATTAAACTTTTTTTAGGAAATTCTAATTTTAGAACGGTGCCAATTTGACACCAATATCTATGTATAATATAAAGTATCATAGTGTTTTCACGTTAAAGTGTCTTTCCAAGTCATTAAATTAGTCATTCTAGGACCTGAATATTCAATCTATAGGTACTTTGACTATCTACAATGTTGCTTACAGATTTCTGTGTAACATTGTATCTAGAATACTACCAAAGTCGATCATTATTATAATCTAGATAAGTAGGTTAGTTAGTTATTCGTATGTATCACACATTACATTGATATACCTACGCTGCTAGAATACTCATTTACAAAATGACCTACTTACTTAAATACATATTTAAATGTTTATTTTTATTCGAGTGTCCGTTTACGAGAGTGCATACTGCATACTTCTGGTATTTGTGACGTCACTGCTTTGGGGTCAGCTGAATACCAGCGCTTAGTAGCCTTCCTTAGCTTTACCTAATGCTGAACTGAATCTATTCGTGCTACTTGTCTAAATGGTAAATACATATTGACGTATGTATATAAAAAACTTCATTAGGTACCTACTTACTCTGGTACTATTTCTTTTTTGTCTTCCTTCTCTCTCATTTAAACTAACGAAAAAATAGAAGGGTATGATCGCGCATATCTTCGTACCTAGTATTCGATCCGATTCCGATGATTTTTTTTCTATTGTGTAGAGAATAGTCCCAAGTTAGTTCCATTTCAATTATATTTATGCAGGACTGACAGTTCCTTCAAAAACTTAAAAAACCAATATTGTCTCTTGACTTTTCGATTGGTCGGAACATTTTCGTCGGTTTTTTTTTAATTTTCTAAACGTAATTATATACCTAAGAGTTTAATCTGTCATGCCAAATACATGTTTTTATTTTCATTTGTTTTTTTTTATGTTAGATAGTATATTTACAAAAGTAAGAACGTTATTTATTCTTGCTCTTTGCGCCTTTATACATTGAGATTAATGTACGTACATTAAGCTCAATGCCTTTATATTTATATTTGCTTATTTGATTGTTCAAAACAAATAATTAATTCAATTCTTCCGCCATCCGATTAAATTGAAAGCAGTCATTTGATGACAACACAATTTATGGAAGTAGGTACCTATTGTGTGATAGTGAGCTAATCAGATATTTTAAGCAAAATGAAAACAAAGAAAAGCGCTTTGATAAGCAAATATTGGACTAGCAGTGTTGAATTGATGTTTTCTAATAATATTTATTTATTTAGAACAGAGTACAAAGGTTACCGATAGAACGATGAGAACCGCAAAAGTTAGAAAAACTGTAGTAGCCTCAACGCCCGCATCCTTAACACGAATATAAAATAAGAATAGAAAATAATAAGAGACATCATTTGAATAATCTTTAGAACCGTGAACGGATGTTGCCATAAAATTCTTGTCAAACTACTTTATAAATGCAACTATCTTTAGAACAACATCCGATTGCAAAACACGCCTAGAAATTATGTCTTTGCTGACCTGCTACGTCATTTAGTATAATATATATTCTGTTCTATTTAATTAATATATTTTATTAATATATAAATATTGATGGACATTATCACACAGCGCCATCTAGCTCCAAACTAAGCAAAGCTTGTACTATGAGAACTAGATAACTGATAGAATACTTATTTTTTTTTGTAAATACATACATACATAATAATTTTGATCGTATATCTTTGATATTATGGTATAAATAAACTTTAGCGATGCTTTTATCCAAATAAATTACAAAAACACGATTAAACTTTTTATATAAGTAGATTTTTAAACCACTTTTTTTTTTAGCTCCAAGTTCAAAAATGTTACATTATTTAGTAGATAATCGTATTTTAAGTTAACTATGTACAGTTTTTTGTTTGATAATTATTTTTTATTATATTTTCATCACATTTGCTTCATTCATTCATTCACTCTTTTCCAAGGAAACCTTGCCTACAAAAAAACCGATTTTTTTTAAGAATCACCTAATGATCAAATATGATTGGGTACCTACCGTATAAACTAGATTTGACTGTGAACTATATGTCATATATGTCATTCTTTGACAACGCTCAAAGAGTAAAAAATAGTTCGTTTATGTAGTGGTTCAATAGGGCTCGTTACTTACCATCCCATCTATTATTGATGCCTTTAACGGTCTCATGAAACTTTCATCGCTTCATCTCCCCTACATACAAACTAGCACATCATCTGTACCTGTACTTTGTATGCTAGTGGTGCCCTGTAGGTACCTAATAGTGCAAAAATAATCTACACAGGATGTTAGTTCTAAAGATAATTGCATTAAAAAAAATTGTACTTAAGTAGTTTTTTTATTTTTGTGATGGTTTTTAATTGATAAATATAAATATAACTACTATCGCGGTTGTTAATCATTTATATAGAAATATAACTAATTACCACGTTTTTTCTTGTATTGCTGACGTTTCGAGACAATTCAGATGCTCTTCATCATGAGCATCGCCTGCGACCGCGATCGACGGCAGATCGGCGAATACTGAAAACGTCAAGCCTTAATTAGCCGTATTACTATTTAAAATATAAATATTGGTGGACATTTCATATATCGCCATCTAGCCCCGAACTAAGCAAAGCTTGTACTGTGGGAACCAGATTACTGATATAATACTTATAAATACTTTTTTTTGTTAAGAGGCTGTCAGTCGCTGATTGCTCTTTTTCGAAACGAAAAAAGAAATACTTCTGAACAAGCCACATCTCCTATTTTTATAAGTATATTACTTCAGGTTCCTACCTAGATTTCTATTAAGCTGAAAACATAATAGCAGAAACTTTTCACGATAAAAATATTATTTCAAAATGATACGTTTTAGAATTTATGATCGAAATATTTTATATACCTACTATTAAAATCAACTTGTGATTTATTGTTAAAGATAGGTAATATGTAGATCTAGATTTCTATTAGGATAGATTTTTGATAAGTAATTATACATAATTTATATCATTAAATTATTTTAAAAAATTAGGCGGACCACGCGCGGACGTGTGTTTGTCATCATTGCAGCGGTCGGTAGGATTATTTATCGAAGTGATTAAAGATGGGTACATCTTTATTCACATATACTATACATTATAAAATAGGAGATGTGGCTTGTTCACAAGTATTTCTTTTTTCGTTTCGAACAAAAATAATCGTCGACTGGCAGCGTCTTAATACATACTTAAACATTATAGCACCCAAACACAGAACAAACATCCATGTTCATTACACAATTTTTTGTCAGGGGTGGGATCGAACCCACAAACTACAACGCAGAAGGCAGAGTTACTACCAACTGAGCTGTGAGGCCAGTCAATAATGATAATGGTAAATTGTTGCCTTTGATACTATTTTTGAAAACTACATACCTACCTGAACTGAGAAAATACGCGCTTTGTGATTGATTTTGAACTTGCATATTTGATTTTGAACTTGAAACTGTTTTTTAGGGTTCCGTACCCAAAGGGTAAAACGGGACCCTATTACTAAGACTTCGCTGTCCGTCTGTCTGTCTGTCACAGGGCTGTATCTCATGAACCATGATAGCTAGACAGTTGAATTTTTTACAGATTATGTATTTCTATTGCTGCTCTAACAACAAATACTAAAAACAGAATAAAATAAATATTTAAGGGGGTCTCCCATACAACAAACGTGATTTTCGCATTCAAGCGCCATCTAGTTTCATTTGATGTTACTACGTTATTATAGGTACTTTTCGCGGTCTCATGCGACCGCTCGGGGTTTGAGAGGTAAACCAATGTTTCGCAATTCCGCTGGCAGGTGGCGCTATTTTACCGCTATCGATGAAGTAAGTCGGTAAATAGGTGGTACTTCACATGACCGACTAAAAAGTTTGAAATTGAATTTTGAATTCATGTAGTTAGGTAAATAGGTACCTAGGTAGATATTATTAATTTCAAATTAATTTCGAGTTGAATCCTGGCCGTGCATCAATGGATATTTCTGTTCGAAAAATGTATATGCGCGTTACACGTGTTTATAACGGTGAAGGAAAACATCGTGAGGAAACCTGTTAGTATTCTTGAAAGCGGCGACGGTCTTGCAACCTGTCACATGTGGAATGCTAACTACGTAGTTAGGTAAATAGGTAGGTTACGAGATATTATGAATTATTTTTTATGTTTTTAGGGTTCCGTACCTAAAGGGTAAAAAACGGGACTACTAAGACACCGCTATCCGTCTGTCTGTCACCAGGCTGTATCTCGTGAACCGTGATTGCTAGACAGTTGAAATTTTCACAGATGATGTTTTGCTCTAAAAACAGCATAAAATAAATATTTAAGTGGGACTCCCGTACAACAAACGTGTTTTTTTTGCCGTTTTGATAATAGTACAGAACCCTTCGTGCGCGAGTCCGACTCGCACTTGGCCGGTTTTTATTAAAAATACTAGGCAATGGTATCAATTCCGTCGACGCCGATGACAGGTAAGAAACTATAATTTCTCAATGTCGTATTGCTTAATTGAAGACGCAATAAATATTAGTTTTTTTAAACTACTTTCGCGATCGGCAGAACTCATTAATTTATATATCAAATGGGTTGACATTTTTTAGGTATTTATGTCTACGTTTCGACTGTGTAACATCAATATTGTTGTCGCGGGAAGATTATGTATTCCTGTGACACAGAATAAATACGTTAATAACACGATGAATTGATATTTTAAATATTAATTAATAAGCAATTCATATTTCAGACGTACAAAAGTAAGCTTTTGTTATTATATCTATTAGTCAAAAAAATTATGAGTGTTCTACTAATGAGTTCCAAACAATAAAACATTTAGGTCACACCCACACTACTTGTATGTTTCAATACCTTCTAGTCCATTGACAGAGTCAAACAGCTGCTAGTAGGCGACCTTTACACCTTCGAGCTGGTATCAATACATCATGATCATAACAGGATTGTGTGAACAGATCGATCTGAAGTATGCAAGCGATATATACCTACCTAGCGTTTTTATTGAGGTTTTTTAAAGCCAGTGCTGTTTTATGGCTATTACTAGGCTAGATGTGTTTATGTTATTAACACATATATTATTTACTAGCTGTCCCAAAAGACGCTGTCATGTCAAATTTCAATAATCCCATAGAAATAATCTCATTCAGCTTTTTCCAAATTTTAAAATTTCCAGTCAACTTATCAGATTTTTGTTTACTTTTAAACCACCCCTGTGTTAAAGGGAACAAAAAAAAAATATAAATATTATCGGTCAAGCCGTTTTTTGAGTTTTAGCGAGACTAACGAACAGCAATTAATTTTTATTTATAAAAGACTAGCGACCCGCCCCGGCTTCGCACGGGTTTAATACATATAAACCTTCCTCCTGAATCACTCTATCTATTAAAAAAAACCGCATCAAAATCCGTTGTGTAGTTTTAAAGATATAAGCAAACATACATACAGACATACAGACGCGGGAAGCGGAAAGCGACTTTGCTTTATACTATGTAGTGAAGAAGAAGATTTTATGAAGAGAAGTATTGAGAATGTAAAGTAGTAAAGATCTGTAAACAGCACCTATGGAATACCTCTGGAAAACTAGCCTTATCTTATGATATACAAGCTTAAGCATACGGTTTCACTCACGTGTACTCAGATAAAAAGTAGCTAAGTAGGACCTAGGTACCAGGTCACAAAATATAGCTATTTCAAGTTTAATTCAAATAAGTCTGCCATTAAGGCATGATTGAAACACAATCATCAGAACATCGATACATTATATTATAATATAGATACGATATATTATAATATAGATACATACTTTAAAAAAAAACAATTATATACTTACCTACTTGAAACTACGTAAATCTTGTGATAGCCGTATATCAAGCCGAAGGAAATGTTTTCAAAAGTAAAGACAGAAGTAAGGTACCTTTGATTCACAGTATCCATTCCAGCCAATTCTAAGAACAAATATGAAGTTAAATTGCACGGTACAAGTAGACTTACGGGCGACAACCTTGCTCGGCCTATTAGGGATCTACTTTGAAATGAATGAGTTCCTGGCAATTGAGAAACATAGCTTTTGATGTTGTACGATTATACTGCAAGGAAAATCACAAAATCTTAGGTTAGGACTAACCTTTTGTCTAGATACGAAGATGCGCTTACCCGGTAAAACAACCATCGGAATACGAGTCTATAGTACGTCTGTAGCTTCGAATTTATTTTGTGATTTTCCTTGCAGTATAATCGTGTGATCGTAATCGTATAATCTCACTCAATCGGTAACTTCTTATAAAAATCATAGATGCGTCATTAATAAGAAGGTAAATAGAATTGAATAAGGTTAGAAATTAATATTGGCTCACGATTGTCTCTCCAAGCATGGAGAAATCCTCTCAAATCTCCAAGCACTTATATTCTAATTCTATACCAAATCCATTGCTTTGTATTCCTACAAATTTATTGTAATATTACGTAACGAAAGTTCATTGATAAATTCATCATGTTTATATTCAAAAAGGAATCTTGAGATAAGTATCAAATAAAATAAAAAACCGGCCAAGTGCGAGTCGCGCACGAAGGGTTCCGTACCATTATCTATAAAAAACGCCATAAAAACACGTTTGTTGTATGGGAGCCGCACCTAAATATTTATTTTATCCTGTTTTTAGTATTTGTTGTTATAACGGCAACAGAAATACATCATCTGTGAAGATTTCAACTGTCTAGCTATCACGGTTCATGAGATACAGCCCTGTGACAGACAGACGGACAGCGAAGTCTTAGTAATAGGGTCCCGTTTTTACCCTTTGGGTACGGAACCCTAAAAACATTGTCTTTAACAAAAATCATTATCAGAACTGCAATCACAATAAATAAGAACAATCATGTTGAATGAATGGATCGAAACCAAATAACAATGTATCTTCTTTCTGAGTAGGTTCAGCCCCTTCGCCACCCAGTAAGCAGTCGATTGAGGATGGCTCATGAATATCGATAACATTTTATTTATGAGAAGAAGCATGAATAAAACATTGCTATTGTCGGTAGGTTAACACTTTCACGGCCTCGCTTCAAGCTGCTGAGTTATACCAATTATTTATTTATTTATTTGCATCATGTACAATACATAGTAGGTATAGGTCTTATGATAGGGTAAGTAGTATTGGTATTAATTAGTACATGGGTCCTGTTAGGACATAGCAAAATAAAATCTAAAATTAAAATTATTATATTAGTAAAAAATATAATTAGTATTAATATATTTATATATACATATATTTAAAAATATTATTATATATTTAAATATTATTTAATTTATTTTTATATTTGTTTATTACAAGGACTAAAGAAGCAATTTCCATCTTATGGCGGCCGGAATAAATATTGGTGGTCATTACACACAACGCCATCTAGCCCCAAAACTAAGCAAAGCTTGTTTTATGGGAACTAGATAAAGAATACTTTTTTTTTGTAAAAACTTATAATACTACATCATAACATCTAGATACAAAACAAACAACTATGTTCTTCAAACAAATGTATGTCCTGGATGAGAATTGAACCCACAACTTACAGCGCAGAAGGAAGAGTCACTACCAACTGAGCTGTGAGATCATAGCGTTACTTCTATTTAACATATCACGTATTTTATAGTTGCTGTTTTTTTAGGAAACAATAGCTACAAATTTAAAAATTACAAGAAGAAATATCAAACCAATGATTTTATTGTTAAGGCAAGTATCAGGCGTCTAAAATACTTTTGTGTGTTAGCAGAAATTTTTGAAGGACAGAAGGAAGACAGCAAAATATTGTTAGTTCAAGTGATTCTCATGCCACACCACGAAGCAATTTCCTGGTCCCTTTAGAGCCGCAATACTTGAACGCGTAAGAGATATTTCCACGCACAATACCATTATTGTTCTGAATGGGGCCGTAAATAACAATGGCACCAAAATTACTGGAAACGCCGAAAGGTTGACTCGGCATTTCGTTGTAATCGCTTATTCCACTCTTTACGATACGCTTTACAAAACTTGCTTAAACATATAGCTCCGGTATAGCACTATATTATCAATGGAAAAATATGATAACATTCTCACACACGACAAAATAATGCTGCGCCGAACCCTATATATTTTTTTATTAATAACAGCTGCTTTCGTTTTGGCATAGTTCAGGGTTTAAGGTCACTGACTGGTTTGACAGCTATTGTACACCAGCCCTATATTTAAATATGGACATAAGAGCAAAAACTACATTTACACGCATGATTTAGCATTAAAGAGGCTAAATTTAAAATCTTCTTTATTGAAAAACAAAACTAGTGACCGCATGATAAAACACGCTCATATTGCGTGGGGAATGAAAAAGACTCACCTTTGCTATACAGCAGTTGTTTGCTGGATCAATGAATTATATACAGCTTGACCCTTAGGGCATATATTTAAAACTGAAATTACCTGCAACTCGTTTAACGTGATTTATTCAAGGCGGCACGACGCAAGGAGTTGAATTGATATTTGTCTTATAAAAAGCTGGTCATATCAATAAATCGACATTCAATCAACAAAAAGTGCAACAAAATGTCGCGAATGGTAAAATTACCTACATTGCTTAATCGAAATAAAATAATTTCAATCAAAATGCAACTGTTCATAATCCATTGTGTAAATAAAACCTCAAAGGAGTAGCCCATACCGTCCTTAAATGTTCGAATAATTCAGTTAACATATTATTCTAAAGACTCGCAAATAAATAACCATGTTTGGGCTCTTTAAAATAGTTTATTGAGAAGTGCTTCTTTTTATCGCTGCCACAAATACTCGTAGTTTAAACTTTAGATAGAATTGTAGGCGTAAATATAATTAAATTTATGTGATTTTCAGGTGATGCTGACCTGCTGCTTGGCTTTGGCTAATGCAGCAACCCTTGGTACTGACTACGCCCCAGCTACCGCAGTCTCATATTCCTCGATACGATTTGGGACACCCGCCTCTGAGCAGAACACTGCCACATATCGGTTTGACTCCTTTCGTAATGAGGAAAAAAAGCTGAACCCTACCTTTTACAAGATTTTGGACTCAACACAGACGAAGTTTGAAGCTAGCTCCAACAATGCTCAAACTGCACCAACTTATACAGAAGCAATCTTCCCCGGACGCGTTCCATCTGGATCCCGTGCTCTAAATCTAGCCAGGCCTATTCCAGCTAGTAGAAACATACCCCAGTCTCCATCTTCTGAGTTCAATTCGGTGCCGTCAGTGTTGAAAACTGAGGGACTATCAGCATACGCTTCATTTCCTATCCAAGCTTCTACGGGAACAGCTAAGGGTTTGAGTTCAACGTCTTCAGTTAGGATCCCATCAAAACAAACTATCACTTACTCAGAGCCTTCTATTGTTTCTAAATACGATTCAGTACCTGATCAGCAGAGCGAAAGTATTTCTTATTTTACTCCGGTGTCCGATCAAGCTCAAGCGAGCTACTCCGAAACGCCAATTGTATCTCATGTTAGTGTAAGTAGTGCAGGTACCAACTATTCTTGGTAATTTAAGTTAGGGCGCGACAGACTTATTTAGTTTTATTATTTGGTTATGTTTTTAAGCTTATTAAATTATTGCATTATTTACGTTTTTGTAGTTTTATTTTCAACATGTTTTTTACTAAAATTCCGACTTTTTGACACGGTTTTTAATGTGTCCAAAGTTGTATATTTTGTTAGGAATTTCAAGATATGAAATTTTTAGATTTATAAACTACTAGGTAATTAGACGACGACGACATCAAGAATTCTACCAATTTCATTTCATAACGCTAATAGTAGACAATTATGCGTTGTGAACTTAAGTTTGAATCGCGTCATTAGGCCCTAGGACATTAAAGCTACTTATGTAGACTTTACTATATATACATTCTGTGGGTTAATTACGCACTCCAGACACACGAGTAGATAACTAGCAGAAAGCTCTTTCAATGCTGATTCTATATAGGGTATAGAATTCTATATAATATTCTATATTCGTCTGAATGAAGAGCTCCTGTTTTTCCTACGTCTAATCTTAATCTTAATTCACGGTCTACAATTTTTTAGATGACAACTTCTAAATGCTAAAATTTGCAACTAAATATTCAAGACTATATATCCAAATTGAATCTAAGACTAGAGCTCTCCGACCATACACACACTGTCAATTAGTCAAGTCAAAGTTTTATTTGTCCTCGTAGGTGATGCTTTATTTTCTTGTAAAAAAATAAGGCATCATACCACAACTCTACCGAGGCTACTGCCGCAGCAGATACTGAAAACGTGTTATCGAGTATACTCTCTATACCTATCTATTTCAAGGTTATACATATACCTATAACCTCTAAACTAAGGTAGGTATATAAGCCAGCAAGTTGTATAGTAGATAGAGTATTAGATTAATAATATATATATTATATAAAAATCAATGCCACTTTTCGTTGTTATTTTATAACTCAAGAACGGGCTCACCTATCCAAACCAAATGTTTAGGCTTTGTTCGGACTATTTAGTAGATGGTTTATGTGATGTTTGCACAAAATCGGTAGACTTTTTATCCAGGCACCACCCGTGCGAAGCCGGGGCGAGCAACTAGTTACATATAAGCTGTATTTCTGTTAGTTGAGCTTACTTTTGAGCCTCAGTTACACAACCGCAGCTCATTATATAGGTACCTGGTAACAGAGGAAATTTGAGATAGGTAAATTAGTGTGTTTATATCTCAAGGGCAGTTAGATAAATTCATTTAGGGAACTTCTTGGGCTTTTAATTAAGTTGTGAAAATTTGCCGCCTTACTGCTACCTAATATTCAGATTGAATTATTTAAATTAAGCAACATGTAAGTTTTTATTTCGTTTACATAGTCGTGATCCTATTTTATTTTCGAAAATTGATCTTGGAAAAGTGATGTTCGTTCCAGTGACATAGGAGTCAGCAATCAAATTCAATGATGAAATGCTACTGAAATAATGTGAAATGCAGCTACTAAATCCAGTAACATTTTACAAGCTTTTAATAAACTTGCAATGTATGTATGTAACTGTAACTATGTAACTGTGTTTGTTAAGGTGGAATATTGCAACTCAATTTTGGAGCAGTTATTCCCAACCGATTGAGCTGAATACTTACGTAACTTCGGTGACAATGCAATAATATGGTCAGTGAGCATGTGACAGTGAGCTGATCTGATAATGGATTCAGGAGTTGTTCAACAGACACGCTCAATGGAACGGAAGCTCCCTAGTAAATACTTCGATTGAGTAAAAACTTTGCATACTTGTCAAGTTTCGATGACAATGTTATAAGATGTGACAGGTGATAGCGCGCTGGTGCTCGATGGTTTAAATGATTTTATCTACACTAATGTTGTAACATTCTACTTATGTTTCCAATACTTGACTTATAATTACTACTGTTATAGCGCAGACAACAAAACACTCAATTTAAGCAATTTCACATGATGGTATAATATCCACATCGATATCGTAAAATCTCATTATAACATCAATAAAACGCGACCAATATTAACCTGGCGAGCCTTATGTCAAAATCCTCATACAAGTTGTATAAAATGTTGATATTAGGCTGGCTTTTGAAAACAGTTGGGTTATACGTGAAACTACTAAACTTACATACACAAAACTCTTTGGTAAGATCTTGTGCCAATTAAATAAAAAAAAAAACAGCGCGCGCTCGCTCCTGATTGGCCCTGCGCGCGCAGCTGCTTATTGGTTAGATTTTAAAATGGCGGCAAGTTCACTGTGACAATACAATACACGTACGCGTGAATTTAATGTTTCGCAATGTGTTTTGTTTTTAAAATACAAATTAAAAGTTAAAAATGGATAGCGACGTTAGTGAAGATAAAGTAGTGTATGTAACTGCATATAACACGGGTATTAAAACACTCGTTACTATTATGATAAACTCACACTCGTGTTTTAATACCCTTCCTTATATGACAGTTACATAAACTACTATTACAAAGCTTGTCATTGAAAAATATTTTTAAACAGTGAACTTATTTCATATACAGAGGAATAATGCAGATAACGTCAGTAATTCCAGGCCAGCGCTAGAGCTGGATCGAACTTACTAGAATATTGTGAACTGGCCACGACAAGACTGGCAAATGCAATTGTCTGTCCATACAACTTTAAACTAAACAAGTAGGTATGTACACAAATAACCCCAGTATTCAAGAACGACACTATGAGAACACGCACCCACAGTGGAAAAATCTTTTTTCATAAAAATCACTTTATGTGTTGTGCGACACTGCATAGTGTGACTAGAGGCACATTGTCATTTGCTTCTAGCCAAAGTTGAGCTCTAAAGGCACACGGTAGCGTGCGCCATAGTGCTGCTCAACACATAAAGTGATGTTTATGAAAAAAGGTTTCGTCCACTGTGGGTGCGTGTTCTCATAGTGTCGTTCTTGAATACGAGGGTAAGACATTTCGTAAATAGTTCACTCACGATCCTGTCTGTCACAGTTCAATCAGCTTGACCCTACTTAGCCATTATCACGCCACTAAGTTCCATGTCTTATATGCTTTGCGAAAGCAGGTCATCTTCTCCATTCCTACTGGACCACTGCTGGTGCAATAAACTAGATTAGGTACCTACATTAAGTCGAAATAAACAATTTATAGAACCAGTTCTGCAGTACCCTATGAAGATTTATTACTGAGGTTACCAAACTGTGTAGCCATGTGCATAACAAAATAGTAACTTAAACTAAAGTTACTATTTTGTTATACACATGGCTATTTTATTATTAGACGGTAAGAATAAGATCTGCCAGATATGGTTATACTCCTTCTATTGTCATAATAGGTTGGTAGAAAATGCCTCGGCATTAAGTCCGCCTTATTGTGTTTATTTTTTAAGTGCAATTAAAGTTTTAATACGTAAATAAATAATATAGGGATGCATAACATTCCTCAGTGTGGCTCTGTTCAGATTGAAGATCATACAAATTTGTACCTATGGGATATTCCGATTTCACCATTCTTTCATAGTCGTGATGAGCACATTCATTTTTAAATATTTATAATATAGTTAAATATAGATAATAGAGATTTACACGAGTAAGGTACAATAACTAATAATTCCAATTCCTAAAGAAAACTAAAATGTTTTTAGTTTTCTCTATGAGCGGCTTTGTGAACTAAATGACGCAATATATTACAAAAAAATAATATTTAAAGACCACAATTAACCTGTGCAATGTGCATGAGTATTACTAAATACCTACTAAATATAATATTAACTAACAACTAGACGTTGAAGGATATAGTTATTTAGTACTCAAAGTCTTACTTAAGCAATAGTCTAATATCGTAATGACTATTGCATCCAGGCTTGCAACCTGTCACGTATGGAACGCTAACTACTGCAAAATGTGGGCATGTGCCAAGTATAATGTTTGGATGTGCCTCTGACTACCCCCACTAGACATCTATAAAGGATCTAAGCGCCTAGAGATCTGGGAGGATGTCTACCGTACTTCGGGATTACAGTCGTGATTCTAATATATATTTTTTAATCCAGTACATCGACTTGGTTTTTCATTTCAATTAGCGTGGCACGTTTGTGGTCAGTGATTTTACAAGCAATACATTATCCTTGAAATAAAAAATAATTGGAATGCTAACTACTACAAAATATGGATAAATGTGCCAAATGTAAAGTTTGGACGTGCCTCTAACTAACCCTTTTAGGCATCTTCATAGATATGAGCGGCTGGAGATCTGAGAGGATGTTTACAGTACTTGGGGATTACAGTCGTGTTCCTATCGTATCCTATTTATTTCATTTTTATTTTACTGAATAATTATTACAATCTCTATTCACCGCGTGTAAATACTGGCCCTAATAAAGCCACAATGTTAAGCCCTAGACTCGTACAAAAGCGTGATATGTGGTAAGTCCATGCGTGCTCCGGACTTGCATAACTAGGATACCTGACCGGCTGAACGAAATGTTTGAAATGTAACCAAAGCGCAGTACCTACCTTAATGTATTGTTATATGGTTTACTTTATCACAACGCACTATGGACTATGATCAAAATCTGGAAATATTGAAAGTGTCGCAAATAAAATTCCACTCCTATGACCACAATCACAAACATAATTTAAATAAATAAATAGGATCACGACGGTAATCCCCAAGTACGGTAGACATTCTCTCAGATCTCCAGACGCTTAGATCCTTTGAGGATGTCTAGTGGGGGTAATCAGAGGCACGTCCAAACATTATATTTGGCACATGCCCACATTTTGCAGTATTTAGCATTTCATACGTGACAGGTTGCAAGCCCATCGCCGCTTATAAGAATACTTACTAGTACCTCACGATGTTATTCTTCAACGTTTTAAGCACGTTGCTTAGACGCGCATATAATTTTTTTGAACAGAATAATCCATTGATGCACGCCGGGATTCGAACCATAAGCATACAGCAAGTTAAATAGAAACTTTTTAAATAATCCAAAATCTCTTATGCCAATATATTCCTAGTACATAGATGATGTCTAGTGAGAGTAATCGAGCTCATAGAAGCTTTAATAAGTTACCCGGACAGCTATAGGTTCCGTGGTTTCCGTGGCTGTGTGGTAAGAGTCTACTTGAGCTTGCCTATTCTGATAATATTATCTGATAAGTTAATTGCCAAACTGTTGTGAGGCTTTGGATATGTGTCAATTAAATGTCGCATTAAGCGCTTAATTAATTCTTGTACCTACATATTTTTACAGACGACAAAGTATTTTTTTGTTATTTTCATTGTTAAATAAATGATTCAGCACGAAAATGGTATCAAGGTATATAAAATGTATTTATTTAGTATCATAATTCAACTAAGTAATATTATAAACTAGCTGACCCGTGCCCGCTTCGCTGTGCGTAAGACATTTCTAATACCATCGCGGACTTTATTGTAGAAAAAAAAATGTGTTTATTTACGACATCACATTAGAAACCTCTAAAATTATCAGTGTTTCTCTACTATATTATGCATGTTTTATACATATAAACCTTCCTCTTGAATCACTCTATTTATTAAAAAAAACCGCATCAAAATCCGTTGTGTAGTTTTAAAGATATAAGCAAACATACATACATACATATTACATACAGACGCGGGAAGCGGAAAGCGACTTTGCTTTATACTATGTAGTGATCTGAAAGTGAGGATGTGTGAATATTGTAAACGCTTTAACGGATTTGGTTGAAAATTGGAATACATATACTTATGCAAATAGTTTACTTTTAATCCAGGTAACTCGTGAGAGAAGTAGCAAGCGGAAGCTAGTTCATAAACGCAATTAGATTAGGATAACTTTTTACCCAAAGGGTAAAAACGGGACCCTATTACTAAGACTTCGCTGTCCGTCTGTCCGTCTGTCTGTCACAGGGCTGTATCTCATGAACCGTGATAGCTAGACAGTTGAAATTCAAACAGATGATGTATTTCTGTTGCTACTGTAACAACACATACTAAAAATGGAACAAAATAAATATCTAAGTGGGGCTCCGATACAAAAAAACGTGTTTTTTGGCCGTTTTTATAGATAATGGTACGGAAACCTTCGTGCGCGAGTCCGAATTCGCACTTGGCCGGTTTCTTATTACACAGTTGCTGATTAAACTCGCCCAATATGTACAAGTTAATGGTACTTGTTCAAGCACGTGCCAGTTTTTCTGACCAATGTCTACCACCAGTCTATAAGGTTCTAAGTTATTCACGAGAAATTCGAGAAAAAATTGCAAAAAATCACCGGATAAATTTATAAGCAGTTTGGCTCCATAACTTTGTAGTGACTAGCCACTTTGGAAAGAGCCTCGAGCTGCCTTAAGAGGCTTCTGGTTGACGGCTGTGTCAAGGGCTAACGGAGGTTGTTGGAATACTGTGATGCATTAGCTAGAAGGATCTCAAATCTAATTACCTGAATGAGTTTTATTAATATCTATACATAAAACAAAAATAGGATCACGACTGTAATCCCCCAAGTACGGTAGACATCCTCTCAGATCTCCAGACGCTTAGATCCTTTAAAGATGTCTAGTGGGGGTAGTCAGAGGCACGTCCAAACATTATATTTGGCACATGCTCACATTTTGCAGTATTAAGCATTCCATACGTGACAAGTTGCAAGCCCATCGCCGCTTATAAGAATACTAACTGGTTTCTTCACGATGTTTTCCTTCACCGTTTTGAGCACGTGTTTTAGAAGCGCATATAAATTTTTCGAAAAGTAAAATCCATTGATGTACGCCGGGATTTATGTCTGTCATCACGGCCAAACCGCTGGGCAGATTGTTTAAAGACTTGGGAAAAATATATTAATTCTCTGGAATTTCAAAGTTTTACGATAACGTCGTAAAAAATCAACCAATCTATCCACAATCATTTATTTATTGTTCCAGTACATGTTAAGGGTATACAATTTCATGTATCTCAACATGAACCCCGCTGGGGCACTACAATATAGCGTTTCGGGGCAGTGGTCCAACTGCTCTGTCCAATTAGTTGGACTACGGGCCTTTACTATGGGTCGTGGTCCAACTATCTTTGCAGTTGGCACTACTTTTAATCTATTTGCGTATTTATGATGTATTTATATATATTCTTTCATGCTATAAAAACATTTCGACACTTAGAAACATTTACTTATGCTTTTTCACTTTGGATTTATAATTACAATTCAATTATTAGTAATTAAAAGTATTTATCATGAATAGTAAATTGTTTCCCGGTATGCAAACAATATGGGCACAAACATGATTATGGACTCTATAAAAATGGATTCGTACCAAGTCAACCAAACTTCAATACAGACTCATATATGCATTATGCAACAGGCACACGAGTGTACTACTTACCCACATGATCCTAAAACAACGTGAATTCAAATCGGCTACAAACATGGTCACAAAAATCTACGCAATCATATTCGATCAAGTATTTTAGAAAGAAACCTCTCTAATAATGTTAATTGATTTATACATAAAATCATAGCACCATTAAGATCTCTAAAAATAGCCCGAGAAATGTTAATAACATAATATAATTTAATTTTAGCTAAAACGGTAGGTGACACACAGTTAGTAGTCGTATTTAATAGTTTCATACATTTTGTGTCCTAACAAGCGTGTATGTAGTCTGAACTAGATTCAGTACTAAGGTGCGCCTGCGCACGGGGGTAGGCCGCTTAGTATAAAAGTACCACACTACATTTATTTCGTATCACTTGCCGTAAGGATTTTATATAACAAAATGGCAGCTAAGGTATATTTTATTAGCAGTGCAGTATAAAAGTGAATTTAATAAGTTTGATAAAAAGGATGTATTTCGAAACAGATCAACAGATATTACGAAAGTTTTTATACATTATAAAAGAAGCCAGAAAAAAATCATAAGAATTAATTTTCTTTGAATTTTTCCTTATTATTTTCAGTAGCTGTTAGATTTTTGATAATACTCATTTTTTTAATAAACCTAATTCTAAAAATAAAGTAAATTAAACATTACTAATCAACAAGCAAAAATAAACTCCATACTTTACTGTAATTTGCAAAAAAAGGACAATGCTCAATGTGTTTATTTAGTGACAACTGTAAAGTTACGACAGTGATTTGACTTTAAATCCTTGTTTCAGTTCATCGTCCTTCTGTGCGCGTTGGCGTCGGCTCGCGCTGGTGGCTTGTACGGAGGTGCGTACGCTGCCCCCTACGCTTCATACGCTGCCGCTGCTCCATCATACGCTTCGTACGCTTCCCCGTCGTACGCATCGTATGCTGCTCCATCGTACGCATCGTATGCTGCCCCAGCAGTATCGTATGCTGCCCCAGCTGTTTCCTACGCCGCTCCCGCAGTGTCTTACGCCTCTGCACCCATCGTCAAGAGCTACGCAGCTCCAGTGGCCACATACGCCTCCGCCCCTATCGTAAAGAGCTACGCACCAGCTGTGTCTTACAGCGCCCCGGCCGTTTCCTACGCTGCCCCGGCGTACTCCGCGTACTCCGCCCCTGTGGTTAAGTCCATCGCTCCGGCTGTGTCGTCCGTCTCATCTTACTCCACTCAGACCGCTCACGCTGCTCCGGTCGCGGCGTACGCTCACGCCCCAGTGGCTTACTCTGCCCCTGTCTCCTACGCTGCCCACGCCTCTCCCCTGGCGTACGCTGCCTCTCCTCTTTCTTACGCTGCCCACGCCGCTCCTTTGACCACCTACGCTGCTGCCCCAGTCCTGAAATCTGTGGGTTACGGCGCTCCTGTCTCCCACGTGTCCTACAGCGGACTTGGCTCTAACTACGGCTGGTGATCAAATTATCGACTGTTTTAGATGTTAAATTTGTGTATATATTTTATACAATGCGAATAAAATGTTAAAAGTTATTTGTTTTTTGTATTAGTTTACATTTCACACAGCGTCATTAACTCCAAACTAGAAAAATGTGTGAATAGAACATACCTATACGAGTATACATACATACGAGTTAATAAGCTGTTATTCATATTCACTTCTATAAACAGGCAAGTAAAACCCGAATACATATGTAGATACAAAACTTTGTATAGAACCAGTTTTAGTCTGCCCTTTGAACATTGTGGTTGATAATTCAAAACTAGGCCATGTCAGCAGAATATCAAGGACTAAATTAATTAAATACTAGATTAACAAAATGATTTAAATGGCTCGTAGACTAATTTTATCACACTTTAGTACCTCCTCAGATGTAAGTTGACTCATCCATCGCTATCCTCAAAAATAGTGTCAAGCGAAAATAGAGAAGTAGAGCACCTTTAGAGATCATCAAACCACGTATTTATAAAAAATATAATACTTACTTTAATTTTTAAATCATCCTCTAAGGTTTTGGAAACATTATGGATTTTAGATTATCAACAATTCAATATTTTTTAATACGCAATGTGTTCAGTAGTTATCACACCATAACTTCATTTCTTAGCACGTGTGATGCGAATATATTTTTTAATAGCCAAATCCATAGATGCACGGCTGGTATTCGAACACACGACCTTCGAATTTTAACTGACCCTGTATAGCTCAAAAGGGAAAACAAAACTAGAGCACGAAGGTTGAAATCACTGCCCGGTCCATATAATGACAATTTGCTAAACAACACTCGTCACACAGAATTTGAAATCGTTTTGGACGCCTGATTTATCTGGTGACATTTACAAACGGTGTCAAAGATGCGGTAACGTAGCGTGTCACCACCATCCGCAGCATGAAACCTCACATACGACAGACATCGTAACAGAGTTGACACAAAGAGAGACAGAGTAATGGTTGGCGCACACTGGCGCACGGCGCGGTGGATTTAAAATTTATCAATTGATATAATAATTATCCAATCGAAATAAGGTATATTATTTCAATGCTCGGTGATCAGCCTCAGGAGCATCGCAGCGCAGTTTTGCGAGATTACCGAGCATTGAAATATATACCTTATTTCGATCGGATACCTATTAAATTCAAATCTGCAGTTCGATCCTCCATTGTGCGCCAGGTATAAAGCTGTTATTCCTCCGTCCTGTTCGCTCAGGACGGAGCGTACCTACATACGCAACGTAAGTGCTGGTAAGTATCTACATAGGGCAACGAAGGACGTTTGATAGTACCAACACTGGAAGTTCCTTGGGCGCTTTCTACAATCATACAATAAGATTTCGCGTTTACATTTCGATAGCGCTTGAATTCAAAAAGTGATTAGTGTCTGAGAATAACACGTTCATTGCAGATGACATTATCAGAAGATGTTGTTTAAAATGCCGACGGTCAACGCGGATTTGCTGATCGTACCTATACCTATCATAGTGAACGCAGTTCTATTCAAATGAATACATAGCAAACTAATACGTAGGTATTCTCAGATGCCGATCTAATAAACGTATAGGTACATTTAAACTGTCTAGCGACTGAAACGTATCATACTAAAATTAATGCAAGTAACACTAAGCGCTTCGCCCAACGTATTGACATCGCTGCTGTCGTAAGAAAAATAGAAAATACTGATTTCTCCTTTGTTCACAACTCTAGAGATCCCGATACATTAGCAAATTCTATTGTCATTCTTATTTATTCTATTATTAAACAAAATAGTCAAAAAGTTCCCATCCCATGTCGAAAACGAATAATTAAACCCTGGATTACGCCTGGCCTTCTGAAATGTATTCGGCATCGTGATAGGTTATATCAAAAATACAAACGAGACCCTGACAACCAAACACACATTACTATATTCAAACGCTATCGTAACTTCTGTAATAACCTACTGAAAAAATTAAAACGTGAATTTGAACAAAACGAAATTCAGAAGGCCAGGAAAAACCCAAAATCAACTTGGAATGTAATCAAACAGATTGCGAACCTCCATAAGAATCAATCAAACTCATCACACCTACTAAATTTATGTGATACTCCTTCAGCGTCCGTTGACGCAGTAAATAATTTCTTTGCTAGCGTGGAAAAAAATCTCGCCTCTGCAATAATCTCTCAAACCCAAACCAACACAAGAACTCTACACCACGCGACATCAGCTCACTGTCCCTCTAACTCAATGGCCCTTTATACTGTGGAAAATAAGGAAATTGACAATATTATAACGAACTTAAAAGATAAATGCGCAGTAGGTTGGGATGGCATCCCTACCTCTGTCATCAAAGCAGCTCGTCATATACTTGTCCCTATCCTAAAACACCTTTTCAATCTCTCACTCTCTCGTGGTATATTTCCACTTGTCTTCAAACCGTCACTTTTACTACATCGGCTCCCATCTATATAATAGGATTAATAAGCTATTAAATATATACCCATTGACTCTCTTCAAGTGCAAGGAAAAATGTCTCGTATGGTTACAAACTCTGTCGTATGAAGACACTGAAAGTCTTTTAGAGGTTTCTAAATAAATTATAATACTAAACTCCTTAACCTAAATAAATACAAAACACACACACACACACACCCACACACACACTCACACACACACAAACACACGCACACACACACACCACACTTAATAATACACAACTCATACACTCCCACACATTACATTACTGTTTCACAATTTTTACTAAAATAACCATAGGTTTAATTCAAACTTTCCAGTTTTTATTTACCTAATTTTTGTTTTAGTAAGTTTTTTCTTTTGTTTTGTTTTTTAATGTATTTCCTATTCCTTTTTACCTTTTGTCATACCACCTCCACTGGAACTCTGTCTCTTTGACGCGGAGGAGGGCGTTGCTATCTGCGACACAGTTTTTAACTCATGCAGGTATCATCGTTTCCATTTTTGAACTGTACACTTTTGTTTAATGTTCCAAATAAAGATTATTATTATTATTATTATACGTAGGTACCTAACGTACGGTTATCCGTTGAGGCAAATGTCAAAAAAATGGTCCAATCATACAGACATAATGGCATGCAGACTTTCTTGTTCATCCAAAGGTTGTCTGGAACATATCGCTCTTAGCAATAAGACCGCCAATTGTACATTTATACGGTACGGTTCCGGTCATAGCATGACCAAATAACCATGATCATGGTATGTTATATCACAGTCGATACGTATGTCATAACCACGTTTGGCAGAAATCAATAACTTGTCATAAACCCGCAGCTTCACCCTCGTAAAAAATTTGTTGCTCATCTACGGTTTCTTGTATATCCTGACCTTTAAAAAGTGCTGACTGTCATGGTGGCAATATAGAGATAGACTTTTAACCTTATGTCAAATAAATATTGACGTAGGTATACCGCGTTTTGTTACGGATATCATAACGAGATGTCTTTAAGGAAACCAATATTAAAGTAGTACTTGCTTATATTCATTCCTGTGCAGATATAGTAATGAGATTGTACATAAGCATTGTTTTGAAAATTATACGCGTCATAGTGCCTTAAAAATACTGTTTCTCGTATCATACACGAAATAAATCATAATTACAGGCGACTTAACCTACTTATGTGACTTACCTACTATGTACATAGTATTAATCTGAGCTCCTGAAATCAAATGTAGAAGGATACATTGTGTAAGCATAAACGAGGGAGAAACTCATTTAGTTAGGTAATACCTAAATATCCAAATGTTATAAATATATATATCGATTGATATCTCACACAGCCCCAAATTAAATAAACTATGGAAACTATAGAATACTTATAATATTTTTTTTCGTATATACATACTTTATAGACATTATAACACACAGAACAAACAACTATTTTTATCACACAAATATTTTCCCTGGTTAGGATCGAACCCACAACCTACAGCGCAGAAGGCCAGTCAATTGAATTGCCTTTGCAAAAAAAAATATGACATCAGACAAATTAAATATATGGGGATAGAACAACTGTACTTAAGCCTTGATCACACGTACCGAGCAAACGGGCGAGACAGTGAGGTCGGCCGAGCACTCGGTGATTATACTTACGTCTCCGTTTGCTCAGTACGTGTGATCAAGGCATAAGTACTGAATACTCACCCGAGAGCACTATCTCGTCCGTTTTGCTCGGTACGTGAGAGCAAGGCATTAGTTAAAGTTCCCACGCTTTGAACGTCATTCAAGTGTCACTAAAGTATTTGTTGAATTAACAGTGTCATAAAACAACAACAATTCATAATTATGATGATAAAGATCCCGATCCGCGTCATTGTTTCAAGAAGGCCAAGAGCGATGTTGAAAGCTTCGTCAAGAATCCTTGGTTTGCATCACGCAAGTTATGAATGTGACAAATTATAGTACATTATTATCTATGTCAACGTTTTATTTTTGAAGAATTGCCAAGAATTCGCTTTATTTTTTTAAATAGAGCACAAACAGTCAAATTAATTGTATAGATTTCAAGAAATATTGTTACAGTAGAAAGTATTATTTTGATAAAAATTTTGACACATCCAAAATAATGTTACAAGAGTTATAAAAAAATATATTTATCGATAAGACAAAAATGTTATAAAAACGTGTTAGATAGTAATTTTTAAGAGCCATTTTCGATTGTTATGTATTATATAGATTTCATGAACATTTTTATCAGTTAAGTTTTTGACTCTAATTTGGATAAATAAAACCCTACAAAGTTAGAGAGAATAGTATTTGTAATATTTTTATTTACTCGTTTTTTTAGTACAAAGAAAATCTTGATGATAACTACTATTGATAGTTTTTTATAAAGATTGTATTGTTAAACAATTTAGATTAATCAAATTTAACTAGCATAATAGAAGTTCAAAAAACAGAAAGTCTATATTAAAACAATATAACTTTTACAAGTATTATTACATCAGAGTGGATCCTGTAGCTTTACGTAGAGGTTGCCATCAGTCAAAGTAGTGTTAATGAATTATGGACGACATAAACACGGCCATACATCATTGCCAAACATTTGAAGGTGATATTCGAAATCAATAACAAATATGATAAACAAGATAACATCATGATCAGGGTAGGGTATTCATTGTATAATGAAACAGAGTCGTTCATGTGGATAAGTGAATTATTCTCAGAATCATTAGATTTGTAATGAAAAACTTGAATAATGCAGCAGTCTTCCAATAGACCGGAAAAGTACGTTATGAAACATAATTACTGTATTTTAGTTACATGGGTAAAAGTTGTGAGTCTTTTACTAGACACAATATAAGGATAATTTTGTGAAGTGTTGGGTGTGTGAGTGAAGTGAAAGGTTTTCGTGGAATAAAACATGTTATGCCTAGTGTAATTTTTACGTACGTTTTTACGTACAGCACCATCTAGCCCCAAACTAAGCAAATCTTGTACTGTGGGAACCAGATAACTGATACAAAACTTATATACGTTTTTTATAACACCCAGAAACAGAACAAACATCTATACTCATCTCGCAGATGTTTATCCTGGGTGGGAATCGAACCCACAACCTACAGCGCAGAAGGCAGAGTTAGTACCAACTGAGCTGAGGCCAGTCAGGATGTCTAGGCTACCGTACACGGGGGCTACAGTTGTGATCCTATATATTTTATGGAGCATTGGATTGGAAGCGATAATCTTATGCGAGTTTTTGTTTAGTCTATCTGAATAACGGAGATTACCGCCTTCGAGAATCACATAGACATTCTCGTCTCGCCCCAACAATGCAAGAAATCCTGTCTATGCAAACCGGTCATTGGAAATCTAATGGGGTTTGGAAACGCATTTTCCAAAAGACTTTTGGCCACCACGCGTATCGTCTTTCAGAGACCGGATCCGAATCTAAATTCCAATATTATAGTACTGGTTTATATACCCAGAATCTGATATTTGGAAAGGATATCATTATCCTTTGCAACTTAATTTTATTGAGTTAAATAAAATTATGATAATTAGTTTGAGTACTCGAATTGTCGCATGGGTTCTGTATGTTTTTTTTTTGTGTTACAACAATATTCCTCAATTCCTCTAACCTTGGACAAAGGTCATGTATAATATACATCAATAATTATGATAGAAATGGTTGTAACCTTGTACCTAATTGATTCCTAAAATAAAATAAGATGTTATCCAGTGTGTGATCAATGTGATCATCACTAGCCTTACAGCAGTTGGTGGTGCACTGTCCCACACGGGACAAATATTTGTGAGATGAACATGGATGTTTGTTATATGTCTGGGTGTTATAAAGTATCATAAGTATGTATTTACAAAAAAAAAGTATGTATTTTATCAGTTATCTAGTTCCCATAGTACAAGATTTGCTTAGTTTGGAGCTAGATGACCATGTGTGAAATGTCCACCATTATTTATTTATTTCAATACTATCGAAGGATACTTACGTACTATGTGGAGTATTTTTGTCAAACAATTACAGATAACATCAAACTGTCGTGTTTATGCTAATTACTTTAATGATACGTAAACCCAATCAATCATTTTGTCAATAGTTGCTCAACAAATTTCAAACAACGCCCGGGGGCAAGCCATATTCGCTAAGTTTCGAAATATAAGCAAAGTGACATACGTATAGGGATTACAATCCCGTAGCTCATTCAATGCCGCGGGATTGATATGCGAGATTACTCAATCCAGCGCGGGATCACGCGAGATCCCGCATCTTTGAAATTAAGTTATAAAAAAAATTTCAACTGCAGAGTTTAGTGTAAAAATCAACTTTTATTAAACATTTCTTACATTAAGCAACAGAAATCATTTCTTTTTTATGAATTATATAAAGTCATAAGTAATCTGATTTCTTCGATTTACGATTTACGCGAAAGTTTAAGTGCCAAATTTTTAATTTGCGGGATCCGCAGATTTGCTCTTTGAAGGTGCGGGATCCAGCAGATTATTAAAAGCAGTGGGATCCCACGAGAATGCGTGATCCCGTTTTGCGGGATTGCAATCCCTACACACGTACTTACCTACTAGTATAAAATATGTGTACAAAGATATGTCGTGACCTGCTAAACACCGATTAAAATGAGCTTTTGGGTCGTTGAACTTCTATGTATGACTTTTGACCTCATGCTATGAATGGTCGTGATACTCTCACTACACGATGTTGTGTTAGAAGAAGAGTGTCAATTATATTATGTTGAATGATATTTGTCACTCCTAGTTTCCATTCACGGCTTCACTCGTTGGTACTGCAATTTTTTTTTCATATTTAGTCCGAAAAGATGCGATTAAAAGCAAAAATAACGTAAAAAATTGCACAAACTTTTGCATTTTCATTATTAGTTGAATGATTTCATTGATTCTTGAAAAAGTGTGAATAGGTTAAAATAAAACTAGGAGTCTGGCTGAAGAACCCATGATGAGTCCATCTAGGCAGGAAAATTTAAAGCTGTATTTTGCATGAATTACAAAATACTAGATGATGATGATTTTCAACAGATGGTCCATTACAGGCAATAACTTTGTACGTACCTATAAAGTACTTAGGTAGATTATGTAAGAACAACAGCTGTGAACTTAAACTTCAGATTAACTTAGCTTTGATTAATTTATGTAAGATAATTAATCGATTAGATGCCAGATCATGTAGACGCCATGTTATGAAATTTGTTTGTTACATTGTTTACTAAACTTGTATTGTCTTCAGATTATCTACTATGAACTCTTCGGCCTATTTTTCTTAAGAAGCTTAAGGAACCCAAAATAACCATCTTTGTACCAGCTTCCTGCTTTGAAATATTGGCGATTCACCTTCGCATTATAATTTTAAAAATGTATATTAATGCAAACAAAGGTTTGGTCTAATTATAATTTTATGTAACATAAATAGTCTAGAACGTGACAATAGCGAGGTCGCGTTGTTTCCGAGATTTGTTCATATATAAAGCTGACATTTGGACCATTGTGCATTCAACACATCATTTTCAAATAAAACACATCTAAGGCAAACAAGCAAGATGATCGCTAAGGTAAGAATATTATATAGTGTTTAATATCTAAAGGGCTTATTGGTTTTGGATGGTTTGAGAGCATACTCTTATCAATTGGATCTATTCTAAGTAGGTATATTTCGTGGATTACTGGTAAGTACGTTGCCTTTGTTAAAAGTAAGTCAACGTTTTTTACTCACGAGTATCTAAGTTTACTTGACTAAGAATAGAGATTTTCACACAGATTTGAGCTGACTTCGCTAGTCAAAGATCAGATTAAAAGTTGTTAGTTTTGGGCCTATTTAACAATGGTTTCATTCAAGAGAAATAAATAGGTCGACGACTTTATATCTCCAAGCATAGTGGATATTTTTTCAGATCTATGTTTAGTTATAGTCAAATTTTGGATACTTTACATTATTGTCTATTGGCCCGTATTACTGATAATGTAGTTTTGATAATATATATATATATATATATATATATATATATATATATATATATATATATATATTTAAAATTTCTTAAGTGTTTTTTTGTTACCTAATTCATAACAAACGAGCATACGAAGATCATATCTCTTCTCTTTACAATATTAATGTAGGTAGATGGTGTATAAAAAATAAAAATAAATATAGGATCACGACTGTAATCCCCAAGTACGGTAGACATCCTCTCAGATCTCCAGGCGCTCAGATCAGGAGTATATTAGTGTAGATGTAGATTTAACTAAAGTGTTCATCTCTTGTTACAGTTTCTAGTGTTCTTGTGCTTCGCCTACGCTCAAGCCGGGTACCTCAGCGGCGGTCTGGGTTACTCCAACATCGGTTATTCCGGACTAGGATACTCCGGTGTGGGCTACCATGGACACGGCTACTCTGGACTGGGAGTAGCCCCGGTTTACTCTGCCTACTCCGCTCCTATCGTCACTAAGACTGTGATACCTGCTGTTTATTCAGCTCCTGCTGTATCCCACGTGTCAAGATACGACGTACATCATTCAGCTCCGATAATCAAGACTTACGTCGCTCCTGTGTCGTACGGTGGCGTATACGGCGGACATGGTGGATACGGCGGACACGGTGGATACGGCGGCTATGGATACGGCAGCAAATACCTGTGGTAAATTATGTAACACCTTCAATGGCAGCCTTTTTACTTCTAGAAAGTGAAACGTCATTGATGTTGAGTGAACGAGTGTTGGTTGGAATATTAAATCATTTAAAGCTCTCTCAATTATTTGAGAGTGGTGAAGTGTTGATTTTCTAAATTAATGTTAGAATTGTATTTATTTGCATTAAGCATTGTTTGTATTCCCTAATTCTTGCCCGAGTTTCAGAAATTATATGAGAACGTTTTACATTATAATGTTAATTCTGTGATAATATTACTCTATTAATAAACACGTAAATTAAATAGATTTGTTCGTTTTATTAAAAAAAAATAGGATCATGACTGTAATCCCTAAGTAGAGTACACATCCTCTCGGATCTCCAGACGCTCAGATCTTTGAAGATGCTTAAAGGGTTTGTCAGAGGCACGTCTAAACTTTACATTTGGCATATACCCACATTTTGCAGTAGTTAGAATTCCACACGTGACAGGTTGCAAGCCCATCGCAGTTTACAAGAATACTAACTGGTTTTCTCACGATGTTTTCTTTCATCGTGTTTTTCAAGCACGTGTTTTAATGCGCATATATCTTTTTTGAACAGAAAAATCATTTAAAGTCTAGGATAAAAAAAACTCTTACACCATCAACTTTATACCGTAATAAAGTATAGGTTTTAGTGAACAGCACTTTAGCTTTATGAATTTAATTACAGATTGCGAACAGTTAATTTATATGCATCACCTTCCTAAAGGCAAACATGGTATTTAGAACCTAATAAACCTACTATAATAATACGTCAGTAAACCGTTAGATTACTCGTACATTTAGACTCGTTTTAATCCTTGTTTGTAAATTTCAAATAATGTTATAAGTTTATTTTTTTTGTTCATAAGCATTAATATTTTAAAGAACTAAAATAAAAATGAAAACATTTTAAAAATGTAGTCTTGACTTATCCTTATAGATACTTTAAGTTCAACCCGAAAGCCATGCTTTTAGGTATAATATATCTAAAGTTTTGTAAACAACTAAGTAAATATTGGTCACTACATAGTGGAAATCCTAGCGACTTTATTCATGTGAAGTTATTTTTTAACATACTAAAACTCCCGCTGTACCCCCTTAAATTCAACCCGAATTTTAGGTATTTCTTTCTTAGTGCACTCTAACACGCTAAAAGGAATACATCCTCTAAATTTCAAGTTTCTAGGACTAGTGGTTTAGGCTGTACTTTGATAATTAAGTCAATCAGTCAGTTAGTAACGTAAAAGTTTTATATTTATATATCTATATAAAAAAAGTCGTGTTAGTTACACTATTAACTCAAGAACGGCTGAACCGATTTGGCTGAAAATTGGTGGGGAGGTTAGAATCAGGAGACGGACATAGGATACATTTTTATAACGGGAACGGGAACTTAACACAACATTTGTTTATTCTAAAGCGATACGAAGTTCGCCGGGTTAGCTTGTATTTAGATAAATAGGTGCCTAGAAATGTCCGGAACGGAACATGGAATTAATGTCGATATAAATGTTTTTATGTAAACAACGGAAGCTGTATTGTGGTACTATGGTAGATTGGCACTTTTAACTTCTGATACTCACAACACAAGAATTCTAGTGTAGGTCAGCACTATGAATATTCATGTTGGGTAAGTACATGTTTATTTATTTATTTTTCCTTCTGATTTTTTTTTTCTTTTAATTTTTCTAGACCTTTAGAGAATAGAATTCTATTAAAATAGTTAAACAATTACTCACCCATGTAATACTTGAAAGACATTCAACAATGAAGTGAATTCTCATGTCATTGGCAATCCTTGTGTGTAGGTAATTAATGCATCATACAATAAACCAAATTTCTGATACCATCTTCTGTTTTCACAGCCGAAAGTAGCTCTTGGAGCTTCATTGATAGAGTCAGTAATTGCTTGAACTTTGATACATGTTAGTAAATTATGGTAGTTGCAGTTTAAGTTAGTGTTAATTAACGTGGTCATGCTCCGTTTCTCATCCAAAAATCTAATAGGACCTTGAAAAATTACATTTCCTTCGTTTTTAGGTATAAAAGCGTGTAACAATAGCTTGTAAACATACAACTCATCATTGAAGATACAAGCAACATGTTCACTAAGGTAAGTAGAATCTAAATCAAAAGACAATTAATAAAAAAAAAACATCTGAAAAAATTACCCAACAAAACGAATAAAATTTTAAAACTTCGCTGTTGATCTCGGGTCTACCTAACTAGGTATTTTATAAACCATGCCCTTAATTTCATACTTACTGCATTTCTTCTTCAGATTTTCACCGTTGCCGCATGCCTCTTCGGGTTCGCCCAGGCTGGAGCTATTAGCTCCCTGGGCAGTGGCGGCTATGGCGGCTACTCCGGCCATGGTGGCCTGGCTGGATACGGCGGCGGATACAGCGGTGGATACGGCGGTGGATACGGCGGTGGATACGGCGGTGGATACGGCAGCGGTTACGGTGGATACGGTGGCGGTGCAGGCTACGGCCTAGCTCCCGCAACATCCTACACAACCGTCAACAGAGTCATCCCTGCTTCTACGTCCTACTCTGGCATTGGACACGGTTCCGGATGGTCAGATGCTGGTCAACTGGGAGGATGGTCAGGTGCTGGTCAACAGGGAGGATGGTCTGGTGCTTCTTCCGGACACGGTTACTCTGGAGCTTTGGGCCCGGCCACATCTAGCGTGCACCGTGTTGATTCCTACGGAGCTAGCGGTTACGGCAGCTCCCTTGGCGGATACGGCGGTGGTCATCTTGGAGGATACGGCGGATCTCTTGGAGGATATGGTGGATCTCTTGGAGGATACGGCGGTGCTTATGGTTCCCAGGGCGGTTACGGTGGATACAACAAGTGGTGAAAAGTCAATATAAAGACCAAATAAACTGTGATATGTAAATAAATACTCATAATATATTATGCACATTATATGACTTTGTTTGATTAATAATAGAAATAAAATAGCGTTTTTAAAAAAAGAAATGTAACAAAGGAACTCACGAACTATAGGTACTTTTCTTTGGTTAATACAACTACTGGTTTCCTGGATGAAAAGTATCATAAATACGCTGTTCCAGGACATAAGCTATGTATATTCATCCTAGTCCGTTAGGTCGTTAGAGCGGAAATCGGCATGATTGATTGAGCAAATATACAAACATCTTCTCAAACTTTGGGATTTATAATATTAGCAAGAAGTACGATTGTAGGCCACCTAGATTCAGTTATATTTATATAATAATTTAATATTCTTAAAATAATCACCCATGATGTAACAAATTTAATAACAGCGTAACTAATTAGGAAGACGTAGGGAACGTATAAAGTGGTACCAGAAATATGCAAATTTGAGATTCGCTTCCGAAAGGATTTCCTTAATAAACCGAATTGCCATTACAAAGATAAACACCATCAAGATTATTTAATTGGGCGGGCTTGCCTTGACATTGAAACCGAAAGTGCCCGCGGCATCAGGCCCACGGGCCATCAGGCACAGATACCAGTTTACACCCGCCGATATAAAAGCGAAAGCAAGTGCTCCAATAATTATTACAATCAGCAACAACGTGCCATACAAACATGTACTCCAAGGTACAAAAGGATTTTATTTTTTATTCATAATTCGATCGGTGGTCAAAAGTTCAAGTTCAATCGACAAAAAGTCCCTTTGCAATCTTTTTATAAATATATCTGAAATTTGCAAGCTATCGCAATAATTAATACAAGTAAATTTTTTTATGTTTCCAAAAACTGAGTTATTTATAAAAAGTGCTAATAAAAATGTTTTCTCAGGTGGTGATTTTCCTGTGCGCGGCTGGCATTGCCTCCGCTGGCAATCTCTTAGCCGCTGCCCCGGTCCACTACAGCTCAGCACCTGCTGTGTCATCCGTTTCCTTCTCATCACACACATCGCATGGTCCCGTCACATACGCCGCTGGTCCGGTTGTGGCTAAGACTTACGCTGCTGCCCCTGTTGCTCACTACGCCGCTGCACCTGTGGCTCACTACGCTGCTGCACCTGTGGCTCACTACGCCGCTGCACCTGTGACCCACTACGCTGCCCCGGTCGTCAAGAGCGTCTCCCCTGCTGTGTCCTACTCTTCAATCTCCCACGGATCTTCATACGGATACGCCAGCCCCGTCGTCACTAAGACCATTGCTGCTCCTGCTGTCTCCTACTCTTCGGTTGCACACGCCGCTCCGGTCCACACTTACGCTGCTGCCCCCGCGTACTCTTACTCCGCTCCCCTTGTGACTAAGAGCATTGCCCCTGCCGTCTCCTATTCATCCATCTCTCACTCTGCCCCCGTGGCCTACGCTGCCGCTGCCCCGGTCCTGAAGAGCTATGCTGCCCCTGCATACTCCTACTCCAGCCCCGTGGTTGCTAAGAGCCTCGCCCCCGCTGTTTCTTACTCTTCAATCTCTCACTCCGCTCCTGTGGCTTACGCCGCTGCTGCCCCAGTCCTGAAGAGCTACGCTGCTCCCGCATACTCCTACTCGGCTCCTATTGTTACTAAGAGCATTGCCCCCGCCGTCTCTTACTCTTCCATCTCTCACTCCGCACCCGTGGCCTACGCTGCCGCTGCCCCCGTCTTGAAATCTTACGCTGCTCCTGCCTACTCTACCTACTCTGCTCCCCTCGTCACTAAGACTATCTCCCCTGCGTTGTCTTACTCTTCAATCGCCCATTCTGCTCCCGTAGGATACGCCGCTGCTGCCCCCGTCCTGAAAACTTACGCTTCCCCCGCATACTCCACTTACTCTGCCGCCCCCTCCGTCTCCCACGTCTCCTACTCTGGACTGGGAACCAACTACGGCTGGTAAATCATAGATAAATAAGTATTTGTTGAATATTTATTTAACTTTATAACTATTGTAAATATAGAAAATATGTAAAAATCGAATAAAAATTCGGATAATTTATTATTGTGTTTTAACTGCATCATCAGTTGCATATCAAATTCCACAGTTGCTTCCGGAGAAATGGTTATTAATGTTCCTATATTACGACGTAACGGCAATTACATTACTTCATTGTACTACATAGTGCATATTAGGTATGTTGTGGTAAATAATATAAAACTTTATTTACCTCGATTATTTGACTAGGTACTCATAACTTAGATCTTAATGTAGGTTTTCTATAGTGTAAGTACTTACGTAACAATTTGTGGCTATAAACATGTAACATGTCACTCACACTTTAATATCCGCCTCCGTAGCTTCTTATATCTAAAACTTAAAAATCTATTTTTACTGCTTATTACTCATGAATATCATCAAAATTAATACACGACACATTGACACAAAGCTGGCTTTGCAACGGCCTTCAAACAGGTTTTTAGTGGATCATTTCGATAACATTTGACATTATAGCTTAGCGCTAAACGACCGGTATTGTAACAGTCATCCATCAAATTTAGATGTGATTTCGCTACCTAATTTTTATCCGAAGGAAACTTATCAAACTACAAGAAGCAAATATTACAATTAAATTTTTAAATTGAACATACGCTAAATAAGGGGTAAAATAAAAAGCTAAGAAAACTCGTTTTAGTTTATTGAACATCACGTTTAAATTATATCACATAAAGCTACCAGTCTTACAATTAAAACAGTACAATTTGACTACTTTATAGAGTAGCTATAGCTGCTTCCTGCACCAGTAAAACTGACACGAGATACAGGCGTGGATTGGGAGTAGCCAGTCTGTGGGGGTACTGGAGTTGCAGGTTGTCCGAAATATTGTGGTGATTGCGTCGATGAAGAGTAGCTAGATTGTTGAGAGGGAGATTGCGTAGAAGAATAGCCTGAGTTTTGAGGAGGAGATTGAGTTAAAGAATATCCAACGTACTGTGGTGAAGATTGCGTTGAAGAATAACCAGAATACTGTGGAGAAGGAGATTGGGTAGAAGAATAGCCAAAGTACTGAGAAGGTGGTGGTGTCGATGAGGAAAAGCTAGACCCGCCAATTGAAGACCCAACAGGGTAAGTAAAAGAAGATTGAACATTACTTAAAGGTTGACTTTGCGAATTTGCAGGCGCTAATGCTACGTAATTTTGAGGGGTCTGTTCAGCAGTATTGGCTCTTCCAGGTTCATTAGCGGGGCTAAAAGGAGGATAGTCCAAGGGACCCTGCTGGCCAGTCTGAACTTGCGTTTGACTACCAGGAGGATTGAAAGGGCCAAAAGCAGCGTAATTTAAAGGCGGTTGGTCTGTCTGACCCTGTAGTTGACTTCCAAAATATTGATTAGAGGGGTATCCATTGTTCTGATATGCTTGATTAGACTGAGAATTGGCACCAGGTGGAGCCAATATAATGAATCCCTGTCCTGATTGAGGTGCTTGGGGCTGGTATGCACCTTGATTTTGCGTTTGATATGACCCGGATTGAGCATTATTGTTGCGACCTGGGACTATAATGTAAATTGGGCCTTTATTCACTGACTGGCCTGGTTGTGTCTGAAATTGGGAGTTATCTTGGTATCTTACAGGGATCGGATTTTGATTATAGTAGTTTGATGATTCGGGAGCGTTAACAGGAACATTTTGAAGATATTGAGGTGCCAAATTGTTATTCCTGCTTCGATAAAAGTCCCGTGTAAATGCGTCGGTTGTTAGCACTGGAACCGGGACCGGTTCGGGGAGCTTCGGCCACAGACGGAAAGAAGAGGATATAGCCGCGTATGGATTCTCAGAACTACTTATATATGATGACTGGGGCTTTGTAGTTTGAAAAGGTCTAGGTGACGCTACAGAACCATGTGCCTTTACTAATACCGGAACAGGTGTCACACCAGGATAAGGAGGTCTTTGAATTGGTAAATTTTGATTAAATCCCAAAACTGGCTGAGACTGTCCAGTCGGTGTTGATTCGCTATTTGAATAATCCACTGGTACAGGAATAGGTTGATTCGTATTACCTTTAAATAAGCTGTTCCTGTTCACAATAATGGGAATAGATATTGGGCTATCACTACCACTAGGTTGTTTAAAACCCCGTGGTGTATTGTAAGCATTTGGAATCACTTTCACGTTATCCGAAGAAACAGGAGCTCCGTAGAAAGGTTGTCCATTTGTGTATCCAGGAGGTGTTCCTTTCGGTGAAATGATGTAAAGCGGTCTTTCGGACTGGTCGTCTGCTGCCGAGACGATGCCCAAGACCCACAAACATAACACCAACTAAAACAAATTCAAAGTAATAGCACCAATTGTATAGACGTATTTAAAAAATCAAATATGTTTTTGTCACTCACCGCGTGCATAGTGTGGACTAGTTTATATGATAAAATATTTCATCAACTACTTTAGCATTCACTTTTATAGCTTTGGATCAAACTGGTATCAATCCCCGAAGATGTCCAACTTATTTACAAAGCTGTAGTTTTCTAAGCCACGCGGAAATCATCTTTAATGTTATTAAAATAAGCTATTTATAATATGCAAGATTATTTGTAACCGACTCATCTATAACTTGCATAATATGGAGATAACTGGTCGATAAAAAAGATTCATAGCGTCTACTAGATTAGAAGCCACGTAAACTTTGTGTGCCCACATATTTTAAGTTTTGGTAGGTAACGGTCATTTTAATATTCACGTACTCGTACCTACAGAATAATATTAGGTATAGTTTTATTGGCTTTAATAAGGCAATAGCAATAAAACACAAGAAAGTTTTCTATAACCGTGATAAGGTTACCGTTATTAGTTCTTACCTATCTTAGAAAACTTTAGGTTGGTGGTAGGTAATGTAGGTTAAAATTCTTACTTTTTCATATACTTTTCATAGAGACACTAGGTGGTATAGTACCTCCCTTAATATCCAATATTAATTAATACTTATTATAATAATAGCAATATCCTAAAAGATTTAGCTCATTATCTAAATGGGTAGATATTATTTAATTTTGTGTAGTCATATCTTTGTTAGAATACCTATTTACAAAAATGCAGTTTGGTTATGAAAAGATAATATTATGATAAAGAATAAAATCCAATTAAATAAATTATGCTTGGTGGAATTATTTTTTTATATTTCTATGCTTAGAGGTTATATAGGTTTATAATCAGAGAAAATTTAAAAAAAAATTGTGAAATGGGTCACACATTACTGTAATCACCAAGTAAGAAGATGTTTCCTTATGATCCTTACAGATGACTAAGAAGGTAGTCAGAGGTACGTCCAAACAAAACATTAAATCTGGTACATGCCCTGATTTTGCAGTGTCTGCATAAGTGCCTAGGTACCTACCTAGCATTCAATACTTGATAAGTTGAAAGCTCATCGCCTAGAACTAGTACCCACTCGCTGTTTCTTCACCGTTATGAGCACGTGTTATGCGCATAATATTTTATTAATTAGAAAAATCCGTAGATGTATTATGTACGTTACGGGATAAGCCCACTTAGCCAACACGGCTTTTTGCCAACATTGAAATTACTAAAGTGTAAAAACTATGCAAGGTCTTTGGGTGTTCCTAAGTACATACCTACCAACGAAGTTTTCGAACTTTGTTTAGTGACCTTATCAAATAGGAAGTGAAAACAAATAAAAAATTTAAGTCAAGTCGTTTATTTACATTTTCTATCAACAATTCGTCTAGGATTCAGTTTACCAACCATAGTTAGCACCGTGGGCGCTGTAGGAGATGTGAGAGACAGCGGGAGCGTCGGAATACGACACAGACTTAAGAACTGGGCTGGCGTGTGCGTAAGTGGCGTACGCAGGGGCAGCGATGGTCTTAGTCAAAAGGGGAGCGGACACGGCGGAGTAACCGTGAGCACCGTAGGAGATGGAAGGAGCCGCGTAGCTGGAGTAAGAAGCGATAGCGGGAGCAGCGTAGCTCTTAGCCACGACGGCGGGAGCGGCGTAGGAAATAGCGGGAGCGGCGGCGTACACGGCGGGAGATCCGTGAGATGTGGAGCTGGAGTAGGAAGAGACGGAAGACACAGCCGGTGTGATGGTCTTGGTCACCACGGGGGCAGCAGCGTATGCGATGGGAGCGGCGTAGGACTTCAGGACCGGGGCAGCGGCGTAGGCAGCCACGGGGGCAGCGGCGTAAGTTGCGACGGGGGCGACAGCCTTGGCGTACACTGGAGCGGAGTAGGCAGAGACGGCGGGAGCAGAGTAGGCAGCGTATTGCGCGCCGTGAGCGGTCTGTGTAGAGTAGGAAGAGATGGAAGACACGGCAGGAGAGATGGTCTTAGAGACGACGCCGACGGGAGCGGCGTATGAAGTGTAGGCAACCGCAGGGGCAGCGGCGTAGGATGCATAGGATTTCAGGGGGGCAGCAGCGTAGGCGACGGGGCCACCATGGGCGGTGTGGCTGGAGTAGGAAGACACGGAGCTCACAGCGGGGGAGATGGTCTTGGTAATCACAGCCGGGGCGGCGATGGCATGGCCGCTGTAGGCCAGAGGAGCGCCGTATAGGCCTCCAGCGCGGGCTACACCCACGGCGCAAAGGGCGATGATGAGCTGAAAACAAATATTATTTTAAATCTAAACGTTTTACAGAATCATAATCCAGAGAAAATATAGGAGAAATGTTAGCACTGAATAAAAATCCGATTAAAATAGTCATTGTTACACACCTTAGCGTACATGTTTGTTCTGCTAATGTTGGCAACTGAATAATTTCGGTAAAGAGTGCCCCGGTTTTTATACTTGATGCAGGCCAGTGTCCAATTCACTTTCATTGCCAAGGTGAACCGCGTGCGGTAACTAGCTTACCGACGCTGACTCAGAGATAGCCTTTCAATTTCATTTGTTCCGTAAGCACTGTGTGCCATTCTGTGGCGTAAGCTAGGGTTGAAGGGACCTTGGGCAAAATGCCAATAGTAATCACATCCGTCATAATTATAACATGTTAAAGCGATGACGAAACGAGGTATATGTAGATCGCTCTTATTCAAATTAATTGCCTACTAGAATTACGGGTTTTGTTCCTAAGCAATGACTGCCCAAAATTGCCTTCAACACTTGCTACTTATTTTATAAAATAAATGTTAATTTATTTAAAAGCATTTGGTATGTATGATATTGAATTTAAAAACGGTTCTCAGTTCTCTTTATGAAATTTTAAAGTGTTTATTTATTGGGTCATCTTATTAATATGAGGTAGTTAGTGGTATCAAAGTAAGTAAGTAATTAAGTTGCAAAACCAAGATGGAAAAATGAAATATGATCACATCTGTAATCATCAAGTACCTACCTATACCTACGGTAGACATCAACTTCAGGCACTTAGATCCTTGAAGATGATCAAGGTACGAGTCCACACTCCACAGGTCGGTATCGTAAGCATCGGACGCATCGCATTTAACGGATCGTAGTATTCTTTGCAGTATCTAACATTCCATACGTAACAGGTTGCAAGCCCATCGCCGCTTATAAGAATACTATCTGGTTTCCTCACGATATTTTCCTTCATCTTTTTAAGCACGTATTAATGTGTATGAATATTTTTCGAGCAGAAAAATCTATTAAAAGTTGTGATACCTGCCATTCGGTCAACACGGTTTTTAGACAAATAAGCTAGATGGCAATAAATAAATCCAAGTAGGTATTTTCATTTTTTTTGGCCCACAGGCACATGAGGTTTACCTAACACCTGTAGGTACCTATAATACCTAAAGTAGGCGGACGTAGGATAGGTAGGTACTTAGTCAATTAAAAAATCAAAATCAAAAATCATTTATTTCAATAAAATCACAAGGATCACTTTGAAACGTCTTAGGAACTAGGTGAAGCTACGCCGATTCCACGCGACCAAGCCTAGAAGAATCAGGCAACAAACACGGCTTGGGGTCTACCTTTTTTATAATGATCCTTTCCTTAATGCTATGCTAGAGCTCCAGTGTGATGCTAATCGAACAAGGTGAAGGCTCAAACAAGAATAATAATTAAAAGTACTACTCAAGTAGGTACGCAAACAATAAAAAAAAAAAAAAAAAATTGTGGACATTTCACACAGCGCCATCTAGCCCCAAACAAAGCAAAGCTTGTACTATGGGAACCAGATAACTGATAGAATACTTATATACGTTTCTTTTTTGTTGTAAATACATTATTACATATTAACACCCAGACACAGAACAAACATCTATGTTCATCACACAAATGTTTATCCCGGGTGGGGATCGAACCCACAACCTACAGCGCAGAAGGCAGAGCTACTACCAACTGAGCTAATAAAAAAAAATAACTAAAGAGCCTCAGCACGTAGTACGTAAGTACGGTAGGTGTGTTTACTTCTATCCAGTAAGGTAAACTTAGAATATGATAGGTACCTAGGTACTTGACCAATACCCTTTGTAAGCTAGTATGTAGTTTTACATAACAGGTATTACTCGCGTAAAAAAAATTGTCGATGAAGACACCGACAATGTTTCGAATTATCTAGAAAATCTTCTTCAGTGTGAGTGGACCATTAATATTTCATGTTGGCTATACTATAAATACCTACCCAATTATTTATGTAGACCACTCTTCCCTACGGTCTCTTATCTCTTATCTCTACGATCCTAGACCCGTAGAGGGTAAAGCTCTACGCGACAGGATAGTCACAGTCACGCCTTCTAGGGGGCTACGACACGTGCTCGTAACTCACAGCATCTTCTTCGTATTATTCGGTATTAGTCGTTCGATCGTCTTTTCTATAACAACTTTTGTACTTAGGCAATAAAATAGATTATTTTGGAATTACGTCAGAATGGTATCCTCTACGGAACCAGTTGTTTACAGCTTAAAAACTAAATATACCTACCTACCTACGTAACAATCTTTATAAAAAAAATCACGTTTGTTGTATGGGAGCCTCCCTTATATATTTATTTTATTCTGTTTTATAAATTTATTGTATTTGTTGTTATAGCAGCAACACAGCAGAAATACATTATCTGTGAAAATTTCAAGTGTCTAGCTGTCACGGTTCTTGAGATACAGCCCTGTGAGAGACAGACGGACAGACGGACAGCGAAGTCTTAGTAATAGGGTCCCGTTTTTACCGTTTGGGTACGGAACCCTAAAAATATGTTTATTATTTTGACAACAATTCATACAAACGTATGTAGATAAACCTAAGTAGGTCAATATGCTCTCACTACATAAATAGGTACATACCTACCAGTACCAGTTATCATACCAGCAATCCACCTACACAAGTAGGTAGGTAGACAATAGCTGCATATGTGCAAGAGCTATTGAGTCACAGATGTCTAGTCTCTAGGATAGATAGGTACTAAAAGCCTAGCACTTACCTACCGATTTACCCACTATTGTCATTAGACAACCTTCCATTCTCTCTAAAGGTCGTTGACCAACCAAACTTAATGTCATGACAAGCCAGTAACGTAATGGTAAGTGACCATAAATATCAACGAGTTCTTGTTTCATTCATTTTGCGGATAAATCTGAGTGGCAAAAGTGTAAAGTTCCGTTGTTAATTGCTGCCAGTTGTATGATAGGTATTTATTGTGTAAATTTGTAAATTTTTTAGACTAATTTGTACCATACAGTCAGTTAATTTACTGTTCTTGTACATACCTTTATAATCATAATTTCATTCTAATATATTTGTGCCATTCATCTCTTTTTATGGAAGTGGAATGAATATAATAGGAGTGTTGGCAGGTGGGAGTTACCTCGACTTTCAATTCGAAGGTCGTAGGTATATTCGAATACCGGCCGACATCAATGTATGTTTATGTTCAAAAAAATGATACTTATCCGCATTAAACATGAACTCAATACGGTGAAAAAAAACATCGTGAATGATGATGATATGATAAGTATTCTATTCTTCCTGTGTCGGAGCATTTAGATCAATTGTACCTACCTACATGTTATGACACACTAGCATGCGGCCTCGCTCACTCGGTACCTGGATTAATATTAGTGGAATTCTAGGGAAGACCATCAAAAAACGATTTTCACTACACATTCATTTTAGTATTCTTGAACAGTAAATTCTATATATTAAATGTAAAAAATTATATCAAGCAATAAAAACTAAAAAAAAAATCAATTAACTTCAACAATACTTTTTGTTAATTGTATGTCTTTTTTTATAAACCTATCTCAAAAGCCTTTTCTGACCATTCACGCAAACACTTCACCTTTGCTTACTTACTTTCAAATTATTTTATTCAGGACGCGCCTCTGACTACTCCTCTTAGATGTTTACAATGATATAGTCGCGCGTAATTTTTAGTCAGAACGCATGTTCAAAAGCTTTTCTGTTTTTAGTGAAAAAAGATAAAGTGTTTTTGTGAATTCACTTTTACATCCTAATTGAGCATTTATTTATCTCAAGTCTCTCACAAACATTTACAATATTCGCATGATCGCAAGTAATTACGCCATTTTCGAATAAGTACAGTACAACGCTCAAACCTTTATCCAAAGTTACAAGGCCTCCGTTCTAGAATTTTGAATTCTTATGCCAATTAAAGCCCTACATATTTCAGCCAATTCGTTTACATTCTTATCAAATTTTGATTCATCACTTTTTTATACGTTTTTACTTTTAAAACCCTTAGCTCTTTCAAAGACGCCTTCGGTGGGTATAATATTTGGCACAATAGCACCTTAAACAACACAAAAATAACGCACTTAAAAATTAAAAAGAAATAAATCTCCAGAATAATGTTCCCTCGCAGGATCTTCAAGATACTGCATTATACCAACCAAAAATAATTTGCACCTTAAATCTAACATCGATTTACATACATTCATCTACGAGAAGTTTGAGTATGAATAAGTGTTTAATGATGTTACATTCACATACTAGTAAGTAGGCCAACAAGCCGTGTACTACCAAATAGTTCAAAAATCGTATAATACCTACATAATGATCCTATAACAGTTAGTAGGCCTGGGGCCCTCAGAAGTATACAACGTGTTTTAAACGTGTTTCTGAAAACCCTTTAGCATTCATCCACATCAAACAATCAATATGAAAAAATATTGTCTTAAAAACTACCCTGCACAAAAATTGGGTACAATAATTGACACATTTACTTTTGAGTGATGTGAATGAAGCATACTTATATTAAAAACATTTAATTTAAAAGTGCTGCTACAACAATTTGTTTAGACTTAGAAGTAGAAAAAATACGCTTGAAATTTATAAAATGTACTTATCAAAAAAATCGTTAAATTGAACTTTTGTACGATTAGTTTTCATTATTTTACGTTTTTTTAGAATTCGTGAGGTTGCGGAGGTGTGTTGGTTTTTTTTATTTCTGCATTCCTAGCACGGTATAGTGTTAAAAACGCTAAAAAAATACACATTGGTGTCGATTCTGTTGGCACCGAGCTAATCCTAAAATTTCCTAAAATAAAATAAAATTACGTTAAAGTCTCAATTCGCGTAACCTCAGGATGACAGTTTTAAAACGTAGGCTAGTTTTAGGTAATTTAACGGTTTTTTACGTAAATTTAGTCAGCATATAAAAAGGTGCTGACTAAAGTGAAATTTTGACTTTCTTATTTTTTTAGCTCATCCGAAATATACGAAAAAAAACGTAATTTTCATAATATTCTAATTTTCAGAATTCGTCCATTTATAGGTTACTCTTTAGACTTTAACGTAAAGGAATAAGAGCCAAATTGATTTTAGGATTAGCTCGGTGATAACAGAATCGACATCATTGATTGATTTACCGATTTCAGCACGATCGCGTGCTGGACGTGGACGGCAGTTTAATTCAAGTAGCGTAATTACAATCAAAAAATTATTTACAAAGCAGTTAGGTATTTGATCCCAAAACCTTTTTAGATGAATAAAAGCATATTCACTACCAAAGAGCACGTATAATACAACTTCTTTTCTTTTTGGTACAATATGAACACAACTTTGCAGTAAGGTTCGGTTTTTATGAATCCTTCTTGGGGATCCAATGAACATTTACGTACCTAGGTAGTTACTTGAGTGTGATTATTGCAAATAAGCCAGAACGGCAGTTTTTTGTTTATTTATTTACATTATAAAAATAACTATCACAGATAAACCTATGCGCGGGTTGTAATAATAATAAACTTTACAAAAAAAACCTATAATATCATGCAACTTGTTATTATGTCGAGAGCGAAAAACTACAAGATAAATGGATTTGAGAATAAAATATCCTCAAAAAAAAATAAGCAATATTGATCGAAATGTTACGTATTGAACCATCGCCCACAAAACGACATAAGAAATATAAAAGTTATGCTAATCTGACATTTAAAACCTATAGCCGAAAAACTAACATCAATCCTCACTACGTGCATACTATGACACCGAACAACTTATGCTAGATTTACACTCTCGCCTCCTACCTCGTCTCGTGCTTCGTCTCGTGTCTCGGCTCGATCCTCGCGTGATCGATAGTAAAGGAGAGGCGCGAGGCGAGCCACGAGTAGGGCTGCCATCCGTCCGGGTTTCCCCGGATTTGTAATAGTTTAGAGGGCGTCCGGGGAGCGTCCGGGCGGGGTTTCATTTGTAGTCCGGGTTTAAAATTTGGCCACCCGCGACACAAGCACTGTGCCGGAATTTTGAAATCAACTTTTCGATTAAGGGAGCCGTTTGTAAAATATTAAGCTTTAAATTGCCAAATTTTAGAGGTGGCAGCCCTAGCCACGAGCGTTTATTCACTCTCGTCTCGTGGTTCGCCTCGCACCTCGTCTCACGACTCGTACGTGAGTGTAAATCTAGTATTAAAATAATGAATATTGACTAACATGTAGCGGCTTTGTCCGCAACGTCCCTTACAAGGTAATCGTTATATTTACATAGTAATTACAAATACTTAGAGATGAACAGTTAACATTATCAAATGTTTTTAGCATCTACTCGTGTAATCACGTAAAAATATTTTAAATAGTTCACTAAGATACTTCGTTTTAATATGCAGAACTAAAGATTACGTTTCAAAAACTAAAAAGAAAACCTACGAAAATGTTTTGACCAATCGAAAAGTCAAGAGGCGATATTAGTTTTTTAAATTTTCTAATAGAGTCCTACATAAATACAATTTAAATAGGACCATATTTGGGCTACTCTTTGATGTCAGAGTACAAAAAAGTACGTAAAAAAACAAACATGCGAAGTCTTAGCTCACTGATATGCCAATAAAAAAAATTACAGAAATAGTTACTCAAATGGTAAGAACCAACACTTTTTTCTTAAGATTTATATTACCTACTTTAAATATTTCCGATTAATTCCTCAACATCTACAACATCTACAGTTTTAATATAGTACTATGAATTAAAATACAACATTTCTACATAAATCTATTAAACACGTTACTACTGTCAATAGATAATTATTTGAAACTCTACGCAGGGAATACTACTATGATTACACGATGTACCTACTTATTATAATTATTTACTTGCATAATTTCAAGAATACGAGGTCAATAGCTTTACGCATTAATTATTAAACATCGCTTAGAACTGTCTAACAGGGTATAAAGAGGATTTTTGAAAATAGTTTGTATAGCTTTTCGAACATCGTAATGTTGACAAGATGCATGTAGCTGTTTAGATTCATCTTAAAATTCTAAGTACAATCTCAAGAGGAAATCGAAAAATACATTTATAAAAACTTTAATATTCGTAATTATGGAATATAATACTAAACATTCATAGACTTTGTAGTCAATTTCTGTAACCAATTTATGGTTACAATTATTTTGTGCAATATCACACAATAATTATGAAATCGCATACCAATTTGGGATTAGAACAGCTTAAATCTACCATAGTATAATGAAATATCAATCAATATTATTTTTTTACATTGTTCTACCCCGTAAATGCGCGAAATACGTTATGTAAATCGACTTAAAATCTTAATGTCATCTCCTTTGAAGACGAAACCTATTTTCAGAGAAACATTCGATCACCAATTAAATAGACAAACGCTATGATATTTTCATATCATTTCCGTGCTCAGGGCATTCGATGAGACACGACGGAAGCGTTGGGTGACCTACAAACTTCGTCACTAGATTTGGCAACTACACTCGAGTTTATTAAAGCAAAACATTTTACCCAACCCAGATCCCAAACCAAAGGAACTAGTGTCAAGTAAAAGGTCCACCAAGTTTTATGATCAACGAAGATAAAGTGGCATTTGTCCGTTTGGACGTTCATCCGAATGTTCCGGTGCAACTTCTTCTAAATCTGCGGAAACTTTTGATGAAACAAGCTTTTTATCAAAACCTGGTGGAGAGGCAACTTCAAAGCCTGGTGGCGTTCTCATATAGAACCATGTTAAATCAACTTTATTGCAACCTGGTGGGATATATCCTATCTGTTTAGTTTTTGTTGGTGACTTTTCAGCTGGATCAGACAATAACTGATCAAATGCGTCAGACTGGTTATCTTGAACGGGCAATAACTGTTCATCCAGATCTGATAATAATTGTTCATCTAGATCTGATAATAATTGTTCACGAATATACAGAGGTAAACAATCGCTCAGACGAGTCATTTGCTGATCAGGTTGTTTTTCATCTAGATCTGGAGTCGCATTGTCATCCAGCTCTAGTGATATCTTTTCATCCAGATCTAGAGTTGCATTTTTATCGAGTTCTAGTGATACCTTTTCATCTAGATCTGGAGTCGCATTGGTCGTATTTTTATCGAGATCTAGTGGTGTTTTTTCATCCAGATCTGAAGTAGCATTGTCATCAAGCTCTATTGATACCTTTTCATCCGGATTTCGAGTCGCATTGTTTTGGAGAGCCAATGATACCTTTTCATCCAGATATGGAGTAGTATTGTCATCAAGCTCTATTGATACCTTTTCATCCAGATCTCGAGTCGCATTGTTATCGAGCTCTAGTGATACTTTTTTTTTTAGATCTGGCGTATTATTGTTATCGAGCTCTACTGATACCTTTTCATCCAAATCTGGTGATATATTCCCATCGGGATTTGGTAATAACTCTTCAAGATCAGGTGATTCAGGTGATGGCTTTCCATTTAGGTCTGCTGAAAGCTTTTCATCGAGATTTATCGTAAGCTGATCAAGATTTTGCGTCACTTCGTCGATTGGTTTTATATCGAGATTTGATGTTTTTTGTTCAATTTTATTGACTTCATCAATTGGTGATAGCTTTTTATCGATATTTCTATCGGGATCTAGAGCGGCTTCCCTATTGATATCGAGTGAATTTTCAATAAAATCTGTTGATTTTTGATTAGCTGATGATGGCTGTTGATTCAGATCTGGGAAATGTTTTTTATCTATTTGAATTGCATCGATATCTTTTAATTTTCTGTCTTCTGGTATTAGCGGTTCACAAGAATTTAATGACAGCTCGTTTTCGCTGCTCGGAGCTGTATTTTGCTTTATCTGTTTACCTAGACCTGGTGTCTCTGCGGTCTGGTCAACCGCTTGTGAAGATGGCTGTTTACTATTATGGGATGCAATTTGATTTCCATTATATATTGGAACAAATAACGGTATAGGTTTATCAATCGGGCTAGGTTGTAAGTGCCCAGCCGGATCCGGTATAAAATGCCCAGTCGGATCAGTAATAAAATGCCCAGTCGGATCAGTTATAAAATGCCCAGTTGGATTAGATACAAAATGTCCGGTCGGATCAGGTATAAAATGCACATTTGGGCAAGTTGGGAAGTAAATATTTGAATTAGGAAAAAATTGACTATGTGGGCAGGGTGGCCGAGGGGGAAATTGTCCGTTCGGATAAGGTACAAAATATTCACATGAATAAGGTACAACATATTCACATGAATAAGGCACAACCTTTTCACATAGATAAGGATAAAAATACCCCATGTGGTATGTTACAAACGGATCCGTTGAAACAGGTGGCACGGGGCACCCTGTAATTGGTGGAAAGGGACCCCTCGTAACTGGTGGAAAGGGACCACTCGTAACTGGGGGATAGGGACCCCCCGTAACTGGTAGAAAGGGACCCCCCGTAACTGATGGAAAATGACCCCTCGTAACAGGTGGAAAGGGACCTCTCGTAACTGGCGGATAGGGACCTCCAGTAACTGGTGGATAGGGACCCTTCGTAACTGGTGGATAGGGACCCCCCGTAACTGGTGGATTGGGACCCCCCGCAACTGGTGGAAAAGGACCCTTCGTAACTGGTGGATAGGGACCCCTCGTAACAGGTGGAAAAGGACCTCTGGTAACAGGTGAAAAGGGAGCCCTCGTAACTGGTGGAAAGGGACCTCTCGTAACTGGCAGAAAGGGACCCCCAGTAACTGGTGGATAGGGACCCCTCGTAACTGGTGGATAGGGACCCCCCGTAACTGGTGGAAAGGGACCTCTCAGACCAGGTGAAAGCTGACTTCCTGGAACGGTTGGAAGTTGAAACCTTGAGACTGGTGGTATTTTACCTTTCAGAACAGGTGGGAACTGACCTACCGGAACATGTGGTAGCTGACCTGAAGAAGTAAGTGGGAGCTGACCTGACGAAGCAGGTGCTACCGGCCTTGCAAGAACACGTGGAAGCTGACCTGATGAAGCAGGTGGAAGCTGACCTGACGAAGCAGGTGGAAGCTGACCTGACGAAGCAGGTGGTAGCTGGTTTGAAGGAATAGGTGGGAGCTGACCCCTTGTCACAAAAGAGCACTGACATCTTGGAATAGGTGAAAACTGACCCCTAGGTCGAAACTGCAATTCTGGCTTAGGTAAAATCGGACCATAAGGTGTAGCGAAGTGCATGTTCGAATTGTTTGGATCTGGATAAAACTGACCTTGAAAGGGGGGAAATCGTCCAGTTGGATCAGGAAAAATCTGGCCATACGGGTAAGGCGGCAACTGAGAGTTCTGATCAGGATAGAAATTCTGGGGAACGTAGGTTTGCGGTTCCATTTTCATACGCATCTCATCAGTGACATTTGCAGGATAGCACAAAGGTTGAACCGAATGCCGTGTCACCTCCATCCAACGTCCGTTTTTCAAGTCAAAGCGTTTAGTTGCAACGGTTTCTGTATACCCGAGTTGAGCAAAGTTTGTTTGTATAAAGGTTTTTTGACACAATGTAAGGTGTGGTTTTTGTGAACTTGTTGGCATAGCATTTGGATCGGGATGCAAAGGATTGTCTTTCGAAAGGAGCGCCGCGTTATTATCAGAGGTTTTAAGAGCCATTGTGTTACAATTCGGGCTTGTTGTACGTTTGTTATTATTAGAATCAGTCGCCATATTATAAGCAGTAGGATACTCCGTTACGGAACAAATTTGGTTACTTACAGGATAATCAATTGATTGACCAAACTCTATTATAAAACAAGATAGTTCAATAAGCGCAACAAAGTCAGTCTCTACACTGTGTTTACAGTTATGTTCAAGTGACGGTATAGTTTGAACAACTACATTACTTTCAAAATCTACCATAAACACTAGAAAGGCGGCGTCTTCTGGGTTGTACCCCAGAAGGGGTAGCAACCTCTAAGAGTTCAACAGCTCGTCTGTGAGAAGATGGGCAGGATTAAGCCGAGCCTCGAGCATTCCCGGGTTTTGCTGCCTGAAGCTGAAACGAGAAAATAATACGTTGAATACACTTATAAAACTTATAACAGAATCAAGATTCATTAAGTATCTTTTTGTTAATCAAAACATATGTAGTTACAATAGTCCCCAATCGGAAGATGTTCTCATTGACAACCCCGTTGTGTGCTCGTTAGCAAAAAAAGTTGACTGACATAGCTGCTACATTAATTACTGAACAAGCTAACCCGGCGAACTTTATATCGCTTTAATATTAACAAATGTTGTGTTAAGTTACCGTTCCTGTTCCCGTTCCCGTCCCCGTTCTTGTTATAAAAAGTATCATATATCCGTCTCCTGGTTCAAAGCTACCTCTCCACCAATTTTCAGCCAAATCGGTTCAGCCGTTCTTGAGTTATAAATAGTGTAACTAATACGACCTTCTCTTATATATATAGATATAGAAGCTTTTGCTAACTATACAAAATCGACATTATGTGAAGGACAAGAAGCGATATACTTGTAATCCCGACAACTACACAGCGTGTTCCAAAAAACTATATAACTAGCGGAAGTCCACAACAATCACGCATACATAAGAGTGATTCGGTTAATGATTAAGATCTTAACCTTATTTTTCAAACTATCGTGATTAGTAGACATAACTATATATTTTGACACGGCTCTTTATCACGTAATTACCTTTAATTTACTTTTCCAACGTTCTGCCCGCGACCATGGCTATTGTAATTGTAACATAGTCGAAACGTCGGGAAAGTAAATTAAAGGTAATTACGTGATAAAGACCCGTGTCAAAATCTACAGTTATCTTAACCTTAATCAGTGACTATGGGTCTAAATCTAGTGATAAGGGTGCTCTGCTTCTGGACTTCCATCCTATTATACACATACTCATGCAGACGACACAATTAGAGTATTATACTTGTTACCTTCTGCGTCCACGCAAAACATTCTTCATATGAAGTTGAAAGCTATTCCAAATTAAATAATCAAATTAAATTATTAATTAGAACAAAGCTCAGCGTCGTGACGCCGATTGTCCAGTTGAGACGCAAAAGATGCGTGTTCGATCCCCGTGGCGTGCTAATATTTGCATTATCTCTATTAATCCGGGTCTGGGTGGTTCTATGGTATTCGTAGTTTCTAAACCACAGATACAGAATCCCAGGGTTGTCAGAACTGCGTATGAGACTGTCTAGCTAGCATAATATTTGGTTCAAGCACTGACTGCAATGTTGTTTAGCTTAATATATATTTTTCTAGAAGGTTCTTAGGCAATCTATACAATACATGTGCGTTATTGCCTAACAATCAATGCGGAAGTCTCATGCTTCTAAGACTTGGGTATCGTACTATTATGGCGTAGGGGTGCTCTAGAAAAGGAATCCCCTAAACTCAACCCTTAAGATGATTATGTGAAATGTTTGGCGTTTTACATGGGCTGAGTCTACCCGGATAAGACGAGAAAAGTGATAAAACTGCATTATCTGAAAAAACCATCAAACTTAAAAAGAAACTGTCTATAATTTACTTAGCTAGTATGATTATCTAACGAATTAAGGCCCTGTATGTCAACTATTGCTATTATGTTTTCAGCTTAATAGAAATCTAGGTAGGAACCTGAAGTAATATATTTATAAAAATAGGAGATGTGGCTTGTTCAGAAGTATTTCTTTTTTCGTTTCGAAAAAGAGCATTCGTCGACATACAGAGCCTTAAATAAAAATGAACTGTTTAGCTATTCATAAACGAAACTAGTGTTTTTGAAGAGCCAACTTTGGAAAATAAATTTATCGAGAAAAGTTTCGATAAGTCGCAAATGTTATGAAACTCAACTCGGCTGATTAGCTACATCATGATTTGGTCGATTTTCAACAAGAACGTTAGTAATTGCAACAGCAATAAACACCAAAGGCAAGCAGTTGCCAAATTATCAAAAGTCAAATCACTCGTCCTACAAAATAGAATTATGCTAGATGCTACTTATGCCGCGTAAGAAATCAGGGAACACATTATGAAGATAATAGGTACTAACCTCAGGCCTCTGATTTTGAGGCGTTTCATAATCGCCGGCTTTACTCGTGGGCGCCCGGGGCTGTGCTTGCCTCGTCCAGTAATGATATGCAGAATTAGAGGTCTGGGATCTTGGGCAAGTCTCATCTTCCGCAGACGATCGTCGATAAACAAGTCGAGAGATATCTCGGCTTCGGGCACCCGAAGGAAATGAAGATCTATGACGTTGGCTTCAGGGTGTATGTTTGCGTGGTACTGGAATTTGAGAGTGTAAGATCAGAAGCGAATTTTAGGTAACCATACCATAAATATTTAGTATACTTGCTCGAGGTAAAACTTGCAATGTAAAATGAGCTTCACCGAAAAAAAATTAAAAATCAAGGATTTGAGTTGAGATGTGAACCGATTGCATAATTTAGTTTTGTCAATGTGCTATTTGCATTTAGGTCGATTCTCAATAACGCGAAAGTGAGCTGAATATAAAACGGGGAATAATAAATCGAACCACAGATTTTTTAGCCACAGTCACCTACCTCTGATTTTTTATTTAAGCCACGGGAAAATGTGAAGACATCTAATAAACTAATTCGCCTTTTTTTAAATATCACCTATTATATTCCAAAGACAGCGTCAATAAAGAACAACATTTATTTTTTTCTTGTCCCACTGATTTATACATAACCACCTACTTTACTAACTTATCCACGGATTTCACAACTAACGAACAGTTTACGTTTTACAGCTTCAACATTATCCCTCGTATTCAAGAACGACACTATGAGAACACGCACCCATAGTGGACGAAATCTTTTTTCATAAACATCACTTTATGTGTTGAGCGGCACTATGGCACACGCTACCGTGTGCCTTTAGAGCTTAACTTTGGCTAGAGGCACACGACAATGTGCCTCTAGTCACACTATGTAGTGTCGCCTAACACATTGAGTGATTTTTATGAAAAAATATTTTGTCCACTGTGGGTGCGTGTTCTCATAGTGTCGTTCTTGAATACGAGGGTTAGTTCCTCAACTTTGAGTGACAAAAAATAATCTTTGCTCAAATCGAAATCAGTTGGTTAGGTTAGAGTCTGATCAACAACGCCAAAATGATTTTTGATTTTCTGGTGTCATAAATAAATATTTTAGAAGTTTATGGCGATGGGCTTGCAACCTGTCACGTATGGAATGCTAAGTACTGCAAAATGTGGGCATGTGCCAACTATAATGTTTAGACGTGCCTCTGACTACCCCAGACATTTTCAAAAAATCTAATGTTTAGATCGATGGTTTAGATGATTTTACAAAAGCTTGTCATTGAAAAATATTTTTCAACAGTTAACTTATTTTTAGTTTATGTCTCGTAATAAAACTTCTGTGTCATTTTTTTCTTTATTGGGCAAAGATACTTACTTGCACCAAAGCTGCGGCTGCATAGCTGTTAGCGGTGTCGTAGCGGGCAGTGTGTAAAGCGGCAATTTGCGAATAGTGGCTGGCCTCGGAAAGCTTCTTGCGTTCATAGTACCACTTGGCTTTTTGGAAGTATCTGTTGGTAAAATAGTAACCAATCAATGTCTGGTGTGTCAATATCCTTTGCAAGGCGTTCTGACTATGGCACACACAGTTTTCACTAGTTCGGGAGCCTATGGATTCATTTAATTATGTTCACTGTATATTATGTCAATATTAATAAATAAATTTGAAATTTGAAATACTTTAAGAAATCAAAAACTCCAATCCGACTATGCATATGCTACAAATGCAATGGTTCGGTTCGGCCGTTCTTGTTTCGTAAGCAATAACGTAGAAAAAATGATCGATAGAGCCAGAGGTATGATAAGAGAGTGAGTAGTGTATGTTTGTAGAATTCAATGTTGCCTGTTTTAAAAAGGTTAAGTTTGAATGTGCGTCATTTCTATATGATTTGTATAACTACGAGTATCTGAGATTTTGAGTACCAATGCGTATTGTTTTTGGTGATGATAAAAGTAAGGAGTAGGAAGAACATAAATGCCTAAATGGTAATGCTCCTGAGTTTTAGATAAATCATTGATGGAAAAAAGAATCGTAGCTATACTTACATATTTCATACTTTGGCATACTTACGTATTACATGTAGGCAATGTAGTATAACTATAGAATAAAATACACGTAGCGAAGGAGATGGAACCGTTTAGTCCCGCAAATATAAAGCTAAACGCAACACAACTGCGAATTAATTTAGCAAAAGGTTTGTTAGTAATAATCATAGCAAGTTGGTGACTTCAGCAAAAATATGAATTCACGGCATGAATGAGTTAAATTCACTGTAAGTTTTGTTAGCATGGTTAAGTGCGTGAATTTATTTTTATACAACTTACTTATCCCTAGCGATTTTGTGTTTTGCAGCTTTTTCCCTCATGTCATTGACAGTGGCCATGCTTAGTACAGTTTGTTCCTTTCCGGGTTTTAAGAGGTACGGATATTCCTCTTCATCGAGGGCCTGAAAACAATATTAACTTGAAGATCTACAAAGAACACTGGTTACACTCCAATAGCAACCGTATTACGGTTACCTAAAAACGTAATTTCAATGTAACAAACAAAATGGTTGTACGAGTAACATACGACGAAAAAAGACATTATTGAGAAATATTTATATTTTATTTGGTACAATTTCGTTAACAACAATGAAACAAGATCGGATTGAAACAAATACTGTGTTTAGACAACACATACCGCATTTTGTTCTGCCATCAACATTCTTTCCTTATTTTCCTTTTCTTTTTCCATAACAAACTTGTTGACCCCATTAGTTTGGTCCAAGAAGTGTCCTTGGCCGGTTGACATTAAAAGTACCTGAAATAAAAAAAACACTCGAGTTTAGTTCTCTTCCAGACAGAAAGGAAATGCCTCTACAAAAACCCAATAGTACTGCTACAAACACAATTACCTAACAAACGTGTATTGTGTGCCAATTTATATCAATGACGAGTGCATATCAGAAAATGGTCCATGTTTGCGCCGGGACTCATATCGGGCGTGGTTATAAATACGCATTACATGAGCAGAAATAATGATATTGATCCCGATAAGCGGCGATGTCTTAGACACTAAAAGATTGACTTACCTCTACAGTAGCATCAAAGCTGTTCTCATGAGCAATCAGCATTTCCGAAAGTGTCTCATTAGCTACATCGGGAAAAAGCTCATACAACTTCGTCCTCGTCATCTGAGCAGCCATATCCTGAGGCTCTTTGTTCTTCCACTCCTCCTTAACTTCCTTCTCGTATAATGCTAGTGCAATTTCTGTATCCATGATATCCTTGAAGTTAGGAACGCTCGGTTCTTGGGCGTTGGTTTCTGGCAGTGCTCGGGCGTTTTCTTCTTCAAAGGGAGGAAGATCGGGTCCTTCAGCTTCAATTTGCAACTCGTGTTCAACTTGTCTGCAAGAAATGAAGATACATTATGAGCTGAGGTGGTAGCGTGCCTACGCAAGCATTGTTTTTCTGAGGTCCAAAGGTTTTGGAAACGCAGCGGTAGCATGTAGCAAAGTAATTCAATGCTACTATTAATAATACCTAAGAAAATGTTGTTGTGGATCATTTAATGTAAGATGGAAAATCAGCCAATTGCGAATCGCAAAACTAAGTTTCCACACCAGAACTAAAATCATAGCTTATTCGGCATCCATAATACTTACTTATCACAAACTCAAAAGCAATAATATCGCAATGAAATTGTATAAAACAAAAGCGACTAAAGCCTTATTTATCTGGATTTCATTGACATCATAGAACCCACTCCACTGCAAGACAACTCTCCAAACTTTGCGCACAGATGGGAACTCTTAAATATAAACTTCGGGAGTCGTAGGAAATACTCGTACATGAGATTTCAATATGAAAAAGCTACATTTCGATCACATCTGATAACTGTAACGACAGGATAAAACTGTGCTATCTTCGTCTATTATTTGAAAACTAAAACGCCTTAAACAAGGCTAAGCACTGCTGCATCTACCTAAGAAATCCTCTTCGGATCCGCAAAAGCCTAGTCAAGTCAAGTCAGTTCTTTAGGGAGCTGACTTAACGCGCTAACATTCCCAAAAGTTTTCTACTTTATATATTTATTTAAGCGCATTAACACGTGCTCAAAACGGTAAAGAAAAACATTGATAGGAAACCAGTCAATCTTCTTAGGAGAGGTGCAGGACGTTAGGCAGGTTGCAGGCTTGCAACCTACTTAACGTACGAATGATTCGCATCTGCATCTAAGCCAAAAGTATCCGCGATATGCCCTTACTGTTAAAAACTCAAATCCTTAAGTCTGAATGGAATCTAAATTATAAAAAAGTGCTTGATTTCACCAACCGACACTTGAGGGACACCCATGTCTAGGACATTTTTTTATGAAAAACCTAAATCTCTTGACTAAAAACGCTTAGGTTAGGACTAAGGAGTCGATGGCGAAAACAAGCACTGAATAATAATATACAAAAATTGGTATTTAAAAACCGTTCCTCACCTTGCAAATTCTTCATCCTGCTTAATCATCTCATCGGTTTGGGTGTGCTCAGTGTCCAGTTGATGTGTAATAGATTCCACCCACAGAGCATTGAGATCATTCAATATTTTAGATGGAATACTCAGTACAGGTTTGACATCAGCTGGGTATTCAAAGTCGTGTCGGCCGTACAACTCATCTAGTTTTCTGACAAAGTCCATTCCGATATTAACTGTAACGCTTTGGTTGTCTCCAAAGATAGATTTGTCATCGTCACTTTCAATTGTATCGAATTCATCTTCATATTCGTCTTCAGCATCCGTGGATTCTAAGTTCTTTGCACCGGATTCCGGCACTGCGTAGTAAGTTTTCGCAGACGATGTACTAGGCATGTCTTGATACATCATGTTTTGTGAAGAGCCAGCAAGGGCATTAACCTCTGGGCTAGAAGCAAGGAGAGGAGTAGAACTCGACTGAACAGGGATCGACAGTTTACCGAGTTCAGTATTTTGTGGATTATTATCATCGTTGGTGTCGTTAGAATTAACATTACTCGCCATTTCATCGTTGGGATCTTGGTTAATATAGCGGGGTCTACGAAGATTCAAGTAATGTTGACTATAGTGATTTTCTGAAATCTGTATCGATTTTTTTATATTCTGTAATACTTGACTAGATTCTTCCGTCACGTTTTTTTCTTTTTTATTTTTTTTCTTAAACGTGGGCGTAGAATTTGGCGTCATTTTCTCACCCGACTGGGGTAGCGTTGCTTCAGCGGATATTCCTGGTATTATATTGTTACGTTCGTCACACTGACAATCAACACTGACTTCCTCTTCAGAATCGGACAGATCAGTATCAACTGTTTGAAGAGTATTATTTTTAATGCCATCCAATACTATGGTACATGCCCAGTTACTATCTCCTGCGCAGTTATCATAAATTTCTCTTAGTACCGGTCGGGGGACGTTTTTAAACATTTTTCTCAAATTGATAAAATATTTATCTTCTTGCTTACATGTATGAAATCCAGATAATAATGACGTATGTGTACTTGTGCTTCTATCAAACTTTTGCTGATTCAATGATTTGTCTTCGCGATATTTTTTATTGTTCTCATTTATATCTTTTGGAGTTGCAATCATGTTTTTGTGCTGATCATTGACAAAATCGCCTATTTCCACGAGAGTGCCGTTTGTTTCTGTTTGTACATGAATCTGGGAAGTATCTTCTTTTTTTATTGCCGACGCTGACGGTTGCATAACCAGAAGATTTTTTGTCCAGTCGTCATTTATCAAAGAAGGTTCTATAAATTTATCTGAATTAGATTTAGATCTTTGTGGTTTAGGGTCCGATGTAAAAGCCGCAGCTATTTTCGATTTTTGAGTGGATGTAGGTGTATCCCAATCTTCTTTATTATCCCACTCAATTTCTGCCTTGAGCGTTTCATCCAAGTTTTTCTCAGCTTCAATTTCATGCTGCTGTGACTGATTATCAGGATGACTTGACTCAGCTCCGTTTGAAGTACACGGAGTGTCTTCGCTTTTGTGATTACCATTTTGAGAGTCTTGACGAAACCCCGTTGCCAAGGCTGGATCACTATTTTTATGCACCCGTTTTAGATGATCTACAATCGTTTCAGTAACAGATTCAAGCTTCTCAAGAGCTTTGTCGGAAGTCTGAGGACTTTGATTAAGAATGGCTGGTATGTTTCTTCGTACAGGCGGTTCCCAGCCTTTGGGATAGATCAATTTAAAATATTTTAATAAACTTATCCCGGTATGGGATCCTTCATATTTTAGTAACATCGATTGTATCTTATCTTTTGGTACGCCATGAATATTGCGTTTTGCAAGCTGTGCTGGCATTGTAGACCAAGGGTTTGATGGTTCGACCACTTCTATAATGTAACCATTACTAACTGCATCCTTTACGTATGGAAACATTTCCCAAGTCATCATATGTGTATTATCAACTATGACTGGACTTCGACCTTCGTTGACCGCTTTATGTACCCGTGTCTGATTTTTCATGTGAACTTCGTTCAAACGGTTAACGTTATAACAGTATATGCCATTGATTTCCATATGATCATCAGAGCTGAAAATATGGTTTGCATAGTTGTTGGAGTTTGTCGTTCCAACTGTCGACTCCACAATAACTTTGGCTAAATACGTTTTTCCACTACCGGGGGCTCCTCGCATAACAACCAGCACCCTGGAGCCTTCATTGTGGTATCTTATGATGTTTTTGATTTCATCAGTCCAGTAATCCACTTTAGGCATGTGGTTTTTTGGGCGAGGGTGTCTTTCTACGGGTTTTGGTGCCGTAGCTGCCACGGGGACAATAGCCTTAGCAGCATAAGAAAGCTCATTTAAGCACGTGTTAGCGTTAATCGGAGCCATATTGTTATTGTGGCATTCTGCAACTTTAAAACATTAGGATTAAGTACGTTTTCTTTTTCTCTGTTTCTAAACCAAATCGAAGTGGCCACAGCCTTATACTCCACGAGCAATCAGGACAGTGACATTTTCAAACTTACCTTCACTAACAACGCATTCTTTATTCGTAGGAGTATCAAGCACAGCGTTTGCTGTTAGAAACAAAAAAAGTGTGTTCATCATGAAAACAGAAATTGGTAGAAGAAATATTTGCATTGAATAATGAATTTTATAGGGGGTATTTTTATTATATATATATATATATTTTTTTTTATATTACCATTTTTATCTTATATTCATCATGAATTGTCACGAAACGTCAGCAATACAAGATAAAACGTGGATATTTGACGTATTTCTATTTAAAAAGTTCCTACAACTCATTAAAAGTTAGTAGGTAATGTAAAGAATATTTATATCAGCGTAATTAGGCAGAGATTTTTAATGTACTATTCTTAATTATATGTACACTTAATTGAATAAAATTAATATTTTGACTATAACTGAGCATACCATGTAAAGTGCTGTGAGAAGCTAACGGCTAATCAAAATACCTGCTTTGCACAGTAGCTGCACTGTTGCACTGACTATACCCGTCTTGACGCACATAAAAACGAAACTTTTTGGGGTGCTACAAAATTTTTGGAAGTAAAAGTGGTGTGTAATGTGTGACTTATGAAGCATCTACATCAAACTTGTTCATGCTTATTTCTGTAGACCGATAGCAATGTTAATTTGTATGGAAAAGTCATCAATAAGTGTGTTCAAGTTAGACCTGAACAAGTTTGATGCAGATAAACGTTATTGTTTGATGTACAGTCTCGTTCAAAAGTTGAAATCATAGATTAAATAAGACCAATTCTTCGGCTACCTACGAAAATTTTGTTGTAATCAATTTAAATCAGTTTATATTCAAAACCAAAATAAAATTGCGGCTTTACGATTATTTATGTGCTCAGTTACTCATTCCGCAATATCCGTGAAGGTTGACTTAAACATTTTCGACTCAGTTCAGCTAAATGAATGATGAAGCTAAACAATTTGGATCCTTGAGATATGACTGAAATTATGAACGTGACCGTACAAAAAAAAGTGCTGTGTGTGCGTATCTAATCATAAGTGATTTAAGACATACCTGGACTACCACTTTCTTCTATCTTGGTGAGGGTGTCCACCGCATGGTTAACTGTGAAGAATAAAATAAAAATATTGTTCAATATTTATTTTTAAGACGTGCGTACATAATATTCAGTAGGTAGGTAGGTAAGAGCTGTGAGCTAAAAAATATGACCCCAAACTGTAAGTAGGTATTATCATTTGAATAATTCCGTTGGCCGCCTTACGTATTCATTCGCTGAATATCACCACCATAACTTAACATAAATTGTCATCGGAACTGGCTACAATCTGCTATATAAGACGCAATATCAAACGGGAACTGCGTTAAAATTGACAAGAACAAAAGAATAAATAACACCCTAACTACAACTCGGTGAGTAGGTAGGTAGGGTCATTGCGCTGGATTACGACCGATTAGCGGGGTACCCAACTTTGGGTCAGCTTATTAGTATGAAATATTTACTCGACATTTATTGAAAGGGTTTGTCATGGTTCCATATATGATCAAGATATATTAAAAACCTTAAATATGTATATATATTATTAGACTTAATTGTAAATATTTTTTTATTGAGAAATAGGGTGATATGCTAGTTTGCGACCGATTTTCTTAGTTTACGACCACTGTCTGAAAGGGAAATTACACATAATTGAAAATAACATATACACACATATTACAAATACAAACACAACATATAAACACAACATACAAACACACATATTAAAAATAATGCTACATTATCATGTTATTATTAATAATTTCTTCATTTCTAATCATCTGTTTTGTAACATCTGTACCAAAACTGTAATATAAATACTAACATAATAGTGGTCGTAAAATATTACATCAAATTATTACATCCAATATGCGACCGTTAAATTCCCATACATTTAAGACGTAAACTGACGTCGGCAACGGTCGCAAACTAAAGTTGGGGTATGTTAGACGAGCATATTATATATTTGTACAGTATTTACGAATGTTTATGCGGTCGCAAACCGATGGTAACAAAACCGCTATTAAGAATATGTTAAAAAAGTCACAAAATCCGTAACCTTTATCAGATTACGGATTTTATTTTTTTATATATCAAACAGTCAATTTGCGACCATGTGGTCGTAAAGTCAAATAACATGAAAAATTATATTTTGGTATGCGACCACTCAATATTTTACATGTTTTTGTATATTTTCTTTATAAAAATTGCGCAAATGCGTAGAAAAATAATTTTCTTAGGCAATAAAACACTATCAATCAGTCATTATATAAATAAATCATTAAATACTAACTCCGAAAGCAGCACGTGCTCACTATTTTTTTTGTAATTTCGTGAACCCGTTCACGCGAGGAGTGCGGGCGCCGAAATGAGCGTGGGTTTGTTTAATTTCGGGTAATACTATGGTGCCAATTCAAATAGGTATGAGATCTATCCTGCTCTGTATAGACCAGAATTTCGTTTAGAAAAGAGAGATGGAATTCTTAATTTCTTAGTATTTCTGCAGCAGGTCCCTGAAATGGTCGCATACTGACGGTGGTCGCGAAACCAGCGCAATGACCCTACCTACCATGATACCTCAATACCACAAACCCGGTAGTAACTGTGACTGTACTGTAGTACCTACAACAAGTATTATAAGATTGTGTCACATTTTAATATAGGTAGTAGGTACTACTACTAGCTAAAGAGTCGAAGAGTCATTTACGAAAAAGTACTATGTAACTACATAGCGCTAAGGCTAAGCAAGCAAGGTGATAAGAGTGTTTAGCTCTCCTAACGGCCTCGGTCAAGCAGTAGGTATTTAGCTTTCGTCATAGCCAGGGCCGACATCTTAAGAGGGGGCTATTAGCTAGAAAAAAATCGGATTTCACCCGCGCCCTTGCGTCCCCGAAGCAAAGAAGCGCCCAGCTAAGTTGGTTACCTCAGGCGAGCGCTGTATCTGCAAGACGTTTTTCGTGCCGCGACTCAAAAATAATGTTTAAAAAACTTCCGAAACATTACCTACCCACGTTCAAATAAAAAAGCAATCTCTTCAAATCAGCCCGCCACAATGCATTGCATAATATTTACCAACACACTACAAAATATTAGTAAACATTTTGTCGATCTTTATCACACGCACCTAAAACACCTACTAAATGCCTACTGAGCACAAAAACGGGGGTGTACAATACACCATAAACCATAAGTTACGTGAGCGAATGGTTGGTTGTCAACGCCATAAATAGCTCGAGCCATGCCATAAATCAATACCCAATACAGTACACAACACAGGTAACCTGGGTACACCCCTCCGCCTATAACGACGCGCGCATCAAACTGCATTGCAGCATTTCCCAGGGGCCTCGGGCCTGACGACCTAATTAAGTTTCCTAGCAACGGTTGGGTCACTACATAGTTGTATGCAGTAGGGAGACTCTCACAGCGCGTTTATACGTTCTGTCCCAGAAGAATAGATTTAGAGTCTAAACACACTATGCCGAAAATACGCGGCGCAAATTCCGACTGCAATGACACTATCCCGTGCGTTTTTCAAATTGCAATTGCGCCGAACTTCAGCAGCGTAATTTCGGCATAGTGTGTTTAGACACTTATTCTTTATTGCACTCAAAGGAACATTACAGCTCCGACACTTTTAAAAAGCATTGTAGGTACAGAGGCGACCCGCCTATGAAGATTGAAACATCAAGGTTGTTCCCTACACAACATCTATCTACAACTGTAGATTTGTTTTGAATTTTCATTTGACTGGTTTGCATTTTTATGAGATGTTACCTACTGCTTGTGAAGTATTATTAATACTGTAACAGGGTGTAGCTATGCCTGGCTGCCCAGGGCCAACGGTTTCGGCCATTGCTTTGTAAGATTTACAAAGCACCCTCGCGCAACTTTGAAATTAAATGAATGGCACCCTATTTTGTTGTGACCCTTTTGAGTAGGTAGGCTTGTATTGAGCAGGTTTTGCCTTGATATTTTTTTTATTCAATTTTTTAAGGAACATTGCTTTGGTTTCTAACGGTCTTTGTACCATTTTGAAGTTTTGGTGTTGATTACTTATGATGGTGCGGTGCTTTAATTGATTTTGGATTTATGTATTTTAAGTATGTTTTTACAAAAAGAGTATTTATGTATTCTATCAGTAATCTAGTTCCCATAGGACAAGTTTTGCTTAGTTTTGGGCTAGATGGCGTTGTGTAAAAAAATATCCAATATTTATTTATTATTTATTTTTGGTAGTACCTACCGAGATAGGAAAGCAAGTTTTTGCTTATCATGACCCTAACATGCAATTGATTAAGTGACTGACATTGATAATGACTGAGTTCATTAGTAAACGTCATTATTAAACTTGACCAATAGGTAGGTACCTACTTCTGCTCTTGTTTGTACAAATGAAATCTATTTTGGTAGGTAAGTAGACATTTACCTACCTACATATTTATAATCACTTTAGTAAACAATGTGATTGGCTTTGTATTTAATTTATTGGTTTTGTTTAATAAAGAAACATTATACATGGCAACAAAGCATTTAGGGGATTCCCAAAGAATAACAAAACAAATATTGACTCTTTTCAATTACCTACTTGATCCATACAGTGCCAAGTTCGAAAATAAGAAACAGATGATTAAATAAAAGATTATGCAAGGTCGTACATAAAAAAAAAAACAAAAAAATATATATTCAAAAATATCAAATTGATAACTATTTATTTGTTGGAACAAAATAAAATTATGGTTTATTTATATATAATATAGTTTTTTGAAATAGATCATTTATTGCAACAAAAAAATATAATTTAAAAACTACATATGGGTAGGTTGATTTATATGTAGGTATTTAATGAAATTCAAGTAATCCAAGTAAAACTCAATAAAACTTGGTATTAAAATTATGATATACTTATGTACTTACTTAGGTAATAATCTGTTCCAGTTTGATTATTTATCTATAATCAAACATATCCAAATATGGAAAATAGAATCCACATATACCTACAATACAATAGGTAGGTACTAGGTACAACCAAACATGTTAGTATCTCACCTGATGAAGATGGTGTGATGAATGCCTGGATAGCTGGTGCACAAGACATAAAAGAAAAAACAAAACAGACCGCGCCGGTACAGAGCGCGCCGCGGCGTCCGGCAGTCTGAGATAAAAGTTCCCAGGGAACCAGACAGGTAGGGATAGGGGTCGACAGGGGGCTGAGGGGGAGGGTGCAGAGTGCCCATAAATCAATATTGCATTACTCCGATTTCAGATATCCTTTGTTTACATCCGTCTCTACTGCGCACTAGGATCCGTCGGCGCAAACAGACTAGTACTTACACACTGTTTATGTGAGGGTCTGGATGGACACCAATACAACCTAGCGATCTGTTTCAAACTAGCTAGTAGATTTTTTAGTACTTACCATCGCCGCCACAGTCTTCTAAAACCCCAAGAATCACTTCCGAGCTGAAATGGTCCTCAAACATTGCTTTGAGGAGCTCAAATTCTTGTCTGTAAACATTCTCCACAGCAAACTCGGGGTCCAAGACCCCGATGTATTCTTCCGATTCCATTTTAGTCAATTGATCACCAATTTTGAACTAATCCTAACCAATGGTAATTTATCCACAAACACATTCGTTTTCTACGCAGTTTCAATTTAATCTGTTACGTACGATAGTTTGGTTCGCTCCATTCAAATTACAAAAAGAAAAAGAATAATAAATTGTTACTACCAGTATAGTATCCATAAATCCATAGAATATAGATAGGACATAGGACAGTACTATACTATCACCCACAAGGCCACAACACAGTGACCTGACACCTGACACAGACACACCCAGACAATTGACAGTTGACAGTGTTTTTGACAGAAGTGTTGCCAGATGACCGCCTCGGATTATCTTCAAACCCTCCTCGAAATCCCCACAAATTCAGGTTTTTGAGAAAATCCCCCAAAATATTTTTTACATAAATATTTATAAATTAGCAGTCCGTCTGCCTAATGACCGCCTCGCATCCTCCCCAAATCCTCCCTGAAATGACCCCGAAATTCAGGTTTTTGAGAAAAAAACCCCCAGTTTTTTTTATTTACTACCTAGTAGTCAGTCTCGGTTTCGCACGGGTATGCTAATGAAGATCATAGGCAAATGTTTGATACCTGAGGTGACAATTTTAGACTGGATTAAAAGAGATTTATTTTTTAAAATTATAAAATTAAGTCCTATTTTAATTTTAGAAACTTAGGTAAAGTATAACCTTAGTTTTAGCGTTATTTTCTACCTAAGTTACTCGTTAATAATGTAGCTTTTGATACGTGACAGAATTATTAAAATTTAGTAGTTTTTAGTTTAATTGGTACACACAAACTAATGTACAAATTTTACCTTTTTATAATAGTTTATGATGTAAAATGAATGCTGCGGAAACTATTAAAGATAGAACAAAAAAATGTTCTACAATATTAAAGAACATATCAATATCTACAAAAAACAATGCAATACTATATATCCAACTATTGTAGTTATGTCACTATAACCACTTTTTACATTTTAAAAATTAATAAAAAAGCTGACCAATATCAGACCGTGATAACTATACCTTTGTATTAATCCTTAGCCAAATAAATCATTTCATATTCAAAACTGTTTCAATACCAATAGAAAACTTTTTGAATTACTCAAATCGGACATTCCATTCAGAAGATATTACGATCGAAACAAAATGAAGCGCCGCAACCCGCGTCGCGTTCGCGATCATCTCGGGGTGTGACGTCATCGGCAAGAGAGCGCCCGCCCGCGTTTTTAAAAACCTTCGGCCGGAAATACGCACTTTGATCGTAAATATCTCAGGCATTTTTTAAGATATGAAAAAACTAAATACACCGTTTTTGTCGTAATTTTTGTAGAATAATTTGGCATGTTAAAAAAAATTGTTGGTGTTCTCCATTGAGAGATCTTTGGAGGAAAAATCTGCGTTAAAGCGCTCCCAGTCGACGATTATTTTTGTTCGAAACGAAAAAAGAAATACTTCTGAACAAGCCACATCTCCTATTTTTATAAGTATATTACTTCAGGTTAAGGGGGAATTTTTACTAGGCACTGTAAAACTGCTATATGGGAAAAGTAGTTATAATTAATGAAAAGGTAAAATTTGTATTTTTGTTTGTGTGTACCACATAGATTAAAAAACTTCTAGACCAATTTTAAAATTCAAAGCTACATTAACAGCGAGTAACCTAAGCTAAACATTATTTAATAAAAAAAAAAAATCTTATGAAAATTGCAAGACGAGACGGACTGGTATTTTGGGGGTTTTTTTCTTAAAATCCTGAATTTTGAGGGGATTTCAGGAAAGATTTGGGGAGAGTGCGATGCGGTCATCTGGCAGACGGACTGCTAGTTAATAAATATTTTCAAAAAGTATTTTGGGCCGTTTTTTCTCAAAAACCTAAATTTTTGAGTGATTTCGGGGAGGATTTGGGGAGACAAAAAAGACAATAATTACATTGTGAGATTGAGCTGTAAAAGCCGAAGCCGAAAAAAAGCGTACCCGTATGTATTCGTTACTTTAACAGTTAGTACCTACTCGTTTCGTTACGATCGTATCGTTACTCGTTACTTTACTTCTGAAACCTCATGCGAATGCGAATCGAGTCGTATCGTATTGCGTACGCATACTGTGGCCTGAGCACGAACCACTATCGTATCGACAACCTATTGTTCAAATGTCAAAACTGACACTTTTTGTATAGTAAAAGTGTCAGTTTTGGCATTTGGACGATACGTTGTCGATACGATAATGGTTCATGCTAACCCCCCAGTATGTCGTTGTCATAGGGATGTAAAAAAATTATTATTCAATAAATCGATATTTTTTTGCTAAAAATCGATTGCGTACATAATATAATCGTACTTATATCGAAATAATCGATTTTTTTTATTGGAAACAATCGATTTGAAATTAATCGATTATTTTAATTGCACAGCGTTGCTGTCGGTACAAAAAGTCGTATGTAAAAACGTTAGGTTTTCAGGAGACACAAAAAAACTGATTATTATCTTATCTATGAAGTTTCTTTACAATATTTAAATGTAAATAGCTTTAGTTTTATAGCTTACATACGTTTATTATACTCCTGCAAATCGATTTACTACACATACAGCCAATATAAAAAATGGCAAAATTATGACATACGACTTTTTGTACTGACAGCAACGACATGTAAATCTATGTTTCTCAAATAATCGATTCTTGCCTATACATCGATTATTTTTATTATTCCTTAATAGATTGTTCGGTAAGCGATTTTTCTGTAATCGATTTTTCTATAATCGATTTTTCGGTATTTGATTTATTCGTAGACATCGGCGTCTCGTTGCAACATTTGTAATTTCCCCTCTGGTAAACCGGCGGCGCCCCCTTTCGAACCCTGGTAGCAGATGGGTCAGAAAATATCAACAAAAATAAGAAGAAGTTTCAATACACGCACACGTCGTCGGTCGCACACGCATCAACGGTACTTGCGCGAACTAAAACAGTATAAGTACCCATGATAATGATACGTAAAATGCATACCGTACGTAACGAACGTACAGTAACGAAATGCATACGTGAGTAACGTTTCGTTACTCGGTACTAGGTGGCGCACCCGTTACTTAGTACCGAATACACACGGTTTGGGGTTGCTTTTGCTTTGCTATTATTTAAGTCGGCTCTACACTACTCGCGAAGTTGCTTCGACAAAGTACTTGCCGAAGTTGATCGAAGTCCGAAGTACGTGTCTACACACTCGTCTTCGAACTTCGGGACACTTCGAATCCTTTGACTCGGGCGCAAATACCGACACCGAATGGAAGTCGCCCGAGGCGAAGTGAAGTTATACGAAGTGAAGCGAAGTGCCCTTCTACACTATCGTATTCGCTTAACTTCGGTCAACTTCGCGAGTAGTGTAGAGCCGACTTTAAAGGTACATACACAGCACAGCCATAGCTCCATTAGTAGGCATTAGTAACAAAACCTGTGTCCAGAGGGCGTCATTTGACGTTTCCCATTTTGATCGCTGAGTTGTACTTGTACCTCTATTCCGTATTTTATAAGTACTCTGTGCATAGCTCTCTGCTCTATGTATAATCATTTCAAGTATCATTTGTTTAAGTAATTCAATCCAATGAATTACTTAAACAAGATATTGACCCGGCTAAATCATTAAACACCGTTAACTCTTTCTTCGCAAATGTCGGCAAGAACCTTTCAAATAATATAAATCCTTCTTCCTCTAATATCTTTAATTTTTATGATAGTCTCCCTTCCTCCCAGATATATAATCATCCTAATCCTACACCCCTTGACTCTATGGCTCTTTTACCTACAGATTTTTATGAAATTGAAAATATTATAATGTCCCTTAAAGACAAAAGCTCTGTGGGTTGGGACGGTATCCCCACTTCAGTAATAAAAGGGTCTAGAAATACCCTCATTCCTATATTGACCTACGTCTATAACCTCTGTTTGTACTCCGGTACCTTTCCTACAGTCTTTAAAAAGGCAATTGTTCATCCGATACACAAAAGTGGTGACAAACAAAACGCTGATAATTATAGGCCGATATCTGTTCTGAGCACCCTGTCCAAGGTTCTGGAAAAAATTATTAATCGAAGACTTGTTGACTATCTAAACGATAAGGGTAAACTGGCTCGCAATCAATATGGATTCAGAAGCGCTAGAGCCACAGAGGATGCAGTCTTGGATCTCTCAACCACTGTTGTCGGAAATTTGGATAGAGGGCTCAAGACAATTGGCATCTTTTTGGACCTTTCTAAAGCCTTTGACACTGTCTCTATCCCCATACTTATTAATAAACTGGAAAAAATTGGTATAAGAGGCAGTGTCTTGGACCTTTTCAGGAGCTATCTTTCTGAGCGCACCCAGGTTGTTAAGGTCCAAAACCTTTTCAGTGATGAGGAACCTTTAACCTTCGGTGTTCCTCAGGGAAGTGTCCTGGGACCCACTCTTTTCCTTGTCTTCATTAATGACCTGTGTAAATGTTCTCTTCCAAACTGCTCTGTTTTCACCTATGCTAATGACACTGCACTCGTCATTGGAGGTGAAAATTGGGATGAGGTCCAAACATCAGCCGAGTCTGCTTTGAAAATCGTTCTTGCATGGTTATCAATAAACTTACTAACCCTTAATGTCAATAAGACTAAGTATATTACTTTTGCTCCAACTAATAGATCCCAACCCCCATCTTCCTTCTGTATCCGTGCCCATTCATGCTATACCCTTACTGCTAACTCAGTCTGTTTCTGTCAGATTCTTGAACGCACTACTTCAATAAAATATCTCGGCGTCTACTTAGATAGTACCCTTTCGTGGTTTCCACATATTCAGTACACCGTTTCTAGAGTTCGTAAATTAATATTTATCTTCAAAAGTTTAAGAGGTGTTGCTGATATAGATATATAGACGGGATGGAGGCGGCGGTTTGGCTGCCGTTACTAGCGACCTTCGTTAGTAGCGGCAGACTTCCGCGGCCTGCCCCAGGAGGGGCGAGAGGAAGAAAACCTCGGGTAAAAAATAACGGGATGGAGGCCGCGGTTTGGCTGCCGATACCAGCGACCTTCGTCGGTAGCGGCAGACTTCCGCAGCCTGCCCCATGAGGGGCGTGAGGTAGCCCCTACCAAAGGGGACTTTCGGGTCCGTGGGTGGTCGGAACAGGGGTTCCGGCTGCTCGTAAGCGGATCCGGGATGGCGGCGGTACTCTTTGGCAAGTACCGTCGTGAGCCCCGCGTACGCATGCGCGTATGCGGGTTCCGGGCGTGGCTGTGGGTGCCATTGCCGGGACAGTGCTCTTGGCAAAATGCGAGAGGGGCACCGGTGCGTTCCGTAGGAGATCCCGGAGCCCCTTGACATGCATTGAGGCCGGCCAACGTGGTGGTTTTAGTCGGTACGAGTCCGACATACCCTTCTTTTTCCCCTGAAAAAGAAGGGACCCATGAGGGTTTCCCCACGTAAAAAAAAAAAAAAAAAAAAAAAAAAAAAAAGACTGCCTTAAATCTGTCTACTTCGCTCTCGCACAATCGATCTTATCCTACTGTATTACCGTTTGGGGTGGAGCGATTAAAACTCAAATGTTGAGAGTGGAGCGCGCACAGAGGTCAGTTCTAAAAGTAATGCTGTCCAAGCCAAGGCGTTTTTCTACTAGTATGCTGTACACTCTTAGTGAAGTTTTGCCTGTAAGGAAATTATTTGTACTCACGTCTGCTTTACGCAAGCACTCTCAACTTAATTATGACCCAAATCTTATTACCGCAAAACGCCGATCTGACAAAGTTTGCAAAATTGTATCACGCAGAACCGCATTAGCTGGGCGTCATTTTTACTACCTAAGCCCTGGTCTTTATAACAGAGTCAATAAAGTTCTAAATATTTACCCCTTACCTAAACGTCAATGCAAACTTAAATGTTTTCGTTGGCTCCTGTCCCTCTCATATAATGAAACAGAAGAATTATTATTAACTCCCAGTTAACTTTAACTTTGCTTAATTTCCTAAACTTACCTACGTAAACTACCTTAAGTAACACATTCTTTACACACACACACACACACACACACACACACACATTTATACAAACACACACACACATACACACATACGCACACATACCCACCACTCACTTATTATTCACAGTTTTTATGTTTTATACTTTCTTAAGGGCGCTCCACATTCTCAAGAGAATCTCGCGAGAACGCGAGAAACATGCGAGAAACGTGAATGTGGAAGCGATTCGCGTATTCTTCTCAAGTTCTCGCGTTGTTCTCCGGCTTTTCTCCACTTTTTGTCGGTTTTTTGGCGCGAGACAAAGGAGCGCGAGAACGTGAGAACAGGCGAGAACGTGTATTGACTCCACACCACACTCACATGTTTCTCAGAAGCGCGCGAGCCGCCGACTTGAACGGTTGTATATTGTGTACCGCGTGGCGTCAATATGAGCGTAACTTGGACAAACGAACTTGAGTTGAAATTTTTAGAATATTTCCAAGCGGAACCTGTGCTATGGAATACAAATTAAAATAGAATAAGAATAAAATATGCGCTTTGTTTTGCCGCGCTGCTTCCCTAGCATGAGTAAAAGTTTTAAAACTTAAAACATGTTTATAAATAAATACCTGATATACCTACCTACCTACTCTGTGGGTCCATTAATTTTGTCGAAATCAAATTTTAAAAGTCAACAATATAATATAAAAAAATGTTAATATGAAATTATATATACATAGATAACCAGTGCGATTATCTATTTTAATAGCAGCGGTTACTTCTGCGTCCATCGTCATCGAGCGCGAGAACTGTAGTGAGAACTATTTGAGAACTTTGTGAGAGTGTGTACCCAAAGAAGTTCTCGCTACAGTTCTCGCTGAGAATCTCCGGAGATTCTCGCGTGAATGTCTCGTGTGAATGTGGAGCGCCCATTAAAACTCTTTTGTTATAAGTTAGTTAGTTCTTATTTATTAAACAGAACTATGTTCGTGTTAAGGAGGCGAGCGTTGAAGCTGCTACACAGTTATTAACTTTTGTGGTTTCATCGTACACTTTGTAAAGTACACCCATGTATTTGTTCTGAATAAATGATTTGATTTGATTTGATTTGAAAAAATAACAGTGCTGCCACATCTACCAACTTTTAGGTAGATCTACCAACTTTGCCCTCAGTCTACCTGTCTACCAACCTAAGCCTCAAATCTACCTATTTTTCAAAATTTTCTAATGTGTTTATTTATTTTCTTATTTTCATAATTTTATGACACGTAAATGTAAATAATTGTATATAAGAATAAATGAATTACAATCAGTAGCTGTTCAACAGACACCCACAATGGAACTCCTTTGTAAATACTTCGTTTGAGTAAAAACTTTGCATACTTGTCAAGTTCCGATGACAATGTTATATGATGTGACAGGTGATAACGCTGGTGCTCGATGGTTAAAATGATTTTACAAAAGCTTGTAATTGAAAAATATTTTTTAACAGAAAACCTGTTATCTACACATCAGAAGCTAGTGTTTTTATTTTTTTATTTACAAAAGTTTTTAGTTATTCGTCTTCTTATAGCGTAAGTAGTATGATGCAAACCAGCAAAAAATATAGCAAATTTCTAAGATGAACCTGACACCGATAATCACTTACAAATATGGGGTCTCCCTTGACCCAGTGGCCGAGCAGACAAAGAACTAATCGTGGGCGCGCATTCGATATCATGTCCCGAGTCCCGTGCCCACGTCATTCATTAGGTAGGGCCGGAAAGTAACAGTGTAGTCAAACCAGTGCAGTGTATCAAGTAGAGCTACTTATAGTTACTACTTGAACGATGAACTTTTTAATTTTAAAGTTTTTCAAAGCCAAAGTTTATTTATACAACAAAGATTAGGAATAAATTATAATTATAATGGTGATTTTGATATAACAAAAGTTTTCAACGGTAGACTTTAAGTTATTCAGAGTTGAAACTATTAACAAAGATAATCAATAAATTATATTAATAATGGTGATTATGTTGAAATTAATTTAAAAAGCTTAAGCATAGAATAAATTTTGAATTAATTTAAGTCAATGTGCCAAATATAATGTTAGGACGTGCTGACTTCTCCCCTTATATGCATCTTCAAGGATGTGAGCGTTTGAGGTCTGAGAGGGTGTCGAATTATAGTCATAGCCTATTTTTTTTTTATATTATGGATTTTTAACACTGCTCTGATACAAAATTAACAAAAAAAGTGAGAAAATTATGAACGATAATTCAAATTAAAATTGTAAGTAGGTAATATAAACACAAATAATAAATAAAATTATTATTATTTATGTATGTTTAATTAAAAAAACCTATTAAATTAAGGTGGTAGATCTACCTATTTTTAATCTTGCATTCTACCAACTTCTACCGATTTTCGGCACATTATTCTACTAATTTTCTAAAATTAGGGTTGGCAACACCCTCTACTCTCTAGTGATTGACAGTTAAGTGAATTTGATTGAGTGGGTATAAGCAGACGGACGAGCGCCAAGTGTTTTAGATTTTTTTTGTTATGAAAACAAAGTTTTAGAGGCCTAACTTTATGGAAAACCATTCTGAAAAACGTGGAATTTTGTATAAATTAGTGAAACTGATCAGCACGGCATAATTATGGGTGACAATTTCCAAAACAAAACCATGGCTTCGGTGATGATGGACTATGATTTCAAAGTGAAAACACAAAATGAGCGGTCCAAAGTGGAAGATTTGTTTGATTTCGAAGGCTGTAAAGTAGGTCGAGGAACGTACGGTCATGTATACAAAGCTAGGAGGAAAGACGGGTCAGACACTAAAGACTACGCGTTGAAACAGATTGAGGGTACGGGTCTCTCAATGTCGGCATGCAGGGAGATAGCGGTGAGTAGTTTACCTACGAACACATATGGAACTTGATCTTTACTAATCCTATTTATGGGCTCCCTGTAGCTACTTGATTTATTTGTTCTTAGTAGTTCTAATACTACCTACATGTTTATGGATCCCTAGTAACTGCCTAATACTTTATTGCATAGTTTTAACTTTATCTTATCTAGTTAAAAAAGTCTTACTGCCCACATAAGTTTAGCTTCTCTGTTCATTAACATTAACTCTTTTAGTATGTACTTATAATCATTATTCTTATTTGAGCATTCACCTTGTTCGATCAGCACCTCACTGGAGCTCTACATAGCATTATGAATCATTAAAAAAATTATAAGCCCCAAGCTGAGTTCATTGTCTAAATCTTCTAGGCTTTGTTGTGAAGAACAGACATAGCTTCACCTAGCTCCTAAGACGTTTCAAAGTGATCCTTTTGATTTTATTGACTATGACTTTGAATCTGTTACCAAATATTTATATGTGAGGCAAGTTCTATGTAAATGATTATTAATATTATTATTATTATTCTACTTATCCTATTTATAAGACCTATACCTAATATGTATTGTACATGATGCAAATAAATAAATAAATAAAAAAAATGAATAATAACATTATCTTTTTCAGTTACTGCGAGAGCTGAAGCATCCTAATGTTATCAATTTAATTAGAGTATTCCTTTCTCACAACGACAGGAAAGTCTGGCTACTCTTTGACTATGCCGAACATGATCTATGGCACATTATAAAGTTTCACCGAGCTGCTAAGGCTAATAAAAAGTCTGTGATGGTGCCTAAGGGTATGGTGAAAAGCTTGCTTTATCAGATATTGGACGGGATACACTATTTACATTCCAATTGGGTGTTACATAGAGACTTGGTAAGTTTACTTCTCTAGATAAGTACTGGTCTAGGTACTGATAAGTACTAAGGTCTTTGACCCATCAGTTATCACTCCAGCTTGTTGAATCATGAAGTTTTGTTGGGTGTAATTAAATGAAATAGAATCACAACTGTTATCTCCAAGTACTGTAGATATCTAGACATTCTCTCAGATTTCCAGGCACTCAGATCCTTAAGTCTCAAGTCTAAAGGGGTTAGTCAGAGGCATGTCCAAATATCATATTTGTGATTCATTATAAAAATACAAAACCATAGAATACATGGTTTGTGTGATTTTTACTTTTTATCAGATAGTAAATATATATGTGGATATATATGTATAGATATTCAAATTATAGACTTATTAATTCACATAATATACATATATATACTATTTATTTTATGACATATTAATTTAGGTAAGTACTTATTTTATAAACTCGTTAGAAATACTTTTTTGTGATTAATGTTTTCTTTTATGTTCTTTTACTGGAGTGTATGTTTTCTTTAGGATTATATTTTAGAACTATATTTAGTATTTTTTTATTTTTTTACGTACCATTTTTGTTGTTAATTTTAGTTTAACTTTATAACTAGTGTAAACACGTCCACTCTTATCTATTATTTATTTTTTTAACCATGGTTCTCAAGGCCCCAACGGAAGATCAGCGTAGGTTATTATAACCTGCATATGCTGAGTTGGGACCATTTTGCAACTTGCTTAATTAAGTACCTGCCCAAACCGGTTTACATCAATTAGTTAGTACACTTCTATGTTGTATCTAAGTACTTAGGTACATCATAATTAATTGTAGGTACCTAGGAATAAATAGTTATAGTTGTACCTTTATAGTTGCAAATAAATGATTTTGATTTGATTTGATTTAAATAAAAGTTCATTTTAGTGGAGCAATGTAGCTTATTCTAATTTATATTTTAGAACATACAGAAATAGTTGTTTAAAAAACTTGTCTTGCGTTACAGAAACCAGCAAACATTTTAGTAATGGGAGAAGGCCCTGAACGAGGCAGAGTGAAGATAGCAGACATGGGGTTTGCCAGATTGTTCAACGCTCCCTTGAAACCGCTTGCTGATTTGGATCCAGTTGTGGTCACTTTCTGGTACAGGGCCCCGGAATTGCTGCTTGGCGCTAGGCACTATACTAAAGCTATTGGTAGGTTTCATTATGTATTTATAGGTTGTGAGTTTGATCTCCACTCTGTGTGGAGCCACACCACACAAAAAAAAAAGCATAATAAGCATTCTATTAGTTACCTAGTTCCCATAGTACAAGCATTGCTTACTTTGGGGCTAGATGGCGCCGTGTGATAATGTCCACTAATATTTATATATATTGAATATCTATGATGAAGCCCACTGCTTGCATTGTTAGCTGATATGAATTACTATGTACGGTGCGGCTTTTATGAAGTTAACTGTTTGGCTGCATGGCAGACAATTTTCGACCTTATGCCACAAACAATTTTGTTTTTGTGACAAAAACATTTTTGCAGTCACACACACAACTAACTCTACGTAAGCCAAGAATCTTCGACTATACTGAATTAGAAAGATAATGTACAAAAAAATAACTACTATCTAATATTGGAGTTTAATGGGAGTTCTTACCGCTGGAGCAATTTTTTCTTAGCTGCTACTACCTTTCAAATTCCAGATATCTGGGCGATAGGGTGCATATTTGCGGAGCTTCTAACCTCAGAGCCGATATTCCACTGTCGGCAAGAAGACATAAAGACTAGTAATCCATACCACCACGACCAGCTTGATAGGATATTCAACGTCATGGGCTTCCCACAGGAGAAGGACTGGGAGGATATTAGAAAGATGCCAGAACATGCTACGCTGGTGAAAGATTTTAAAAGATCAAAGTAAGATATCCCTAAAAAAATATGTGGTCATTAAAATACATACTCAAAACGGTGAAAGAAAACATTGTGAGTTAGTAAACATAGAAGTTAGTATTCTTATAAGTGGCTATGAGCTTGCAACCTGTTGCGTATGGAATGCTAACTACTGAAAAATTTAGGTATTGTGCCAAAACTTAGACCCCTTTAGACATCTTCAAGGATCTAAGTATCTTGAGATCTGAGAGCCTGTCTACCGTACTTGGTGATTACAGTCGTGATCCTTTTTCATTTCATTTTACAAAATATTAGGTACAGTTGGGCTGGTAAGGGCCCTTAGAGGCTAGATGGCTTTAGGCCATCAAATCTTAACCTGAGGACTCACTACATAGTATAAAGCAAAGTCGCTTTCCGCTTCCCGCGTCTGTATGTATGTTTGCTTATATCTTTAAAACTACACAACGGATTTTGATGCGGTTTTTTTTAATAGATAGAGTGATTCAGGAGGAAGGTTTATATGTATTAAACCCGTGCGAAGCCGGGGCGGGTCGCTAGTACTAAATAAAATATAGTAGGTATACATATAGCATATACATTTATTATATTTATTATTTCTAGTTACCAAAACTGTTCACTCAGCAAGTACATGGATCGGCATAAGATAAAACCAGATAGCAAAGCGTTCAGTTTACTCCAAAGACTTCTACTCATGGATCCGAATAGAAGGATAACTTCAGAGCAGGCTATGCAGGATCCTTACTTCGCAGAAGATCCATTACCCACACAGGTAAACTCTACGAATTTATTTTGGTATGTAGGAGTCAAATTCAAATTCATAAATCATTTATTTCAATAAAATCACAGAGATCACTTTGAAACGTCTTAGGAACTATGTGAAGCTACGCCGATTCCACGCGACCAAGCCTAGAAGAATCGGGCAACAAACACGGCTTGGGGTCTACCTTTTTTTTAATGATCCTTTTCTTAATGCTATTTAGAGCTCCTGTGTGGTGCCAATCGAACAAGGTGAAGGCTCAAAAAAGAATAATAATTAGAAGTACTACTCTAGTACGTACCTACTTGAGTAGTACTTCTAGTGAACGAGTGAACTAAGAATATTTATAATTCCTTCAAAAAAATGTACCTGTCTGTAAGTGTGTGATGGAGAGTATGGAGACTAATGTTTGTTGCCAGAAAACTTAGCTAACGCGCACACAACTTATCATAGTTTCAACGTCGATGAATGATATAGGAACTAATAGAAGACGAAAAAACATTAGTTTTTTTTTCACTAAAAAGAGGAGGTTCAAAATTCGATATGTATTTTTTTTATCTGTTGTGTTCGGTGCACATAGCTGGCTGATGATACGTTACGAAACTACTATCACTACTAGTATAAAGCAAAGTCGCTTTCCGCTTCCCGCGTCTGTATGTAATATGTATGTATGTATGTATGTTTGCTTATATCTTTAAAACTACACAACGGATTTTGATGCGGTTTTTTTTAATAGATAGAGTGATTCAGGAGGATGGTTTATATGTATAATACATGCATAATATAGTAGAGAAACACTGATAATTTTAGAGGTTTCTAATGTGATGTCGTAAATAAACACATTTTTTTGCGCTTACATTGCAAATGCTGGCTGAACCTCACGAGATATATCAAAATAATGTACTACAGTATTGTACACCTTAAAAACGTCTACAAAAAAATTATTATTAGTATTAGTAGTAGTATTATTAAGTATTAGAAATGTCTTACGCACAGCGAAGCGGGCACGGGTCAGCTAGTTTTATAATATAATGTGAGTCAAGTTGTAACCAACAGTTTATTGCCTATGTTTTAGGTACCTGCAGTATCTGGTAAATCTGTGGTCACAGAGTAGGAAGAATTTATTTTGATTTATTAGTTTTATATTATTTTTACCGCATGATCTTGCATTTCATTACAGGACGTATTCGCTGGATGTCCCATACCCTATCCGAAGAGGGAATTCTTGACAGACGACGATCAGGAAGACAAAAGCGAGTCTAAAGCGAGACAGAACCAACAACAACAACAGCAGAATAATGTACGTACTAAAAGCACACTATAAGAATGGGCTATTTGACAAGATTTTGAAAACCATTCTAGATTATTCAGTAGTGACTATGGAACCCATAAATAATATTATTTTAAATTCTGTTAAGTATTGGACCTAAAAATGTAAATTAAATATTGACAATTTAAATAACCCGCATAAAAGTTTCTTTATGCAAATGGCGTTGCACTAGTTTCTGTGACGATATTGACAAGCATGTTACGTCATCGTCGATTCGACCAATCCTGACCGTTTTGTATCACGTGACTGGCGTTTAAAGTTAGATAATTTTAATTATAGGTTTTTTAATAAATTATTGTTTATTTTCAAGTTATTTTACTCCATAACGCTTTATGAAGGCATAATTTACATAGATTACTATCAACAACACTTTATTTTTCATACTGTCAAATAGCCTATTGACTAATAGTATTGGGCTTACTATTAAGCCGTTATGGCCGGGTGGGAGGTTCCTAACTCATACGATTTTTCGAGTTAAAGATTCCGAAGCTCGGCCCCAAATTAATGGATATTCCTATTCAAACAATGTATAGTTAGTGCACTAAACAAATGTACCCAACAACCTTTATTATGTCGTTTTTTCATCAATTGGGGGAGCACCTAGCATTTTGTTTCATATACCAATATAAATCGAATATTAATACGCTGTATTATGATTCATTTGCTTTGACTATGCGTTCTACGGCGGCAATATAAGAATTATTGTCTTTATAAAATAAACATTTTAAATTATTTTTCTTTCGATTTCAGACACAACAAAACCAAGTACAGAACCAAAACCACGATCACGCGGCGAATAACGCGAAAAGAATGAGAATGGCGGGTAAGTTCAAAATAAAGGCTTGTTTTTATATCTGTAGAATACTTTAGTGCAAAAGTCAAGTATTTATTTTTAGCAAAATTTACGAGACTGGGGTAAAAATTTAGTACCAGAGTATCATTATTATGAAGAGTAACATCGTGAAGAAACCAGTGATGGGCAATTGCACATAACCCCATTTCGTTACAAACATACAAAAATACAAATCTTTCCTCTCTAAAATATTAGTATAGATGAGACAACGCCATCTAGTTAGTAGCTATAATAGCTTTTATTTTAGTTTTTGAGAATGCATCGATGTCAATATATTTTCCTTGAATAAAACCACACAACTTCCAGGACCGAATCAAGGCAATAACCAGCAAGGGAACCAGGAATTCCACCAGCAGCAGCAAATGATGTTCGGAAACCAGCAGCAAGGCGGCTCGCAGCAGCAGGGAAACTTTCAACAAAGGTTTTGATACAATACTTTGAAATTGCTAGGTTCCTATGGCCTTAGGTTACTGGTTAAGCCTTAGGTCCTAAGGCGATGGGCATGCAAAATGTGGGCAAGTGCCAAATGTAATGTTTGGACGTGCCTCTGACTGCCACTTATATATATATATTGAAGGATCTCAACGTCTGGAGATCTGAGAGGATGTCTACTTTATATGGGGATTGCAGTTATTTTTTTTTCCTATGACCACATCTACAGCATATTTCAAAAACCTGGTCTATTACAGGTGACTTTGTAAATTCTCTCAAATTTGTCTATTCGACTTGGGTCAGCATTATTCACCACAGCCGGGTTACTGACCACGCCACACTTTAAAATCAGAAGGCTATTAATTTCATAGCAATAAAAATAAGTATTAATTTGGTAAACATTGGTTGGGATAACGTGTAGTCTACACGTTAGCCAAAGAGTTTAAGTTACACGCTGAAGGTCATACAATGTTAGTTCGTAATGTTCATAATAATATGAGCTAGTATCCTACATCGTTGACGTAGTTTTAAGACCGTTTGGGGTCTACTCCGCCAACCGATAAAATATATCGTGACATGTTTCGTTGTCAATTCAAAATCTGAAGGCAGCGCTGTAGCCGGGACTATACCCTACTGCCCTCTAAGACGCTCAGTTGTAAAGCTACCAGCGGTCTCCCGTTTGGTGACCGCGCTGAAAGTTGCATAACCTAGCTAATGGCTTAAACAGAGTATAACAGTCAGAATGCTGTCTGACTTTAAAAATACGTCAACGTTTTTAAAATCCTAATAATATTGTAAATGCGGAAGTTTGTGAGTTTGTATATAATGTTTGTGCCTCAATCAGGCCTAAACGACGAAACGGATTAAGTTGAAATGTGCTGTAGATGTAGACATAATGCCCGAATAATACATAGACTACTTTAAAATACGACAAACATCCTCAAAATAATAAAAAAACGCAAAAGGGATGATTTGGGAATAGATGGCGCTGGTGTGCAAAAAAAATCTGACATCAGTTTTGGCAACTGCATCATACGTATTCTACCAAAAATGACATAATAATTTTAACATTTGGAAATCTAATACTCAGTGCTTTTTTGTATGCGATTATGACAGGACGTCTGTCGCGGGTCGGCTAGTATACCCAGACATCAAATACTTAAAATTAGATTGTTTTGATGATTTTGATCTGTTTTTACGAAATCTTTATGAATTCGCTTTTCCAATATTTTGTAGTTAGTCTGTAGTTAGATCTTTTAGACTAGCCCATATTTGTATTTATTTATTCCTCTATAAAAAATCTGCAATTTATTTGTTAATGTCAGACTGACGTTGTTTATTGATAGTTTTGTACTATAATAAATGAATTGAATGTACATATTTATAAACAATGTAGTTCATAAGAAAATAGTTATTTTTTGTAAGTACAACTTTCCTACTATAAATTAAGGCAATAATAAATCAATGAAACATAACAGCTGTACAAAAGTTTCTTATTTATAATTTTATTTACAATTTTATTTTAATATAAAATAATTATTTATAAGTATACAGTATACCTATTTTATAATAATTATTATCATCTATTGTTGATTACCTGTAGATAGAAAGTGGCAATACTGACCCACATATACACTCAAACATAATCATGATTTTTTATTGAGCATAATCTGAATACAGGGCGTTTTTTTCTCAAGCGGTAGTCCAAAAGTTATATAGGGAAAGTTAATTACCGTGTTGGACGAGTGGGAGGTACATCGACTTTCAATCTGAAGGTCGTGGGTTCGAATCCCGGCGTGCATCAATGGATTTTTCTGTTTGAAAAATCTATATGCGCATCAAAAACACGTGCTCAAAACGGTGAAGGAAATCATCGTGAGGAAACCAGTTAGTATTCTTATAAGCGGCGATGGGCTTGCAACCTGTCACGTATGGAATCCTAACTACTACAAAATGTGGGCATGTACTAAACATAATGTTTGGACGTGCCTCTGACTACCCCCACTAGACATATTTAAAGCATCTAAGCGTCTGGAGATCTGAGAGGATGTCTACCGTACTTGGGGATTACAGTCGTGATCATATTTATTTTATTTTATTTATTATCGTAAAAAATCTACCATGTATGTCCCGCGGTTTTTTGTAGTCGTCGAGTAATGGTTTCTCATTTTCTTGTTTTTTTTTAATTGACTTAAAAGTGAACCTAACCGACGAGCCTAGACTTTTATGCTGGGAAGTTTCTAAGTGTGTGTGTATTTTACCTTAGGTTGGACTCTTTAGGAGTAGATTTGCGGAATTTGTTGCTATCTATCTTTATCTGTTTAGCATTTTAAAATGAATAAATTAAATAATCTAACGGACGTATAAAACAATTGGTAAAACATAGATTGTTCTGAACGAAACAATTACTATCTTCCGAGTAGGGAATATTTTGACTACCTAATTTTTAACCACAGTAAAAAGGTCTGATTTACTAATAAATAACCGTAAATAGTGTGACAACTAGAGGCAGACTTAAAAAGAGATGGATCTACTGTGTGAATACTGCGATGATGAACGATAGGGGAGTATGGAAAAAAACATAATAGTGCCGACCCCTCTTGAGCGGGATAAGGGCAGTGATGAAATAGTGTATTCCATTTGAGATCCTGATCAACAAAAACTAAAGAAGACCAGTCGTGTCTGGATCATCACGCCAAGCCCATCAGCTCAATAACGGTCTTCTGGCCCTGGTCTATTGAATATTCATTCTTGCGAAGCTCATCCCTCTTCAATTTATTTCTGGAGTCGACCAGACGTATTCGATTGCGCAGTCTGCTGCAACTTCCTTCTATCACTCTCTCGAATGCTGAAACATAGAATAGTAAGGTAAGTATACGTTACTGGCTTCCGCTTCGGCTACACTTGTGTGGTGCCAAGTGCGAGTCGGACTCGCGCACGAATGGTTCCGTACCACTATCTATAAAAAACGGCAAAAAATCACGTTTGTTGTATGGAAGCCCCCCTTAAATATTTTTTTATTCTGTTTTTAGTATTAGTTGTTATAGCGACAACAGAAATATATAATCTGTGAAAATTTCAACTGTCTAGCTATCACGGTTAATGAGATACAGTCTTGTGACTGACAAACGGATAGTGAAGTCTTAGTAATAGGTTTTTATCCTTTGGGTACGGAACCTTAAAAGTGCATAAAATATGCAATTTCAGAGCACAAACTATATTGTATAGGTGGGCCATGTTGGTCGAGTGGGAGATAACTCGGCTTTCGATGCGAAAGTCATGAGTTCGAAACCCAGCATCAATGGATTTTTCTATACAAAAAATCACACACGTAATCGAATCGGTGAAGGTCAACATTGTGAGGAAACCAGTTAAGCGGCAATCAGCTTGCAACTCGCCACATATGAAATGCTAACTACTGCAAAATGACTACCCCCCTTTTGGACATTTATAAGAGTTTGACGGCCAAGCCAGTAACCCTTTCAGGCCGCCTTTACCGTCGTAATTTGGACAGTGAATTTAAAATTGCAACAGCAATAATGACTACTCGTAAATTGAATATGTATATGTAGATATTCAAAACAGTAATTAGGTAAGCACATACTCAATTAGTAAGTTGAATATGTATGTAGATGCTATGAGTCAGACTTGTCTGATTAATGTCTGCAAATCATTTTGAGACAATGTTAATTCGTTTCGTAAAAACTCTATTATGATGAAACTAGTGATACACGAACTGGATATTGTTTATACCGGTTATGGTTGTTCAATCGCGTGTCTAGTAATCACTGTACATGATCAGAATGTTTAATTACTTTAGCACGTTGAGGCTTTGCTTGACTTAACTTAGATATATCGGTACGAAAGACTACAAAGATGTGAATTTTCAAACGTTGAAAACAATACAAGATCATTGAAGAACACATAGATCTCCAACTTTTTAAGTTCTTAGCGGGTACAGTTGATTGTTTAAGGAAGCAATTGCAATAACGTAACAGATATTTCGTCCAAGGTAATTTAGGAAGACAATATTAGAGTTGTCAAAGCTTAGTGCAGACGAGTAGGTATAAAGTTTTTAAACTAAACCGATCTGTAAGTAGGTAGGTATCAAACATTTGTAAGGAAGTTGACAAATAGAAAACCCCAAAGGAATTGGCAAAACCTACGCCTAAGGCGAGGTTCGGGATATATAACGAGAATGTTCCATTACGGTTTCACATCATAACATTAGTGTAGACTAATTCAAATGTTAGAGAGCGTGCTATGTTGCACGAATTCGGTTCAGCAACATTTTTTTGTGTGGGGTATATTTAGTTACTTCTTCAATTATTATAACTTGAGCATGAGCACGTCACGTAAACTGTTTGAATACTACCATCACAAGCTTAATATTTCCTGTATAATCTTTGTAGGTTGGTATTCAAAGATATTATATTAAGAGGGATACTTACGGGTTTTTCTGTAAGAGTTATGGCACGCCATATGACAAACAGACGGAAATCCTCTCAAGGTATTCGGATCTATTTCGCGATGTGACAACGGCGCTGCACAAATCGGATCTTTCACCTTTCTACAGCCATCCAAACATCTATCATAGTTGTTCTTCTTCGGCTTACTAGTCCTTCGAGTTGTTGGCCTTCTGGTAGTTGATATTGTCACGGGTTTTATTGTGTTCGTCAATCTGTTTATATTCAAGTTCGTTATGCTGCCTGTTGGCGCTATCACGCGTATCTTTAGCGGGTATGCAATACCAGTGACTTTATTATTGAATCTATTTAGCAGCAGACGCGGGATTGCAGTTGTAGATGAGATGCAGCCACCAGTTGATAAGCCTAACGTAGATGAAGGCGTGATGGTAACGCTAGAACTTAATAGTGTAGGTATTGACAAAGGGGTTGTCGACAACCTCGTAGTAGAGGGTAGAGGGGTAGTGGTTGAAATCAATGTTATTGGAGACGTGCGAGCCGTAGAAAATACAGAAGAAGTAGTAAGTTCTGAAGTACGAGGCGGCAAAGTAACAGTGGTTGGCGTGAATTCACGGATAGTGGCATCGGAAATAACAGGTGCGGAAGCTGGTAAAGACGTTGGGACGGATGGGATTGACTGTGGTGCTTGTTGGTAGACCAAGAAGTAGTAAGCGTTTGGTGGTGCAAACGACGAAGGCAATAGTGGTTTATTTGAAACTGCTAGAGTAGGTAATTGAGTGCTGGTTGGTAGCGTCCCTGTCCCTGTCCCTGTCGTTTGCGTTAGCGGTTGGAATAAAGTTGACAGCGGCAGATTTGGAGTGTACGTCTGCTCTATCAGATTTTGTGGTAATACATTTACATTGCGAGTCACTTGCGCCGGAAATTCAGTCACTAATTGCGGTTCTATCCGTCGTTGTGGAATATTTTGCGGTATCATTTGAAATGGAATAAGGAATGGAAGATTTGGTGGTAGGACATTCTGTTGCTTTGGTAAAACATCTAATTTAAAATTGTTCAACTCTTCTAGATGAACTTGTTGGTATACAGCGCCGGCTGGCATTGAGATTGTCGTCGAAGGAAACGTCTTCTGTGTCAACCTTGTACTTTCAGACTGACTACTTGGTGGTGACAAGGTCGATGATGACAGATCGATTTCATCTGAAATGCTGTTACTTATTTTATGACCGACAATAATAGAATTCGCAGTTGAGAAGGGCGGCTCATTGGTGAATTTTTCCGAGTTCAGCTTAGGTTGGAAACCGTCGTTGGTTTTGGCGGAGTACCATTGCGGTGGGATGTGTTCAGCTTGACATAGTTGTAACACTGAAATGCAAACAAAAAAAAAGATGATGAATCCTATTACTTAGTTAGTCTCATCAAAAAGGCTTTCGATTTAGCCGTATGTTTGCAAACCGTATTATTATGAACGCAAAAACCTGACGTTGGCAGCCAGGCTTAGACTGACTTGCTTTTCAGAAGTTATGGAATAGCAAATCGATAAGATTTACAACGTAACACAATAGTTGCGCAAGATCGTTTATGACCCATCCACACTGAACACGAATTGTTAGAGAACAAAAAGGTAAGCCACTATCCACACTTGTGAGTGTGGATGCCCTATTACAGTCATGGTTCATCGACAGTTACCAGCTTCGTAATAAATCATGTGGATTCATTTCCTCTACTTACTCGTGAACTTGTTTTCAAAAACCACTTTTTGTAGTGCATTCACAGGTGCATCTTGTGCATTGACGGTACTGGCTACAGGTAGCTTTGTTACAATGTAAAATGTAAATGATTTTCTCCTAAAATGTATGAAAATAACTTTATTTTCGATTAGTGAAACTTAGAAAATGTTTCTGGGTTTATGATAATTATCCGGAGCTTGAGAAGTCCGGGGTGAACAATGTTTGATAAAAAAAATCGTCGGCTTTCCTCTAAGTAGGTACAAGCTATAGGTATATACCTATACCGATACAAATGATAACTACCTTCACGTCAGTATCTTATTTAAATAAGGAACCGCTACCATATTTTCTTATTTTTGGTGTGTAAGTATAGGTGCCAGTTATGATGCCCTATTGCTGTGCAGTGTGCTTTAATAGTCCGAATTCGGATGGATACGAGTAGGTACCTATATATACATCGACTACCTGGGCTATGTAGTCGATGTATATATAGTAGACAAGAACCATTGACTGCCACGCTTTAATAAGCAATGAAGTGCACAATGATTGAATTTGCTTTCACCTCACTCTAATGATTACTATTTACTACTGTAGGTACCTACTATTGTACTATTTTGTTATCTAAGTATAGCTCATCCATATTTGATTTGCGGATAAAAAGGCAACAAAACCAAATTTCATAACGCAGCTTTCATGGAAATAATCTAAAAAACCGGCCAAGTGCGAGTCGGACTCGCGGCGACTAAAAACGGGCCGGTTGTATGGGAGCCCCCCTTAAATATTTATTTTATTCTGTTTTTAGTATTTGTTGTTAGAGCAACAACAGAAATACATAATCTGTGAAAATGTCAACTGTCTAGCTATCATTGTTCATAAGATACAGCTGTGACAGACAGACGGACAGACAGATGGACAGACAGACAGACAGACAAACGGACAGCGAAGTCTTAGTAATAGAGTCCCGTTTTTACCCTTTGGGTACCCTATAATTCATTACAGAATATTTTCAAATTACACAAGAACCAGTTGAGCTATCTAAATACCGTAGCAAACAGTCTATCTATATTGTATACTATATAGGTGGCTCAACTGATCTAAATCACTACCCGTCGGAAGCGATTCCAAGATACCGACGGCATTGCCACACAGCTACAGTTGTGTAATTATTGATTTACGCGAAGAGCCTAGTTACTATACTATACTATTAGGTATATAGATTAGTTACTATTTCAGCTCAGTTGGTAGTAGCTCTGCCTTCGATCCCCACCTAGGACAAATGTTTGTGTGATGAACTTAAATGTTTGTTCTGTGTCTGGGTGTTATTATATATCATATGTACCTATGTATTTACAAAAAAAAAGTATATAAGTATTCTATCAGTTATCTAGTTCTCATAGTACAAGCTTTGCTTAGTTTGGGGCTAGAAGGCGCTGTGTGATAATGTCCACCAATATTTATTATTTATTTATTATTATTGATAATTTTAGCCTTTATTGTCTAATTGCAGGATGCCACAGATTCCTCCCTCTTTTCCTTTCACACATCTCTCCACGCACACCATTCAACATTTCACAACATTTGTTTACTAAATCGTATTGTAAAAATAATCTAGGGGGGTGTAATACCTTACTGCCGGCTTACGTGTAAATCCACCACTGGTTATAACGCTTCTCGGTAAATTTCTATATCTGTTGTAAAAGGGGCTCGTCTCGTTCACCCAACTTTTTGGTGTTCAATCTTAGAACTGAACCCTACTTTGATTTATTCTACAGATCGCACTGCCTGCTGAAGTAAAACCTTTGACAGCATCAACTCTGCAGCAGAGTTCTATGAAAAAACTTCCAATTCTATTTATTTCCGTTTCGTTTCTTAAATTATGCTGATTAATGATTATCTCGTTACTCGAACAAATCTAAGCACTTTAAAACGAATTGTATTTTTGCGAAACATTTTTGACAAGAAGACAACAATTTTGACATAATAACAGGCATTTTTACTATCTTAAATCGAATAATGATGTCCCGAAAAAAACACGGTTACGTTAATCGGTTGATCTATACAAATTGTTTACTTGATTTGATGATTTTCCAAAAGATATATCATAAATCGTAGGTAATTTAGTTGATGACTCTGATCTTTAAAGACCTAGGTACCTCTGCCAAACATAGAGATGTTTTATTGACCTTGGATCATTGTTTATCCCAAATGTTTGTCCTGGTTGGGGATTTAACCCACAACCTACAGAGTTATACTACCTACTGACCTGTGCGGCCAGTACAATATAGTTATCGTAACTATAAACATTATCACACTTCAAAATAAAATAATATAACACAGGTAAAAAATAAACCTACGGGACCAGGATGCTGTCCTAACGAACAAACTCAAAAACTACTGGATCCTGTTGGTCGATTTGCTTTTTTAACCGAGAGAAAAAAAAAAAGAAAATTCTTGTTCTATTGTAGTGAAGAGAATAGTCCCAACCCAAGTAAATCACATTTAAATTATATTCATGTAGGTCTAGTTGTAGTTCCTCCATAAAAAAAATGAAAGAGACTTACCCTCGTATTCAAGAACGACACTATGAGAACACGCACCCACAGTGGACGAAATCTTTTTTCATAAACATCACTTTATGTGTTGATCGGCAGTATGGCGCACGCTACCGTGTGCCTTTAGAGCTCAACTTTGGCTAGAGGCACACGACAATGTGCCTCTAGTCTCGCTATGCAGTGTCGCACAACACATAAAGTGATTTTTATGAAAAATAATTTTGTCCACTGTGTGTGCGTGTTCTCATAGTGTCGTTCTTGAATACGAGGGTATATCTAGGAAATTCCATAAACAATTTTATTTTTAAAACCAGGACGATACAATTGTTTCTACGTCCATTGCCCAACCACGCGTTTTATTGTTGTAGGTGGACGTTACTGAAACCTATCGAGCAGTTGTGTAGGTTCAATTAGGCTAAACACGTTTTTGCGACAGAGTTGCGTGGATTTATAAGTTACGCATTTTTACTTTTGATTGATTACAGTGGTAAGGTAGGTAATTATTACAGTGTTGGAAATACGCACTATATATGATGTATTAAGAATTTAAGAAGAATTCTGAAAACTAAAGGAACGAGAACACCACCTTACCAATGTCACTAGTGAAAATCAAAATCCTGAAGGATGTTCAACTTGCGACTGTTTTTGTAGACGATTCGAAAAGATGAAAAAAAAACGCATATATTTTTACCTGGTGATCCGATTTGAATTCTGATCTATTGTTGTTTGTTGAATTTTTATTGTGTAGAGAATAGTTCCAAGTTGGTTCCATTGAAATTATATAAATATGTAGGACTAATAGTTTGACTTGTAGTAACTAGTTTAAACTAGTAGTATTAGTAGACTAATATCGTCCCTGGACTTTTCGATTGGTCGGAACATTTTCTTCGGTTTTCTTTTAGTTTTTTAAGCGTTATTAATCCTATGACAACAGCAATACTAACAGGCAATAGAGGAGGCAATAATTACCGCTAATGAACTGAATACCTACAAAGAGAATAAATTGATGCATAGTCTGAACATCCAGTTTCGGTTTTTGAGAGTGGACCCTTATGGTCTGCGCGGACTGGCTACGGCGCTGTAGCGGACTTAAAATTTTACAATTGAATTTAATAGTTATCCAATCGAAATAAGGTATATATTTCAATGTTTGGTTATCTCGCAAAACTGCGCTGCGATGCTCCCGAGGCCGATCATCGAGCATTGAAATATAATAATACCTTATTTCCATTGGATCACTATTCAATTCAATTGATACATTTTAAATCCTCTACCGCGCCGTCCGCCAGTCTGCGCCGACCATTAATTATCTCATTAATACGTAGATGTGGTATTATACAAATTCAATTATAAAATGTTTTTACACATTAGACACATTATTTTAGACAATATTGATGTTGTGTTTGCCCGTAATTGGCTAATAAATCTGAACAGCAGGTTTATTGCGTACTAGCAGTCCGCCCCGGCGTCGCACGGGTGTAATAATGATTTTATGGCTAATTTTTTTACACCTTGGGTTACATTATCGAAGTTTTAATAGGGATCCCTAATAGTAGACATATGGTATTACGGACTTTTTTGTAGTTATTGATGTCTTCTACAAAACTGTAGTACATCACTTTGCTCTATTGTCAATAATTTCTGCAGCAAACGCAATATAAAGTTTTTTTTGTATTTTTTTCCACACGTTGGGTTACATTATCGAAGTTTTCATACGGATCCCTAACGTTTATGAAAATAATCTATAGCCTATGTTCATCAGGGATAATGTAGGATACTAATGGTTTTTGAAATTGGTCCTGTAGTTTTGGAGCCCATTCGATGCAAACAAACAAACAAACTATTATACTATATTAGTATAGAAAAATCGATTCGTTTCGTTTTTCGATTTTCTTTAGATACCATAGCTCTGAACGTCGTTCGAATCTGATAAAGAAAAATAAAACTAATACTATAGAATCATTAACTCTATGATTGTTAGTGTGAAAGTGATATTCTCTAAATTCGATCGTAGTTCAGAGCTATTGTAATGAAAATAGAAAGATGAAGATCTATTTTTACAGAGTAAACCTGCAGTTAGGTACTTTATATTATACTAGCAGTCCGTCCCGGCGTCGCACGGGTATATTAATGATATTATAGGTAATTTTTTTACACCTTGGGTTACATTATCGAATTTTTCATAAGGATCCCTAATAAAACATTTAGTTAGTTTATTGATATCCTCTTTAAAACTGTAGTACATCACTATTGTCAATCACTATTGATGTGCTCTATTGTCAACAATTTCCGCAGAGTAAGCGATATAAGGATTTTTTTTATTTTTTTCACACTTTGGATTACATTATCGAAGTTTTCATACGGATCAATAATATTTTTGAAAATATTATATAGCCTATGTTCATCAGGGATAATGTACGATTCTAATGGTGAAATAATTTTTCAAATCGGTCCAGTAGTTTCGGAGCCTATTCGATACAAACAAACAAACAATCAGATCTTTCCTCTTTATAATATTAGTATAGATGTACATAAAACCACTTAACAAATTATGTATCGATATAAAAGCGGTTGTCGATTTAATAAATAAATAAATGTCCACAAAACGATGTAGGTAGGCACCTACCTAACCGGTAACGATTCTGCTTTGTTACTCTTGGGTCGCGAACAATAGAACGATGTGGCCTGTGTTGTGGCCATCGTGAGAAAATAACTTATTCTTGGGTACCTACCTACTTCGTTGTTAATATTATTAGGTATCGCCAAGGGTAACGCCAACAGGTAATGTTGATTTTGGTAGGTGTACCTAAGGTACTTAAAATGACTGCACAATGTGGGCAAGTGCCGTATGTAATATTTGACTACCATCTTAAACATCTTCAAAGATATAAACACCGAATATCTGAGTTGATGTCACCTGTAATTCTCTCATTAGAACTAGATGGTTTATTCCCAGTTGCATTCATAACGATGTTTAACTTGATTTAACTCGATATACCTATAAAAAATGTTACGTTGGAAAATGTTGAATAAAGTGCCCCCGAGACGAAGAGTGGTTACAGAGTTTGGTTGTTTACTGAGGCAATTGATGTCATAGTTGCAACTGGCAATCGCGTCAATTGGCTCCGTAAACGATCAATTAATATCTTTACATAATGCGCATCAACAGCGTAAACATTCAAAACTGCAACAGAACGCCTCCGGGCACTAAACTCTTGAGTTATTCGCCTCAATGGGTCATGTAGGTATACGGGGTATTTTGATGCGGTATGCCCAATTTCGTGGCATTCGCCGAGCATACATTCCACAATAAACATTTCACAATCACAGAGGAAAACTCACGTGTTAAAACGACGAGCGACGCTGTGCGTTGGCACTCCATGTTGGCGCCTCACTTACTGAGCCACAGAAGTTTAGTCACTGTATACTTTCTTGCTCGTACTCGTAACTCAATCCTGTTTTTAGCATGTCCGATAGTCTTTGTGCGTTGGTATTATGTACGCAGGCAGGAACGATACGTAAATCGCTGTGTGTACATATCGGATTCTGTAAAACTCGATTCCGTTGAACTCTTTCAAATCAAATCAAAAGATTTATTCAGAACAATAATACATACGTGTACCTACTTTACAAAGTTTACATGAAAATACAAATTTTAAAAACTTTGTAGCAGCTTCAACGCTCGCCTCTTTATCTCAACATTGTTCTGTTTATTAGTATAAGAACTAAAAACTAATTTATATAAAGTTACGTAAAAAACTCTATGAGAAATCACATTGTGAACCCATTGTACGCAACTTACGAATGAACAAAAAACTGATTACCTATACCTACTGTTTCGTTTGACGCATTAGGTAGGTAGTAGGTACCTACCGAGACCTCTAGCGAGACGACTTTATTTGCGTCAAACAAGTGCTATCAAAAACATAATTTGTAAAAAAAGCCAAGACTCGCAACGCAACTCAGTTCTTCTACCATAAAAAGTTGTGAGATCCATGTAATACCAAGTCGGTTAAATTATTCAATCCCTACTTTAAGGTTTCTTCTGTCTTATGTTATTACGTAATTAGCTAACCTTTACGTAATAACTTAAGGCGCTCCCATTCGACGATTGTTTTTGTTCGAAACGAAAAAAGAAATACTTACTTCTGAACAAGCCACATCTCCTATTTTATAATGTATAGTATATGTGAATAAAGATGTACCCATCTTTAATCACTTCGATAAATAATCCTACCGACCGCTGCAATGACGACAAATACACGTCGGCGCGTGGTCCGCCTTTGCTTTTCGAATAAAATAATGATATAAATTTTGTATAATTACTTATCAAAAATCTATTCTAATAGAAATCTAGATCTACATATTACCTATCTTTAACAATAAATCACAAGTTGATATTAATAGTAGGTATATAAAATATTTCGATCATAAATTCTAAAACGTATCATTTTGAAATAATATCTTTATCGTGAAAAGTTTCTGCTATTATGTTTTCAGCTTAATAGAAAACTAGGTAGGAACCTGAAGTAATATACTTATAAAAATAGGAGATGTGGCTTGTTCAGAAGTATTTCTTTTTTCGTTTCGAAAAAGAGCAATCGTCGACTGGGAGCCCCTTAAGCTTAAGCTTAAGCTAAAAGTAAGTTGAGATGATGTGTGTACGTGTGTGTAAAAATATTTTGGAAATCGTCTGCCTTCTCCCAGAGAAAGTACGTACCATAAGACATTAGACCAGGTAAACTATGCAAGTAACTAACTAAAGTAAATATAATAGAAAAAGAATAACCTAAAATATTCGGTGGCTTGTAAGAACAGTACAGTAAGTAGGTAAGGTACCTAAGTATAATTATTTCAAATAAAATTCATTGTTCTGCCGACTGTACATTCAACGCATATAAATGTCGCAAGGTTTTTTATTATTATTCATTTCTCGTAAACCTGCTCTCAAGACTTGTATGAAAATAAAACATACATATTCGAGGAAATTAAATTGTGAATTCTTATCAATTTATGGCAATGGCACCAAATACATCAAATGAGTGTATATTAGCTGAAAATGTGGTCGAAGAAGTAAAAAAAACACAGTTAGAGCCCAGGGATTATAAGATCGTGTATAAAAATATTTTGATCTTCAGTTATTGGCACATAACTGCTCTTTATGGGTTGTACCTGTGTTTTACATCTGCTAAGGTGGCTACAGTTATTTGTGGTAAGTTATTGTGGTGTTGGCCGAGTGGGCGGTACCTCGACTTTCAATCTGAAGGTCGTGGGTTCGAATACCGGCGTGCTCAATGGATTTTTCTGCTCGAAAAATTTATATGCGCATCAAAAACACGTGCTTAAAACGGTGAAGGAAAACATCGTGAGGAAACCAGTTAGTACTCTTATAAGCGGCGATGGGCTTGCAACCTGTCACGTATGGAATGCTAACTACTACAAAATGTGGGCATGTGCCAAATATAATGTTTGGACATGCCTCTGACTACCCCCACTAGACATCTTTAAAAGATCTAAGCGTCTGGAGATCTGAGAGTATGTCTACCGTACTTGGGTATTACAGTAGTTTTTGGAACGAAGTTCCTTATCGCGCGTTGTGAAAGGGGGCTAGACGGAAAAAATTCTTACGAAAAGTTGTCACGAAAAGTTGTCACAAAAAGTTGTCACGAAAAGTTGTCACGAAAAGTTGTCACGACACTTTTTTGCTATAGTATATCTATTAATATATAAATAATAATAATAATAATAAATAATAAATAATAAATATTGGTGGACATTTTACACATCGCCATCTAGCCCCAAACTAAGCAAAGCTTGTACTATGGGAACTAGATAACTGATAGAATACTTAAATACTTTTTGGAACGAAGTTCCTTATCGCGCGTTGTGAAAGGGTCGAGGTGGGGTCGAGGTGGGGTCGAGGTGGGGTCGAGGTGGGGTCGAGGTCGGGTCGAGGTCGAGGTCGAGGTCAAAGTTGATTCCCCTTCCCTTGTCCCACGTTATTTTGTGTTCAGTACAACATAACTGTAAACTAATAAACGACTTATTGTGCAAGTAGGATATTACCAAAACATCATTAGTTGGTAGGTGGTATCTACTTAGGAAGGTAGGTACTTACCTATTTATTTGCTTTGCGTTTGTTTCTCATCTAACTAGCTAGATTGACACAAATTGAGCCTACTGATTAAGTTTATATTACATTATATTTGATAATAATAAAAAACATATTATTTTAACTTAAAAGAAATAAAATTTTATTACAATTCCTTCACTAATTAATCGAAAAGAACTTCGTTCCCTTGACACCTCTCAAGTTTTATTTTAATTTTTTTTATTTATATTTTTACTTTTTCAAAACTAAGCAATCAGGTTTATTTTCATGTTTTGCTCTTCATTAATGGTATTAATGTAAGTTTATGTATTTATTTATTTTTTTAGTAAGTATGTGTATAAATACAAATTTATTAAAATAATGATCTCTCTTTCAAAGCACTACCATTCCCTTTTCAAATTACAAAAAGCTGGAATAAAATGCTAACTAGCATTAAGTTCGCCTATGTTCATGTTCTTGTAGTGTGCAATAAAGAATTTTCTATCTATCTACTAATTTAAAATGTTGTCTGTTGCTAGGTTTTGGTCTCTTCGTTCTAGCTGAAATAGGAGTGACCGCGGGTGCTCATAGGCTTTGGTCCCACAAAGCCTATAAAGCGAAACTTCCTCTCCAAATCCTACTCATGGTCATGAACTCTATTGCCTTCCAAAACTCCATCATAGAGTGGGTCAGAGATCACAGATTGCACCATAAGTATAGCGATACAGATGCCGATCCCCATAATGCTTCTAGGGGATTCTTTTACTCTCATGTAGGATGGCTACTTGTTAGAAAACATGAAGAAGTAAAGCTGAAGGGAAAGTTAATAGATATGTCGGATATACATGCAAATCCTGTTTTGAAGTTTCAAAAAAAGTAAGTTTAAGTTTAACATTTAAAATAAGTTTTCGTTTGAAAAATACTCCTAATACCATAGAGCATTGAGCATTGTCATCGGAACTTGACAAGAATGCAAAGTTTGTACTCAATCGAAGTATTTACTAAGGAGTTCTATTGTGAGTGTCTGTTGAACAGCTCCTGACTCCATCATCAGATCAGCTCACTGTCACCATATTTGCATTGTCACCGAAGTTACATAAGTATGCGAAATTTCAGCTCAATCGGTTGGGGATAACTGCTTCAAAGTTGCAATTACATACATACATATACATACATTTCAAGTTCAATAAAAGCTTTTAAAAATACTGCGTTCAGATTAATGACAATGGGATTTTCCTTCGTGATGCATATCGTTATTTAGGTTCTTAAAATGTACGACGTACCTGATGTAACAAATCTTTTTTAGATACGCAATACCATTCATTGGAGCGACCTGCTTCGTCCTACCCACTGTCATCCCTATGTATTTCTGGGGTGAGACATTGAAAAACGCTTGGCATGTCACCATACTGAGATACACCTTGAACCTCAACGCTACTTTCTTAGTGAACAGCGCTGCTCACTTGTGGGGCTCCAAGCCTTATGATAGCCAGATTTTACCAGTACAGAACATCTACACAGCAATAGCCGCATTTGGTGAAGGGTTCCATAACTACCACCACGTCTTTCCTTGGGATTACCGTGCAGCAGAACTCGGAAACAAATATCTGAATATCACAGCAGCGTTTATAGATTTCTTCGCATTGATCGGATGGGCATACGATCTGAAAACGGTTTCTGAAGAGGTAATAAAGCAGAGGAAGAAAAGGACAGGAGATGGCACAAACTTGTGGGGTTGGGATGATGGGGATTTAAGTGAAGGAGAAAAGAAGGCTGCTGTGATTATCTATGCGAAAGATGCTAGAACAGAATGAATGATGAAGGGAACTAACACACTTTGAAAATAAGTTAAATTTAATATTTTTAGAATTTAATAAAAAATATATATATTTCAATAAATATAGATGAGAAGGTAGATGGGCTATACATGATTAAAATTGTATTTAATTCTCTACGTTTGTATGGAAACTATTATCCCGAACTTAAAAGGTATGATGGATAAGAAGATAGATAGATAGATAGAAAATACTTTATTGCACACCATAAAAAGAAATAAAACATATATAATAAGAATACACAACAAAAAAACTATGCTGAACAATGGGCGGCCTTAAGTACCTGTCAGTATGAAAATAATTCATTATGAGGGCGAGTTTTTTATGTAAAAGATGCCAACAATGAAGACGATAAGACGGTAATTTTGGCTAATTTTGAGGGAGTGAAAAAAAAATTGTTGATAGTGTAAATAACTTAATTTCAAGTTCAAAAAAATGTATTAAACTAAAGGTAAAATTGAAATAGTTTCGCTGTTTTAATCAAACCTTCCATTCTGCGGACTTCTAGACCTTACTTTAATGATAGTAAGGACGAAGCAGGTTACTCCAATGAATGGTATTTCGTAACTGAAAAGGATTGGTTACATTACGTCATCGCAAAGTCATTAAATCTGAACGAAGTAGGTACCTATCTTTACAAATATTTAGGTACCTAAGGTACTTATACAGGTACTAAGTAGGTACGACATAAAGGATTATGTCGGACTTTACTTCTTAATGTTCGATTTTTTTACATTTTAACCACGTTCTCAGCAAATATAGGTACACTCATTTGATGTTTTAGTTCTATTGTCATAAATCACTACATAGTATAAAGCAAAGTCGCTTTCCGCTTCCCGCGTATGTATGTATGTTTGCTTATATCTTTAAAACTACACAACGGATTTTGATGCGGTTTTTTTTAATAGATATAGTGATTCAAGAGGAAGGTTTATATGTATAATACATGCATAATATAGTAGAGAAACACTGATAATTTTAGAGGTTTCTAATGTGATGTCGTAAATAAACACATTTTTTTTCTACAATAAAGTCCGCGATGGTATTAGAAATGTCTTACGCACAGCGAAGCGGGCACGGGTCAGCTAGTTGATAAATAAAACAATTACGTAAAGTAGGTCGCTTCCTACATACAGTTGTTTTGTAATTTATAGTCTCTAGACCTACATTATAAGGTACTCTTTGAACTCAATGACACTCAAATGGCAATGCCAGAACAGAATATAAATAAAAGAAAAATAAAACCTTGATTTTTGATAAAGCTATAAAATCAATGCAAATGATTGTTCGATTATTTTTTCAAACGAGGATCATATAAGTATCCGAAAGTGTTTTATTACAAGCTAATCGTCGCTACTATACACCTTACTTACTGTTTACTCATATCAAATGCTTCTAACGCGACCATTCGACTGGTAAGTCATTTGTTCCCTTTGATGGTAAGTTTTGTTTCATAATATTGCTACAACTCCAATACCATATAACTATTTTCTTCCATCACAAACAAAATAATAATTGGGTACGGCACTGGGTTACAGCCACCTAGTAACTTGTTGTAACCCTAAAATGTTGTATAGGAGGAATGCCTAATGCCTTTTACACGAATCAGAACAGAATATATTGATATGTCCCTATTATCAAATTTGATTTATGTCCCTGTTCTTGTCCTAACTAATAAGATTTTGTGTTTCATATTAGGACAATCAATCCTTTCAGTTAAAATTTGTGAAGAACCTTAGATATTCTGGAAGCCAGGAAGTGAAACTGGGTGAACTACCTCATCATGTAAGTCTTGTGTACTGCAATTATGTATTAATTTTCATAAGACTTTGCATGAACGTTTATTTTCTACAGGGCGTGAAGTGCGTGTTTGCCGTCAGCGTTTACGTTGATTAAGTCATTTAGGTATATAGTCCACATCCACTCGCAGTATATACTTATGTAGGTACCTAGGTTATACCTACCTACAGGTATCGCTCACGCAGGAATAGTCACTTTTGGCCAAGACCTTGGCCATGCAACCTTTTTCCATATTACCTAGGTCCAATACATGTACGGATTTGGGTCACTGGCTAAGGTTATTTTATATAGGCTGTCTGAGTTTGCTCCAAATTGTTAGAAGCTGACCCGAAGGTATCGGCATGCATGGTGTCTCTACTTTCGATGTCTGAAGGTCGTGAAAATAGGTGCCAAAAAATGTGGGATTCAAGATACAAGTGCTCAAAACGATAAAGGAATATTTCGCAAGGAAACCTGTGACTTGGTCAACTCCCAACGTGGCTACGTACTAGACCATATTATGTCATCCTGTGAATAGGTTGACTATATTGAGAATTTTATTGGTGCTGGGCAGCTCCACCTGATGCTGTTTAAAAATAGGTGGAAAAGTTCTTTGATTCCTTCCTCTATTTACATTTACTTATACACTACGTACTTTTATATATTATTCTTGTTTGGGCTTTCACCTTGTTCGATCGGCACCACACTGGAGCTCTACATAGCATTAAAGAAAGGATCATTGAAAAAAAATGATAGGCTTCAAGCCGTGTTTGTTGCCTGATTCATCTAGGCTTGGTCACGAGGAACAGACGTAGCTTCACCTAGCTCCTAAGACGTTTTAAAGTGATCCTTGTGATTTTATTGAAATAAATACCAGTTGAATTTGAATTTGTGAACTGTAATATTATACTAACACTACTAAATGTTAAAAATACCTTAGCAAACCTTTTAAATTTCAGGTGTTCATTTTCAAATTGTATAACAAGTGGAATCTTATGTTCCGGGCGTTTTGCGCCGGCAGCATCATAACTTCAGAGCGGGTGTTGTCGTCATCCAACTGCTTTCTTACTAATAGAAAAAGGTGAAAGCATCTCAAAACTAAGTACCTACCTATTAAAAACTTTTATAGTGAAACTGATGGAAAACATCACACGACTTCGCTCACGTGAAGTTATTTTTAAACATACTACAAGCTCCTTAGAAGTTTCATTTCGGGAATTATCTTATTATTAAAAACACCAAAAGGAATACATCCAACTTAGTACCTATCAAAAACTTGTATAGAGAAACTGATGAAAAACATCACGACTTCGCTCACGTGAAGTTATTTTTAAACATACTTCAAGCCCGCTGCACTCTCTTAGAAGTTTCATTTCGGGAATTATTTATTTATTTATTTATTTATTTATTAAGGCAGCGCCAACAGCACACCTAATTGAACACGTAACACACATTGAATACGTAAACATTTATGAAAAAGTATTATAGAATGTGAGCCAGTTACAGGCATGCACAGCATTACTTATTATTACATATTATTATCTTATTATTACACACACCAAAAAGAATACATCCTCCAAATTTTAAGTTTCTAAGACCAGTGCGTTGGTATATCAGTCAGTCGGTAATGCAAAAGTTTTCACAGGCTCAAACGCAAATTATCTACCTTGAAAGTGGTGTCTGGAATACTGACGACTTTTGCTCAGCAGCCTGTGTTGGACGACAGTGAAACCCAGCAATGGAGGTCTATTCAGAAAATTTACTCGCAAAAGTTCTACAGGTTTCCTGCATTCGATCTTTGTATTGTGGTGAGTTAAACTGCACTACGCAAAGAGTTTGAGGCTGAATATCTTTGAACTGAATCATTAGATAAGCGCCTAAACGCTTCACTACATAGTATAAAGCAAAGTCGCTTTCCGCTTCCCGCGTCTGTATGTATGTATGTATGTTTGCTTATATCTTTAAAACTACACAACGGATTTTGATGCGGTTTTTTTTAATAGATAGAGTGATTCAGGAGGAAGGTTTATATGTATTTTAACATGCTATCCGTGCGAAGCCGGGGCGGGTCGCTAGTTCTAAATATAAGCACAGGTTTGGTAGTGCTACTGCCCCTTACTGATTTTCAACTGATAGAAGGTGATGCAGGTAAAGTCTTGAAAGTATATAGAATTACCTTGAGCAATAATGATCATCAGCAATATTTATTCTGTGTACCATGGCACTATAGGATCAAAAAAAAACTGGCCAAGTGAGAGTCGGACTCGCGCACGAAGGGTTCCGTACCATTATCTATAAAAACGGCAAAAAAAATGTTGTATGGGAGCCCCTTCAATATTTATTTTATTCTGTTTTTAGTATTTGTTGTTATAGCAGCAACCGAAATACATAATCTGTGAAAATTTCAACTGTCTAGCTATCACGGTTCATGAGATACAGCCCTGTGACAGACAGACGGATTGACGGACGGACAGACAGACAAACAGACAGACAGACAGACGGACAGCGAAGTCTTAGTAATAGGGTTCCGATTTTACCGGGTACGGAACCCTAAAAACAACTGCTAAGAAAACACTAGTCTAGGCTCAGGTCTATCAATTTGATTTTCAGATGTTAATTTATTTATTTATTGTAGTTGGGAAATAGGATGCTTATTAGTTAGATACGAGCAGGTACATAGCAGTTGGGTATTTTATGTAACTTTTATTGAATTTGCAGGAAACAAAACCATGGCAGTTCAATAAATTCGTAAATAAAATACCGTACGCTTCCATGTCTCAAAACTTTGACGGTGTATGCGAGTCAACATCTGTGAAACCTACTAAGGTTAGTTTAGGTTACTCATTATTCCGCCTTCCTTTCCTTCGGTCGGTTAATTTATTCAGTCCCTACTTTAAGGGTCCTTCTGACTTGTGTTATTACGTAATTAGCTAACCTTTACGTAATAACTTAAGACAGAAGGACCCTTAAAGTAGGGACTGAATAAATTAACCGACTTGGTATTACATGGATCTCACAACTTTTTACGGTAAAAGAACTGAGTTGTGTTGCGAGACTTGGCTTTTTTTACAAGTTATGTTTTTGATGGCATTGCTTTGTCCCTTACAGAGTTGGTCACTTGGAAAGTCTATATTTGCCGAGCAACTGCAACTCATTAGGAGGCGAAGGTGCGAGCGATTGTTGCTTAGGAGTTGTAGATTGTATTATTGCACTGTGAGCATCAAGAAAGACCTGCATCTTTTTTCGGTTAGTAATCTTATAAGTATACGTTCTGTACCAACTCAAAAAAAGCTATCCAAAAAATGTAAGCTTAATTACTGCGTAGTAGGTATGTATGATATTAAAAAACCGGCCAAGTGCGAGACGGACTCGCGCACGAAGGGTTCCGTACCATTATCTATAAAAACGACAAAAAAAAATGTTGTATGGGAGCCCCCCTTAAATATTGATTTTATTCTGTTTTTAGTATTTGCTGATATAGCAACAGAAATACATAATCTGTGAAAATTTCAACTGTCTGGCTATCACGGTTCATGAGATACAGCCCTGTGACAGACAGACGGACAGCGAAGTCTTAGTAATAGGATCCCGTTTTTACCATTTGGGTACGGAACCCTAAAAAGGAAATAAACCTCGCAAATTTCATTGGTTTGATCCTAGCATACCTATGCTTACTATGCGTAGGTTTGAAAGGCGCTAAGTACAAAACCTTACATCTAGGTACTTCAATTTGTTACTCCATTAGAACTCACAGGGTTGTCCAAATTATTGTATTGGTTTACAGGAAACGGAAGGCGGTGGCCTAGTCTGCCACGGAACTGGTGACCCTGAGGAAGTAAATGAGAAGCAAGGCATCCTGGTCGGAGTAACTGCAGTTATCAACATAGGCCTTCCATCGCTACACAGCAGAATCGGCCTCTTCAACAAATGGGTCACTGATGGATGCTGGGTATGGGAAAGTGATGGGTTGCTGATAACTATTGCGCTATTAATAAAATTATTGTAAGTATCTATGCGTTATAATTTATAATTTATAAGTCTATGTGCTCTGGCTTCGTTTTGGGATAAATTGCGTTTGTCTCCTACTTTTTAGGGTTTCCTTCAGGATATCAGCAGAAGGTAATCGTTTAGGATATAGGTAAGCAGATGATATAGGATCACGACTGTAATCCCCATGTATGGTAGAAATCCTCTCAGAAATTCAGACGCTTAGATCCTTTGAAGATGTCTAGTGGGGGTAGTCAAAGGCACGTCCAAACATTATATTTGGCACATTCCATACGTGACAGGTTGCAAGCCCATCGCCGCTTATAAGAACACTAACTAAGATGAGGAATCTACTAATGTTGAAACATCTTATAGCACTGAATATAGGTACAAAATCACCGTTTCATCGCCAATACCCACAAAAGGGGTCACAAGTTCGAGCAGTGCGCAAGATCTGGTTGTGGTTCCGGCTTTGGGCATTTTAAATTTATGCAGTCAAAAACTAAGCATAGCAAACAAACATAAATAAAACAAAGTCAAAATAGCAGTATACCGTATAATAAACTAATCAAAATCATAATGACATTACCACGAATACAAAAACCTCTGCCTGTCTCTATAAACTTTGTGTAGCTCGAAACTCTTGTGAAGAAAGATCCGGCTCGACGCCGGCTGCCACTTACCACACCAACTATTACTCCTTTGCCGGAATCTGGGTCGTCGGTGCCAGAGCAAACAAGTGGCCCTCCGGAATCACCCTGATGATTCATAATGAAGTTGATTAAGAATTTAATGTATTTTCTAGAATATTACTGCAAAGGTCGTGCCTTATTATCTAGGAATCTAGGAAGGACTTATTATGACAATACTAGCCGACCCGTGACAAACGTTTTTCTGTAATTTTTTTTGTGATAATCATAGGAAAAACCTATTTCAGGCAGCTTCCAATTTTTTCCCTACAAACCTTGTACTGATAAAATAAATTACGAATTTTGGTAGAATGCGTATCGTTCATTAGTCAAAACTGCGTTGCTATGACGACTAAAAATTTTTACTGTGATGTCATATTTGTTGCACACGTTGGTGTAATATATTTATACCATTTATACCAAAATCATCCTTTTTGCGTATTTTTATCATTTAGAGGTTGTTTTTTGGATTACAAGTTCCCCTTTTATTTATTCTGATTTTTTATCTACATACTACAGCTAATTTCATCTTAATCCGTTAAGTCGTTTATTTTTGACTAGCTGACCCGTGCCCGCTTCGCTGTGCGTAAGACATTTCTAATACCATCGTGGACTTTTTTGTAGACGTTTTTAAGGTGTACAATACTGTAGTACATTATTTTGATATATCTCGTGGGGTTCAGCCAGCATTTGCAATGTAAGCGCAAAAAAATGTGTTTATTTACGACATCACATTAGAAACCTCTAAAATTATCAGTGTTTCTTTACTATATTATGCATGTATTATACATATAAACCTTCCTCATGAATCACTCTATCTATTAAAAAAAACCGCATCAAAATCCGTTGTGTAGTTTTAAAGATATAAGCAAACATACATACATACATACGCGGGAAGCGGAAAGCGACTTTGCTTTATACTATGTATAGATTAGGATATTAGGATTATGTAGTGAAGTGCATTTTAGAGTGATACGAATAGGTAGGTACAATACATACCAAAAACATTCTGTAAAAAACTAGCCAAGTCTCGATGGAGCTGCTTGTGTATCTCTAAAAAGTAATGAAATCTAGAAAAAGTCGTGTCAAGTCTGAGATTCTTTACTGCGATTTCTTTATTATTATAGAATGTTGTGTGACTTGGCCGTTGAACATTCTTTATACGATAGTGGGTACAAGTCAATTTTGTTTACACGTAATGTTAGGTATATATGTTGTAACTACCTATGTTTGTTAAGCGAGATAATAGTCCATACTGGTATTGGTAATTGGACGCTTAGTGTCTCATTTTAGGCTGTTGTTGATCGTGCAACACATGCATTCAGCATTGACAATGCTGACTTCTGCTGTCTTCTTTTTGGAGCGTCAAATCAACCACCGATCTAACATAAAATAGACGTATTTTTTATACTGTTTGTTTCAGGCTCGCCTTTACATAATTATTATTGAAATACGCAGCTTTATCAAGCCTACAATTGACTGGTTATTGAATCAACGTTTTCTAAGTGGCAATTTTCCATCGTTAATGGGTAGCGGTTCTGGCGACAGATTGGTGCAATGGTGTCATGGAGCACCTGGTTTTGTACCCTTGTGTACTCTTCAACGGCCAAGTCACATAACATTCTGTAATAATAAAGAAATCGCAGTAAAGAACCTCAGACTTGACACGACTTTGTCTAGATTTCATTACTTTTTAGAGATAAACAAGCAGCTCCATCGAGACTTGGCTAGTTTTTTACAGGATGTTTTTGGTGGGATTTCACTTCTTTTTGTAGAAACGTGGGCTTATTGATTTATTTTATTAGATTTTCTTATTTGACACAGTTTTTTTTCTTTTTATGAGTAGTTTTTTTATTATAAAAACAAATCGTAAGCGCGTTTAAAATACAGTCAGCGCCATCTAGCGACGTGTGCGGGGTCTTATCACCGCCACTCTTAGTCCAATGCATTATATTTTGATCAAATTTTGAGCGAAATTAATATTTTAGTTTATTTAATTTGTTAATTTGTTTATTCAATTTGTGTAATGTTCGAGTAGAATAAAGTTAATCGTTCGACTATTTCTTCTTGTAAACTTGTAAGTATAAGTAAGTATAAAAGCCAGTCTAGTCTTATCCAGAGTTTTCCTTTAATTTTATTGCGTACTAGCAGTCCGCCCCGCCGGCGTCGCACGGATGTAATAATGATATTATAGGTAATTTTTTTACACCTTGGGTTACATTATCGAATTTTTCATAAGGATCCCTAATAAAACATTTAGTATCGCAGACTTTTTTTGTAGATATTGATGTCCTCTTTAAAACTGTAGTACATCACTTTGCTCTATTGTCAACAATTTCCGCAGAGTACGCGATATAAGGATTTTATTGGATTTTTTTCACACGTTGGGTTACATTATCAAATTTTTCATACGGATCCCTAATAGTGAGACATATGGTATAACATACTTTTTTGTAGATATTGATGTCCTCTTTAAAACTGTGGTACATCACTTTGCTCTATTGTCAACAATTTCAGCAGCGTACGCGATATAAGGATTTTTTGGTTTTTTTTACACGTTGGGTTACATTATCGAAGTTTTCATACGGATCCCTAATAGTTAGACATATAGTATTGGATACTTTTTTGTAGATATTGATGTCCTCTTTAAAACTGTAGTACATTACTTTGCTCTATTGTCAATAATTTCCGCAGCAAACGCAATATAAGGATTTTTTTAAAAATTTTTCACACTTTGGATTACATTATCGATGTTTTCATACGGATCCCTAATATTTTTGAAAATATACTATAGCCTATGTTCATCAGGGATAATGTAGGATTCTAATGGTGAAAGAAGTTTTCAAATCGGTCCAGTAGTTGAATATTTTTTGTAAAGGCGGTATGTCGATCTCTAATAGTTTGGTTAGGCTCTTGTGTTTTCTTATCAGGGTCACCAGGTACTCCAGATCTTCGATTATTCTAGTTTTTATGGTTTTCCCTTTATGTGGCCATTAAACCCTAACTCTGTACCAAATTTCAGCTCTCTGAGTTTATGGGAAGTACTAGTTCTATTCTGATGATCATGAGTGAGTGAGTGAGTGAGTGAGTGTCTGTCTAAAATGCGAAACTTTGCTTTCGCTTAACTTCGTAACTAAATGACCTACAGACTTGAAATTTTGGATTTTAAGTATGTGATTATAGCTTACTGGATGACGAAAATTTCAGCATTCTGGTCTTATCCAAAGGTTCTCAAATAGGGGCCTGAAAATGCGGTGAAATGGTTCCAGTAAAGGATGGTACGGCAGTGTTTGCTTCGCGCTCGACTTGCCGTGCCCCCAAATAAGCATAAACTTGGGGTTGCTAAGTGATTGTTGACGGGCATAGGTGGATATAATCTCACGTTGCTTGCCATACATAGGTACCTCACACACATACCTTATGGACGTCGGAAACCGCAGAAGATGTACAGATGAATTTGCGCATGTTCCTGCGATGAATTCGACTGCACCACGATGTCGAAAACAGGTCTAAATGCGCCAACAGAAGCTTATCTGACGCTTTCTGCAGCAAAAAAATAATGTGATCCACAACCATGTTTTATCTTTTTACCTACAAGTCCTACAAGTCCATAATATTACGTAGTGCTTTTGTATGAGTATTTACTAATATTATTAAATGGTAGGCCTACGTACAATACCACGATATTGTGGTACTAAATCATATGGGCGCATCATAACACCCCTATTCTGTAGTATACCTATATTTTTACCTTTGACCACGTTGATATCCTTCCGTAGCCAGATACTAAGCATTTTCCAACGTAGTCACGGTAACGCTTTGCGTATGATATGGAAGCGACATTGCTATTGAACATAAATGGCAACTTCGTGAACTGAAAAACAATTTAGATCACATTATAAAATTGTATTGTGGTGTGCAAACCGGTTTTTTAGGGTTTCGAGTCTACAAGAAACCCTTATAGTTTCGCTATGTCCGTCCGTCCGTCCGTCTGTCCGCAGCTTAGCTCAGAGACGCTTAGTGCTAGAAAGCTGTAATTTAGCATGTATATACGTCAGTCGTAGAATAAAATCTTGAAAAACATTTTTTTTAGGGTACCTCCCCTACACTTAAAGTGGGGATGTTTTTTTTTTCTCGCGTACCCCATGGCGTGGGGTATCGTTAGATAGGTCTTTAAAAAGTATGGAGGGTTTGTGATATCAACTTTTCGATTAAAAGATCCGTGAAATATTAAGCTTTAAAGTGCCAATTTTTGTTAGAAACGAGTGTCCTCTAAAATCTAAACTATTAGGTTTGGAGGCGTGAAAAAATTCACGGTAGTAGTATTATAACGAACTTTAAAGGAAAACTACACAGCTAAGTAGGCGTTACACGTTTTCGAGTAATAGAAGTAATAGTCGACCAACTAATAAAATGTATTAAATAATCATTTTTTTTTAGTACAAATACCATTGAAAATTTCTTATTATAACGTTGATAGCTGTGTCAACTACAAATCCCTACATTGCGCGTGACCCGTCACGCACTTGGCCGGTTTTTTTATGAATCTATCAATTTAATAGTTAGAGCTTGATATCCGCAAACAAAAACTGATAATTATGTTTCTTACCCCAACACAAATATCGTTTCTTGGAAATTTATACCGTGGCGCAATGAACATTGACTTCAATCTTCGCCACTGACCGTTCTCCAAACTGTCCTTTCTGTAAAACTTGGCCGTGTTTTGGAGGTTGCCTGCCACAGCAAATGTTTTGTCAAGTATCTTTTGGCTGACTTTTCTGAAATAATATTACGCTTGTCAATAAAAACATGATGCTAAAGTTTAAAATGCACTAGCTCAAACTCCTCATAGACACCAAGTTGTTCCAAGTTGTTCTTCTAAGACCGACCTTAACAAAATTAGTCTAAGTATAGCATAATATTGGGGACTAAATATAGTAGGACATCGCAGGCCTCCAATCGTCATGTCCTGTTGTATTTAGTCCCTTACCCCGCTCCCCAACACCTCTCACACCCGCTTGTTTTCTCCTCGAAGCAATGTGCCGCTGAAAGCACTTTGTCAGGTCCAATGATAGTGCCACCGCAGAACGTATAGTATGTTCTTCTATATCTTGATTTTATATCTTTGAAGGCAAGCTGGAAACAAAGGAGTCGATTAGGTAACACTTTTTATGCGCTTGTTTACCTATTTGAGATGACGTAGTGAATAGAAATGTAAATTTTAAACCAACTTAAAGACCTTAGTTAAAATCATTGTATATCGTGAGGTCATGGTAAATATATGTTAAAGCAGCAGAATATATAACACCCTACTCGTTGCTACTACTACGTAGAATCATGCATCTTGAGAAGGATATTTTCTTAAATCCCCACAGGGGCCTGACGAACAAAATATTTTTAATAACCTTTTGAAACCTGTGTCCACCTACATCTCCTCCACCCCTACAACTGCTAAAGTGGTGCGAAGATAATGTCTTCGAAGCTATATTGAATAAAAACGTTTGTTTGTACCAGTCCTTTAATATGAAGATGCTTTGATAGACATTATTACAACAACGGGAAATTACTCACGTAAATGATAAATTGTCAATGAGGACACCGACAATGTTTCGATTCACTCACCCTGAAGAAGATTCTCTAGATGAATCGAAACATTGTCGGTGTCCTCATTGACAATTTATCATTTACGTGAGTAATTTCCCGTTGTTGTAATAATGTGTAGTACAACTCACGAAAGTTTTGAAAGTGAAATATGCTTTGATAGCTTGGATTTGTCAGGATCTCTGGATATTTTGGTTTTTACCTGATATGGAACATCGCCAAGTTTAGCTGGCCATCCATTCACCACACGCGATACAAAAGCCGGCTCGTCTGCATCGTCTGCATAACCCACGATTTGAGGTAAACAAACACGAATACTGGATAATATAATAAGAAAACTACAACGATTAAATAATCTAAACATTTTACGCAATAATAAATATCTGTCATTCACATTTCACTGTCATATGACCATTAATCTTCTTGCATGGTCTCTTTGAGAAAGTTTCTAACTACACTGATAGGTCTGTACCTAAATCTGTAACATCGACCGCAATAAATTCTTCCAATTACAAAGATGCATTGATGCTCGGCCGGTTTTGAACCCATAACTTTTGGATGAAACAAAATTCAATAAACCAACCGACGTGTTCCTTTCATATTCAACACCTGAACCTGCCTCCTAGTTCATTCATCACGAACAGATCATTCATAGATCCAATAATCATTATGGGTATGATGATGCGTGTAGGTACCTACTCATTCGACTTATACTTTTTAGTTTTCAAAAAAACAAATTAAAACCGCGAACTGCTACACTTTATTAAACATAAACATAATAAAATAACTAAAACACCACAGTACGTGTTGCTTCCTCTGCATGTTTCCACCTGATTGATGAAGGAAGAAATCCTCGTGGAGTAACCTCCGGAGTCAGTTCCAGCGCAGACAACACCTACTAGAATTCCCTTGCGAGTCTCTTTAGGGTCGTTTGTACCGCTGCAAACCAAAGGCCCCCCGGAATCACCCTGAAAACATTTCATGTTAATATTCCACGAAAGTTATTTACATGACTGAACTATTATATACATGGCTGCTCATTGCTTGGGGGTTTTCAGAGCCACATAGTTTGCTTGAAGCGTTAGTGGCGTAGCTTGCTTGGACTTGCTCATAGCTTGCTCAACAGAGTTAATAGTGTTGGACTAATCCAACACTATTAACTCTGTTGAGCTGGGCTCAACGCAATCAGTAAATAAATGGATGAACATTACCTACCTACAAAGTGTTACTACTAAACGAATAGGTGCCTTATCTATTTCTGATAATTAATAACTAAGGTTTAAAAGTCGTCAAGCCCTGATAGAGATGGTCTTTCAGGCGGCTTGGAAACCGTTCCACTATCTTTGAATACGAAATACGTTTTTTTTATTGTTGTACTTGAGTAGTACTTTTAATTATTATTCTTGTTTGAGCCTTCACCTTGTTCGATCGGCAGCACACTGGAGCTCTACATAGCTCTACATAAGGAAAGGAAAAAAAAGGTAGACCCCAAGCCGTGTTTGTTGGCTGATTCTTCTAGGCTTGGTCGCGAGGAATCGGCGTAGCTTCACCTAGTTCCTGAGACGTTTTAAAGTTCTCCTTGTGATTTTATTAAAAAAAATGATTTTTGAATTTGAATTTGAGTCGTAAAAGATACATTAAAAACATGCAAATGCCTTGTGTTAGAGAGCAAGAAAATTTTACCCGTCCAGTGGCAGTGACGTTATCTGACGTACACACATGATTTCGCATAAGCTTCTTGTACAAAATGCTGCAGGTAGATATACTGATAATATCTAAATGCGCTAATAGCAGGTGTTTCGAAGAAGTATCTTTAGTACCCTGAAAATAAAAATAAAATAAAGTCCTACGTCGTTTGTCTGCGTATTCTGTCTAACCGCGAAATTTTAATTCTTTTTTTTATTATCCCCCCTGTACCTAACCTATCTCTTTCTGTTTCTTTCTTCGTAATTATTTTACTGCTTTTATCAACTGCATTTGCATGTGTACTTTCGCGACTCCATGCTAGGAATTTGTTTGATTAATGTATGATCTTATCATTAAAATCATTATATAGGTATACCTTTTCAGTGAATCCGTATCCTGAGACTAAACACATGCCTTGGTAATCGCGATGTATAGATGTGTATGGAATGGGAGCCACGTCGCTGTTTAAAGCAAAGGGTGCGTTCACGTACTGAAATATTAAACACAGGTTACAGATATAGTTGCCCAGCCCAGCAGACTCCTTACGATAGTGTAGGATCACAATGATCACAATTTCAAAATCATGTAGGTTTTTAAATTCAAGTTCAAAAATCATTTATTTCAATAAAATCACAAGGATCACTTTGAAACGTCTTAGGAACTAGGTGAAGCTACGCCGATTCCACGCGACCAAGCCTAGAAGAATCAGGCAACAAACACGGCTCGGGGTCTACTTTTTTTTTAATGATCTTTTCCTTAATGCTATGTAGAGCTCCAGTGTGGTACCAATAGAACAAGGTGAAGGCTCAAACAATAATAATAAAAGTACCTACTACGTAAGTTTTACATAACAACTTTACACACCAACCATACTTTAAATGAGAATACTTTATGTGTATAGAAAAAATACATAACGTACCCCCACAGCGATATCGTTTGATATGATTTCTGTAGCCAGAGTGAAGTCTTTAGGGTAGTACACGTTTGCGATTGTTCGCCATTGACCGTTGCCATTGTACTTATCTTTGTTCAATAGGGTTCCAGCTACAGCAAACTTTCCTTCTAGCGCTCTATCACTAACATGTCTGAAAGAATTCAATTAATAGGTACCTACCTACTTATTTTTTAATCAGGTAATCTAACCACTAATTGTTTTTGTGTTTAACAGTAAACCAGATTTATACATTGAAGACTACCTTTCTGCCAACCCCTCAGGAAATCTTTAAGGCTTTTAACGCATTGTTATGCGAGGAGTGCTTGGGATTAGATGCAGTCATGAGCCTATTTTGACATTAAAACTCGTTTTTTTTTCCAAAAATCTTCATTATCATTTCATTTTTGTAAAATGCCAGGAAATTACCTACAAAACTGTTATTAAAAACCTGGGCTTTAACTAACCACCAGATTTGATATCGAGAGAGGAAGCATAACGCCCAACAATGGACATCCTGCCAATAGATAAGTAGAAGTAAAAGTTCGGTAGGTACGCACAGACACAATGAAGCTTCACCACACTGGTTAAACCCAAAATCATGTCTTGAAGCAAAGCAATGGGCAGCTGAAACTATTTTTTCCGGACCAATAAGCGCACCACCACAAAAATTATAATAAACTAATCTTGCTCGGTCCAATAGTGTTTTAAACGAAATCTGAAAAATAAAAAAAATCTTAGATGTAGTTTATGCTCTGCCTACCTGAATGCAACAAATTGACTACAAATACAAATTCGAATTTAAAAATCATTTATTTCAATAAAATCACAAGGATCACTTCGAAACGTCTTTGGAACTAGGTGAAGCTACGCTGATTCCACGCGACCAAGCCTAGAAGAATCAGGCAACAACCACGGCTTGGGTCTACCTTTTTTTTCATGATCCTTTCCTTAATGCTATGTAGAGCTCCAGTGTGGTGCCAATCGAACAAAGTGAAGGCTCAAACCATAATAATAATTAAAAGTACTAATCAAGTACGTTCTACAATATGCTGTTTTATAGTCATGTTGACCGTTTTGGTACATAGGTACCGTATGCATTATTATTATAGCGTAGTATAAGAAATGACCTTGGTTTGAGGTAGTGTCTGTGCACATTTTCAAACGGTGAACAATGTGTGCCATTGTAAAGAAATACCTGATATGGTACATCTCCAAGTTTGGCTGGCCATCCATTTACAACCCGAGGCACAAATTCACTCTTCTCCGAGTTGTGTCTGCCCGAGTTTTTCAACAATTTAGGTGCAGACATACAAATAGTAGCTAATAAAATAAAGGTTATTTTCAATAACATAGGAAATATTGATTTGATGTACAAAATTCAAAATAAATGTACCTACAAATTGGTAGACATACAAATGTGTAAAGTCTATCTTTGAGTTTTTGTCTCAGGTCTAACTAAAACCTTATCCATAAAAAAACAACCCTTCCACAAAGAAAGCTCTAAAAGAGGTTTTCATCTAGTTTCGATCATGATTAAGATTTTATAAATATGTCATAGACCTCAAAATTTTAGTGTTCTGTGGTCACAGAACAACAGGTAGAGACAGAATAAAAATACAACAGTCGAATTATGATGACAAATAAAGTTTTGGAAAGCAAAGTGCGTGTCGAACTTCCGTAGTGTTATTGTGTTCCGTCAAAAATATTATTTAGGTATATAATTTGTTTATTATGTAAGTGTTTATTTTACCTATAATTTTGAGTTATGGATGAGGCTGCAAGTTGTGCATTTGCATTCCCCTTCCATGAAAGAACATTCACAAGAAATACATTTTCCACTTATACATACAGGAGAAGACAATTGTTTAAAGTTTATACGAACTATTGGTTAAGTTACAAATAAAAATATATAAATAATATTGCTCGGCAGGCAGGTAGGTAGGTAGGTACTTATATTAAGACCTTGTGGTTGTGGCTAACATAGGTAGAAGCGTAAGGATAAATTACAATTTATTATTATATTCGAGTACCATACTTAACTAGATAGTCATCACTACATAGTATTTAAAAGCAAAGTCGCTTTCCGCTTCCCGCGTCTGTATGTATGTATGTTTGCTTATCTTTAAAACTACACAACGGATTTTGATGCGGTTTTTTTCATATTCATATTCATATTCATATTAATTTATTGCTCCAGTTGGTACAATGGTCTTAACATATTTATACAGAGTATATTTTTTTGTATTTTTTTTAATAGATAGAGTGATTCAGGAGGAAGGTTTATATGTATTAAACCCGTGCGAAGCCGGGGCGGGTCGCTAGTTGATTTATATAAGTACCTATGGTTTGAACAATTAAATTTAAGTTGTTTGTGCCGAACCCTAAAAACGAAAACAAACATTCCAAGTCATGAGAATGTTATATTATTATGTTTGTATTATTTTAACGGATTGATGATCTTCATCTTTTATGGCATCACTGTGATATTGGCTTTTTTGTTAAGGATATCGCTTTGTCAATTGGTACCGTTAGCCGACGACGATGGAAATGAAAAACGTATTGATTTCTCTGTTAGTACCAAATCTACCATAAATATTATTACCTAATGATATTGTGATGCTGAAACCCCTCTTTTCCCCCTTCGCTTATCAAAATGTTCATGTTTGTAGGTACATACGAATACAAACCAATTTATTCTATGATTAGCATTACCACAACCCATTCTATGTTAGTGAAGCTGTTGAAGATCATATGAGACGCGAGACCTAACAATATGTTTTAGAGGAATAATTGGTTATCGTATTGTAGGGTAATCCATAGTCATTTTCTTCTCCAGGCTATAGTCAAAGAGAATCAAAAGTTCTCTACTTTCAACGATTATTGCCCACTAAGAATTGTTGGGGGAATCGAAGCTCCGATAAAATCCGTACCGTATCAGGTAAATATATTACTTACTCGTTATTCATTTATTTCTATCCACCTATCACGATTATCAGTCACCTAAGGTCATCATCTACTTGTTCTGCCTATACGAAGTGCGATAAAAAATGATTTTACTACCTATCTATACAAAAAATAAAATAAATAGGATCACGACTGTAATCCCGAAGTACGGTAGACACCCTCTCAGATCTCCAGACGCTTAGATCCTTTGTAGATGTCTAGTGGGGCTACATTTTGCAATAGTTAGCATTCCATACGTGACAAGTTGCAAGCTTTGCCGCTTATAAGAATACTAACTGGTTTCCTCACGATGATTTCCTTCACCGTTGTGAGCACGTTTTTTTGATTCGCTTATAAATTTATCGAACAGAAAAATCCATTGATGTTGTTTTCAGGTTGCACTGAGAAAGCCATATTGGAGTATCTATTGGCTTACATTTTGTGGAGGCTCCCTCATCACGTTCAAACATGTACTTACTGCTGCGCATTGCTTTGTCAATCCTGGGTTGGTTAATGTTGTTTTCTTATTGTTTTTCTTATTGTTTATCAATAGTAACTTCAAATCGTTTTTGTCTAATCTGATTGGTTGTGCAGGTCTCCATCAAAACTTAGCATGGTCAGAGCAGTGGCTGGCACCACAAAAACTGTGGTCACGGTTCTTGGTGCTTTGGATGAGCATTCACGGAGAGTTCGAAGTTTCTTCAAGCATAAGCATTATAATTCAACCTTGTTTCATCACGATATAGGAATTCTTGAGGTAAGAATATATACTCATCATTTTTCATCAGAATTTTGTCGAAGGGATGTGTGTGCTCATTTAAAGAACCTGTAGGACTTTATATTCTTTGTGTTTTATCTTAATTGGTTCAAAAGTTACGGTAGGATTTTTCACCCGTTATTCAAATATTGATGTAGCAGCAATCGAACTACCACTATCTACTAATACATAACTATGTCACGCCTCAGTAGTCACTTTTATATATGAATCGGTTTAACCGTTACTTCGTGGTTGAGTAGTAAACAAACATGCAAATTTTCTCTTTTTTTTCTAATAGTTGCATCAATGTTGTTGCAGCTGCAGAATGAATTTATTGGATCCAGCTCGATAAAGCCAATTCGCATGGTCTCCAAAGACAAGGCTGTAAAGCTAAAGGAAAACATGCTTGTACTGGTTTTAGGGTTTGGGACGAAAGAAGATGTTAGTTTCCTCGCATTTATTACTCACGTTTCGTTCACTCTCGTAAATATATATTGTCGTTGTTCGATTTATCAAAACTTTTAGAGAATCTGCATCAAGAAGAGATTGACCCGTGTGAGACATTTTTTTTCTTCAACACTTGATAGTATTTTCCGAATTGTAAATCCATTGGTGCACGGCAGTGTTCTCTGGATTTAATGGTTTGATGTTTTTGTGATTTCAGGATGAAATGTCACCTACGCTACGGATGGTATGCATACCGTTAGTAACGCTAGATGAATGTCTGATATATTACGGTTCGAGGTATTTGAAAACTACGAACTTCTGTGCTTTTGATCGAGGAAGAGACACCTGCCAGGTAAGAGACCGAACATTAATAATACTTGTAGGTACCTAATGAATGAAGCAAAAGAACTTGAGCTCATTAGCAAGTGGCAAGCTGTGGAACCTTTTACCTTTAAGAAAAAAATATCTAATTTTATCTTGAACTAGCAGCCCGCCTCGGCGTCGCTAATGTTTTTAAAGTAGTTTTTTTTTACACCTAATGTAACCCAACATTATTGAAGTTTTAGTAGGGATCTCTATTTTTTCTAGTGATAAATTCAGAGATAATGTAGCATTCTAATGGTAAAATAATTTATGAAATCGGTTCAGTAGTTTTTCAGTGTATTCGTTACCAAAAAATCATTTTTTTTTTCAAATAATTCATTCATCATTCGGTCGGTGTTTCAAAATGCAACGAAACCTGAATTTTCAGGGTGACTCAGGTGGACCAGTCGTCCGTCAAGGTACACTAGTTGGCATCATATCTTGGGGCGGAGTCTGCGGAGAACACCCCGGCGTGTACACTCGCCTTTCAAGCTATACATCTGGTGTTGACGTAGTGTTTGTTGAGAAGTCTGTAGCTAGCATTAAGCAAGCAAGCAATGTAATACTCATTGTAGGTATCGTGTTGGGCTTGTTAGATGTGAGGTGAATTTAGTGTTTAAACGCTTTTTGCAATCTTCTATTATAATTAGTCAAACGTAACCCTGTTACCTACTCAAAAGCCCAGGTAAAACCAATAAACCAAAGATTCTCAACTTTTGCCGACTGTGAATCAGGCTTTTGAGTAACAGGGTAATTAGGAACTTTTATGAACCTGTTCTTGTCGTAAAAAAAGTGTTTCTTTCGCTTGAATTTTTTTACAAAATAGTTTCCAGCAACTTTTTTTTATACAGACTAATTTCAAGGCACCAAAATGACTTTGTACTGCGTCTTTAATCTCGGAGATCGAAGTCGAAGTCAGAAGGTATTTTAATAAACGATCAATTTGAAACGTCTTCGAAAAAAATGTTCTAGTGGTGGAACTACACATCTTTCCAAAGGTGAAATGACTTTTTTTTATTTTATACCGAGTTTGTAAAAACCAAACACCTTAATTTAATTCCCAAACCATACTCAACCGCGCCCTCTCGTAGTTTAGTTGAGAACTCGGTTAGAACCAAACTCGCATAGCCTGCAAATTTGCAAGCATTGACTATCTTCTCTTGTGGTGGTCCTCATTATGAAAGTAAAGTAATTCGTAGGATAAAAACAGATGGGGTTAGCAGTCTCGATTTCAAAAATTTAATAGGTACGTTTCTTTTCAGGTTTGACTACTTCCAGTATTCAGGGATGGTATGGTATGCGGGAAATACGTTTTTGTTAAACTTGTATGATAACAGTAATGTCACAACTACTTTCGACAATAATTAAGTAGACGTCTAAGTTACATACAAGCCAGCCAACATCATAAGTAGTTGATAGACAAAGTTTTTAAGGTTGTTTTGAATAAAAGATTTTTACAAAAAACACATTTTTGTTTGTGAATAATTTATAGATTAGCAATAAAAAATATTTAAAATTGTCATTAGCTTAAATGAATTACGAACCTACGTAGGTACAATATTATAATATAATAGTATAGTTCGTAAAATATATATTTACAAGACATACCTACAGTTCCAACTGCTTTTCGCAAAGCTCAGCGATTTTCGCAACGAACAATTGCGAAAATCGCTGAGACATCGCCTATAAGGTAATAATATAAGTTTTTTTCCACTTCTCTAATCAAAAATGTACCTAATTAGATTCATAATTATACTTTTGAAGACTCATTAGTAATTTTTCTATAAATTAGTTAATTCATTTTAGTTTATTAGTTCAAGTACATTCTTTTAATTTATTCAAGTTTTCCAGCATCTCAACTGAAGTATCCATTTTCATTTCCTTTTAATTAGCGCTAGTCTTCCAAACATCCTACTATCCCCAAGTGCATCAAACTACTGGTGGTCATAAAACTTGAGTTTAAAGAAACGGCGGATTTGTAAAACTCTTAAACAAAGGTTTAAGTACCTCTATGTTCGCTTCGGGTACAAAATACGACTACCCTGTCACACATTTCTAAGGTACCTATCACAAATTTTCTAAGGTAGTTAAGTGAAATGTAGTTTAGGCAAACAGTATCGGTCGCTCTTAAGTACTTATGGAGGCTTTAGTTAATCAGAATACGTTTTATGACTGAAATGAGGACGAGGGAAATATCAATTCAGTTCTGAATTATTAAGATGACCATGATTTCCCAACAAATATTTTGTCAATTCAACGGATTTCTGAAATATTTTCATCATACTACTTATGATATTATATTGTAGAACACGATTTTTTCACTGTCATAAAAATAATGGTTATAATAAACACCCGTTTTAGCGTTGAAGAACAGTGGCCTGTAGTTAATATCAAGGTGTTCCATAGTTTTGGCACATCTCAGACGTCGTGCATTATACATCAAACCTTCAGCAAGACAAGGCCGGAAGTAGCTCCATAAATTATAACTTCCGCTAGTTTAGACTTGGATGTGTTTCGTGGAGGACTCACACGGGGTGAGATTTTACTACAGTAAATTTCTTTTCTTTTTTTTTTTTTCTTTTTTAAAAATTCAAAATTCAAAATTCATTTATTTGTTTAGAATATGGTTAGTAAAATTAATGGTAATAAATGTCAAATAAAGTTTACATACCTACCTATCTATATTAATTACAATCATAATAATAATGTCAACAAATTAAATTAGAATAAAGTATTAAAATTATGTAATTGCATGCAAATAAAGAATAATAAAATGTCAAATTTCAAAAAAATCATCAATTGAATAAAAACAATTATCTATCAACCATTCCTTTAGTGCCTTGTTAAACATATTTCCGCGTTTTTCTAGTAAGAAACAAGGTAAATTATTATAAATTTTGCATGTCATGTAAGCACAGTTACGTTTATATAACTCTAGTCTGGGTCTAGGCATTATTAAAGGTTTTTGTCATTAGGTCATTTCTTTTGAGCAATGAAAGCACTTATTCATCACTTATTCAGTCTAGGTTACCATATGTTTAGTATTAAGTGCCATAAAAATAACCACGTACTTTTCTTTTACTAGTACTATTAATTTAAACGAAAAATGTTTCGCTTCTGGTTTCAAATATTCTTTCAGCTTAAATACATGCGTTTGGTGTCATTGATTATTTCCCTCTATGAGGCTAGTTTAAAAACACTAGATGAATATTGCAAATCTCGTCTAAAAATCGTCGAAATATTTTGAACTTATATTCCTCTGCGTTGATACTGCACTTCTGCCGTCCCAGCCAGATTGTTGCCAGAACAACAAAAATAGTTCCAAGTTTTCATTCCGTATAAACAGATGCTCTTGAGAAATCCGTGCTTTGTATTGTCTTGAGACCTGGTGCGCTCTGCCTGGAGAGCCGTATTTAATTAGCAGACCGCATGCCAACTTGATCCGGATATTAAGCTGTGCATACATAATGGACATGCGTCAGATTAGGTAGCGCTCAACTATCATATCCGTTTCTTTACTTCTTCACCTCAAATCATGATTATAATAACATCAAACTCAAGTTTGAGAAAGAATAGCCTGGTGACACAATTTAAGCAAATGTAAATACAATATTACCTACAGTTCTTAGATAAAAAGCCGTGTTGGACGAGTGCGAGGTACTTCGACTTTCATTTCGAAGGTCGTGGACTCGAACCCCGGCGTGCATCAATGGATTTTTTTGTTTTATAATATTATATGCGCATCAAAACATGTGCTTAAAACAGTTAAGGAAAACGTAAGGGAACCAGTTAGTATTCTTATAAGTGGCGATGGGCTTGCAACCTATCACGTATGGATTGCTAACTACTGCAAAATTTGAGCATGTGCCAAATATAAGGTTTGGACGTGCCTCGTGATTACTCCCTCTAGAAATCACCAAAGGATCTAAGCGCCTTGAGATCTGAGAGGATGTCTACCGTACTTGGGGATTACAGTTTTTTTTCTTAGGTAACTAAAAACCTCCATTAAAATTCGTTGCTTTGGTGCGTAAATGTTTCAGGTACTTGGATATCAACAGACCACCGCACTATTATAAATCAGGACTACGAAACCTTGTGAGCAAAACGACCGACAAGACTACTAATAGGACAAAACTAACTAATTAGGTCTGGTAAGTTTAACAAGACATCACTGCAAGTGCTAATTAACTGCCATGGTACACTTGCAAGTTCATCGAAGTTCAGTTGTATTGTCTAAGTTTAGCGTGAACTTAGATTGTTTGGTTTACAAACTGTGCATTGTTTCTTGATGAATAACAAGCTATTTATTTTGGTCATTATTGCATTAAAAAACCGGCCAAGTACGAGTCGGACTCGCGCACGAAGTAGAAAAATCATACTATTTTGTATCCGCTAAAATAAATGTTCGACCTACCTATATTCTGCTTTATTTCTGTCGCATGTAAATCTTATCTTATCTTATTGTCAGTATTTTGTGATGAAAAAAAACTGTTTGCTATTCTATTCTATATGTATGATTGTATGATCATGATATTCTTTATCTTTTTTAATTGAAACTTGTTTAATATATTTCCTTTGTAGGTGGACCATCCAAAGAAGATGCGAAAGTGAATGTTTGGGATCGATATTTTGAGAAGTCAAGTCAACTCAGATGGTGTACTTACCTAATAATTGATATACTTTATAAACGGTTTATTTAGTGGCAGTGGCAATAGTAGCTGCCGTGTTTCAGAGGCACATGAAGTTACAATTGGCTATTATGCGTATAGTCGTTAAGTCTAAGAAAACCGTCACTAAATCTGGCTCTACAAAATGTATTGCTGGCGCAAGACCTACGTTCTTTCTTCCGTCTCTAGGTCACCGTTTGGTCAGCATCATACTCTGCCTGTCAATACGAGAACGTCGAGGTTCCAAAAAAACATTTTATTTATTAAAAATCTAAGCAAAAAGTTCCACTCAGCCACCAATGACAAAGAACATAAAAAACCACTACACTGCAGTGAGGAACAGATGCGGCACAATACTTCGTTACAGCTCTCAATAAAAATATTGTTATTATAGTTACTTTTATGAACGGCGCATATGCGCTGAGTTTTATTTAAAAAATTATCTATCTAGGTACTCTCAACAAAAAATGTGGTAGGTATACAACACGTATATTACTCGTTACACCTGTAGTAGGTATATTATTAGTCTTTTTTATATCTATGTCTAAGTATTTAAACATAAGTATACGTAATGTGGGTTTAGATAAAAATACGATAAAAGTGTGGATAATAATGACAATATAATACGAGTAGGTAGGTTTACCAGAAAAGCATAACGAGTTGGTACTCGTATTATTTATTTATACTCGTAATTTTGTCAAATTAAAAATAAGCCCATTTGAAACTACATGCATTTTAACGAAAATTACTCATACCTAATTTCACTATAAATCAAACTGACCATTCAAGAAGGCGACTCAAAATGAATGGGATAAAAAGCTATTTAAACAGTGGGCCCTGCTAGGGCCATTGGCCATTAGGGTTGGCGCGAGCGGGTCTTATTAAAAATGTGGCCTGAATATCAAATTGCTATCTTCCTATTGTGCGGAACCCCCGTTCGTACGGTCACCTACCCCTTGGTTTATGAACAATATTTTATAGAGTAGCGACGGTAGCAGATAACACATTTTGACTTGCTACAAAAAGCAATGACTACAAAATATTATTGTTTAACTTTAAGAAATGTTGGAAGTAAGTGAAAAAGCCTCAATTTCATAGATAGTGTAAAGATACCTACCTAATACAAAATAAGTAATTTTATGAGATAGTCTTTGAACAACCTATTTTACCTATTAAAACCACATAAAATAAATAATTTCAATTTTGAATACACTTGTGCATAATATGTTTCGTTTTCTCTGCATCCAAAGCTACTCTACAAAAAATCTACCGTAGGTACGAACAAACACATCAAGGGGCACTACAGACTACCAGAAGCCATTGTTTGTTTTTTTGTAAATAAATTCAGTTGTCACAGCTCTTATGATAAATGGTCGCACTGACACGTTGGTCATATGGCGAATTTGGGATCCACTTGTTAGCTATTCTGTTGTTTTGATGTTTGGGGCGCTTTGAGTAATGGCTCACTGTTTTGAATGTTCTCTTTTTTAATGGAATAGTCAATTATTTGAGTTGCTTGTTTGTTTTGTTTTGCATCGGACTATCTCTTTAGACATCTTCATAGGTTTAAATGCAGGTACTCGGGTACTTTAGGTTGTTTACGTTTACTATAGCCCTATACATGTAGAGCAGTCATATTTCATAAACTTACTCTTCTCTTATCAGCTACGAAATTCTCGTTCCTAAACCACAAAGTCAAGGAAATAACTGAAAAAAACCGTCCAAGTAATCAGTTATGAAGATAAATTTTGAGACGCTAAATATATAATGAGACTCCAAATCCATTTGCTTCGGTTTGCGCGTTTTTTTCTGGTCCATTATACTGCGCGCAGCCAATTTGAAAATATTGAATAAGTAACGCTCCCCCGAAATATGGATACAGAGAGTAGGTAATAGATATGACAAAGCGAAATGAGATTTATAATTTACCTACTTTTCCGGATTTTTATGCGGTTTTTTTGTAGGACAAACAGGTAAACCAAGAAGCAAAAAAATAAGTTCGTTAAGACTGTAACTCATTTTGGTAAAAAAAATATACACATTTTTTATACAGTGTATTAGGTCTTTTCAATTAATTTTACCTACTATTTACTTGTTATTTTTTCACCTATTTAGTATTTTAAAATCACCATTTACAAAGTTAGATTTTAGAGTAATTAAGTTAAAATATAATATCATTGTTTGTCCTCATTCTTAATTTTGAGCTCACCTAGTATTTACCAGAACCATTTGTTAAGGTTTTTGGTCGCCACGTTTAGAATTTTCTTTGAGTGTAGGCCTGATTGAGGAACAAAGATACATACAAACTCACAAACTTTCACATTTATAACATTATTAGGATGGATGCTGAACACATCTATAAATTTATCAAGAAGTACTTAAATTTTATATACGGACTCTCTATTCAGAACTGGCGTTTTATTCTATGGCCGGCAACAAGCGCGCAAATGCTAAACACATTATCACGAGTTACCTTTTGCATCAGCGTACCTCAAATAATACAAATGTGAGGGAAACATACCTTGGATCCTTCGTTTAAAAATGTTGGGGGCTATTGTGGAACTTTATGTCAAACTAGCCGACTCGTGACAGACGTTGTCCTGTCAAATTTCGATAATCGAATAGAGAAGACTGAATGTTTTTAGTCTGTGATGTCAGATTTGTTGCACACCAGCGCCATCTATACAGAAGTCATCCTTTTTGCGTTTTTTATCGTTTTGGGGAATGTTTTTCATATTTTAAAGTAGCCTATTATTTATTCGGGAATTATATCTACATTTACAGCAAATTTTAACTTAAACCGTTATGTCGTTGAGGCCTGATTGAGGCACAAACATACATACAAACTCACAAACTTTCACATTTATAATATTATTAGGATTCTACTTGATAATTTAAAGTTTGTTGAGATAACTTTGTGCACAGTTTTTAAACAATTGCATGAAAAGGCAGTTGATGTAAAGCAGCTTCGCTCCGTCAATATACAAAAAATCCTAGATGAGTAAAGTTGTGAGTTGTCGTTTTTAGGGTTTTGTAGTCTACAAGAAACCCTTATAGTTTCGCCATGTCCGTCAGTTCGTCCGTCCGCAGCTTAGCTCAAAGAGTTCCGTAAGGGATTCGTTTGTGAAATATTAAGCTTTAAAGTACTAAATTTTGTCAGAGTCAAGTGTCCCCCCCACCAGCAAAATGCAAACATTTTGCTGAATTTTTTCACACCTCCAAAACAAAATTCAAAAAAAATTCCGGTAGTAGTACTTAAAACGAATTTAAAAGGAAAACTATCACGGCTAAGTAGACCAACCAGGAAAATGTATTTTCTAAGTTGCTCGACGATTACTCGTAAACTAGAAAAAAACTTTTTAGTTCAAATATCTTTGAACATTATTTATATTGTTTGCTGTGTAAACTACGAAACTCTACATTGCGCGTGGCTAAGCACGCACTTGGCCAGTTTTGTTTAAGTTTAAACTGATCAACCAGCATCCCACAATTTTTTGGCCAAACACGATGACATTCGATAGTTTGGTCAAAAAGCCTCCATGTAGAAAATAGCCGCTTTCATTTTTCAAAGTACTTTTTCGTTGTCTGTTGCTCTGACGTTTTCATAGTTCGCGTTAGTGGTCTACTGTTTTTGTCCTTTTTGGGACGTGTAGAACGGTTTTTAAAAAACAGACTTGTCTGTTAGTCTGACTATTAAATTTCGCTTTATTTCGTTTTTCACGAGTCTGCGGAAAAATGGCTTTCGTTGTTTGGCAAATTTGATTTCATATTTTTAGTCATTTTAGGGTTAGACGTAAAATATCGGAGCATGTAGTTATAAAATAAATATAAATAGGATCACGACTGTAATCCCCAAGTACGGTAGACATCCTCTCAGATCTCCAGACGCTTAAGATCCTTTGAAGATGTTTAGTGGGGGCAGTCAGAGGCACGTCCAAACATTATATTTGGCACATGCCCACATTTTGCAGTAGTTAGTATTCCATACGTGACAGGTTGCAAGCCCATCGCCGCCTATAAGAATACTAACTGGTTTCCTCGCGATGTTTTCATTCACCGTTTTGAGCACGACGATATTTTTGATGCGCATATAAATTTTTCGAACAAAAAGATCCATTGTTTGTTTGTTTGTTTGAAAAGGTCTTTATTGAACATAAAATAATACAAATTAATATATCTAAACACAGTCTAGTACATTACAACATAGTATTCGGATTTAGTAACTCTGCAGGCTGTTAATCGCCTTTATGAGTCTTTTAATAAAATATATATTTATGATAGTATTTACTTTATAAATCTAACGTAAAAGTTATTTGCATTATGCTAACATTTAATAAATATTTTGTTTACATTTTATATGCTCTTTGTAAAGTGCACATTTTTAAACTATAAAAAAAACAAGATCCATTGATGCATGCCAAGATTGAAATCTTCAGATTGAAAGTCGAGGTACCTCCCACTCGGCCAACACGGCATGTAGTTATTGACGGATTATATTATTATTTTTATGAATCGCCCAATAATAGAGGAAAGTTGTGGAGCTTAAAACATTAGTTTGTATCTAACATAATGAAGCAAGATTGGTAATGTGCAAAAACTATTCACGCGTTAGCGATGACTGAATCGAATGGCTCTTCCAACGTCTTGGAGTAAAATTCCTTATAACACGAAATTACATCCTCTTCTAATGTACCATCTCACACAAAAATGTAAACACATGTTTAAGCAAATAAATATCTTTATCTTTATCTTTATCTTTATCTTTATCTTTATCTTCTATTATTTACGGCAAATAATCTATTTCATTTTTACAAACACAGCGTGAGATAATATTCAAAACAGTTACAAGTAAACTGTCGGCATCTTCATTTTTCACTACAGCACCGACGCATAATAAACAGAAGTGACAAGCGAACCCTTTTCCACAAAATTAACGCATTATTTCTGTTTGTTTAGCAAACTGTGTCGCTTAGCGAGTATTGTGTCAAATTGTTTGCGGAATCATGTTCGCAGCATGCGGTTTTTCGGTGCACCGGTCTATTGGGAATGTTTGGGAGCTCAGGTAGTGACTAATTGAATGAGTGGCACAGAATATCAGGCTCAGAAGTCATTGATGCGACATAGTTGCATGGTCGCTTCTAGAGTAGTAGCGATTTATATTTAAAATCTGACTGAGAAACTAAGACTACAGTCTTAATATATTTAAATTACGTAACGTTGTTTGTCCGCGATGGACTCCTAAACTACTTAACCGATTTTAATCAAACTATAGCTTACGTCTCAATGATTATTTACAGTCGCGATATCTTTTGACACAGCAACGCGTGGCCGAGTCTGCTAGTTTATTATAGTTTAGTTAGGTAGGTATTCATTTGTATCAATGTCATGGTAAGTATATGAAATACTATTTAGGTATACTGAAAAACAACTCTCAAAAGAAGTCGCAGGGGTCCTGACTAGTTAAATCTATTGAGTAATGATTGTGTAGGTAATTAGTAAAATAATATCAAAGCTAAAATTAAATAAATTCCCGTTGTTCTCACTAGATAACGAAAATAATTCAATTTTGGGTTGAAAAGGTCATCCAAAATCAGCAAAACACATCGCATTTGCACAAATTATTTCGCTAAAAAAAATATGTTAATCGAAAAATCTTGTTAAAATTGATTGATGACCTCAAAATCCAGTTTCACACTTACCAACCTAACTAACATACGGTAGCACTTCATAAGCCACATCTATTTGTAAAGTGTGTTTTTTTGCCGTAAACAGACGACATAAACTCAATACAAAAGGATCGATAATCTCGAGTAGTCCAAACATCTGACACTTTTTTTCACACCCACTTATCTTTGTCTTACTAGCTTCTGCTCGTGGATTCGCACGCGTGGCATCCGGACAACATGCTGTCACTCTGGCCCATGAATTCCCTCTATGCGTAAAATCATGTTGATCCGATTTGCGTAAAGAAAGGACAAACAAACGTACAAACATACTTCGCATTTATAAAAGTATCTAATGATAACCGCTAACATCCGACTTCCCAAAACAGTAAAAAAAAATCTAACCACATTAAAATTCTCACCAAAAACAAATCGAAGCTTCCGGTAGCATCTGTGTCACCGGCCTTCATAGAAAAGCAATCGGCTAGTCGTAAACGTTAAGGGTCCAAAAGCACCCCCTGGGGGGCATCTAAGGGCAGGACGATGTTTCTTGACACTGCGAGAAAAAGTACCCGCTGGTACCCCTAGCCCCTAATCCTGTACAGCCGTCCAGGGGGTTATAAGGGTACAAAAAGTGTAATTTAAAGCTGACTTAGGGTTTCGAATTAAAATGAAGTAGGAACCTTTATTGGGTCTCGGGTTCCGCAATGAGGATATAAGTAGGTAAGCTGTTTTATATGACGATCTGACTAAGTGCGGAGGTTCACAGCGTGAAGTTTGAGTGTTCTCCAAATAAATTAAAATTTGCATGTTTGGACAATATGAAACGTAATATTTGAACGTGTTCTGGCTGCCTACCTACATTGAAACATTATTAAAGGTCTGAGTGCCTGGATATCTGAGACAATGTCTACCGTACCTGGGGATTACGATCGGGCTAAGTGTGAGAGGTTCACAGCTTGAAGTTCGAGTGTACTTAAAGTAAATTAAAATTTGCATGTTTGGACAGTATAACGTGATGTTTGGACGTGCCTCTGACTTCCTACGTCAAAACATCAAGGATCTGAGTGCTTGGATATCTGAGAGAATGTCTACCCCGTACCTGGGGATTACGGTCGTGGTAACATTTCATTTTTATTTTCATATTATATTTTCGTTTCATAGGTATGGAAAGATTTGCGTTTCGAATAGGTGTCTGTATTATTTGTCACGAGAACGGAACCACCTTACATCAATTATTCACATCATCCATCGAATGCAAATCCATTTCCCAGATGTCCACCGCTCTGGGGGGTTACTGGCTAGCACCAGTTTGAACAAGTTTGAATCGGTAGCGAGTCGGTTGCCATTGCCAAATGACATATACTAGCATAGACTGGCCTCACAGCTCAGTTGGTAGTAGCTCTGCCTTCTGCGCTGTAGGTTGTGGGTTCGATCCCCACCCAGGATAAACATTTGTGTAATGAACATAGATGTTTGTTCTGTGTCTGGGTGTTAATATGTATAATAAGTATATGTAATTTCAACAAAAAAAAAACGTATATGTATTCTATCAGTTATCTGGTTCCCATAGTACAAGCTTTGCTTAGTTTGGGGCTAGATGGCGCTGTGTGAAATGTCCACCAATATTTTTTTTTTATTTTTTTTTTTTTTTATATTGGCATTGGCCTTTTTGTCATTAAAAGCCTCGTTGGTTATGCAACCTGTCGCCAACCTACGTATAGTTTTGAGTTGCTTGACTAAGACGGCCCTTTTCATTCACCAAGTTTTGTTCTTTACTTTGAATCTCCTCGACCATGTGATTCAATTGTTCAGTTGATATTGGTGTCTTATCTGCTGTATTTGGTGTCTGTTTTGTTTACGTATAGTTTTGAGTTGCTTGACTACGATGACACTTAATTACACTACACTTCTAACGACTTTGAGGCTCTTCAGTATGTAGAGAACTGAAGATAACTGTAGGTACCACTATGGAATTACAGTCCTTTATACCAAATTCGCAATGCTTGATTTCTAAACTCTTGCTAACCGATTCCTTATGTTCATTCATAAAGACAATGGTAACCTAATTGCGATGCGCTCTAGATCCCATTGTTCTACTTAAGGAGCCAGGAAGTGTACTAATGCAAATTAAAAATTCTAAACTAGATCAGGTATACCTAGTGATGGTTGACTTGTACTAAACTTTACTTACTTTACTATTTGTGATCTTCTTTTATGTAGCTGGATATTAAAACATCAAAGCCTGAAAAAACATGGCACGTTATGTGTTTGAAGCTTGTTGAGTTGACTTACGAAATAAATTCTGCTATCCTCCCAATAGTCGAAAACTACTTGTATGATGATAAAAATACGAGTAATTATAATATAATAATAAGTTATTAAAGAACCAAAACTTAAAAAAGAGTAAGTACTTAGAAATATTGCTAGGTGTAAAATAATAATTGTATAAATAAAATCACTACATAGTATAAAGCAAAGTCGCTTTCCGCTTCCCGCGTCTGTATGTCTGTATGTATGTTTGCTTATATCTTTAAAACTACACAACGGATTTTGATGCGGTTTTTTTTAATAGATAGAGTGATTCAGGAGGAAGGTTTATATGTATTAAACCCGTGCGAAGCCGGGGCGGTTCGCTAGTTATATATAAACGAATTACATGTCATAAGGTCCACCCAAGAAAAACGTGGGTATGTGCCAATTTGGTCTTGCATTTGGCTAGCTGGAGAGATTTTATCATCACGAGACCGTTCAGTGTCCAATGCCAAGTACACAAGCTTTTAGCAATCACAGTATGCTGTAAAGTAGATACATACTCATAGGTAGGTACTTAGTATGAGCTCGTATGTACACTGCTGAGAGGTTTTGAATTGCAGAAGCCCTAATCCATCATATTTACGTCTTCGAAAGCTATATTTTACATTAGTGAATTCTCTTGGCGAGGGCGTGGCTTCGGGTAGGCGTGGCCAGGGGCGGTCCTTTGGGACCTCCTAGCTGGTCCCAGGACTAGCAACTTGTTTGTACTTCGATATTAGTCTTGTAGTTAGTTTATGTTGGCAGTAAAAAGGAAATTAAGTTATGATGTGGACATAGCAAGCTCTGATTTAGCGTGGTAATGAAAGAGACCGACTGTAGGGACATTTAAGTATACAATCCTGAGTATATATCGTCGGTTTAGAGGTAAAATTCATTAAATGCGAAAAACTAGTATGGAGTTATAAGCGATAATAATTATTTTTTGCAAAAGATTGCATTTTGCTCATAGTTTTAAATGCAATCCTATTGAGTTTGATTTTGTTTTTAGATTATTAGGTTGCTTTTGTAACTGCTTTGTTTTGTAGATATTGCCCTGGTGAGACTGTTTCACGAATTTAATGAATTTGATCAATTATGTCACTTAATGAATTTTACCTTTAAACCGACGATATATGTATCTATACGAGGTTTAAAGTACTTCCTTAACAGCCCTCTCTATGACTTTTTATATAGAAATACGGTTATTTACCACGTTTTATGTTGTATTGCTGGCGTTTCGAGATAACTCTGATATGCTGCTCATCATGAGGATCGCCCGCGACAGCGATCAACAGTAGATCAGCGAATACTTTTCTTGATGTTACGCAGTAGGTATGCCTAAGAAATATTAAGTGGTACAACGAACGAACGAATCGGACACAAGGACTTTTGTGCACCTATAAGAATTATAATAGGTACATGATTTAAGCAATAATTATCATGGAGCACTCGTGGCGTAGACTAGGAAACCCTAATCGTTTTTAACGGATTGTACAGAGTCTCACTAATGTTATAAGTGCCGTTATTTTATGTTAGATGTCTTCAATGATCTGAAAGTCTGGGAGATTCGAAAGCATTCTACCATGCTTGGGAATGATTAAGATTGATTAAGACCTGTATCTTCGCCTAGTATCAATAATGCAATATTCCATGATTCAAATGATGCAGGCGTGTTGCCGAAAATCTTGGAACGTTAAAGGTATAATTACTGTCTAGGTAGGTATTTGAGAAGAACAATCTAGTTGAATATCATTAAAATATATAGGTAGGGTTGGCTTAACCAAATAACTACTCAACCGAAACCATCCGAAAACTAAGTATAGACAAGAGATTTAACTTCTCAATTTCATTAAATAACCTAAATTTGAATCCAATATTAGATAGGATGTTGTTATTACGAGCTTTTATTTAAATTGCAATGTAAGTATGTATGTAACTATGTAACTTTGTTTGTTAAGGTGGAATCTTGCAACTCATCAATTTTGAAGCAGTTATCCCCAACCGATTGAGGTGAATTTTCGCATACTTATGTAACTTCGGTGACAATACAAAAATATGGTGACAGTGAGCTGATCTGATGATGGAGTCAGGAGCTGTTCAACAGACACTCTTAATGGAATTTCTTAGTAAATACTTCGATTGTGTAAAAACTTTGCATACTTGACAAGTTCCGATGACAATGTTATGTGTTATAACATAACATGCTCCATGGTTTAAATAATTTTACAAAAGCTTGTCATTGAAAAATATTTTGCAACAGAAAACTTATTTTTTTGTTAATTTGGTGTGCACCAGCGTTGTCTATCTATCATGTATCGATTCTAAACTATTTTTGAAGATAACGTTTAAAACTGGGTGTTCAAAACTATTTTTAAAAGATAGGTTACACATAAAGCTTTGTATTATTTCAAACAATCTACTATTCTTTGGGTGTTCTTTTGCAAAAGTTAGATTACACAGTAAAGCTTTGTTTTATTTAAAACAACTTATATTTTCTTGTTCCAGGTGACTACGGTTTAACTACAAATGGACGCATTATCCTCTCGGGTGAAAGAAAAATAGTTTCGTTACGTAGTCGAAAATCTGCCAGCCTTATTCTAAAATTCTAATGGCATCGAATCTATTTGCACTCTAAATTACGTAGATATCTCGTTTTTGAATACCTACCTATTCATTGAGACATATTAAATCATAAATTGCGGTTAAAGCATTTCCCAAGGCACTACCAGTCCCTACTGACGCCGTTGAAACTGCCATCATCTTTATCAACAATAAACTTTAACCGATTTGTTCTGTCACACACGACAACATTATAATTGATGAGCTGCCAAAACCTCATCTCGCGTGTAGTTAAAGTCAATTCCCACTGAAATTTCATCATCGTCAATTCTTCGTTTAATAAGTTATACTCTGTGGGCCGTCCCAGTGCGAGGTAAGCTGTTCCAGCGAGATATTCTGCATCTCATCCGATCATGCCATCCCTTACCCGCGCGCGAACCTCGTGGTCTCAGAGGGAAACCTCGGAACCGACAAACCATTATCATGAAACGCGTCGATAAATTCACACGTGTCTAACCCATTCCGATCAAAAAAATTGCAACTGATTTTTCAACGAAAGTTGGGACAAATTACTGTAGTGGTGAGGCTTAGAATGTTTTCTAAGATGGTGCTTAAGTGGCGCCACCTGTGCAAGTGTTGCTGTCCCGCTCGTGAGACATGGGCGTGTCCCCTGGGCGCCTCCCACAGTCCGCGGGGACGGACGGGGGTTCGTATCCGGGCACTGCGCGATATCCCGCGACGCTTGTTAGTGCTTGCCGAATCCGCAGCGGGATCGCCCGCTCAGCCGGGACACGATCCCAGAACGCACACGATAACGCAGAGCCGCCTATCGGACACTTCGGTACTACTGAGTTTCGTACGAACTTTTGAAAATAATATATTTGAATTCCCATAAAAGTTGAAAGCTAATTTTTTTAGCTTGTGTTATTTAAAAAAAATATTTTAATAAAAAGTATCATTACTAATAAAAAAAACCATTTGAAAAGGAGGTTCCGAACATAAAACCTTACCTCTTTGAATTTGGAATCAGCATACCTACGCTTCAAAGCTCTGTGTTCTAAATTCAAATCGCGCGCGCTTTGTTTTTTCGTGATTACTGCTCTCGCGGCCTCTCACCAGTGGCACGCATCGTGTGTCGCGATTCGGTCGGACGAGTTAAACGCGGCGGCGGGCGGCTATACCGGCTCGCCGTGGCCGCCGCTCGAGTTGGACCCCGTGGGATGGGGACGGAAGTTGTACCCTTCGGGAGCGCCGAGGACTTCAGGTATGTTATATTACGTGATTTGTAGAAAGTTCGTGATCAAGTCTGGTTCAAAGTAGGAGAGAAAATTGCAAGGGACCTCGACACAAGTTTCTTATAGATTGGACGTAGTAGATCTTAAACTTTACAGTTTTCAAAGATTTTTTTTTCAAGTTTTTGAGTAAAACTACATTTTCCTTTAATTTTATTTTTAAAACGACTATGTGTTTTTGTAACAGGCTTTCTTTCCTGACATAAGGTTTTCGTATAAAAGTTTATGTAATGATATTTATTAGTTTTACTTCTATTTACTCTTTTTCTGACTCATAACAGTAAAAAGGGGGTACTTTATAAAAATAAGTAATCTGTTGCTATAAAGTGCGTAGAGGTTCTACGACGCGGCGTAGCAGGTTAATAAAAGCATTTACCAATGATTTATGTTTCGTAAAATAATTTACTAAGATTTTTATTATCAGGTCAGATTTGCGAGTTAGGAAACAACCTATGTTTTGATTAATCTGAAAAAAAAGCTTTAGCTCTTAAAAAAATGCTGTTATAAAAAGTTTTGTCTAAAAGTCTTAAATCTCCTAAGTATTATTATTTAATTCATATTGTCGGCTTGTCGTCTTTGACTACACTCAAAATGCGCTGCCATAACGTAGTTCAATTTTTGGTCGCGAGATGGCGTTAAGAAGCGACATTTAAATAAAAATGGGAAATAAAATAGGCCCGAGTAATAAAAAAAGATAATATATTTTTGTAAAACTGGCGTGCTCTAGTTGTTTTAAATTAAATAAAACTATTATAAAAAAATTTATTATCAGTATCAGTAATTTATTATCATATAATTAGTGTTCCAGTTAGAGTGATGGGTGGGAAATCGATGTGTTTTTAGTCAAATAAAAAAAATAACTAGTCTCCGATTACTTACATTTTATTTGTTAGTTTTGCATAGAGATATCAACCTCTTTTCTCTGTTTAATAATTTTGTCAGTTAAGGAAGAACTCCTTTGTTTTATAATTAGCTTAGCCGGTTTGTGAAACTGGCTGAATAGACCTGTTTTGAATTTAGAAAAAACCAAATGTCAGTTTGAACAGAATTCGAAGATTCGAATTGGTATTTTTATTTTACAAAAACTTCAACTGTTTTTGGCTACGATTCAGTTATAATAGTTGCTAGCTAAAACATTTTACTACAAAGTATTTAATTAAGATGATAATTATAATTTGTATTTCCCGTATCTTTAAGATATTTTTTAGGCAAAATTTTACAAGTGACTTTAAGTTTTAAAGGTAGGTATTTGATTTAAAATAAAACACATATTTCTAAATAGGTAATCACGTTTAAAACTATCATAAGATAATAACTACTTTAATGTAGTAGGCCATATTAAAGCTCAGTAGTTCAAAAACAATAGCGCTCCCAGTATTTGATAGTTTTTGGTAGGTATGTGTTGTAAAACCAAACTAATGAAAAAATTATCTTTTTGGCCCAGGCGGACTAATGTTTGGCCTCCACCACCAGGAGGCGGCTGGTGGCTTGCACGCGCAACCACGAGGTCCCGTGACGTCACTCAAGGAAGAACCTCTCACCAGAGCTTGGATGACGCCGAGCTCACTAGTTGACAACACCAAGTGAGTGATAGGTCTTTCTCTAATGAATCGCACAAAGAATATACGCTACCTCGACTGACCTCACAGCTCAGTTGGTAGTAAGTCTGCCTTTTGCGCTTTAGGTTGTGGGTCCGATTCCCACCCAGTATAAACATTTGTATGATGAACATAGATGTTTGTTCTGTGTGTGTCTGGGTGTTAATATGTATAACAAAAAAAAAGTATGTGAAATTCTATCAGTTATCCGGTTCCCATAGTACAAGCTTTGCTTAGTTTTAGACTAGATGGCACTTTGTGTAAAGTTCACCAAAATTTATAGCAGACTCATATAAGAGTCACAAATTCAATTGACGGCACTCAGAAGGTACTCTTCATCAAAAAGTGGATGTTGTCGAGCTAGGTAGTTGACAACGCCAAGTGAGTGATAGGCTTTTCCTTTGCTGATACGCACAGAGAATATTCTACCTATAGCAGACTCGTATAAGAGTCACGAATCCACTTGACGTCACTCAGAAGGAACTTTTCACCAGATCGTGGATGATGTCGGGCTGGTAATTGACAACGCCAAGTGCGTGATAGTAAATTTTTCATCTTGTCTTGTCTCAAATTCTTCTAAATTGTGTATTTCCTGTACCACGAAATTTTCAGTATATTTTTTGCGTAATGAAGTACTTACTCTTCTATTTAGATCATAAAAGTTCCATAGTAGTGACATGGATGTTCTTAGTACAAGTATCGAGTACTATTTTCTTCTAGTATCTTCTGCGTCAGATACCAGTTTTAAGTAAAGGAAAGTATACTAATAGCTAAGTAAATCTAACTGATCAAATTATATTAGTATTTTCTTTCAAATTCCTGACAATAATTGTGTTGTGCTACGGCCAGTATGTCTCTATACAGCTAAAACTAACCGAGATATTTACATAATTTCTGATAAATAAGACCTTTTGCCAGTTGAACCCCTATTTGCACAGTTTCCATAAACCATTTAGCTGCGAAAAGAGCAACCGCGTAGTTTATTAAGCACCGAATATTGCATTAGCTTCGCGACCGAAACAAATGTACTCTTTCGCGTTAAATAACCGAACGGGATTATGTTCGATGAGGGGAGTGTAGCAAGTGAATCGTGTTGGTTCTATTTTTGTTGGAATAACAAAACCGCCTTTGAACTTTAATGATTCAGATTCATTTTACTTTTAACATAATAATATTTATGAGAACAGATCATCCTAAATCTTTATAATGGAAGAATGAATAAAGTTGACACTATTTTCAAGTAAATGAATTAAACTATTCCTACTCAATTTTAAATAAAGATAATTTCACAGTTACATCAACTAAATACATGTCACTATTTTTCAATTTTATTTCGTTGTTTAAACGAAAGATAGAGTATATGAACTAGTCTTAGCAATCATAAACAGCGTTGAAAATGAAATGAAATAGGATCACGACTGTAATTTCCAAGTACGGTATACATCTAATTAGATCTCCACTTCTCCAGGCGCTCAGTCCCTGAATATGACTAAAAGGGGTAGTCAGAGGTACGTCCGAACATTTCATTGCAGTAGTTAGCATGACTACCAGACCGCGTTGTAAGTCCAGACCGCGTTGTAAGTTGCTTAAACGAAATAAGGAATGAATCGGGCGCACCACTAGACTTTTAAATCGAAAACTCGGCATAAGATAAAATTTGTTCTTGTGGTGCAACATCCAGCTACATAGAAAGCGAGTTGGTAGCACAACACAGCACCAACGCATTGCGCTATGATTTATCGCGCCCTTCCCGTTTATGAATACACTTGTTACCGCTGGTTCATTATCGGCGTGAATTTGCCCAGGCATTATTGGACAGTGCCCCGGGATAATGTAGGCATTGTGATCGAGTGTGTACCCGGATGTAGGAGCAGATGTGGAGGAATCTTTGTATATGATGCTTTTGTACGCTCTTTTTGGGGTTATAGAATTATAATAACGATTCAGAAGTAAGATACGAGATTTAGTTTTACGGGAAAAAGATTAAGAGGCTGCCAGTCGACGATTGCTCTTTTTCGGAACGAAAAAAGAAATACTTCTGAACAAGCCACATCTCCTATTTTTATAAGTATATTACTTCAGGTTCCTACCTAGATTTCTATTAAGCTGAAAACATAATAGCAGAAACTTTTCACGATAAAAATATTATTTCAAAATGATACGTTTTAGAATTTATGATCGAAATATTTTATATACCTACTATTAAAATCAACTTGTGATTTATTGTTAAAGATAGGTAATATGTAGATCTAGATTTCTATTAGGATAGATTTTTGATAAGTAATTATACATAATTTATATCATTAATTTATTCGAAAAGCTAAGGCGGACCACGCGCGGACGTGTGTTTGTCATCATTGCAGCGGTCGGTAGGATTATTTATCGAAGTGATTAAAGATGGGTACATCTTTATTCACATATACTATACATTATAAAATAGGAGATGTGGCTTGTTCACAAGTATTTCTTTTTTCGTTTCGAACAAAAATAATCGTCGACTGGCAGCGTCTTAAGATATCACTTACTTATGAGTGTTGTTTTTTGGAGGTTATGGAATGAAAATAACGATTCTAAAGTATCGGTGAGAGATTTAATTTTATAAAAAATAGATTAAGATATAACTTACTTTCAAGTGTACGTCGCTTTTGGCATAATTTGTAAGTTATTCTACAGTTACTTTAGATAGGTAATTAAAATAAAGTTTTCGTTTTCGTAAGTAGGTATTTCTGTTTGAGCTCGGGTGCAACCGACCGCTATTATAACTCAGATTGAGTAACAAAGCAAAGTTTAGCAAAAGGAAAAAATGTAAAGAAACAAACCAAGATATAAAATCACCAAATAGATCATTTCAGTTATAGGCGTCATTCTCTAATCATGTTTCTCTTGAGTCGCATGCAACAATATTCAAGCATTTGGTACACCGTCTGTATTATGACGTATTGCTTGCTTCGAATTAGTGCACATTGTTTGCGCAGCGCCCTAGTGCCATCTGTCGTTATAACCGGGTTTCGGGCAATAGACTGTTTGTACTGCTCAAGTGTTTGCGTGCTAGGGACTTTTATTTATTTTTTTAGTGGTTAATTAATTGGGGTGGCGCTTGTTAGCTATGGATATCACTTCTTTAATCTATGCACTCGGTGACGTACTTTTTTGTACTTACCGGTAATTTTTTTAAATATCTGTCGAAATCAGAGTAAATCTGAGGTATAAATATTATCTACTTACCCATTGACTTTAAATATATTGGCCTCATTATTTAATTACTAGCTCCTTTTTGATTACCGTAGGTAAGATTAATTAGCGAGTCTAGATATTGAGGCAAGCAATAGGGTGGTGATAGGATTCAAGTGTTTAATCCAAATGCAAATTCATATTTAAAAAACTGTTTTATTCTTGGAAATCACGAGGATAATCGTATTGAATGAATTACTTACCTAGTTGATTTCGCCTTTCCCTTGTTCTACCTTAGCTACCGTTCTACTTAGTTTATTTCTTAAAATTGCACGATTTTTGAAGGAGATTTTATCGGGAGATTAAATAAATAAATATTGGTGGACCTTACAAACAAGGCCATCTAAGCAAAACCTGTACTAATCCAGATAACTGATGGAATACTTATATACTTTTTTTTTTGTAAATACATACTTAGTATACATATTAACACCCAGACACAGAACAAACATCTATGTTCATCGTCCAAATGTTTATTCTGGGGAATCCAACCCACAACCTACAGCGTAGAATGCAGTTACTATCAACTGAACTGTGAGGCTAGTCAGGGAAGAAGAACCTCAGTTTAGTTGATTACCAGTTAATTGTATCATCATCAAAAGCTTCATTGACAAATGGCGGTCCATCCGCGATGACAGGGTCATTTATTAACCCAGCGGTAAATCATCATCATCAATTAACACCGCACCTCAGCGATTAGTCGCTGTTTTAATAAATTATGTTACGAGCAAATACGTTTTTAGTTAATTATGTTTCGGGCAATGGGTGATTCGGTTTCGAGAAGTTGCCACCTATGTTTTAACTATTGGAAGTGTAATATATCCGAGGTTTGTCGAACAAGCTTAGTCACTGACCTTTTTCACCAAATATTTTTGGATATAAGTTAAAAGGAATCAAGCACTTAGACAAATATCAAAAACTAACTGCCTGCCTCGGCTTTGCACGATGCGATTATAGAAAATTTCGAGAATAAAATATGGCCTATGTTGCTGATAATGTAACTTTTGATAGGTGTAATTTTTTTTTAATTGGTCCATCGTTTCCTTCACCTATCCGTTACAAACAAACATGCAAAAATACCTTTTTATAATTAGTAGTGTAGATTACTCTAAAGTAGGAGTTGTGTGGAATTCCTATGTTGAAATTGGCCAAACCGAAAATTGCTGCGTCAAGTTTAATTTCATCAGCCAACTCATTGATTGGCGTCGATTACGAAAGCAAAGAAAAATCATGTACATCTGACAAAACGGCAGCGATCTGTGAGCGGAAAAAGCGCGACCTAATCGCATACTCGCGCCGAAACTGGTAGCGATAAATAAAACAATGGAGTGTCGCGTACCAGTATAAAATGGCAATCGCGAAACCAATTTGTTTACGCAAATTCTGCAGCGGGGAGAGATGAATGGGCGACCATAGCGTAATACGGTGCCGGGTAATGTTGTAGTGTTGCTGGCTGTCGATATCGATGGAAATATATTAAAAATTATTGAAAAAAATAATGATGTGATTATAATCCCCAAGAAAGGTAGACATCCTCAGTGTAAAATACTATAAAACACCACGTTGAAACCTGTAAGTACACTAGGTATTGTTAAACAACACCAATATTTGTTTTTTTTTTAATTTATCTATACATTACTATTACAAAGAGATACAATTTTGTATTTTTGTTTGTCCCGGATAAACTAAACTTTACTACAATAGCTACATTATCAGCGAGTAACATCTATAGGCTATATTTATATACATTAAAAAAATAGAGATCCTCACGATATTGCAATAATTTAACCTAATGTATCGAATAATTGCCTTTAATCTTCATTAGTACACTCGTGCGAAGCAGGGGTGTCTGCTAGATTAATATAAATTAAAATTGCTATTGAATTTAAAGAACCTATATTTGGTAAATTTATTTTGTTACAAGTAGGTACTTCAATCAATCTAATAATTAATCAAATAATTCATAGCAAGTAACTCGAGATCTCGTCTCGTGTCAATAATTTTTTTAGATATTCACTCAGTAGGTAAATTTTTGCAACAATTAATATTCGGAACATCCCTAGAACGCAACATTGATGGTACAACAGTGAGGAATGAGACCGAAGATTTGATGAATCACCCGCATTTGAAATGTGGGCTATCGACGTATTCATACCGTTACTGTGTCAATCCACTATCACTTCTATCCCATCGCAATAAGGATTTACAATGAGATAAAGCAAAATACCACATGTGTCGATACCGTGTGTGGTTCTATTAATGTATCGTCACTTCATTATGCCATATCGATGTTTTAGAATCGCTTCCATATTTTGCTATACGATGCGAGTCCAATCGAATAATCTACAACAACTATAAATAGAATAGTTTATCCTCTTACGGATCGCACTATACACTATTCGATGATGGTGTTTGTTTGGTTGCTGCAATAACATCATAACGGCTTAACCGATTGCAATGTAATCTTATATATAAAAATGAATATCTATTTCCCTTGGTCATAGCATCACGCGTGAACGGCTGGACAGATTTTGTTAATTATTTTTTGTTGTATTCGTTATTATCAGGAAAAGGTTCTTATAAAAGAAAATTTGACAGGACTACGTCTGTCGGGACAGCTAGTTTAGTATACTCGTATAAATAGATTATGACCTAAACTGAAACATAGAATTTTTTTAATCAAGTACTACGCGTTCTAGCTAGTTTATTTTCTAACGAAATTGTATAGAAAAATCTTCGTAAAAGCAATGGTCAAAAATCTGTAAGAGTTCAAACTAAAACATTCAACTGCTCTGGCTTGTTTTGTCTTGCCCAGTGTTTGACTTTGAATAACTTTAAACGTTTCCATCTATCTTGGCAAACAAAAGTTCAACTGTACTACAGTAGAAAGCATCATTTAATTTTAGCATAAATTCATCATTGCAAAAACAGTTACAAATACTTAAATTCTGCAAGTAACGGTTACCAATAAATCAATTTTAAAAGGATTATAATCTACTCTATTGATTTTAGTTTTTTTTGTTTGTCTGTGGTTATAGACTAAAGATTAAACAATTAGGTGGCAGTGCCGGGTCTATTGACAAATATGGGTTGCTGTGAAAAGAAATAATAGTTTATGGCCTTCTGTGGGTACAGGTTTTTTGTTGCAATCGGCTGTTTCTTTTAATTCTTACTGTTGTAGTATCGAAAGGAATTAAATGAACTAAAGCTTCCTTCTTTTTCTAAATAAAATACGCGTGTAAAATTTTAAATATAATATCAGTTCAACTTTTAAGTTAATTTACACTCGACATAAAGACAGCTCACGAAAATACAAACAGATGGGACCGGTCTATATTCAGATCGGTCATAATTTTTGGCGCTACTAGATATTTATTTTGGGTTTGTTTTATACCTATATAAAACTATTAGCTTTCGCCTACTGCTTTAGACATAGACAATTATTTATTTACTATTTTAGCACACAACACATAACATAACATAGAAAGGAAAAAAAATAAAATCAGTTTAAACTTAAATCTAACATACATAGGTACACTTAGAAAAACAAGGAGAGAAAGAAAAAAAAACTAAATTACAAAAAATAATAATTAAAATAAATATAAGTAATGCTATGTGCTACAGCAGCAAAAGGGTTCCGGCTCAGCATTTTACTTTCCTATACGAGGATAGGTCAGCGCTGTTATTCTGCCGAAACCTTTGATCTAGTCATTCGTCCCTTGCTTAGTACCCAGATAAAAATGTAATCTATCTGTAGGAATATAAAATTTAGTAGAAATCGGTTCAACCGTTACGACGAGATTGATCACCAAACAAGCAAAGCACCTGGACTTTATAATAGTAGTAAGTATGTTTTCTTTATCAATATTTTCTTCCTACAGCGTCGGAGTGGGAGTTGGACGGGCTCACTTCGAGAAGCAACCGCCTAGCAACCTGCGCAAGAGCAACTTCTTCCACTTCGTAGTTGCATTGTATGATCGCGCTGGACAACCGGTGGAGATTGAGAGGACTGCTTTCATCGGATTTATTGAAAAGGATCAGGTAAGATTTTAACGGAAATACAATGAATTAGCTCTTTCTGGCCTTACAGGTTGGTTGTTCGATTCCTACCCAGTACAAACATTTGTGTGATGAATATGGATGTTTGTTCTGTGTCTGGTCATTATAATTTATTTTAAGTATGTATTTGCAAAAAAAAGTATATAAGTATTCTACCAGTTAGTTAAGGGCTAGATGGCGCTGTGTGAAATTTCCAGCAATATTTATTTATTATATTGTAACTCTGACTAGTTTCATCATTTTTATTTCTCATAAAGTCATTATCTATGTATTTAGATGCATTTCTTTAGGCTCTTTTAAATCGAACAGTATTTAAATAAAAAACCGGCCAAGTGCGAGTAAGACTCGCGCACGAAAGATTCTGTACCATTATCTATAAAACTTAAACATTAACTTAAACATTGATTTTATTCTGTTTTTAGTATTTGTTGTTATAGTGGCAACAGAAATACATCATCTGTGAAAATTTCAACTATCTAGCTACGGTTCATGAGGTACAGCCTTGTGACAGACAGACGGACTGCGGAGTCTTAGTAACAGGGTCCCGTTTTTACCCTTTGGGTACGGAACCCTAATAATTACCAAACCTTTCAATAAGCCGTCATTACCGCCTTATCAATTCCATTTATAGATTTGAATCGGGAATCAAACGTGCGACCATCAATCAGGATGTAGGAGACGTGATTTCTATTGTGCGTTTAAAATACATTTGCATAATGCGGATGAATGTCGATGGCATTTTTATTGACTTTCGTTTTTTAATCGACTTCAAAGAATGAAGGAGATTCTCAATTTAGGGGCTTTGTTTTTAGGGTTCTGTACCTCAAAAGTAAAAAAACGGAACCCTTATAGGAACACTCGAGTGTCTGTCCGTCCGTCTTTCCATCCCAACGGGGTGACCTTGTTTTCTAAACTACTGGGACTAAATATTTGAAAAAAAACAGAGATAGTTCTTTACCTATAGATTACAGAAAATCCTATAAAAAGTTTGTACGGAACCCTCGGTGCGCGAGTCCAACTCGCACTTAATATTTTTTTCTCTTTTGTATTTATGTAATGGTTGGTCCAATTTCATCAACATCGAAATAAAATCTAATTTCATGGTCATCATTATCACATAACAATAGTTGTGAAAGTCCGAGCTTTATAAAGTTCGAGATATTTTCCGTCTGAAAAAAGTTGTAAAAAAACCCGTGTTAAATTACTCACGTAGGTTACAAACCGCGCCGGTAGAGGGCGCGAGTTCACACATCTTGTTTGTCGGTAAGTTAATTATTCAGATAGTAAACGTTCATGGTCGCGTTTTTGCCACACGTTTGGTGGGACCTTATTATAGTGGTTGTACGAGTATGTTTCAAATGTACACAAAATGTTTAAAAACAAATTAAGAAATGCGCTTACCGATGTAATTCAATTCAAAACAATTAATTCAGACATCTCATCCATTTTATTAGTAAATAAAGTATTATTTTATAGGATGGTAAATAGTACTTAAGACGAGTAATAAATGTTTTTGATGAATTCAGAATCGTTTTTTTTTCTATAACCGCAAAACATACAGTTTTGGTTTTTATGACAAAGATAACTTAAGGATTTAATCTAGATAAATTATAGACAGAAACACGATTGGTAAAACTTTTCACGATAGATTTATTTTCCAAAGTTGACTCTTCAAAAACATGTTTTTAATAAAAACTATGAATAGCTAAATAGTTAATTTTTTTATAATTCGTTAGATAATCATTTTAGCTAAGTAAATTATAGACAGTTTCTTTTTAATTTTGATGATTTTCAAGATAATGCAGTTTTATCACTTTTTCCTTCTTATCCGAGCAGACTCGGCTCATACAAAACTCAAACATTTCACATATCACCATAAGTAAATCTCACAACAATATTTTAAATACAAAAGTTTGTGAAGGTAGTTGTGTGTTTGTGGCTTAATCACGCCCAAACGACCCAACGTATTTAAATAAAACTTGTAGTATACAATTATATATACATAGCTTACGCCTTAGATGTCACAAACTACACAAACGAAGTCGTTGGCAAAAGCTAATAAACTACTGGAGTCTATCTAAGCTTTCTTATTAATTAACGATGATTTGATCTATAACGGTCATAATGCCATCTGCATTTTAATTGTCTTCTTTGTTTTAAACTAATTAAACTAAAACTATTATTTTAAAAATAGTAGTAATGTGAATAATATTACAATTTTGTTTTTGGGTTTGTGGTTATGCACATTATACCACATTAGTTATCAAACATTTATTTTTGTTTATCACACTCAAACTTCCGCATGTTTCATATTTCACACGGTATTAAGTAATCCAAGGACACACTTATAATAATTTTGAAATTGTATTTCTAATATATTTTTATTTGTTGTAGGAAGCAGAGGGGCAAAAGACTAACAACGGCATCCAATACAGGCTTCAGTTATTGTACGCAAATGGTAAGTCGATTTAACTAAACACATTTAATTTATGAAAGAAAAGCGTACATACATAATTACATACCTTGCTGTGGGTAAAGTTAATATGAAACCAATACAATTCACCCGATGGTAAAAGTCATCACACCATTGGAAGTGTAAATGTTGCCAACACTAAATTCAGCAGGTTTTCTTCTTAGGTAAGTTGTATTGTATCTTGAGACATCTTCATGGATCTGGTATAGACAGGATGACGTACTTGGGGATAACGTCGTGGTCTTTTTTTTAAAGTTGTAATTTTTAACGTTTCCTGAATGTATCTGTAGTAATAAGGCCTGATTGATAAGATTTGTGACACAGAATGCCTATAAATTTTTGCTTATAAGTCTTTTGACTAAAAGAACTTCATCACTATATTAGTTGTGCCTCGGAATACCTATATCATTTAGAGTAGAATACAACGAACAAAATACACTTAATTAAATTAAATAACTTTCCATAGATAAGATTACCTGAACATATTGTGATCAATTTCAGTGCAACTAATTCTCAAACAGATCTAAGACTGCTATGACAAAGAGCATAAATCCTTCATCTCAATACCGCTCAAGATGCAGCGTTCGATAGCTCACGAGTTGTGCAAATATTGCCATTAGCCGGCATTGTCGTCCGCATTGTCATCAATAAATGTGGTCGGAAATGGGCCGAATGCATTGTTGTATCTTCAATATGTTGCTATGCTTTAGGTTGCCTGGAAGAAATCGCTTTTTAGTGATAAGGCCGCCCATTGTACGTAATTCTAAAATTATTTTTTAATGTTTTGCTTGTTTATTTCTGGTGTACAATAAAGTATTATCTATCTATCTATCTATCTATCTATCTATCTATCTATCTATCTATGCTAATCAAAGCCAAACATACGATTAGTTAGCCCGTCTACACCATGTTAAAAGTTCATGCTTATCTTTCTGTGGCTAAGCAGTATCAGTTTGTATGGAAATTACATAAGCTTGTTTTTAAAGATTAACCATGAACGTACAGTTGCAGATGTGCAGTAGAATTGTATCATGTCATTTTCCCCAGAAATCTTCTTGTCGTTTATCATAGATTTAAGTTTTTGATTTAATTAGTTAGTAATATATTTATAGTATGTAAAGTAATTATGTTTGGGGTAAAGGTTGCAAATAAATTTTAAACCAGTGGCCTGGTCTGAGTACGAACCACTATCGTATCGACAACGTATCGTCCAAATGCCAAAAAACTGACACTTTTACTATACAAAAAGTGTCAGTCATGACATTTGTACGATACGTTGTCGATACGATACTGGTTCATGATAACCACCCAGTTTTTCCGAACCGATTAAGTTTAAATTTGGCATACCTTATGTAGTCTTATGTATGTCAGTAAATAGTCTGATCGAGTTAAAACTTCGCATACCTGTCAAGTTCCAATGACAATATACTATTATAATGACAGCGAGCTTGTCTGATGATGTAGCACGAGCCATCGTCTAAACAACATGTTTGGGCTTGTTATTTTTGTATAATATTTTTTTTATTAAAACTTATTTTAAATTGTTTTTCAAACTAGCCCATATTTACAATTTATTAAGAAGACGGGTTGGGCACTAACTATTTAGTTTTTTTAGTCAGTAATACACAACTATTTGCTCTTATTATTTTAATTCTGTAAAAAGACAAAGAAAGCTAGCGCAGAGCCATTCGGAGAGGTTAACAAATTGTGCAGTCTACGGCGCTACGGTGCTACACTCGTAGCCTCGTAGAGACTTTATTACTACAATGTGTAAATGTTAACGTTTTAGATGCTAGAAAGAATTAGAACAATATGTTTTGTTGCTTGTTTTGAGTTTTGTTTTGTTTAAAAACAGCTTTAGCAACATCTATTTATTAATGTTTATTTATGTATCGTTTATGAAAGGGAAAACTATTTGCCTAATTACACAAATAGAGACGAACTGGCAAAACGCACTTTCAAAATTATAAATTGAGTTGCTATATTCGTTTGAGATTATGCTACTACTACTTATAAGACTTAGTACAGATAGACATAGCTATACAGTACAGATAGACATAGCATATATAGACATAGCTTATAAGACGTTTCTAACTGCTCCTTGTGATTAGATTGATATGTTTAACTTTGACTTTTGTTGCAGGTATCAGACAAGAACAGGACATATTCGTACGGCTCATTGATTCTGTGACAAAACAAGTAAGTGAATTATACGCAGTAATTTATGCCTGTTTATTTTAATCGATTTTTATTCTAAAGGAAAGTCAAAACAGTCTTTCTCTAGGTTAAATTATGATAAAGATTCTAGGAGTTCACTCAGTAGGTCTGTTTTATTTAAATAATATACATTAAAGAAAAACATTCGTAGAAAACGAATAACAGTATGTGAGCCAATAATAGGCATGCACAGAATAAAAAAGATACACTATAGATTATTGTAAAAACTACCAAAGTAACAAAGCCAATAATAAATTTATTCAATTAACAAGTAGGCGTACCAATTCCAACCGCTGATTTTATGAAGCATGCACACTACCCACTTTACTAACATCGTACGCGCCTCTCACGCATTCTCTCCGCGATTGCCCCGCGTCGTTCACGTGTCTGCCACGCGGCAGATTGTCATCGCCGCCGCCCGATTAGACCCTAATACCAACGCCCTCTGTCCGAAATCTGCAATTATGTAGAAAACAGGTTACCAGCTCATGCTTGTTTAGTGTTGTCATCACGTTAGAATAGAGAGAATGGCTCTAAAACAAAAGAAATAATGTCATAACGATTGTTTTAAATGGTGTCGTTTTAACGGTTTATGTAAAACATTCTTAAAACGTAGAAAATATATATTTTTGCTAACTGTATTGTATATATCAAGTAAGTACACTGTGTTTATACAGTACATGTGTAGTACAAAATAAAATAAATACTTTATAGCATTCGCAAGGTCGGTCCTTTTGTGAAAGTTCTGCGTGTAAAATGAGTATTACCTCTTTATTTGAATGAGTTCTCTGTTTACGAGTCTTCACCGTGAAAGTCGTAGGTACGACAGTTGATATTATTAATTACTAGACATTATTATTAAGGCGCTCCCAGTCGACGATTATTTTTGTTCGAAATGAAAAAAGAAATACTTGTGAACAAGCCACATCTCCTATTTTATAATGTATAGTATATGTGAATAAAGATGTACCCCTCTTTAATCACTTCGATAAATAATCCTACCAACCGCTGCAATGACGACAAACATTCGTCGGCGCGTGTCCGCCTTAGCTTTTCGAATAAATTTATGATATAAATTATGTATAATTACTTATCAAAAATCGATTCTAATAGAAATCTAGATCTACATATTACCTATCTTTAGCAATAAATCACAAGTTGATTTTAATAGTAGGTATATAAAATATTTCGATCATAAATTCTAAAACGTATAATTTTGAAATAATATCTTTATCGTGAAAAGTTTCTGCTATTATGTTTTCAGCTTAATAGAAATCTAGGTAGGAACCTGAAGTAATATACTTATAAAAATAGGAGATGTGGCTTGTTCAGAAGTATTTCTTTTTTCGTTTCGAAAAAGAGCAATCGTCGACTGGGAGGGCTCCTAGTCGACGAAGCTTTATTAAGCACTGAAAAGCGACGGTCGGCAACCTGCTTTATACGTTAAATCGCCCAAAATTGCATTACGCTTCACAATCATTACTGTTATCTCGTGTTACAATTTCATTCTACGTTAGTTTTAAATCTCCTTTGTGGTGTCAAGTAATTCAAGATTTGATCGACAGTTCCAAAGGGTTACATAAATCGTTGATGCTTCTTGATGAGGGTGTGTAAAGTACTTTAGTTGTCACTGAATGCTGTAATTTTAAATTGGGTGTTTAGTTTTGTTGGCATGATTCTTATATTACATGCACCTTGCACTACTTGTTAACTTGCCTCCCAGCACTGCCTTCTGCGCAATAGGTTGTGGGTTAGATTCCCACGATTATAATTAGTGTTATTATTATAGGTCCTATCACCTAGGTCATATCACAAGCTTTGCTTAATTTGGGGCTAGATGGTACTGTGTGGAATATCCACTGATATTTATAATTTGTTTATAAATTCAAATACCTTAGCATATTTTAAAATTAATCTTTCAAAATTCAAGGAAACATATCGTATTGTAGGTATACCTATCGATGTTTATGAGTTCCCGTACATTTGAACATAATTAACGAAAACATGATGAAACTTTGCCTCGTACCTCACATATATAATTTCAACACGTCCCAGGCTCTTAGTGTTGTGAAACAAGAGGCCAATTACGAAAGATTTATGCCATGAACATAATTAACTTAGGCCGAACGTAGTTAACTAAGAATTACGGAATTGTGTATGCGTTCGTTTAAGATATAACCTACCAGTACCGCAAAACATTTTGTTTGGGAAATTCTTGGCCTTCTTCCTCGACGAAATTATTACGTCTTTACGTTTCATAATTCTAAAACAAAAGCATCAGAGTATACGCAAACAGTTTTGTTCATAAGCTAGGTACATTTTGTAAAAATAAAAATTGTTTTTTTAACCATTTGAGCTTATAAAAATTCATAATAGAAATTATGATTTAAAGAAAGAGAGCCTTGATGACCATTGACTACGCATGTCAACATAGATCAGCATAGCACCCGTAGTAAGAGAGAATCCTCGCTTTAAAAATGCTTGTGTACATGTAGGGCCCAATTCTACCTATAAAAAAAAACACAATTTCGAACAAGATTACCTGAACTGAGTCAGTAGGACTCGAATTAAATAAGATAATTACTCAAATACACTTATTACTGTGACAGAGACACGCAAAAAGCTCGTATAAAAATGGCGATGAAAAGATGGCGTTCGGATAATAGAGAGTTGTGGTCGATTTAATTGTATTAAAACGTTAGGCTGAGCACACGGGCAATCAACTAATGTTGTACGGTGCATGCGAACTTGGCACGCAACTAGGGTCGTCAGATAAAAAAATAAAAACCCATCCAAAATATTGTTTTTTTTTTATGAAAAGCCGGATATCATATTAAACACCAGTTGGGTTTTACTATAATATTCTCATTATTATATTATTTATATAACTTTGAGCTATCAAATTAAAATATACTTGGTACACGTTTAATCAAGCTATACCATGGCGCAAAACAAAAAATAGGCCGCCAAAAGGCCTTTTCCAACCCATGCTCATTGTTTGTACAACATACGTATTGACTAACCTAAATGCTAAGATGACCAAGAAAGGACCAGCTACCCGACAAACGAACATTAAGGTTTTAGTTTAAATTGTGATTCAGAAGTTTCATTTATTTCCATGATCAACTCAATGTTAGAAGAGTTCAAAAGACGGATCAATATTATTAAAACCGGACGTCTGCCATCACTAAATGCAACTCGTGTTTCGGCGAGATTAAAAAAATTACGCGGGTATCTGACGTTGTGACATGGTTTTTTGACAGTTTCATCTTTTCAAACCAGAATGACCAACCAGCTCTACCACTTCACTTATTGGACAGTCACGTGGATTTGAGTAACGAAACATTATACGTACAAAATATTCAATGGTATTTTATATGCCTCATTTTCTCGATGATAGACTCGACCAATACTTCTGACTAGCCCTGATCATAGCTAAGTATTGCAAAAGTTATGACACTTATGTTATGTAGAAAAAAGACTTGATAGGATATTTTTTTTTAAATTGCAAAATAAGCGTCATAAATGAAAAAAAAATAGAGAAGCGTGTTTAAACTTCAGCCATTTTAATTGGCAAAGGCTATATGGCCATAGTTCATGGTTTATCCTAAATAACTTAATTAAAATTTAAATAAACATATTTCTACTTTTAAGTTTGTAAAGTGTTTAACCCACCTATTTTAGGAAGGTATCTTTATTTATATTTAAAATCGTTTATTTCTTAACTGGCGACCCGCCCCGGCTTCGCACGGGTAGCATGTTATTATACATATAAACCTTCCTCCTGAATCACTCTATCTATTAAAAAAAACCGCATCAAAATCCGTTGTGTAGTTTTAAAGATATAAGCAAACATACATACATACATATACATACAGACGCGGGAAGCGGAAAGCGACTTTGCTTTATATATGTAGTGATAACATGATTATTTTAATACCTTCAACATTACTGGATTACTTGTGTTCCCATACTAAATCACTATCATATCAATATCTAAAACATCAATCTCCCACCCTCTGTTTAGTTTTATTCTTAAGATAGTGACTCGCCGGTCGGACGAATGGGATTCGTCTAAATCCCATGGAGCAACTAAAGTTGTATAGAATGTGCGCGCGTCGGACACGTGACCCAATGATTATGTTTACTTAACAATGTTCAAACAACATATTAATTTGGTAGGTTTTTGTTGGGAAAATGACTTTCGGAAGCTGATTAGAATTGGTTTGTGAGTTTTCGGTAACATGACTTTTATCGTAGGGTGCAATATGGTGCACAACATTGCATACCTCATTCAAAAACTTACATCAAAAAATATGTTATTTTTCGTATTTTGTTGCATTTTTATCGGTAGAAATCTAGGCTACGAATATTTTACAGTTTTAGCACAGTTGAAAAGTCAGACCGTTTACAAAAAGAAGAAAATAATTCTGTGTAAAATAAAATGCTGAAGATAAAGTAGAAATACAATAAAAATTTCGCAATGCTGGCGCCGGGCTGCGTTCTCGTTGGTGTGAATGCAGAACGTAAATCATTGAATTCCTTGTCTCATAGAGTTCTACCGGTCCATTTAAAAAGTTTTATGGCAGTATTGAATATGAAAATTGTAGAGGAAATAGGTCAAACATTTTACTGCAACTTTTTTTTATCATTATTGTATAATTTGGTCCCATAATTATGGAATGTTGCAAAATGAGGGATAGTGTCAATTGTAATGTTTGGACGTGCTTCTGACTATCCCTTTAGACATAATCGTACTTGGGGATGACATTCGTGATCCTAATATTATTTTTTATTTTCCGAAATTCGGTATAAATAAATACGCTATCACGTAGATCAAAATTCAAACAAACAGTGTTCAAAAGTTTTTGGATTCATAAAACAACAGTAACTCTTGTAACCCAAATTAAAACGATGTCCAACTCTTTACTATCACTCAGTAGGTACATTGTTCACAATTTCAGTCTCGCTGCGATGCCGGTCATGTAAATCACGCGCCAATGTTGTTTGTGCCAGCTCTTTTCCAAGTCTTGTGCTGTTTTGTTTATTTTAAAACATTCTCTCCTTCATAAAATTCTGCTTCGTAAAAGTGTGCCACACCACCAAACTTGGCAAAAAGTATTTGCTTGAAAACTTTATGTGATTTAGTAACGGAACTTATCAACCTTTACAAACTACCCCAACTTTATCTAGAGCTAAATACATAACTCATTTAGCAATTACAAAACACTACACTATTATCATTCAGATATAATCTGCCCCTCGTAATGAATCACGACTACAGTGGTGGCCGGTGACCACATTTTTTTAAATCCCCCCCAATTCCCATGAGATTGAATCCCTGGCGACGGTATGCCCAGCTCGGGGAGATAGCCCGCTCCAGGCGATCCTATGGGACCTCACTCAGGGAATGAACTTGAAAAATGATAGTCGGCTCTGCTAGATAGTACTAGTTAGTCTACGGAATAGAATCGTTGATATTTGGCGAGGGTTGCGTATGTTCGGACGAAAAAGTGCAAAAAGTTTGCTCACATTGTAAATGTAAGTAATTTTAAGAGGAGTAGAATTCCTTTTGAGGGGCCAAACAATATCTGCTGTATTCTTCATTGAAGTGTATGATTTCGGTGAAATAACAGGCACACGGGACACAACACCTGTATGCCTCAAGTTGGTGGACGCAAAGTATTCAATCGTAGGGCTCGACTTGTATATTCGTGATCTACGAGATAGGATTTTGTTATACATAGGTTTATGCCACATATAGTAGGTATGGCCAGTTTTATTATACACGCCATATACTTACAATCTATAAGGCATTGGAGCTAGGATAAATGTTTTTTTTTGGCTAGGCAAGTACGCAGTAGTTGCACATGTTTAATATTTGTAAATCTAATAACCAACTGTCATTTTGTTCATATCCCTAATCCCTCACTTGTTTGCATTAAGACTAAAATACTTGATTTACAGTCGCACCTGATACCATACACCCTATTCAGACCCTTAAGCTATTTTGCTTAAATACTTTTCTATGACCCTTGAATACCTATTACAGTACACCCTACGAACACCAAATCCTTACAAATCCGCCGTACAAAGGACGTTAATACCCAGCTATTTCATATTCAATTAAATATTTTGTCAGGGATGAAAAAAATCTATTTCGGATTTCAAGGGGATTTCAAGATAATGCAGGTTGTTTAATGTAACTAATATTTGTCAATTTTTTTGTTTTGGACGATGGGTCCATCCTACCGAACTATTTGACTTTTTAGTTTTCTATTAAGTACCTACTACCTACTTCTATTAGTGTATCTATAAGTAAATACATACATGAATAAACTATGTTATAAAATTGTATTTCGTAAATTGTGTAGTAGGTACTCGTAGGTTATTTAACGCAAATTAGTTTTTGGTTTCAATAATAAAATGCAAGGGAGGGTGAATAAATTAACAAAATTACGCAATGGTTTGACGAAGACGGAACATTATTATCTTATCTTACCGATTTTAATTAGAATGTTATCTATGGTTTGAATGAAGTTTTGTTTCTGTTATCTGTGAATGTATAATTTATGTTTTGTTTCAGCCCATCGTGTATGAAGGTCAAGACAAAAATCCAGAGATGTGCAGGGTTCTACTTACTCATGAAGTTATGTGCAGGTAAGAAAGAGTTCGAATGGAGTAAGTTTTTCGCACGTTTTGGTAAAATCATAGTAGTGGCTCATATCTTCAGGTGATTATCGAATATATAGTATGCTTATTTTATTCAGGCAAAACAGTATAAAGATAAATATTTGAATAAAGATTTGACCTTCACGATTTGTACATTATACTTCGCCTATAATAAATGATGTGGATAGTACGTATTACCTATACGTACTATCCACATCATTTAATAATTAAAAAATAAGCTGTTTTCTTGGAAATTCTACACCATTTATCATTAGATATGAAATCCAAAATATATTACTTTCGCAAGTCATCATTCTGCGTAAGGACTGCAGTAGCTTGGGTACTACCTGAGTTTAACTTGTTGTGTAATTTATTAGGTACTAGCTTCCGCTCGCGGCTTTGCTGTCGTAGTACCAGGATAAAAAGTAGCCTATTCGATATTTCAGGGCATAGGCATATTACAAGTTTCGTTCAAATCCGTTTGGCAATGATTGAGGCACAACCAAACATCCAAAAATTCTTACAAACTTTCGGATTTATATAATCAGGCTACTAAACTATTAGCCGTTAGAGTTTCCAATACCACAACGGAGGCTAAAACTTTATTGTTTTAAAATTAATATCTTTGAGAAGTGACGCACGAAACTTTGAAAATTTGTTAATCATAATATCATAGCATAAACCAGTTGAACAGCCACTGTTTTAATAACAAGATCTCTAAAGTAAAACCTGCCCTTGTAACTTTGAAACAACAAAAAGTACTGACAAAAGTGAATGTCCTTATTATTTTAACCATTTGTTTGGGGTGCTTTTTCCGCTCGTAAACGTGGAGAATCGTCTCGCCGACGCGAATATGTGTTTAGCTGTATCTGTGTGGGTTGGTGCTGCCAACTGGTTTCGTTATTGGCTAGATTTACCAGAAAACAAATGTAAACTATGAAAGTTCTAGGCATTTTAAGCTTCGCTAGTTAAAATTTGGGGGCACGGCAGTGCCCCCGCCAAGTCGAGCGCGAAGCATATTGATTGAACTATGAGTACAAAAAAAAAGGATCACAACTGTCAGTGATCCCCAAGTACAGTAGACATTCTCTCAGATCTCCAGGCGCTCAGATCCTTGAAGATATTTAAAAGGGTTAGTCAGAGGCACGTCCAAACATTCCATTTGGCACATGCGCACATTTTGCAGTAGTTAACATTCCACACGTGATAGGTTGCAAACCCGTCGCCGCTGAGTATAATGACATCAAAGTTAATGACATATTTAAAAAAACAGTTCTACTAGTAAACACTTTCTGCCAGTGCAGTGCCTGTACTATATTGACAATTATGACGTTCTTATATTGGTTCAAAAAGTAGCTAGATCTGGCATTCCAACAAAAGTTGGCAACAGCGGTGTAAGCAATTAAAATTTTATTCCACCTTAGTCGATATCACCATCTCTTTTTGTTGGATACGCGTGTCTTGCTCCTACGTCTTCAGGGGAGGAGTCTCCTGGGAGTCTGTCCTTTCAATGTCTTTGCCCTTTGCGTCACGGCGGCCCGGTAGGGCGCGCTATGGTGTTGTTTGATGAGTGTGGATATGCCTGATGTATTTCTCTGTTTGGCATTTAAAATTGACAAAATAAAAGTTTCGTTTGATTTACATTGTTACTGTTCTTTTTTGAGAATATGTTTAGTCGCGGTTAATCGACTATTTTCGAAAAATACCATAAAAAATAACAATATTTTATGTGAGTTCCTGATATTATGTTTTCCTGTTTGTTAGAGACTTATGACTGAAATAACAGATGATCGTACATACATACACTGCTAGACCCATACCCTTAATGATAACATTATTTTAGTTTTGTAAAATTGGATGGATTATTCTAGATGAGTCTACCAAAAATAACAGTGTAAGGTATTTAAAATTATAAGTAAATGCGAAAGTTTAAATGTAGGGAAACATTTGTTCGTAACTTAATCATCTGAGTTGGCCACTAACTCTTACGAACTCACTTGTTAACTTAATCTCATCGTAAAGATTGAACCTATTTCGATGAAATTTTGTACATTATGGTAGATTCTGACTTGAAATATTTTTTATCTTGATACCATGCTATTAAAGCCCTGGACGGTAGCTAGTAAAACACACAAAGAAATAGTCTTATATACTTTCCAAGCATCGCAGATCATATAAGACATTTAAAGGGGTGTAGTCAGAGGCACGTCCAAATATTACTTTCTGAACCGTGCTGATATTCTGCTGATTAATTCAATAGTTAGCATACGAGGTAGCTTGCAAGCCCACTATCGCTTATCAGAGTATTAACAGATTCGATGTTTTCCTTCACCATTTTAAGCTCATAGGTACTACTCAATTGATAAAAGTCGAAGTAGCTCCCACCAGGCTATCATGATATACATAGGAATAACGCTATAAATCGTTCGTGCTATGATAGACACGCATCTCGGGACCCTCCGTTAAATTTACTAGCAATATATTGATTTTTCCCTCGATAGAGGTATCCCTTTAAGTAGTTTTATCTCCTGCAGGTGGGGGCAAATATGACTCATAATATTATTGCAATGTTGAATCCACTGAGTCAACTTTTTACTAAGTATTTTTTGCACGTACAGTCAACATAAATTTAGATGATGACTGGAAAAAATATCAAAAGGGATTTGTGATTGTAAAGTTTTACCTTTTGTTTTTGTAACTAAAGTAAAACTCATAATTTTTCATTGATGTTTTTAAACTTTTCAATATTGTTGGAAGCTATAACGAGAATGTATTGTGGGTACTTACTAATGGTCACCCTCGACTTCGTACGCGTGGTTTTGGTAGACATTTAACACAGCACCATCTATTCCCAAATTCAAATTCAAATTCAAAAATCATTTATTTCAATAAAATCACAAGGATCACTTTGAAACGTCTTAGGAACTAGGTGAAGCTACGCCAAACTAAGTAAAGCCTGTACTATGGAAACTAGATATCTTTTACATTATTAATATATTTTTTGGGATCGTTTTTCGAAAATAAAGATTATAATGTTTCAATCCAGGTTTCGTTGAAATCGGTTCAGTCGTTACGACGTGATTGAGTAACGAACCAACATCCAAAATTTACGCATTTACATTTACATATTATGCGATGTCATAGTAAAGTCGAAGTTTACCGAATTCACTATAAACAATTTACTTTATGGTATTTCCTTGTAATTTTTTAAGGTATCTTTTAAAATGTTTTGTTTCTTACAGTCGGTGTTGTGATAAGAAGAGCTGTGGCAACAGGAACGAAACCCCTTCGGACCCAGTTATCATCGACCGGTAAGTTCTAAAAGATGTTATTTTTTTAATAAAATAAAAATTAACCGTTTAGTTACTACTAGCGACCCGCCCCGGCTTCGCACGGGTAGCATGTTATTATACATATAAACCTTCTTCCTGAATCACTCTATCTATTAAAAAAAACCGCATTAAAATCCGTTGTGTAGTTTTAAAGATATAAGCAAACATACATACATATTACATACATATTACATACAGACGCGGGAAGCGGAAAGCGACTTTGCTTTATACTATGTAGTGATTAACTATCTACACAATTTTAAAAAATAAACATGTACGTAACAGTCTTTAAGTGTAACTCGTTGGTAGAAACAGATTTTTATTTTAAGATTATAAAAATGGGGTGCAATTAAAGTTGGCGTGTCATGTTGTTTTAACTTAAAAACTCTCTACAAAAAATAATGAAACATGTCTATTAATATTTTGAATATATAATAAAGTACGGTAGACATCCTCTCAAATCTCCAGACGCTTAGATCCTTTGAAGATGTGTAACGGGGGTAGTCAGAGGTATTTATATAATACCTAATATCTAAAATCCCTAAAAGGGATGCAACGAGGTATCAACGTTTGACTGCAAATTTTGATTGAAAGTATACTCAAACTAAGTGGCATCGGAGACATCTAGTGTTCTGATCCCAATTTTCAGTACTATTGTGATGCGATTTTTTTTTGGCTTTTTTTTGGCTCTAGGGTAGACTAGACATCCTTATTATTTCAGCAATAAAAACAGCGTAAGTGTTATACTTGTGAGATTATTAATTCATCCTGCTTTCCTATCCACGCAAATAAATCAACCAACTGAAAAGTTCATCGAACACAGAGTTATAAAACAATAGACGCAGCAACTCCGTTAATATTGCATTGTTCCATTTGCGGCGATTCATCAGACGGTAATGACGGCAATCTGAAAACTTTCTACCAAATGCATTTGAGCGAAACTTTTGAGTTTCCGTTTTGTATCGTATTTTTATTATGCACGTCTGGACGTTGATATTTTTCGACAAAAACTGTTATTTTAAAATAAATAAACTTTATTATTATTACTATTATTATTTTTAGATCCGCGATTCCAAGCTTACTTAGTTCTAAATCAGACCTGATAAAAACTACGAAACCCTATATAGCGCGTGACCCGACACGCACTTGGCGGGTTTTTTAATGATTTGAAGACTCAAGTGCAAAACTAGTTAATTTGAAATTCGTAATCTATTATATACATATACATATAAAACAATTGCTGTTCGTTAGTCTCGCTAAAACTCGAGAACGGCTGAACGGATTTATTTTATCTTGGTCTTGAAATGTTCGTGGAGGTTCGAATAATTGCCGGGAAACGGAACGGGAACGGGAACGGGAACGGGAACAGGAACGAGAACGGGAACGGGAACGGGAACGGGAACGGGAACGGGAACGGGAACGGGAACGGGAACGGGAACGGGAACGGGAACGGGAACGGGAACGGGAACGGGAACGGGAACGGGAACGGGAACGGGAACGGGAACGGGAACGGGAACGGGAACGGGAACGGGAACGGGAACGGGAACGGGAACGGGAACTTAAGACAACATTTGTTAATTATAAAGCGATACGAAGTTCGCGGGGTAAGCTTGTTATGTAAAAATTATTAAAAAAAAAAACATTCGTATCTTTGCTAGACACTCACACACACTATTTTCACAGCAATCAATCTGTACAGAAAACAACACAAAAGACGATAATTACCCTGACGTCACGCTGCGCTATTCATCCAGATTCGATATTCAAACAATTTAGGCGGGAGAGCGGGCTAATCAGGCTGACAAATATCGATAGTTGACTGGCGAACACTATTCGGGCACTATTGATAGGAGCTCGCGGGTGGTGCGACCTACCGACTGCTTTTATTTTTCGTCCTTTTTCGGGAATTCAATAGAGATAGGCGTCTCCCGTTCGGTACGTCGTCGTTCGATATTTGAAATGTAGGGTTGAAAGGAATTTAAAGCTTATTCTCTATCAATGCAACCTTTTGAATTAACACTCTTAAAATTACTGACGTAAAACAAATCAGTCATGAATGCAGCCACTGGCATGGTTTTATACACGTTCTAGGCTGGCTTGTATAAAAACAGCAAAGGTAACCTGTTGATGTAGTAAACAAGGTACAAAAATTAGATTAAAAGTGACATTTTTTAATATTATTGAAGTGATTCCCAAAGACTAAGGATCGACCTTTGCACTTTCGCTTGCACATTGGGACAGTGGTCTTTTCTTCAATCCGTGGCTCGAGGATACCGGAGCTTCTTCTAGGAATATGGCCGAAATCTACAGGTATTCGCTAAAAGCACAAAATATAAAGATTTGGGATCGTTCAATACAACACGACTCAAAACCGAGTCTAACCTAGAAGAACGAGTTCTCTCCATGGTATTCGCAACAGGCGACGCCAACACCACTCTATACCTATTTGCAGCTTGGATGGTCCACGAACCAAAAAAAATAATTAATCTAAAAAATATTTTTAATCAAGTCGACAACCCTAGCAACCCAAACGTCGCGCGTCGGTTTTGTAATTTGCTCGATTCAAATTTTTCCCTACCTTTGGAAACAAAAAAATCAAGCGCGGCCTTTGTGAGAGAACTCTCCTTTGCTTTTCGACGGGGCATGAAGTTGATCGTTGGAAATTTTCCTGACCGCGAAAAAACTTTGATTTTTCCATCGTTTGATGTAAATTAAACTCAATTCGAACTTCCATTATTTGCTGCTGGTGTGTGAAATTACAAATTTTGATTTTTTTTATTTGCATGAATATTTATTGATGAGCTTTCGAGCTCATGAAGCGAACAAACAAACCTAATGACCATAAACTTAGCTCGAACGACTACAGAATATGAGAAGGCACTAAGCAGAAACTATCATTGTCACAAGCGTAGCCAGCTATTAATCCATCAAGGCTATTTTGCCTCACCCATCAACATACATACCTAACCGGAAATATAGTCTCTATTGTTATAGTAACAAAGCTCATTTTATATCACTCGATTGACGAACTAATACGATAATTGAAATTGTGCAATTGCGTGCGAAAACGCCCAGCACCGAATTCATTACTGTCGTGTTTTTCGCAATTTGTTTTTTTTTATTTTACTTTTTTATGCACTGTCGCTGCCTACGAAATGATACCGTTTTTAACAGTTTAATCATTTTATGCACGCGTCGTATTACTTTTATAAGGGCTTGGTACTTAGGTGTATTGAGTCAAGCTTTTGTCTTAATTAAGTTAGCGTTTCGCTGAAAGGTATTTTACGACATTATTATCTGGACATGGTACTCATAATATCGCCAATTTTATATCACAAATGTATTATAACCTATCCATAGACGGCAAGTATACCTATTGTTTTGAAAACGTACACGTACCTGCTACATTTTACCTACAAAAAATGTTGGTCCAATTTCGCTTACAGGCGTCACAGGCGTAGCTTTACCTAGCTCCTAAGACGTTTAAAAGTGATCCTTGTGATATTATTAAAATAAATACTTTTTGACGTTGACTTTTCTTTCTGCTCGGCAGAAAATACTTGTTTAGGTTCTCAACTATTCGAATACAATGTAATTGTTATACTTAGTATAATCACTAATATTCCATTTGATTTTCTTCATAGTCGTATTGATCCATGCAATTCAAGCAAGTCGAAAGCAAATCTTGATATCTACCGTGTCGGCGTGGGCGCAACAAGCGTGTCAGTTTGTTATAGATTGTACCTATCTTCGTACATACGAGTACGTGTACGATGTGTAGGAGCGTGCCATTTTGTGAACTAAACTTAAATGAATCCAAAATCCGATACTTTTGTAGTCGCGGAATGAACACCGATTTTAAATTCCTATTCCTCGCTAAATTGGCTTGAAACATTCGTAACAACATTCGCGTATCGATAACACGTCGAATAATTGACGAAACGGTAAAAGCAGGCAACAATCCGGAACCCTACGAATCAGCAGCAATTTGTTAAGTGGATTTTTGCCCGAGACACGCTCCCGGCTCGTTGCGCTCCTGTACACAATTTCATTATCTGTTCCCGGTGCCCGTGGCCGGTACTATTAACTTATGCGATGTCGCATTCCACTATGGAAATTTTACACTTTATCCGCGTGAGATTATTCTCGCGTTATTATGGTAGATTTTTATATTTTTTTATACATAATTATTTTGAATAGGTAGGTTACCTACCTATTCAAAATGTTGTTGTTCCTTAATATTTTTTTACCACGATTCAAAATAAATTATTATTAATATAATAGGATCCATGACTGTAATTTCTAATAGGGGTAGTCAGGGGCACGTCCGAACATTACATTTGGCGCATGCCCTTATTTTGCAGTGCATATTGATATTAAAGTTACTTATTAATTTGCTGTAAATCTGATTCTTAATCCAACTGTCTCCAAAGCTGCAAATTAACTTATTTTTTTGTAAATTGTTTTATGTCTGTCCTATAAAGAGACACAGATACAGTAAATTGAACTTAAACATTTCTCTAGCCAAGATCCATGCGATGATTGGAAGCAAGCACAATTTAAGTAAGTATTTTCACTTACTATTAATAAAAACGGATAATATTAAAACCCTCTGGTTTTATAGCTTTGAGCAACTACCAAATTAATAAACATGATTGAAAACAGATAACGAATACAATAAAAATCGACTGTCATTTAACGATGCACCCTCGTGTACTCAATTACATTCAAGTACTCAGAAGATAGACTTTTAAATCAATTCATGTCCACGCAATCACCCCATAGTAATCACTTAAGAATTTTATGAACCGTAATGATTAAGATGTTTTGTCGTACTTGAGTTTTATAGGGGACTTTTTAAACATATTGTGACTGGAATCTCTATTAAAGGATTAAAGTATTGGTTTAGGGGTTCAATTGTGTGGGAATATAGGGTTTTAGTTGTGAGAAAAAAAAACAATCTAAAAATTTGTGTTCTTACTTCTAAAACCTGACAAATGATGACATAAATTGGACATAAAATTTTGTTGCTATGGGTTTTGACTTATTAGAGTGTAGTTTACGACAACAACAACATTTGACACATAGTTATTTTACGGTAAACATTTTTACGGTACAGTAACGTAGCGTAAAAAAAAGAAAATTGTTTCCAATGCAGCTTTCTTCTAACTTCTAAGAACATTTTCGTTAGTAAACATGAACATGAACACCCATCAAACATTATTTGATAATGTTGGGATGAATAGTTAAAGTATACAAGCCATTCAAAACAAAGATTCTTAGGTAAAAATACGTGGATATCCAAAGAGAATTTATTGCGAGAAGAGGCGCGCACCGCCGCGCGTCTAATGAGATAATGTAATAGCCGTGATTCTGCCGTTCACGAGACCGGAAATCACCGGAAAACTGCAGTGTAGATACGCTTTTATAAGAGGAGCTTATCTAATTCCGATTTGTTTGATTGTAGAATAAGATACGAGTAAACACGGCTAGTGTCACATTTGCTATACTCACGTGATGGCTTAGGCTTGTTAATTTATAAGAGTACTTAACGTATTAAAACAAACGGTCTGGGTACCTATTAAATATATAAGAAGAGAGATCTGGCTATTTACCTAAATTCGTTTTGAGAGTTCTCTTTCTAATCCTTTGATTTTATAAGGTAACATATTTTATTGTTCAAAGAAGGATGATTTGGTTCGGACGTTTCTATTGCAAATTGGCTTCATAATGTTTTCGTATGTTATCGATGACATTAGTTATTTCTTATACAAGAGTGCAAAGTTGCTTTTTAACCGCGTGTTCAATTTTGATGACCGAGCAAGCGAAGTATTCTAAAATTGGAATCAAAATTAAAATCAAAATTAGAATCCTGAGCGTTAGCGAGGGAATCAAAAGAGCACGAGGTGAAAAATCTTTGCACTCGAGTGCAACACGTAACTTTTCATTCCACCTCAGCGAGGAAATGACTAAATGCAAAAAAAATGTTTACAATCACAAGATAGGTACTTTAATTTTAGTTTAGGTATTAACTACTACATTATGACAGGTAAGTATTACAGAATAATGACGTGAAAAAATGCCGCGTAAAGAAGAGTTTTTAACAAATTATAAAAAAGTTGTATGATATATTCGGCACCATAGAGGTAGCAGTAAATAGGTTTAATGATTTTTTTAATTCACAAACTTAGCACGATGTTCTAAATTCAATTTACTTTATCCTCTAGAGAATAAAAACGGCTTTTGCACTCAGATATTGAAGAGCAAAAATACTCTTTCCGAGATGGTGGGATGAAAAATAAATTAATACATAATTAGTTAAATAAAATGATAAATATGTAGACACTCGTTGAAATCAAAATTAAAATTATAGGTACCAAGTTCGTTTTAACTCGTAAAAATATATTTCGGTAGTTGTCTACTATTATCGCACTATTTCTAAAATGTGACTCAATCAAATAACTGGTATAAGAGGGTCATATCGAATTGGGAATCGATTTTGTCGCACCCAAAATAGGGTGTAAAGATATATTGTAAATAGATGTCACCCATATGTCGAGAACTCTTGCCCCTTTGCCACTGGCATTCATCATACTTTTATAAGTGCTTCATATTATGATTCATATTAAAATACATGTGCGGAATAAAAACCAACCATGTGAATTTCTGCACTACAATATTTTTACCTATTGCAAGCTTATTTTGGAATATCATATTAACTTTATTTAGAAGTAGATTAATTTACCTGAATTTATAGGTAAGTAATAGGCATTTGCAGTAAACCAAGGGTTAACAATCTAATAAATTCATATTACAAATAGTTACCAACTACAAGTTTGTTCAACCGCGACCCGGAACGCCGTTTGCTGAGCAAGTTTCCATAACTTGGTAAAGTCTCTTTATTAATAGCTTTGCACTTTCTTCACTTTTTGTAAAATACTGCTTATTTGAACTGCTTTAAATTGGTTTTTCGAAAAATTTCAGAATAGCTAAAGATAATTAATGAAAAAAACAACCAAACTGAGTTAAGACACTATTTCCTTTAAGTTAGTCTTCTGTAATACTTAGGTTACAATTCTCGAATGGAGGAGGCCTTTGTCCAAAAATGGACATCCCAAAATAATTAAATGCATGCTTTTTTACGATTTACTATTTATTAATATCAATCTATCACTTTATTATTACTATTTTTTACATGTCAATTGAATAATTCTATTTACTTTTTGGGAAATAAATGGCTTATTATTATTATTATTATATTATTATAATACTTAGGTACTCGTAGTTTAGTGTCTATATAGAGCGGTTGAAGTAGCTACCTACTACCTATAGCTATTACTATATTAAGTAGGTACTTATTAAAACTGCAATTATAAAGAACTAACAAGTTTACTTTATAAGCGATACAGATACAAGTAAACACAATACAAATCACACAAATCTGTACAAAAAGCGAGCGCGCAACAAAAGAATTCGGCACACTTACGCTGTAATGTAAACCAAAAAAGAAAACTGGTCCCAAAAGTATACCCGAGGGGATACTCGCGCTTCTCCCAACCCGATACAGACACGACGACTGGTGATTAGGCTCCTTATCCACGAGATAGCGACAGAAACTGTGCAAGACTTAACAACTAGGACCGTTTTCTTATTCCCTCCGACCAAGCATTTTCTTGTCCGACTTTATCTAACGTTTTAGCTTAAAATTCCTATGTAATGTTGGCGGCCAAGTTTTGAAGCTTATGAAATTTAGTGTGGCCACTTAATATTTGCATTCAGTGTTTTGTAAAAAGTTTTTAGTTCACAATAAAATATGAATAAGAAATCTTTGTGCAATTTATATAAATATGCATACACAATCGTAACATTCTGTAGAAATGAGATATTTTTGTGAAATTAACTTATAACGTCTTATTAATTAATATTTCAAAAAAGTACTATTTATCGCTTTTTGTTATTATTTTTCTACCTGTTGTAACACAGTCGAAACGGCGGGATAAATGAAAAGGTGTTAACGCGATAAATACCCGTTTGAAAATCAGATAGAATCAATAAGGAATTATGACCGCGAAAGCTGTTTGCAAAAAAAAAACACTAACAAAACAACGGACTGTTAAATTAGTTTGTAATGAATGTATGTATAGCATTGTTAGTATGTATTCGTAGATATCAAGTATAAAAAAAACTTAAATAACAAGTCGCTATCATTATTCGGCTCCATCTAAATTACATTGCAAATAAGTATAGTAATAAAAACATATTTCCAGCTGCTAATGAGACGTCTCGTTTCTGATTTATGCGGGTGCCCTACGATTTTTTTCCCAATAAGTCCCGGTGATGATCGTAAATTGAAATATGATAAAGTCGCAGTAATAAGCCAGGGTAATCGTATCGACCCTCTGCAGGCCCTCGTCTAACGAAATGTCATGCTAAATTTAACGTAAGCAGTTATATCATATTCTGTAACATAATCTTCGTGATTTCATGTAGCAAGGTTAAGTTGCTTCATAGTTTGTTACCAAATATTTCTTATTTTGTATGGATTTGATGGTTTGTTGTTTTGAAAATGTCTGTAAATTATACGATAATTATTAGTGCTGTGAACTGTGAATCTATTACGTTATTTTGTGTCTTGCAATTTTCACGCCGCGCTAATTTATAAAAATGTAGTAACAAAGCTATACATATAATATTGAAAGTAGAGGATTTTTATAGCACTTTCCTTGAAACTCCTTTTGTGCGGCCATGTTCAGGCTTTCTATCTCAATTCAGAGCTCATTCCCGATTCCAATACGTGATTCGTCGGTTCGCAAATTATTCGGTGAAAATTCACCATCTCGTTAGAATGTGCGATTCGGTCGGGAGGCGAGCCAACCGCTTGATAAATTGTCCGGAATAATAATGATGAATTGCAACTACTCGGCTCCTGATGTCGGATCTAATCTATGGACCGATTCCAACTCCGCACTGAACTCTACCATACGTAGAAAGTAGCCATTTTAATATGGAAATAAAGTTTCCAAATTCGTCTTTAAATTAATATATTCAGTTGAAATTCTCAAATTAATTTGACGTTTGATATTAAAGAAGAGCTCGACGAAATTATTTCAAATTAGCGACAAATCTATTAAGAATAGGACGTCTCGAGCCCATTTAATTAGTGACGGGGTTTTATCATCCGCCCTCCTTACTTCCATTCGTTGAAAATTTCGACTGTATTACGGCCATATTGGCGAGGCTTAAATAATATTGGGAGTTTTGGCTAATAATAGAAGATCTTTTGTAATTTAGAGTCTGTTTTATTTTTCTACCGCAAATATCTTTTATTTTTCTGTAAAGTGGGCTGTAAAAGCGACACCTAATGTGGAACAGTCATTAAATACATTCGTGACATCTTCTTTGAAGACAAACATACCTTGCTGTAGGCATTAAAACAAACTAGAGTTAATTGTTACTTTTATGATGACATCGCGTGTTGGGGTCAGATACTAAACAAAATGTTACTGTTACTCCCGCCCGTCACCGGAAAAATAAAGTGCTTGGATAAGGTACTTCAGACTTTTGGATGTGGCAATTTTATAAAAAAAAACCTAACTATTGCCCCAATTTAAGCATCTCATAATAATACTGGTGAACATTCCACACATCATTATCTAGCCCCGAATTATGCAAAGCTTTTTTTTTTTTTTGTAAGTGCATTCTTACTCGTATACATTATAACACCGCGATAAAGAATAAACTAAAATACTCATTACAAGAATGATTGTTCTGGATGGGAATCGAACCTACATCCTACGAGCAGAAGGCTAATGGAAGAAAGGTACTTCTTACGTAAGTTGAATTTATGTGTCTTAGAAATATTTATATAAAAGTTTTTTTTATGAGAAATAAAGTAAACAAACAGAAAACGCCAATAATGTGCAAAGTTGTATTATTCTTATTCAATATTCTAACGATCCTTATCTCATCACTTACATTCAATTAAATCGAGTGGCGTGTTCATTTAGTTATCACGATTTGAATGTAATCATGCCCTATTACTTGATTGATGGTCTTCAATCTTCAATTTTGGATTTATATAATTTTTCAGAATGATGCTTTTTGTTTCATTAATTTTGGTAATGGCTTTGACTGTTTTCATTAGTGGTAATAGAAAGGTTTTTCCAGTTTTTGTATGCTGGACATTTCTATTCATAGACTATTAGGTATAGATAATAATAATAATAAAGTTTGATATTATCAATGAAATTGCTTAAAATTTATAATTATGACTATAAATAAACATAATCAGCTTTGACGAGTCAGTCTCTTATAAATCCAACACATACAGATTTAGTTTGGTCTGGATAATACGCGATTCGCAATTCAAAACACAGCGTAGAGTTATCTCCATACGAGTACCAAGCCCTTGCCACTTCTCATTGGCTTTCAATGTAAAATAAGCGTTATGGCGCTAATGGTAAAGGTCAATTACACCCTCAATCCAACGTAGGTTTGTCCATGGTTTAACCAGTCTGACAGAAAACCTATCGCGTAGTGATGATTGATTGACTAGTGGAGATATTGGTATTTCTACGAGTTTATACAATTTGTAATTCATGACCTATTGATTTGACTGACGTTTGGTATTGCCGATAAAGATGTTTCTATTATTGTGTAGATTTTAGAATCAATTATATAAAGTGATACTTCCGTACGCTTTAGTACTATTAATTCTTCTGTGCGTGCACTAAGAGCTGTTAGTACCCCCCTCTGGGGTTCAAGACGTCAGCGTCGCGTTAAAGCACCAATTAATTATTAAGGCCCCGTTTCCTTTGCTCTTTGACGGCGCCTGCACAACAATGTGGCTAGCTCTCGTGATTGGATGCTTTGTAAATTGCATTTCTGTATGCTTGTTTATTTGATGGTATTGAACTTTGAAGTTGATTTGGTTTAGAAGCATTGCTTATCCTTTAGCAACACTCACTGGTAGTACGATTTATAATAAACTAGCTGACCCGTGCCCGCTTCGCTGTGCGTAAGACATTTCTAATACCATCGTGGACTTTTTTGTAGACGTTTTTAAGGTGTACAATACTGTAGTACATTATTTTGATATATCTCGTGGGGTTCAGCCAGCATTTGCAATGTAAGCGCAAAAAAAATGTGTTTATTTACGACATCACATTAGAAACCTCTAAAATTATCAGTGTTTCTCTACTATATTATGCATGTATTATACATATAAACCTTCCTCCTGAATCACTCTATCTATTAAAAAAACCGCATCAAAATCCGTTGTGTAGTTTTAAAGATATAAGCAAACATACATACATACATACGCGGGAAGCGGAAAGCGACTTTGCTTTATACTATGTAGTGATTTAGTTTTGAATTTACTTTTAACATTATGTTGAAACACATATTGACAATTCGTCGAAAGCTAAAATATTTTATCTGACTTATCTAGGCGTATCAAATAGGCTCCAGAGAATTCTATTTAGATCATGTACCATCTTATACGCGGCTTTCAGCAGTTTAAAAGGGAGCTTCCATACCATCGAATATAAAATAGAAAGCGCTCTAAAGTGTATTTCAGCAAACATGTCGCGGGGTCGCTTTTGATGGAAGAGCTTCTCCAATTGTAAGTTGTAAATCCAATTTTCACTTTATATTGGTAGTTTCATGTTGCGTAGGGTGCATTTTTGTAATGGACATCTCTGTCAAATTGACACGAGAGTATTCTTATCCAATCTTCATCTATGAAGAAGGAAATGGTTCTTTATTGTGTCGTTTTTATATGAGGTACTTACGGTATTCGAACTACACTCTTGAAATGTGAATTATAAAAAAATCGAGTATAATATATTTTTTTGTAATTTTAAATTTTTTCTTGTTTACGTACTGATAACATTCAATGATGCCTATATTTCGGTTGCAGCGAATACAAGCTAAAGTAATTCTGTTATACTTCACAGGGGTAGATAAAATTGCATTGAGCTACCCATTAACGCCTTGTCAGATCTGATTTCGCTTTATTTATTAGATAAATTGGATGTCGCGACATCGTAAAAGAACAGGGTAGCTTGTTTCATAAATGTAAAGAACTTTATCTTTTAAATAACTGTTTCACATTGAATGTAGTTCCTCTAATAGTAATTTGTATACCAATTCAAATATTCTCACAACTCTAGATAAATCTGGAAACGGCAGAGCTCCTTATTTTTCTTTAGCCTTCGATTTTTTCCGTTGTCACGAACAGTTAATGAAAGAATTAGCTTTCATTACTACTGATACGATTCCTTAAAGGGATTCCCGAATGAAGACGAAGTGCCCTTGTAACCTTTTCGATGGCCAGGATCAGTGGGGTGGGGGCCTTATCTGTGATTAGTTTTTTGGGACACCTTTAAATGGCGCTGATGGAGTTTAGTACGTGTGTGAGTTGAAAATGACGTTCGTGGATTGAGACTATTTTGGAATGGAATTATTTCGTAGTATTTTGGTACACTTTTGTATTTTGTTACGTGTTCTGAAATGTTTTTTATCATTTCCCAAAAGCTGTAAGTTCAAAATTGAATAGCTTCTTTTGAACTAATGAAGAACGCTAAAGTAATGGATCAAGCCTACTTAAAAATTCTGATTGATCGACTTACATACAGAAAGGTAGACCGAAGTAGGCAAAAAGATAAACGTAACGGCCTTTCAACCCTAATGCATTTAATTAAGCCGCGCCGAACCCCGAAAATCGTCTCGAAGCTCTCTCTGTTTAAATTAGTGCAGAATTCATTTTCTTTTTAATTTGTCTTCAAAATTCAAATAAGATTTCTTTTTTTACAACGGCGTGCCGCATAAAAGGGTTCCAGGATTCGTCTGCGCCGCTCACTTCGGAACACTAATTCCTTCACGTTTCGCGATACTGATTGGACGATATATTTAACAATGCCGACACGCTTCTCCGAGAAAAAATACATCTTTAGTTACTACCTTTTTTCGCGCTGGGATTCCTTTTTCTTATTTTCCGTTTGAACCGCAAACCAAAGGTTACATGAGTCTGTTTGTGCACGCGTTAATGACTCTAATAGCAATTAGTGCAAGGTTCTGTTTAGCTTGTTCACTGTTTGGTGTTTAGTTAGTCGTGTTTGTGGGTGTATAAGCATATTACGGGGTGGCCAGACCATGGAGGGTCTTAACGGGAGGTCGTTTGCTCTGCTGCCAGCCTTCTAAGATTAATGACAATGCGCTAAGACAGTTTGTAGAATACGAACGTGACAAAAACCTATTCTGTAACTTACTTACTGAATTCAAAAAAATAGTAGTTCCGTGATTAGAATTTGAAATGAAAATAACCTGAAATTTGTAAGGTCTTACTTTTTATCACATATGTCCAGATATGTAAGTCAGACTGCAAACCTTGCGTCGGCACTGGACATCATAAAATATTAACACTCATATCTTGCGAAGCGGTCCTAATATTATCGACTTGCCCATAAAACCGAAAATTCTTACTAGAAAAAGACGGAGATATATAATTCATTTGTGTAAAACAAGGACGGGCGTTCGGTTATTGTAAGATCTTTGGAAATTTTTCGGTAACGTTTGGTTCTTCTCCATCGTTTTTATCGAGGTCGTTATGTTTTGATAGAGCTGTTTCGGTGGATCGCCGATATAACGTTTATGTTTTGGTTTTTGGATACCTTAAGCAGAATGTTTATAGTTCGTTATGCGTTTCATATTTTAAATAGTAGCAATATCTACTCTTGCGCCTCATATTTTCATGATAATACGCGGATAAATACCATGTTTATTCTCTTTTTCTGAAACTGCTCAAACGTGATCATGTCTCAAGTATAAATAGATCCCACCAAAAACATTCTGTAAAAAACTAGCCAAGTCTCGATGGAGCTGCTTGTTTATCTCTAAAAAGTAATGAAATCTAGACAAAGTCGTGTCAAGTCTGAGGTTCTTTACTGCGATTTCTTTATTATTATAGAATGTTGTGTGACTTGGCCGTTGAACATTCTTTATACGTTAGTGGGTACAAGTCAATTTTGTTTACACGTAATGTTATATCTGTTGTAACTACCTATGTTTGTTAAGCGACATAATAGCCAATACAGGTATTGGTAATTGGACGCTAGTGTCTTATTTTAGGCTGTTGTTGATCGTGCAACACATGCATATGCATACAGCATTGACAATGCTGACTTCTGCTGTCTTCTTTTTGGAGCGTCAAATCGACCACCGATCTAACATAAAATAGACGTATTTTTTATACTGTTTGTTTCAGGCTCGCCTTTACATAAGTATTATTAAGCCTACAATTGACTGGTTATTGAATCAACGTTTTCTAAGTGGCAATTTTCCATCGTTAATGGGTAGCGGTTCTGGCGACAGATTGGTGCAATGTACTCTTCAACGGCCAAGTCACATAACATTCTATAATAATAATGAAATCGCAGTAAAGAACCTCAGACTTGACACGACTTTGTCTAGATTTCATTACTTTTTAGAGATAAACAAGCAGCTCCATCGAGACTTGGCTAGTTTTTTACAGAATGTTTTTGGTGGGATTTCACTTCTTTTTGTAGAAACGTGGGCTTATTGATTTATTTTATTAGATTTTCTTATTTGACACAGTTTTTTTTCTTTTTATGAGTAGTTTTTTTATTATAAAAACAAATCGTAAGCGCGTTTAAAATACAGTCAGCGCCATCTAGCGACCGCCGCGTGTGCGGGTATCACCGCCACTCTTAATTTTGAGCGAAATTAATATTTTAGTTTATTTAATTTGTTAATTTGTTTATTCAATTTGTGTAATGTTCGAGTAGAATAAAGTTAATCGTTCGACTATTTCTTCTTGTAAACTTGTAAGTATAAGTAAGTATAAAAGCCAGTCTAGTCTTATCCAGAGTTTTCCTTTAATTTTATTGCGTACTAGCAGTCCGCCCCGGCGTCGCACGGATGTAATAATGATATTATAGGTAATTTTTTTACACCTTGGGTTACATTATCGAATTTTTCATAAGGATCCCTAATAAAACTTTTAGTATCGCAGACTTTTTTTGTAGATATTGATGTCCTCTTTAAAACTGTAATACATCACTTTGCTCTATTTTCAACAATTTCCGCAGAGTACGCGATATAAGGATTTTTTTGGGTTTTTTTCACACGTTGGGTTACATTATCGAAGTTTTCATACGGATCCCTAATATTTTTGAAAATATACTATAGCCTATGTTCATCAGGGATAATGTAGGATTCTAATGGTGAAAGAATTTTTCAAATCGGTCCAGTAGTTGAATATTTTTTGTAAAGGCGGTATGTCGATCTCTAATAGTTTGGTTAGGCTTTTGTGTTTTCTTATCAGGGTCACCAGGTACTCCAGATCTTCGATTATCCTAGTTTTTATGGTTTTCCCTTTATGTGGCCATTAAACCCTAACTCTGTACCAAATTTCAGCTCTCTGAGTTTATGGGAAGTACTAGTTCTATTCTGATGATCATGAGTGAGTGAGTGAGTGAGTGAGTGAGTGAGTGAGTGTCTGTCTAAAATTCGAAACTTTGCTTTCGCTTAACTTCGTAACTAAATGACCTACAGACTTGAAATTTTGGATTTTAAGTATGTGATTATGGCTTACTGGATGACGAAAATTTCAGCGTTCTGGTCTTATCCAGAGGTTCTCAAATAGGGGCCTGAAAATGCGGCGAAATGGTTCCAGTAAAGGATGGTACGGCAGTGTTTGCTTCGCGCTCGACTTGGCGGGGGCACTGCCGTGCCCCCAAATTTCTAGTTTCCGCGACTCGCTGAGTACCCGGATAAGAAGTATCTTATATTTCAGACCAGGTTATAATCTTAATACAAAATTCATAATAATTATTTCAGCCGTTATTACTTGATTGAGTAACAAACAAACATCCAGACTTTCGTATTAATATAAATGTGTCAGCTAATCAAAAACATTAATTGAGTCACAATTCATACTTGAACACAATTTAAGAATGCAGGCCCCAAACTTTTCTTAAGATTTATCTCTATCCTTTGTAAATCACCTTTACCTAGCGAACATATAGTAAATATATAAAACATAAAAAATAATATAGGTACTTTTATGAATAAATTGTCGTACTCTGGAATACAATTTCCAATAAAGCCACTTACAAATATAATGAACGATGAACGCATCTGCTTATATAAAACCATACTCAACTCATGAAAATGCCGCGAGTTCCCAATAATAAATTACACTCCTTGTCCGCTTACCTCGGGTTAACCGGCTTTTATAAACTACCCGGGTAATTTATAACTATTACCCGGCCGAAACGATCACGTGATATCACTTTATAGCGTATTCATCCGGTAAATATGAGGGAAGCCTGTAATATGTTGTAGGTAAGCTATAATGTAAACGAAATTAACGGCCATATGCAAAGCTATAGGTGGGGAATTTGTTGCTAGTGCCTGTAGTGCGAGATGCTGTTGCTCAAAATGTATTAATAAGAGCTCGGCCACATCACCACGACGCGGCGACGGCGACGTGCCGTAGAAATTTACGATGCGGTCACGGTGTGAATTCGCTGTGAGTTTGAATGTAGAAAGAAGGTAATACCGGAAATTATGGAACCGATTTGAAAAAATATTTCAAAGGTATAAAATTGCATTGTGAAAAAAATGTGAAATTTGAAGTTAATTTTAAATTTGTGGTTTTATTAGGCTTCGTTATTATTTTTTCCAAATAAACACCTTCATCAAGTAATTTTAAGAAGATATATTATACCACCGAGATTTCTCGCGAGAACTCGATTTGAACGAGAAGGCGAGCCACTATCCACTGTATAATACCAAAGGGTGCCGAACCCGTCATTTGCTAGTTACACGTATAATTATTAATTAGGTTTGGTAAATTTTTGAAATTTATATATTAGATTATTGCAACGCCTCCTTATCAGTAATTTGAAATTGCAGTCGCCGAGGTGTTAATGTTAGGGTATTCGGGCCTTATAACTTGCAAAAGTCTAAATAGATGGTACCCATTATTTCAGGTAGATAGCGCTACAATTTTAGAAATTTTCATTTAACCCCAACCAACGAACATAGTGCTAACATCGCAACCGACTATCTTACTACAAACTACGTACTTAATGTAATCGCGCTCAATATCCTTTGTTCACTTTCAGACTCATTAAAAAGGCGATGCAATTTAATGAGTTGATAGTGTGCGTTAAACCCTCGCTTCGTTTGCAAATACGGTTTCTTGTGCATACAAAATGGAGCTCTAGGTCATTCTGATAAGTTCGGTATTTGTTTGGAAAGGAAGGAGAGGATATTGGTATGTAGGGGTCGAAGATTAGTGGCACACGCCTACCCGACGTAGCGCTGAGCGGCTGATGGTGCCCAAGAGTGTAGTTACAATTAGAGCGGTGCCCACAATGAAGTGATGCCGCGTAATGTTGCCCCTTGTCTTTGTATGTTGATTGCGCTGGAAAAAGCTGTGTTCCGTATCTGTGGTCTGCATGCTTCTGTTATAGATATTGTTATGTTTGGTTATATAGACTAAATCTAGTTTATCTGCCTAGTTTGGAATGAAAAGTGCCACGAAAGGTGAACAATATAAGTGCTAGCTGCGCTGCGTCTCGCCCCGTAAACTATTTTGTAATCAAAATAATTATAGGAATAGTGAAGATTTCTGCCAGTGAAATATTTTTTATTTTGTAGTTTTTGGGATTACACTCACAAACAAATTTTACCTCCTTATAAGATTACTAGCTTCTGCCCTCGACCTCGTATGCGTGATACACAAATATCCTGTATGTTCTCTCTTCCGGTCCATGAATTATTTCTATACAAAAAAGACTTGTCGATCCGTTGCTTCGTTGCTGCGTAAAAATAGACAAACGCACTTTTACGTTTATAGTTATTAGTAGGATAAAAGTATAGATTCGTCGCCATAAAGTAATTCATCTGTCTGGATTTGAATTGTGTTTAAAAAGAAAATGACGTTGGAACATGAGATCAAATACCAATAGATATTACAGAAGAAAATGGTCGAATTGAAAAAAAAAACAGAAAAGAGAATTTAGAGCAACTGAGAAATATAAATATGTTTCCTTGAATTGTGGTCTAGTTGGGAGTAAAGGCGCTTAAGCGTTCGTTTTCTAGGAAGCGGAGGCCGTCGTTTGATGTTTCAAAACAGCTGAAATGCATTAAGTGTTAAATAAGTATTTTCCTAGTACAAGGTGAGGGGTTCTAAACACTTTATTCACGGCTGTTATAAGACGTTACATACTTTTTTGGAATATAGAGCTTCACAGGCCGCGCGATTGCCCCGTCTCTGTAGGTAGGTACTCGTATATTGTCAATTGGAAACTGCTCGGCTTCAGCAAGCGCTTTTAGATTTGAAAGAGTAAGTTGCAGAGTAGGATACACTTTCAGATAAAACGGATATTTTGGATGGTTTATTCTAAAAAGAAAAGAATGTAAGATTTTTTTTTGTAAAAAGAATGAACGTCTCATATAAAAACAATTGCTACAAAGAGATAACTTGTGCTATTAAAAGACGAAGCCGGTCAAGTGCGAGTTGACCCGTGCATCGAGAGTTCCGTATAACTAACAAAAAACTAACGTATTATTTTTGGGGAATTATATCAAACTAAAATTCGAAGCGATTTAAATACAAATATCTTTATCAGATTTTCCCCCAGATTCCTTCAGATTATTGCATATTTTTTTTTTTTTTTTCTAAATAGATTTGGGTCAGGTTGGTTCGGAAAATCTAAATCGAATTTTGTGCACGAAAAAACCTTTATTTTAATTATTTACGAAAACCTTTTTGGAATATAGTTTTGATATTTTTGTGTACTTATTACCTTCGAAGAATTAGAACGACAGACAGTTTGTGAAAATAAAAGCGAAAAAAAGTTGTTTTGTATTTTTTCCTGTAAGAACCCAAAAATCGAGGCTTCGGCTCCGTGAAGCTCTCAATCTGAACAAATTTTTTGGTAGGTAGATACCTACTAAAGTAACATTGAGGAAATTCTATGAACTGAATGAATTTTATGAATAATATTCATACCTACACAAAAGCAATACAAACCTAAATAACACAAACTTTTTAATAGGAATGGCAAAAATAATAAACATTTCTCTGAATTCCTAGCGTTTACTGCACAGAGAGGGCTATGAAAAGGCGAGGTTTTATCGCGTTGCCATGGCGACGGCGGGATGCCGCGACGCGATACCTACCCCTCGCTCGGAAAAACTACTACACTGCTTTATATTTACGGCTATTCGATATGTATACGTACTCTATGTCGAGAAGGAATTTCGGAAGTGAAAGTGAGTGAAGAAAGTTTAACGACATAGCGTATAGATAGGTTTGTGATACGTGTTATTGAAGAAAGTTGGTGGATCCAATAATAATAATATGACATGTTATATCAAAATATCCTAGTACAAAAACATTTTAACTAGATGAACAAAAACGAAGTCACGTTTTTAATATATTTTTTGGTTGTTTATGCTTTGATTTAATCATTTACAAAGACAGGGCAATATTTTACTTAGACGGTACGGTCCTTTACTCGTATAAAATATATAATTATACGAGTAGAGGAATTTAGATAGACACACTTGGATTAAAGTAGGTAGACCGTCTGTCTCGCTTCAAAGTGCCTATGAATTTGAATAAATCTATGAAGAGAAGGGAATTGTAGAGATGCAGCAGTCCCGATAATGAAACGTAAACATTAGCTTCACATATGTTAAGCTTAAAAAAAAATAACCACTTTAGGTAATCCCCAAGTACGGTAGACATCCTCTCAGATCTCCAGACGCTTAGATCCTTTGAAGAGGTCTAGTGGGGGTACTCAGAGGCACGTCCAAACATTATATTTGGCACATGCCCACATACTGCAGTAGTTAGCATTCCATACGTGACAGGTTGCAAGCCCATCGCCGCTTATAAGAATACTAACTGGTTTCCTCACGATGTTTTTCTTAAACGTTTTGAGCGCGTGTTTTTATTGCGCATATACATTTTTGGAACAAAAAAATCCATTGATGCACGCCGGGATTCGAACTCACGACCTTCGAAATGAAAGTCGAGGTACCTCCCACTCGGCCAACACGGCTTATTTAAAAAGTAACATAAATTATTATTCAAAACGACAATAGGTAATCGTTCAATTGTTGGTAGGAGGCCGTTAGCGGAGTCAGTACCAGTTAACCCTTGAATTCGGTACACACTGAAATATTAACGCTTGCTATGGAAGCACGCGGAAAAACAAGTCGAAAGCCGGCCCGTTATGGGCCCGTCGCATGTTCGCCAAAGAATAAGTTGCCTGTAATTTAGCACCTTGCAGACAAGTCATTTCTTAATGAGTTTCAGCTTTATGAGGCGAGGTAAAATTACCTTGTCTCATAAAGCTGCAGGGTTGGTAAGAGCACACCTGATTTTTTTTACTGTTTACATGTATGATTTTTAGGGTTCCGTACCCAAAGGGAAAAAACGGAACCCTAATACTAAGACTCCGCTGTCCGTGTCAGACAGACGTCTGTCACCAGGCTCATGAACCCTGATAGCCAGACAGTTGAAATTTTCACAGATGATTTATTTCTGTTGCCGCTATAACAACAAATACTAAAAACAGAAATAAATATTTAGGTGGGGCGGAGCTCCCATACAACAAACGTAATTTTATACCGTTTTTTATAGTAGATCGCGCGAGTCCGAATCGGACTTGGCCGGTTTTTATTTATTGTTCCTACTCCTACATTACAAGAAGCTTAATTGATCAACTTCAACAGATATTAGTTAAAAAAAAATAATGACATAAATAGAACAGAAATATGTACAAAAGGTTACAACCTTATCATCTGTTATTTTAAGCCTTCAAGAATAAATTCAAAATAACGGAACCGTCTTCGACTCTGTCCATTCTGGCTCTATGCTCTTTGACCGCATGGCGTGTCGGTATTGAGTGGTGGCAGGGGCGTTCGCTGGGGAGTCAGTACCGGCCCTGGGGACCGCCTCCCGAGGGAGCCGGCGGGGGACGAAAGGTTAAAAGGGAAAAGTTATAAGAGAACGCTTGTTGTCGGATCGCGCGTTTCTAGTTCGATTTTCCAATTGTACTGCGAATTGCGATGTGTGGTTCCTATTTAGGATGTTATAGTGGGACGTAGTAGTTGGATAAAAATAAAAGTTTTGTGAAACTTTTTTAAAAATTAATATAGTAAAGTATCTCTTACACTTTACCTACGAGTACCTATTTGGTTTTCAAGGCATCCAAAATCCATATAATAATGTATTGTATAAATATAATAAATAAATAGAATAAATAAAAATAGATTACTTGTGATCACATCACATATCATACTGAAAACTTTAAAACGTTCATAAGCCTAAAACTTTGAATAAACTCTTTCTCTAAAAATTGTATTAGAGTTGTTAAACTTCTCCAAAGTTAGTTCAAACCCTAATAAATCTAACAAATCATCCAGTTTCAACTCTTGGGGCAGTTAAAGCCTACAAAAAGACAAGTTTCCCGACTATATTCGATGCAAATAAACATAGTCTGCGGTAGTAGGGGGTGGGAGGGAGGTTCAAGTGTTCCGACTTGAAAGAGGGTAGCCTCGATACGAGTCCCCACACCGCGACGTAATGCCGCACTAGATTTTTTCCACTGAAATTTTCCTGAATGTTGAGACGGCGGGTTTAAAAGAGTTAGAACATGTGAGACTTTGTACAAAAGATTTCGAAAAAGGAAAAACCTGTTTGTTACTCTAAATACGAGTATTTCGAGTAGTTTCTAAGATTGATCAAAAGTTTTGATCTGATTTCAAATAACATGTTGTTGTTTTTCAAGAGCAATCAAAAACACCGAAGTTTAAAGTAATGAGAAAATGACTTCCCATCATTTTACTGCGTACCATTCTCAAATCCAGCGATAAGCTACATAGATATAAGGGCTGTTACACACCCACCTACATAGAAGGGCAGAAATACGAGGGCAGTTTTTACGACGTAAACACGGGCTTCTGTCTATATCTAAATGTATAGTACCTTTTTATGCAGCCTTACGTTAATATGCCTAAGCATAAAACCATTCCTTATACTAAGGGGTTTTTGTGATCACTAACTGTGGTTGGTGGTATTTTGATTAGATTAAACATACATACATAGTCGGAGTAGCAGGCAGAGACTACAGCTTTTCATTTGCTACGATCCTGAAGGAGGTATTCCTTTACTTCATTCACTCTCATCACATTCTTTATGCATACTCGTCGGCTATGAGTACTCTTGACTTGGCCTTTATCCAAAACGTCACCGATTTGGTCCAAGAAAATACGGCGAAATCTTCCTCTTCCAACGCTCTCATTTATACTCGCTTTCTATACCTGATTGAATTCTTAACACATAAAGTCCAAGAGTTGTTGCTCTACCGTTTTCATAATGTATTTTATCAGCATATCAAAAAATCTCGGAATACATTTATATGTAATTTGAGTGCTTAAACAGGTGATCATACATTAATAGAACAGAATTCTCCGACAGGTGCTAATTTATCCGACTCCACGTGAGATTTATGACCCCATACCCCTTTATACCCCTACTTATTGTAGCGCTGAGAGTGCGGAGATGATTAAACATTCTGATAATAATATATCTTGACGTGCGAATAATGGTTCTACCGACGTTGTTTTTGCAGTTGCTGGTATACATTTGAGAAATCAAATCAGATTCTCTTTGAATTGAGTTTCAAAACAGTCATTTATGTTATTGTTTCTCCTATTACAACAATGTAGACAGCATAACTTTATATGTTTTTAAAATTCACATTATTATTAGTTGTGAAGCTATTTTTGCAGGTGGCAAAAGGTCGTTGAACTCATCTTCTGATCAACTTTGGAAATATCAAGAAATGTATAAAAACGTTAAACCTTAAAACTGGCCTTCCCATACATTCTGTTTACCGCGTAGGCAATAATTTTTCGGCTTACCGTCCACAAGACCGATACTGGCGGATAACGCGAGTGTCACGTGACCCTTACCATGATATTAATGGTAAAGGCTTTTAAGGGCCATGATGTAGAAGAATCTAGAGATAGATACATTATATATTATTTTATTGCTTAAAATCCTTAATATAGCGAAAATACGATTATGTTGACTACTATGTATATAGTAGTTAAAAAAAGTAAATTTTGTGTCCAACTACTCTTTTATCTCTCTTTTAAATTTGCGAAGTCCTTCAATCGGCATTGAATTTGTGAAAGATACCTACAAGATTTTTACTCCAGGATTTATTGGTCTCCTTCCAATGTTTCCCTAAACCGCGGATGATGACTCAAGTATACGCTCAAAATAAAATCTCGTAGCAGTGAGTCGAAAGTGGCGTTAACTCCTAACTCGCGATATTGTGACATAAGGTGTTTAACATAAATAATGCGAACAGATGTGTTGCGCCTCGAGCGCCGCAAATACGCTCGCGCGAGCCCTGCGAGCAACACCGGTTTGGTCTTTTGGTTGACTTTCGGAGATGATAATACCCCTTCCTCTCTTTCAAATTCACAACGTTCATCTGAAATTAAAAACAAATAATAATCAAACCGCATTTTTAAACCCTGTGTTTATTTTTTAAACTTTTATTTGTTATTGTATGTTTTAGTTTGCTCCAATAAGGTTTCCAATTTATAAACCTGTTTGGTAATCGAGATAGAAAGCTTAAAATGTTTATACGAAGGTTTTACATAGTATATTAAATTCGCAAGAGGGGTATTTAGCAACTTGATGAAAACCCATGTTGGCACACACAATTCGGCGCGTTGGCATCGCCGACGCCTCGGGCCATGTAAAATATTTCTGCTAAAAGCATTCATCGTGATCGCCTGCCTGATCCTACGCACTACCAACCTATAAACCATGGTCCAATGCAATAAGAGTGGAAATTCGATGACCAAGAATGGATATCGTAAAGTCAAACTACTGTTCGTAATCCGATATGACGATAGTTCGATAGAGTTTTTGTTCGAAATTATTTGATCTGGTTTATGGACATTTTTTGACGAGTCCCGGCATTGCATACGTTATTCGTACATGAGTGGCACGAATTTATGTAAGTTATTTGGACTGTTGTTCGAAACTGTTTAGTCCGGCAACGCTGACATAGGTCTCGGAGACCAACAGCATATAAATCCATCCGAAAAAAGGTTTCAAATTGTACCTATCTTTTGTTTTGATAAGCGCCATTGCTAGTACCTAATCTCTTAAAAGTTTTTAAACTTTACTAATAACTCACCGTCTAAACTCATGTTCTTATTTGTAAGTGCTTAGAATTTTTCAGCAATAAATAAACTTAGATAAAAACACAAAACTATCCGATGAAAAAATCTTGAACACATTTCCGCCGCACAGAAGCAAAAAGCAACTTTTTAAACAGTTTTAACGGAAGAGCGGAAAGTACAAATTCGTGAACACAAGAAACAAATTAATATCACTGTGAGTTCACTGAAGTGGAAACATCTGGCGAGAAGTTCGAACTTTGTTCGGTCAAGGATTTCTGCGAAGGATCTTGGATGTTCCGTAGGATATTACTTTTGCACTGGGATCAAAGCGTCTTGGTCACCTTGGATAATGTTTGATTGAAATAGCAATTATGTCACATCGTACGATGATGAGTCTTCGTCGTAAAATACATACTTAGGTCAACTGACTGATTACATTAGATGATGGTATCAAAGGTTTATATTTTTCTCACGATGAACTCTTCCAAAGCCTACCTGTTTTTTAACCAGACAAATAGTAATAAAATTCTCTGAATGATTTTAATATGAGGCGCCTTGTCGATAATTTGGGTGTCGTGTCGCTTCTGATTTATGTGTCCGCATCATTTGCATCGCATTATCTGTTCACACGCTCGTGGTTTACGGCTCGGTTTATTTTTGCTGGCTTTTAATAAAGTTTTTGTATTTATTAATACAACATTTAAATTAATGGAGACTTTTTGGATAAAAGTTACAATTAAGACACTTTTAGACGCGGTAGAATGCTGTTCTGCGAAAATATATTTATTCGATTCATAAAAAAAAATACTCGAATTATTAATACCTGGACAATTTGTGACGTAAGAAAAACGTCTTCGATTCTGCTGTTCGTATAGCATTTTGATATTTTTGTTACAGATTCTTCCTCAAATTCTTCCTGAAGTGCAATCAGAACTGTCTGAAAAATGCTGGCAACCCTCGGGACATGAGAAGGTTTCAAGTAAGTTATTTGAGCACACTTTGTTTACTAACGTTTAAAAAAAGATGTTATTTTATTTTTACATAAAATTTGTTCAGGTTTTAAAGGAAAACATTTTTTTTGGCAAAAAGGTGCATCTAATTATTCACGCTGTCGACACGTAAATAGCTAACAGTTCACTAGAGAAGACGAGAAATTGCCGCGATCCTCACACATTCTCTAACTGTTTGGAGCAAGTTATAAGCGAAGAACTCGCTTGAATAATCATCAGACATATGTCATGATATTCCGTACGGTTTATTCAAAGATCTACAAATGAGCAAACGCTTTTCTTTCCAACTACTTTGTTTTATTTTAAATATCATCTATTTCCACTTTTTTCTCATCTTGGCGAAGCCCAAGATGAGAAAAAAGTAAAAATGGATCGGAAGAGTTTTTTTTGTCTACCTGTAGCATATTCAATGAAATTTCAAGAATAACGAAAAAATATTACAGTTTTAGTTTGAATACCTACTTGCCGTTAGTTAAAATAGTGTAAGGAGTTTTGACTTGACTTGACTAGAATGGTTCGACCCACGCTTGGCCATATATTTTAAACTAAATAAGCAACACTCTTGTACTTGGTACCAATATTGTGTATGTATCGCCCTTAACTGAAGGAAGGGTTGCGTTCACGACTCTTGAATATTTGAAACGGCTCCAATTTAGGGGAGGAATGAAATTAAATTTATTTATACGAGTTTATTTATTTACTCTCAAGCGATTTTGTTTGTTCTTCACTTGTGTTTAATTGGTGATATTCTTTTGTTTGCGGTTATTGGTTGTTTGCTTTTGGAGTGATTTTAATTTATTGCTTTCATCTTGTTTATCCTAGACATACAATTAATGAAATTTAAGACTATTAATATTTAAAATTTCATAAATATGAAATTTGTTTGAAAGTAAGTAAGTACTCCTAGTTTTACTAAGAGTAGCACTCGGCGCTTGCACGTAGTAATTGTGAGAACTTATGTAATCTACCGACCTCATATTTCACAATTTAAAACTCAAACCAAAAGTCACATGTCTCTTAATACAAACTAATTAGCGGCAGCCCTAAACTACGGTAAAGGTGCATTCACACTGTCTACTTATGAGTACAAATTTGCTATTACGCTGGCTAAGACATATTTGTCTTACGTGCCCTCGTAATGGCTCCAAGCTAATTTAGAACTTAGCTTTACGCATATTAAGTGCATATTTCCGCAGTAACATGTTTATGTTGAGCGTGTGTGAGTAGTTATGTCTATATTTGGGCTTTCTATGTGTCATTGAATAATTCATTGGTCGTACCCCTACATTTCAAGGGTAAGAATATATGGCGGTAATAATAACACGGCTGTAAAAGGACTACTTCAGGCCATACTTCTAATTCTATAAGATTCTTTATAAGAAACTCGGTGAATACATTATTAGGTACGTATTATATGACCCATGTATCACTCATATAGTATCGTTTGCATTTTGTATTTACGTTTAAATCTGGCTTGAGAAATGGAAATTACCAGTTCTATATTTTTTCCTAAATCATTTCTTAATCTACGGTATTTTAAAGGACAAAAAACAAACAATAACAAAATGTCAGCCAACTTTTTCGACTTGAATGCTCCAGAATTCATCGAATCAAAACCATTAATCACAGTAGTATATACTTCTACGATTCTGAAAAACTCATATCGATTGAATGGCGTCCATCAATCGGCCACCCACACACACACAATGCATTTCCTTGCATATCTATTGGAAGAGTTCCGTCCATTTCGAATCCCGAGACATTGGCTCCACCTTCCCTGGGGACTCTCCCTTTCGGCTGCCCTTCGCTGTGTGCGTTGGAATGTCGCTGTCTGTGTGCAACCATTCTATTTTTGTTGTAATTTAAGTTACGTCGATCTTGAACTTGACGGGTAAATACGCAAAGCGCTTTCGTGAATGTTGTTTTATATTCTGTTCCATGGGTGAACCAAATATAACTAGCTGACCCGTGCCCGCTTCGCTGTGCGTAAGATATTTCTAATACCATCGTGGACTTTTTTGAAACCGTTTTTAATACTGTAGTAGATTATTTTTTTTGATATAAATCTCGTGGGGTTCAGCCAGCATTTGCAATGTAAGCGCAAAAAAATGTGTTTATTTACGACATTACATTAGAAACCTCTAAAATTATCAGTGTTTCTCTACTATATTAAGCATGTATTATACATATAAACCTTCCTCCTGAATCACTCTATCTATTAAAAAAACCGCATCAAAATCCGTTGTGTAGTTTTAAAGATATACAAATACAAATACATACATACATACATACATACATACGCGGGAAGCGGAAAGCGACTTTGCTTTATACTATGTAGTGATGATGATTATTCGAACAACGAGATGCAAGTACTTATATAAATTAACTGCTGAACTATTCTTGATCATACATATTAATAACTACAGGCCAAAGTACCAAAGTAGATGAAGAAGATTTCTGAAGTTTAAGTTAAGTAGGTATAAGATCACTAAAAATATAATATAACTAGCGACCCGCCCCGGCTTCGCACGGGTAGCATGTTATTATACATATAAACCTTCCTCCTGAATCACTCTATCTATTAAAAAAAACCGCATCAAAATCCGTTGTGTAGTTTTAAAGATATACGCAAACATACATACATACATACATACGCGGGAAGCGGAAAGCGACTTTGCTTTATACTATGTAGTGACGTGTAAACTGACATTTGTACTTTTAAAAATTAGGTACTTTCTCCTTAGATTACCAAACTTTTAAATTGTTACCCTTACATGTATAATAAATTAATCCATAAAATAACTGACTGACTGACTAACTAAAAGTCTGGCTTAGGAAAACACTACAATATGTTAAGAGTAAGTAATAAAACATATATCTTTTCCCAACAGGTGGTAATATCAACACAAGTGATGGTCGACGGTCCTCTTCTAGCGATATCGGACAACATGTTCGTTCACAACAACAGCAAACATGGCCGGAGAGCGAAGCGGCTCGATCCTACTGAAGGTACTGACGCCGCGCCCGACAATACTTGTACGTTTTTGTTTTTATTTTTTATATATTTTTATATTCACAACAAACTAAAAACACAGGGAGTTTTTGGTGTTGAATGCACTTCTTTGGCCAATGCCACTTTTTTTTAAACAGTTTAAAAAAAAGTGGCTAAGCGTAGTAAGCTACTGCTTCATATCGTGCTGCACATTTGGGTATCGCTACCTTTACACGAGTTGTTATTTCCTCACAATGTTCTATAGCTTTATCGAAATATTAATCTCCATACAAAGGCCTGTGTCAGATTTTGTTGAGTTTCATAGTAAATCAGGCAGGATTTTTTTTTATTTTGATGCGATGTTAAAACAATGTAAATCGAATCAATAGTGTCAACAATTTGTTATGTTTCGATACGATGTTCTTCATCAAAATACTCGCACTTATCCCGAAACTACGTGCAAATTCGGCAGTCAATCGCCAATAAATGTGCAAAAGTCATAATACAGTTTTAAGACGTCGTTTGTATTCAAGGAATCACTGTAGACATTTCGCAAAGAACTTCAGCCGAGGGGCGTTGAGACCGGCGTGAACCGAGTGAGGATAATTTACTGAGAAATTATGCCTTGTAAAATCTTGGATCATGGATTTCGGTTCTGTCTTATCTTGAACGGTGAGGCTTTTGTTTGTCAACATTTTTGCGGTTACAGGAGATTTCGGTTATTCTGAACATAGCTTGAATTAATTTACACCATTTTAAACGTGGCTATGAGTCTTATACATATATCTAATATTTTTTTCTCTACTTTAGTATTGTATGTATTTCAAAAGAATTGTTAGTATTTATCCTGACAATCACTCTCTAAATAACCAAAGAATTAGCTCCATTAATTCGACTCTTCACCAAATTAAAAATATTCCGACACACCACCTCATTTCATGGAGGGAGCGGGGTTTTAATATTTTGTAAAATTAAAAAAGAACCACCAGCTTAATCTCCTTTCATTCCCTTAAATTCACTTTCTCGTCTTGTCTTTATTACTACGTCGTTTGTTCGTAAGATTTCGGTTCCCCTGTCTTACGGTGCGTGTCCCCCTCGATTGCCTTCTTGAAACTACCATCATAACTGCTGTAAACTTTTGATGCAATCTTCAGCTTTATTACGGATCATTAAAACTCATTTTCAATTATCGCTGCCCACGTCTTCAATTTTATCGTAAATTTTATGCTGCAATTGTCCTTTTTCCAAAGCAGTCAAAGATAAACGCCTAAGTAGGATAGCAAGAGTTTGGCAGTTACGCGTTTATTCAACTTTTAAGTTGTTGCGCACACATTCGACTCTTACTTTTGCGGTAGTTTTCAGGAGTGTCGTTTACTACGAATGCTATTTTGGTACATGCGAGGTTGTTATTTTAGTCTAATTGCTAGGGTTTCAACTAGTTTCGTACACAAATACCTACACCCTTGTCCTTTATGATTTTGGTTTTTGTTATATCCCCACACACGTCTTGATAAGCTTATCCTTATAAAAATAGTCTTTTTCTATCCAACAGCGGGTCTTTACCCTCCCCTACCAGTGGCAACTCCTTGTATAAAGGCGATATCGCCGAGCGAAGGCTGGACGTCTGGAGGCTCAACAGTAATCATAGTAGGGGACAATTTCTTTGACGGACTACAAGTTGTTTTTGGGACCATGCTTGTTTGGAGTGAGGTGAGTAACACATATTTTCTTCAATGCTGTGTATTAAAATATAATTTGTTTTGACGCTTGTCTAAAACTAGGTTTAAAATACTTTAAAATTTTGAGTCATCTGAAATTAAGCCACGAAGACTTAAAGTATTTAAATATTTTTAAAATACCGTAATACTTTTTTTGTATTTAGAATCGTATTTAGATCGCGTAAATACACATCTCCTTATAACCGAATTATAAGATATAACTAACTGGTTATGTTTGTCAACAGTTAATAACATCGCACGCGATAAGAGTCCAAACGCCTCCACGGCACATCCCTGGCGTGGTGGAAGTCACGCTCTCATACAAGAGCAAACAGTTTTGCAAAGGAGCGCCTGGCAGATTTGTCTATGTTTGTTAGTATGATCCCATTATAATGTTTATCACTTCCAATGAATAGCATTTAGCATGACATCTAAACTAAAGTTTTATTATCTCTTTGGAATACCAAGATCATCGATTTTCTCGCGATCAATTATTTTTTCTTATGATTACTTGATTTTTATGGATATTACTGTTAAAGTACAAGGAAATATGATAATTTTATTTAAAAAAAAAAACAGACTTATCGTATCTCCATTTGATTTATCTGCCACCCATACCACCCAAGACTTTTGCTAATTAGAAAACAAAACATCCCAAATATCCGATCGATCAATTAGTTGTTTTGTTAGTGTAGATAATGATTGATTTTGTTTATCCGTTTCGCATAGCAGCGCTCAACGAGCCAACGATAGATTACGGCTTTCAACGGCTGCAGAAACTAATACCGCGACACCCTGGCGACCCGGAAAAACTGCCCAAGGTAACTACCTACTAATATTATAAATCTGAAAGTTTGTGAGGATATATAATAATATTTATTTAAAACCAAAAAGTTACATTTTATGCCTGTTATGAGAAAATGTTATTGCACTACTTAAACAAAATCAACTCTAATACCTAAACTAGGCTGAGCCTGTATTATAGGTCCTTCCAACGAATGCATATAAAATAAGAATCGTTAGAGTAAACATTGTTCTTTTTTTTAACTAAGTACCATAACTAATATAAACGCAGGATACTATGACTGGCCTCTCAGCTCAGTTGTTAGTAACTCTGCCTTCTGTAGCTTGTGGGTTCGATTCCCACCCAGGATAAACATTTGTGTGATGAACATAGATGTTTGTTCTGTGTCTGGGTGTTATCTAGTTTATCAGTTATCTCGTTCTTATACTACAAGCTTTGCTTAGTTTGGGGCTAGATGGCGATGTGTAAAATGTCCACAAATATTTATTTATTTGTGGCTCAAACGCGCATAAACGACTAAACGGAGTTTTTTTTTCTGGAATGATCTGTGAGTATCACTATCTTTTGTAGAGAATATTATAGTCTACTCTCAATCAAAACTCTACATCTGATGTGTGTTCGTAAAAATATTAGTTTGTTCAAGGAAAATTGCGACAATCATGTTGTAAATACTAGAAACAAAGATAAACTCACTGTTACAACTACTAGGCTCACTATGTTAAGAAATAATTTTAAGGGTAATTTTTACGGTTCTATAAGTCTCATAGTGATATGACTAAAGCTGTCTATTATCAAATTTAACTTGGATTTGAAAAGATTTATACCATGAATATGGCCATAGAAAGTATATAACTTTAAAACGAGACGAATACCGGGCTCAGTAGTGTGTCTTGGGAAAGACATATGTCCAGCAGTGGACTTACTAAAGGTGATATTGAAAACGTTTAGAATTTTAAATGTACTTTTTTTCGCTAGGAAATAATTCTGAAACGAGCAGCGGATCTAGCGGAGGCACTCTACTCGATGCCTAGAAATAACCAGCTAGGTCTCGGAGCGCCAAGATCGCCGCCTTCCAGTATGCCTTTCAACTCTTACTCGGGGCAGTTAGCTGTCAGTGTTCAAGACACGGCGGCTTCGCAATGGACTGAAGGTTTGTTAAAGCTTTTTTAAAACTACCACTCTATGGAAAAACAGATATTTCAAGCTTTTTTTAATGAATTCAATGCTACTGCAGCAAATGTGGGCATTTGCCAAATGTAATAACATCTACAAAAACTTATTTTCTTTTGATCTTAATGAACTTTTTTTCAAGTCGTTCAGCAGTGCATTTTTCTATGTGAACATTCACAAACATCAAAACACTTGCTGAAACTTGCAAAGCGGTAAAGGAAGGATAAAGGGGAAGGAATCATCGTGAGGAAACCGTATCTTAGTCAGCTCCATATTGACCATGTTTTTCATGTGAATAAGGTCGACTAGGATGAGAGAAGAGTGAGACAAGCCTCTATCATTAAACATGCACTATATAATACCCAAGCACTATAAAATCCTGCCGTAATATAGATGTAATGAAACTACCTGACAACGCTACATACATTTGATAATTGAAACTCATAGTGATACAGATATTTTGAGACCATTCTCGTTTACTCTACATTATCAATTTGACAACAAAACATCGTTTCAAAATAATGTTATCATAGATCACAAAGTTCCAATTATCTATTGCAAGCTGTACCTAATACTACCAACCTTTTCAAACATGCAAACAGCCTTTGCTGACGCAAAAATCCTAACGGTAATTTCGTGTTGACCCCAGGCTTTTTCTTTTAGAGGAGTATGCACGTAGCGGCGGGTCTGTTTCACCGCGGTATTGTTCCGCCGCGTCAACTCCGCACGCCGCGCCCGCGTCATATCCGCATCCGCAACACTACCCCGCGCCTCCTACATCACTATTCAACACCACATCGCGTAAGTATCTACTCGTATATCCACATCTACAGCACTACCCCGTGTTTCAACATCTCGTCGCGTGAGTACTTTATGTAGTCGTATGCAAACCGACTCGCATTTACAGATCTACCCTGCGTTTCAAGACCACGGCGCGTAAGTATGTATTCGTATTCTAGTTTTATGTAGAGCAATAGTGGTGGTTCTGTGCTACTACATTACCACTCTACCCACATATGCAGCACTACCCCGCGTCTACTACCTCAATATTATGTCGCGTAAGTATCTAAAAAAAATAGGATCACGACTGTAATCCCCAAGTACGGTAGACATCCTCTTAGATCTCCAGACGCTTAGATCCTTTGAAGATGTCTAGTGGGGGTAGTCAGAGGCACGTCCAAACATTATATTTAGCACCTAGCACCTGGTTCCCTCACGATGTTTTCCTTCACCGTTTTGAGCACGTGTTTTTGACGCGCATATAAATTTTTCGAACAGAAAAAATTATTGATGCACGCCGGGATTCGAACCCACGACCTTCAGATTGAAAGTCTAGATGCCTCCCACTCGGCCAACACGGCTTTGTAAGCGGCGGGGTATCTCTTGTAGTCATATGAAAAACAATAGTGGTTATTCTATGCTACATCCAAATCACTACCTCCTCTGTCCAACTTCGTTTCTCAACATCATGTCGCGGAAGAATTTTTTGTAGACGTATGAATAGCAATAGTTGCGTTTCTGTGCTACCGCACTACTGTACCGACTCGCACTACACCGCACTTCCTACCTTCTTCTATAAAGCCATGCTGCGTAAGTATCTAAAGTACCTAGTAATATGTGTAGTATAAGCGGTAGCAATGCTGGTTGAACGTTACGCATTATGAACATATAGGAGAAAGTTTGGTAAGTACCTAGAGATAACATAATCATGATCATCTCTAAATTGTATAATGTATTTTTGTATTTTAAAGCTATTATTTATGTAGTTTTATTTTAATTTGCTACCCAAAATAATCCATTTCCACACTTGCCTCGCAGTCCTCGCGTCCGGAGCTTATCTCGCAAAAAAAGTAAATCAAAGATTACCGTCGACATTCCGAACGCTATCACAACGTTGTGCTAACCCCAGTTTTTCTTGTGCAGTGTCACTAGGGCCGTATCACCCCGCCAACATGAATGGACTATCTGACCATCACTATAACGCGTATAACACGAAAGATACCGCGTATTACACTGAAAGGAATGATTCTAAGAGCGGTGCTGACTGTCCTGCAAACACTCATTCAAAATGCACGGCCGGGATGAAAGGGGATGAGAATAAAGGGAAGAGGAGCGCGTTTGCAGTGGTGCGACATAGTCCGCCAAGGGTGTCCAATGCACAACTTTACCAGCACAATTGGCAGCTCACAGTCCAATGTTAGTAGTTTTGTTTTTTACTTACCGTTTAGTTTGATGTTTGCACTTCTTGGTTTTCCTACGATTCCCGTGTTTAGCCAACAGTTTACTTGACTAAACAGTTTAGTTTCGTCCTCGAATTTTCATTTGGATTGCTTATTCTTTTATTTTAGTTGCTTCTTTATTCTACTTTGCGTTGATGTTTTTGGAATGGGCAAGCGGACAGTAAATATTTGATTACTTTACTTATGCAAGAAGATATATTATATACTAGCCGACCCGTGACATACATTGTCCTGTCAAATTTCAATAATCGATTAGAAAAGACTGAATGTTTTTAGTCTGTGATGTCAGATTTGTTGTTGTTGATCATGTTGGGGATATTTTTCATATTTTAAGGTAGTCTATGTTTTACTCGGGCTTTATATCTACACCTACAGTAAATTTCAACATAATCCGTTACGTCGTTTAGACCTGATTGAGGAACAAACATACATACAAACTCACAAACTTTCACATTTATAATATTATTAGGATTACAACTTTTTCTGTTTCACTGTTCTTGGTCAATCATACCATGTGCGTTTGTATAGCCATCATCTTCCAAATTAGGTATAATCGATTGGAATGGATGGACATTGTATTGAGATTGCGTGTCTACAAATTCATTATTTTCTAACATCTATTTTTGTCCTCAGGAATGGGCGGCCTAGTATCATCGCCGTTCAGCGTCAATCCTTTCTCATTACCAACCTGCAGTGCCCAGCAATACGCTCAAACAGCGCCTTTAGCATCTAAGTAGCACATGTTCAACTACCATAATGGTTAGTACCATCCATAACGGTTAGTAACCACTTCCAAAACGGTAAGCGTTTCCAAAGAGGTTAGTAACTGTTTGCAAAGCGGTTAGTAACTTTTTCTTAGTGTTTCTGCGCTTTTTGTGATGGGTGGTGAATATACCATAATGGTGGTGCTTTACTATTGTGGTAAGTGATCATTTAAATAAGGAACTGTAAGACTTAGAATAAGCTATCTACCCGCAGTATCACTATGTATGTTGATAAATGTATCTTTTTATTTTTGTTTTGAAAGATGATGGTGACTATAAATGTGTTCAGTCAATGTTAAAGTATGGTCACATTAGTTGCGATAAAAGCATCTCAAAAACCAGTCTAATATTAAAAATAAAAAATATTTTTTATAGAAAGTCAGAGAGGATGCTTCTAGAATCGCATTACATGAGTCTTATTTGCTTATTTATTAAATGTCGCGCAACAAATATGTAAATAACATAATTAATTTTAGTGTAAATACTTGAGTATCAAAATAAATACCAAATTTTTGGATTCCATGCTAGTTTGAACGTAGTGTAGATTTTGTATATCGAATTTGAAAGTTGAATGCTCAGAAACAAATTGTGTTTATTCGTATAATTTTAATTTGTTTTTGTATGTGTCCTTTCTGTTATTGTAAAATCTGTGATATATTTATTATAAGAAATATGTAAATTGTAATCTAATTGTAATTATAACCTGTATAAATTTTTCAACTTTAAATTCGGCTTAGGGATTAGGAGTTTTTGTAAACTGCTAACGCAAGCCTCTTTGAACTTCAATTTATTTCCATAAGTAGCCTGATTTTAACTGTGCCTACCAAAAGTTCTGAATTTGGCAGAATATAACTGTAGATTTTAACACGGGTGTTTATCACGTAATTACCTTTAATTTATTTTCCCGACGTTTCGGTTATATCTATAGTTATGTGTATTAATCACGATAGTTTGAAAAATAATTTTGGAGAATATACTTATTATTAATATCTAAGTGTTTTGAAACTATCTTTCATTAGCTGGTAGTTTGCAGTTTACAAAAACTCATGCAACTTCGTGAATAACATCGAAAATTTAATATTACTCGTACCTTATCATATCTCGAAACTAAACATATCCCGTTATAAGAATTGGTTTATCTGTAAAAATACATCGAAATATCTCGCATAGAAATAAAAACATGTATACGAAAACAAATATCTCCCGAAACTATTTGCTTGGAAACTCACAGAAAACGTGAATCTATTTTAAGAGATATCGAACCCTGAATATAAATTATGTAGTTACGTATTATTTAAAGCAATCGTGTATCAAATAAGATGTAAATTGTAATCGTTTATGATGAAAAAATATCAAAAAGTAAGAGAATAAATTGCGTAAATACAATTTTTTATCTTTTTTCTATGCCACAACCTACCTATCAACATACAATTCCATATGGTCGATCCATCTAAAAAGTATTTTTGTTCTTGTGTTTGTATCCGATCGAAGAACAAGTCCCTCGCCAATCTTAAATTACCATAATTAATTTATGCTTACTGAAATGGCTGGCCTTTTAAATGCTAATCTGTAACACAATCCCCATTCGACATCCATACAATTAGAAGCAAGATAAACCCATGCATTATCTAGTCAATACACAACAATGGAAATAACCCCTAATATTATAAGTGATGGACAAAAATTGTTAGTATTATATTTCAAGAGGGTGCAAAACGTACCATGTGTGAGAGGACAATGGTTTAAAATGTTGCACTGGTACTAACATCTGATGCGTTTTTGATGGATTGTCTCTGTCTGATAAGTATAGAATAGATCTCAACAACCTTACGCACACTCGCAAAGCACACGCTCAGCGATGCAATTTCGTATGGAAATAATATCGCTAATATTGTACCTATATAAACTTTAATTCGAAATTACGGAAATAAAACTTTGAGATAATTATGTAATCAAACTATAATTTTATTATCGCTCATCGCTTTATACCAGCTAATACAATACCAAAAAAAAAAACTATTTAAAGAAACTATTAACTATTAAACAAAAACTATTTAAGAATTATATCATCTAGGCACTAGATGATATAATTCTTAAATAGTTATTGAGTATCCAGATATTTAGGTACGGTCCACTGCAAAAGTTGATGAATTTTTAGAATTTCGAAACTATTTTCTCAGGCTTGATGACAGTTAATATTACCAAGTTTTGTTGCTCAAAAGTATTCACAACATAGTAACGAAAAACAAAAGTTATCGATTTATCATTTAGGGTTTAACCCTTTTGAAAATCATCTAGTCATCATCCTCTATCTAACTTTGATGTTCAAGTACAAAAGGTGCTTGATAAAAACACAGTAAAAAGACAAATAGCTCCAGCTACATTAACTTATTAAAGTAGGTATTCCCATACAAAGTCAATAAATACAAGTTCGAGTCAGTATAAGGTTTCAGCCACACAAAGTTGATTACGAGACAATAATCCGAATGTGCGTTTTGTCGCGCTCGTTTGTCGGCGTGTGTGGGGCACGTGCCGCACACCCATATGGGATTGCTTATTTATGATGTGAGGTAAGAAGATTCTAGAGAAGTTTCTGGTATCAATTCCGTTGGCAACAAACTAAAGACGACTTTGACATCTCTAAAATGATTGCTGTCTCTTTTACTCTATACAAAACAGAATGAGACGGATGCCGTTAAGTTTTGTTTTTGTTTAGTGTGGCAGCAACAGAATCGACACCTCTATCTTACTAATATTGCGAATGTGTGTGAGGATGATTGGACGTCTGTGTTTCAATCATATCGTTAAAATAACAGATATGGGAATAGCATAATAGGTTTTTTAATCTGGATAGGGACCAAGCCTTAATTAGTTAGTACTTATTTAGGATCAATTGATTTCATATTTTTATTCAATCTAATTAGGTTGTTTTTAGGTATACTATTAGCTTATCTCACATTGTTAGCTGAACCTACTCGTATGTATGTATAATTATATAATTAATGTTGTTTTATGTTATTCATACTGACTTAGAGAGGTTTAATTTTGCAATATTTTTCTTCTTCTCGTTGGTGCTTTATAGAAAAACAAGCTAACGGCACCGTAAGACAGTGAGGTCTTTATTATGTTTATATTAAAAACCTCACCGTCTTGTGATGCCAATTATTAGTAAATAAACAAAATTATTAGAAACATGAACAATTATTTAAGTGGCCAAAGTTCTAGCTCAAACAAACCTAGTGTAAGTGTCCAAACCACAAATATTGTAGGTGTACAGATGGTTGATCAGATATAATTTTTTCCTAGTAAATATAAGCAATAACAAGTTAATTTAATAATTCGTCCTCGTTACGTCCCTGTATGCAGCTAATGAACAACTAATTATGGATTTTAATCAGCTAAATATCAACATATAAAAAATGGTGGTAAACGGGTCGCCAATCAGTCATCGGTCAAATTTGTATAACTCATTATTCGGAAATATCCATTTTTCAAATGGGCTTCTCGCGAGCCACTGTTGTGGCTTTATTGTGTGCGCTGACCATCGTCGTTGCAACGGATCTGCACCCACTCTCTGACGCTTTCATCGACCTTATTAACTCCAAGCAGATGATCTGGAAAGCCGGCAGAAACTTCCCCCACAACACTCCTCTCAAACACATCAGAAGACTGGTCGGTGTTAGTCCAGAATTCAAGGTAAATTCACTTCCTGTCGTCGAACACAGCGCCGAATTAATATCCCAACTTCCAATCAGCTTTGATTCTCGAGAAAAGTGGCCCAACTGTCCCTCTTTAAATGAAATAAGGGATCAAGGATCCTGCGGAAGCTGCTGGGCGTTCAGTGCCACCGAAACGATGACCGACCGATTTTGCATCTATTCCAACGGCACGAGGCAATTCCATTTTTCTGCGGAAGATCTGATCACTTGCTGTGGATATTTTTGTGGTAGCTGTGATGGAGGTTCCCCTGAATCAGCTTGGACCCACTGGAAATGGCACGGCTTAGTGTCGGGCGGAAACTACAACTCTCACCAAGGTTGCAGACCTTACTCTTTTTCTAATTGCATTCAACACGACCCTGATTCATACGAAGGCGCAATGGCGCACATGAAGCTATGCTCCGATTATATTAATTTCCCAAAAACTCCAAAATGTATGAAAAAATGTGCAAAAAACTACAAAGTGTCTTACAAAGACGATAAGCAATACGGGAAGGAAATTAACACTGTAAAAGGTGATGAAGCTCACATCAAGGCCGAAGTATTTCTGAACGGGCCGGTTGTTGCGTGTTTTGATGTGTACTCTGACTTTCTTAGTTACAAGAGTGGAGTTTATAGGCATGTTGCAGGTCATTTTGTCTACGGGCACGCTATCAAGATTATTGGGTGGGGAGAAGAGAATGGAACTAAATATTGGTTGGCTGCTAACTCCTGGAACACAGAATGGGGTGATAATGGTTTCTTCAAGATTCTTCGAGGCGAGAACCACTTAGGCATTGAAGACGAAACCGTTACAGGTGAACCGCTCTTAACCGGTGCATAATTTTTTTTTCATTATATAATTTTGACTTATTAATTATCATTGAAAGATTTGTTCATATATTTAAATATTATATTTTAAATAAACGATTATTATGTTTCATCATCTTTTAGATTTCTCGGTAAATAGTATAAAAATAAAACAGTATTTGGCAAATAACAGTGAAATAAATTTTAGTAAGGTTACTACTAGGTATACAAAATTCTTGTTATTTGTACAATTGCATATCACGTTACAGAGGACTAGTGACATTTTTCTCTAGTTGGTATTATCTTTAATAAACAAGTTAAGTGAACAAATCGAGCGGTCGCGTCAATCTGTCGCGTGGCGACACGTGGCGTCGCGTGTCGATGTCGCGCATTACCAAATTAGCGTCCGGTGTGCACCCGCCCTTAAATACGAGTAGGTCATATTACTAATCGAAATCTCATTTTGTAAGTACCAAGCTGTAATTTTTATTCGATGTGGCAAAAGTAAACATACTAAAATGAAATGTTATTTTCCTTCAAAATAATCTCGAGATAAGTGACAAGGTTAACTACCTATACCTACATATTTCAGAGGTTTGGAATGAGTCATACAAATTTAGGTATACCTATTTACCTATGATATAATTTGAATCCAGTTTGAAGTCATTTTGCTGATGTCGATAAGGTATCGATCTATAACTTTTGGAATCAAAATAATTTAATAAAGTTGGATTGCTTAGGCAAGCTAATGACGCAAGGTGCCTCGTAAATAAAAGCAATTGAAAATTATTAAAATGTGAAACAACTTGTCATCATTAGCATTATCTGGCAATGTAGAGGTATTTCACAAAGCTCCAGTACAAATTGATAACAAACCTTCAAACAAAGAATTAGAGCCTACAACAACACTGATAAAATAAAACGAAAAACGCATAAGAAAGTCCTCGACTCGTCGGGGGGATGAAAAACGGAGGATGGGGCAGGGGGTGGCCGACAATAGGTGTACAGATAACTTTCCTTCCATAGTAGAGTCAATACCGACCCAAGGGAGTTTTACCCTCGAGGTTCGGTCGCTTGGGAAAACTAGACCCAACAATATAGAAAGGGACAGTGCGATTCGGTTAGTTTGAGCGGGAGGAGTGCATCAGAGTGTACTTATGTATTAATAATATATAGAGGAAAAATGTCGAGAACGTTCGCCTAGTGATATGTTGCGACTGTTAGCAGGAGCAGGATGGATGACATCAATTTGTCGTGTCGTGATGGGGTTTTATTTTGTTTGTCCTTTGGCGATTTTTTTAAGGTTTCTATTTTTGTATCATTCAGAATCAAACAATTTATTGCGATCCTGTTAAAATATCTAAGAGTATCACTAGAGGCAAAAAAACTTTAGCTACGCCATTATTTCTTTGACTAGCAGCTACGATGTTTCGTAGCGCGTGAATCTTTGCTACGCCGTCTCGTAGCGCATAGTCACAACAAAAGGATCCAAGTATTTATCAAATCCTAGTCAACAGTATCAATAAAAACAACTTTAATGAAACAAATAATATTATATTCTTGAAAGCATAAAGTTCAATAACTTAGCAGTAAAACAGTTTCAGGGCGATATAGACCCGGCACCGAGGCATGTCACCGGCGGAGGCGCTAAGCGAAATTGAGTGAAAGTCGAGTTAAAGTATTAAAAGTTTTCAGCGAGCGATCTTTGTGAAAAGCGAGACGAGCGACGCCGCAGACTGAGTTTAATAGGGATGGGACTTTATCAGTAGACTTTATAGAAGAGTATCGATAAAGTGTTAGATTCATTATTTAAAATTTACGTTGATCTCGGAGAATAGCGACGCTTGTAGGGTGAAGGTGTAGGATTTTTTTTTTCAATATTCTATTTCCTTTCAGGCTAAATAGGTATTACTAATATTACTATATTAATGAATGCACTACAAAATCTACATTTTGCAGTACATAGTTACCTACAGTACATGCCAAATTAAGGTAATGTAAACCTATGTACATGACGTTTTCAAGAAGCTGGGCGCCTGGAAATAAGATTGGATATTTTGCTATAGGGACTATTTGCCTACTCGTAAACTCGATTAACTTCGATTTCATTGATTCAATGATTTTGTTTAATTGGGATAAGAAACAATAATATTATACTTTCCAAAGCGATGGAAGATGTTTATATTTTCCTCAAGATGAACCCCCCTGAGCATAAATTTCATTTTGAAGACATAGCACGAAACATAATGAAGTGTCAAAAATGAAGCAGCGATAGAGAATGTAGTGCTTTCAATAGGTATTGTTAATTCTCATCGAAACCATCGAGTTACCTTAGCACATCCCTGTTTCCTTAACACGGTGTAAGTTAATAATGTAATAGAATTACGAGGGAAAAACTGTTGAACTCCACGGCGCGGGTCGCGACTTAATTGTAGCACTTTGTTTCCTGCGTCTGCCTGTCTGATGCTGCGCGTAAGTATATGGACGATTTGTTTAAATTTCTTGCCTCTACACAGTAGTAGGTAGCTACTCCTAATTTTCTATGTTTTTATAATATATTTCAAATCGGTTCAGTAGATGCAAACAAACAATCAAATATTTCCTCTTTATAATACTAGTATAGGTACAAGATGCTCTGTAAAATTATTTGTTTTGAATTGGGTGTATTATAAGACGGTGAAAAAATCATTGTGACGAAACCAGTTAGTATTAAACAGCGATGAGCTTGCAACCTGTCACGTATGAAATGTAAAATGTGGGTATTGTGCCAAACATAATGTTTGGACCTGACTCCGACTGGGGTAGACGGAGAACATCTTCATAGATCTAAGAGCTTTGAAATCTGAGAGTATGTCCACCGTACTTGGAGATTACAGTCGTGATTATATTTAGTTTCATTTAGTTTATTATGTCATTGAATTTGTAAGTATACACATGGTAATTTTTCTGAAATAAAGTTTTAAATTCCTAGGATAGCTCTTGAGTTGTGATTGATAATTAACTCAATGTAATATGATAATGACTAGACTCACAGGTCAATTTAGTAGTAGCCTTTTGCGCTGTAGGTTGTGGGTTCGATTCCCACGCAGTACAAACATATGTGTGACAAACATAAATACACTACAGAGATGATTAAGAGTTGATAAGTTCGATAATTAAAATGTATGTAAGTATTTTATCAGTAATTGTCTTTATAGTACATGCCAGCCGGCTAGATGGCGCTGTGTGAAATGTCTACTAAGATTATTATTTTTTTTTTATTTTGTAGAATCATAAAGAAATATTTAGCATGCAAATCACTACATAGTATAAAGCAAAGTCGCTTCCCGCTTCCCGCTTCCCGCGTCTGTATGTATGCTTATATCTTTAAACTACACAACGGATTTTGATGCGGTTTTTTTTAATAGATAGAGTGATTCAGGAGGAAGGTTTATATGTATTAAACCCGTGCGAAGCCGGGGCGGGTCGCTAGTGTAAAATAAACTGCACTTTGATAGTAAAATAAACGCAAACTGAGCAGCACAACAAAATCCAACTTTCTGAATATGCATAGCTGTAAATAAAACATTTCATGAACTGTTACCGGAAACGGAAATTCGTAGAGCAGACGCCTCGGCGGTACGCCAAATAAAAGTTAGTTTCAAAAATCATGCATGTACGAACAGTTAGCAAAAATTTCAAACTCAGACATGATAACTGTCTGGCTATGCGTACCTAATGTGAGAGGACATTGCTATGATGAATAATTGAAGTTCATAGCTATTAAACAATAGTACCTGCCTGCCTATTTTGAGCGCAAGTAACGCATGCTCAAAATATGAAGGAAAGTATTAAAAAAACCGGCCAAGTGCGAGTCGGACTCGCGCACGAAGGGTTCCGTACCATTATCTATACAAACGGCAAAAAAATCACGTTTGTTGTATGGGAGCCCCCCTTAAATATTTATTTTATTCTGTTTTTAGTATTTGATGTTATAGCAGCAACAGAAATACATCATCTTTGTAAATTTCAACTGTCTAGCTATCACGGTTCATGAGATACAGCCCTGTAACAGGCAGACGGACAGACAGACAAACGGACAGCGAAGTCTTAGTAATAGGGTTCCGTTTTTACCTTTTGGGTACGGAACCCTAAAAATAGGTTCACGACTGTAATCCCCAAGTACGGTAGACATCCTCTCAGATCTCCAGACGCTTAGATCTTTTGAAGATAGTGAGGGTAGTCAGAGGCACGTCCAAACATTATATTTGACATATGCCCACATTTTGCATTCCATACGTGACAGCCGCTTATAAGAATACTAACTGGTTTCCTCACGATGTTTTCCTTCACCGTTTTCAGCACGTGTTATTGATGCGCATATAAAAATTTTCGAACTTTAAAATCCATTGATGCACGCCGGGATTCGAACCCACGTCTTTCAGATTGAAAGTCGAGGTACCTCCCACTCGGCCAACACGGTTTTAACAAAGTAATATTACCTAAAAACAAGAAAGCTTTGTAGGCACCTCACAATCTTATATCCGCTGTAATGATCCACATTCATAAATCTAATTTACAAGAACGTGCAAAACCATAAATTCAAAACAACGCTATTCCCACACTAGATTCGATTGTTGTCGATTCTCTTATCAAGATGCGTCGATTCGCGCCGAATTTTATGGGCCTAATCGTGGCAACCACAAATTGGGCCCGCGTGGCTCATTTCCTAACCTGACCGATTATAGGATTACGGCTAATTAGCTATTACCGATATATTACTCCAAAATGCTGAATCGTGGTTGCGTCGGTTGCGTCACGGCAATAATGGCTTGTCTACAAATTACCCAAAAAGTTGTAATGGAAGCATCATACGTGGTAGATACAAGAAGAAAAATGAAATAGTATTGCGACTGTTATCCGGTAATAACGTCTTGAACGTCCTTGAGAATGTCTAAAGGGGTTAGTCAGAGGCGCGACCAAATATCACATTTGGCACATTCCCACGATTTGCAGTAGTTAGCATTCCATACGTGACAGGTTGCGAGCCAGTCGCCGCTTACAAGAATAGTAACTGGTTTCCTCATTTCCATAATTAATTTTTAATCAGAAAAATCCATTGATGCACGGCGGGGATTAGAACTCACGATCCTCGGATTGAAAGTCGAGATACCCACTCGGCCAACACGGCTATACAAGATACACCAAAAGTTGAGATTTTTGACCAGACACACTTTTTATATATTTACTAGTAGGTAAGCAGGTAAATACTACACAAGATGTTCATGTTCATACAGTACGTGAGATTTGATTTTCAAGATGTGTCGTTGGTTTAATTTTATGTACCTACAAGTACTAACATTACACATTTCTATATTCGTATCCTAAGATATCGCTAGAAAGTAAATTCTTCCAGGCAACTTGAATATAATGTACACCAAAAACAAAAAGAGCTTATTAAAATAAATAATCCTAAAATCATTGGGTCTTTTATTTTACTCAAGTGCATTTTAAGGTGATAAGTGACATTTTTGACGTTTTGTATGGGCTGAGTCTACCCGCATAAGACGGAAAAAGTGATAAAACAGCATTATCATGAAAACTATCAATAAAAAAAAAATGTCTTGCTATCGCTATGCTATCGCTACCTAAATAAAGACATTTTGAACTAAATGAACTATTTAGCTATTCAAAGTTTTGATTAAAAACGAAACTAGTGTTTTTGAAGAGCCAACTTTGGAAAATAAATCTATCGAGAAAAGTTTCACCAATCGTGTTTCTGTCTTTAATTTATCTAGATTAAATCCTTAAGTTATCTTAATCATAAAAACAAAACTGTATGTTTTACGGTTATTGAGAAAAAACGATTCTGCATTCATCAAAAACATTTATTCCTCGTCTTAATATATAAATTATCGACAATTACTTTAGAAAGATATTCAGAGCCAATTAAGTAATTGAATATAATTTTTTTACTTTTTCGTAAGTTGCTAAGCTGCTTATAAAATCGATACTTTGCGGCTACGTTTCACAATTCTTCGTACAATATCCCCAAGGTATAAGAATGTCCCATTTTTGTAGCGTGGGTTTTGAAATAGAATAGTTATTTCTAGATGCGTAGATTGCTTTTTACGTTGTCGTACAACCTGATTAATTAATTAATGATTTTTCTCATTTATTAATTAGTCAGGACTTAAGTACTTATAACTTTTTTTTAGGTAAACACACTATAATTATTAATATAATTACGAAAGTTTGGATGTTTGTTAATTAACAATATTTTATTCATTAAATCATTATAATTTCCATGTTTTCCATGTTTTTTTTATGGAAATGCTTTCTAAGCAGATAAGTAAGTATGAATTTAAACTTTGTTGCAAAACAAGTAGTGAGGTAACAATTATTGTAGTATAGAAAATTACTTTAAATTCATAGTAAACTACAATGTGCCTCGCTCGCAATCATCCTGAAGTTTGCAAACACTATCATAATTTTAGTTTTGAACATTCAGGGCAACTTTCCTAACAAATCCCAAAGGCTTTCGAGGAGACCATCGGCGCCATCTTGCTCCAACTCCCACAACAAAGTTCCAGCGGTTCTTACTAGGTGGCGTTGCTGCGCCCTCCTGGGATTTAGATCCGAACCCCGTTTCAGCCGGCTCCGTCCTGAAACACAACGAAGCTTCTGAGAAAGGGAGAGAGGAATTCTCAAGGCTCAGTCTTTAGGGACATTCTGGTATAGAAATGAAATATTCCTTTTTGTAATTCAGGTAGGCGGGGCGTAACATGACCAATGGGAGTGGCTTAGCCGTCCTCGACCACTCCTACACAGTTTCTGATGCCTACAGGGAGTTGGATGGAAAAAAATGTTGGAAATAGGTAATTTTGAATGCCGTTTTCTGGTGACATAATTGCGAATTTATGCGCGGGCAGATGGTTCTCGTATTGTAGGGTTAATTGAAAATGGATTTCGCAAGTAAGTGGGGCAAAAAAATATCTCTAAAGGGGTTTACGCTATTGTAGCAGCGAGCCCATACAAAGAGTAGGCATTTACGCATTAAAAACACAACACAGTTTTAGTTAAAAACAACATTATTGTAAGTAATTAGGTACTTTCCAATTTATTAGGAACCATTTATTACTTTTAAGTAGAGAGATAGATTCAAAAGTGTACCTACCAGTTTTAAATATTAGTAACGTCCCTCAATCAAAAAGGTGTGGTAGGTATTATCTATTAATTATTCTACTAATTTTTATATTGTCTGGAATAGATAGCTTTTTAGGCCCATTATGCAGTTTTAATATAGTTTACTAGCGACCCGCCCCGGCTTCGCACGGGTAGCATGTTATTATACATATAAACCTTCCTCCTGAATCACTCTATCTATTAAAAAAAACCGCATCAAAATCCGTTGTGTAGTTTTAAAGATATAAGCAAACATACATACAGACATACAGACGCGGGAAGCGGAAAGCGACTTTGCTTTATACTATGTAGTGAAAGTGATGTTTCCGTCATTGTTTTTTCTTTTCGTGTATGTAGGATTGTAGGTACATACAATAAAGTATTTTCAATCATATATGCCTAAATAAACTGTTCATTTTAATAAGTAAATCTCAACCTTGAAATAATTTAATAAACAGAAAGTGTAGGTACGTATTTTAAAGTTCTATTTTTACTTCGCACTAAGGTAAGGGTGATATGCAAAGATATTGATGGATAAGCGAGCATCCCAGGGAATATGTTGGTCTCTACACGGCTTAGCACTTTTGAGGGAGCCCAGTTTAAACTTGCGAGTAGCTTTTTAGTGGTGTGTTATAGGTGCCTACTGTTTATACCGTGGGTATAGTTTTGGTAATGCTTTGTTTCGGCAGATGGACAGGTCTTGTTTGGAAGTTTTAAGTGATTTTGTACATAACTACGGTATGCTTTTATGATAATGGCTGGGCCTTTTAACATAAAGAAAAAATACTACTACTAGGTATATAGTATGTTTTAATGAATTATTATTTTTAAATTGCTTTCAAAAAAAATCACGGCTGTAATCCCTAAGTACAGCAGAAATCCTCTCAGATCTTCAGGCGCTTAGATCCTTAGAAGATATCTGGCGGGGGTTATTCAGAGGCAAGTGCAAGCATTACATTAGCATTCAATACATGACAGGATACAGGATACATACAGACCCATCGCCGCTTATAAGAATACTAACTGGTTTCCTCACGATGTTTTCCTTCACCGTTTTAAGTTTCTTATAAAATAGAAACAAAATATACCTATGGATCATAACTCTGTTATAAGTACCTACAAAATCCTCAAAACGTTAAATAACACAACATCTGCACAAGTAACAGAATCTACAATTTTTCAATAAACAATTTACCATCTGAATGCGCGCTAACGAGCAACACCGATCATTATTTTCGCGGAACATTTATTATATTTCCTGCCTACCCCTTTGGCTGTCAGCGTCATAATACCATGTGTTGCAGCAATTACCAGTTGTACCGACCACTACAATAGAAATAATAAACAAGTGCGGAATTTGACAAGCAATAAATTCAATTTGCGATGCTCGTATTGTGATTTTATTTGTTTCATTTGATAAAGATGTCCTTAATATTTCATCTCACTGATTTTGGCGTCATTACAGAAGTTGTGTGTTCTTTTCAATCAACAAAAAAAGGAGGTTCTCAATTCGACGCATTTTTTTTTGTTTCGTTTTTTGTGTATAACCGCGCATATTTTATTATACATTTTTACCGGGTTATTCGAATGTTTTTTTTCTATTGTGTAGAGAATAGTACAAAATTGGTCCCATTTTATTTATATTTATATAGAACTAATATTTTTCCATGTTTTCATTACCTAGTTTTTTAGTTTTTTATTTGCCAACTACATATTTCCACTACCAATTAGGTTGGCTGGTAGAAAATGCCTCGGCATTAAGTCCGCCTCTTTGTATTTATTTTATAAGTGCAATTAAAGTATAAATAAATAAATAAATAAACTAATAGTTCCTTCACAAAAAAATTAAAACATATATCGACTTTTCGTTGGGTCGAAATATTTTCGTCGGGTTTTCTTTTTAGATTTCAAAAAGTTTATGTGTGTTTGACTGTCACAAGCTGTAATCACAAAACGACAGTTTTTTCAGGTTTACAAGATGTGTGGTTATTTTGTCTCAAATTTTGTGTAAAATCTATACTTTCTTATTTATGTAACGATAAGCGACAGAGAAACGAACAAACGGTTATATTTAAATTCGTTTACGTACAAAACACACGCTTATCAGATTTATCTTCCCCTAAAATATTCGACTGTCACTGTTAATGGTTCTCCGTGATAAAATCGAGTTTGATTATTTTTAACCAATGCAAAAACGAGAAGTTTTTTAAGTCGATGCTTATTTATTTTTTAGGCGTGTAAAGTACTGTAAAAGTTTGCTAGAGCCGCTTGTTTGTGCTCAAATTGATGTGTTGCTATTTTAGATATATCTAAAAATAAATAGGCTTGTATGATGTAAATACTCAGACCGATGACACCCTAACTTTATCTGTGCTGTCTGTTGCCTAAATTAATTATCTAGTTCAGCTAACTACTACAAAATGTGGGCATATGACAAATGTAATGTTTGGACGTGCCTCTGACTAACCCCTTTAAACATCTTCAAGGATCTGAGCGCCTGGAAAATTATGAGGATGTCTACCGTACTTGGGGATTACAGTCGTGATTCTATTTTTTTTTAGCTTCCAGCGCTTCATGTAATTGGCATATTCTAGTGATATTAGTGAGTTACGGTAAAATTTTGTGGTACCGACTGGACCGATTTGAATGAACTTATAGCAGACACAGTTATCAACCTGGAATAGCATATAGGCTCCTTTTCATATGAACAAAGCCACCGGCGGAAGTTCGCATTCAAATACCTCCCCGCGTTAACCTAATCCGAATCACAAAGCCTTACACTCCCCGTAACGCTCGAGTTATTTAAGAAAGTGGGGTTTACTCATTCAATTCTACACCTGTTTGTGAATTTAATTTATTATGCTGTGTAAACAAGATGAGACAAGCAGGGAAATACGAAGGATAAACATCTTAGCTGAATGAGAGTAAAATCTTTATCTGGAACCGAAGACGGTATTTTTTATATAGAAAATAAACAGTACATTTTATAAAACCAGTAATGTTTTATGACAAGCATTTTTTTGATCGTGAGGTTACAGATAGCAGTCGCTTTTGTAACAATATACCTAATACTTTTGGTTTATATTATCATAGTAAAGGTTCAAGTCTTGCAAGCTAATATTTCCTTTTGTTTTGGTAATAGTTAAGTTTACTCAAATGAAAATGCTCGATCATAATCAAATCTATATCAAGTAAGTAGCTACCTAAGTTACATGTATTTTTTTAACAAAAACAAACTTACTTTTTGCGATTTTTCTTTTATGTAGCCGTACCTCAGTTAACCAATCGGTTTCTTTATAAATTTTAACCCTATTTGAACATGATGTTTGTTCTAGCCAATCAGCCACAGGGTTATTAGAATTATAATAATTCAAACTTCAACTTTATGGCAGGTAAAAAGTGAGAATAAAAAATCCGTTATCTAAAAACGGTTTTCTCAGAGTCATCTATCCTCAAACAAAGCTTGTACCTACTATAGAAATACTATTATGTGGGTATATACCTTATTAGACACGGGACAAAATATCTATGTTCATCACACAAATCTATATCCTGGGTAACATAACAATCGAATTCAAAACCTACATCGTAGAAGGTATAGTTACTACCAACTTGTGGGGCTATGGCTGACATGACAATCATGTTATGATATTCACACTAATATTTATTGGTACTGAATGCCATAATACCTACGCTTTTTATGCTGTTTAGGCACCTATACCTACGCTTCCAATGCAATACCTACGCAGATGCGTAGGTATAGGTGCATAAACAGTGAATAGTTACTATGAAAAGTGTACAGGTTAGGTATTCTCTAACATAAGGTATTCCTTATGTTAGAGAATAATACACTTTTCAATGCAATAGCATTGAATGCATCATAACATGTTAATCATGTTTTTACAAAATAGCCCTGCAGTTTTGTGAGGCCAGTTAAACAATGTTTCTTTTGATTAATTTATCATTTACAACCCCGTACCTCAGCAAATAAAACCGTTTCTTTGTAAAGTTTCTCCTTATTAGACACGTTGTTTGTTCTGGCCGGGCTGGGACGGCGCAGGGTCATTATCCGGGAGCGGGGCACGTGATGCGTGAAATTATTTCGTACTTTACACAATTCTCGGGCAGTGCGTATGCGCCCCTGATCACGGGTGACACGGTATAGTATGGATAACGCTTTCAATAGCAATTGTTTTTGTCTTGTTTTTTAGACTTACCTATTGTATCGTGTTACTCGTATCTATAATAATCTTTATAAAATGTTTATTAATGTAATTCCAATGAAATATTTTTACATAACATATTTCAATTTAAATTCTACTCGGCTGTGCTTTTCAACCAACGACTAGACTAGGAAGCACTTTTTTTGTGTAAACTGGAATAATTTAAATGACACAGAAGATATCTTGATTAGGTATGTGTAGGTATGCATCTCTCATATTATAAGTGTATAAAGGAGCAAATAAATATAAATAGAGTCAATGTTACACGTATTCTGTGATCAAGTTTTTTGTAGAGAATTGTTGGTGGATTTGTTTCAACGCATCCACACTATTCTTTCTACCCGTAGGGTAGTCGCAACCCCGCTCGATTACGATTCTTCCAGAATGAAGCCGTAATGTAATACATCTGGCTATAACACCCTGTTTGACACACTGATGTATTGTGCACCAATACGAATGCAATTTACAATAGCACAATAACATTGTGTTTATTGTGTTGCTTTTAAAAGTCAATGAGCCGATTGGAAAGTTTAGAAAACATGTTTAGCTGGGTTTAAAACTAATGCTGGGAGCCGTTAAGTGCAGGCTGCGCAAGTTTTATGGGGAAAAGCTATATTCAGCAGTGAAACCTGTTAGCATGTTATTGTTTCATTACTTACTTTATTTATTTACCTGTGTTTAAAAATGTATGCCAGCCCTATTCAAACAGCAGGGCTATTTTGTAAAAAACATGAATATCATGTTATGATGTTGAATGTCATACCTAATGTTAGAGAATACCTAATCTGTACACTTTTCATAGTAACTGTTCACTGTTAATGCACCTATAATACGCTTCTGCGTAGGTTTTATATTGGAAGCGTAGGTATAGGTGCCTAAACAGCATAAAACGCGTAGGTATTATGACATTCAGTACCAATAAATATTTTTGTTTCCGCTCCAAATGTAACTCTGAAAACAAATGTACTAAACAAATGTAAAAATGTAGCCTATATTTTTATCTGGTTCATGAATTATCTCCATGGAAAAAAAAACATCCCTATCCGATACTCAGTTGTGTGAAAGAAGAACAAACTACAAACGTTTGCATTTATAAAAAAATACGAACTTTTGCAATTAGTCAAAAGCAATTCCAAAAACACATATAAATAATTTTTTTCTTCAAGTTTTCGTAGCTCCAAGTTCGATCATATCGTAATAAAAACATCACATCAAACCAATAAGGTCACACACCAATAAGCACACTCAATAGAGTCGGATCAAACAATACTCCCTCGCCAATCACACCGCGGCTTGTTGACAAAACCAATGAACATTCTTAATTATTTGCCCGGTTTTAAGTAAACAATCACCCTTGCTTGTGACCAATTTACTTTGGACTCTACCTACTCCTTCATCGGTACCTACACTACAACTATGTAGTTCTACTTGCTTTAAAAATCTTGAAGTGCAAAATAGTGGAATCTGTCAATTTTTTTTTATTTAGCTAAAGAAGCGTGATTATTTTTCTAGAAAGATAGAGATATATTTATGAATACTAGTTTTGATTAACGACTTTGGATTGCAAATTCGAATACGATTTCAGGATGTTGATATGAAACTCAAACTCAACATTGTTTTGTTCAAAAGATTCAAATGATCTTAAAACGTAATAGTTTTAAAGAATTTGATTATTTTGTCGTGTAAAAACTATTGTTTGACGTTCATACGTAGGGTTTTCACAATTAAAAATATTGCCAACACAGTAAACATTTGTCACCACATGCCGAGTTATAATTGGCTGTTTCGATAGATACGGATCTTAATAGATATATCGTAACTTTATTACGAGTAACACTGGTACAGTGATTGAATGATGATAAAATCAGTTTAAAATACTTGATTATTTACTCATGGTATTTTAAAATTACTCTGACAATATAATTGTTCGTATAATAATATTACATGGTTATACTACTCACTATTCCCATGTTAATTATTTCTCATCACCAAAAAAGGAAAAAAATTTTTGCTTTCGCGTTTAATACCTACATTGTTTTTTATCAGTGAGGACCAGTAATTGGCTTATCCGTTACCTACTTTAAGTTAACTTAGTTTATTTCTAATTTAAGCTGTTGGTCTTCCTTAACTTAAATTAATAAATAAAAAAAATAACTCATAATAAAAGTAAACTTGGAGATAATTTTGCCATAATAATCAAACACCTAACTAAATTCATAGACAAAGATGAAGAAACCATCTTTTTATGTTTGATTGTTTTAGTTTTTTTACATTTTCCATCATATTATTATGACGTATAAATACGTAGGTTTGATCTATTTATATTCAAGGCTAACGTACCTACCTACTCGTAATTAAATCGAACAGCAATTCTCTTGAAACTATACATTTACTGGATGCTCCTATAACTAAGCCATTCTGACCACAAAGGTAACTTACATGCAAGCAAAATTACATTTTTAATGAAATAATTTATTATAAAATCAAAGATACCTAATTCAAAATCTAAACCCAAAGGGCCCGATTATACCATTTGGCTTTATTGTTTTATCTATATGTCGCAGGACATTTTAGAGTTATCTGCGGTCGCCATCTTTGGGGCTCGGGCCAAGGGTCAGTCTCGGGGTTCCCGTGTCAAGATGAAAAGCATGTTTTGCTTAAAGGGTGTGTTAATGAGCTTAGTGGATTTCGTGTTTAGTTATTATGATGGAGGATGTGTTTTACATTGTTTTGAATATCATTTTTGAATACAAGGCTAGTGTTACATATGTCATTTCTTTCTGGCCAAAAGGTCTTTGAAATTATTTTACTGCTGAAATAAAAGTGAAAATCCCTATTCAGTGTGATATTGTCTTCGATTCTTCGGTCGTCAGCCGAAACGGGAATGCATAATCAATCAGAAATACAGAACGTTGTAACGTGTCAATCGCAATCGATTCTAAATTCCAAAAAAAATATTGCAATCCATTTTATCTACACAACGGCAAAATATAACTACGTACATATTGATGTACTTTTATAATAATGTATTTATACATTTATTTAGCGCAATATCAATATCAGCCGCGAAGCAGTAAGATATAGGCGCTAAAAGGCCTCGTATGCGGAGAAATTAAAAGTATAGTCGCGTTCGCCCTCTGGGAAATCCGACCAATCACGACGAGAAATTGCTCATTGTACGGGGAATGCCCACACATAGACACCGTATCGCGGAAAATATTTTTAAAAGTAAAAACAATTGAAATATTACCGTGTGGAGGATTATTAGGGTTAGTTTAAATAAAAATTACAACTTTAGTGCAAATTCTGGTTCTATAAAATAGAAAAAGGATTATGACTGTAATTATTAAGTACGGCAGACATCCTCCCAGATCTCAATCCTCTCAGATCCTTGAATGAATATGTCTAAAGGTAGTCCATACATTACATTGGGCACATGCCCACATTTTGCAGTAGTTACCATTGCATATTATGCGACAGGTTGCAAGCCCGTTGCTGCTTCTAATTTTACGATATTTGCTGTTTTAAGCACATACAATGAAAACAAAACCCGCAAAGCCTTAGCAAGTAGCCGCGTTTCTTCAAAGACACGGTGTTTACCGCTGTTTGCAATCCATTATCGCGATTATTCGCCACAAGCTGTCAAAACATCAATAATCGAGTCCCGGGAGAGACGCAAATTCCGGAATCCATCTGTGAAAGCTTTTAAAATTACAGACCATTCATTCTGCGTATTTCTTTGTCGCCTCCCTTAGCGTGCCGCGTTTGATTTAAAACCCTCTTCGGTTCGGATAAAACAGAGATGACGAAGTTTTGTAGATTAAAAAACTGAAATATTGTGAATTGTCTGTCGTAAAATTAAACGAGAACATATACAATAAACAAATCTCATGTTTTTAGCCACCAGTGTTTGATACCAATATAGATTTCACAAATTTTGCATCGATACTTGAGTCAAATAAATAATTTGATTTCACTACTGGTGATATTGATATGAATGTATGTTGAATAAATACATAAAACTTCCGAGAATATCATAGTAACTTTCACTTGACAATAATCGGTCCTCCAGTGGAAGCTATCAGTCTAACCCTCGTATTCAAGAACGACACTATGAGAACACGCACTCACAGTGGACGAAATCTTTTTTCATAAAAATCACTTTATGTGTTGTGCGACACTGCATAGTATAACTAGAGGCACATTATCGTGTGCCTCTAACCAAAGTTGAGCTCTAAAGGCACACGGTAGCGTGCGCCATAGTGCCGCTCAACACATAAAGTGATGTTTATGAAAAAAGATTTTGTCCACTGTGGGTGCGTGTTCTCATAGTGTCGTTCTTGAATACGAGGGTTAGTACTTAGACTGTGTTGTTTAGGTGGTCAAAATCGCTCACTCAGATATATGTCTATATTCAAGACGCATCACAGAATCAAAAGTAGTACATTCAGACTACTTACACTTATGTAATTTCTTAAATCATCAACCTAGCATCAGTTTTTGATATTCGACGGATTCGCCAGCGACCCGATCATGTTATAAACCCGTGCTAGAATGTATGAGTGTGGTTTTGTTTCACCGAGCTGACGAATCCACCTAACCGGAACAGTGACTCCGTGTGATTCAAATTAATGAGTATTAAGTGCATACAGCGCCATCTTGCGGAGGGAGCAAGATTTAAATTTAAGTTTAGATTTGATTGTGATTAATTGTAAGGGACACGTTACTGAAGTGTTTTATTAACCCTTCCCACGCACTTTGAATTTAAGGAAGAAATACCGATTCATTAACATGATGGTAGCATGAAGATTACTCATTCAAAGCATGTATTTATTATTAGAATTGCGTTTTTATCTTTTCTAACCAATCTTGTCCCCTTTCTGAGCAACATTCTCCCATATTTTTGTTAAAAGTTAAAAAACTGCAGTGTTCAATGTTTTTTTTCTCCAGCATGATTGGCTTTGTTTTATTTAAGGTAATAAAGCTGTGAATGCAGTGATTCTATCGTCCGTTGTCTCTAATAATAAATACTATTAGAATAGAAACAAACTTGGAAACAATTGCAAATGAGTTTTTTTTAATAGGAAAATGAGGTAAAATTTTTAGTTAAACAGTTGATTGATTGTGTTTAAACCGATTAGAGGCCGAAAAACAGATTTTTCTGTTGAGGAAAAAAGTAAGGAAATCAAAAATCGCTTTTGACTATACAACAACTAATTAATAATGTACAATAAACAAATTAATATTTGTTGGTGTCCAAAAGATAAGCGAAAACTCCAATATCATTAGATTCGCCGTCCGATTTCTTATTGTTACATTCACAAGTTGTAATCCTATCCTAATAATATTATAAATGCGAAAGTTTGTGAGTTTGTATGTATGTTTGTTCCTCAATCAGGCCTAAACGACAAAACGGATTAAGTTGAAATTTGCTGTAGATGTAGATATAATGCCCGAATAAATAAAAGACTACTTTAAAATATGAAAAACATCCCATAAACGAAAAAAATACGCAAAAGGGATGATTTTTGTATAGATGGCGCTGGTGTGCAACAATTTTGACAACACAGACTAAAAACATTCAGTCTTTTCTATTCGATTATTGAAATTTGACAGGACAACGTCTGTCACGGGTCGGCTAGTATAATATAAAGATTCAAGTCAGACATGTTTTTCTCAGCCGCATTATTACGGAAGACGTCGACGATGATGGATAGTGAGCAAATCACATGAGATTTGGGACTGGTATTGCACGGTACAGAGAATGAGGCGCCTTACACGATGATTCATCTACATTAAGATTCTGTGAACATTTTCTTAAAGTGAAAGTTATTGCTTGAAATACATGTACAAAAGATGTTAATTTATTAATATATCACCAATGTCCTCTGCCTATGAAGGCAATATCAAATTTACAACATATTAATAAAAATTGTAATTAAATATTGAAATCATGATAAATTTAAGATGTCATTAAAAAATTATAATAATAGTAATAAAGTCAAACACGGAAATAAACCCTCATGTGTACTCGTGTACTTCAGAATGTTTGAGTCTCCACAGTTCTCGTACCCCATCGTTTGATACCGCATTATCATTCTCTACCGTTCATTTCGACCCCAGTGCCCGGTAGGCTCGGTAGGTAAATATTTGACAACGTTGTGACGACTGCCTACCGAATGTCTTATGCTTAATTTATTTTGATAAATCATCTTCTTTGTTCGCGTAGGTGTGTTTGCTGAGGGGTGGTTTTTGAAAGGTGAATAATTTTTATACTCGTATCTACAATTGGTTGAAAATTTTTGAATTTTTATTGTGTTTTGTTGAAAATGAAGTCTCTGTTATGGTTAAAATAAATAAAAAATTTGGGCTATCGTTTTTAAATTTGCGAATGTTTTGCTTATGTTTATTCGATATTGAAGTTTTATTAAAGTAGATACCTAGTAATGGTCATACCAATACCATTCAAAAAGAAAGGCTTCAAGCCGTGTTTGTTGCCTGATTCTTTTAGGCTAGGCGTAGACCTTAAAACGTTTCAAAGTAATCCTTGTGATTTTATTAATTTATTCTTTGACTTTGATGATTAAAAATAAAGGGATATTTTGTACACAAAAATAAATAATATTGTTTCTTTTTGTGTACAGAATATCTCTTTATTAGGTCAAACATGATGCATTAATAAAAACATTGCAATCAAAGTCAGTTTTCCTTGTTCTTAGTCTCAAAGGACATCTACACACTTTGTCTACAACTATGCCTCCAAGTAAGTAAAGTTAAGTACACAATAAAGACAGTTAACCGTATCTCGCATGCAAATATTAGCGCAGATAGTTGCGACTGGTCCCAGAAGGTCGCGACATCCGACATGCGGCGAGCCTTTATTTTACTTGTGAACCACCCCGTGGGTATGTACGGGGTGATTCCTTTTCAAATGCAATTCAACATTCAAGAGACGAATATTCGATTCTTAGTTCTTCTTTTTTAGGCAGACACGAACCACGACAGTCGGGTTGAAAGTTCCATGAAAGTAAATAACCGACTTCAAAAAAAGGAAAAAGTTCTCAATTCAACTATTTTATTTTAATGTTTGTAACCTCAGAACTTTCGACTAGGTGAATCAATTTTGATGATTATTTTTTGTTGGAAAAGAGATACTCTAAGAGTGGTCCCATGATAAGAAAACCTGGATCTGATGATGGCATCCCAGATAAGAAAGGGGAACTTTCTAAAATCGTAGCGACTAATGGGTTTGTTAATTTTCTATTGACTTTCCGATTCAGCGAAAGTCGGAAGTCTCCGTTGAAGTCGGTTTTTTTTTAGTTTTTGAAAAGTAATTACTCGTATTGTAGATCGAATTGGCTAATAATATTGTAAAACATATCATTCAGTGCCATTAAGTTGTATTCAAATAATATATTTTATGGGTTTCTTTTATTATTTAACCGACATAGGTATTTTAATACAATATTTTGATTAAATTAATAAAATTGCTTCTTTATCACAATTTAAGAATTGGTAATTTAAACACACACATTGGCTTCAATTTAATTTTGTAGTAAAGAAGCACCCTGTGTGTATCCCGGCTACATTTGACACAACTTCATAATATATGAGACGAGTTAACAAGCATGTAGTTTGGCTACCTCTGATGAAATCCCAAGAGATATTTGGACTAATATGGAAATGTTTTGAAGTAGCGGTAATTAAGTTTAATGTAGATTTGTGGACTAAAAGTAATTTGTACTGGTAAATGGGTTTGGATAAATGGAAACGCATTCATCGTTATTCAAGAGATTTATTCGGGTATAAATCAGAACTCTTCGAGATGACGTAAAACTAGCGACACTTCAAGGCAAAGTGCTCCCAAGAGGTAAATAAAGTTTAATTATATATTTTCTATTGTCAGAATCACAAATGTCTGCTCCGAATTTCCTGCCACAAAAAAAAACAAAAATTTAAAAGTGCCGTACATTTTCTATGCCCATGAGAGAAAAACCACCTTACTTTTCAAATCTGTAATAGCCAAACGAAAATAACCAATCCAGATCCCACTCCAAGCCAAACGAACCAATTCAAATATACCATCATATGAATATCCAATTTCTGTATGATGCGACTTTCCGAGTCCAACCAATGAAGGTTTAGCACCAGTTTGAAACTTTAAAAAGCTAGCCTATATGAGATAAGAGAAAAGTATTTTTTGTCCGATGGCTGTTGGTCTCCGAAACCTAGGTTGTCAGCGTTACCGGATTATAAGGGTGAGTTTCCATCTATGCGGACCAATGACAGCGCTCGACATTATCAAACTCGAATATTTGAGCGCTGTTATTGGTCCACTCTACACAGCTTCGAACAGCTCCGCGTAGGTCGAAACTCACCCTAAGACTGTCAGTATTACGCTTAACATGTTGAGATATTATACTTGCGCACAACTATTTTTGTCGTCAAGCAACATTGCTGTCTTCTGGTTTGAAGGGCTAAAATTACAGACACCTGCATGCTTCAAGTCAGTACCTAGATGCAATGTTCATGCTGCTTCGATTGATGGTCAAATGACCATCAAGCGAATACAACTAAGAGCACACCTAGCAAAAATAATTGTAATGTTTTCTCTTCCCAGATGGTTTTACATGACTATCTATTTACACGGGACTTTATCACCTACCTTTATTTCATATAAACCTAACCAACTAATAAAAATATAACATGCCTCTAGACTCTCTCAAGTCTCTCTACATCTCTACATATTCAATTGAGTATGCAGTTAAATTGCAAAAAACGAAGAAACTTGTGCCAACCCCTTTGGACCGTCTTCGATGTTTAAAAAGAGACATTATCTATCGGGTATGTATGGCGATCTGTATTTCCACAGGCGATGTGTAATTTCGCCGATGTCTGGGGTTAATATTAATACGAATGTTTGTGTTTATGCGTTTTGGAGTTGAAATGGACTTTATTATAGCTGGGTGGAGTTGGGTGAATCGGTAAGTAAATAGTCCTGAAACCACACTAGGATTACTTTTATCGTGGTTAATAGGAACTATGAGTACCAACTGTGGTACTACATCACTCAGATCAGGAACTAATTCTAATACTCACATAAAATATCGAAATTTATTTAAAAAAAATACCAAAGTTTTTTTTTCTAATATAATATTAAGTTTTTTTTAATTACAATGGGTAAAACAACTAAAAATATTTATTTCAACTTGTTCTTCTTGCCCTTATCCTATTTAATTGGAGTCAGCACGATATGTGTAAAAAATATGTTGTGGTTAAATTAATTTATCTGAGCATTAATTTTAAAAATAATCTACTTAATAAAGTTCATTAAGCAGTTTGAAGTAAGTTAATAGCAATCATGAAGTGGCCAGGTATTTCCCATTTCTGACCGAAACTAATCTGTCTTTGTAATTGTGTTAGCGACAACTTTGATCCCCCTCAGGATTATGAACCGACAAGAAATTATATTAGTTATAGTTCCGCGAGCCAATAAAGGGGAAAGTTTTGGGGTTTCTTCGTAATAAAGATGCAGTTCCAAGCAACTTGATTGGTGATTTTTGGTAAAATTATCCGTTGAAGAAATGAAATCAGAAATAATCTCACGACTGTAAAAATTCAAATACAAATTCAAAAATCATATATTTCAATAAAATCACAAGGATCACTTTGAAACGTCTTAGGAACTAGGTGAAGCTACGCTGATTCCTCGCGACCAAGCCAGAATCAGGCATCAAACACGGCTTGGGGTCTACCTTTTTTTTTCAATAATCCTTTTTTAATGCTATGTAGAGCTCCAGAGTGGTGCCGATCGAACAAGGTGAAGGCTCAAACAAGAATAATAATTAATATAATTCAAGGCATGGTAGACTTCTTCTCAGATTACTTACCAGGCGTTCAGAACCAGGATATCATAAGATGGAAGTTACAGATTGACGTTGACATTACATTTAGCTTTGACGCTATTTATTTTAGAGCATGATGTTGGACTTCTTTCAGCAGTTGTCAGATCAGGGTGGACTGTATATCTTACCTTATCCTATATGTTATTGTCTGTATTTTGTGGTTGAAATTTTTTTTTTTCTATTCTATTCTAACAGTCTGAATGTCTGTGAGCTTGTTCCCGTTTTTAAGAACGGAATCTTAGGTAATGCTTACAAGGGAATCTCATTTCATTCGTATAGGTGAATCACATACTTCATTTAATTTCATCGGACGCTAAATAAATTCGTAGATGTATACATACAAGCTCCAACATTACGAGTACCACACCACACGACAATTTTTTACACCAAAAATTATGCATGAAGCAATGTTATTCAATGAGGTGAAACAAAATGCCAGTACACCCTACATCGTCTTGAATATTTAAAGAGTCTGATGTCTCGGCATCCTGAAAATTCATTACAGGGCGGTATAAAAAGCCGCCCCTCTTTGTTTAAACGCAAAATCACAATAAACTTGCTCTTGTAATGGGCTATGCATTTTGAGTGTGCAGGCGGTTTTCGGTTTTACTTTTTTGAATCACTGAGCGTATAATTTGGTTATAGGACGCGTGTTCCCTTGAGTCTTGTTTCATAATCTGAAGCGGAAAATTATGTACCAGCTTCATCTTATCAAAGATAAAAAGTGTTCCAACTGAATCAATATAATCATTTTCAATTGGTCTTAAATCATTTTGTTTTTAGTGACACAAGGCTGCGCTAAAGTTTCTAAACCTTTGTTTTAACTGTGTTTCAATATTACCCTTATAAAAATCTACTCAATGCCCGTATACGTACGTACCTACGTGCGTAAGTGCTTACATAATTTATATCATAATTATGTAAGTATTTACTATAACAAAAAAAAAGCAGGATCACGACTGTGTTATCCCCAAGTACGGTAGACAGACATCCTCTCAGATCTAAAGACGCTTAGATCCTTTGAAGATGTCTAGTGGGGGTAGACAGGCACTTCCAACATTATATTCGGCACATGCCCACATTTTGCAGTAGTTAGCATTCCATACGTGACAGGTTGCCAGACCATCGCCGCTTATAATAATACTTACTGGTTTCCTCACGATGTTTTCCTTTACCGTTTTGAGCACGTGTTTTTTGCGCATATAAATTTTCGAACAGAAAAATCCATTGATGCACGCCGGGATTCGAACCTTCAGATTGAAAATCGAGGTACCTCCCACTCGGCCAACACGGCTTATTTACTCACAACATAACAATAGGCAAAATGGCGAAATGGCGAAATGGCTTTGCAAGTGAATCAATGCAAAACGGATTAATCAAGCCGCAGATAGTGAGGGTCCAAGGCTCTGTCTGGACGGTCCCCGAAGACTTGACCGGTTAAATTCTGAAATGTCTCATCTAGGCTGTATGTACTGTTAGTAGCTTTGATTTAGCAAACATAATTTAATATACTGACTGATCTCACAGCTCAATTCGCTGTAGGTTTTGGGTTCGATCCCCACCCAGAGAAAATATTAGTGTGATGTTTGTTCTGTGTCTGGGTGTTAATATGTATATATGTATTTACAAAAAAAATGTATATAAGTATTCTATCAGACGGGCTTGCAACCTGTCACGTGTGGATTACTAACTGCAAATGGTGGGCATGTGCCTAGTTAAATGTTCGGACGTGCCTCTGACTAATCTCTTTAGACATCTTCAAAGATCTGAACACCGAGATCCGAAAGAATGTCTACCGTACTTGGGGATTACAAAGTGATCCTATTACATTTTATATTTAATTTAATACAACCCAGGTATACAAAATCCAATAATAATTGTTAGTTAGTAAGGGACAACCTGCAATGTACCATAAAACATTTCAATTTGCCCCATTTTCTGGCAAATCAAGCGGCACTTTCCAATTTGTAGGCATTATTGGCCAAATTTCGGACATTCAAGTCCGCGCATAGTTTTACTGTAATACTCGCGGGAATATTACCCGTAATATTCGATATTAATGATACAAAAGCAATGGATAATGGTTCATTAAACATTTGCAATTGAATGATATAGAGTTTAAATTAATGATGTGGCGATGATTTGGATTGTGATTTACATTTTGTACTTATTATTATTATTATTAGACATTTTGTACTTATTATTATTATTATTTTTTTTGACATTTTCACATTTCCTCCTATCTTATTTTATCTATGACATTCCTATTGACATGTAAAAATGTATAATTATTTATGTAGGTATCTAATACGAGTAATATTATTTTTAATTTAGTATTAAATGCTGGATGTTATATAATGTGTAAATAGTTAGTGTAATTGGTCTTGTACCGTGCTAATTATGTATAAATAAATAAATAAATAAATAAATAAATGTGTTTGCAACCGTATTTTCAAAGCATATTATGCCACGAAACTTTAATTAGAACGGACATAATACCAAATATTGTAATGCAATACTTTCTTATACCAATAGCGCCTCGCTATATGGTATTGTGCCTTGATTCCGTCGCTGATCATCCACAGCCGAATGATAAATACATTTTATTGCATTTATTGTATAATTTTACTATTATCGGACACACTACGCTAAGATTGGTTGTTAGTAATAATAATTTGTAGGTATTGGTGTTGGATGGGCAACGGAACCTTCACACAATATGGCGTAGCCCAAATAATGAATAGCTTTGAAACCAACGCGTACCCATTTAAGTTTTTAAACAGTTATCCCCAAGTTTGATAGACATCCTGTAAGATTCCTGATTCCAGGCGCTTAGATCCTTTGAAGATGTTTAGTGTGGTTAGTCATAGGCACGTCCAAACATTATATTTAGCACGTGCCTACATTTTGTACCTATATAAGCCTATATTGTACCTATATAATATGAACAGGTACCTATAACATTTGGTCAGAAAAGATTTTCACAAAAAATGTTTTGTTATTGTGTCGAATTATTCGTACTTGTGATGTTTATTGCGAAACGCACAATTTTATCCTCATAATGAGCCAATAAATAAGCTTGATAAAGTTCCCTAGTTATTATTTACGCGCGCAATTTGCGACAAATGGAACGCATTGTCACGATTGGCGGGAATATTTATGAGCCTTTTTGACGTTCAGTTGCGAAAATATTGTACTTCTTTAGTTTTTGTCAAATCATAGGAAAACAATGACGAGCTTAAAGATGTTGCCTAAAATAAATGATTAAAAATTTTGAAGCAGTTGCACTACACCTATTTTCTCGCTCTACATTGTCACCCGACATTAATTCTACGAGTAAGGCGATGTCGCGCGAGACGTTTCGGGTGACATGTATTGTCCCGCAACATGTTGCCTTAGTGTAAATGCGGCTTCATAATCGAATGATGAACATAAAGTGTACGAGCTGGTAATAATTAGGTTAACGAAGTTGTAGGTATTTTGCGTTTTACAAGTTAAATTTGGATCAATCTTCAAGCACAAAAAGGAGAGTACAAAAATCAATAGGTAACTGGCTACTGAAAGATAAAGTGAAGAGCTCGGAAATACGCAATAAAACAAAGGCCATAGACGTTCTTAAACACGCACAGAAATTAAAATGGAAGTGGGCTGGTCACCTAGCGCGCACCATAGATCAGAGATGGACCAAAACTGTAACAGAATGGCAAGGACTGGGGGGAACCCGAGCCAGAGGCAGACCACAGGAAAGATGGATGGACGAAATAATCGTAGTAGCTGGGAAAAAATGGACAGACGAAGCACAAGATCGAGAAATTTGGCAAGCTCTGGAGGAGGCCTTCGCCCAAAGAGGGGACCTCAACAACGACATTCTATAAACTAAAAGGAAAATAAAATATTAAGGTTTTATAAATAATAAATTTACACATAATAAATTAATTAAAATACCAAATCCAATCTAAAATTAATAACTTATGAAATTTATATTGCATGTAATGTTTATGTATGAAGAAAAAAAACTATTTTATTTAATTTTATTTATTACTGGCTTATGTTTAATTTGATTTGGTTTACACAATAGTCTAATGTTATGTAATACCTACGAGTATTAAAGCATTAATTTTGGAAATAAAATTAAGATTTTTTTATTTGAAATTTTACCTTCTCCTAAATTAATGTCATTCCATGGTAGTGACAATGTTCTCTCGTAAACAGTCAATATTGCATACAATTTATGCACGGGTAATTAAACGTATCATGTTAATTGTACAAATTTCCCTTATTTTCTTTTGTGTGAATCACAACAGAACACAACAGAAAAAAAATGTAAAAGTGATTAGATTTATTAGTTTATAGATTACTAAAAGTCGGCCCCGGCATCGCATTATTTATTGCTATTTTTTACACCTTGGGTTACATTATTATAGTTTTAATAGGGATCCCTGATTTTTTCTAGTAATTAATATAGTCTATGTTTATCAGGATTAATGTAGGATTCTTATGGTTAAAGAATTGTTCAAATCAGTCCAGCAGTTTCGGAGCCCATTCAATGCAAACAAATTTTTCCTCTTTATAATATTAGTATAGATAAGATGTATCTCATAAAGACAATTAATAATATCCGTAGATCTATATTTACTACAGATCAATTAGTGGTATATAACCTGTTCGTAAATTGGGTCAATCCAGAAAACAAACTTACTTTTATAAGCGAAACAAACGCAATTCGTCTATAAAAGTTTTGAAGGGCCGTAAATCGGTTTAACGTTTTTTGGGTTAAACAAAACGGACATAAATTAGCCGCGGATTGACGAGGGTTCTCGACAGGACACAGGTAATTACTAAATGCCCGCGAGTGACAACGTGCGGGGAAAGGATTTAAACATACAAAATAGTGTTCATTTATTTATTTATTTAAGTAATATAGGATTCACAGTTTTCTTATTGTTAATCACTACATAGTATAAAGCAAAGTCGCTTTCCGCTTCCCGCGTATGTATGTATGTTTGCTTATATCTTTAAAACTACACAACGGATTTTGATGTGGTTTTTTTTAATAGATAGAGTGATTCAGGAGGAAGGTTTATATGTATTAAACCCGTGCGAAGCCGGGGCGGGTCGCTAGTTATGAATATGTTAAACATAATGTTGCACTTAAACCAATTTGAATCCACATTATATATTCCACTCGTTTAAATTTTTTCAAAGAGTGATATATGTAGTAAAACAGCAGCAGAATAGCCGATAAAGATAAGACGAAGAAAAAAATAAGAACAAAAAGCTACATAGGCAATCAGATATACTGTAGGTAAACAGGTAAATAAAAGGAAAAAGAAAATTTATTGTAATTTTTTTTTAAATACTAATATAATACTTTTTTATATTTGTATATACTCGTATGTAAACAAACTTATAATATTTTTTAACGGTCAAATTCAAAACTAATATAGGTATCGCACAAGTGATTGTTTTGTGCGAGAATCGAACTAGTGGATAAAGCAGAGCAACTACAAACTGAGCTATAAGGCAGTTGTCTATATAAGTACTAAAGTAAATAATTTTATATAACTAAGGGAAGAAACACACACAATGCATAGTCATAGTCTTACAAGAAATATGTATTCAAAAACAGTTTATTTTTAAATGATTCATACAAGGTTTGAGCTTCCAAGTAGATAGATGATTCAGGCTGTCTGTCTATCGTGATGTACGAGAGTGAGTAGATCTTGTAACTAAGTTTATTAGACCCGCGGGCATTCACGTTGTGTCGATTGTGTGTGTATGTATCCAATCAAATGTAGGTACCTAAAGGTATTCATTTGTACATAGATTCACCATTTACGAGTATACAGGCTGTGCAAAAATAAAATTATGCATTTAAATATAAAAGTTCTAAGATTCCTTGTTAGCGTTTGAACTGAGGTATCCAGTTATCGGGTCATAACTTTCTAAACTTGCGTTTTACAAATTTTTAGATGTAAGTTTTTACAAAATCTTATATGGTTTTGAAAAGTGGATTACTAATTATTATTCATTTATTTCAGATAAAATATCCATAGGTTACATAAAATTCCATTACAATACTATACACAATTAAAACCAATTACATAGATCATTACTCACATAAATTAAAATTATAATACAAAAAGAAATTATTAAGTTATTATATTACAGTTTAATTATAAATTAAATTAAATTTGATGGAGCCCATCATAATATGCATCCATCTGTTTTGAATAGGACAGTCTGTTCGTGCAACAATCATTTTCAGGATGCTGTTGCTACTGCCTCGCGTCCGCTGGAGTAGGGAAGCGACTTTCTTACGAATAATCGCATGAAAGCCATCCGTGCGCGCCTCTGCGAACATCCCAGATGCGCTGCAATAGCGAGGCAGCTGCATCAGCATCCTAAAGATGTTATTATATTGAACTCGCAGAGAACTGGCAGCCCGCTGGGTGTGGTTTGTCCAAAGGGTGCTCGAGTAAAAGGACTGACAGAAAGCCTTGAAAAGAGTGATTTTAACTTCCCTCGAGCAGCGAGCGAACCTGCGAGCAAGCATGTTTCCCCGGACTGCCAGTGCCAGACTAAGTCCAAATGTAATTTTTTTGATAAAAAAACAGAGAAACTGAGAACTTTAATTATCTATTAAGTACAATTAATAGTCTGAAATTAAGTTTGAGTGAAATTTATGACTTTCACTAAAAAAATCAAAAGCTTTAGTTTTATATATCGCACTTTTATTTTCAAGCCGTCGCTATAGAAAAAACGTTTTTTTTTTAAGATTCTTTGTATAGTGACGGTTTTGTCTAATTTAGTTTGGTCACAGTTTCCGAATGCAGACTCTAAAGTTAGCATTATTCAAGTGTAGTTGGATATTTGGCAGTAAAATTAGAGGCAGACCTGTCACATGCAGAATTCACCACAGAGTCAATAAATACATAACTAGTAAGTACAACAGACGACATTGACGTTCTGCCACTGGACAAATGCTACCCCAAACATTTATTAGCGTACAATGAAATATGTGGAGTCGATGCTAAATATTTTGGAATGTGCTCTTGATCCTAGTGGCTCTTTATATATATTTAAGTAGCTAGTAAAATTTTGTTTTGATAATAAATAACTACTACACTGTACCTACTACACTTGTTGTTTTTCTACTATTTAAGTACTCAGATTTTTTTGCTGAGTTTTTAAATAAAAATACATACATACATATAATTACGCCTGTTTCCTAGAGACAGAGGCAGAGACCATAACTTTGCTACGATTCTTTAATAAAAATCTTGTCTGATATTTTTGGTCTCTACAATAACACTGGCTGGTTTGAAACAAGCATTAGCAATTTTGACTAATATTATTATATTTTACACCTACTGCGCGCGATTTTTTTTCTATTTTGATTTATAAATAACGTAGAAAACTAAACTTTAGTTTCTTGAACTTTAAATGTATTGTTACAGTTCCCAAAAAAATTAGTTCAGTAATTTAGTTTTCTCGAAAAAAAACAGACAAGGAAACATATACATATTTATGTTTCCTTGTCTGTTTTTTCAGTTTGTTTGTTCAGATTTCCTTGTCAGTTAAAATAAAAAAAAACATTGGGTAGTTTGAATACGTTTACGAGTAAAATATTAGTGTACCTACAGATTTTTTGGAGTTAGGTAGATCGGCTTACATTTTATTAGAGAATGGAATGAATAATGTCATATTTCGATTGAAGTTAGAGCTCATACACACGGACGGCACGATGTCGACGGCAGATGTAACTTCAGCCGCCGACGCGTCGACGGCAGCTATCGTCGACTCTCTTTGTACAGGAGCCAGTTGCAAAATGAATTCCGAAGAAGAAACACTGTTATTGCTTTTACTCCGTCGACGTCGACAAAAACGAAAAAGAAAAACACGTGCGTGGGTTTTAGAAATATTAATAAATAGAGAACAAGATGGACATTTTTTTACGCTTGATCCACTTACAAAACCGCGACGCGTGCGCACTCCTGAACTATATGCACTGTGCAGTCCAGTGCCAAAATGGCGGACGCGCCACGCTACAAACACAAACAACTGCAAGCGACGCAATTGGTCGACGGCTGCCGTCGACGCGTCGGCGGCTGCCGTCGTCGTGTCGGCGGCAGCCGTCGACGGGTGTCGACGGCTGAAGTTGCATCTGCCGTTGACATCGTGCCGTCCGTGTGTATGAGCTCTTAGTTTAATCCGTGGTTCACTCCACAGATTTTATGTCCTAGGCCCGTCGTGCATACATCACGGCACGCGGACCATTATTCTAATTGGTCACAAATTATGCCTGATCGGGTTAGCGTTTAGCTTAGTTTAGCTTTGGGGTCGAGTAATTCAGTTTGTCTATTGTGCTTTGATTATTGAGAATGGATGACGATTATTGTATCTTGAAAACTGAGGCTTTGATTTTACCTCGCAAAGATAACGTCAAATGGAATTCGTTATAATAGAAGCACAAATATGCCCATGTAACGTCTTAAGGTACGAGTATGTCTTATCATAGAGCGACAAGTGCGCGGCAGCAACACGCAGCGTTTTTAGGATACCATAGTACAAGTAAGAAAAATTTATTATTCATACGTTTTCGATGTTTCGTTATTCATTTGTTTGTACTAGGGAAGACGTCTAGACCTCAATACCGATAAATTATTACTAACATCGACTACATAGCAAAATATACGCCTAATGGCTTCATTTCTTCAAACAAACAATTCTGTCAAAACGTTAAGGTGTGCGGGTCAGGGAGAGCGGTAAAAATGCATTCTGAATGGTCGGTTCAATTTCACATCCAGCCACGGGGCGCGTCGTGAATCGCGCTCGGTGGTTTACACAGGATTTGTGGCCCATATGTGTCGTCTGACAGTATTCGCCTTGCATGAGAAGTCTAGAATGTGTTGGTCGATGATTACTAAAAAAATTTGAGTGCGGCAGGTTGCAACGCGGCAAAAATTGCCACCTTCCTTTAGAACAAGGTTCTTTCTTCAAGGACTTGAGAACCTCCTCGGTTTTTCGTCGGTTAAAAATTAATGATATTAATTTTTTTATAAAGTACGTATTACATTAAAGCATTGAGAAAAACATGAATGAATGATAATTTCCTACCCATTTTTCTATGTGCCTAATATTTTAATGTTAATTTAAATAATATTTATCTGCAAACCAAAAGGTAAACTCGCATTAACATAACACGGAAATCCCATAAACATATGACATTTGTTTGAACTCCCTTCTGGGTAAGCGACGGATTGCCAAAGTTCCCCCTTTAAGGGTGAAATTTACTGTATAATGACAATAACAATAATTGTCCACAAAAATGTGTCTTTTGCATAGGATTTATTTTGTATTATTCCTACTCGTAAATCTTTATTTTTTTCGGCTTAATATATTTTGAATAACCTTTTAAAATGACCATTAGCTATTTAAAATGTAGCTTTTAATTTTTAAATAAAAATGCTTGTAATAATGTTTTAATTGTAATAAGAATTGAGTTAATTTTAAAACCACTCTTTGGCTTAACCCTAACATGCCGCGTAATGAAATTGCGAGCAGAATTAATGGTTCCGTATTAATTAAATTAAAGTTAAGTACCTAGATCGTTGTCTTGTGGTGGTATTAACCCTTTTCAGTGTTATCTGCCTGTCAGTTAATTTATTTGGTTGATTTAAGAATTTATGTATCACTTACGAAATTATATTTTTATTGTCATGCACTTTATTAGTATAAAGTACGATATTTATTTATTTTTTTATAATTAGAATTTCAATTTTTCTACATGTTGTGCCGACACATGATAAGGGCAAAATATAATGATTATGAGTCAGAATTTTCAAAACATCAAAAGTATAACAATATATATAAAAGAAATTTGTGTCAGTTACACTATTTATAACTCAAGAACGGCTGAACCGATTTGGCTGAAAATTGGTAGGGAGGTAGCTTAAAGCCAGGAGAAGGACATAGAAACTTTTTATAACGGGAACGGGAACTTAACACAGCATTTGTTAATTCTAAAGCGATAAGAAGTTCGCCAGGTCAGCTTGTAATCATTATAAATCATCATAGTAAATTATCATGAGTAATTTCCCGTTTTGTCATAATGTGTACGAAAGTTTTGAAAGTGAAACACCATAAGTTTGATTTCCCCCACCTCTCTGAGCTCGCGATCCTTTCCTTGTAAGCCCTATTACTAATTCACACTAACAAAGCTTTCCTCTGACCATCAACATCTTCACAAAAACAGCGAGCCCGCGGGTTGCCATGTTTTATTCAAATTTACTTACATTTATACTAAAGGAAACGACCTCTGCTATCCTGAATTGTATTCCCCCGCCACACCATATATCTTCCTCACGCGGTTCCGTACCTACTTATTTATTTTTTGAACTTACCGGTAGGTTGAGAGTGATGTATCTGCAGTATATTTAAAAAGGTTTAATTCAACAAAACATAATAAAAAAATATATAAAGTATCTATCTTACGAATTCAGTCTGTACTTATATTGCAATCAAACTTTTAAGTAGAAAAGAATGTTTTTTGTCACTGGAATGAATATCTAAATCGGTAGGCAACTGTAATGAACCAAAAAATAATATAATTGCATAGAACCACTTTGTACAGTTAACATCATCCTGTTTACACAGGGTGTCAAAGGAATTTTATAATTATAATTTTTTTATTTGTCTTTGTTTTTCATTACTACCAAATGCTGACTGCACTGAGTCATTCCCATCTCAGATGATTACCAACACCAGTCTACCAACATAGCTGTGATAATAAATAATACTCGCTGTCTTATAAATTATGATCGTGTTGGCTCGCTGCTCATTTGCTGACGAAGTTGAAACCCCGTGGGAGTGTAGCCAATCACGGCGCGAGCGAGCCAACTTATTATGAGAAAAGTATAGCGATATGTAGGACAGTAATCAAATCTGTGGTGTGATCGTGCCAGAAAACTGGCGAGAAAAAAAAAACTTTACTACTGAGTTTTTGAAAGATTCAAATTTATTTTTAAGCTATAGTCATTTTAAAAAACTACCTACTTGTACGTGACCGCTATACATGTAAGTTGAAATTGGTTGATTTATGGGCAATCATATGGAAATCTACTTAGTATAAATACAGTGTAAATTTGGTGAGTTTTTAGGTATTTATGCGGAGGATAATATCCGGAACCACGATACGTATTTAAAAAATCATTTCACCGTTTGTACGGTATATTATTTCGAATGGACATAAAATACTTTTTATTCGGATATTACGCAGACGAAACCGCTAGTAAACCATAACCGCACAGAAGCTAGTAAACCATAAAATAATTGCAACGATCAAACATTGTTAATGCAATCAAATGCAATAAATTGCAACTCCTTCAGTTGAAGACAAAAATAAAGGAATTGGAAATTAAACTTTGCTGAAAACAAAGAGCACTTCTGAAAACTCATCGAGCCGATACATCATCGAGTTATATCTGCGATGAGATGGTGGGTGTTGATGGTGACAATTTTTCACCGCAGAACAATTCTGATTAATCCAACGGTGAGACCATCTATTGGAGCGAGTTTAATCTGTGGTGAAAGAGGTTTTGATACTTTTTAAGATCGCAAGTTTTTAGATATTTTATTTGTATTATATCTTTAAAAAAACAATAGGTAAGTGTCAAATATTTATAGGGAAAATACATTTTCTCTAGATTTCTGCTCTAACTAAACGAGATTTGGCTTGAATACGGAAGTTTGTGTCTTTTTTGGTAAGTCTATGAATTAATCAACTACATTTTTTTTGTAATATATTTCAAGAAGCTGTATTTAGATTATACTCATAAACTGAAAACACAAATACCTACAGATACGTCAACCAATGCAATTTTGTAAAAACAAAATTGCTACATCCTGAAAAATTTCATTAAGAAAAGTTTAATTTGTGAATGATTTTGTTGCCGATAATTAGATAATTAGTATGTAATTATCTAATTATCGGCTTTCTTCGAAAGCCGATAATTACTTCGAACCGAAATACAGTTATTACTAGCTAACTTATAACTAGCGGCAGATATAGGTATGATGGTAGTACTTACCCATTACCCATACGAGCCCCGACACAAGGAGTTCTACAACTTTCAATGTCTAATCAACTACTATTATAAAGCTTGTTGCGTTTTGAATGCGATACGTTTATGCACAATATTATTATTGCGAAACTAACTAAAACGGGAAAGTATCAAAATCACTCACTCTCTTGGATCATTCGCGCCAATACTTGCCTTAGCACGCTACATTAATATTTTGGTTGAGTTTTTCGCCGCCATCAATTCCCAGGGCCTTAAGGGGGGAGTTATTAAGGGGGGGTGCTCCGTCTCAATAAATTATCGGATATGAGAGGCACATTAACTAATTAAAGATACCGATACCTGTGGCACCTGTGGGGTGGCTTGCAAATTGTTTAGTGATACCACAATTTAAGGGTAATTTTATTAAAATACAGGTAAAATTAATAACTACGAGTTAACCAACTATAAAACGAGAGCTCCTAGATATTTTCCCGTATAAGTTCCTTATTTAAAAATGAAAATTGCCCATTTTTACGTACAAATTATTTCACAATTGAACCGGCGGCAGCATGTAAGCAATCCCGTACTTTCCAGAACTTAAACACGGAACAATCCCGTTTCATTGTTGCAAGCAATGCAAATCCAGACGTTTCACCCTTTGCCATATTTAATTCAGCGTTGCAGGTAAACTGAAAACACCGGTAACTGTAAGTGTAAACGAAGGAGGAACGAAAAATTTCCGGGAAAAAGAAAAAGAAAAAACAACAAAGTGAAACTCCGGCCTTATTTCCCTTGGCGCCCGGTGCCGCGCAGGAAATGGAAAATATGGCGATAAGACGCATTAGAGATTAAACACGTTCCTCAGGCTTAATGTTCTTTGAGATCAAGCATCGTCTGTGCTTTTAAACTTGTAAATAATGCTCTGATAAAGACACTTTTGCATACAAACGGCTGTTGTGAGGCGTAATGTGTGTAATCTGTCTATTAATCGATATGTTACGTCTATCTTTTTGCGAGTTTGTACAAAATATATATGCAATTTAAATGAGATATAAAGGAATCATGATAAGTATCTTTATTGCATGATTACCGATTTTAATGATATTTCAAAACATAAAAGGAATTTAAATCTTAGAGTATTGTTAGTACCTACCGAAAAATATTAAGGGGCTCCCAGTCGCTGATTGCTCTTTTTCGAAACGAAAAAAGAAATACTTCTGAACAAGCCACATCTCCTATTTTTATAAGTATATTACTTCAGGTTCCTACCTAGATTTCTATTAAGCTGAAAAAATAATAGCAGAAACTTTTCACGATAAAGATATTATTTCAAAATGATACGTTTTAGAATTTATGATCGAAATATTTTATATACCTATTATTAAAATCAACTTGTGATTTATTGCTAAAGATAGGTAATATGTAGATCTAGATTTCTATTAGAATAGATTTTTGATAAGTAATTATACATAATTTATATCATTAATTTATTCCAAAAGCTAAGGCGGACCACGCGCCGACGTGTGTTTGTCGTCATTGCAGCGGTCGGTAGGATTATTTATCGAAGTGATTAAAGATGGGTACATCTTTATTCACATATACTATACATTATAAAATAGGAGATGTGGCTTGTTCAGAAGTATTTCTTTTTTCGTTTCGAACAAAAACAATCGTCGACAGCGCCTTAATATAGGATTAACTTTAGATAGTTATACACATTATTATAAACGTTAAAGTGTTTTATTTGTTTGTCCTTCTTTCACACATCATCGGTACAATAGATCGACATGATTTTAAGCAGACTTAGAAATAACTACTGGGCGGGCAGAAATTAGTAAAAAAAAAACTTTACTAAAATTGCATAGCTAAGATATTATTAAAGTATCTACTAAGGTAGTTAAAAAATTACTGACAATACATCACTTAAATAAGATAACTATCCGTACATCTCTTTCTACTGCCCAACCATAGTAAATCCAAAATAAAGTAGCCCTCGCGTTAAATAAAGCATGGCATGCGTGCTGGTAATCGCTAAGAGATCAGAATTTAAAGCCGCACACACATGTTCTACTCGGATTACAAGGACCCTTAATTTTGTGGTACCCTAATAGGGGCTTCTTGGTTTTTACTGTTTCATTATTTTAAGCAATGTTGGTTTACGTAGATATTCTTATTAAAGAAAATAAAAAAATATATAAAAAAGATATGAAGTTTACCTTAATGGTTTGGGATGCAATAGTTAGTATGCATCTCTTTCAGTTTGAGCCTTGTTTCTTAGTAAATAAATAGATATCTAAATGTTTCTTACAAAAAAAGAAATGATTGAAATTCGTAGATTTTTTTGGCCTAAACTTAAAACTTAAAATAGATTTTATTAATTTTTAGGGTTATTTTTGAAATATTAGGTTAATATTCAAAGGTAAATTAAGTTTTATATACAAGACATTTTTTTGTACATCAACTTTGAAGAATCATTTTACACAACATACTGGTACCAAATAGAACTAACAAAATGAACAATCGGAGCGAGTGTAACACAAGTAGGTGCGCATATGGTAAGCCTAATTCCACTACCCCTTATGAGGGTTGAAATAAAATAAAAACCAAATTAGGGGAAGATGATGCAACACCCCTTCGATTTTTGACGAATTCCATTATACGCATCTCGATGCATTAGCTACTTAGCTGATGTGTAGAGATAACCAAATTTAAGATGAGCTTTTTACGTTATTTCACATTTCAATGGTGTTGTCACAAGTAGTACCTACGAGTCTAATGAGATTATTAAGTAATATTATTATCTTTGCCTTTTATCACTCGCTGCCGACGGATAACGGATATTAAATATAAAAAACCGGCCAAGTGCGAGTCGGACTCGTGTACGAAGGGTTCCGTACCATAGAAAACGCCAAAAAATCACGTTTATTGTATGGGAGCCCCATTTGAATATTTATTTTATTATGTTTTTAGTTTTTGTTGTTATAGCAGCAACAGAAATACATCATCTGTGAAAATTTCAACTGTCTAGCTATCACGGTTCATGAGATACAACCCTGTGACAGACAGACGGACAGCGAAATCTTAGTAATAGGGTCCCGTTTTTACCCTTTGGGTACGGAACCCTAGAAATGAAATAAGATTACGACTGTAATCCCCAAGTACTGTAGTCATTTACTCAGATCTTTGAAGATGACTAAAGGACAGTCAATGGCACGACCAAACATTTAGCACATGCCCACATTTTGCGGTAGACAGCATTCTATATTTATAAGTAACAGGTTATGCCTGTCGCCGTTTTTTTTATCCTCATGCGTAGATATAAAAGGTGATTTTTTCAGTAATGTATGGAAAATTATGTTTATTTTATATATTTATAACTCAATTGATAATAGAAATAATCTCAATATCCATAAAACAAACTATCATTTTCAGTCGGACCACATGTCGCCCAATTTGTTCGTGCTGCAAGTTGCACCCGCTGTGAATTCATTACGTCATCACGCCCCTCAAATCATTACTGCAACAAAAGCACTTGATTATGACTTATAATATCAGTGTGCAGATATTTATGACTTATTGATGGTTTATGATAATTGGACGCGCAAGTGTCTCTTTGTTCGTCTCTCTATTAGTAGACAATATCGAATGACCAGTTCAATCCCTCGGCTGGACAAATGTTTGTCTATACAAATATTTGTCCTGCTGTAAAGCAAATATTTGTTGAGGGTGTTGTAGTACCATAGTACTATGGTAACTATAGTTTTAATTTAAAAACAAAAAAACCAAAATCGAATGAAATCTTTACGTATATCTCAGAAATTTGATTGGAACATATATAAATATTTAAAATTATCCGATATTGTATTATGGATTATAAATGAAATTCATACGGAATTATCCTTGCTATAAACCTTATTGAATAAAATATAATCATTTTAATTCGTTGACAATTGTAAAAGATATTGCATAACAATATGACTACAAAAATACGAATTGAGAACCGTCTTCTATAAGCTCGGTTAAATCCTATCCTAATATTATAAATGCGAAAGTTTGTGAGCGGTTGTGTGTGTTTGTAACTCTTTCACACAAAAACTACTAAACAGATTGAGATGAAACTTCACAGTTATATTGCTTATACATCAGAATAACACATAGGCTACTTTTTATCCAGGTACCACTCGTACGAACCCGGGGCGAGCCGCAAGTATCGCAAAAAACGCGTCTCGATTGTTTAATTTCACACCATCTCCACTCCGTTCTGCTCTTGCTATATTTTCTTTCAGAGCAGAAAAATTTCCTTCATTTCCACTTACCTTACAAATCCTTCAAGCTGATACAATAAATCACGCGTCACAACACGTACTGGGAATTGATCAGGAGTTTAGTCACGGAACGGAACATCCTGTGGGATTCATTACCGACTGATTGTCGGGACTGGCCTCAGATCCGAAGATACAATGGTGTTACTAGATTTGTACGTGAACTATCTATTGGCTATACAGTATACAAACTAGGTAAGTGAACATCACATACAATATAGCAAAAAAGGATCTCGTACTCTGTATAAGTGATCAAACATTTATGATATTGTTGATTTTTCCACCAAATCTAAAAGAATTTGGTGTGTTGTTGGATGTTTAGATAAAGCTTACGAAGGTAACCTTATACTTCAACAGCACCGAATAAAATTATCGTTATACCTAGAAATAAAGAAAGAAAGAAAGAAAGAAAACACATTTATACCTAGTCTCTGGTTATACAATACATACTGACATATTTATTATTGTCTTGAATGGGGGAAAGTCGATAGACTAAAATAATAACAAATGGGATACTAAGAAACGAATGAAAAATAGGTAGATGTGTAAAATACGAAACAATATGTGAACATAAACAAAACAGACTTTATTACATGTCCGTGAACTTAGCAGATCATTGTCCAGCAGATCACAAAAAAATGGGAGTTCTATTCGCATGCAGCATAGTTCTATAGTTCCTGATACTTTTTGGAAATAGTTCTGGCCTATTTCCGGAGATTTTTTTTTTCAAAATGATCTGCTAACTTCCGGTACTGGCAGATCATTTTGTAGCAAATCAAAAAAAAATGGTATTTTCTTAAGCCTATAGCTTAGTTCTAGAGTTCCTGATACTTTTCAGGAATAGTTCTATACGATTCGAGTCTAAAAATCACGTTTGAGTGCCAGCACATCATCATGTCCTAAAATACATAAAGTCTAAAAAAAACATTTTGAAAAATAAAATCTCCGGAAATAGGCCAGAACTATTTCCAAAAAGTATCAGGAACTATAGAACTATGCTGCATGCGAATAGAACTCTCATTTTTTTGTGATCTGCTGGACAATGATCTGCTAAGTTCACACACACCTTTATTACGAACATTTATTTTAAAAAATGGCAACTCCTCCAACCCTTCCGGAGTTTTTCCTCTTCCTGACTTTTCCTGTAATTAATAAAAACCTGGTCCATTAACGCTCCTATCGATTCCTCTAACGAGTTGATCCGAACTGCCCTCTTGAGTATTAAGCCAATAACGCAAAAAAGAGGGCCAAAAGAGGGCCATACTAAATGGGCCGTCTCTTGTTACTCTTGCATATTTATGAGGGACCAAGATCCATCAGTGTTTTAATGCATTTTGTTAAGGCACTATCCGGGATAAAAAATTGTAGGAATTAATCGGAGGGAAAGTAAACTGTGTTTGAAAGCGTTCGGAAATTTGAATAATTCATGTCTTCGTTAATTTGTTGTCGATAATAAAGTGCAGTTGAATTGAAAATTGATAAACGCATATTGTTATTGCAAAATAAAATTTACATATTGCATGTCTCTTTTTCCTTAGACCTTAAACCTCCTTAGACCTTCCTTAGACATCTTATAGGATCTAAGCGCTTATAGATCTGAGAGGATGTCTACCATGCATAAGGATGATGACCCCTATTTATTCCTCCAATAATACACTTTACACGTTACACGCAATATATACAATAATAGTTTTAATAACCGAAAAAAAAAATTGACCGTTGCAGCAGAAGCTTCTTATGATCTGAGCACTGTCAGCATGATTTATTATTGCATTATCACAAAGTTATCGAGGTTTCTTTTTAACCGAAAATTGGCACTAATTTATGGTCTCAGTACTAGAAAATACTACACAAATTACAACGGAGACGGCGAGCTATTTATGAATGGATAGAATCGTGAAAATATGAGTAGCTATGTGGTAGGTGCGTATGAATAAACGGTTAACTAAATATTGTGTTTTTTTAAGGATATTATTTTTAATTTTTTAATTTAAGTTTTAACTACTTAAATTTAATTAGTAACAGACACTGACAATACGTTATTTTTTTTTTGGTAATTAAAAACTAGTGTGTATAATAGGTATATGGAAAACATATGGTTCGTCATGTTCGTATAGTGACAAACCAAAGTAAAAAAGTAAATCGCATTTACACGTATCTTTTTGATTTTTTGCAACAGAATAAACCAAAATAAAAACAAAACAAACCCCAACTTCAAAACTCCCCAGGATTACCATACGCCGGATCCGTGGTGATGGCGTCTGAGGACAATAAACCAATTATATCTGTCATATTTCACCCGCGCTGTATTTACATTTATATTGAAGCCGACCAGCAGATTGGCTTTCGGATTTTAGAATCAAAACTCACATTTGCTAGCTAGTACTCATTTTCACGAGTACATCTCTCCACACAATCATCCTCCAAGTTGTGGAAAGGAAATGTTAAAGAAGTTTAAACAAGACACATTGATGATTTATTTCTACATAACCTATAGTTACCTGTCTGCAATGGTCCCCCAAATCATTTTATTTTTCTCGATATCTCGTCACTTCTCACTACCTTCTAAGGCCATTAACGTTGCCTCGATCTGCCTGGCCTTTGTGGTCCATGTACAGACATCCTACCACTACCCATACTTTCGACTTGCTCCACCTTACCCTCTATATCTACCTCTTCACCAGCCGTCTTTCTTGCCCGCCAACCTCGATCTTGTGTTTGGTGATATTGGGCATGATTTTTTTTCGAAACGATTCATCTCTAGTTTAACTTCGGGTCTGGGCTAGTGGGGCTTTTTTGTAAAAACATGATTATCATTATTAATCATACCAATATTTATTGGTACTGAATGCCATAATATTTACGCTTCCAATACAATACCTACGCAAAGCGTAGGTATAGGTGCATAAACAGTGAATAGTTACTATGAAAAGTACGGATTAGGTATTCTCTAACATTATAGGTATTGCATTCAACATCATAACATGATAATCATGTTTTACAAAATAGCCCTTCTGATCTTGGATATATTTTGGAATAATGATGTCAAATGAAGAAAATAATCATTGGAAAAGTGCATGTTTGTAAGGTTCGGTCATTCAATGATGCTTTCTACCTTGAAATCCAAATAAAAAATGATTTATAAACGATGGTTATAATTGGCAACAATACCGTTTCACATATTATTTTGTATGCTATTTGAACCCATTTAAATGTTCTAATCATTTATCAGCTGACAAAAAATAAATTAAAAGTATCTTAGCGTACATTTTTGGGAAGTAATATTATTGTAAACAGCACGTACAGAAACTACGAGTATTCCGATTGTTATAACTTACCGATAGGTGAAGCTGTGGATGAATAAACCCGTCGACGTATGCGATGCGTATTTGCAATTCGGGCCACGCCTGCACTCATCGTGATTCCATCGGGGAATTGTCGCCGCACTCACAAATCTGTATTTTCATTATAACCTTTGGATTTCAAAGTTTCTTTGTTATCTCTTTCACCACAGATTTTGAGATGAGTATTGAGTAACGTATATTTTATGAATTGAGTGGGCTAATGAATAATTGTCATCGTGAATACACAAACGCTTATCGTGATGATGAATAAATAATGATTTAAATTAAAACCAAAAATATTCTAAACCAGCTTCTTATGGCATCATTTTAGTACCTTAGTTTACATTATTGCTATGTTCTCGGGGATCTCAATTATTTTTGAAAATAAAATATAGTTTATGTTACTCTCTGATGATGTAGCTTTTGATAAGTGATAGAATGTTTGAAATTGGTCGAGTGGTTTTTAAGTTTATCCCGTACAAACAAAAATACAAATTTTCCCTCCTTAAAATTTGAGTAGTGACAAACAATATAACGCTCGAAATTCAAATCAATGCCTACTTGGCAAACTAAAAATGTCGAAGTTCCCTCCTTGAAGTTGTTCAAAAGTCTCTGCTAACAGAAATGACGTGTGGCCTCAGATGTTTTCAATCTAACTTCCGACGCCAATAAAACTTGAAATCCCATGATAAAATAAAAATTCACAACATGCGCCGTCGAATAAATAACATTGACAGTGGCCAGAATAGCATTTTCCGCCACTGGTCACGTTTTTTATCCCATTATTGTTTCTGAGAAATTGTTACAGTTTTGACGAGTGACCGGACCGTTTTTCTTCCGTCGCTAGTCGGATGGAATGAAAAATTTTCAAGTCCCCCTTGAGTCCCTAGGGTGCCGTAAAACTCGGTCCGGCGCAGGATAGTCCTGACCACCGCCGGACAATTTGTCATATTCATATGTTAACGTGTCCGTCTTTTCTTGCAAAAAGTGGATAACTTAATTCCGGGCGGCGCGGCCGGTTATTCGATTTGTGGACATTCAAATTTGATGTCTTGTTATGGTAATACAGGTGTTGTCTCGCCCGCGGCGGGTTTTTATTTAGTGGAATGTGATTTTGTGTTTCTGGTGCGAAACTTCCGTCAATTCATTTAGACATTTTAGTCCTGAAGGTGTTTGTTTGTTTTCGTTACTGATATGCTTTTGCTTAACATAAGTTTTTGACTAAAACTTCCATTATTATATAGTCGACATATCTACGACAAAAAAAACTACAATACTGTGATATATTTTTTTTCCTACTAATATTATAAATGGGTGTGGGTGTGTTTGTTACTCTTTCACGCAAAACTACTAAACGGATTAAAGTGAAACTTTACAGTAATATAGCATAGACATCAAAATAACACATAGGCTATTTTTTATCCACGTACCAACCGTGCGAAGCCGGAGCAAGAAGCTTGTATGGTATAAAAACAATATGAATGGTTACTCCTATTTTGGAAATACATAAAACTTGACCCAGCAACATGACCGAATAATATTTTCACCTTTATTTTCAACAATAATTTCAAATATCTAAATGGAAACTATAAAATGGCTACATCATAGAACTACCCCAAACTTCACGCGCCTAAAGTGACCGATCCATACAACTGGCAATATCAATAACCTCTGCAATTGATGCCTTGTCCGATTTGTTCCGACCAATCGTTTCTCACCCGGTTTACGACGGGCGTGTCTCGATCTGACAGTACTTTGTGGGTACACCATAAGAGGAAGGAATTTATTGAGATGTAATTAGTAGGCTTTTGGTATAAAGTTATTTTGGTAGCTCTATTAATATCAATATCTGCTAATAACTTATTTTATAATCATCTATAGATCCTTTATCATTGATTCCTAGCCGATTAATACATATTAAAAATAAATAATAAAAAATATGATAATAATATAATATGTAATATTTTGTTTTGTTAGAAAACAGGAATGACAACAATTATAGAAAAATATAAACCAAGCTTAAACGAGGTTTGTTTTATATAACAAACGTTATTTTAAACCAAGTTTAAGATAAAAGAAATTTAGATTTCACCATCAAAATTTTCCGATTCATATTTTTAGTAAAAAGTTTATTATTCTAATATTAATGAGAGCACATTATGATTAGATCAAAACAACGGAAGCCAGCGGGAACCGTTCTAAAACCTATTACACACGAACTACTTAATTAACTCCAATTCATTTACTCTTATCTCTTGCAGCGTCATTTCACAGCCAAAATGTTAAGTAAACAAAATTTTTGTCACCATGTCCAATGAAATGTCCAATGAAATTAACAGCAGGGTAGATGACGCTAACTTATGACAGCTGGACACGCGATCTTGTCACGGTAATGACAGAATAATAAATTATGTTGTAATAACTTATTATAATGTGCTCTAGGGCTTATGATAGTCCCAGGGTGGGTAATGGTAAGGTAATAAGCAAATTTGGTAAATGAAAGGTGTGACGTGTTTGGGCAGCGGGTAAACTGGGGTAAATTGGGTAATAAAGGGTTGCGCTGTCATATTTACATAGATAAGACGTGTAATCGCGAAACGGCACAAAACACTCCCTTTTTGACTCATTCTATACATGTCATTATAAGCCCAATCAAGACAAATGTTATGTCATTAAAGGGTTTTAATTAGGTCAACTTCTAGATATATCATAAAATCTTATAAATTAATATATTTAGGTACTAATTTACTATTCAAAAATCCTTATAAATCCGCTCAAGTTTTGAGCTCAAGAAATGGTAGTAATCATACGATTATAACTATTTATTTATTTTACATTAGAGTACCATTTCTTTAGAACTGGTGTCTAGTTTTATTTTGCAAACGGTGCCGTCGGCTGTAAGCAGTTACGTCGGCGTAGTCCATTATACCTTGTAGACTGCAAATTCGATACGACGATTGTAATAACATTTCGAAGGCGTGGTCATCTAAGTGTGTCGTAAAAAGACAGTGCTTTACTCTATTTCAGAAGTTCAAAAGCTCTTCCATTAGCCAACACAATAAAGCGGTGTAACGTGGTAATAAATTCAAATTCTTTATTATAGTTTAGCAAACATGTGCCATATTGGCCTACTTAGTATGCACCCTCGGGGAGGCTCAACTAGTTAAATAGTTAATTTTTAATTACAATTTTATTACGCGCATCCCATCCAATTACGAAAGAAACATGTGAAGCCGAGCAAATTGAATTAGGGTTTTTTTTTACTTTCAATTATTCTACTTTTGAGCATTAACGATCTTCCATTAATCGGTAATTTTAGAAACTTTACCAGTGTCAAGCATTTCTCTTGAATTCAAATCTTTTAGAGAATTGCGATTGTAGAAAACTATTGGCAGAAACTACATAATACATGCATCGGCACTCAAAGCACAAGCCGTTGTAACTCTGCCTTCTGCACTGTACGTTCGATTCGGTTCGATTCCCACCCAGAACAAACAATGGTGTCGATTCTGTTGTGTCCAAGCTAAACCTATAATTTCGTAAAAAAACGATCGATCTTATTTCTTTTATATTAAAGTCTAAATTAGAGTCACATCAAAATGACAGTACTAAAACTTAGGATATTTTAGCCGTTTCTCTATTTTATTTCGCATATTTGACACAATCAAGTGTCATCTTAGTCAACACCAATTGACATGTCGATTAAATTTAGCTTGACTTTTCTAAATCGATTACGAAAATCTCAAATTTATTCAAAACTATTCTAAGTTTTAGAACTGTCACTTTAAGGTTACGCTATTTTAAACTTTAATTTAAAAGAAATAAGATCGATAGTTTTTAGAAATTTTAACTTAAGCGTGGACACAACAGAATCGCCACCAATATTGTGATGAACATAGATATTTGTTCTGTGTCTGGGTGTCATAAAGGATAATATGTATGTATTTACATATAACATATATTATATCTAAATACATAAAACTTTTACGTTAATGACTAACAGACTAATTTTTTAAAACAAAATTTGTTAATTCTAAAGCGATGCGAAGTTCGCCGGGTTATCTTGTTTATACATAAATTTCAGTTGTAGTAAAAGAAAATTGTATCACATAATACATTGAAAACATCTCTACAAACAGGTGCCTTTGAGCACAAAGCAGTACTCTCCCAAGTGGCATTATCAGATAACACATATCGTATTCGTATCGGGTAAAAGCATGGGGGATAGATTTACATCTCGGTCACATGAGGCGAATTTCAAAGGGTTTTTTTTTGGAATCGCGAAAGTGAGAGCACTTTATTAAGAATTCGAAGTCATAGTAAACCTTATATTGTATTTCACAAAATTGTATGTTTTCTCTTTATTTTAATGCCTTACTACATCTAACTTATTCCATTCACTATACAAAATTATGCCAAATTAAATAGTGTATACTCTTTCATTTTTTAAAAAAGTTCGATATTTATAGAATTAAAACTATCGTAGTTGTTAATCATTTTAAATAGAAATACGGCTAATTACCACGTTTTTTCTTGTATTGCTGACAATTCAGATGCTCTTCATCATACTTGTTTTTTATGTTTTTCCTGTGTAATCATAATAAATTACCTGCGTAAATGTTATATTAAAAATTACGTTAATGAAAAGGTTAACCGATTTCCAAGGTTTGTTGCAATACAATCATAATTAAATATAACGTAGGCTAGTGTCACTGTCCGGAGTATGTTTTATTATACCATGTAAAAATATATGACCATAATAAAAGCTTTCTTTTAATAGAGCCTGTTCGCAAATAGCACGCAACTGAAGTGCAGGTAAAAAAAACAAAATAAGAGCATGTGCCAAATGTAATGTTTGGATGTACCTCTGACTAACATCTTTAGGCATCAATAATGATCTGAGCGCCTGGAGATCTGAGAAGATGCTATTTCATTTAATTTTCAAGTATAAACATATTTTTTGGCGATGGCCTTGTAACCTGTCACGTATGGAATGCTAACTACTGAAAAATGTGGGCATGTGCCAAGTATAATGTTTGGACGTGCCTCTGACTTCCCCCACTAGACATCTTCAAAGGATCTAAGCGTCTGGTGATCTGAGAGGATGTCTACCGTACTTGGGGATTACAGTCGTGATCCTATTTATTTAGTTTACATATTTTTTTTACAACACAAAATGGACCCTGCAAACCCAACTCAGATAAACACAAAAATGCACTAGAAGTTCCGTACACATTCATAACTTAATAAATATGATAAAAAGTGTTATTGGGGTAACAATGTGCCCGGCGGGACCCGCCATATCCGTATTATTGTTTTTATTTCACCCTTTACGGGTGTAACTTTAAACGTATTGAAATGATGCTTGATATCAAGATTTATTGTTGTTCATGGATGCTTTTTGTAAAACTGGGAACATTTTATTTTGCACAATTGCAAATTACGACGTCCATCTACGGATACTGGCTACAAGACTACATGATTAATTTTTTCCACCTAGAGACAAATAAATAATTGCATTTCATTTAATTATTAATTAATTTTGTTTATTAGCATTCAACACCGTAGCCACGTATTTTTAGGTATAGTTTTCAACCATTTATTTATTTATAATTTAAAATTATAAATCTCGAAACACATGTAAACAAATAAACACACTATTCCTAATTGTTTTATCCGTCTTGTAAGCAAACAAGTCCCCTGACTGTCTTGTTTTAATTAATTTGACATGGGTCTGACTTACGTATTACTTAGTTACCTGAGTTAAGATACGTATGATGTTGTGCTTATTTGACCGATCAGTACAAGTTTTGTATAAGCTTCATTCATTATAGAATCCATCTCTTCTATACAAATAAAATAAAATATGCAGAAAGAATACAAAAAAACTTCATCTTCTTGCTCTCATTTATCTGTCTATATATCTATTCTCTTTTGTATTATCTTTGAAAACGTCAATGAACAGCTTATCTTATCCATCCTTGTCACTCCACACACACCCATCTCAACATTTGCATCTCCACCGTATCTTCTTTCATCCATCCTTTAGGTAGCCCAAAACGCAGGTCTATACAATACGACGGGTAGAGGGCATTCGTGGATCGCACATTGTCTTCTATGACCTTTCGCCATTTCATTCATCATGCATTTATTCTATTTTTCACAGAAAACGAAACTGACTATTAGATATGAAATTGAACCACCAAAATCACAAAACAAATGCTCAGTTTTGGTTCTACTCTCAAATTTCCTCGTCCAAAACCAACATTAATTTCAAATCAATCTCATACGCCCGTCCAATAAAGTTCAATACACAGAAGGTAATTTTTTGAACAAACAAGCCAGCCAATATTGTCGCCAATAGTGAAGCAATAACAAGGTAAACGTCCCCAATGCCGGCACGTCCTTATTTACTTATTGTAAACTCACATGACAGGTGCCTTAATAGGCGGAATGACATGGCGGGCGCGGTACTTCTGGACACAGATTTGCGAACACTGAACAGAGAGATCACTATTAGAAATAAGAGTTTAGATTTACCTACAGACTCAATAGTTAGTTTTTAGTAAGTTTTCCTTTCCTCAATGACAATAATTCAGTTATTGTTTTGTATTTTCAATTGATGATTTCATACAATTATTATTTTAACTTCGTTTGCTTGCTACACCGTAAACTTTGGCTTCTCCCTGGAAAAGTTTGGTCAAGTTACTTTAACTAACCCCTCAAGAGACAATAAACATGCGTAATCACCTAGTTCTAACAACTTTTTAAGTGGTTCTCGTGATTTCATTAAAATAAATGATCTTATATTAAATTATCTATTATTTTTATAATTATTATTAAAGAAAGAAATAATAAGTTTATTTTGTGTTAACATATCCTAATAATATTATAAATGCGAAAGTTTGTGAGTTTGTATATTATGTTTGTTCCTCAATCAGGCCTAAACGACAAAACGGATTAAGTTGAAATTTACTGTAAATGTAGATAGAATGCCAGAATAAATAATAGACTACTTTAAAAATGAAAAACCTCCCCAAAATGATAAAAAAGGCAAAAGGGATGATTTCTATATAGATGGCGCTGGTGTGCAACAAATCTGACATCACAGACTAAAAACATTCAGTCTATTCTATTCGATTATTGAAATTTGACAGGACAACGTCTGTCACGGGTCGGCTAGTCTTTTATAAATAAATAACAGTAGCATACATAATAAAACAATATTGACAGAAAAATTGGTTACCACTCAGCTACTCGTGTATGCTGTAACAGTGAATAACTTTGACTCTGTTACCACCTCTGTGCCCCTTCTCTTTGACTGTACACTGAACGCGTACCTCTTGGGAAATCGAGTGTTGCGCTAGTTACAGGGTAGGTGCTACGGGTGCGGCTTCTCTGGCTATACTAATTAATTAATTACATTGATCAGTATTATGAGCTACATTATGCTAGATTGTACTGTCAATAAGAACGAGTATAACCTGTCTGATGCATTTTTTATTGTAATAAAAAAAACAGCTACTTGATAACATAAACAAACAAAATCCTACTAATACATATTATAAATGCGATAGTTTGTGAGTGAGTAAGTGGGGGTGTGTGTGTGTTTGTTACTCTTTCACGCAAAAACTACTAAACGACACTAAATGAAACTTTACAGTAATATAGCTTATACATCAGAATAATACATAGGCTACTTTTTATCCAGGTACTATACGTGCGAAGCCGGGGCGAGCATTTAGTATTCAATAAAATGCAAAAGAACCGACGATGAGTATGTACTGGGTGTTTTCATTTAGAATTACTCGATTCCAGTTATAATTTACTTCTTAGATCCTTGTTGTCTTCCTTCTTAGTCGTTGGAATATTTTTCGGGAACAAATTTAGCATTGATCAGTCTTGTAATCAAACAGAACCGAATACTCATTTATGAGAATCCGTTTAAGATACAGAATTTCCTAAACAGTGTGATTAGGCATACTCGTACTTTTGACAAGTTCGACAAAAATCTATAATTTGTACAAATTACTAATCTTTATTTATTACTAGATTTGAATTCTTTGTTTACTACGAAATAAGCAGTACAATCACATTTATTTTATTGCTTTTTCCCAGCAATGAAATTCACGCTTCAATTTGAAACCAAACTACAAATTCAAAGTGACTTTTACTTGAAAACTAAAACCGGATCGCAAAGTGCCAACAATAGCGACAGTTACCGTATCTCTACATACCGATAATGGACCGTTAAGTCCTTAGGGGTTAAACTAGAGTCTAGGTGACGTCTGTCTGAATGCAGTTCCTGTGGCGTCTGGGAGACCTTGCAGTAACTGTATGACTTTATCTTCCGTACATGTGTTTGCGATTGGATTCTGTACCTAAACTGATTTTATATATGAGCTTAAAGATGCAAATCATGTAAAAATATTCAGTGTTCAGGTTTATTTGTTAAATTGTTTCAAAAACAAAATCTATTATAAATACTATACTAATATTAAAAATTCAAAAGGCGTGATTGAGGCTCTCACAGAGCCTCAATCACGCCTAAACGGCCGAACGGATTTGAATTAAACTTGGATTAGGCAGAGCATATCCTGGAATAAACAAATAGGTTAATTTTATATGTACTAGTATTACATACATCAAGATTCAAAAAGAATTATAGAGCTACGCGAGTGTTTAGTAAATGCTACGCAGGTGCTACGCGTGCGCTACGCAATAGTGGCTACGTGGCTACAGTGGCTAGGCTTGAAATAACCATAAAATTTAGAAGAGAAATTTTGAGTTCAGACTAAACGTCTTGTTCAAATCAGTCCAGCGTCATTTGATTTTCATGTAACAGTGTTTAGCAAAGTTTAGCTTGATTAAATATATTTGGTATTTTATTTCTTTTTAATTATTATTTTTTTAGAAATATCAAATCAGGCTGAAACTGAAACCACGTTGATCCCATCCCATTACGTTTTCCATCGCAAAGGCTTGCAATATAAACATATGTGTGTAACGGCGTGCGGAATGTTCCCTGATGGACAAAGCGAGGGAGTCGGCGGAATTGTAAATAGTCCTGCTCACGTTTAGTTTGCAATATTTGTGCGGTTCCGTGTAAATGGAAAAACGGTGGGCGTAGAGCAGTGTGAATACAGACATTTCCTATGTCATTTTGGTTTAAAATGTTTCTTTGCTTTCGATTTTTAGTTAAATGTTGCAATAATATGGAATAGCATCACGATTATAATATATATCCTCTCAGATCTCAAGGCGCTTGATCGATCCTTGAGGAGAAAATTTCTATAGAGGTTAGTCAGAGACACGTAATAAGCATTTGGCACTTACCCACATTTGTTATAGCAGCAACAGAAATATATATTCTGTGAAAATTTCAACTGTCTAGCTATTACGGTTCATGAGATACAGCCTTGTGACAGACAGACGTACAGACGGACAGCGAAGTCTTAGTAATAGGGTCCCGTTTTTACCTTTTGGGTACGGTACCCTAAAATTTTTACAGATTTAGATCGCTTGATAGTCATTTAGTTTAATCTATTAAAAATATAACCTTAGTTCTCTGTCTGCAAGTTACTCTACAAAAAAGGGGGTACCTACAAGGTATCGGAAACGCTGATGTGTGTAAGTCGGCGGGAATTAGACGTTACGACAACTGGGAATTGCCCGTGGACTCGCATTGTATGGGTCATAGGTAAGTATTAGCTGGATTATGTTTGTTTGTATTTTAGCTTCATAAGTTGTGAAATTACTTACATTATCTTAGAACGTGGCTATAATAAATTCCCACGAGTCCATCAGGACTAGTAACCCCCGTATTCAGGAACGACACTGTGCCTATAACCAAAGTTGAGCTCTAGAGGCACTCGATAGTGTCGCACAACATACAAAGTGATGTTTATGAAAAAATATTTCGTCCACTGTGGGTGCGTGTTCTCACAGTGTCATTCTTGAATACGAGGGTAAGTCTATAGGTTTGATATAATTATTTACTGTTATTTATACGGTGTTTTAATAATTTACTATACAAACTAACAGGTTCATTGAGTTAATCAAGTTTTTATTAGCATAATGTAAATGATAACAATTTTTTCAATATAGTAAGCGCATGAACATTTATTTTTCGTGCCTTTTCTATTGTTATGTTCAGAAAACCAAGGTAACGTGGTAGAGATTTCTTTAAATGATAAGGCTGTATCTTTGAGGTAATCAATATAATGTTATTTATCAACCAACTGACCACGGCTTTAGGAGCGGTGTTTTCGTTCTGTACCTACTGTAGTGTACATGTACACATTCTATAATTCTCAACAAAATTTTATTTGGTTTTTTATTCAGTTTTATATTATTTTATACTGAACATCTTTATCTTATTGTCACTTTTGATTATTAAGTTACCTCTTTTAAATTATATTTATAGATACCTACATATTTTTAAGTTGTTAAAAACTCTTCGCATGCTGTGTACCCTATAATTGCGGGAGCACTTTGCTTTAACTTTTTGTATAACTTTTTCTGAATGTGAATGTGTACACCTGTGTTGGGTACCCTTTTTAATAAATAAAATAAATAAGGCATAAAGAGTATGTGCTTAAAAAAGTATCCAAAATATTAGGTATAATAACAAATTATGTACTAGATTAATTTATTTATTTAAAAATTGTGGACTTCTAGCAGGTGTATATTTTACCCAAATTAACTTATCTGCAAACAAAATTATCATCAACGTAAACAGAAGATGTGCTAATGTGTGAATGTGCGAATCACCGGCGCGTGAGGTCACGTGATTAGCGACACGTGACAACCCGCTTAATGACCGCGCGGTGGGATATGCCAGGAATATTATTATCAACGATGTGAGTATAGCTAGACAAGGAATTTAGAAATTAGGAAAATGAAATAGAAATGAAAAATAATAAAAAAATATACCTGTAAAATTAGGTACAACGTGTAGGTGACTTTTCGCCGAAGCTTATCCAAAATTGGCACTAATTAGGCTGAATAGAACTCGTAATTTTTTTTGTCACTTTATTTGCTATATTCAGAGCAATTTCTGTGACAGCTGGACGTTTAAATGTCATGTGAACCACTTTTGATGTTGTCTGTACTAACACGTGACGCGATGTGACGCGTCACGCGTCAATGATCTACGTTTGACGTCACTAATTGTACAGGGTGGCGCAGGGTAATTAGGATAACTTGATCAATGTTCACTCGTTATGAGTTGTGATTTGAATTGATATTTGGTAGTTAGTATTAAATTATAAATATTGATAAAATTTAAGGTTTTGTGTTATATTCTGACAGTATTTAAACGAACGACGAATAAATAAAAATATTTATTTACTTAATTATAATAATTTACATGTAACTCTTACTAGTTACATAAATACGATTCATACTGACCATAGAACATCCAACTCAAGAAAATCAAAGGCAATATTAGTCATTCTACATTAATGATAAATATTGCCAATGTGAATGCCTATGAGGGTCTAGATTCGGCCAACAATCATTTTAATTGACAAAGCGCTCAACTGAATTGACAGGGGATACGGCAATTAGAGCCCGGCAGGGCATCGGTCAAGCTAGGGTTAGGGCGGGAATGCACTGAGGTTAACTGTGATTACGTGTATCTAATTTTAATGCATTTAAAATTCAATGATGTGATGGGGTAAGTACTTCAATTTGAGTACTATTATCATACAAAATACCCTAGCTTTAGCTATATAAACGTACATACCAAATTTTTTCGAATTGTAATTTTTTACTATCTATTCTGTTTTTATAACTATAATTTAACCTAAAAATCATTTAATTTTAATCTAACAATTATAAAAGAATTGAGCCTTACAATTAAGAAATACATCGATATATAATTTTATGTGTCGAACCATAACACCCGAGATAGTCATATCATTCCTCAGTGAGGCATAAAAGGTATCTTTACAACAGCTATCCAGATAGCCCAATCTACCCCAAACGATCTTTGATCATCTAAATCACTTGGGTGCAGTAAGCCGAGCGAGAGTAATTAACACCAACGACGAATAAATTCACGGACCGACAAAACGAGAATTTTAATACACAAATGAAATAATTCGTCAGATTGATGACGCGGATTTTTCTCGCCATTTTTCCCGCTTGTTTTTTTGCGCGCACCTTTTTAGGGTTAAATAAATACTTGGTCGATTTTAACTTGATTGCGATTGAAACATGTCAAAGTCAAAGTCAAAAGGTATTTATTTCAATAAAATCACAAGGATCACTTTGAAACGTCTTAGGAGCTAGGTGAAGCTACGCCTGTTCCTCGTGGCCTAGCTTTTTTCAATAATCCTTTCAGCTCAAGTGTAGTACCGATCATACATTTCTCTTACTTAGCTAAAAAAACTTGACAATTATGATGTAATTTAGCAATCATTCACAAGCATCATACTAATGCATAATGTTACTCATGAAAAAAAAACAGATTAGATAAAAATAAAACATTGCAAGGCTAAATCGGACCTTTTTTGTTATTTTTTTCATAAGTAACCTATATTTTGACTACACATTATAATTATGATTTCTTAACCAACATTTTAACAATTTCGAATTTATTCCGAACCCTCAGCTGTCGAGTCTGATTCGCACTTGACGCTCCTTGTTTTTGTATGATTTTCCAACCGTTTTTTTACCGGATTGAATTTTTAATTATGTTTTACGGCGCGCGAATCGCAATTTACTGGATTAACTGCGATTACAGTAGGTACGAGTTTTTTTATTATCTTTCTCAGACTGGCTTTTCATTAAATAAGGTGTTTGCTATTTATATATTTTACATCTACTTAAATTTCACGGATCCTTTAGAAAAAAAACAGTATAATTTAATTTAATATAAACTATATTTTTCATATAATATTTTAAGGAAACTTTAAATTACATAGCATAAAACTATAATATAGATGCGTGTTTATGTTTAGGTACCTATATTATTTCACCCATTTTAAGCTAGGAATCCATTATACTCATATGCGTATGTAGAACTTTTAGTTTACATAACAAAAGGCAGCATACAGAAATTCACTTACATGTCTCTATCTACGTGTAGCTTCGCAATGACCAAACTTTTCTTATGCCAATGTTTAAACATAACAAACTCAAAAATAGTTCATACTAAGCAAACTTAAAAACTATCTCATATTTTAATGAAGGTGTAAATAAATAAATATCATAAAAGGAAAAGGCAACTACGTGAAAAAACCGCGTATAGTTTTCTGCTTCGTGAAAATAATATTGTAAATAAAGGTAGTCGTACACTGCACGGTGCTTTAAAACGATACGTTTCATTTATAAACAGACGGGCACGACCCGACAACAGCCTCCCTCAGGATCCAAACTTTCCGTCGACCTAGCGACAATATTTGAAAGTTATTTCAACATTCACAGCCCTCATAGGCACCGTTAAAATTCTCCCTGCCACCTTATTCATAATACACGTTACAGCTGTCCTCTTCACACTTCAATATGCGTTTGCAAGTTAGAAAGCGACAGAAATATTTACAAACTGACATCTCAAAATTAACGGTGGTCGGCTCATGATAATTTACATATTTAGGTGAATTAACCTCGTTGCGTTAAATTGTATTATGAATATTAATGGGTATGTGGCATTATACCTATGGAAGCGTCTTCTTTATGGCTCAGATTTGTCATAAAATTATGGAGGTATAAATATTTTGCATATAAATCTGCACGTAGGCAATATTTAAGGCGAAACTATTATAAACTAGGCCCTGTTGCGTAAAGAACGAAGTGCGTTTCGTATTTTAAATATTCTAGAATTTAATTTATTGTATGTACCTAAACACGTTTGAAAAACAAAAAAAAGCAATTTCAATGGACCAACCCTGCATATTATTTTTTGGAAATAACTTAATGAGAATCAAAGCGATAACTTTGCGCTTAGGTACCACTTTAAGACCTGCGGTGTCCGTCTGGGCGCCAACAAGCTTATAACAGTGTGACAAGAAGACAATTTATTATTTATTATAACAAAAAGATATATATTTTAATAAATAATATTTACAAAATACATAAGAAACAGTTGATCCATCTTTGAACGAACGTTCTATCGTAATACATAATTATATTTTTATAACAGTGAACCATATATCTACGAGTAGGTGTAAGTATCTATACAGAAAAACACCTGAAACAAAAACTCACAAAACAGTACAAAATTTGCAACCTTCTTATATTTGGTTATCTAATAAAATATTACGAGCTTGACAAGTGCCTCGGAGCTGCCCCCCGGTGGCCGTTCCTACCTTCAGTTATGACTCCGTAAGCACCTACTGCTTTTATGTAAGAAAAGTTAATATCTTTCGAGCAAAGTTTTTGCTAAACCATCTTTCTAAACGACATTGAAATAAAAATTATTTGAACCTACCCTTTAATTATTATTACCAGAAGTTACCTAATGGTTTTGATTCAAAATTCTATTAACCATAAAATAGGACTCAAAAAGGCAACAAAAAAATATACATGTCGAAATGAAAACCTCCTCTTTTTTCGTCGGTTAAAAATATAAGAGCCACGAAAAAAGTTCTTACGGCCAGCAATAATTTGAAGGGCGGTAAAATTGTGAGGGGATTTAAATTTAATTTTCGAATTGAAACGACGTGAAAATATTCCCAGCGGCTACAAGTTCAAGTTAACGAAAAAAACGAACACAATCCTGGCATATTTTCGAAACTTCACAGTGATTCGATAATTGAAAAGGAAAATGTGAACAAATTTAATTTGATTTTTTTATAACAAACTAACTACCCAGGGTGTACGAAGATTACCTTAGATTACATTTTGAAATTTTCGTGGTGATCTCTATTTTTTTTGAAAATAGTTTATTTTTAAAATTATTGGTCCTGTATTTTTTTGTTTATCCTTTCACAAACAAACATGCAAAAAAACATTTATTTTCTCATTATATCTTAATTAGTGTAGATTTGTAGATCAAACATTTTCAGACTCTTTAAAAACTGTACCTGCAGAATTTTATTATTAAAAAGTAATTCTAAAATACATGCTACACATACACATACACACCTACTTTGGATGGGTTGCCGAATAAAATCCATCATTACTCGATCAGTAGTGTAACTCTATATGAATAAAGACAAAACATTAAAAGGTTTCCCCATCGGCTGCGACTTGTACTTGTAATTAACGGGGACTCCTAAGGGAAGACCCAGGGTCCGGCTCACCAATATATTATATTTCAGATGACACTGAGGGTCGTGAAGGATCATATCTGAACTCCTAAATTGGACATGTTTCGTTGATATTATAATTTGGAGGATGCGAATGTTTAAATGAGTTACTTTGCGCCGATAACTTTTTGGGTCGGCGAAACGCAATCGTTTAATTAGATACATTCAAATATTTAACAAAATAAAAATAATCTTATAATAACATTTAATTGTTTTTAATAATCTAAATATATAAAACTCTTGGGTTACTGACTGACTGACTAACAGATCTATCAACGGGGCTAAGGTTAAAAAAATAAACGGGTAAATTTCCAATTTTTATTTACCTAAAAATCTTGTACGAAATATTACGAACATAAAAAATAGCCAAATCGGTCCATCCGCTCTCAAGATATGCTTATTTTTTTTGTGATTATATAGATTACATTTCTCTAAGTAGTCATAAAGCTACTTAATATCCGACTTAAGAAAAATCCGAACGTTCAAATATAAAAACTTGGAATATACCTGTTGTATATACCCCCTAGCCTATGTCCTGGAAAAGCACATAAGCTACTATTTATCCAAGTACTACGGAAGCAAAGTCGCTGCCAAAAGCTAGTATTATATATTTTTATTTGATGACGGTATTATAACATCGAGACAATAGCTTCATTTACTTTTCATAGTTACTGTAGGAAGTTTTTACGATGAACGTCTTGTCGTAATGGTTCTTCTGTGATTAATTCTTTAATCTTTGATGAGGCTATAAAGTAATTCATAAAGATTGTTTATGTTGAGCTATGAAACTTCTAAAAGGAATTGCACAATAATAAACTTAAATGGGTACGTGGATAATTTCCTTCCTCTGTTTGGAGAGCGTATTTGAGTTATTATGATATTTCTTTCTCAAGTTATTTAAATACTAGCAGACCCGTGACGGACGTTGTCCTGTCAAATTTTAATAAAAGCAATTTCAACTTCCAATTTTTGCCCTACAAACCTTGTACTGATAAAGTAAATTACGAATTTTGGTAGAATGCGTATCATTCATTAGACAAAACTGCGCTGCTATGACGACTAAATGTTTTTAGTCTGTGATGTCAAACTTGTTTTTCGGATTATAAGTTCTCCCTTTTGTTTATCTGATTTTTTATCTACGTACTACAGCAAATTTCATCTTAATCCGTTTTATCGTTTAGCATTGCTTAGGGCACAAACATATATTATACAAACTCACAAACTTTCGCATTTATAATATTATAAGGATATATGGTGCACTGGTGCTATAAACTTGAAAATTTGGAGGGTATATTCCTTTTTGTGTAAGGGTGCACTAAGAAAGGAATTTCCAAAATTCAACCCCTAAGGGGGTGCAGCGGGAAATGAAGTTTAAAAATAATATTACCTGAACGAAGTCGCCAGGGTTTCCACTAGTTATAGATTAAATGCATCATGTGTTACCTTTTATGCCTTTATCTGCATATTATTTGAATTAGTTACTATAGCCTACCAACGTACAAAAGGTTTTTACGTCATAAAACCAGGGTAATCGTAGAATTATTGCAACACATCCCAATACACAACAGCATCTAAATCCTGTCCTGACACTTTTATAAGAGCTATTTCACCCCTATTGCAAGCCGAATTAGAAACCTGAGTAGCGATTGCAAAATAAAATGTGTACGTCTCAACTAAAATAATGTAAAAAACGTGTTGGTTTTTTCTCAATAACTGTAAAGGTACAGCTTTGATTGAATGGCATATATAAATTTAGGGTTTTATTTATCAAAGCTAAAGACAAAAATTTCTAGAAAATACACCTCCAAAACAAGAGAAATGAATAAAAATAGATAGTTTTTACATAATTTAGGAGACAATTATCTAAATTAAATTGTTTAAAATTTTTATAATTATTATTCATTTTTATGAAATTTTTCGTCGTATTCGAATAGAAGCTTTCCATACATACAAATCGAACTTCAAATATAATTTTCAGGGTTTTCTCTACATACAAGCTTGTTTGATATGCTATCCATACAAAAAGTCCCGTTCATCTCCCCGTGTCCGTAACTAGTGTTTTTCACACGGACTTTTATGCGCTATTATTTGCAACGGGATATAAAAGTAACCCAGGGTGAGTTTATGGGTACTGGTCAGACTGAACTCACAGAATAACCGTTACAGGTAAACCAGTAGCAGAGCTTATGTGGTTACAGAGCAAAACTCACACTTCTGTCGTTCCGTCAGATCACGTGATCGGCCATCGCGACCAAGGACGAGTCGATAAATATATAAATATAGTGGTTGGCCGAGTGAAAGATACCTCGACTTTTATTTCGATGGTCGTAGGTTCGAATCCCGGCGTGCACATTGTTCGTGGATTTTTCTGTTCGAAAAATTTATATGCGTATCAAAACACGCGTTCAAAACGGTGAAGGAAAACATCGTGAGGAAACCAGTTAGTATTCTTATAAGCGGCGATGGGCTTGCAACCTATCACGTATGGAATGCTAACTACTGCAAAATGTGGGCATGTGCCAAATAAAGTTTGGACGTGATCTAAGCTTCTTGAGATCTGAGAGGATGTCTACCGTACTTGGGGATTACAGTCGTGATCCTGTGTTTTTAGTCGAATTGACAGATATAATTTAAAAAAAATAGAAGAAAATAAAGCTATAATTAAAGTGGTCTGTCAGTCACATCATTTCGTTTTTTTTGCTGTACTTTCTCAGTTCTCTCCTATTTTCTAGTTATATGTTGGGACATGTCTAGTAGGGTCACCCATCTTCGTATTATCAATTTTCCACAACAAACTCTTGTTGCTCTAGTATTTATTTTATTAAAGTATTTCAGTATAATTCAAATTTAATAAATAAATATTGGTAGACATTTCACATTGCGCCAATTTAGCTCCAAAGCTTGTACCAGAACCAGATTGCTGATAGAAAGGGTGTGTAGCTACTGTTTGAAAGGTACTAATACTGTGCTAATCCTGAAGTAGCTAGAAAACCCCTTTATGTGGTGTTCGATAATAAAATCTTAGCCTATGTAATGTTTAATGGCAGTCTAGGGTTGATGATGAAGTTTACGAGTAGGTTTTACGATATCATAATAAATTATGCTCTGTCCATGGTAGGGCAAGGCATTATATAGAAAGAAACACAACACAATGATATCTGACATTCTAAGTTGTGTCACCACGTAAATAGATTTTCATTCAAACGCCACAAGGTATTTATTTCAGTGAAATAGACAAGGAAATTTTAATAGTAACTTGTATTCTGAGAAATGATTGCTTATGACGAGTAATACATGCAGGATTGTTTTTTTTTTCAATAACCGCAAAACATACAGTTTTGTTTTTTTATGACAGTGATATCTTATAGATATAATCTAGATAAATTATAGACAGAAACACGATTGGTGAAACTTTTCTCGATAGATTTTTTTTCAAAGTTGGCTCAAAAACACTAGTTTCGTTTTTAATCAAAGGATGAATAGTTAAACAGTTCATTTGTATATAATTCGTTAGATAATCATACTAAGTAAATTATAGACAGTTTCTTGGTTTTCAAGATAATGCAGTTTTATCACTTTTTCCGTTTTATCCCGGTAGTTTCAACCCATACATAAAACCAAACATTTCACATGTCACCTTTGAAACGTCTACGCCTGTTCTTTACGAAAAAATATAATAAAATAAATTTAGGATCACGACTCTATTCCCCAAGCACTGTAAATATTCTCTGAGATCTTCAGGTGTCCAGATCTTAGAATATGAATAGTCAGAGGCACGTCTAAAAAACTTGTCAATATTTTGCTATTCTAAGCAAGTTTACACTTAAAAACAGGAATCAATCACGTATCTCCCGCATTGATTAGTTAGAGTATAGATAGCGTCGGTTTAGCCAAAGGTTACCATGAACACAGTATTTTATTTCACTTACCTTTACATCCACATACAATTGCACATAAAAAGGACACTATTCCGGAATTGGCCGTAACAATCGACTTTACAGCACAAAGTAATTTCGAACGCAGTGAAACTCGACGTGATTGCGTGAAATTTTCATCGAACGTAAACGTACAAGTTAACGTTATCGACGCGACGGAATTAGTTTGGGAGTTTTGGTACGGAATCGATAATTGTGGTGAGGAAAATTGGTTTGCGAATTGGATAATGGAAATCACATGTGATACTTAAAACGTGTGGCTCGGCGCTCGAAACTGAATTGAGGTTCTAATAGTTAAGGCATATAATAAAAATAGATAACACATTTTAGACAGAGATAAAAAAAATAATAAATATTGGTGGACATTTCACACAGCGCCATCTAGCCCCAAACTAAGCAAAGCTCGTACTATGGGAACCAGATAACTGATAGAATACTTATATACGTTTTTTTTTTGATGTAAATACATACTTATTAAACAATTTATACATATTAACACCCAGACACAGAACAAACATCTATGTTCATCACACAAATGTTTATCCTGGGTGGGGATCAAACCTACAACCTACAGCGCAGAAGGCAGAGCTACTACCAACTGAGTTGTGAGGCCAGACAATAAATATATATGATATAAGCTGTGTTAGCCGTATGGGAGGTACCTCGACTACAAGTACCTCGACGGGGTACACGTCGTGGGATCGAATCCTGGTCGTGCAACGTGATATAATTGCAGTCAAAACGGTGAAGAAAACATGATTAGGAAATCAGTTTTTTCTTCGATGGGCTTGCAACCTGTCACGTATAAAATTCTAAGTAATGCAAAGTGTGACTTCAGACTATCCCCTTTAGATATATTTAAGGATCTAAGTTCCTGAAAATCTGAGATGAAACTTCGAATATACCTATATAGCCTATGCCTTGAAATAGTAATTAGGTTATTTTTTATCTAACCCACGCAAGCGAAACCGCGTGTGGAAGCCAGTCTATAACAAAACAAACAACACTATCGTTTTACGGTAAACATCAAAGAATTACAGCCATACCCCTACCACTTACTTACATGCAATCCAAAAGCCATTTTGCGACATAAATAAAATAAGTCTCGTGCGCCCCATACCTTTCAATTCCTACGGAAATTGTACGGTATATTCCCCGGGATGTACTAAACAACTGTCATTTTATTTTATCACTTGGCTTACGCGTAAACTCGCTCGCTAGTGATAAATTTTAATGTTAGTCACTCGAAATATTGTCGCGTAAGGCGACTTCAATGCAAGAAATTTGCGTATCTAACACTTCAAAAAAATGCCCGACTACCCTAATACTTACGAATAAACATCTTCACAAATGTTTAAGGATTTCTTAAAGATATATAAGGGAAAGTCAGAGGTATGCCCGATCATCAAAGATCATCAAAATTTTACAGTAGTTAGCACTCCATGTGGTAGATTGAAAATAAGTAATTGTTGAGATGTTTTCGTTCATCGTTTTGAGACATGTATTACTATGTATGTAACTATTAAGTGTTTATTTATTTATTACAAGCTGCTTGCCCTGGCTTCGCACGGGTGGTACCTGGATAAAAAGTAGCTTAAGTATTATTCTGTGTATAAATATAAAAGTGCGATTATAAATTACTGACAAACAAAAATCAAACCTACCACATTTGGAATTTACCTACTAGGTAAGGATTGGATGACCAATTACTTCACTCTACGCTGTCAAATTACGACTGACTGACTTTTTTTTTCAAAGTGTCTAACGACTGCGCAAATGTTTTTCACATTGGAGTGTAACAACTCAAATCCTTCCGCAAAAGTTTTAAGTACAATATTTCCCAAATCGACACCTAAAATGTCATTATATTCTAATAAATATCCCCCCAGAGTTATGAATTTTACCAAGTTTTTGGCGAATTTGGCCTCGTTTTAACCCTTCCACCTGAATATTTAAAAAGTCGTTGGCAACATTTTAATTGGACAGGCTTAGTGGGCTACCAACCATATTACTAAAGCTGAGCATTTTAAACTAAGGTTAAAAGTTATTATTAATACCTACTGGAAGATTAATATTTTATTTCTTAATGAATAATCAAAATAAATAATTAAGCATCAACATTTAATCATAAAATCAAATATTTATTGTACAATATATAGGTAACAACTTTAAAAAAAAAATACTCTAGTAAAATCTTAATCTTCTTACATGAGTAAAAATGACACAGTTTTATTAAACATTTTGTGCATTTTTGATGGTGTTGAAATTTCTTTAATATAATAGATGGTGGTAACCCCTCAGCCTGGATTAAATTATCAAGACACCTAGTTAAGCCACCTTTAAACTTAATGAATTCAACATGAATTAACCAGGTCTGTTTAATCGCGGATCTGGTCGTTTGTAGATTTTGTTATGTTTAACTGAGTGGAAGAGTTTTACTTCTAATTTGTATGAAGAAGAACATTACTTGACGGGAATAAACAATTAGGTAGGTATTAGATAGAAAAGTAATTATTTTTCTTATCTGAGCCTTGTTCGATCGGTTTCATAAATGTTGCTAGGATTCTATGACATGTTTATTAATAGATTTAATCAGTAAATACTTTTAAAAACACTCGAGAGATAAGTTTGACTTATTAATGTAGTTCTACAAAAATGGTCGAAGCTAGCATTATGCGCATTGTAATGCAAGTAGGTATATTTTAGAATAGGCCTAGGAAAAATAAGTTTTCTAAATAAGTCAAGTGTAGTTCTGAAGCTCTACATTAATTGAAAAAAATATAGGCCCCAAGCCGTGTTTGTTGCCTGATTCTTCTAGACTCGGTCGCGAGGAATAGGCTTCCTAAGACGTTTCAAAGTGTCCTTGTGATTTTATTGAAATAAATGATTTTTGAATTTGAATTTTTCATATTTTAGTTGAAGTAAAATAAATTTACTGAAATAAACCACTCTGTTTCTTCATAATCTTTGACCTCCAATATACATAAAAGAACAGGCGCCGTTAGGGAACCGTAAAATTATCCAAGTCAAGCTTTACGTAACCCATTGTAAAGTGTCTTTTTAACAAACTCTAAGGAACTTTTTTTAAATTCGGCCGTGTCTCAAATCCGGCATTGGTCTCCGAGGACCCCTGTAAAAAATTTAGTCAAAGCCGAAAAATAAAAGTTTAAATGTCCCCCTCTTGTAAAGTAAACATTTTACCTCTTGGCATTGTGAATTAAAAAGGTTTGTGGTTTTTTTTTTCATTTCCATAATAGTGGGGGCTCGTTACTTCTTGTTCGGAAGTACCTAAGCCTAGCTAATAGAAAATTATGGTATGGACAAAAAACTTAGTGAAATTCCAAAAATCTTCATGGTCTAACCCTCGTATTCAAGAACGACACTATGAGAACACGCACCCACTGTGGACGATATCTTTTTTCATAAAAATCACTATTTGTTGTGCGACACTGCATAGTGTGACTAGAGGCACATTGTCGTGTGCCTCCAGCCAAAGTTGAGCTCTAAAGGCACACGGTAGCGTGCGCCATAGCGCCGATCAACACATAAAGTGATGTTTATGAAAAAAGATTTCGTGCACTGTGGGTGCGTGTTCTCATAGTGTCGTTCTTGAATACGAGGGTTAGCGTCTAGAGATCTGAGATGTCTACCTACTTGTGGATTACAGTCATGATTCTATCTTTTTGGTTGACATTAAATTTATGAAAACATATAATACACTAGCTGCCCGCTCCGGATTCGTACGGATGTACTAATTAGGCCCATGTCACTCGCTAATAGTAGCTAAAGTAGCGTTTGGTAAGTGACAGAATTTTGAAAATTGGTCCAGTATTTTTTAGTTTATCCATTACAAGCTGACCCCGTGAACTTCGTATCGCTTTAGAATTAACAAATGTTATCTTCCATTCCCGTTCCCATTCCCATTCCCATTCCCGTTCCCGTTACAATTCCCGTTCAATAGTTTTTGTAGCGCACACGAAGAAAGCAAAAATTTTAGCAATTTTTTACACCTTGCTTCAAACTATAGTCATTCTTATAAAGAATTTATTACTTTTTCAAAATAAAAAATAGCCTATGTTACTCAGGGATGATGTGGCTTGGTAATGGTGAAATCGGTTCAGTAGTTTTTGAGTTTATCCATTACAAACATACAAAAAAACAAAAAAAACAAAAAATCTAAACTTTTCTCTTTATAATATTATAGTATATTATAGTATAGACTAACAGATATTAAAAAAAAAACTTTCTATAGTTATAATGTAGATGTACTCGTAGATCACATCGATAAGAAAAACATAATTATGAAGTCGTCTTACTTGTTCCATCTTGGCCACCCTGCATAAGTTCAATAAAATCGAGATAGAACTATGCATGAAAAAGCCGTATTTTCTATTGAAACTGCGGCCGGAAACCGATCTAACTCAATTGCAACAAAATTATGAACGACCAAAATATAATCTAGACGCGAAGTCGGAATAGAGAACAAATAGAACACCATAGAGTGCCCATATATTGTCTATAAACATGAGAATTACAATATTTAAATTTGTTTAGTTAAAATAAAGAAGAAGAATCTGTTAATAATTATAGATGCTACGGATTTGACTTTTAATAACGTAGTATTTTTCGTAGCACCCGAAATTCTCATGAAAAAGACATCAACGCGTGTCGTGCTACGAAACTGTTATATAAATTGTTGAATCACTACTGTGATCCCCAAATACAGTAGACATCCACCCACACAGATCTCTAGTCAATCAAATCCTTGAAGATGTCCAAGAGCAGAAGCATATCTAAACACACACAACAATATATCTACACATTTCAATGCAAAAACTATCTTACCAAACTTGATGATACTTACCTAAATGAATCATTCGGCACTACACGTTGAAAAACATGTTGCGAAGAGGATCTGGCTTATGTTTTACAACCGGCCGCCTGCCTGACGTCAACCCACTTTGGGAATGAATATTTATAAGACACTTTTCAAAGGACATACTCGTAGCTGCCGAAATCAACTTTTTTAAAGCAATATACTTCTTCGTTATGCTACAGAAATATACCAGAAACCGAAAATGATAAAATGAATACGACGGGAAGTCTCCACAGTTTGTCTGTCTGTCCCACAATGGCCAAGGGACAGACGTGGACAGACGGACGACTAACTTGTAATATTTTCATTATATCTAGTCCCACTGGTCTTGCCGTCTGGCTGTAGTTTCGATCAGCTTAGCTATTCCAAAATGTATTTCACCTACGGGCTTTTGGTTTTAGTACAGGATAATACTTAGGTATAGACTAAAAGTCTCTTTCATGATAAAATAATAATATTCATGAAATATAGTTCTCAAGAGACAATAAGATACCAACAAATAGGTAGGTAACAAAAAATATTGTGTTACTTGGACATTGAATACGAGCTAAATAGTTTTGATCAATTCAATCTCTTTGTTACAAATACATACCTACCTTAATCTTTCACCGTTTTGTAAGCAAAACTTTTAACAATATCTAAGTAAGTATAGATGATAAGAAATAATAGGTACCCAAATAAATAAAAGATATCTATCGGTGGGCTTTTACACGGTGTCATTTTAATAAGTAAACTATGAAAGAAAATATTATCTTTCCATGCAAACGAAGGTCGTCCTGTTTTATCCAGCGTTTTTAATTCTAATAACATTATTGTTCTCGCTTATTTCAACATCATTACGCAAGCCTCGGTGGCGCAGTAGGCAGCGCGTAAGTCTCATAATCTTAAGGTCGTGAGTTCGATCCTCACCCGGGGCATAGTTTTTGCGACTTATTATTGTGATACTATTGGGTTAATTTATTTTCCTCTTCTTCCTTCTAGTTATAGCATAAAGAGCGTAAACGCGACATCTGCATATTTCTTTATTTTTCTATTCTCTATTTGACTATTTTTACTGTAAGTATGTTTAAATCATTCCTCAAAATCATTAGAACACCGTCGAAGACTCCTGTCTAAGACATACATATTTTTTTTCGGTCCTTCCCTCTTAAAATAAAAATAGTTATCTTTATTACAGATGCCCTAAATATAATTTGTAGTAACTTTACAATACAACTTTGTATACAAAAAGATTGTCTAGTTACGCCATCTATGAGGGATAATGAACAATTCTTTGATAACGAAGAGTTAGTATCAGCGCCATCTAGTGATTTGCTCTTGAACTAAGATAGCAACTAAAAAGCAACTTTGCAACGTGTCTGGTTGACTTAAATATTAAAGTAGTTTAGTATACAATTTATAGATGGCGCTTAAAAATAATTTTAAAATTTGTTCTTTATTTAAGGAAGACACACTGATAGACTTTCTTCGTTATACCTACCTAGGAAATTTAAAATATAGGTAAGTGGTAGGTATATAAAATAGGTAACTGAGGTACCTATTTACCTACATAAGACAAATACCTGCCTATAATAGGTAATCTAATCTACCTATTCCAACAACATAATTTTTAGTAATCTCAAAAAATAGGTACTTATGTAAATAGGATACGGTACCTATAAACGGTAAGTAGGTACATAAATTAAAATAGGTTTGTATTAGTTAGTTACTTAGTAGCTTTTACAATTCGATTATGTTGCAATTGCAAAAGCCTCTCGGGTTTACGTACGATTGTGTAGTACCTATAAGAATGATAAATAATCCATTGAAATTAAGAGGACATCAACCGCGATAAAAAAAGTAAACCCTCCCAAGTACGGTAGACATCCTCTTAGATCTAACATCACGACTGTAATCCTCAAGTTCGGTAGACATACTTTCAGATCTCCAGATGCTTAGAACCTTTAAGGATGTCTAGTGGGGGTATTCAGAGGCACGTCCAAACATTATATTTGGCACATGTCCACATTTTGCAGTAGACATTCCATACTTGACAGGTTTCAAGCCCGTCGCCGCTTATAATAATACTAACTGGTTTCCTCACGATGTTTTCCTTCACCGTTTTTAGCACGTTTTTTTGACCAATATTTATTATAATTATTACTAGCGACCCGCCCCGGCTTCGCACGGGTAGCATGTTATTATACATATAAACCTTCCTCCTGAATCACTCCATCTATTAAAAAAAACCGCATCAAAATTCGTTGTGTAGTTTTAAAGATGCATACATACATACAGACGCGGGAAGCGGAAAGCGACTTTGCTTTATACTATGTAGTGATACAGCAACGCTATGATGGACAAGTAGCTTTATAATCAAAATTGTTATTTTATTTGGCAAGGTCGTCCACTGGCGCCAATGGTTAAAATTCCATAGTTTTTTTGCAAATAACAAGGGATTTTTACCTCGTTCGTATCAATTTAGCCAAATAATGCATAATTGATGAGCCATTTTTTAACACCAGAAAAGTTTTTATTGATTTTAAATGTTTTGCTTCGCCATTTATTTGATTAATTGTTTCTAACAAAATGCCATCAAGAGCCGGAACTAAGAATTCCTAAATGAATAAGTATGTTTAAGTACCTACAAGTGAAGTTGCATCCTAGTGCGAAAATATGAGCAGCTGTTTATAATTCTCATTGTGTTTCAGTCTATGGTTGTCTGGAAAAGATCACTCCCAGCGAGAAGACCGCTCATTATATTTGTATTTTTTTTTGTTATGAATTTTCAATCTCATCAAGTATATCTTTATAGGTACCTAAGTAGGTAGGTATGTCAATCAACCCTTCCGCCATGCTTTGAGTCATGACATCTTATTCTAAGCCTCAAGTGATAAGGGTGGCATAAACTTCGGGAAAAACTGAAAGTGGTTTTTTTTCTGTGGGATTATTAAAATTTAACAAGACAACGTCTGTCGGGACAGATATTGGTGTTCTAAAATTAAATACTATGTAAGTAATCTATTCTGTGGTATTCTAAATAATAATAAATAGGTTTTCTAGCAATGAAAATTAATGGTTGATTATCGATTATAACGAAATAAACCTGCTGGAGTGGTTGGGATTCACCTGAAGAAATCCTAAGTAAGTAGGTGGTTTCCATCGGGTTAGTCCAGAAATCCCCATTGACTATCCCCATCAATGGTCATTTCTGGACAAAAAGCCATCACATGGTTACATAGTTACATGGTTTCCATCACTGCCATTATATTCCAGTTTTTGTATATTTAGAAAACTTGGTTTATTTTTTTAGCTAAACCTGTTTTAATTAACCGACTTCAAAAGTAGAATTCTCAATTCGCCCATTTTTTTTGTGTTAATAGATAGAGCGATTCAGGAGGAAGGTTTATATCTATTAAACCCGTGCGAAGCCGAGGCGGGTCGCTAGTTATGTATATGAGGAAGATATAGTTTTGAAGTCGGTTTTTTTTTAAATATCTTTATTTCAGGGTCAGAAAAATAACTGTGTAAAGGCGTACAAACGCCTAAAGAACTATAAAAGCAATCTATGCTACCGTCAATAGGGGTACAAAGTTCCGCAGTGGCCTTAACCTAAAGGTTCTTATGTGAGCAATTTTAATTGGTAAAAGTTGGCAACATTGTTAGATATGACGTCATGAATACAAGGAATTAAAAAAACTGGCCAAGTGCGTGTCGAGGCACGCGCAATGTAGGGTTTCTTAGTTTACACAGCTAACAACGGTAAATAAGTAATTTTCAACGATATTTGTACTTAAGAGGCTGCCAGTCGCTGATTGCTCTTTTTCGAAACGAAAAAAGAAATACTTCTGAACAAGCCACATCTCCTATTTTTATAAGTATATTACTTCAGGTTCCTACCTAGATTTCTATTAAGCTGAAAACATAATAGCAGAAACTTTTCACGATAAAAATATTATTTCAAAATGATACGTTTTAGAATTTATGATCGAAATATTTTATATACCTACTATTAAAATCAACTTGTGATTTATTGTTAAAGATAGGTAATATGTAGATCTATATTTTTATTAGGATAGATTTTTGATAAGTAATTTATACATAATTTATATCATTAATTTATTCGAAAAGCTAAGGCGGACCACGCGCGGACGTGTGTTTGTCATCATTGCAGCGGTCGGTAGGATTATTTATCGAAGTGATTAAAGATGGGTATATCTTTATTCACATATACTATACATTATAAAATAGGAGATGTGGCTTGTTCACAAGTATTTCTTTTTTCGTTTCGAACAAAAATAATCGTCGACTGGCAGCGTCTTAAGGTTTTACTTTTAAATTCGTTATAAATGTAGGTACTACTACCGTAATTTTTTTCACACCTCCAAAACCAATCGTTTAGCTGGTAGGGGGGGGGGGACACTAAACTCTGTCATAATTTTGCACTTTAAAGTTTAATGCCCCGAATCTATTGCTATTCATACTATCTATGCTGATCCCACATGAGGCCCAAATCGCTCAACTCTGCCTCGAATCTATTGCTATACATACCATCTATGCTGATCCTACACGAGGCTCAGATTGCTTTACTCAGCCTCGAATCTATTGCTATTCATACCACCGAGTATTAGTAGCTTAATGCCCGTGTAAGAGCTACCCCAGCAAGTTGCGCGTGATGGAATTTCAAACAATACCCCATCAAGTGCTTGTTTTGTTTTACTACCTTTGCCACAGCTTAGAAAATTGTTAGTATTACACTTAACTGTCAACTGCTGGCCTGGAGCCTGGAGGTACGTTAGGGCTAGTTTACACGGTGCGTTGCGGCGCCGGCGTTCAAGCCGTGCCGCTGCAGCGTAGGTACCTACTGCATAGTAACATTCATTATCGTTAAACGTTGTCTACCAGTTGTGAATTCTTTTCTTGTACAGTTTGCAGACAGTTTAAATAATCAATTTCAAGCCAGATTAATATGATTAAACCACAAGGAATATGTTATGTTATTATCTGCTAAAATACCTATCTATCAATAAAATAATTGGAAATAAAATTGTAATGGTGAAAATAGGTATTGTGCCCTTCATAAACCCCTCCCTCAGTTCACATTTAACCTTTTTAACATAACATAGCCTTAGTTGATATTGTGTGAAGCGATCAGAGATTCTCTACTTTTGTTGCCGCGTTACGGCTGCCTAGTACAAGTTATGACTAAAAAAAACCGTACCGCACATAAACCCAACGCATTGAAATCATTGCGGTGCCGGAACGCATCGTGTGGTCTGGTACCTACTCATAATCTCCCATAGCCTTAACCGTGAACTTACCTGAAGTATATTTTCTTAATAGGAACTATGAGAGAGGTAAAGGTTTACCATACGAGTACCTATTCGAGCATCTGGAATCATTAATTAGGTTCTTTATCTTTATAATATCATGTTTTACGTTATACTGTTCACGTAAAACATGATATTTCACAACATACGAGTATTTCTGGCATTAGATGAAATTAACTATTGATATCGAAAACTACAAGTACTAAAACATCCAAACATATTTTAAGGGTTCCTTACCCAAACTATAAAAACGGGACCCTATTACTAAGACTCCGCTGTCCGTCTATCCGTCTGTCTGTCTGTTACGAGGCTGTATCTCATGAACCGTGATAGCTAGACAGTTGAAATTTTCACAGATAATGTATTTCTGTTGCCGCTATAACAACAAATACAAAAAACAGAATAAAATAAATATTTAAGAGAGGCTCCCATACAACATACGTGTTTTGTTTTGCCATTTTATATAGATGGAACGCGAGTCCAACTCGCACTTGGCCGGTTTTTATTTTAAGTTTTTTTGAACTAAGAATATTAACTTCAAGGTGAGAGTCAAACGCGAACTTCGCATTCCATCTTGTCACGCGTCTACTACACCAAAAAGTGTTCAATTATTCAACCAGTATATTTTTTATTTCAACATCGAACTCATCAGTTCCGCCCATTTTAGGACAAAAGGCGGGTTGTTTCCAATAAATCAGAATATTAAACGTTCTATAGAACCCTCTGTCTTGGCACCAACCACTTAAGCCTTCTTTAAGGCGAAGCCACACAAGAAATAGATAAAAAATATTTATATCACAATACAAGAATATGTACATTGGCGAACTTAATGCTAGTTAGCATTTTCTTCCAGCTTTGTGTAATTTGGAAAGGGAATGGTAGTGCTTTGTAAGAAATAAATAATTGAATAATCATAATTTAAACACATGCTTACTTAAAAATACATAAACTTGATGTGTAAGTATAGTTAGATAAATTAACCTATGTAGTTAACGGGTTGGTCCTAAAATTGAAACCACGTGATCAATTTTAACTTCAGGTTTTCAAGAAAATTTATATTTTAAATTGACGTAGGTATATAGCATAGCTACAAACAAGATATATTTCTTTTAGAAGTTAGTTTATTTTCCTATCTATACTGTCCCATTGCTGGGCAAAGTCTTCCCCCGTCATCTTCCACCTTTCTTGGTCTAGTGCCTTTCTTGCCAGTCATGATGGAAGTTATCCATTTTTGGCCTCCTTCGACGTAACAACGTCGAAGGAATCGTCACTATGTCGTCGTATCTATGACCGTACACTCCTCTTAGGCCTAACAAGGCCTAAGAGGAGTGTACGGTCATAGATAGGTAGGTATTGGAAGCAACAGCAAGCAACAGATTAAACTTTCACCTCCCCTTAAATAGTGAAACAGTGACGATGCACCCCTAATCACACAATTATACCCCTTTAAAGGGCGCCGCCCTAAAATGCTATTAGTTGTTAAACTACTGATTTATCTTCGGTCGTTATGACCGTTGTTGATTAGTTTAGAATGATTTCAAAAATGTTATACTGTCAAGAAGCTGCTATGGAACTCTGGCCTCACGGCTCTGTTGGTAGTAACTCTGCCTTCTGCGCTGTAGGTTGTGGGTTCGATCCCCACCTAGGGCAAATGTTTTTGTTATATAAACATAGATGTTTTTTTCGTTTCTAAGTGTTAATTATGTATAATAAGTACGTATTTACAAAAAAGATGACGCTGTGTGTATGTTAATTAATAAATATTTATTTATTTAACTTCCATAATAAACTCAAAAGTAGAAACCTATGTATTTTCCTAATAACTTTACTGGCCTTATAGCTCAGTTGGTATGTAACTACCTTCGCTGTTGGTTGTGGGTTCGATTCCCACCTTGAAAAAAACATTTATGTGATGAACATACTTGTATTGATGTTAGTTCTGTGTTTGGGCGTTATAGGTAGAAACTGGATCAATAAATGAAAATGAATAGGTAATAGAAAAGTGTAATTATTAGTTATAGTACAAGCTTTGCTTGGTTTAGGGCTAGATGACACTGTCTGAAATGTCCACTTATATTTATTTATTTTTATAAAAGATGAAATTTCATTGCTTCTTTTGAGGTTTTTCTCAGAAAGAATCTCTCTAATGAATCATTGGTGTAGGTAAAATATTCGATTGTTATTATTTATTAATGTAAGAATATTATTATTCAGTTTGCATCTTTCACAAAGATGCCGCCAATGCACTCGAAATCACAAAAATATGTAGAGTAGAGGTTCGCGTATTTTCAACCATTTTTTTTAAATCATTTTAAATGATTAAAAATGAATAATAGTATGGGATCTCCTGGAACACCGGCGTTCTGATCCTGGAAGATGTCTGAGGGTAGTTAGAGAAGAGGCACGTCCAAACATTATATTTATCAACTTTTTGTAGTAGTTAGTGTTATAATACTGGGTGTCTCACAGTCACAGTATTTCTCTCCGGTCTGAGCACATGCATATATTTTTTTTTTTGAATATAAAAATAATACATTTCTAGGGTTGTTCAAAGATTTTTTTTGTACCAGGATTAACTAGGTAATCAAAATATGAATAACCTACCTGTAACCTACCTGTATAGTATATTTTTTTAGTTATTTATTTATTCGAAACTGCTTGTTCCTTCACATTAACCTAAATTAAATTAATAAATTATCGAAAAACACGTGCTCAAAGCGGTGAAGGAAAACATCGTGAGTTAGTATTCTTATAAGCGGCGATGGGCTTGCAACCTGTCACGTATGGAATGCTAACTACTGCAAAATATTTACGGACAAGACATCGTCAACGTATCTAAGCGTCTGGAGATCTGAGAGGATGTCTACCGTGCTTGAGGATTACAGTCGTGATCCTATTTTCTTTTAAATTATATTTAGAATCTCTATTCCATTTATGTCCAGCTTTATCGATCCAAATTGAGTTATCAAGTTTGGTGAAACTCATTGTTTTATATAGGCCTTTTTGTGCCGAACGTGTTTAATAGTCAATTAATGGAGCTACCTGCGGCGGTTATCCCAAATTGATCAACGGGATATTGACCAGTCATGGCCTGGGGACGCCTTGCGGTCAATTGGACCCCGTGCGTGGCTGGAGGGTTAAATCGATATGTGACTGTTTAATCTAAATGAAAATGGACTGTTATGAAGATCAGGGTTAATCGTGGTATGTCTTTTGAACGAGTTTTACCCTCGTATTCAAGAACGACACTATGAGAACACGCACCCACAGTGGACGAAATCTTTTTTCATAAAAATCACTTTATGTGTTGTGCGACACTGCATAGTGTGACTAGAGGCACATTGTCGTGTGCCTCTAGCCAAAGTTGAGCTCTAAAGGCACACGGTAGCGTACACCATAGTGCCGCTCAACACATAAAGTGATGTTTATGAAAAAAGATTTCGTCCACTGTGGGTGCTTGTTCTCATAGTGTCGTTCTTGAATACGAGGGTTAGACTAGCTTCCGTCCACGGCTTTGCTCGCGCGATTCCTAAATAAAAAGTATGTGCGATTCCAGGAAATAAATTATGTATATTCCAAGTTTCATCCGATTTCGTTAAGTCGTTTGGATCCAAATTTACCTACAAAAATCCTCACAAACTTTCAATTTTATAATATTAGAAGGTAGATTGGTAAAAACAAACCAAAATTTTGAAAGTAGCAACATTATCTTTCTCTTTCTCTCTACTTCCTGTGAAGATACGAGTATTATAAAAAAACCGAAAATACTTTATTTTGAAAACGTATTCCAAATCATGGGCGGGTCTTATTTCGGTAATCGATCGTATCCTTGATCGACCGATGAGATTCATCACGGTTAGACAGACAAACAGAAAATTACAGGTATTTTGTAGTTTAAACGCATTACTTTGGTTGGAATAGCTATTTTAACAAAGAAAATTGAATTTGGTTCATGCTATTAAAATTACCTTTAGCCTTCTTCCTACATCAAATATGTAATTAATACTAAATTAGTATTTTTCTAGCTACTTCTACAGCGATCACTAGGCGATCATTAATCAGATAGGTACCTGATGTTTTATTAAAGCTGACCTAACTTTTAGGGTTCCGTACCCAAAGGGTATAAACGAGACCCTATTACTAAGACTTCACTGTCCGTCTGTCTGTCTGTATCTCATGAACCGTGTTAGCTAGACAGTTTACATTTTCAAATATTAAAAACAGAATAAAATGAATTATTAAGTGGGGCTCCCATACAATAAACTTGTTTTTTTTTCGTTTTTTATAGATCGACCGACTCGTACTTGGCCGGTTTTTTTAAACTATCACTCTATGGTTTACGTTATTTTAGAATATAACATGAACAGAATAAGAACGTTCGTAATTTAATAAGTTTTAGTCAGTTTTTCGAGACAACAGAATTACCATACTACGAATAGGTATACTTAGTTAAAAATATAGCAGAATCTAAAGACATAAACTACAATCCACTTCAATAAAACAGCAAAATCGTTCATACAATAAGTACTATAGTTTCCCATAGAGTTTGTTCATAAGCTCTGCCACAGTTGCACTACCAGTTTCTACGTAAACTGGGTGGCGTGAGCATCCTGTGTGTTCCCATAACTTGTGTTTTTGCCCTTAATCGTTAAGGCCCATTCCAATTTAGATTATTGTTGCTATTAAATTGAGAGAACGGTGCGAGTTTAGTTGGAAATTTTTGGATGATCAGTCTACTAAAGATTGTGGAATAAAAAAACCGACCAATAACATTTTAAAATGACGTCACGAATAGCAACGGTGCGCTATCTTTAGCATTAAAATAATCAACTGTGGAACGCTTTTTCGATGACACTGACAGCGGCCGAAATAGCTCAGTTGGGAGAGCGTCAGACTGAAGATCTGAAGGTCCCTGGTTCAATCCCTGGTTTCGGCAAATAACTTTTTGTGACTTGTTTAACATAGATAAATCAATTATTAGTTTTCGAAAGTTCTTCAATAATGTTCGGAGGGCTGGTATAAGGTTAAAATCACTACATAGTATAAAGCAAAGTCGCTTCCCGCTTCCCGCGTCTGTATGTATGCTTATATCTTTAAAACTACACAACGGATTTTGATGCGGTTTTTTTTAATAGATAGAGTGATTCAGGAGGAAGGTTTATATGTATTAAACCCGTGTGAAGCCGGGGTGGGTCACTAGTATAAAATATAATGTTCATGATATAATGTTTTTAGCAGTCATAGCCTTATTTCTATTTATCAATTACTTATTAAATCAGAGATTTCTTACCACATTTACAACCGAGTTGGCCGAATGAGAGGTACCTCAACTTTCCATCTGAAGGTCGTGGGTTCGAATCCTGGTGTGTAACAATAGATTTTTCTGTTCGAAAAATTTATTTGATTTATTTTAACCTCTGTGGCCCTTTTTGTCAACCATCTCGGCATATCAGCGCCATCTATACCAAAATCTTCTTTTTTGCATTTTTTATCATCTAGGGGTTGTTTTTCGAAATATAAGTTCCCCCTCTGTTTATCTGATTTTTATCTACATACGACAGCAAATTTCATCTTAATCAATTTGGTCGTTTAGGTTTGAATAAGGTAAAAAGTAAAAACATATTATACAAACTCACACACTTTCGCATTTATAGTATTAATAAGATACCTTGATCTTAAGACCTACCTTGATCGTAAAATTATGCAACGAACAGTTAGCAAAATATAACACAAGTAAAACTGATTTGAATAACCTATTGTTCTGACATTTATCATTAACATTATTTAACATTTGCCTTGTCACATAATTACAAGAATATGTTGGTCGTAAATAATCCATAAAGAAAATGAGATAATATTAAAACTATTTATAAATACTTACTTAAAATTAAGCCGCATATTCACTAGGAGACATAACGCAGAGACATCTCTCGTTATGTCGGACGATTTTCCGCGCGACGTCGCGACGGTCGCTCTATAAGTATAATTCGTGTAGTTCTTCGCGACTGCCGAGGGACACGTAGATAGCGTCTGTGCCGATACTTGTTCATGTCGCTTGCGATGTCGGCGATGTCCCTCGCGAAGAATTTTTATATGAATATTTTTAATTTCGAGAAGATTCAGTTTAATCAATATAATTACGTCGCTCGACACGTACAATACGAGTCGGGCGACAATGTCGCAGGACAAGTCTCCTAGTGCAATTGCGGCTTTAATCTTGCTGTCACTTATAATAATAATAATAAATAATTAAATAACACCTAACAATCACATACCTACATATAATTACGTTTCAAAAACCAAAAACAAAACCGACTTAATGTTTAAAAATAAAAATTGTAATGGGAAAAATTGTGTAATAGGACCACCTCGAAAGTATAGGCTTTCAAATAAAAAAATAATTTTATACACAAAAAATAACATCATACAGGCGAATTGATAACTTCCTCCTTTTTGAAGTCGGTTAATTACTACACATAATGTCAAAACGGGAAAATACTCACGTAAAGAAAATAATTATTGTCGATAAAGACACCGATAATGTTTCGATTCATCTAGAAAATCATCGGTGTCTTTATCGACAATTCTTTTTTTTACGTGAGTAATTTCTTGTTTTGACATTATAATGACACATACATAGTCCTGATCCCAAACTATTTTACTGAAATTATTAAGCAAGACAGGTATCTGGGTCTTGAGCGGTTTTTTGGAGCCCTACATGCACTATTTCACCTATATCTCGTTATTTTGCATGATATATAGATGTCTATAATAGACATCTATATATTTTTTGATTCTCCGTGAAATTTTCAACAAACTTATCTATAAATGCAATTTAGAGTGTAAATAACCTTTTTAGAAAAAAATAAATAAGGTAATAAATAAAAAAAAATAAAAAAAAAATAAAAAAAAATTCATCAAAAAAAAATTAAAAGCAATTTAAAAAAAGTTTCTTTTATAGATCATAGAAATAGCTATTGTTTATCATATAAATAAGAAACTTTATAATAAACTAAATAAATGGATTTTTAGTGAATTTTTTTAGATAAAAAAAAATGGCGTAAAAAAAAAAATTTTAAATTTGCGCGGAAACATATTTCGGATCCGGAAGTGAATGGTTTTGTTACACAGAACGATACTGTCATCTGTCAGCTTCGTAACAGTCAAAACCCGGAAGCGATAGCTCTTCTGGTTATTTTATAATAAATTTTCAAAAATGCGCTTGCGCAATGACGTCAGAGCCCGAACGCCGGCGTTCGGACGGGGTTCCAGGGGTGACTCATATCCGAATTGTTAAAAACGAGCTACCAACCGCGGCTTCATTCGCATGGTACTCGGTAAATTCAGTCAGACAGAATTAAATAAAGTACAAAGTACTAGCTTTTTCCTAAAGGTTTCTTAGCTTATCGCGATTTGTTTACAATGTCCGCAAAAGAATCTACGTCGCATTTAAATACAAGTACACGATTTAAATTAAATTATTTTATTCCAGACATTTTTTTTACATTAAGCATACTAGCTATATGCATAAGTATTTTTTATTGCAATATGAATGTAAGATATGATATCTGTAAATTTATTAGGTGTGTAACACACGTAACAGGAAATAAAATATTAAATGCAAGTCTTTTATCGCCTTATCTTTTGGAATTTCATGAATGAATTTAATTTGGTAGATAATATTTTTGACGTAGCTGCATTCTGTAGGTACATACTCAATACTCATTAAATCGCAAATTGCCAAAAATTAACATAATTATCATTATGGAATCTTTGTTTTTTTTATAAGTTCTATTCTGTCCATCCATAGGTTGCCCGGAAGAGATCGATTTTAGCGATAAGGTCATTGTTTACTTACACTGTTTTTATTATTAGATTTTGTGTCCTATTTTTGTTAAGTATTTTTGTTATGGTGAACAATCTACTTATATAACAAAACAATCGAAAGCCACATAAGGTTTATACCTTGTCTGAATCCCTCTGTAATTTATCTGTATCTTGGGTAGAATGTACCTTCATTAGGTACCACTGTACCCCGACCAGGAATAAATATTTATTCTTCATACCAAGATTTGTATAAAAAAAATTGAGTCGAAAGCCCACCGCGAGACTGCTGGCTTATTTCGTAAAAAATATGTTTATTAAGTTATGGCTTTCAATGCAGTAGTAACTATGAAATAGGTATTCCAATAAATTTTAGGGATTACCTATTTCATAGTAACTCTTATAGAATCTATTTAGGTATAGGTACTTACCTAAACAATATTGAAAGCCATAAATAACATGATAAACACGTTTTTACGAAATAAGCCAGCAGAAATGGTTAAAAACATTTCTTGAATATAAATCTTGAATGATTTCCACTAGCCTACTCCTATTTTTTTTCTACCATCCGTAGCAAATACGAATAGTATTTTGTACATAGGATTTTTTAGTACGTTTCATCTTGAACTTAACCGTGGAACAGGCCGCGTCTTCTTAACACCATAAGTGGCCAAGTACGAGTAGCTAAATTTATTATAACATTTAACCCCTCAATTATCCCGCGGATTGTAATTAGTAGTATTACCGAGGAATTACGTTACGCCTGTAATATACGACGTAATGGTCGATGATAGTGCGTAATTATTTTTGTTCTTGTAAGTGAATCGATTTATTTTGAAAGACCGCTCTTTAAGTGTTGCTTGCTCGGAGTAAATACTTAATGGAATTAGAAAACGCATACTTCTATGGCGAAAATTTACATAATTATCAATATGAAATGAAAACTTTGTTTTTTTCGTTTTGAGTTTGAATGACACAGTTTATCCGTATAGCGTTTGATGTTCGTTTTGTAGCAATTTGTTAATTTTCGACCGACGTAAGAAAGGAGTAGTTTTTCAATTTTATTTGACGCGTACATATTTTACACACAGATTTCTACAAGTGTGCGGTGATGTCCCTATTAAATAGAATATCTTTTGACTTTTCGATTAAGCAAACAATTTTTTAAATTATATATTTTAGATATTTTAAATAATTTTGGAGAGATCAAAATTTTCTGGTAAAGTCGTTTTTATTTAGATTTGAGGAAATTGCCGGAAAAAAATCAATCAATCGTCAACTTTATCACGTTGGAAGCGTGAACGATGAAACAATACTCCTAAAAATTGGGACGAACGCTTTGCGTTCTCCATTGGTATCACCTCCAATGTTGCTAGGTGTTTAAAGTTTAAACGAATATGGAATTTATACGTTTAAAATTGCACTGAGTTATTGTTCGCTTACTTTTATATGGCAAGTTTTATGCAATTCATTCATTTTGTGACAACATATTTTTATAAATTATTTATTTTAAAAATACTTACCAAAAAAAACCTACGAGTACACATTATTTTTCAAACATTAAATATGTTTGAATTATTAATTTTTAAAATAAATACTTTTAATTTTTTAAATATAAAAGTAATTTGTTTAAGTATTTTTTTATATTTTTTACTACCTATACCTACCAACCTACATTACATTTTTGGTTCAGACGGGGATCTAGGGGTTAAATTTAGTTCGAAGTGGTGGTTGTTCAGACTGTGTCGAAACTATTTTACTATAGAAATAAGGTCTGTTTATAGTTTTGATACCAAAATTAAACAAGAAATCTGTCATTCTGCCGGCAGTTTCACTGCGTGGGCGTCACGGCGCCACTGCTCCAAGCAAGTTATATTGTATGCTAATTCCAATGATTTCGAATAGTAATTAATACAAAAAATAATTTGTAAGTTGCGTATAAGGGCGCCGAAACTGGTATCTTCATAATGGTTTTGGTACCGGTTTAACTAAAATAGTGTAACTGTATCTTTAATAATGTTGTTGTAGGTGGGTAGTTTGATCTAAATACCGTGTAGGAACAACTACCGAAAACCGACCTGAAGGCACGTGCGTAATGGTTTACATCTATTCTAGGCTGCAAACACATAGTCCATGGCATAATGATTCTAAACTCATCGTGATAGAGCTCATTGTGCGATAAAAAGTGGCTAGACCAAGACAAGACTGTATGTGGTATGTGGTGACGTAGGTACAACAAATACCTACAGAGGTCTAAACAATTGAAAATTTTATTTTACCTCGCTGTATAGTGTGTGTCTTCAGTCTGCGGCGTGCAGATTACGCGAAAAGACTTCGATAACTAAAAAAACAATACCTCAACATTGCTCTAGCTAGATGCTCGAAATAAAAATAAAATATAAACCCCTGCAATTTTGTTATAACCCTTTCACATTGCACCCTATTTTATGCTTTGCGGTAAATTTCCCGAAAACATTTCGAACAGACAATTTCTTGAGAACAATTGCTCGAATGAACTAAGCCCGAATAGACAATTGTATGAATAGCCCGTAAGAACTATTGCTTGTCTGAACAACTGCCGAATAGACAATTTGTAAGAGTACATATTTTTTTTTCCAATAAATCAATAAAAAATAAAATGTAAAGCTTTTTATTTCTTGCAAATATGTAGATAAGTTACGTGTTTTTTTATTCAATATTTAGGTATATATTTTTATCTTTATTTCCTTTTTACATTATACTTTTTTCTCTTTGAAGACAAACTTCATGGAAAGTCAAATGTGCGACCAAAGATATCTAAAGATGGAGGTTAAAATTTAGAGGTACCTAACTAGATGGGGCATCATAGGAGATGGGTACAATAAATAATATTTCCTACAAACTTCATAAGTGACGTCACAAGTCAGTTATTGACCCAATAATTAGATACTACACACATCCTTCTATAATTACTACATCACGCTTCGACAATAAACAAAATCCTGCTTCGTTCGAACGTGTTGTACCTATTAATTAGTTACATTTACATTTACATTTACGTAACATAGGATTAACCTGATGAACGTTGGCGTGACGTAGGAACTCCTACTTAAATAACACTAGCCAAACCGTGGCAAACCCTGTCCTGCTCAAATTTCAATAACCGCACAGAAAAAAGCACTTACAGCAACTTCTATTTTTTTCCTCATAATACCTTGTCCCGATGAAATCAATTATGAATTTTGGTAGAATGCGTATTATTCAGTAGTCAAAACGAATGTCAGATTTTTTTGATAAAATAAATAACGACTACCTACCGAGCGACCTTAGTTAATTCAACCTTTTTGGTAGAATGCGTTGCAATGAAATCTCAATGTTTTCAGTCTGAGATATCACATTTTTTGCATACCAGCGCCAACTATACCTCAATAAAAAATCATCCTATTTGCGTTTTTTTATCATTTAGAGGTTGTTTTTTGGAAAATTGCTTGATTAGGGTACAAACATATTAAGTATATTCATAAACTTTCGCATTTATAATATTATTAGGACTACTTTGATTTGCTACTCCTACAAAATTTGTCGACAAAGAAGAATGGGCAGATTTGTACCCCTCTCCAATAGCAATGAAAGACATTTAATATTATATCTTTTGGAAAGGTCTTTATTGGAACAACACTTATTATGACAGCTTTATTGAAATAGTCCTTCTTAATTATATAAAATTAGGTAAACATAAATATTAATTTCTATTATTTTAGTTTAAACATTATATTTCTATTATTTTAGTGCTTTTAGATATTATATAGTTCAACTATTAAGAGAAAATATAGAATATGTTTTGTGTGTATAGTAATTATTTTATTATTTAATAAAACTTTCGTTTGATTTTTTGTATGTCCTCCATAAATTTTACAATTACAATTTCAATTCAATTTATGTATACCAATTCAATTAAAATTCGATACCAGTAAATTTGCTGTTTTCTTTAAAACAGCCGCCTCGTGCAATAAATTATTTTTTAAGTAATTGCCTTTTAATAATGCTCATTAAATGATGGAACGCCTACCGAAAGTGTTGATGCATATTTTAGTAGCTTAAAGTACAGTTAGGTACATAGATTATGCAATAAGCGTATAGATACCCAAAACATTTTTGCACCATTCTACCTAAAAAACGCCAGCCTCATTGAGGCACGAAAATTGAAAATATTGCAATTAGCGCATAAATATAAGGTCAAAGATGATTTGTATAAAGATGGAAGAAAAAGAAGGAAAAATTACAAATTAAAAATTGAATTTGACAGCATAACCGATTAAAAACACCATTATTTTTCAGGTGAAAATATATAAAGCTCGACTAAATTAGATTACCAAGGATCGCTCTAGAATCAATTTATCTACTTTGATGTGGATTTAGTAACATCAAAAAAAAGCTTACCCTAAGTATCAAGTTATTAGGTTGTTTCCGTAAAATACCCAAGCACCGCATCCAATTTCAAGATGATTTTAAGATATTCCTAAAAAAATATTAAAACCACTTTTACGTTGTTTCGACACGTGGATGATAAAGTATTTACTTTATTCAAAACCTCGTAATTATTATTGTTTTATTTATATGTAAGGTTTAATCATTATCTAAATACATTTTAGATATCCGATACATGCACCGCGTCATAGAAATGCCATTATAACATGTTCTCTGATTGTGAATATACCGATCGGGCTAGTCCAAAACTTGTTTGATATGGACCATCTAATTAGGGTTCCGTACCCAAAGAGTAAAAACAGGACGCTATCACTAAGACTCCGAATCTGTATGTCACCAGGCTGTATGTATCTCATGAACCGTGATAACAAATACTAAAAACAGAATAAAATAAATATTTTCCTATAAAACAAACTGATTGATTTTTTTGCCGTCTTTTATAGATTATCATAAAAAAAATTGAAGCCTGCCTGTGTTTTTATGCGTATTTCCCCTTGATAAACACGAAATGTCCAACTGCCATGCCACTGTAAGGAACCCTTCGTGTGTGAGTCCGACTCGCACTTGGCCGGTTTTTTTTCTCTTGACGTTACCTATGCTAATAACCATTGTGCATGCTCATGCAGAGAATATTGAGTAAAAATTCGAATCGGACATCCATTAACGCCTCATCTCGTATGCAAATTGCTAACAATTCGATGTCTACAATTACGACGCCGCTTCGGTTTCTTTTAATTTTCGTCTCTTATTTCCCTTAATTTTCTTTCTTATCTGTGTAGTTTATGATCATAATAATAATGTACATATTGTAAAGGTGATGATTTTGGGTGGTCTGAGTTGGAAGTAATGATGTTATTATTTATATGAGGTTATTAATGGTATGCTTCATCTCAACTGTCTCATCAAGATAAGTTTGTTTTCAACGAGCTCTCATTAGTATTTTATCGGATAAACTATTGAATTTTAAAACTACTATCTATGTTTTAGTTTTAGAATCGATTCAACAAGAAGACGATTATGTAATCGATTACTTGCGAAGACAATTATTCATTTATTTAGTTATCTTCGAATATTTAGGAACATGTACGATTTGTAGCTATTATTCTGAACATTATGGTTAAAGACATGGTAGTTTTTACTTTAGGATTTATAAATTTAAATATTATTGACTTCAATCCAACATTACGGTGACATGGTCCCATCACTTTTAATTACTTAAGGGACAAAGCGGTTGCATTGCCTTTCGTGGGAACCCCATCTATTTACCATCTACATTTGTTCTCTTCAGGTTCCGACGGCCAAACACTCGAGATCTTTTGTCCGAAAACGTAATGGGGATAGATAAATAGAAGATGAGGACCTCAATGGGCCTGGCGCTATAAATCTTCAGGACAATAATGTTAGAATTTGAAGGTATTTCTGAACTATGAATGGTCTATCTGCGCGATCTTGCAAATCTTTGTCACTTAGTTTTACCTATCTAACTGGCTAAACTTTTTATTGGAGCAAAAGTTTTGTTAAAAATAGAATTCTTCTCTTAACACGTATCCTTTTTAACACATGAATAGATTCATTGCCATTTACCATCGCAATTAGGGGCCAGACGTGGACCTTGCAATTACAGAACTCTGAAACATGTCTAGACGTGTGAACTTGGCCATTAAGAATCATTATACTCGTATCGGAAAACACAGCAAACTATCGTTAATTCAAATAATTTATGTGCGATCTTATGCGTTTAAGATTGCGTCTTTAAACATTATGAAGTTGTACCTAATGGTCGGTTGTCAATAACACTTTACGCAGTTAGATAAGTAAAGTACCTACCTATCTAACAACTAGGTACTTTTTAGGATTCCGTACCCAAAGGGTAAAATCGGGACCCTATTACTAAGACTTCGCTGTCCGTTTGTTTGTCACAGGGCTGTATCTCATGAACCATTATAGCTAGACAGTCAAAATTTCTGTTGCCGCTATAACAAAAAATACTAAAAACAGAATAAAATAAATATTTAAGTGGGGTTCCCATACAACAAACGTGTTTTTTTGCCGTTTTTTATAGACAATGGTACGGAACCCTTCGTGCGCGAGACCGACTCGCACTTGGCCGGTTTTTGATGAATATTTATAAGATATCTTGTCAGTCATGACAGTGTCATCTCGCAAAACCCTGGATTAGAGACGTACTCAAAAAAAAATGATTTATGTCCAACAGTGAGACACCAGACTGAGATGATGAAATCCATCACCAAGAATGAACAATTGATTAATATATTCCCGCAGATACTTGTATTTCAATATACATACGAGTACCTACGTATGGAACAATCTTGTCAGCCACAGATTCCAATGAGGAGGCTCAGCAAACACAGCCATTCAACCCTTCAATACGGCTTGACAAAAAATACTCCATTCTGTCAATATTAGCCGTCCAGTTTCTGGGATGGTTGCAGGGTAGAAACTGAGGCGGTTAATGCACATGAACTAGCTGACCGACAGAAGTCCGGTACAAATGTCAATAATCCTATCTACAAAAACTTTTTTCCTAATTTCTGATTTTTCCGGGACACTATAACATAAAAAAATGCCAAATCGATCCAACCGTTATCAAAATGATGCGCTATAATTTTTATGAATATTGTGATTTAATGTTTTATCTCATAAATACTTTGGCTTGTCATCATCATCATTATCCTCATCCAATTGGGGTAAGCACAACATTTATTTTTCTTAAATTCTCATCAATTAGCCGTCATCTCACTCACTCTTCTCTTACCCATGTCATCCTTCACACAGTCCATTTATAAATAAATAATTTGGCTGATAGAGGGAAATAGAAGTTAAAAAGTTTATTTTTTAAGAGTATATACAAAAGTAGGTACCTATTTCCCTTTTAGAACAATAACACTAGCTAAAACAATTATTTTTATCAGTAAAGTTAAAAGACTAACTGTATATTTTTTCAGGTGCGAGAATTGAAGATGTCGCTTATGCTTTGTACCACAAACCAAAAGTTGGTCCTTCGTCCTTTTAACGCCACTCTTGTTTGAGAAGTACGGGTATTACAAGTCCATTAGTTCGCTTGCGGATATGTCACCAGACTTTCTTTACAGAAATGAACAATCTACAAAAATCTTACTTTTCTTGGAAGAGTTAGTACAGGAAATTCAGGTTTTTTGTACAGTCAATGAATATAATATGGATGTTTCAGTTAAACTAGTTCTGAATAGAAAAATTATGACCGGAACACTTTCTGTTTCCTCATAGCTGGTGAACTTACTGCTGTTGGTTCGATTCAATTTTCTCCCAGGACAAATTTGTATGATGAACATAAATATATCTACCTATAAGTATTCTATCCGTTATCTACTTGTTTAGTTGTTGCTACAAGCTTTGCCTATTTCGGGTTAAAAGGCACAGTGTAAATTGCACCAATATTTATGTATTACTCTAATCTGATGCATATAGACTGAAGGGTAATACATGGGTAATACAGTTATGGCGATAAGTGAAATTTTTGACGTTTTGTATGGGCTGAGTCTACCCGGATAAGACGGTCACCTTTACATGTCGCACGGTGATGATCGCACGGTGTCGAAAGGTGTAATGACGCATCCGGATAAGACGCACATCAAATTTAAAAAAAAAATTGACTTTAATTTAGGTAGAATTTAGGTATGATTCTCTAACGAATTATATAAAAATGAACTATTTAGTTATTCATAGTTTTGATTATAAACGAAACTAGTATTTTTGAAGAGCTAACTTTGGAAAATAAATCTATCGAGAAAAGTTTCACCAATCCTGTTTCTGTCTTTAATTTATCTAGATTAAATCCTTAAGTTATCTTTGTCATAAAAAAAACAAAACTGTTTGTTTTGCGGTTATTGAGAAAAAACTATTTTGCATTCATCAACAACATTAATAAATGTCTTAAAATGCACTGTAAATTGCACCAATATTTATGTATTACTCTAATCTGATGCATAAAGACTGAAGGGTCATACAGTTAAATAGGCAGGTATAGTTCTAGCTACTGCCAATCTTCTAGGCCGAGCTAATCGTAAAATTGGTCGTAAAGATTATCGTGCTGAAGCCAACTTTGTCCATAATCTTTACTAGAAGATCTATACCGCAGCCTTTGCTGCCAGTAACTAAATTTTAATTTTGATTTCCGACTGGATAACATTTTCCAGTTACAAAAATGAAATAGGTTCTAAATAAAATTAAAAGAATCATTTGAAACGTCTTAGGAGCTAGGTGTAGCTATTCCTGTTCTTTGGGAACATAATCTATCTACTATTATATAAAAATCAATGCCACTTTTTGTTGTAATTTTATAACTCAAGAACGGGGGCCTATCCAAACCAAATGTTTAGGCTTTGTTCGGACTATTTAGTAGATGGTTTATGTGAAGTTTGCACAAAATCGGTAGACTATTTATCCAGGTTTTTATCCGTGCGAAGCCGGGGCGAGCAGCTAGTATATTATATTTAAGTAAATAGGTACATTACATCAGATTTTGACAGCTATTGCTATTAAAATTTTGATATATTTGTATTATAATTTATTTGTATTTTGATATCGGTATGAGTATAGTTGTCGGAACAATACCTAACTGATCTCCGTATAGAAATAATGTCAGACTTTGAGCAGACATTATTTCCGTCGGAAGCTGGCTAATATTTATTTTCTTGAATGCCCTTACCAAAACGAGCGTTAGAACTCCAGGTTAGGTGGTTTTTCAGAAGTGTTCTTTACAAAATCATGCCGGAAAGATGACCAATTTCGCAAAATAGAAAGCATGAGCTACTTCTATCCCCAGCATTCGCCTATTTGCAAAACACTCCACCTTGCTTGTAGTCGGTATAATCCAGCGATCGACTGTGCCATGGTAAGTGGGTACTATGATCAGGCTTTAGTCACTGCAACTTGGCGCTTTGTGTAAATTGAACCTTATTTCGCTGTCTCAAAATTCATATTTAAAAAAATCTCTATTTATTAGGGTTCTATCTCCTTGTGTGTGTATGTGTCTTGTATGTAGGTATCATTAGTAAGGAAGGGTTCCTTTTATTATTGTTACGAATAATCCCACCTCTAGTCTCTTGTCTCTATTTTTGAGGTTTCTTTAAGTTAGAAGATGAGTAAGATAAGACAAATTGAGCGATTTATTAATATCTTCAACTCAACAATATGCTATTATTTTATTTTACGAAAGTGGCGTAGCAGTTTGTTGCTGTCATACAAAAAAATAAATTATAACGAAAAATAATCAAAATATATTATATCTGTAAATAATTATTCATTAGTGTATTCAATTTTAAATAAGCTTAGGTTTATTGTAAACGGTTCGCTTAATTAATTCAGTTATAAATTTAACCCTTACGGTTTCTCGGCAAAATAACTCTAAGCGAAGTCTTGCAACTACAGCTAGTTTAGAATAGAATAGGTATAGTAATAGAATATGGTAAGAAGTCCACTAGTTTCTTATAACAGTCAGTGAGTTATTCGGACCGAGTTGACTCGAATCAGGGGGCAGGTTGAACCAACAGACGCGTTCCCATATTTGACCAAACATTTAGCAGGTACTTCCAGGTACCAAGATGCATGATGTGCTTTGATTGGTTTGATGATGCGCTCGTGGCGTTTCTTTGAATAGTCGTTTATCAAATCAACTCAGTTAAATGTTGGCTGTACTTGGATGTACGGCCGCTGGTGTCATTTATCTGCACACAAATTTGTATCTTTGTTTATCCTATTAATATTATAAATGTGAAAGTTTGTGAGTTTTTATGTATGTTTGTTCCTCAATCAGGCCTAAACGACAATACGGATTAAGTTGAAATTTACTGTAGATATAGATATAATGCCCGAATAAATAATAGACTACTTTAAAATATGAAAAACATCCCCAAAACGATAATAAAACGCAAAAGGGATGATTTCTGTATAGATGGCGTTGGTGTGCAACAGATTTGATATGACAGACTAAAAACATTGAGTCTTTTCTATTCGATTATTCAAATTTGATAGGACAACGTCTGTCACAGGTCGGCTAGTCTATACTAATATTATAAAGAGGAAAGATTTGATTGTTTGTTTGTTTGTATCGAATAGGCTCCGAAACTACTAGACCGATTTGAAAAATTCATTCACCATTAGAATCCTACATTGTCCCTGATGAACATAGGCTATAGTATTTTTTTAAAAATTTTAGGGATCCGTATGAAAACTTCGATAATGTAACCTACGTGTGTAACAAAATCTCAAGAAAGTCCTTATATCGCGTTTGCTGCGGAAATTATTGACAATAGAGCCAAGTGATGAACTACAGTTTTATAGAGGACAACAATATGTACAAAAAAAGTCCGTGATCTCATATGTCTAACTATTAGGTATCCCTATTAAAACTTCGATAATGTAACCCAAGGTGTAAAAAAATTTGCCATAAAATCATTGTTACACCCGTGCGACGCCGGGGCGGACTGCTAGTAATGGATAAACTAAAAACTACTAGACCAAGTATGTCTCCTAACAAAAGCTACATTATCACTGAGTAAGGTCAATTTTTATTTTCTAATACGATTATAGATCCTCAAATTGCAATGCTATTTGAATAACTAGCGACCCACTATGCCGCATATTTTTATTATTACAAATTGCAATGCGCCGAACTTCAGTGTGTTAAGACCCTTAAGACGAGTAATAAATGTTTTTGATGAACGCAAAATCGTTTTTTCTCAGTAACTGCAAAACATACTGTTTTTATGACAATAATAACTTAAGGATATAATCTAGATAAATTAATAGACAGAAACACGATTGGTGAAACTTTTCTCGATAGATTTATTTTACAAAGTTGGCTCTACAAAAATACAAGTTTCGTTTTTAATCAAAACTATGAATAGCTAAACAGTTCATTTTTATATATTTCGTTAGATAATCATACTAGCTAAGTAAATTATAGAAGGTTTTCTTTTACAGTATTCTTATCACTTTTTCCGTCATATCCGGGTAGACTCAGCCCATACAAAAAGCCAAACATTTCAGATATCAAAAATTTGCCTACAACCTTTATCAGTAGTTATGCCCGTACGAAGCTGGGACGGACTGCTATTGGTGCATAAAAGACTGGATTGCCTAAAGATTTAAGAGGATTTCTATCATGTTTGAGGATTACAGTCGTGGGCCAATTTTTTCCTATTTTAATGTATGGATAGACTTACGTCATTATGACATCTTTGATTAATAAGAGTGCGTGTTATGACGCAATTTTGATCATACCTTAAAATACACTAAAATCACCTTCAGATTAGACCCTCGAGGAAGCCTCAAAGAGCCGCTACAACAAAATCTTCATATGAATTAATGATTTTAAGACGAGTAATAAATGTTTTTGATGAATGCAGAATCGTTTTTTCTCAATAACCTCAAAACATACAGTTTTTTTTATGACAAAGATAACTTAAGGATTTAATCTAGATAAATTATAGACAGAAACACGATTGATGAAACTTTTCTCGATAGATTTATTTTCCAAAGTTTTCTCTTCAGAAACACTAGTTTCGTTTTTAATCAAAACTATGAATAGCTAAATAGTTCATTTTTATATAATTCGTTAGATAATTATACCTAAATAAAAGACATTTTTTTTTAATTTGATGGTTTTCATGATAATGCAGTTTTATCACTTTTTCCGTCTTATCCGGGCAGACACAGCACATACAAAACGTCAAAAATTTCACTTATCACCTTAACAACTTCATTTTACGTATGCTGGGTCTGTGGCGCTTCCTCGAGCGTCTAATCTGAAGGCGCCCTAATCAACCTTGTAGTTGAACTTTGACAGAAACGAGATAATATTATTGTTATGTTACAGGTATTACGAGTTTTACCTAAAGGTTGTAGATACAGAGTTTTGACGTCAATTTCCATATTAGTACCAACATAATAGGTACTTATACATAGAACTCAAACGCTAATGAGCTGATGTTTTTAGTAAGTAATCTATTGACGTGCACAAACACCTTACAAAAATCCTTTGACCATGGAATAACACATAGCTTTCACAACACGAGTAACATCGATAAGTTACTCGTGCCGGCGTAACATAATTATGACATAAGAAAAGATTACGACGGAAAATCATGGAAAAAATATGTGAATTACTCAGACACCATGACGTACGTATGTAGATATTTTTTTCGTACTGTCGGTCTCTGAGACTTATGTCGGCGGCATAGATACTAGAGTTTTACTTACGATGCTTTGTCACGAAATAAATTACTAAAAAATTTGTGTGTGATATGAAAATGTCAGAAGTATTTGTAGAGCATAAGAAAAGATACTACGTTCTTGAATTGTTTTATCGTGTAATCTAGGTATTAATTAAAATAAAATTCGCTTGTGTGTTACCTGCGTAATAAGAATAATGCAAATTCAAAAATCATTTATTTCAATAAAATCACAAGGATCACTTTGAAACGTCCTAAGAACTAGGTGAAGCTACGCCGATTCCTCGCGACCAAGCCTAGAAGAATCAGGCAACAAACACGGCTTGGGGTCTACCTTTTTTTTATGATCCTTTCATAATGCTATGTAGAGCTCCAGTGAGGTGCCGATCGAACATGGTGAAGGCGATTCCAGGACATAAGCTATGCAAGTATGAATGTTCTAAGTTTTAACCGAACCAAAAATTGGGTAAAAAGATAGCCTATGTCCATCGCAAGGTTTAAAACTAGATAGTTTTGTACTGTGCGAAATTTCCTTGCAATCGGCCCAGCGGTTCTTCCGTAATTTCTTTCGCATTTATAAAGGTTTTTAATATTTAATGGAATATGAGCAAGAAAATAATGATTTTATGAACTATCCTCAACGCAAAAATATAATAAACTAGCGACCCGCCCCGGCTTCGCACGGGTAGCATGTTATTATACATATAAACCTTCCTCCTGAATCACTCAATCTATTAAAAAAAACCGCATCAATATCCGTTGTGTAGTTTTAAAGATATAAGCAAACATACATACATACATACATACATATTACATACAGACGCGGGAAGCGGAAAGCGACTTTGCTTTATACTATGTAGTGATGTAGTGACTAACATGGTCTCGCTTTAATATACATTTTTGATTTTTTTGGCGTTCGAACTTAGCTTTTTACTCAGTTATAATTATACTAGCTTCCACAAGCGGCTTCGCCCGCGTGGTACCTGGATAAAAAGTAGCCTGTGTTATTCTGATGTTTACTGTAAAGTTTCATTTTAATCCGTTCAGTAGTTTTTGCGTGAAAGAGTAACAAACACACACGCACTCACACTCTCACAAACTTTCGCATCACTACATAGTATAAAGCAAAGTCGCTTTCCGCTTCCCGCGTCTGTATGTAATATGTATGTATGTATGTATGTATGTTTGCTTATATCTTTAAAACTACACAACGGATTTTGATGCGGTTTTTTTAAATAAATATAGTGATTCAAGAGGAAGGTTTATATGTATAATACATGCATAATATAGTAGAGAAACACTGATAATTTTATTGGTTTCTAATGTGATGTCGTATATAAACACATTTTTTTGCGCTTACATTGCAAATGCTGGCTGAACCCCACGAGATATATCAAAATAATGTACTACAGTATTGTACACCTTAAAAACGTCTACAAAAAAGTCAACGATGGTATTAGAAATGTCTTACGCACAGCGAAGCGGGCACGGGTCAGCTAGTTTATAATATTAGTAGGATTATGAGGAAGGTAGCTATAATTTTTTTGGATACCAACGTTCAATGAGAAAGCCTATGAAGATTTTTTCTTATTTGCTTATCTCTAAGGCTTCATTTGCGAGGCCTCCACAACCCACATCAATTCAGTTTATTTTTGGCCATCTTACGCAATTATTCGCTAAAATAACACCAAAGCAGATCAACCGAATACATCAAATGTTTTTCTTGCAGCACATTGTTTGAAAACATCTTCAGAGTACGTTCAAACATCACCTGGTACACTCAGTGACATAAATCTCAAGACTTGCACTAAAAATCGTAAGGAAACCAGTTAGTATATTTTATTCCTATAGGCGAAAACATACTGTATTGGTTATTAGTTTCATTAAGTGTTTTTTATTTAGGTTGTAAAACTGTTTGTTTTCCGAATAAAATAAAATAAAAATAAAATAAGGTATTCTTGTGAGCGTCAAAGGGCTTGCAACCTGTCAAGTGAGGAATGCTAACTATTGCAAAATGTTGGCATGTGTTAAATGTTATGTTTGGACGTGCCTCTGACTACCCTCTTTAGATATCTTCAAGGATCTAAGCACCTGGACAACTGAGAGTATGTCTACCAAATTTGGAGATTACAGTCGTGATCATATTTCATTTCAATGAAAATTGTTTGGAGATGCATTTGAATTCTTAGTTGAAAACATCACGAAAAGCCATGTTGAGATAGTGAGAGGTGGCTTCACTTTCAATCAAATGGTTATGGGTTCGAATCCGGGTTCTGCTTTGTGGATTTTTCTAATTCATAAGTATGTTAATATAATAAGTATGTATGTACAAAAAAAAAAGTATATAAGTATTATATCAGTCATCTGGTTCCCATAGTACAAGCTTTGCTTAGTTTGGGGCTAGATGGCGCTGTGTGTAAAGTCCGCCAATATTTATTATTATTTATTATTAATTAACAAAATGTATGTGCTTAAAATGGTAAAGCAAAAAACATAGTTAGCTAACCAGTTTTACTCTGGGATTACATTCTATATTTATTTAAATTGTATACACATATACAGAACGTTTAAGAATACCTACTCGCACTTATCAAATAAAATCTTTTTTCGTCACTGAGAACCCTGTCAAAATTACATCAAAAATAGGCCTTCAAGTTAATGTATTTTTGTTGTTGAGTGTATTTTTAAATTTTTATGATCACCGGCGCTCCGCTATGCAATTTTAAATTTAGCTAACTTATTCGAAGTATACTTAGCACACCTGTACTTATAAACATCTTATATATACTCTGTCTGTATGTACTTACCTACTTGTCTAGTCTATTATCCTCAAACATACAAATTAAACACTCAATGCATGTCCATTTGCTTAGTAAAAAACGCTGTATAATAATGTATGTATGTATGTGTACATTAAGTTGTCACGTGAAAGTCACGTGAATTTTATTTGGATTTAGCATACCTACTGGTAAGTCTGGTGTTACCCAACATAGAGGAATGTTAAGTGCTCTCGAGACGATCCATTGCAATTGTCAATTATTACATCATTGATGCACATTGAAGATACTAGTTAGGCGATTGATGCGATGGCAATTGCATCTACCTACAGCATATAATGGGTCACCTTAATTACGTTGTTATAGTGCATGTGTACCTACTTATTACTATGGAGGTATATGGCCACAAAAACCTATTTTTCTACAAAACAAGATAAATGAATCCAACATAATCACACCTACTCAGCTATACAAAGACTTATATGAGTAGTTCAGGTAGGGTCAAGGACCCAGTTGTGGTGCCTACCTCGGTTTTGGTCATTTTCAATTTTGGCAGTCAATAACTAAGCATAGCAAACAAACTTGTCTAAAATCTATAGTTAATACAATTCTTTGTCTATGGTCACTTTTTATTAGTGCCAGTTGTGATGCGTTGTACCTCTAGACTTGATTGACCAAAACTAAATATTTCCCGTTTTATTTCCCGTTATATAAATATGAATAATATGAAAATATCGCCTGTTACAAAACATTTGCTTAACCTGAGAGATAAATAAATACTCTTTTCTATGTTGTTTAGAAATTGACATTATAATATTAACCGTTTATTTTAAAAATTAAAATGTTGTTAAAATGCCCACAACCTGTCCTCTCACCCTAGTTAGATACTAATCGAAAAAACACTTTAAGCAATAGCTCAAAAAAAACTGCTTACGTAGGTAAGTTACCCGATGATAATATGATGATGACTACCTGATGATGGGGTCTACAGAATATAAGATATTATCTTAGATATTATCTTATATTCTGTAAACCCCACCCTACACTTGCTAGGTGCTAATCGCACAGTTTGACGCAGCGAGCCAGTTAGCCTCACTTTACCCTGTTTGTTCTAAATGTTACTACCCTTTGTACTAATACCCTCTTCCGGCAACATTATGAGAAATAGCGCCTGTTTGTGGTAGTCGGCTACTCTGCTAACTCAAATATGATAATGTTATTTATGTAGGCAAGTGTACTTGGAACTTTTGGTATTCATTCATACCAAAATTAAGCTTTAAATTGTTTTTTTTGTTACTTTTTAGTTTCGCTTAAAGTTACTTATGATGATCACGTACGGTAGACATCCTCTCAGATTTTTAAATGTTCAGATCCTTGTAGATGTTTAAAGATAAGATAAGGTAGTCAGAGGTAGGTCTGTGAAAAAATGATTTTATAGAATTCAGTCCACGACTTGTTGGAATTTGCTTAAAATTATAGGTGTGGTTGAAATAATTAACAAAAATGCAAGTTAAATAATATGATTTAATTTCGTAATTTTTCTTAGCAATTATTTCGTTCTCGGCATCTGAATACTTATAATAAGACACAGTAATACAATACGGTGTGTCACGTCATAACAAAATGTATATAAGCGCATAATTTTACATAATACATGTGTTTAGACTACTCTCGAAAACTGAAAATGTATGTTCAGACCACGCAACTTCACTACATAGTATAAAGCAAAGTTGCTTTCCGCTTCCCGCGTCTGTCTGTATGTATGTATGTATGTATGTTTGCTTATATCTTTAAAACTACACCACAGATTTTGATGCGGTTTTTTTAATAGATAGAGTGATTCAGGAGGAAGGTTTATATGTATAATAACATGCTACCCGTGCGAAGCCGGGGCGGGTCGCTAGTGAATTATAATCTCCAAAAAACTAAGTAGTTTTAGTTTATTTGTCGCCATTATTCCTTCTTGTGTTCTTTATTTCGAAATAAGAAAAAACTACTTTTCCGTGTTTCGTAACGACACAAAAACAGTAATAATTTGAACATCCATCAGGATGAAGTTTTTTTCTTTTTGTAGAAGTATTTGTATTTGTATGTTCAGTATCTTTAAGGAGTAGTCTAAATACATAATGTACTTGTATAGTTTGGAATGTCTCAATGTCTTTTACTACTGACTATGGAATAAGTAGGAATGTACGACTAACACTGACTGGATACAATTTTATTCATACATTTTTGGAAAATCTAGGCAAAATATCGAAGCTAACACTTCCCCTTGTATATTCACTGGGTGTGGTTTACAGAAAAAGCAATTATTTATTATAATTTAAACATCGTTTAGGCAATCTATAAAAAATACAGTGTTTTTCTAAGTATCCAAATTTTACTAAAAAATATCTTCTGTTTTATCTACATAGATATTTCAATACATTGTATTTGATAGACAGTCGAGTTGTACTAAATTGCATAAAATATTTCTATGAAAAGTAATAGGAATATATTAGAACAATAGTTACAACGGAACACAAACTGTAGTTATATACTGCCACCACTCTATGGCACAGATCTTGATAAAATAACGTATTTTATTTTTAAAAGTAACATTTAAGTATAGTATGGTATGTAAGTATGTACTGCATAGAACATTATAATTTAATAACAAAACTAAATAGGTAAGCGCGACGCCTTTAATTTCCTGTCTAAACTTTTATACATAAAACTGATTAAATAAGAACTTTTAAAAGCATCACTTGAAATCAAGAAGAAAGATTTCGATTAAAAGAGATTCAATAGCCTATCACTCTCATACAAAACAAACTTATAAAATAATATTTACAAAGCGCTCAAAATCATACAAAATTCACAGACTCATATATTCAAAACGAACATTTTATCTAGAAAGTTATTTCAAAACATGAAGTTTAGAACTAGGTCATTCTGACTGTGGCAAATCACAAGAGAGCGGTTGGTCGGATAGATTAAATACCCATAATTAAATACAATACATTTTAATACAACTTTACAACTAACACCTAGGTACGTTTACATATTCTGGATTAAGTTTTTTTGATAAATAAGTAAACAAAACATTTTATTATATTTACAAGCAGATAACACGATCCGTACTTAACAGTAAAGCGTTTTAAATAATAACACACTGAGAATTGACGTCAAGGCATTTTGCTACACTTATGGCAAGCCAGCCGGTCGAGGGCACCAATCGATCCTGGACTACCTATCAAGGTGTTGCATTCACACGCGAAGCAACGCCGTCCTCCGAGCACCGGAGTACAGCGGTGGTCTGTCGAAGACTCGTGACCGACGAGACTACTATTTGCTCGATCCACAGAAACCTTTTTTCCTTTTAGAGCACGAGTCCGACTGGCACAAGAGCAAACGCCACGATGTTGCACGACCTTAAGGAATTTCACAGCTCGGGCCCTTTTCCCCGTTCGAATGTTTGCTCTCTCGCTTCAGCTACCATTCATGCGACGTTTGAAACGCCGCGGCCACCGCGAGCTAACCTAACGCTACCCAGTCCACGTCACTGTAATAATACTGCGATTGACTAATACTCTGTCCACGCACAATGTCCATCGACAGCCGGCAACGGAACGCGCGAAGCGTTGAAGCGTAATATTGCTGCTAGCGAGGAGGGCCTACGTGCCATCGCAGTTCCTCCGCCTCTGATGCCTGCCGTGGTGGTGGCGGACGCCGTGGCACGGCGGCTTAATGGCGTTCGGAGACGGCCGGAGCCTACGCTGCGGGTACGAGCGCCACTTGGGCAGGTCTCCGGCGAGCATAGTGTTGTGTCGGTTGATGTCGAAGTCGTGGGCCTCCTTCATGAAGGAGAAGCAATTGTGGTGCCGTTCGGAAATTCGGCTCTTGCCGCGTCGAAGCTGAACGCCGCGTCTGTTGAACCCTATGTAGCGGTCTTCGTTCTTCACCAGGTGGTATCTGTTGTAGCCGTCCACAAACTCCTCTTTGAACAGGCAGTTGGGTTGTTTCTCCGCTTGGAACCGTGTCTGTGGGCAACAAAATCTCGATAAGACACATTTTACGCTAAAGTCAAAAATATCACTTTAATCCATCGATAAAACGAGACTTACCAGCCGCCTGCCAACCAGCCTCGAACGGTTGAAACACAGGTACATATCCTGCACGGGCGAGTGGATGAGCAGCTCCAGGTTGAAGCCACGAGTGCTGATGGTGAGATTCGCTGTAAAAAATAAAACAAAGATATCAATAACTGTGAAACCGGCCTCACAGCTCAGTTAGTAGTAACTCTGCCTTCTGCGCTGTAGGTTGTGGGTTCGATCCCCACCCAGGGCAAATATTTGTGTGATGAACATAGATGTTTGTTCTGTGTCTGGGTGTTAATATGTATAATAAGTATGTATTTACAAAAAAAAAGTATATAAGTATTATATCAGTTATCTGGTTCCCATAGTACAAGCTTTGCTTAGTTTGGGGCTAGATGGCGCTGTGTGTAAAGTCTGCCAATATTTATTTATTTATTTTATAAACAGCCTTAGTCTTACTAAAATCATCCAAATTTGGTGGCATTATGTTGCCATAACACAACACAACTGTGGCGTCGTACTTATTATATTTTTTAGCTTTACAAATCGTTCATAAGCATTACCAACGCCGTGCTACATAACTTTCTACAGTCTTAAAATTATAAAACACACATTAATTGACCCATAACAGCAAGTATTACCGAAATAGAAACGTAAATATTCGTTGGAAAAATTCCTAATTTTCATTTTAATTGTAATTACTTCGCCCCAGGTGCATAATATCCGATTTGAATCAACGCAGCGGGTACTGGACACATAATAAATTCAATTTACAAATCCGATAGAGAAACATAGTGAGCGACGTCAGGTGCAACCGTTAATGATATCTGAACGTCAATAAAATACAAAAATAAAATGTCAATAAATATTAATCTATGGGATATTCAATACTTGGCTTAGCAAAGATTTACATGAGTCGGTAATTTTTATCGAACTGTTGGTGTGATTGCATCGTAAATTACGATGCTGCGTGTTTGAATTATGTAAAGGCATTATTACTAAATGCTGCCTGATATTTTACTACGGAAATGATATTTAAGAATCTGTTGTTACTTAAAAAAATATTACTTTTAGGGCTATAACAACAAACACTAAAAACAAAATAAAATAAATATTTAAGTGGGGATCCCAACAACAAACGTGTTTTTTGCCGTTTTTTTATAGATTTATGTATGGAACCCTTCGTGCGCGAGTCCGAATCGTACTTGACCGATTTTTTTTGTTATTACCTATTTTATTGTATGATTTATTATTTTTTTGATTTTTTTTTATTTTTTATTTTATTTTATTTATTGTATGTGACTGTTTAGCGTTTATAATTATCTATTAAAAGAATAAAAAATATCGAAGTACGATCAACTTATAAAACAACACTACACTACACTACTAAAGAACTGAATAATAAAAACTACATAGCCGAAAATGGTTCTTCTCTACTAATCAACCTCCAAACCTGTCTATAACCGATAACATAAGAGAAAAGCTCTCTGGAATTTGACGATTGAACCAGACAAGAATAAAAAGAATTAATGGAATAAAACCCAGGAATCGACCACCATTGACACCGGCGATGTCATTTCAATTAACATTATAGTCAAAGAGCCTAAAACAGATTTTATATAATATTTTGGGCATCTGATATTGTGCCTAAAATATAAGGATGATTTAATATAAGGCTCAGTTTTTCTACCTTTTATTGCGTAGGTTCACTAGGCTGTGAATATTATAATTTTATGTGAAAAAATAGCTCATATATTTTTTAACAATATATCTCTTTGCATAAAAATCATGTTGATCCGTGACTCTGTATAAACAATAAACATACTTAATTTTTTTATAGTACAGTTATTTTAAGTTATTATTTTATTACTAGCTACTCGCCCGGCATCGCACGGGTGGTACTTGGATAAAAAGTAGCCTATGTGTTATTCTAATGTATAAGCTATATTACTGTAAAGTAACATTTTAATCCGTTCAGTAGTTTTTGCGTAAAAGAATAACAAACACACACACACACACACCCACTCACTCACAAACTTTGGCATTTATAATACTAGTAGGATTATACATTACCTAAATTTAAATATTCTAGGCAAAGATGTTGTTTCAAATCCAGCTGTATTAATAGTTTTACATATATTTATACAAATAAAGTTTGTTACAGATAAATTGATACGTAGTTTCATGCCGTTGACTCTTGGCCTATTAGAAATTATGTAGCAGTGGTACTTTTGAACATAATATCAGGGTGTCGATGAATTAGATTTTGAAAGTAGGATTTGGATCAAAGGTGAACTTGAATATAACTTAAACATGTCGGTTAAAATAAAATCCTTACATCAGGATTTAAATTATTTTAATGCGGTTGTATTCTTTATTACACGTTGATAAGTTGAGATACAATATCATTACACGAGCTTAAGACGGTGAACACAGAGCATAATAAGTAACTGTGAAGGAAAACATCATGAGGAAACCAGTTAGTATTCTTGTCAGTGGCGACGGGCTTGCAACCTGCCACGTGTGGAACACTGTGACATGTGCCAAATATAATGTTTGGACGTGCCTCTGAACCCCTTTAGACATCTTCAAAGGATCTAAGTGCCTGGTGATCCGAGAGGATGTCTACCGTACTTGGGGATTACAGTCGTGATCCTATTTTTTTTTTCTATTTTATACAATGTTTTATTTGACGCAATTTTGAGTTCGTCTAGAAGGCGACTGTTCAGTCACAATGATTTGACACTGAGTTTGATTTGAAATAAATATTTTTCAGTTTGTTCTCAAGTTGCATTTTTATTATATTTGTATCCTAATAATATTATAAAGTTTGTGAGTTTGTATGTATGTTTGTTCCACAATCAGGCCTATAAGACAAAACGGTTCAAGTTGAAATTTGTTGTAGATGTAGATGTACTGCCCGAATAAATAATAGATTACTTTAAAAAATTAAAAACATCCTTAAAATGATAAAAAACTCAAAAAGGATGATTTCGGTATAGATGGCGCTGGTGTGCAACAAATCTGACATCACAGATTAAAAACATTCAGTCTTTTCTATTCGATTATTGAAATTTGACAGGACGACGTCTGTCACGGGTCGGCTAGTAATTAGAATGTACGTTTTGGTATCTTGTCATTAGTAGAAACGCAGTGGTCAAACTGCCTAACAGTACCCAAAGAATTGTCTGTCGAAACTAACGAACTCCGTAAACATTGCCCAACTTGTAATAGGCCCAGGCTAATTTTCCCAAGACAACATTATCTCGAGTCGCCAATGTAAACAAGCTTTGAAGTCGCCGCTATGAAATTTCACTTTCTTTCGACATTTTTCGAGTAACTTGGTAGGTCCTTGTACTAAAACTAGGCTTGCGTAAGTTCAGCTTTTGATTACTTAAGTTTTATTTCAATCAATTTGTGTAAACTATCTATAAAAACCATTATCATTTTCTTCTATTTTTCCCACTTAATATGGAGTCGGCACAACATGTTGACAAATAGCTGGCTAGCAAATGGCTTAGGCGAAGAGGCTTATGTTTTTCAACCGGCCGCCTGCCTGACGACAACCCTCTTTGACTATCGATAGAAACCATCATAGTTAAAATTATCTCTTACATAATCGAAAAACAGATGACGACTTGAATGTATTTATCTATCTATCTATTTAATACCTCTAAACGAGCAATTTTTTAAATCACTACATAGTATAAAGCAAAGTCGCTTTCCGCTTCCCGCGTCTGTATGTAATATGTATGTATGTATGTTTGCTTATATCTTTAAAACTACACAACGGATTTTGATGCGGTTTTTTTTAATAAATAGAGTGATTCAAGAGGAAGGTTTATATGTATAATACATGCATAATATTGTAGAGAAACACTGATAATTTTAGAGGTTTCTAATGTGATGTCGTAAATAAACACATTTTTTTTGCGCTTACATTGCAAATGCTAGCTGAAACCCACGAGATATATCAGAATAATGTACTACAGTATTGTACACCTTAAAAACGTCTAAAAGTCAACGATGGTATTAGAAATGTCTTACGCACAGCGAAGCGGGCACGGGTCAGCTAGTATATAAATAAATATGTATATATCAGATCTGGCTCCAACGATTTTCATGAAATTAAGTATACAGGAGGTTTTATTAGAAAACGTCAAAAAGTCATTTAGTCGAATATACCGAGCAAAGCTTTGATATGAAATTGTATTGTATTTATATTTTTGATATGAAATTTAATGTCATGACTGATTATTATTATTATTTTTTTAATGTTTTTTTAATTTTTTCTATTGTGTTATTTTTAATTTTATGTTTTACTAGCGACCCGCCCGGGCTTCGCACGGGTGCAATGCTGATACTAAATATACTACAGAATGTCTTTATATAAAACGTTTTTTTTTCACAGCTTTTTTGTCATTAGACAATTATTGATGATTTCTTTTTTTCTCGATCGTTCGCGACCGGCCAAACTGCGCGTTTGACGCCTAGCTGTTAGGCCGGTCGCGAACGTTCGAGAATGTTCGTTTTACGAAGCTACTCGCTAGGTGACTCGCTAGCCTCTAGGTACCAAGCAAGAGGCCTGCCTGTGCGTTCGCGTTTTTAATTAGGGATGATTGAGAGTGTTATAAACGTAAGAGTAGACAAATATAATCAGAAAGCTTCGAACTGCTAAGCTATCGGGAGTTACACGTGTTATTGTGAGTCAACCATAAAAGATAGACATATGCTGTTGTGGGATGTTTTTTATATAATTTTAAGGAGAACATTTCCGTCATACATGATTTCTGTGTAGCTTTAACCATTAAGGTTGCACACGCGACGGAAGCTCAAAAAATGGAGTAACTTCTCCCGTTTTCCCAACATTTTCCTTCACTGCTCTGCTCCTATTGATTGCAGCGTGATAAAAAGTATACTATAACCAGCTCAGGAGTATGAAAAATAATTATACCAAGTTTCGTTAAAATCCGTCGAGTAGTTTTTGTTTCTATAACGGTTATACAGACAGACAGACAGACAGACAGACAGACAGACAGACAGACAGACAGACAAAATTTTTACTGATTGCATTTTTGGCATCAGTATCGATCCCTAATCACCCCCTGATAGTTATTTTGGAAATATATTTCATGTACAGAATTGACCTCTCTACAGATTTATTATAAGTATAGATTTCAAATACGATTACATAATTGTTGAGAATAAATAAATTAAAAATAAAAATAGCTCGGTCATCCAGGTATATAGATCTAAAAACCCATGGGTCATTAGATGGTGAGGCCTAAAAGAAATTAAAAAAAATATTGAGCTAAGTTTTAATCATAACTATACATAAATCGACCAATCGCAGGTCAACGCACTCGCTATCGCGCGTGATAAGAACATCGACTGTATCATTGTACTTATTACCTGAATTTCTTAACAGCTGTCTTCAGGCGTCCACTAGTACTTTCAAACATTGACTTTCTGGCCAAATAGTGTGTCTGTTAATATTTATTAACTACTTGTTTTCTGTACACTTTTCGTGGTTAAAAGTCATCGTTTTCTCTAACCCCTTTAAGCATCTTCAAAGATTTGAGTGCCTGGAGATCTGAGATGAGGTCTACCGTACTTGGAGATTACAGTCGTGATCCTATTTTTTTTTTTAAGTTGACATGATATGTTCACTCACCAGTATTGAAGCAAGCCGACGAATCTAACTTGATTGATAAGATACATATTTTTTTTTACACAGAAATACACGGAAATGTATTGAGATGTATTAAAATGTATCGAAAAAAATGTATATTTTCATATCGCTCTGTAACTTAAGATACGAAGATGTAAAAATGTATAAATATAGCTGTCGAGTGTTGTCTCCTGACGATTTCTATGGAAAGATGTAATTAGATGTATCATGCTATAATGTACACCTTTACATTATAGCTGCTGTGTGTGAAGCCTAATACGCGTTAATACGATTTGCAGTACTGGAAATTACTGCTCAAAATCTTTACGGCTACTAAAATACCACAACCCAATAAGCTAAACTCTAAAAAAACGATTGCGTTGTACTTAAAATTTAATTTATTGAATAACTAGCTGACCCGTGCCCGCTTCGCTGGAGATTGTTTGATATCTGGTATTCAAATCTTTAAAATAAATTATAGCCTATATGTTGTATGTATGTAATTGTAGCCGAGGACTAATAGCTACATAAAAAAAAAAGTTTCATCAAAATCCGTCTCGTAGTTTTTGCGTGAAAGCCGGACAACAGACAGACAGAGAGACAAAAATTTAAAAATGTTTTTTGTGTTACTTGTATGAAGACCCCTAGGAGTATTTTTTTTAGTTTTTATTCAATGTACAGTATTGAATTCTTCTACAGTTTTATTATATGTTTAAATAGATATTATATTCATTCAGTGTCGTATTATTCAATTGAATTCCACAAGTACAGTTTCGCCTACCAGACGCTACTTATGATTATATATCGATGATATCTTTGTTTGTTGTGTTATAATTTTATTGCTTTTGATTACCTGGACTGCGTAACTCTGACTTTATATTTGTTAGATATATTACAATAAAATAAATGAGCAATAATGAATAAACATAAAATAAATATTACTAAAAGGAATAAATTTTCTGTTGAAAAATATTTTTCAATGACAAGCTTTTGTAAAATCATTTAAAATATCGAGAACCAGCGCGCTGTCACCTGTCACATCATATTGTCATCGGAACTTGAAAAGAATGCAAAGTTTTTACTCAAAAGTTTTTACTAAGGAGAGTATTTACTAAGGAGTTCCGTTGTGAGTGTCTGTTGAACAGCTCCTGACTCCATCATCAGATCAGCTCACTGTCATATTATTGCATTGTCACCGAAGTTACATAAGTATGCGAAATTTCAGCTCAATCGGTTGGGAATAACTGCTACAAAATTGAGTTGCAAAATTCCACCTTAACATGTATGCATGTTAAATATAAGCTTGTAAAAAAGCTGACGACTTTACCCCCAAGCATGGTAGCCAATCTTACTGACATAGTTTTTGTATAATCTACTGTGCACAACTGGGATTCAAACCCAAAAATACATCGAAGCAGCAGAGGTACCTACTTCCCAAGCGAACTTAACAATTATTTGCAAAATAACCGATTTATACCGATAACCGATTAAATCGTTCACATCCAAATCTAGGTATAGTAAAGTACAAATTTACCGTTGTTCGTTTTTGATGTTACAATCATTAAAAAACTTTTTTCGCATAAACCGCCTATCCGTCGATCGTAAGCGCCAGGTGTCGTTCGGAGCGTGTTCCGATTTCAGCTTTATTCCTACGGTCTTAAATCGGACATTTGAAAAAGCAAGTGTTCAAGTGCTGATAGAGGTGTTATTTTCACCTTAAGATAATAAGACGCAATGCCTATTAAATATTTACGAGTATGGCTTTATAAAATAGGTGCAAAATAGTAAATCTGAACTCGATGTAAGATGCTACTTTACTATCTTGTGTGATCATGTTAAACTGCCTTTCTACATTACTATGACCGGCGTCATACGCCTCACAGCACAGTTGGTAGTAACGCTGCCCACCCGGGACAAACATTTGTATGATGAACATGGATGTTTGTTCTGTGTCTGAGTGTTACTCGTATAATGTATCATAAGTATGTATTAACAAAAAGTATGTAAGTATTCTATCAATAATCTTGTTGCTATAGTACAAGCTTTTTAGTCTAGGGCTAGATGGCCATGTGTAAAAAGCTTAAATTTGTATTTTTGTTTGTAATGGATAAACTAAAAAACTACTGAACCAATTTTCTAATTTCTTTCTCCTATCTTAAGCTACATTACCAGCGAGTAACATAGGCCATATTTTAGTTAAAATAATGTAACTTAAGGTATCAAAAAAAGTCCTATATTCTTCAATAGTGCGAAGCCGGGGCGGACTGCTAGTTAAAAAATAATTTCGTCAATTTGCATACCGTTATCATTAACCTTGCCGGTATAATAGACGTATAAACATGTTAATCAGACAGATTTTACGTAATTTTCATGCGTTGATAACAAGATCTTCCAAGAATTTATCGTTGGTAAACAAACACGAAATTCCAAGCGAATTGTGTTAGGCCATGCCATGTTGAAGTGTCTAGAAACGATCTAATTAAATGAAATATATGATCACGACTGTTACTACCAAGTACCTACTTAGGGTAGACATTATCTAAGATCTCCAGGCGCTCAGATCCTTGAAGATGTCAGAGACACGTGTTACATAATACTAATTCTAGGTGATTCCCACGTACTTCTTATACCTTCAATATGTTATTCTCGAGTAATATTGTATCTTAAGGACCTTTGTATTATTTATAAGTATTTAACTTTCAAAACCCTTAAAAATGCTTTTAGTTCACATGACCATTTTTTGTTTAAATAAGTTGCACTACGATAAGTGGTTTGTAGTTCTGTGAACAATTTATAATCTTATGGACCTTTTTGGTACTTGACTTAACCTGCAAACCATTACGTTATACAATTTATTAATCTTAAGGACCTTTTTGGTACTTGACTTAACCTGCAAACCATTACGTGATTCTCAAGTAGTATTGTATCTTAAGGACCTTTGTATTCTTTATAGGTACTTAACTTTCAAAACTGTTTAAGTTCTTACAATACTTTTGTTTAAATAAATTATTAGGATAAGTGGCTCAGTTGTCTACAACTGATAGTTTATGGATACTTTACATTCCCGACCATGTAAATCCCCAACATATGTCTAAATATTCCCACACCTTTCTTAGTATAAATAAGTGGCATTAGAATAAGCAAGTCACTTCACTTCCAACATCCAAATTCGACACATCTCATTGTACTAAGTTCGTAATACTAAGTTCTAAATCTAGTAAAAGTGTAAATACTAAGTTCTAAATCTAATAAAGTATTTTAAAAGTAAATTGTGCTAATTACTACATAACATTTTGGCGCAGCCGGTAGGAATGCAAAAATCGCGAATAAAAGTCGGAGATAACGTTTCTACGGTTTAACTAAACAAAAGACTAACAGTGAAACGGTGCCTACAGGGTTTTAATCTTCTCCGCCGAACCAACGATGTGCATCCGCAAAACATTTATTGTGTTACTGTGGTAAGTGGCTCATTCTTATATGCTCCTTTGTTCTATTTCCTAATCCTACAACATTCATCTCGATTCCTTTAATTATTCGATCATCGATTCATTATGTCCATCGACTCTAAAACAACTGAAGCGGAATCCGCTACAATGGATATAGACTTCAGAATGCTTTTGCAACTTATTCCTGAATTCGACACCCTCAAACCTACTCAAGAAGTTTATCGATTCATTAGATCGTGTGACTCAGCTTTTGAATTAGCATCAAAATCTCAAATTAAGATACTTTTAACATACGCATTAAACAAAATCACGGGACCAGGGTCGTCAGACGTCCACACGAAGCGGTTTCAGACATGGCCCGATTTAAAATGTTTTTTAATTCAAAAGTACTCGCATACAAAGACGCTGGGACACTTACAACTAGAGTTACAATCTCTTTTTCAAAAACCCAGTGAATCCATCACCGATTATTTTCATAGGGTCGATATGTGTAGGAGCAAACTCGTTGAAAAATTATCCACTGAAACGAAAGACAATACATTGGAAGGCCGCGTGGCCACCACCGAAGAAATGGCACTAAACGTCTTTATTAACGGGTTAAACTCAGATATAGGTATAATGCTTAGGGTTCACACTATATCTAACCTCACCGACGCAGGAAACTTGGCTATTCAAGAAGAAAAAATTAGAAACATGAACAACGCTAGACAAATTCTATATAAGAAAAGCGTCCCAAACCCAACAAACAACTTCCGCACAGATAATAGCATGCGTACGAACGAAATTAGACAGACACAAAACAGGAATAGCATCCCACAGCAATCACAGAGCCATACTAAAGTTTGCAACTATTGCAAATATCCGGGACACTTAATCTCGGAGTGCCGTAAACGCGCTTATAACAACAACCTAAGACAAAATCTTAACTCTGTTCAACAAACGTCTCAACAACGGCCTGCGGCCCCTGCTAGAGTAAATAATTTAAACTCTCAAGCGGCCGGAGAGATGGGCACTACTCCGGAAACCGCTTCGATTTGCTACTCCAATGCCCGGACACTGATGTCAAGCCCCAATTCGAACCAGAACATGGATATCGAGGCGGAGGCACTCCAACTAGGATGGTAAAACCTAAACCAACCCTAGATAGTAATCTTAGGAATCATGGGTTGCCTCATTCAGTCCATCGGGGACAGGCACCCGTGCTTCAGCTCAACAAGAATCGCATAATGGCACCACAAAATAGACCAGTCTATCGGAGACAATTTTGTGATGCCAGCACTCAAACTGAAATCCTAAATCTGACTCAATCAAATACTAACTCCCAAATCAATACTAGTCCAAATTCTATTTCTACCAAATCTGATGCAAAATCCAAATCAAACTCTGAATCAAAATCGACTCAATCAAATACTAACTCCCAAATCAATACTAATTCAAATTCTATTTCTACCAAATCTGATGCAAAATCCAAATCAAACTCTGAATCAAAATCGACTCAATCAAATACTAACTCCCAAATCAATACTAATTCAAATTCCATTTCTACCAAATCTAAATCAAACTCTAAATCAAAACCTAAATCAAAATCGAAATCAAACCCTCAATCAAAATATACCAAACCCGCTGTACCTATTACTATTTCCTCACTTAACGTACCTCCAGAAAATCTTCTACATTGCCAATTCCATATCGAAGGAAACCCAGTCACGCTACTCGTTGATACAGGAGCCTCTATTTCGGTCATAAATAAAGCGAAAATAGGAATGGCACCTCTAGATGTATCGAACATCGTATCAATCGTAGGTATCTCGGGTAACCAATCCTCAATTCAAAGTTTTGGAACGGCTCAAATATCACTAGACAATTTTCCTAAATTCAAATTCCATGTAGCTAACCTCAACATTCAAGTCGACGGTATCATAGGTAACGATTTCATGTCAAAATTCAACGTTAACATCTATGTCCAATCAAAATCCATGAGAATCCATGATCGCTCTTACAAACTCTTCTATGTCGGCGAAAAAGGATTAGCCAATAATAAAAACGAACAGTTCGTGGGTCAACGCTCAGAAACCGTTATCACATGTTTTACTAATGATATTCAAGACGGATACGCTGTAATCAACAAACAACAAATTCAAAGCGATATCTCCATTCCTAACGCGTTAGTCGCAGTCAAAAACCACAAATTCTTAATCACTTGCGTAAATTCTAGTAACGAAGACAAAATTATTTCTATTCCCATAGTTCAAGCGACTCCATTATTATCAAACGACGATAAGTCATTAAACAATCTCAAATTCCCAGTAAATCTATCAAAAACGATTAACAGTAACGGCACTAGTAACAGACTTATACGGCAAGACCATTTGAACGCCGAAGAGAAAGACTCTCTCGACAAAATCATCTACGAATTTTCAGATATATTTTATTATGAAGGCGAAACTTTGACATTCACAAACCACACTAAACATTCGATCCCTACAACTTCAGAGATACCGATTCATACGAAAACCTACAGGTTCCCTTTCGTTCATCAACAAGAAGTCAAAACTCAAGTTCAGAAAATGCTAGATCAAAACATAATTCGACCTAGCACCTCCCCTTGGAGTAGTCCTATCTGGGTAGTACCAAAGAAATTGGATGCCTCAGAGAAACAAAAGTGGCGTGTAGTTATCGACTATCGTAAACTCAACGACATAACAGTAGGAGACAGCTATCCCTTACCCAATATTTCCGATATTTTAGATAAACTAGGTCACTCAATCTATTTCACGACAATAGATCTAGCCTCAGGATTCCACCAAATAGAGATGGACCCTAAAGATGTCCCTAAAACAGCTTTCAATACACCTTACGGTCATTACGAGTACCTTAGAATGCCTTTTGGCCTTAAAAACGGACCAGCCACGTTCCAACGTGCCATGGACAGTGTCCTCCATGGATTGCAAGGTGAACGCTGTTTCGTCTACCTTGACGACATCGTTGTTTTCGCATCTAGTCTTCAAGAACATGAACAAAAACTCACTGAAGTCTTTAATCGCCTTAGAGAACATGGTTTAAAAATCCAGCCAGATAAATGCGAATTCATGAGAAAAGAAGTAGCTTACCTAGGTCACATAATCTCTAACGAAGGTGTAAAACCGAATCCTGACAAGGTAAAAGCTGTTAAGGAATTTCCAGTCCCAAAATCCTGTAAAGACATAAAATCATTCCTAGGACTTGCTGGTTACTACCGCAGGTTCATTCCGAATTTTAGCAAACTCACGAAAGCTATGACAAGCCTTCTTAAAAAAGATGTCCCATTCGTTTGGAGTGAAGAACAACAACGCGCATTCGATAGTTGTAAGGACATCCTTACAACGACACCTATTTTACAATATCCCGATTTCAACAGAGAATTCAATTTAACGACTGATGCTTCAAAATACGCGATAGGTGCAATTCTTTCACAAGGAGAAGTCAGCAAAGTCTTGCCAATTGCATATGCTTCACGTACACTAAATAAAGCCGAGTCTAATTATTCTACTATAGAACGCGAATTATTAGCCATAGTGTGGGCAGTTAAGCATTTTCGACCTTACCTTTTTGGTCGAAGGTTTAAGATACTCACGGACCATAAACCTCTAGTTTGGCTTATGAACATCAAAGACCCAGGTAGCCGCCTAGTTCGTTGGAGATTAAAACTCGAAGAGTACGACTACGAGATAGTATATAAATCGGGTAAAACCAACACTAATGCAGACGCTCTTTCCCGCCCTCCGGTTATGAACTCTAACATCATTGACTTAACAAACTCGACTCCAAATTCTCCATCAGAGGAGTATCTCCAACTCAATTATGAACATTATGCAGCCTTAGATATAAGAGAACGCAATTGTTTTGAATCCTCTAAAGTCAAGTTCTCACCTGACCGATTATTAGATCCCAGACATAAAAATGTCTTTATTCCCACATCTTGCAAACTCTCAGATCAAAACGAAATATTCAACGAAGCTTTAAGCTTGTGCTCCGGTGTAGAGCACTATGTAGCAAAAATCAAAAACCTTTATGGCACGGATATCCTAATTTCAAATGAAAAACAAAATCTTATATTTTGCTGTACTAGGCCAAATCACTTCGACCCATGGGATGCTGAAAGCTATTTCAAAGCTCTGCTTTCCTGTCTTCAACAACATACTATCTCCCAACTTTTTGTCCCAGATCTTAAAAATGACCACACCTGTAAACTAGTCAATAATGAACAAATTCATATCTCAACATACTTGGCTGAAAACTATGATTGCGAAATCACAATTTGCGAAAATAAAGTTAAGTATCCAAAGTCAGAAGATATCCCTGATATCCTGAAAACCTATCACGATGAACCTCTATCAGGACATCGTGGTGTAGTCGAAACTACCAGGAAAATTAGAAACGAATTCTTTTGGAAAGGGATGACCAATGACATAAAAACTTACGTCGAATCTTGCGTTATCTGCCAACGTAATAAAATACAAAGAAAATCTTTTCAAGCTCCCATGGTCATAACCTCCCAATCAACCGAATCTTTCGAACGCGTTTCAATGGACTTAGTCTCTTACTCGGACATCAGTGAAGGCAATAACAAATATGTTTTAACTCTCCAAGACGATCTTACGAGATATGTACAAGCATACCCGATCCCAGACAAAGAAGCGGTAACTGTAGCACGGCAATTGCTTAACTTTTGCCAACACTACGGAGTACCAAAGAGATTCCATTCAGATCAAGGCACCGAATTTACGAATAATGTAATAAAACAACTGATGAAATTCTTCGGCTCTAATCACACTTTCAATACAACTTACCATCCTCAAACTAACGGTGCCCTCGAACGATTTCACGCAACTCTACGAGATCACATTCGCATGTACCATAATCGACGGTTAAAGAATTGGGATCAAATCATTCCATTCGCAATCATGTGTCATAACACCTCGATTAATAGCTCCACGGGTTATACGCCGCATGAACTTCTTTTCGGATACAAACCGCGTCCATTCTATTCCATTAAGCCAATTTCTGATTACACTGCATGCGATTATTTAAAAGACCTTAATGAACGTCTAAACGCATCTCGTGAAACTGCACTCAAAAACATCGAAAACATGAAAGAAAAAGCAAAAGAGCGCTACGATAGCAAAATTAGAAATACTATCGAATATAAAATAGGTGATAAGGTAATGTTAAGGGTCCCTAACCCAAATAATTTAGATTCTAAGTGGGAAGGTCCGTGCGAAATAATACGTGTAGGCTTCAACGAAAACTATTTAATTAAGAAAGCAGGCAAAAATCAATTAGTGCATGCCAATCGCCTACGGCCTTATGTCCACTAAGTTAAGTATAGGTATATAATAAAATTAGGTTTAAATTTATATTAGAACTCTTCTATTTTCCTAACTCGTCAATTACTTCTATTCCAGCGTAACCACGAAAATCGTTGCTCAAATGATAATATCCGATTCCCTTACCTCACATGCTGGTATTTTTTATGACAAAGAAGGACAAATTTCAATATCTGATGGATCATGGAAGCTTATCGTCTATAAAGACATAAAACCACTATTCATATCTTTCGAATCCCTAACTCGCCTTTCCAACAACTTCCAAGCGACATCAGCTCAATATCAATTTCTTCCTAACGTTCAATCGACCAAATCTTACCTTAACGTAAATCTAAATAAAATCGAATCAAAACTAGCTGAACTCTACATGTACTTAGGAAAGAACTTTCGTGTTAAAAGAGAACTCTTAGACGACTTTGGTTCTGTTCTTAAGTGGCTTATAGGTACACCTGATGCAAAAGATGCAAAACGCTACGACGAATGCATCGATAAACTTGAACGAAATGAGTTGGATCTAAGCAATCTCATGCAAAAACAGTTGCAAATTACATCTTCTACTGTAAGAAATTTTAATGAAACAATCTTTAAAATTACCTTTGACGAACAAGTAATTAATGAAAACATTAATCGTCTCAACTCCTACCTCAACAAGACAGATACTCTTATCTTCGACATCAAAGTAAACGAAGATATCTCTACTATTTCTTTGCAAATCCTAGAGCTTGTTACAAGCCTAGAAAACGAAATTGACGATTGTCTAGCTAGTATTCTTTTTGCTAAATGTAATATAGTTCATCCTTCAATCATAAGCTCTAAAAAGTTGTTCAATGAGCTTCTTAAATCGAATAAAATTAGAACAAACAGAAGGCTAGTCACTTCGGTCACTACTAATAACTTACATACTTTACTAGATTCTTCCTTCTTGACAGCCTATGTTTATTCGAATCGATTAGTCTATATTCTAGAATTTCCTCTCGTCATGAATGATCCTTTAACCTTGTATCATACCTATTCTATTCCAATACAACATCCTAACTCCTCATACTATTCCACAATCATTCCTGAGCATATATACCTGGCTACTAATCCAAGTGGGCAATATTATGTTTCGACGAGTTCACTAGACAACTGCATCACCTTCGCTATGAGAAACAGAGTCTGCAAAGATCTTGTGGTCTACGACTCAGCGGAGCGTCCCATCTGCGAGCTACAACTACTTCTTAGCAAGAAAACTACTATTCCTGAAACCTGCACGGCGACAACATTTCCTGCGGAAATCCAGACGTTTCAACCATTGCATCACAACAGATGGCTCTACATCTTGACCACCGAAACCAGCTGCGTTCTACACTGCGACAATGAAGTTTCAAATCATAAGCTTCAAGGATCAGGCATTGTAACACTATCACAAGGGTGTACGCTTCACACAGGCTACAGCACACTTTCGGCATATCAATCAATGGAAGAAAACGCGACGAGTCCCATTATAATTCCCGACATAAGGACGGATGATTGCTTTGAGATAACAAAGAACATTGAAGCACCACCACATCTTCTTCCCATCAAGATCAACGACATGCCCTTGGATTCGCTTAACAAAATCAAGACTCACCTCGATAAATACTCAGACGAATTGAAGAAGATCCAAGCTAATTCTAAGTCACAATCGTTCCTAGATAGAAACAACTCTACCTTCATGTGGTTCTATTTTACGATAGGCATCATACTCCCTTCTTATTTTCTTATCAAACTCTGCAAACGATGTCCAATCGGTTTCAATCAAACAAGACGATCATCGGACGGAAGAGGATACGTTCAAATATTCAACAACTGCTTCGACAACTCCCGAAGAGAGCGCAGCACACATATCGCCATCCCGCTTAGAAATATACATCAGACGTCTTCCCGCGTAACAGACGACGAAGAAATCAACACTGAAAACCCTCTAACATCACCTCATTCCCAAAGATTAGGCACTAACGCCCAATCTTTATTCTAAGAGGGGAGATGTTACATAATACTAATTCTAGGTGATTCCCACGTACTTCTTATACCTTCAATATGTTATTCTCGAGTAATATTGTATCTTAAGGACCTTTGTATTATTTATAAGTATTTAACTTTCAAAACCCTTAAAAATGCTTTTAGTTCACATGACCATTTTTTGTTTAAATAAGTTGCACTACGATAAGTGGTTTGTAGTTCTGTGAACAATTTATAATCTTATGGACCTTTTTGGTACTTGACTTAACCTGCAAACCATTACGTTATACAATTTATTAATCTTAAGGACCTTTTTGGTACTTGACTTAACCTGCAAACCATTACGTGATTCTCAAGTAGTATTGTATCTTAAGGACCTTTGTATTCTTTATAGGTACTTAACTTTCAAAACTGTTTAAGTTCTTACAATACTTTTGTTTAAATAAATTATTAGGATAAGTGGCTCAGTTGTCTACAACTGATAGTTTATGGATACTTTACATTCCCGACCATGTAAATCCCCAACATATGTCTAAATATTCCCACACCTTTCTTAGTATAAATAAGTGGCATTAGAATAAGCAAGTCACTTCACTTCCAACATCCAAATTCGACACATCTCATTGTACTAAGTTCGTAATACTAAGTTCTAAATCTAGTAAAAGTGTAAATACTAAGTTCTAAATCTAATAAAGTATTTTAAAAGTAAATTGTGCTAATTACTACATAACACACGTTCAAAGACTATATTAGGCACATTTTGTAGTTACCATTCCATACGTGACAAGTTGCAATCCCATCGCCGCTATATTCTTTAATTTACGCAAGTAGTTCTTGATTTCTTAAAAATAAGATAGCTTATCTTCAAAGTTATGATAATTTTTTGAATTTAAAAAAATAGGATCACGACTGAAATTTAGACCCAGATCTCCTGGCGCTAAGATCCTTTGAATATGTCTAGTGGTACATCCAAACATTATATTTGACACATGCCATGTGCACATGCAGTTAGCATTCTATGCGTGACAGATTGCAAGCCTATCGCCGCTTACAAGAATACTAACTGGTTTCCTCACGATGTTTTCCTTCACCGTTTTAAGCACATGTTTTTGATGCGCATATATAATTATTTCGAACAGAAAAATCACGGCATTGATGCACGCCGGGATTCGAACCTACGATCTTCAGATTGAAAGTCGAGGTACCTCCCACAGGGCCAACACGTCTATATTAACATATATAGTATAATATTGACTTTTATTATAAAAACACGAAACCGAAAACGTCGTAACAACAATTTCTACTTCAATAAACAGACTATTGCAGCCAAGATTACCCACTCAAAAAACCCAGACTGATAATCGCGTCTTTTGAAGTGTAATGTCAACTTAAATCCGGTGCAAACGCTTGTAACCCCCCTTAATCCTGGATTAGGCCTGCGGTAGGTGGGGTACTCACTACTCAGTTCTAGTACTTCCTTAACTGGTTTGTTTCCATTGTTGAATGCGTATTGCCTATGCGATAAGGTTTTCGGACGACTTGGGCTATGTTATTACTATTGTGCTGTTTTTAATTGATGACTGTGTGATGTACATGAAAGTATTTATAATATTTCGCTTAATACATACAAACATCAGCATCAGTATTAAATAATGTGATGTTTAGGATGCATATTCGAGGCAAACTATTATATCATACAATACTCGTACGTACCATTTGAAATTAAAGTGTTTTATCGGATTATTATATATAATTGCTTTTATCAGATCCAAATCAGGAAGATCCTGGTATAAAACATTATCAGACGTTGGCATGTAGGAATTTCATTAGTGGCTAGAATTTATAAAATAAATAATAAGTATGGGTGGACATTTCACACATCGCCATCTAGCCCCAAACTAAGCAAAGTTTGTACTATGGGAACCAGATAACTGATATAATACTTATATATTATTATTATTGTAAATAAATACTTATTATACATATTAACACCCAGACACAGAACAAACATCTATGTTCATCACACAAATGTTTATCCTGTTTGGGAATTGAACCCACAACCTACAGCGCAGAAGGCAGAGCTACTACCAACTGAGCTGTAAGGCTAGTCAAAATACGATAAATATCGTATGATAATGGAAACGTAGTATCGTAAGCGCCTCCCAGGCGGCAGGATACGCCGAATCAACTTTAAACAGGGATTAAACTGCGCTATTGAAACCCTGTAATCTTTTTTTATCTGAGTAATGTGGAACTTAAAGCTTGAAGGAAGTCATCATCAGTTTAGACGTTAAATAGATCGCTACAAATTTTGGAAAATACTGAATATTGAAATTTAAATATATATTATCACGCCTGTTCCCAGAGGGGTAAGCAGAGACCTCGGCTTTCAACTTACTACGATCCTGACATACTTCTTTTGCTTCATTTACTCTCTTCACCACATCTGATTAAAATCGTAATAATGTTCGGTGGACTCTATTTTTTGACTCCTCTAAGATAACGACTGACTCGTTAGTCATTTCAAATGGGAACTACTCAGGACTTACATAAAGAGAGAGCAATATACATTCGGCTAAAGAACATAGCTTAGTATATAAGAACGTCATAATCAGCACACGTAGGTAAGTAATGCAGCATTCTTCATCAAATCATATTATATGCATGTTAATTGGAATGTAACATACCTACAGGTGTCATCATTCAAGTCAAGTTTACTGAGCTCATACTGGATCGTACCGTAATGATATCTTTACAATTTTATACCTCTCAAGTCCTTCAGAATCATCCTAAGTAAAATAAATCATGGAAGCCTGATAAATATACTCAGAAAGTCAGATATCGGCTAAATATTAAATTTGGGTAACCTTTGTAAGGCTTATTGCCTTTATTTGTCTTCAATTTTGATCATACAAATATGCTATAATATAACACGGAAAATTTACTCTGTACTTACTCTATTTTTTGTGTATTTGAATGCAACTTAAAAGTTGAAAAAGTACTAATAAGTACCTACATAATATAAACATTATATTAAAAAACCGGCTAAGTGCGAGTCGGACTCGCTCTCGATGGGTTTCGTACCATTATAAAAATCTATAAAAAACGGCAAAAAAATCACGTTTGTTGTTTGGGAGCCCCACTTAAATATTGATTTTATTTTATGTATTTGTTGTAATAGCAGCAACAGTAATACATCATCTGTAAATTTCAACTGTTTAGCTATCACGGTTTATGAGATACAGCCCTGTGACAGACAGACGGACAGACAGACGAACAGCGAAGTCTTAATAATAGGGTCCCGTTTTTACCCTTTGAGTACGGAACCCTAAAAACAAGGCGGACGATGGTCTGTTATGACGTTGTAAGAGGAGGAGGAGGTTATATAGGTAGGTACTATAAATATGTAGGTATTCAGTACCTACATATTTATAGTAAGAGACATAGTCCTAACATATGGGTACTAATTTCTCAGCTACCACGCGTAAAAAGCTGCGTGCCTAATCTAGTTTTAGAATATTAGTGGCATTGCACGCTATGTTATTCTTTCATCTGTGTAATTCTATTGAAGTCTATTCTATACCACCCATAGAACAGATTCCATTAGCTAAGGCTCTATCCAGTTACCGTCTAGTCAGACTAGATTATGACCACAAACACTATCGTGGCATTGACACCAATGACACCAAGATGGATACAATGAAGTCAAAGGTCCCAGCGGTCAAGTTTAATAGGAGTTTATTAAATCATATATTTCTGCTTCTCCAGACAAGCCTATAACTAGATTTGATTAGAATCTTTATCATAGCTTTAACTTTATTTTTTTATTGCATCTACAACATATCGACCGCGGTTATGCTTGTTACCAAAGTAACAAGTAGTCTAATATTCTAGTAGTTCAATCGGTTCAACCAAATACTTAACAAAATCGCATTTAAAATATTACAGAGTACGACTACTTTTGCTTGGTGGCTTACTTTAGCTTGTTAAGACTTTTATTAATCTTTTTGGGATTCCGTATCCAAAGAGTAAAAACGGGACCCTATTACTAAGACTTCGCTGTCCGTCTGTCTGTCACAGGGCTGTATCTCATAAACCGTGATAGCTAACACTTGAAATATTCACAGATGATGTATTTCTGTTGCCTATATATACAAATAATAAAAAAATAATAAAATAAATATTTAAGTGGGGCTCCAATACAACAAACGTGTTTTTTTGCCGTTTCTTTTATAGATGCCGGTTTTTTAGTTGAACTATCTGTACGTTTTTTTGGGTTATCTCAATAATCCTCCGATGTGTCTCATTCCGTGACTAAGATACGACTGTACACAATATGCACGTTGAAATAGCAAATGATTTTAGTTCGCACGTGACTTCTTCAATACGCACTTGAGCTTTGTATTAGAGTGTTCGTTGATTACAAGAGATTTCCTGGTTTGTATCGAAGACAGATTTGTTTGTTTACGGAATTATTTAAGATAATGTTTTTATAAATTGATTTAATGACGCAATTGATTTTTAGAACACTTCAAAAAATTTATATCGTTTTAAAACAAAATGGAGTTTTATAAAAAACCGTCCCAATATTTTATCTATATCCCTTTCTAGTGGTGGCAAATACAATCATTATATTAATAAAATAAAAATAAAATACTGGGCTTGGTTGTACTTAAAAAGACTTGAAGATCCACTTGATTTAAAGTGGATGGTATGAGAAGACGATGACATTATCAAAATTATCTACAAGTTTCAAGTGAACCTACAAACCTAGACACAATGATGCAAAAACTGTGTCAATATTGCCAAATCACAATTCGCAAAAACACTTTCGAAAATATGCCTTACTGCAAGGCAGAAAGAGTTATCAATGTGTTATCAGATATGATTGGTTGTATCAAATCAGGTCAAACACATATTTTGATAGTGTACAGTCGTCTGCAATAATAGGTGAACATTCCATAGTTTTTAAAACGACATTATCTTTTTTGTGTATATTTTCACTAACTGATTTTTAGGGTTCCGTAACCCAAAGGGTAAAAACGGGACTATATTACAAAGACTTCGCTGTCCGTCTGTCTGTCTGTCTGTCTGTCCGTCTGTCTATCACAGGGCTGTATCTCATGAACCGTGATACAGTTAAAATTTTCACAGATTATGTATTTCTGTTGCCGCTATAACAACAAATACTAAAAACAGAATAAAATAAATATTTAAGCGGGGCTCCCATACAGCAAACGTGATTTTTGCCTTATTTATAGATAATGGTACGGAACCCTTCGTACGCGAGTCCGACTCGCACTTGGCCGGTTTTTTTTATTTTTTATCGTAATTGCGGTCTATGATTTTATGAAAATATGTGTATTAATTAGTTTCTAGAAAAAATAGGTTAACGGTTGTATTCCCTAAGTTTGGTAGAGATCCTCTCAGATCTCCAAGAGCTCACTTCAAATATTTGACAGTAAACTTGTGAAAATTAAAAAAAATATATGAAATGTGCTCCTTCCAACATCTAAGGGGGCGTGCCGTGTACGTAGCCCAGACAGGGCACGGATTTGAAACGTTACATACATTTTGTATGAAGCAGTTTATAATACGTAATAGTGCCTGATCCGTGTCCCGTCCGGTCCCGTCTACTAACTAAAGGCTCCGCCCCGGCCCGGTCACGGCACGCCCCGGTCTAATATAAATCTAAACTTATTATCAGTTGATAAATATATTTGTCTAGCATTTATTAAAAAACTGTAATTCAAAAGGTCAATAAAAAAATATATTATTGGTGGAATAAATAAAAATATTGGTGGACATTTCACACAGCGCCATCTAGCCCCAAACTAAGCAATGCTTGTACTATGGGAATCAGATAACTGATAGAATACTTAAATACTTTTTTTTTTGATGTAAATACATACTTTACTTATTATACATATTAACACCCAGACACACAGAACAAACATTTATGTTCATGACACAAATGTTTATCCCGGGTGGGGATCGAACCCACAACCTACAGCGCAGAAGGCAGAGCTACTACCAACTGAGCTGTGAGGCCAGTCGGTAGTAATAATTAAACTTGTTCCCTTATTAACGAACGTTTGTATTTCTCTGTTACAAAGTTACTTGTAAAAACGAAGAAACTTCGTTCAAAATATAACAAAGTTACCATGTTTACAAAACTCACCGCATACTTTTTATATGCGACATAAACTCGTACATTGACCACCCACCGCGCCATTTTACACACTCATTTTTTTATAATAACAATAAACTAGATAAACATCTGTTGTTTATGAAAATCATTTTATTTTTTTCAAGGCAACGTACATTTTAGGTTAAGTAGAGGTTACAGACCCCCGTATACAGGAACGACACTATGAGAACACGCACCCACAGTGGACGAAATCGTTTTTCATAAGCATCACTTTATGTGATGAGCGACACTATGGCACACGGTACCGTGTGCCTTTAGAGCTCAACTTTGGCTAGAGGCACACGAAAGTGTGCCTCTTGTCAAACTATGCAGTGTTGCACAACACATAAAGTGATGTTTATGAAAAAAGATTTCGTCCGCTGTGGGTGCGTGTTCTCACAGTGTCGTTCCTGAATACGAGAATACGAGGGTTAGTCGAACAAGTTCCGCAAACACTTTTTTTTCTATATACTTTCTTCGAAAAAAGAAAGAACTTAAGTGCTCGGACTCCCGAGATTGTCCTGGCAAAGATATCAGTAGAGTGACTAATTGATTATTGATTTCAGGTATATTACTGTAATTTCAAATATAACTGTAAAATATATTAATGCAAGGTATATTACTACAAAATGTAGTATGTAATGTATGTGCCAAATGTGATATTTGAACATGCCTCTGACTAAAAACCCTTTAAACATCTTTAAGGATCCGAGTGTTTTGAGATCTGAGAGGATGTCTACCGTACTTGGGGATTACAATCGTGATCCCATTAATATTATTATCAGATATCGGTCTTGGAAGTTTTTTTTGTACCTCTGAGCATTGTGATTAACTTATTAGTAAATCTTTGAAAATATTCCACGATAAAATCCGTAGTACCAGCTGTAATTTTGATAACCTTATGATCTTGTTAAAAATTATTACTAAACCAGCTAGATGTCATTTTACTTTCGGAATTTCCAAATATTCCCTTACCTATTGGAAATGTTTTTCATTCCTCTTCTTATCAAAATCAAAGCGAAGTAGTTTGTTTAAAAATATATTTTTAGCTATATCACTACATAGTATAAAGCAAAGTCGCTTCCCGCTTCCCGCGTCTGTATGTATGTCTGTATGTATGCTTATATCTTTAAAACTACACAACGGATTATGATGCGGTTTTTTTTAATAGATAGAGTGATTCTGGAGGAATGTTTAAATGTATAATAACATGCTTAATATATTAGACAACCACTGCTAATTTTAAGATTTCTAATATGAAGTCGTAAATAAACACATTTTTTTGCGCTTATCCTTTTGAAAATTTTTGATGTTCAATAAAGTCAATCCAATACGTTACTAATTCCATTAATAAGGGTAGTGACCAGGCCACTTTCAGCATACAATCACAAAATGAAGTGGAAAAATATCAGTCTGGACGTTACATCTGCAGCTCTGAAGCTGTATGGAGGAATGAATGCTGTTAACGAGTATACAAAGACATTCTGTAATATATTTTGGTATCAGCTTTGCACCCGTGCGAAGCCGGGGCGGGTCGCTAGTTAGGTATATTCCATTCACCTATTGACTTCAAAACAGAAAATAAAGACACTACTCCCTTATCTATCAATTAAAACATATTTTTTTATCACATACCTACTACCATTTTATTACTAACACAACAAGATAATTGCAAGCGTATTCATCCTCTCAAAATCTTCACAAACACAAAGCTACAACAACAACTTGACAATTTCAAAACTCAAAACGGAACGATTTAAAGAAACCCGACAAAAAACGCGAGATCCAAACAAAATATTATCGAAATCGGTCAATTTGTCGATCAGAAATTGCTTCATTAATTTCTTATTGGATTAAACATAATGACTTTGCGTGTGGTATATTAGTTTTTTGCCAAAAGGTACCTTATGGTTCTTTATTATGGTGTTTAAATAATAACAACTTAATTTGTTAAGGCGCCGTACCGCCTACATCAATTGATTTCTTATAAATTTCTTACCGCCGGATTCCTGTCTCGATTGATTGCGGTAAAAAATCACAAATTGCCAACAAAAGTGGAAAGCTTCCCATTTTTAACTGCTTTATTCCCATTGTTTGTTTCCTAAAAAATGCGTTATTAACCGACTATTCAAAAAGGAAGAGCCCCTGCCCCTACTACATTTTTTAAAACATGGTATCGGTTTTGTTTTTAGTTTTTTAAACGTAATTATTTGCAGCGCAATATCTGTAGTTCTTTTTATAAACAGACAACTTCAAAAAAAGAGTTTCTCAATTTGTCAGTAAATAATAAAGTCAAAGTCAAAGTCAAAGTCAAAGTCAAAGTCAAAGTCAAAGTCAAAGTCAAAGTCAAAGTCAAAGTCAAAGTCAAAGTCAAAGTCAAAGTCAAAGTCAAAGTCAAAGTCAAAGTCAAAGTCAAAGTCAAAGTCAAAAATCATTTATTTCAATAAAATCACAAGGATCACTTTGAAACGTCTTAGGAACTAGGTGAAGCTACGCCGATTCCACGCGACCAAGCCTAGAAGAATCAGGCAACAAACACGGCTTGGGGTCTACCTTTTTTTTAATGATCCTTTTCTTAAAGCTATGTAGAGTTCCAGTGTGATGCCAATCGAATAAGGTGAAGGCTCAAACAAGAATAATAATTAAAAGTACTACTCAAGTACGTAAACAATAAAAAATAAATAAATAAATAAATAGTCAATAATAGTCAATAATTGTAGGTATGTAATGTACCTGTTACTCAGCTAACGGCTGTTCCGATTTCAATGTTTTTTCGCTATTGAGTAGAAAATGCTTTAGAAGTGTTCTCATATAAATTGCATCGAGATCAGCTTAGTAGATCTCTACTCTTCACTTCACCTAATAATTTGACAAAATATAGTTTAATTTAGCATCTTTTTTTTTATTTTATTTGTTGATTTTAAAGATAGCTGCAGAGTTTATCCATTAAAGTAGTTTTTTTAGATAATTTTTAATGCGTTATACAGTTCTTGTTATAGCAGACGACGGTATTGTGACATCAATTAAGCCAGCATTTTTCTAACGCATTGAGTAATTAAATTCGTTATCAGAATTATAAAATCTATTTTTAATTAAAAAGCGTCATATATTTCACGCGGTATTCGGCGGTAGGCGGTGCAGCCTTCGATGTAATGTTACCAGGCAAAATGAATAAGAACTCTTATTCATTAGTATTTCCTTTCGATACGAATTAAGATTAGAGATCATCTCTCGCTGGCGATGAAATATTAAATCGTTAAATTTAATATTGGCTGTAGTTTCTTTTATTGCTTCACAACTAAGGCATATGCTAACAGGTCGAGTGAATATTTTTTAGTCTGGCAACAAATAAATGTTTATTCTCATTTCACACGCGATTATTGTTCATTCATATTAATGGTTTCTGTTCTGGATGAATTTATTGGTAGAAAGTAATAACTTCAGAGCCGATTTATAACATGTCATGTTATGTGTAAACTCAGCAGCGTATGTACTAAAAGTTTTGCAATAGATTCAATATTTGATGCAACGTATTTAGTATTTATACCTACTCGTACCTAAATGCCGGCACCACTCAATGTTGCTTTAGTAAATAGCATGAAATTGATAAACAAACCGTAAAGCAATCACAACATCATTTAATAAGTGTCTAAATGCTGATATGAAGCTGACATAGTCTTTATTAGGTCAGTTGTAGTACGTGTCACTAGTAATGTGAACTTCATTGTCGCCAAACAAAGTAAAACAACCTTAAAACAATGAGATATCAAAGAAATATGACCACTATTTCTTGTGATATACCGTGTATTGTCCCGCAACAGATAAGGGCGTAAAGTATCAATTCGTAGAGAAGCTAGGCGTCTGCAATTCAATTTGTCTAAATGTTTTGAAGTCCTCAAATGACTTTCTGTTTCGCATATCGTGGCTCTTATATCAGATCCTTTTAAGGAATCATTCTTATTCAAGTCTCCAGTACCAATTAGGAAAGGCATTTTTTATTTTTCTGTTCTTCTTGAGACAAGTATATTATTCTACTAGCCGGCCCGTGACAAACGTTGTCCTGTCAAATTTCAATAATCGAATAGAAAAGAATGTTTTTAGTCTGTGATGTCAGATTTGGTGCTCACCAGTGCCATCTATACAGAAATCCTCCATTTTGCATTTTTTTAATCGCTTTTGGGATGTTTTTCATATTTTAATTGGGCATTATATTTATTTATTTGGGCATTATATCTACATCTACAGCAAATTTCAACTTAATCCGTTTTATTGTTTAGGCCTGATTGAGCCACAAACATACATACAAACTCACAAACTTTCACATTTATAATATTATTAGGATGAGGATTTTATCTGTTTCCTTTCGAAGTTACAATTTGTGTAACATCTTACGAAGAAAGGAGAAAGTAATGTTTATTCAAGCACTTTTATTCTGACGTGCACTTGCGTAATTTTATGTAAACGTTGAGTAATTTGACGCAAGAATATTAGAATGACATATTCGCGAATCCTTGTTTGCATTACTTTCGCTAGCGAATAACAAAATGAAGGTGCATTTGCTTTCTCACGAAATTCTGTATGAACTTTCGTCGTCAATTGGTTTTGTTTTTAATCGACTTCAAAAGGAGGAGGTTCTCAATTCGCCTGTATGTTTTTTAAGCTATTGCATAGCTTCTATCGCGGGCCTTGAGCGTGGAGACCGAATCCAGAAATTTCGTAACGAAAATTTACACAAAATTTTACGAGACACTCACAGTCACAGTCACAGTGTTAGAGATTTCTCTTTTTGGATTTCAAAAAATCGATTTTTAAAAAATCTATTATATAAATTACACATATAAATCGATTTTTGTAAACTAAGTTTTCCGAACGCGAACCGAATCGTTCGTTGGCCATTTTCCCGGACGTGAACCTACATATAGTCGCCTCCCAAACGGAAACCGACTCATCGGTCTTGTCTCCGAACGCAAACCGAACCATTGATTATTATTTCCATATAATTCGATTTTTTGGAAAATCGATTTATTTGTAGGGACAAAAAATCGATTATTAATTAATCGATTTTTTTCAATCAATATTACATCCCTATGACTCATGTCATGCCTGCTTAGAGTCCTCGCCACCACTCATGTCCTGCGACGAAAACCAGAACTAAATTTGACAGCAACGCCATTTTATCTCATGTCAGAGTGCTCGATGAAATTAGCGTCCATGTCCATGGTTTTTCCCAATATTTTCTTGAAATCTGCGTGAATATGTCGCGTAAAGTGGTGAAAAGTGCAGCTCGTGAAATGATTCCTAAAGTTAAAGAGTTTTGTGAGTTAGAGCAGAGGAATAAAGACGTTTTGATCCCTTTAAATAATATACAAAAAAGAGTCGCTGCCATGACAGGTAAATTTTAGGGATACCAGAGTATTAGTTTTTTTCTAACAATAGGTAAAATATGACTAAATTAAAACACTAATTAAATTATTTTGTATTTTAGGTGTTTCAGAGAAAACGGTATCTCGAATTACGAAAGAAGGAAGAGTGGCAGCAAGCACTTCAAAAATAATTGTAATATTTCAAAAATGATGGACTGGTAGATGAAGAAATAGAAAGATTCATAATTCATAATATCAACAGCCAGTGATAGCGACACTGATTCTGATCATGGCAGTGAATTTTAAGAGACAAGTGACAGCGATATGTCTGGAATGCAAGTAATAAATGATGAAGACCATAATTATTGTATAAAAATAATTTAATAAAATTTACCTATATCGTGAAACTAGGTTGATTTCATTGTTTTCCTACATAACTACACTACTATTACAAAGAGATAAAATTTCTAGTTTTATATTTTTGTTTGTACCGGATAAACTGAAAAAATATAGGACCAATTTAAAAAAATATTTAATCTATCAAAATCTTCATTAGGAGCGAATAACATCACTACATAGTATAACACAAAGTCTCTTCCGTTGTCTGTCTAAAATTATAATCGTAAGTAGAATAAATAAAAATAAATAGAGATCCCACGAAAATAGCAATAATATAACCAAAGAAATAAAAAAATTGCCTATATTCTTCATTACTACAACTGTGCGAAGTCGAAGTGAACTGCTAGTAGTAAATAGTTTTAAAATGTAAACCAAAGAGCATATAAGTCATGTAAACATTAGTTCGCCCTCCCTTTTAGTGTAAGGGGTAAATTATGGCTATCTTACTGGCATCATTATAATAGGCGATTGCGACGCCGCGTCTAGCGGACTTGAGTGGTGGCGCGGACTCTAGAGTGATTTTCGCATTCCAGCGCCATCTAGTTTCATTTGATGATACTACGTTATTATAGGTGCTTTTCGCGGTCTCATGCGAAAGCTCGGGGTTTGAGAGGTTCGCAATTCCGCTGGCAGGTGGCGCTATTTTACCACTATCGGTAAATAGGTGGTACTTCACAGACATGATCGACTAAAAAGTTTGAAATTGAATTATTGAATTCATGTAGTTAGGTAAATATCGAATCCTGGCCGTGCATCAATGGATATTTCTGTTCGAAAAATGTATATGCGCGTTACACGTGCTTATAACGGTGAAGGAAAACATCGTGAGGAAACCTGTTAGTATTCTTGAAAGCGACGACGGGCTTGCAACCTGTTACGTGTGGAATGCTAACTACGTAGTTAGGTAAATAGGTAGGTTAAAGATTTTGACATCTATCGATGAATAGCAGAACTTTTAATGACTTTTTGAAATATCACGCTTGTCTCTTTAGTTTAGCAACTCGCCAATAGGTGGCATTGGTTGTATCGGCGTTACTGCGCATGCCTAATCCCCCTCTTCGAAAAAAGGATAAATAAAATAAATAAATAAATAATTATAAATACATAAGTTGATAAAAAATGTTATGCAATAGCTTTACCGCGGCAGTCTCCGAGTGCCACACGTCTTTTTTTTTGTGTGTATGTTACGCGATTACTTCGACGTTTGTGGAAGGATTTACAATATTATTTTTTTATTTGAAAGCCTACCTTCGAGGTGGTCCCATTACCACCAAGTCAGCATCTTATGATGGGATCCCAGGGAAATTGAGAGAAACCTTCAAAATTTATAGGCATTGATAGTGTTTTTCAACTATAGACCTTGCCCTTCTTTCATTGGCATATCGGAGTGGAGGGCTAGCCGGGGTAAGGGCCTACATTATGTATGTAGTCGGTTTTTTTATTTTTTTTAAATAACTTTACATTTTTGTCCCAAGAGACAATTATAAATATTGAATACATCCTTTGGGGATGTTGGATCAGTTACGTCTTTATTATTGTTTATCTTCAGATTCTGATTAGTAACGGACACATATAATCAAACTGCAAAGATCGAGCACACGTATAGGTATTTTGAACTGCCTATGCGTAAGTCCTATGATTATAATAATTTAGGATTGATTATTTAGACCTACCACCACGCGCACGAAGTCGCGACCACAGTCGTTATCATAAAATCGTAAAAACTAATATTGTTGTCATTCCACGTAGTAAAAGTTCAATGCAAGTTTAAAGCGTTCAATTATCCTTATATTTTGGACGGTTTGCCCATCTGCGGAATTTATAAGCGTTAAGGTGATAAGTGAAATTTTTGATTTTTTGTATGGGCTGATGGGCCGGAAAAAGAGATAAAACCGCATTATCTTGAAAACCATTATATTAAAAAAAAATGTCTTTAATTTAGGTAGCTAGTATGATTATCTAACGAATTATATAAAAATGAACTGTTTAGATATTCATAGTTTTGATTTAAAAAACTAGTATTTTTGAAGAGCCAACTTTGGAAAATAAATCTATCGAGAAAAGTTTCTCCAATCGTGTTTCTGTCTGTAATTTATCTAGATTATATCTTTAAGTTATCTTTGTCAGTTGTCAAACAAAACTGAATGTTTTGCGGTTATTGAAAAAAAAGCGATTCTGCATTCATCAAAAACATTTGTCTTAAGAGAAATTACATTTTGAAACCTTGTCCTGCTAATAGCAAAGTCTTGTTGAAAAAAGACGAGGCACCTCTAATTTATCGCTGCGTCAATTCGAAGATGTTTTTACATATTTAGAAGAGTTTCTGCGTAAAATAAAAAGCTTGTTACTGTAGACCCTTTAAATACAAGTGTTGATTGAAGAAATAATAAAGAAACGTGTAGGTAGTTTGTGTAATAAAGAAACTTTAAAATACCAGAACTTACACTGTGCAGGTTAATAAATAGTTATAAGCAGGTCAACCACTATTACAAAATGATAATGATGATGAAGATACCAGGAAAGCAGACATATTTAACATTTTTTTATTTACTTGGTACAAACGTAATTATGTTTTCATTACCTACAAGTACCTAAAGTTTGTATGTTTGTAACTCAATCACGCCGAAACGAAGTAAACTTGGAATATAACCTATGCCCTGAAATAAAATATAGGCTATCCAAAAATATAGACTTCTACAGTCTGAGTTTTCTTTAAACTTTTGGTAACTTTTACAGCAATTGTATTAGTTTCAGAGTTTGATGAAATTTCTGTATTCCATATAAAGTTTTCGCGTACTTAATATAAATCCTTCATGTGACCATACTCCGTTACTGCAGTGGACTCTACCAGTTACAGCGGCTGGACGTTGACCCGTCAAGTATTGACATATTTGTATAGTTTCTCACGTCTAGTTTAGGGCTGTCACAAACCTAACCCCATCTCAAAGTCAAAAGCAAAACGTAATTTTTTTAAAAGATATTATCTATGTTTATAAACGTAGATTTCTGAGTTGGTGGCGTAGCAACGCCCGCAGGGTACAGCTAGATTTAAATATAATGGTTTGGGATCACCACTTCATGGGAATGGCCACTTTTGTTATAATATTTTACTTTCTTCATAATTGTTATATATCAAAGTGTAGTCTTGTTATTGATTACGACTTCTTAGTATTTGTAGAGATCTTTTTATTTTTAAGTTCCCTGCAAATCTTCACCTCAGATTTTTATTATTTTCAACACTAAAAAAACCTCTTTTTTTCTTTTTGTTTGTTATGACAGATAGAGGAGTTTTTAACTCATACTTAACGAGCAAAAATTACGAGTAAACTACGAGTATGACAAAATCAATTTAGATCCATTAAAATGACAACCCTATTATTTATTCACTACACACGATTACCTCTGGTATGTTTTTACTACGCAAGTGTGTACGCTTAGATGCATTTGTTCACTAGCGTACACTTTCTATAATATGTGACATTTTGTTACTAGCTCGCTACTGCAACTTACATGCTCATATACTCACACCTTTTCAAAATGAAGACATTGAAGACTAAGAGATATATAAGGATTTTAAAAATATATTTTTAAAATCAAGCTTTTATAGATTCTAGGGCTCTAGTACTCGTCAAGACAAATCCAATGAGCTCAAACACGACGTGGTTATGTTGTGTAGTTAGGCAGTTGCTATGGCTACATGCTGCTGGTCTGATGATGGAGCTCGAGCTCCATCATCAGACCAGCTCGCTAGTCCCATAACTTTATTTTGTCATTGGAGATTGATAGATATGCAATGTTCTATCTCAATCTGACTTTTTACTGAGGAGTTCCGTTAAACAGCTCTTGACTCTATCATCAGATCAACTCGCTGTCACCATATTATTGCATTGTCACCAAAGCTACGAATGTATGCCAAATATCAGCTCAATCGGTTGAAGATAACTGCTTCAGAATTGAGTTACAAGATTCCACCTTACCAAACATAGTTATATACATTGCAAGTTAATTAAAAGCTATTAAAAATAATAATTCCGTTTTCAAAACATATACATACCTACAGGTTTAAGTACTCGTAAAAAGATCACAGTACAAGAAACTTGTTATTCAACAATTTCAAGACACAGATGTGAAACACCCTTGGGGTTCCCCTAAAACAAATTGCGCTAATAAATTCGGTTGTAAAATTTTCCCAAAAATGCTGGTAGGTGGTAACCCTTGAGAGGCACTGAAGTTTATGCCGTAGGCATATTAAAGTGTTACATCGAAAAGGTTTTAATTCTGATAATCCTAAGCTAACACCCCTCGGCCACAAATCCATTAGCAGTATTTTGTGTGACCTGGCAGAAACGCCATTTTGGGCTTTTAATGCTGAACTCAATGTCAACAGATATAGCATTTGCTAATTTAGTTTGATTCGAAAGATAATCCTAACCATAATTTGGAATTCGTTGTTCATTCCATATCAATTCACACCGCGTAAGCAAAATATATTGATATTTTCTTCTGAGTAATATAATTTCTTGGTAAATGAAATTTGTGCATATTTTTTGTACTTTAGCTTTGCTAGTAATTCCTTTTCTGAATTAAATCGTTTATTTACCTATGCTAACTACTGCAAAATTCGGACATGAGCCAAATATAATGTTTAGAATTAACTCTAACTACCCCCTTTAGTCATCTTCAAGGATCTGAACGCCTGTAGAACTGAGTAGACGTCTACCGTACTTGGGGATTACAGTTGTGATCCTTTTTCATTTCATTCACCTATACGTATTTGTACATTTACCAATTAAATGCGTGTTTAAACCAGTTTATGGTTAAACTTGAGTCCTGCGAATCCCGCGCTCCAATGCCGCGCTACGTCTGGTCACACCTTACTTTGATTTTAGTAGGTATAAATAAGGTACTCACGCTGGTCGTTTCCATCTGAGCGAGCCATGACAGTGCCGTTTGGGAACACGTTGACGTAGAGATGGGAACACTGGCTGTAGAGGCGAACCGATCGGACCATAGATGGCACCGCACCGCAGATCACCACCTGATGGAGAACAAAACCGTCTATGTAAAGCATGTTTCATTTGCAGCTTCGATACCACGAAAAATGGGAAATGCCTACAGTTATCTATACATATCTATACATATAATAAAACTGTATAAGAGTTCAATTCTGTACATTGAATAAAAACTAAAAAAAATACTCTTAGGGGCCTTTAAACAAGTAACACAAGCAAAAAAAAAACATTTTGAAATTTTTGTCTGTCTTTCTGTCTGTTGTCCGGCTTTCACGCAAAAACTACTGGACGGATTTTGGTGTAACTTTTTTTGTTATGTAGCTATTAGTCCTCGGCAACATATAGGCTATAATTTATTTTGAAGATTGGAATACCAGATGTAAAACTATCTGTCCCCCAGCGAAGCGGGCACGGGTCAGCTAGTTTGTCATATTTGAATGACGTGCCAGCTAATTATAAACATGGTGAATCCACGCTGAACAGATATCCAAAGAAGACGGTAGAAATAAACTACACCAAAATCGCAATGCTGTAAATTTTTGTTTATGTGGGCATATGTGCCAAACATAATGTTTTGACGTACCTTTGACTACCCCCACTAGGCATCTTCAAAGGATCTAAGCGTCTGGAGATCTGAGAGGATGTCTACCGTACTAGGGGATAGGTCGTGATCCTATTTTTTTTTTGTAATATTTTCGTGCTTTTTAGGCGAGTTCATAGAGTTTTAGCATGGATTTAATTAGTGAATTAGAAAGTGTAACTGTAAATAACATGGCTAGAAAATATAGTTTTCATATGGAAGAAGGCATCCCTAATATTTTTCACTCTAGGTACTACGTTCTTATCTAATCTTTGTAAGGAAAACCTTTGTGTATGGACTTAGTAAATCACAATATGCTTTCCTAAGAACATTGTGCTCCTGTTGAAATGAAACACAAGTATTATTTTCTAGAGTCTGAGAAGATAATACCATGGAAGCCACTTTTCAACCAACTTCCGAAAAAAGGAGGAAGTTCTCAAATTAAATTATGTATTTTACGCAATATCTCCGCCAATTGTCAAACAATTTTTATGATTTTTTTTTATTAAATTGTTTTTTGAAATTCTAAGAAACAAAACTAAAAAATATTTATGCAAATTGTAAATCTATAGAACATATCGTAAATGTAGTTTTTCAAGTTTTCCTGAAAAACTACAAAGCTCTAATAGATTAAATTTATATAAGACCACCTCGGAATTATCCCTAAAAAAAACAATCCCGCTGTAATCGGTGTACACACACATCCTTTTTATTAAAGTCTGTTATAACAAAAACTTTGGTTATGTTTCATCACTTTGATGTTTTCTAATTCACACACACATTCTAATCGTTTTGTCACTGACTATTGCAAGTGCATTGAAATGAGTGTTCTCACTATCAGCGAGCACGGTCACGCGAATCATGTACGATAACGCTGGTCAAACAATGATTTATGCCAGGGTTACTCATTTTCATGGCTAATTTAGGGTTTTTGACTACATCATACAGTTGACGTAAGTATTACGCATACTTGTTTATGGTGGAACTTAAGCACCAACTTCTGACGTCATAGAGACCGTCGTAAATATTTAAGCTCAGCATTAAATTTGCAATGAACTCGCTTCTGTTTCAATAACCTTAAAAAGATTCGTAATCAGTAAAGTTTCACGACTGTAATCCCCTATACGGTAGACATCCTATCAGATCTCCAGACGCTTAGATCTTTTGAAGATGTTTAGTGGGGGTAGTCAGAGACACGTCCAAACATTATATTTGGCACATGCTCACATTTCGCAGTAGTCAGCATTCCATACGTGACAGGTTGCAAGCCCATCGCCGCTTATAAGTATAACTAACTGGTTTCCTCACGATGTTTTCCTTCACCGTTTTGAGCACGTGTTTTTGATACGCATATCAATTTTCGAACAGAAAAATCCATTGATGCACGCCGGTACCTTCAGATTGAAAGTCGAGGTAACTCCCACTCGGCACTCACTATATTATTTTTAAAGTTTCAGTCGTCATCTCTTTTACAAAAACAACTAATATTAACTTGATACAGGGAAACGGAAGCAATAAAAGATATGAAGTTTCAAATTAACTACGAAATAACGTGTGACATAACCCGGCACAGTTTAATTACTGCGGCCGGTATCAATGATTTATTATTTTGGGAATAATTGCTGGGAAAGGCTCGATCTGGGAAGTACTATCACCATATTTCTGTCGCCACTCAGCAATGCTGTATTCCGGTTTGAAGGGTATATGGTTGTCGGTAAAATTACAGGCACATAAGGCATAACCCCTTTATGCCTCAAGTTAGTGGAAGCAAGGTACTAGGCTTTATGATGTTTAGTCGTCAAAAGAAATCCTAACGTTTCCAATAAAATTAGAGAAGTTACCTTGCTTATGTATGTACTAATGAGTCTTTGAGAATAATGTTAGGCTAGTGACAATAGAAAATACCTAATTCTGTAAGGGCGTTGTGAAATGAAAAGGTTTTGATATTCACGACACAGGAAATCCAGGTGTGGGGTCAGGACTATGTATCTGACATAGTAGTACTTTTAATTATTAATCTTGTTTGAGCCTTCACCTTGTTCGGCACCAAACTGGAGCTCTACATAGCATTAAGGAAAGGATCATTAAAAAAAAGGTAGACCCCAAGCCATGTTTGTTGCCTGATTCTTCTAGGCTTGGTCGCGTGGAATCGGCTTAGCTTCACCTAGTTCCTAGGACGTTTCACATTGATCCTTGTGATTTTATTGAAATAAATGATTTTGAATTTGACATAGGTTACAATTTAATTGACGTAAAATTGCAAGATTTTTAAGAAAAACCGTGCAATGATGTAACTTCTGATATGATGTACACGAGAAAGTACTCTTGTTAAGATTCTAGTGCTCTATAACTTAAAGGTCTCATGGATGCTCTAGCTCCAACGGGACCCTCGGGGCGCCAAACACCTCATTACGCTGATACCAATCAAATCTGTCGGTAACCTTCTGAACTTCACGAACTTGTTACTCGTTAACCTCGATAATTTGAATCCATTTTATTTGTCACTAGGATTATCTGATCGTCGTGACTTCTTTATTGATAGGCTGATTGGTATTAGTCGTAGTTTGTTATGTGTGAATTGAGATGAATTCCACTTAGATATATCTTTTCAGCTTAACAATTTGAGGCAGGCTGGTGAGAATTTCAATTTTGTGTTTTTGTACCAACGAGCTCGTCCAGAATATTTATTCTCTCACCTCACTCAAAGATCCTTGGTTAGAAATTTAGGATCTAACAAATTTTCGATATTTTGATCCCAAGTCATACCAGTTTCCTTATTATGAGCTGTTGTACAATTTTCTCCGTAGACCAGTATCGATTATGCAAGAATGCAATCGGAGATTATAAAGAGGAAGACGTGTGTCGCCTTACTAATTAGTAGTGATATTGTCATTGGTATGTAGTATAATCATTGTACAAGTGACGTTGCGGGGGACACCGACTAATATTGTGTGTTACTAAATTGTTCGCGTGTTAGAAAAAGAATCTCTAGACTTCATGGTCGTAGGTCAAGTAGGCTGCCAAAGCTACGTTTCTACAACACTCTACAATCTTATAGAATTTGTAATTATAAGAGCCAGCCGTCCAGGGCACCACAATAAGGAAACAATCGATCGCTTTAATGGGTCAGCCGTACTCAGCTAATCCGTCACTGAGGGTTCAAGGTTTCCTCTCCAGCAATTTTGAATCCTATTCAAACATCCAAAAAGTCGATATTACATTATTCTTAAGGTGGTCATGTAAGCCATTTGGCCGTGGGTAGTGCGGTGTCATATTCAGGTGGGAAAGCGTACGCTACCGCGCCGCGGTCACTATTTAGCCATATTGCATTTCATGGTACTTTTTGTAAACAATACCGGATTTACTTTTTAATATTGATTGTTTTGTTCTCTTTGTGATTCCTCGTTCTAAGTGGTATTGGAAATGTGGCGCTTAGAAACGCATTTTAGTTTGCTCACAAAAGTTCACCATTTATTTACTCGTATTTATAGATCTTGTAAGTTTAGTTTCCTAATAATAATTTATGTCAGTCTTTTGAAATAGGTATTTGGAAAAAAAATCAATATCGCGTTAGAGTTTATTTGACGTTTTATGAAGAAGAAGTAGAAGTATGCAATATTTATATCAGTATTCTAGTTCACGTTTGGACGTGCCTCTGACTACCCCAACTAGACATATTCAAAGGATCTAAGCGCCTGGAGATCTGAGAGGATGTCTACCGTACTTGGGGATTACAGTCATGATCCTATTTATTTTTGATCTAGAGTTGGTAGGTATTGAGTTGTAAGTCTAGATATATTATAGTTTCTGCACCTACAGCGCAGTAGGCAGAGCTACTACCAACTGAGCTATGAGGCCAGTCAATCAAATCTATTAGCAAACGTTCAGAATGATGTTGGTCCTTGCCCGCAACCTGCGCACTAGAGATTATTTCTATAAATAAAGATATTTAACAAGAAAATAAGGAAAGAAGCAAATCTCTACAGACGACTCATTCCTTCTTGAAAATAACGGTTACTGACCAAATAAGACAACATAATTTTGTTAATACACAGAAAATGCTTTTGAAATTTCGTTTTAAAAGTATGTAACTCTGAAGATAACTTTTAGTATATCTTTTTTATAATAGGTTGCAAATACAAAATGCAAATAGGTTGGTCCTGTCATGTATGGAATGCTACTGCAAAAATATAATGTTTGGACGTGTCTCTGACTAATACTCCCTCTAGACATCTATAAATAATCTAAATGCCTGGAGATCTGAGAGGATGATTACCGTACTTGGGAATAAAACGTCGCGACACTATTGTTGTATTTTTTTTATGATAAACACTTCAAACGTCTTCACAAGACGTCAAATTATAGCTGTAAGAAAATTATTGATCTTTACTACTAAAAATATTAATAGATCCTTAAAAATGTCTGATGGGAGTCAGAGGCACGTCCAAACATCACATTAGGCACCATATTTTGTTGTTGTTAATATTCCATACGTGACAGGTTGCAAGCCCATCGTCACTAATGCTAACGCAGTAACTTTGGTAAGGGTCATCAAACGTTAGCATAGCATTTAATTGGTATAAGTAAAAGTACATTCAAGTTTATAAGGCTGGTCACGCTAGTATTATTAAATGGCTTTTATATTTTAAGACGAGTAATATTTTTATTGATGAATGTAGAATCGTTTTTTCTCAATAACTGCAAAACATACAGACTACTTAAGGGGCTGTATGTCGACGATTGCTCTTTTTCGAAACGAAAAAAGAAATACTTCTGAACAAGCCACATCTCCTATTTTTATAAGTATACTAGCTGTCCCGACAGACGTTGTCCTGTCAAATGTCAATAATCCCACAGAAAAAAGCACTTTCCGTCTTTCCCGATCTTTACGCCACCCTTATCACTTAGGGGTATGAAAAATAGATGTTGGTCGATTCTCAGACCTACTCAATATGCTCACAAAATTTCATGAGAATCGGTCAAGCTGTTTCGGAGGAGTACGGTAACTAACATTCTGACATGGAAATTTTATATATTAGATTACTTCAGGTTCCTACCTAGATTTATATTAAGCTGAAAACATAATAGCAGAAACTTTTCACGATAAAGATATTATTTCAAAATGATACGTTTTAGAATTTATGATCGAAATAGTTTGATACCTACTATTAAAATCAACTTGTGATTTATTGTTAAAGATAGGTAATATGTAGATCTAGATTTCTATTAGAATAGATTTTTGATAAGCAATTATACATAATTTATATCATTAATTTATTTGAAAAGCAAAGGCGGACCACGCGCCGACGTGTGTTTGTCGTCATTGCAGCGGTCGGTATGATTATTTATCGAAGTGATTAAAGATGGGTAAGTACATCTTTATTCACATATACTGTACATTATAAAATAGGAGATGTGTCTTGTTCAGAAGTATTTCTTTTTTCGTTTCGAACAAAAACAATCGTCGACAGGGAGCGCCTTAAGGTTTTAATCTAGATAAATTATAGACAGAAACACGATTGGTGAAACTTTTCTCGATAAATTTATTTTCCAAAGTTGTTCCAAAACACAAATTTAGTTTTAACTCAAAACTGTGAATAGCTCAACAGTTTACGTTTTAGTTTAAGTTTTATGGTTTTCAAGGTAATGCGGTTTTATCACTTTTTCCACCTTAGCCGGATAGACTCAGCCCATACAAAAAAACAAAAATGTCAAGCATCACCTTAACAGTAAATTAATAACGCCATCTTGAATCTAGCATAAAATATCGTAAATGTTAATTATTATTTATTGCTATTTATAATCATAATTACTGTACAATAAATATTACAGAAGGTATATGAGTTAGATTATAGATACTTAATTCGTTGCAAAAACATCATTCGCTTGTTTTCACAGCTCAGTTGGTAGTAACTCTGCTTTCTGTGCTGTAGGTAGTGGGTTTGATTCCCACATACGACTAATATTTGTGTGATGAACATTATAATTATGTTTGTTCTGTGTTGTGTGTTGTAATGTATCTTAGGTGTGTATTTACAAATAAAAAGTATGTAAGTAATTCTATCAGTTACCTGGTTTCCATAGTATAGGCGTAGCTTCACCTAGTTCCTAAGACGTTTCAAAGTGATCCTTGTGATTTTATTGAAATAATTGATATTTGAATTTGAATTTTTTGCTTAGGTTGGGGCTAGATAGCGCTGTGTGAAAAGTCCACCAATATTTTTTTTATATATGTATGTATATTAAAAAAAAACTGTAAAATTCTTTAGTCATTATCTGATACCAGTTGCTCTGCCCCGGCTTCGCACGGATATTCTAATAAAGTTTTTTTTAATCTATTTCTAAGTATTTGTAAGAAAGTATATAAGTACTAGCCGACCCGTGACAGACTTTGTCCTGTCAAATTTCTATAATCGAATTGAAAAGACTGAATGTTTTCAGACTGTTATGTCAGATTTTTTGCATAGCAGCGCCATCTATACCAAAATCATTATTTTTGCGTTTTTTTTATCATTTTGAGGATGTTTTTCATATAGTAGTCTATGTTTTATTCGGGCATTATATCAACATCTACAGCAAATTTCAACTTAATCCGTTTTGTCGTTTACGCCTGACTGAAGCACAAACATACATACAAACTCACAAACTTTCACATTTATAATATTATTAGGATTCTATCAGTAATCTGGTTCTCATAGTACAAGCTTTGCTAGTTTGGGGCTAGCAGCTAGTCCTACCAATATTATAAATGAGAAAGTTGTGAGCAATTGTGTGAGGGTGTGTGTGCATTTGTTACTCTTTCACGCAAAAACTACTCAATGGATTTAGATGAAACTTTACAGTAATATAGCTTATACATCAGAATAACACATAGGCTACTTTTTATCTAGGTACCACGCGTACGAAGCCGCTGGCGGAAGCTAGTTTATCTATAATTTATCTATTAGTTTCAGCACGCGCCCGGTTATCCTATATCAGACGATATCTGCTCAAGTACCGTGAAACTTTCCAATACACTTGCCTCAGATAGTTTTGGTAGGTTGAACGCGTAATCAAGCGTAAGTAATGCCCTGGGGAGAAGCAAGATAAGCCCAATGGCAACACAATCACTGACCTCAAAACAGTGAATTCGGGACATCAAAAATGCTTTATACTGCAAATAGTTGTTTGAAAAATATAATGTTTGAAAATGCTTCTTAGGATTTATCTGGACCTCTGAGCTTGTGTTCACACTGCAAGCCTAGAGCGATTGCGACGACAGGCTCGAAGTACGCGCCGTCACTACACTATGGACGCAAAGACGCGTTTCATATGTTTGATACTTTGCGCCCGTCGTCGCAACCGCGCTAGGCTCGGCAGCGTAGACGAACACTAAGAGGTTGTCTACCATGCTGGATTAGAGTCGTGCGTATCTATTTTCTTTTATTTTTTTACCTAAAATAAGGACGATTAGAGAAAAGCGGTTTTCCGCGAATGATAATTTTCAATGCTCCTGTGATTTGGAGGGTGCGTTATTTAAGACTCCGCGATAACCACCCGCCATTTTCTTGTACCTACATAATTTTTTGTGACACACAAAATAAACGATTTTCATTTTATAGCAGCCGTCCAGTGTGAGGGCGACCTAAAAACTCCAATATAGGATATAGTGTTTGTCAACAATGCCGAACCTAGCGCGGTGGCGACGACGACGCGAAGTATTAAACATATGAAACGCGCCTTTGCGGCCATACAGTAATGGCGCGTTTCATATGGTTAACACATCGCACCCTTCGCCGCCACCGCGCTAGGCTCGCAGTGACACACGCTTAGACTCTATATACAAAAGAACCGATGATACCCTTGACTGAACCATCTTTTAAAACTATGGTACTCACTAATCGTGACTTGACCTGACTTCCAGGTTGTAAAACATGTAGCTGGCTTGGCGACCTCCGAAAAGGATTACACAAAATAACACAAGACAGCCTTCCTGTCAATACAGTAAGTCAATATTATGATGATACAGACGAGACGAGACAGACCAATATTTAGATGATCTTGATACCTACTTGTTTGTTACATAACTATCAATTTAAGTATACTCGAAAATTTTGAATGGTTTCTTCTCTGGTTATCTTTTAAAGAACGCATTTTACGATTCGTTCTGCAACATGACCAAATTTATAAAAGCTAAATGGTCAAGCTAGATTTTTTTTTAAAATACTATCTGTTTCTTACTAGAAAAACGCGGAAATATGTTTAACAAGGCACTAAAGGAATGGTTGATAGATAATTGTTTTTATTCAATTGATGAATTTTTTGAAATTTGACATTTTATTATTCTTTATTTGCATGCAATTACATAATTTTAATACTTTATTCTAATTTAATTTGTTGACATTATTATTATGATTGTAATTAATATAGATAGGTAGGTATGTATATAATTATTGACTATTTGTATGTCATAACATTATGACAGAATATGTGAAACTTTATTTGACATTTATTACCATTAATTTTACTAACCATATTCTAAACAAATAAATGAATTTTGAAATTTTGAAATTTTAAATTTTAAATAATCCCACAGGAAAAGCACTTTCAGTTTTTCCCGAACTTTACGCCACCCTTATCACTAAGGGGTATAAAAAATACCAAACGACCTATTCTCATACCTACCAAATATACAAATATACAAAAAGCCGTTTTGGAGGAGTTTGATTAAAAACAATGTGACACGAGAATTTTATATATTGGAGAAATTCTTCTTTCTTCTTCATTTTTGTACCTACTAAAAGTAATGTCAATGTTCAATACTCTAAATATCTCCTAGGTAGGTATAGATGTAGGAGATTTTGTTTTAACTTCCTAATAATTTAATTTGCATTTGTTACCAATTGCTAGAATTACTTCTCTATACTTAAAATAATCACGAGTTGTAACTTATAAAAGTAGCGAGACATGAATAAATAAAATAGATAAAGTTCAATTAAATATCTGATAACTATTTTAGGTAGGTATAAGTATTTTTAACGATATCCAAAAATGCGACATGAAGCAATATAGGTGAATTTCGAATGATATTCTTATCAATAATAATCCATAGATTCGCACGCACTATCGAACTTATAAGGAAGTTCATTATGTAATTCAACATAATAGCCTAATTTAAAAACCGGCCAAGTGCGAGTCGGTCTCGCACACGAAGGGTTCCGTACCATTATCTATAAAAAAACGTCACAAAAACACGTTTGTTGTATGGGAGCCCCACATAAATATTTATTTTATTCTGTCTTTAGTATTTGTTGTTATAGCGGCAAAAGAAATACATAATCTGTGAAAATTTCAACTGTCTAGCTATCACGGTTCATAAGATACAGCCTTGTGACAGACAGACGGACGCACAGACGGACAGACAGACGGACAGCGAAGTCCTAGTAATAGGGTCCCGTTTTTACCCTTTGAGTAAAAAACCCTAAAAATGATCAAAATTTTATATATCATTATTATTGTAATCAAAATTTTATCTAAACCTTGGATTAGACACTGTTTTGATTAGACGATCAGTTTTATAGATGTTTCTATACATTAGCTGTAAAAATAACCGACGGTTAAAACCCACCGGTTACGGGATGTTCGGTGAATTGTGGACTTAGGCGGATAACATCGCCCATCGGCCACACAGAGCGATAACGATGCGTTAATAATTTTAAACTGGAATCGAATCGAATCAAAATTGAACATATTATTATATTTATTACATGTTTTATAAGCACTGGAAATGTTATAAAATGTTATTTGATTAGGGTGAGATTTTTTAAAGCAAATCAGTAAGAGTTTATGGAAGTTATGGTTTTGACCCTGAAAATCTTTTTCGTCGTCCTATCATCGTCATATCAAACTCTGAAAAAACTATGAAATAGAATAACAATCGATGTCCTTGCCAAATTTTATCGAAATCTCTTCAGAGGTTTAGGCGTGAGGTAGAGGTAATAGACAAACAGAGTTACTTTCGCATCTAAGTACTTATGTAAGAATTATGACACCCAGACACAGAACAAACATTTTTGTTCATCACATATTATGTTTGTCCTGAGTGAAGATAGAGTACAGCGCAAGGTGGAGTTACTACCAACTAAGCTGTGAGTATAATAGTACTAGCTGGACCTTCGACAGACGTTGTCCTGTCCGAATTTCAATAATCGCATAAAAAAGCATGTTTAGTTAACCGAATTTTTAAATTTTTTATTCCGATTTCAGTGCACAAAAGTACAACATTGAATCTTTGAAGAAAATGTTCCATAAAAACCCCAAAATAAAACAAAACGAAACGCGGTCTATTTTAAGTTTACAGATGGTTTCCCAAAAAAATCATTTTAATGCCATTTGCTAGCAACTAAAGAGGGATGAAGTTTAAAAAAAACCTTAAATACATGTTTATTTAATTGTATTGAAAAGCATAAATACTACATTTCAAGATTCTATAGTAATTTATTTAATAAACTATAACGCCCCTTTTTACCCCCTTAAGGGATGAAATCCTAACAACCCCTAAATAAGTAGGTACGTATTTCTTTAATTTTATTCAAGTAAAGATTAGTGTAAATATAGTGATTGAGTGCATTTACATCGATTAACTACTAAATGAAATGTACTTGGGTGGCCTTTACGATCTATACAGATAATCTTAGTGCTAAATAGTGTTAGCTCTCTTAAAATTTAAGTTGGTATTTTAAATAAATAATGTTAATTTTCTGGCAATTCGATAAGCTTTTAATGATTTTTTTTTATGTTAAACAGTATTGGCGGATACGAAAATAGTCTATTAATTTATCTGTATAAAATCATGTTAATTTAATCGTAAATTAAGATTATATTTTTAAGAATTTTAGAAATAAAGTATTTGATTATTATTTACTTAATAGCTCAATTGACACGATAAGACTGTGAGTAAAAAGAAAGACTATTGGAGTTTATTTTTAAAACAACTACTACCCTCGACTCATTTTTTTCTTAACCTGAGATGAGACATTTTTCTACGGTAGTCGTGGTTGAGCTGTGAAGTAAATTGGTGGTATTACAGTCTAAAGTGAATAAAGTGAACGTTGGTGGAATCACTATTACAGTATTTTTATTTTAACACGATTACAACTCAGAAGTGAAACGTCGCACGCCCTGGACATTGAAAGTTAAGTACGAGTATCTTATACTAATATTATATGCTCTTATTAGAACAGCTTGCTTTTATCATCTTTAAATTCATGGTTTCGTTTTTGTTTTTAAATCTATTTTACTTTATTACAATAGAAATAAGTGACTACCTACAGTTTTTAAATAAAATTTAGCAGGTTACGTTAAGACGTACCTACCGATGAAAAGGTTCACAGTTGTACAAAATTAGATATTTTTTTAAAGGATTACCATAAAAATATATGCTTACCTACAGTTTTAAAATAAAATTTAGCAGGTTACGTTAGAACGTACCGATGAAAAGGTTCATAGTTGTACAAAGTTAGATACTTATAAAGGTATATTCCTTTGTATTTCAATTACTACTCTAGTTAGGTACTAATTGTTGTTTTTATTGTCGTTTTGTTTTAGAAAACAAAAACATGCCCAGTGACCGATCTGAAAGCAAAAAGAAAAAAAAATCTGATCGGAGGCATGACAGCAGTGTACGTAACGTTCAACCAGAACGCAGCCGGTCCCGGATTAGAAGTGAGACGCGAGATCGGAGTCAACGGGATGTTCGTGCTTCAACCCGTGCCGAGACTTCAGGTCATCTGGAGCAGCGCCGGTCCAGAGGAAGGTCACGTGCCGTGACTTCAGGTCATCTGGAGCAGCGCCGGTCCAGAGGAAGGTCACGTGCCAACACTTCAGGTCATCTGGAGCAGCGCCGGTCCAGAGGAAGGTCACGTGCCAACACTTCAGGTCATCTGGAGCAGCGCCGGTCCAGAGGAAGGTCACGTGCCAACACTTCAGGTCATCTGGAGCAGCGCCGGTCCAGAGGAAGGTCACGTGCCAACACTTCAGGTCATCTGGAGCAGCGCCGGTCCAGAGGAAGGTCACGTGCCAACACTTCAGGTCATCTGGAACATCGCCGATCCAGAGGAGGGTCACGTTCTGCAGCCAAGCCGAGAAGCCAAAATAGGTCAGTCACTCCACGTTTACATAAGACGCATACAGATCGAACAAGAAATCGCAGTCGTAGTAGTCAGAGTCGTCATAGGCTGCGTACCCCTCGTAGAAATAGTAATGTCAGATCACGCAGTCCAATTAAGTCTCAACGGGATGATCGGTACTCATTTATAACGCCGAAGCCGTCTCATAACGAGAATTCGATGCATAGCGAATTACTCAAATGTATAAAGGAGTCCTTGCAATCTATCTCAACCGTAAATCCGCATGGTAAAGATAAATTTTCAAATCATAATGTTGTGCCGGAATTTGACCCAAAAGCAAAAAATCAAACGATTGATTCATGGCTAAATAAAGTTAAAGAATGCTCTGAGATTTACGGTTGGGATAGTAAACAAACTAGTCATTACGCTCTCCCAAAACTAATTGGGACCGCAAAAAAATGGTACGAAGGGCAACCATCGGTTTTGCATACGTGGGACGAATGGGTAGATAAGCTGAAATCTGCTTTTCCGTCCTATGAAAACTATGGGCATTTACTTACAGAAATGTTATCAAAACGGGCAAAATTCGGGGACAATTTAGAAGAGTATTATTATGAGAAGTTAATAGGACTGAATAGGTGTGGCATAGTTGGCAGAAACGCAATCGACTGTATTGTATATGGGATAGATGATAGATCGGTTCGGTACGGTGCAGAGGCAGTAGGTTTTGAAGACGCAGACAAACTTTTAGGGTATCTTAGAAGTGTTAAGCATGAACGTACTGATAAGTTCAACAAAAAGCCCGTCACTGAAGTCGTGCGCAAGCCATTCAAGAATGAAGTAAATCGAATCATAAAATGTTTTAACTGTCATGAAACGGGTCATATTGTATCAAATTGTAAAAAGCCTATTATCAAATGTCAAAAATGCAAGCGTATAGGCCACGATGATCCTATTTGCAATAGAAACATGTGGTTAGATAAAACTGAAGTAAAAACTTTATGACTAGCCAACAATATTGATTTGCAAGTAGACGACAAGTTCATCAAGCTTATCAAAGTAAATAATGTTCAGTTGACAGGGTACATAGATTTTGGTAGCCAATGTAGCTTAATACAGGAATCGATCATAAAAGAAATAGTACCGCCAGAAAAATGGCAAATTGTGAATTTACCTATTCTAAAAGGATTTGGCAATACGTTTGTGAATGCGATAGGTAAAACTTATGTATCATTAACCATCGATAATACTAGTATTGACGTAGAAGTAGTTATTGTTCCCGACACATATTTAAATTATCATTTGCTTATTGGTCAAACTGCCACAGAGCAGTCACACATAGAGGTCTATAAATCAAACAAAGAATTATTAATTACGGATAATAGAAGTAAAGGTAGTACTCGACTGGTTCTGAAATCTTTTAAGGATGTAGTAGTAGAAGGTAGTGTTTCTATAAAAGTTCACTCTGATCTTGACTTTGATGGTTTTGTAATAGTAGAGAATGGTTATCGCTTAAACTATAAAATAAAATTGGGGAATTACAAAATTAAAAATGGTAGTGGTTATTTGACTGTCTTAAACGATAATAACAATTTAATAAAATTCAAAGAAAATGAAGTTTTGGCACGAGTATGGACTCTCCAAAAACCCTTAGGATGTATAAGTAATATAAAAACTATAAATAAAATTGAAAATGTTTTGCTCCCATTGACTATGGAGGATCTTAACATTGATGATAATTTAAATAATGATCAGAAACTCATCTTGTTGGGCATAGTAAATAAATATCGAGATTGTTTTGCAAAAGATTTATCAGAGTTAGGACATACAGCTATTACAGAAATGGAAATTCAATTAAGGGATACAGAACCAGTCGTCTACAGGCCCTATAGGTTAAGTCAACCTGAACGCGACGAAGTTAGGATTATGATCGAGGATCTTTTAAAAAATGATATCATAAGGGAGTCGAAATCACCATACGCGAGTCCTATCATATTGGTGAAAAAAAAGACTGGGGACAAACGACTTTGTGTTGATTTTCGCGCGCTAAATAGAAAAACTATTAAGCAGCACTATCCTTTACCGCGCATGGAGGATCAGATTGATCGCTTAGCTGGCAATATATATTTTTGCGCTTTGGACTTGGCATCTGGTTATTACCAGATACCATTGTCCGAAGAATCTAAAAGTAAGACCTCGTTTGTCACGCCCGATGGGCAATTTGAGTTCAATAGAATGCCTTTTGGGCTTGCAAACGCGCCAGCAGTCTTCCAGCGTGCGATCAATATGGTTTTGGGCAACTCGCGGTTCGATAGTGCTTTGGCTTATATGGACGATGTTTTGTTACCAAGTAAGTCGTTTGAGGAAGGTATCGAAAAATTAGAATCTATACTGCAGAAGTTTAGAGATGCAGGACTAACTTTGAAACCACAAAAATGTCACTTCTTTCAAAGTCAGGTAGATTATTTAGGATTTACTGTTTCTAAAGAAGGTGTAAGGCCAGGTTGTAAAAAAATTGAGTCTGTTAAGAACTTCCCGAAACCTAAAGACGTACATAATGTTCGGCAGTTTATTGGCTTAGCTAGTTTTTTTAGACGGTTTATCAGGGGCTTTGCCGAAACGGCTAGACCTCTCACAAAATTGCTTAAAAAAGATTCTGGTTGGGTTTGGGAACATGAACAAGAGGATGCATTTGATAAGTTGAAAAACGCGTTAGTATCACGGCCAGTATTAGCGTTGTATGACCCTAAACTTGAGACTCAAATTCACACGGACGCTAGCAAACACGGAGTGGGAAGCGTATTGTTACAAAAACAATTCGATGGCATTTTTAAACCTGTTGCTTATTACAGTAGACAGACCTCCCCTGAAGAGTCTCATTTCTCATCTTACGAGTTAGAATCACTGGCTGTCATAGCCGCACTTGTAAAATTCAGATCGTATGTGCTTGGATTAAACTTTACCATTGTCACAGACTGTAATTCCCTCAGAGCTACATTTTTAAAGCGTGACATGATACCAAGGGTTGCGCGGTGGTGGAGTTTAATCCAGGAATATGACTGTAATGTAGTGTATAAGTCTGGCAAAGGCATGATTCACGTAGATGCATTAAGTAGAAATCCGACCTCCAATAGCGAAGGTGTAGTTCGAGCTATAGAATCATATGATGTAATGAACATAACAGATGATTGGCTGTCTACAGTTCAGTTAGCAGATTCTGAATTACAACGCATTCAAAAGATATTATCTGATAAGGAATTTAATGATGTAGTTGAAATTCGTAAAAACTTTGTGCTTAAGCGTGAACGAGTGTATAGAGTCACTGATGATGGATTGAGATGGGTAGTGCCAAAAGGATGTAGATGGCAAATACTGCAGAAAAATCATGATGAGATCGGACATTTTGCGTTTGATAAGACATTAGATAAAATTAAGCAACATTATTGGTTCCCTCGCATGCGAAAGTTTGTCAAAAAGTATGTAAATGCGTGTTTAGAGTGTGCTCATAATAAATTGCCGTCTGGAAAAAAACAGGGCTTTTTACATCCTATACCTAAAGACACTACACCATTTCACACTGTCCACATTGACCACGTCGGTCCATTTGTGAGGTCTAAGAGGAAGAACTGTTATATATTGGTTATTGTCGAATCATTCACAAAATTTATTGTCTTGAAGGCGGTGAAAAATACAAAATCCACTTCTACTATAACAGTTCTCAGGGATTATTTTGGGACATTTGGTTTACCGAAACGTTTAATCAGTGATAGAGGAACTTCCTTTACAAGTTCAAAATTCAAAATGTTTATTAATGAGGTAGGCGTACAACACATAAAGAATGCGGTTGCCTCGCCTAGAGCCAATGGCCAAGTAGAAAGATATAACAGGACCATTTTAGATTCATTAGCGACTCAAAATCATGGCAAGGATGAAAGGCTTTGGGATGATAGGTTATTACAAGTACAATGGGGTTTGAACAACACTGTTAACAAAGGGACTGGTAAAACTCCATCTGAAATTTTGTTTGGTCTTAGGCTCACAGGAATTAATGAGGGTAACATAATTTCGGATATTAGCTCTGATATAAATGATACAGCATCTAACGGAGGTGATGAGGATGATCTAATGAGAATGGACTCTGATGATTTGAATACAGCTAGGGATCAACAAACCGATACACATGTTAATTTAGAATCTGATAATTCAAATCAAATAAGGGATCATGTAGACCATACTAATACGGAATGCGATAACTTACGCCAAATTAGGGATCAAGTAGATCAACATACAAAGAAGTCTCAAGACAAACAAAAGAGTAGATTTGATAAAAAGCGGAAAAAACCATTAGAGTATAAAGTGGGAGATTACGTTAGAGTAGAAAGGGCATCGCACATAGTAGGTAAAAGTAGAAAATTATTATCAAAATGTTCTGGACCTTATAGGGTGACAAAAGTTTTAGAAAACGATAGGTACGAAGTCATAGATACTCCAATTACGAAAAAGGGGAAATCTATGTATAAGGGTGTGTTTTCAATTGATAAAATACATCCTTGGCTTTGCTTCAACGGTAAAGAAAGCGAGTCATCGAGTTGCGATAGCGCTGATGAGTAGCTAAATATAATATTTAGCAGTATTGTGTAAAATAAAATGTACATTTAGTGTAATAATAATGAGTAAATTATGTTGAAGTGTTATGTACACATGATTATCTATGTAATAAACAAAATATGAATTGCTATGAGCGTGTATAATTTTGAAAGTGTAATGTACACCATGATTACCTATCTAATTAAAAATATATGAATTTCTATGAGCGGGTATAATTTTGAAAGTGCAACATGCACACTTTCTTATCCTATGAGGTGCTATGAGCGTATATAATTATGGAAGTGCAATGTGCACATTTTCTTATCTTAAGTGGTGCTATGAGCGTATAATAATTATGGAAGTGCAATGTGCACATTTTCTTATCTTAAGTGGTGCTATGAGCGTATATAATTATGGAAGTGCAATGTGCACATTTTCTTATCTTAGGTGGTGCTATGAGCGTAAGAAGTATAAAGTATACGAATGCTACGAACATTCCTCTGTTTTTGTAAGTGCGATATGCACATAGTTTTAATTACTTTTAACATAAGAGTTATATTTTTTTGTGCCCGCGAGGACGCGTCCATTTATCAGGATGGACGAATTGTTAGCTCTCTTAAAATTTAAGTTGGTATTTTAAATAAATAATGTTAATTTTCTGGCAATTCGATAAGCTTTTAATGATTTTTTTTTATGTTAAACAGTATTGGCGGATACGAAAATAGTCTATTAATTTATCTGTATAAAATCATGTTAATTTAATCGTAAATTAAGATTATATTTTTAAGAATTTTAGAAATAAAGTATTTGATTATTATTTACTTAATAGCTCAATTGACACGATAAGACTGTGAGTAAAAAGAAAGACTATTGGAGTTTATTTTTAAAACAACTACTACCCTCGACTCATTTTTTTCTTAACCTGAGATGAGACATTTTTCTACGGTAGTCGTGGTTGAGCTGTGAAGTAAATTGGTGGTATTACAGTGTAAAGTGAATAAAGTGAACGTTGGTGGAATCACTATTACAGTATTTTTATTTTAACACGATTACAATAGTAAGACACGATGTGTCCAAAGACCCGTTATTGTAAATGCAGTAAAGTAGTTTTACAGCATTTTTAGGGTTCCGTACCCAAAGGGTAAAAACGGAACCCTATTACTAAGACTTCGCTGTCCGTTTGTCTGAAACTGGGCTGTATCTCATTAACTATATGTGATAGCTAAACAGTTGAAATTTTTACAGATGATGTATGTACGTTGCCGCTATAACAACAAATACTAAAAACAGAATAAAATAAATATTTAAGTGGGGCTCCCATAAAACAAACGTGATTTTTAGCCGTTTTTTATAGATAATGGTACGGAACCCTTCGTGCGCGAATCCGCCTTGCACTCGTCCGGTTTTTTTGTTATCTAAATTCTAGATGATGTTTAAAATAATAAAATAGCCGGTCACTTATCAATATTCTAAATATTATTGGCATTTATAGATTACAGTATACATTTGCATATTTATAGAAAATATTTTTGTACACGCCAAAATACTTTTTAATCTCGAATCTGATAATTTTAATCCGGCATTGACTACTTCATTATCATTTACCGGCCTGTTGACTTGGAAATATGTGTTGAATATGATCTTTAAAAAAACCGGCCAAGTGCGAGTCGGACTCGCTGACAAAAAGTTCCGTACCATTATCTATAAAAAACGAAAAAAAAACCCGTTTGTTGTATGGGAGCCCCACTTAAATATTTATTCTGTTATTAGTATTTGTTGTTATAGCGGCAATATAAATACATCATCTGTGAAAATTTCAACTGTCTAGCTATCACGGTTCATGAAATACAGCCTTGTGATATACGGATAGCGAAGTCTTAGTAATAGGGTCCCGTTTTTACCCTTTGGGTACGGAACCCTAAAAACTACACCATGATAAAATCTAGACATGATGACATGATTCTTTTGTTACATTTTAAACCATTCGCTTCGCTAAAAACACGTGTCTGTATTTTTCATAGATATTATATTTTACTTAACTGTCCAGAAGTAATGTTTTTAGCTTTTTTGTTTTTTTTTACCAGAATAAGACAGATGAGAATCGATTCTCCGACAATGATCTCCAAATATTAGTTTTGGGTGTTGTAGTACCACGGTACCTAGTCGTAATTTTTAAATTCTATGACATAGGAAATACTTCAGGGTTGATGTCTAGTATGTGACTGTATATTGTGCTATCAAAAAGAAGGTACTTAAATGTAAGTATATAATCAAAATATATATAAAACTCTTGTGTTACTGACTGACTGACTGACTATTATTTTTCAAACTATCGTGATTAGTAAACATAATTAAAGAGACATACCTTATTTATTTTTTACTAGCCGACCCGTGACAGACGTTGTACTGTCAAATTTCAATAATCGAAAAGAAAAGATGTTTTTAGTCTGTGATGTCAGACTTGTTGCACACCAGCGCCATCTATACCAAAATCATCCCTTTTGCGTTTTTTATCATTTTGGGGATGTTTTTCATATTTTAAAGTAGGTAGTCTATGTTTTATTCTGGCATTATATCTACATCTACAGCAAATTTCAACTTAAACCGTTTTGTCGTTTAGACCTGAGGCACAAACATACATACAAACTCACAAACTTTCACATTTATAATATTAAATGATTTTTTTATTACGTGATAAGGACCCTTGTAAAAATCTATAACCATTGGTCATAGAAACTTGAAATTTGGAAGGTCCTTTTGGTGTGTAGGGGTGCACTAATAAAGAAATTCCCAAAATTGAACCCCTAAGGGGTGTAGCGAGAGTTTAAATCTGTTTGAAAATAACTTCACATGAACCGAAGTTACGAGGGTTTCCGCAAGTTTACTTATAATTTTCAACATGTAAACTAAACTAGACTAGATGTTAATACGCTGTAGCTTTTACGAGCTATTCATACATAATTGAAAAGACATAATAGACACCGTTCAATAAGAGTAAATTTCTTCATCTACGGTAAAGTGTTTGCCTAGTAATCACGGAAAATGATAGTATATAAGCTTAGTATATAAGTGGTAAGCATACTACCGAGTATGGATAATGTTGGGTATCATACACTGTTGATTAGACTAGTCGAGAAACACTTTCGCAGAAATATGGTACGACAGAAAAAGGAAGCATTTAGATAACTTGGTGGAAATTATCTGCTGACCCTTCTACTTTAGGGTTTCACTGTGTCATTTATTTGAAATTAAACAATATAAATTAGGAATAAGTAGGTGTGGGTAGAAAGGGTAACTCGAATCAAATGTTTTGGATTGAACGGAGCAAAATACCTATTGGGATGAAAAATTGTGGGATGAACGGGTAAGCAGTAAGCACTCGAAAAAAGTGTACGACCAGCAAGCATTCCCAAGGTTGACGTCAGGCAGACGGCCGGTGGTGAAACACTTCAAGCCAAATCTATTGGAAACGTCTAGAAGTTTTCACCCCACAAGGACCTGGGATAAGGCGAAGAAGAAAAAGTGAAGAGATAAAAAAAAACCTGTCACGTATATAATGCTAACTACTGCAAAATGTGGGCATGTGCCAAATATAATGTTTGGACGTGCCTCTGTCTACCCCCACTGGACATCTTCAAAGAATCTAAGCGTCTGGAGATCTGAGAGGATGTCTACCGTACTTGGGTATTACAGTCGTGATCCTATTTATTTTATTTTTATTTTTAAGCAGATAACATAAACGTTAGACAAGTTCAAACATATCAAAGGTTATATCAAATTGTTAACCACCTTGTTACCTAACAATTGTTTTCACAGCCAATAAGTACCTCAAATAGCTAAACCAAATAATGTTTTGTTGTCGTCTACAAAGAAGACATGTTTGCCTTCAATCGTGACCAAAGGCAAGAAACTTGTAAATTAAAATGTGCACATGATCATTCTATAGATTACTAGCTGTCCAACAGACGCTGTCCTGTCAAATTTCAATAACCCCACAGAAAAAAAGCACTTTCAGTTTTTCCCGAACTTTACGCCACCCATATCACTTAGAGGCATAAAAAATACCCTACAACTTATTCTCATACCTAGCAAATATACACACAAAAAAGTTCATAAGAATCGCTTAAGCCGTTTCGGAGGAGTTTGGTTACAAATACTGTGACACGAGAATCCTAATAATATTATAAATGTGAAAGTTTGTGAGTTTGTATGTATGTTTGTGCCTCAATCAAACCTCAGTGACAAAACGGATTAAGTTGAAACTTGCTCTAGATGTAGATATTATGCCCGAATAAATAATAGACTTCTTTATAATATGAAAAACATCCCCAAAATGATAACAAAACGCAAAAGGGATGATTTTGGTATAGATGGCGCTGGTGTGCAACAAATCTGACATCCCAGACTAGAAACATTCAGTATTTTCTATCCGATTATTGAAATTCGATAGGACAACGTCTGTCACGGGTCAGCTAGTTTTATATATAATAATTTAAATGAAGAGGTCTGTTCAAACTGTAGATACTATGGCCCGACACGCTGACGTTGACCGGTCGTTCTTGATTAAGTTCCTGAATTTAAATAGTTCTGTATGAACTGCATATTGCCTACTGGCGCCAAAACTCAGAAATGTGGCGCCTAACCGCCTACTCAATTGTATACCAGTAAACCGTTGCTTTTCGACAGAATCGACGATGTTTAGGACTTTTTAACTCCACTAAAATTTTTTTGGTATAACAAAAGTACTTAACAGAGTAAGAATTCGGTGTATTCATTTGGGTTGACATTGTTATACAACCGAATCGCATTGACATGACACCTAAGAAGGTTCACAATCTGATTTATTCACTCTTCAGTGTACCAGGAAGCAGCCAGTGTAAAATATATCATCACGTGCTTTATTTCACTTTCAAAACTTTCGTGAGTGGTGTGAGTTACACACAACGTCAAAAACGGGACATTACTCACGTAAAAAAGGGATAGATGACTTTGTTTCCCTTCAATGTTTCGATTCATCTAGAGAATCGCGTGCTTTAATGGACATTTGGCTTAATGTCTGGAATTCAAGGATGTTTTAAACCTCCCACCAGATGACACTCATAATCGTTGTAACTGATACATAATGATGTTATTGAAACACATTAGCGAAATGACGTTCGTGTTTTCATTGAATTTATTTCGCCAGATTTCCGGATTGTCCGGAATTTCAATGTCAGTGTGAAACTGATATTTTTGATTTGGAAGAGCGTAACATTAATAATGATCTATGTGCTAGACCAAATTTGCATACCTGATTAATTGATTTGAGTTATTTTATCACTAAAGTTTCATCTTAGTTTGTTTCTTTATTTTAATGTGCTATTTTTTGTTCATATATTGTTTTGTTAATAATCTTACTTATCAATAATAATTATTTATCGTAGATATTTATCATCAAATTATCAATTACAAAATTAGAATCAGCAAATTATCTTATTTTCGTTGTAACTATGGTATTTATTACGTTAAAAAAGTAATTTTCGTCACTTCACACGGCAGGCTGATCTCATTATCAATTTCATCTTCAAGCTTGAGTTTAAAAATACTATATTGAGTTTTGTTTGGTGCACCTTTACTTAGAGTGCGGACAATCCGAGTAACCAACAGACGTTTTCTCATTAAAGCGAGCTAATGTGAATAGAATGATAGCGAGTGCAATTGAAATCACTGATCCTTTTACATCGGTCAATTGATTTTTATATGAACTTATTGTTTAATCTTTTTCAAGCTACTTTTCCGATATTAATTTATATTGCAACAGTTAATAAGGTGATGTTAGACAAATATAAATTAACTTAAAAATGTGTCTATAAATATTATAATGATTAAATTTTGAAAAAAAAAACACATTTATACTTACCATCAGGAGGCACAATATCTTCGCAGAGACGGCAAGCTGTGGTAACCTGTAAATAAAACAATAATTACATCACTACATAGTATAAAGCAAAGTCGCTTTCCGCTTCCCGCGTCTGTATGTCTGTATGTATGTTTGCTTATATCTTTAAAACTACACAACGGATTTTGATGCGGTTTTTTTTAATAGATAGAGTGATTTAGGAGGAAGGTTTATATGTATAATAACATGCTTAATATATTAGAGAACCACTGATAATTTTAAGATTTCAAATCAGCGTGACTTTTTTTAAAATTTTTAAATGTTGTTAACGTGTATACAAAGACATTCTGTAATATATTTTGGTATAAGCTTTGCACCCGTGCGAAGCCGGAGCGGGTCGCTAGTTAAATTATATAAATAGAAAGTTCATAAAGCACTTGACAAATTAAGACCCTATCAACGTCAACTACGAATTAGCGTCCACATATACTCTGAATTTGTTACAGAAGAGAGAAGATATTTGAAGGGAAAAACTTTAAATATTAGTTAAAAAACGATAAAACGCTAAAGCGACGCTATTATGAAGATAATGAATAAGGATATAGGGACTATTAACAGTGTAATTTGAAGATTACAAATTGTAAATATCAGTGTAGGTAGACTGTATAAATTCCTTAACGCATAGCATTGACCTATGATTGCAAATAACATTAAACTGATGTTTACCATATAATCAAGATTACGATTAATCCTATTTACGAGTACGTTAGGTATTATTGTTTCTTTATACTAAGTATAAAAAAACACTTAAAATGTACAATTATTATGAATATATTTTAGATTTATTTTAATAGTGACCTATGATTTAGCAATGTTCAGAAATTTCATCATATTGTTAGGAATGTCTTATGTTATTGAAATAAAATGAGGGCTGTTCCAATATTGCTTTGTTAGCGTAATTCAACCTTCTGTTCTTACACGTTTACAGTAAGCAAAGTGCGTCAAGCCAGAATGTCAGTTCCCTACGTGCCTTATCCACTTCTAGGCATTACATCGATTACCTAAGCCTGATTAGATGGCCTATGAACCGTGTTTTTGTTCCTATATATGATGCTACATGGTATGCGCCATGATTCTCGGATCACGTTACTGCGAAATGACACTGATGATATGATTATGAATGATTTATGATATGATATTTTCGAATGTTCACTTAACTATTTCACTTTCAAAACTTTCGTGAGTGGTTATACATAACGTCAAAAATAATTAAAAAAAAAATATTGAGAATTTTTCTTTTTTGATATTATGTGTTGACTTTACTGCTTACTATTCGGTTACTCCAACTTATGATATTATTTGTGCGTACGTTATAACCCATCAATGATTCCACTTGAAATGTCTGGTAGCTTTATATCCGCAATATTTATTTCAACTTTGACACCTTAAGAATTTAGACTCATGTAGTATTTTTTTGTAAAACAAAGTAACTAATTATACTTATTATGTTTATTAAAACATTGAGACATCAATATAAATTTATTAGTCCATAACTTAGAATTGAGACAAGGCGTAATCGAATTTTTATGTTAATAAATCCAATGACATAAATATTTATTACCAAAAAGTGATGATTGTGTAAAGACCTTAAATTCGCATGGTTTATATTTGATTTATTAGGTATAAAAAACTTTTTTGAATTCCATTCTATTTTGGTTTAAGCGAACAAAATAAAACATTATTATTTTTTACTATTTTTAGCCCAATTTACACTAATATTTTGTAAGTCGCTAACGCATCTATTGCAAATGACAGAAACTGTTGCATAAGATATTTGGACTATGTTAGGAACTAAGCCTCCTGAACTAGACATGCGTAAGGCCAAATGGCATCTTGCAAAATTCATAATGACCGCTGAAGGCCAAAATGATAATTTATAGAAGATTGTTTTTTTTAAACCAAGTAGAGAAACAGAATTATACATATATTTGATATCATACTATATTAAACTAGGAACCACCTACAGCGTATAACTTGATCACGAAAACCGGCTAAACATTGTATCCTTATATCTTAATTACCTACTTGGACAAGGAAGATGTTACATTATGTCCAGTAGATTCGAATTAATGCAATCATAATACTAATGTTTCATTTAAAATCCAACGTTTAACATAGCATAGCTGAAAATGCAGTGTAAAACCTGCCTCAATCACTATTATGGAGTCTGATGCTAGTTTTATTTTATGTAAACTTGAATAAATGCCTACCAACAAATTTAATTATTACTGCAATCTATACTAATATTATAAATGCGAAAGAAACTCTGCCTGTCTGTCTGTGACGTTATCACGGCCAAACCGCTAAGCCGATTGTGATGATAATTCACATAGTATAGTTTAAAGTCTTGGAACAGACATAGGTTAATTTTTTCCTAAAGTTTTCCTATTATTTTCAGGAGTTTCAATGTTTACGATAAAGTCGCCATGTTCTAAATTAACGCGGAAGAAGTCGCGGATAAAAACTAGTAAACTATATACCTAGTAGTGTTGACGTTTTTTAAAATGGGTTCACAATTCGATTCCTTGATGGTAGGTAGCGTTGCTATGCAACAACGTTTTAGTGGGCAGTGGGACAAAGTGATTAATTAACCGACAATATAAAAATAGATGGTAATAGTTTTACTTATTGTATTATGACATCTTGTATAAGCAATGTGACGTTGTGAATTTGCATTCACGCCCATCGTTTATTATAAAAAAAGTATAATATCTGTAAGATCAATTAATTAACTAATTATTTAAGCTAAGCATTTGAAAAACAATTAATTATGTGGTTATACGTGAAATATATATAATATTTATTTGCATAAAGTTCCGCGAAGTAAAACGGTGTAAGTACAAAATTCTACGAAACAGCTTCGACAGAAAGTCGGGCTTATGCCATTTGTAATATTTGAACGTACTTGTACACTCTGACCTTAGATTTCTTCATGAATTTTAAATATCTTTTTCTCTAAGTGACTAAAAACAAAATCATTTAACAGAGTTTTAATTTCTTCATGCAATTTATCATATTATAATATTTATTATGGAAATTCTCTATGTTTATTATACCTTTATTAAATTCACCCTGTATCATAATTATTGTGAACATGGATGTCTATAACAACCCGCATCAAAAATACCAATTAGAATATTGATTTAATTAATCTTCTTTGCAAATTACTTGAACAAGCTTAATGACTGTCGAACTAAAATGCGTACACCAATTTCTAAGCTTGATTCATTTGAAAGACAGATTCTACTGATAATATTATACTGGGTGAAAGTTTGTAAGGTGATTGTGTTTTTTTTTTAACGAATATCACGTGTACGTAGACGAAAGTAAACATAACCGCAAAAATGCCGCTTAAAAAGCTAGAATATGTAATATCTACGAATCTTATTACTAGCCAATGTACATTTGAGATTAGATAGTTACCTACATCAATAACTCGATAAGAAGCCACTTTTGGTTGTTTAAATCTAAATAATCATGCTACACTGTGATAAAAAACATGTAATTAGCGCCTAGCAACATTTTTTTTTGTATCACAAATACTGAGGGCACTTGAAGTCCAACCCAAGTTCATAGTCGATGTTGTAAACAATATAATTGACTTTAGAATACTCAAGTTTTTAGAAAACAATCAATCAGTGCTGATTATATATAAAAAATCAAAAGCTATACAGGCTGTATTAAGATAGCTTCAGAAAATCGAAGGCAAAAGCACACCTACCATTGCCAATGCTACCCTTACTAATGAATATTAGTGAAAACCAAAATTGCTTAATTCTGAAGGATGTTCAACTTGTTTTTGTATCGATTCGAAAAGATTAAAAATACAAATCTTATGCTACTCAGGTAATAGATGAAACAACGATGGCCGCTAATGAACTGAATGTAAGGTAAGAAATTTCAATTTTAATTTGATGATTGTGAAAAAGTGCCAAATTAGAAAGTTGAAAAATTTGCCACAGATAGCACCGAAGATTTAACATTCAGGTAATTTACGAACTATGTGATATAAATAGACCACGTGTTCAATCAAAACATTGTTCTTATTATACCAACGACCGACGGCATAATACTGTCTAGCGCTAGCGTAATATAATTATAAATTAAAATAAAAACTAAATTTTGAACTCATTGTGATTCCGGGCGTGTACATGTAAATTGTACATATTTAAAGACCTATCGATCTGCTTTTAATCTTGCTTCTTTTCGATAAGCACGCAATTTAAACTTTATCGCTTATTTTGAAGACATAAGTTTCCATTCATAAAAATACCTACTGTTTTACAGAAACGCAGACACATTTAAATTAGATAAATATGTAGTATATTTATAATAACAAACAGTAAACCGGCGTCTTAATCGATTAGATTTTATTAACTGATATAGTCTGAACAAGGCGATAAAATTCCGTTGTTGCACTAAAACGCATACAACTTCACACATCAAAGAGGTTCGAATGCCTTCCGCATACATAATTACAATAACATAGTGTAATTATTACTTACATAGCCAAACTTTGCCGTCATGTTGTGTCCCGTTGTATATTATGTTGAACATACATCTAACTGAGTTGCCCAACCGCTTTTCCTTGATTTAAACGGAACAATACACTTTTATGTAATTTTTCAACACACTTTTCATACATTTGAACAAAACACTGAAAACTGTTTTTGTTACAACTCAACCTGAACTGGAACAATAGCTTTTGTAGTCACAACGTAAAAAAAAAAGTTACTGAACGCACTGAAGAGAAACACGTCCGTTTCACATCACTTTCATAATTTTCCGAATAGGCCCGCCGAAGCGCGATTTTAAAAAATGGAACACTTTTATCTTCAAAGGCTTTCTGCGGCCGGGGGGTGCTTTGAATTCCAACTGGGAATTCTTTATATTTTTCTTATGCGGGTTGGGATTTACGTTCGTATTTATGTTGGTTGGAGTGTGAGCGACATGCTCGCTCCCCGACGTGCGGCGAACGACTACGACTACAAGCAGATAAAAACCTCGTTTGATTATAAACTTATAAGCTAAGTTTTTCGTGTGTGCGTGTGTTTGAGATAGTGTGCACTGAGGCTTTGTTGGTGACCTTACAAAGTTTTCACTAACACGGGGATTCTCGGGTGTAGTAAAATTAATTGATGGCGCTATGTGATTAGGGTTACCTACCTAACACAGTTGGATATAAAAATTACAAATGTGTAATTTCAGTACAAAGAGTCAATAGAAAAACGAGTTCGCTGAATCACAGCTTAGATTACGTTTTCTTATATAGGTACCTACCTCCCTGATCCTTTGAAGTATTCTGAATTCCACATAAATATTTTTTTCAGTTTCTATCATCGATCCTTTCCATAAAAGTAAAAATTGGCAAGCAATAACCTACGTCCATTGTAGATACATAATTATGTAGTACTTGGTTATTTCTTAAAACAATATTTTTATACATTAAACATAAAAAAAATAGGCTTACGACTGTAATCCCTAAGTACGATAGATATACACTCAGATCTCAAGGCGCTTAAATCCTTAAAGATGTCTAAAGGGGGTAGCCAGAGGCACGTCCAAACATTATATTTGGCACAACAACATACGTGACAGGTTGCAAGCCCATCGCCAACATCATCAATGTTCAAAACAAAAATGTTTATGTGGGTATACTTCGTAGAGAATTTTAAAATACCTAAAGAGCAGCACCTGTACAAAATAGGTTCGTACTTAATCTACGCGAGGGTTATCAAAATGGGTCAATGCGGCACCGCGGCGCAGTCGATAAAGCCTGGTTGTTTAACGTAAAACGCTCGTTTTGTTCTACTGCTTTACACTGCTAATTTTCGAATGACGCAATGGTCTGCACTTTTTATTTGAGAGGTAATAACCAATCTTCTTAGGTAAATAAAAATATGGTAAAAGCCTGGTTGTTTAACGTAGAACGCTCGTTTTGTTCTACTGCTTTGCACTGATAACTTTTCAATGACGCAATGGTCTGCACTTCTGTATTTGAGAGGTAATAACCAATTTTCTTAGGCAAATAATTATGGTATAGGTAGGTTAGTATAGCAGAGATCTATAGTAAGTTTGTATGAGCTAATGCCCAACTCTGGTGACCTAACGATTAGATTCCAGTTAGTTTCTTTGTTCTAAGGTTCTTACTAATTATTCAAAAGTACAGGGACTGTCATTAGATAAAATAAATAAAACCGGCCAAGTGCGAGTCGGACTCACGCACGAAGGGTTCCGTACCATTTTCTATAAAAAATGGCAAAAAAAAATCACATTTGTTGTATTCTGTTTTTTTAGTATTTGTTGTTATAGTGACACCAGAAATATATAATTTGTGAAAATTTATACTGTCTAGTTATCATGTTTCATGAGACAGCCGTGACAGACAGACGGACAGACAGACGGACTGTGTAGTCTTAGTAATAAGGTCCCGCTTTTACTCTTTGGATCCGGAACTCTAAAAATACGGTGATAGATAATAAAAATTGTAGTCGTATTACGGTGCCGCGGTGGGACTTAGACGCTTAGCCGCAAGAAGTGCGGGTTCGATTCCCGAGGCGGGAAAAATGTTTGCATGGTCTGCATTATTTGTGATACCATAGTAAAATATTGCAGACTAGTACTATACCATACCACAGACTAGTACCATTGGTATTCGTAGTTCTGATACCCATCACAGGGCATCTTAGTGCGGGGTCAGGAATGTGAGGATTGTTTCTTATTTATTATTATTAGATATTAATACCACGAATCAAATCAATTACTTGAGTATCTTGCTAAAAGTTTGTAAATATTGATAATTTTTGAAGTACCCATACATTTAAGTATTTATCCAAATTGTTTTATTACCATTGGATAGGTACATGAACTTACGATAACTCCCATTAAGGCGCTCCCAATCGACGATTGTTTTTGTTCGAAACGAAAAAATAAATACTTGTGAACAAGCCACATCTCCTATTTTATAATGTATAGTATATGTGAATAAAGATGTACCCATCTTTAATCACTTCGATAAATAATCCTACCGACCGCTGCAATGACGACAAACACACGTCGGAGCGTGGTCCGCCTTAGCTTTTCGAATAAATTAATGATATAATGTATAATTACTTATCAAAAATCTATTCTAGTAGAAATCTAGATCTACATATTACCTATCTTTAACAATAAATCACAAGTTGATTTTAATAGTAGGTATATAAAATATTTCTATCATAAATTCTAAAACGTATCATTTTGAAATAATATCTTTATCGTGAAAAGTTTCTGCTATTATGTTTTCAGCTTAATAGAAATCTAGGTAGAAACCTGAAGTAATATACTTATAAAAATAGGAGATGTGGCTTGTTCACAAGTATTTCTTTTTTCGTTTCGAAAAAGAGCAATCCGCGACTGGGAGCCTCTTAAACAGATTTAAATTTATCAATTACTCGTAAAATCTTATATCAAAGTCCAATAGTAAGTACTGTTTGCGGTTTAATCCTACTAACATTATAAATGCGAAAGTTTGTAAGTGAGTGAGTGGGTGTGTGTGTTTGTTACTCTTTCACGCAAAAACTACTGAACGGATTAAAATGAAACTTCACAGTAATATAGCTTAGACATGAATAATATAAATAAATAATAATAATAACACATAGGCTACTTTTTATCCATGTACCACCCATGCGAAGCCGGGGCGAGCAGCTTAAGTACATACTCTTAAGTTACATAAATGAACACGGAAATCACACGAGAAATTAGTTTCGTTGTTTTAGTCGTAGTGGACAGAGAAGTATTTCCAAGGATAGTGGACTTAAGGTAGGCGGTCTGTTGTAAAACACTCCAAGCCAAATCCCAACATCTAGGTACATGTTGTGCCGACCCCACGAGAAGTGGGATAAGGTGAAGAGAAAGAAGAATAAAAAGAGTCGTGGGAAAAAACCTTTTTAGGGTTTCGTACCCAAAGGGTAAAAACGGGACCCTATTACTAAGACGACTTCGCTGTCCATCTGTCTGTTTGTCTGTCTGTCCGTCTGTCTGTCACAGGGCTGTATCCGACTCGCACTTGGCCGGTTTTTATGCAAAATGTGAGTATGTGCCTTAATATAAAGTTTAGACGCGTTTTTGACTACCCCCTTTAGACATCTTCAAGGAATCTAAGCGCTTGGAAATCTGAGAGGATGTTTATCGTACTTGGGGATTACAGTTAATATCGTATCGATTAAGATTATATCGTTAGATCGTTATCCTTGGTTGAATGGTTTATGAACTACCTATCTCTAGCTTACCTGAAAGAGACAAAAGACATTATGTCTTTTGATGAAGTTTACGTAACATAAAATCATGGCAATACACACCTAACATTGATAAAAAATGAATTTAAGGTAATAAGTGAAATTTTTGACTTTTTGTATGGGCTGAGTCTACCCGGATAAGACGGAAAAAGTGATAAAACTGCATTATCTTGAAAACCATCAAATTTAAAAAGAAACTGTTTGTAATTTACTTAGCTAGTATGATTATCTACTACTACTAAAACTATTGATTTTGAAGAGCCATCTTTGGAAAATAAATTTATCGAGAAAAGTTTCACCAATCGTGTTTCTGTCTGTAATTTATCTAGATTATATCCATAAGTTATCTTTGACATAAAAACAAAACTGTATGTTTTGCGGTTATTGAGAGAAAAAACGATTCTGCATTCATCAAAAACATTTATTACTCGTATCAAAATTATTTTTTGGAATTTCAATATGTAATGCTAGTAATTAGATACTGTCTGTACTGTCGCTATTTGCTCAGCCGCGAGCCAACCCTGCATTTTAACTAGGCATAACACAGCTTATTAAGTATGTAGATGTGAGCATATCCGACGTGCTTGGACATAATTAAAACCTTGTTGGTTTGGTATTGTTTATTTTAATACCTACTGGGTGTTCTAAAAAAAGTTATATGTTCTGAAAAGCTTAGCAATGTACTTGCATAAATTAAAGTTTTAAATGCTTGGTGGGTGTTCTTTCTTCAGGTCAAGATACATATAGGTGAAAAATGATAAAGGGATTTATTCGGGGTCCAAACATACATAAATCTTACATAATCAAAAATTACAGGTTCTTGTAAATCAAATTAAAAACATGATTATGCACACGATTATGCGATCCAAAAGATACTCGTTATGCTTTGCAATGATTTTTTATGTTTTTTTTTCTAATAACTAAAAAACAGAAGTAAAACTATCGTGGTGAACCGTAGTATTCGCCGATCTGTGTTGATCGAGGTCGCGGGCGATGCTCATGATGAAGAGCATCTGAATTGTCTCGAAACGTCAGCAATACAAGAAAAAAAACCGGCCAAGTGCGAGTCGGACTCGCGCACGAAGGGTTCCGTACCATTATCTATAAAAACGGCAATAAAATCATGTTTGTTGTATGGGAGCCCCCCTTAAATATTTATTTTATTCTGTTTTTAGTATTTGTTGTTAGAGCAGCCACAGAAATACATAATCTGTGAAAATTTCAACTGTCTAGCTATCACGGTTCATGGGATACAGCCCTGTGACAGACAGACAGACGGACAGACAGACGGACAACGAAGTCTTAGTAATAGGGTTCCGTTTTTACCCTTTGGGTACGGAACCCTAAAAAAACGTGGTAATTCCGTGGCAAATCCGGCACTGTTGAGAATTTGGGACATCCTGTATTCATTTCGTAGGTACATTTCGAAAAAACATAACGACAAAGTTCACCAATTAAACATGCAAAAACGTGAACTATCAGTGTGGCGCCAGGTAATATCCGTGCTAATTCGTCAAAAATCGTTATTCCATGCACAAAATTGGCAAAAATACTAATAAAATTCAAACAATGACATGGTTTTTTGCGGTTGTAAAGTTTACGTACCTATACCGGACCTAATTTGTGTGTATTATTTATATTGATATGTGGTTTATTATTAAATCTATTAAAGGCCCAATATCCACTAAAGAGAAGTTATTTTTCATTGAGGTACGATGATACAGAGCTTTGTCAAATCAATTTAAATATATTGTGTGTGTTTTTATTAGCCTAAGAAGAAAGCCAAACAAACCTAAATCTTGCCAGGCCAAATGGTAAATTTGTTAAGTAATTTCGTCGTTAAATATTTTTTTATCTTACTGTTAATTGAATTCAAAGTATGTATATTACACATACTTTGTATACTATTCAAAATCTACTCTCTTTTACGTTTAAGTTTTTAAATATAACTAGCGACCCGCCCCGGCTTCGCACGGGTAGCATGTTATTATACATATAAACCTTCCTCCTGAATCACTCTATCTATTAAAAAAAACCGCATCAAAATCCGTTGTGTAGTTTTAAAGATATAAGCAAACATACATACAGACATACAGACGCGGGAAGCGGAAAGCGACTTTGCTTTATACTATATGTAGTGATGTATCAAAATTGATATGTAAGTCATTCTTCTGAAGTAGTCACTCAATATAAAATATTTTAATCCTACAATATAACTTCTTACTGTTCATCTAACAGCACTTACAAACATTGATGAAAATATAATTTGTTTCTTTTTATACACTGAATGCGTTAATTTTCATAGAATACAAAGTGACAGTAATACACGCTCAGGTGTACCTGTACCTACGGTCACGTTTAATTCTAATTTCATACTCGAGCCTTTACCAGAATGTCATATTTCCACTGAAATCTAGATCTCTCCAGCCCTATTTTCATAATTATCAACCATAATTGATTTGGACTATCAACAAAACCCAAAAAAAAAACAAGATTTCTTTCACGAATCTCTTCTTTTTAAAATTGGTAGACATTGGGCTTTATCGAACAATAAAATTATATTTTCGTGTGATAATTAATTATTCCTTAGACTTTATTCAGTATAAAAGCGGCCATTTCGTCGTTCTTTGGCAACTTTTTGAGAAGAGTCGAGACAAGCGGTCGTTTTAATGTAAGTTTAATTTCTTGCACACTACACAAGTATTTATTATTATAAATCCACAGCCGTGTACTGTAACATCATTGGATTGAATAGTTTCTTTATAAAATAATCTATAAACAGACGTGTAGGTACTATTGACCTCGTTTAGTGACAAGTTTCAACATTAGTTAAAATTTCAAACACTTCCGCTTCCGAGAAGTACGAGTAAGTTCATTTAATCTCAATTGTTTCCTTGTTTAGTACTACACGCACTGCGAAAAGAATTCGAATAAATCATCATCATCCTAACATTCATTCATTCATTAAAAACTCCAATGCAAATCCAATATTTAGGAAACTCACAAACTCACGGCAAGCAGACAAGTGGATCCTACTGTTGTGTATAAAATCCGCTAACCTATCGACTACGATATCTAAGATGCCAAACACTCGTATTCACGCCCCGATACATGCAATGTGTGAATTGCCTATATATTATGATAGCTTAGGTCTTGAGCGATGACCCAAAGGCAAGCAGCCTGAACAATTAACATGCTAACAGATGAAAGACCCGGAAAACCCTGGATACAAAAAGTCAAAAAGCCGTTTGAGTGAAAAGGCAGTAACCTAGCAGTTACTACTGCCAATTGTGTGTACTTACCTACTTACAGTTAGGCACCTTCTAGTCGTAACTCGTCTTGTAACTAATCGTGCGCGAATGCTCTTGACTCGTGTCCTGAATAATGACGTCATTATTCGTCTACAATTCCACATTCCGCACAACGTACAGTACCGTAAGCAAATACTTTTTTCTTTATGTCCTGCATCAGGTTAATAATCAGGTGGCCTAGAAAAGACCTGATGGTATATGATAAATAGAGTAATATGGCAATATCTATATCTACCAGTAGGTACCCTTTACAAATGAGAGTAAGACGCGCATGTTTTACGATAAACCGATTGAAAATAATGAATATATCGGGATGCTTTATCGCAGTGCAAGGTGTATCTTCAATGTTCTTTGACCAAAGAGGTAAAATTGGATTTGTTGTGACGGTGTCGCCTTGACCGTACCTCTGTCGATACGATTGACCGCTTAATGGCGCCCAAAAATTCTTGAACTCAAATACGCATTTCATTTCCTTTATTTGTATTGACGTTTTGTACTGACACAGTCTTTCCTTGACTGGACACTTGGAAAATTCCGTTTTTGTATTTCATTTGCAATTTTGGAAAGGATATTTAAAAATGCAGTGATCAAAACTATATTCCGTAATGTGTTTACTTATAAAGTTTCCAAAAATGATTGCTTATTTCGAATACATGCATCACAAACGTGATTTTCCTCACAACTAAATGAATTAATCTTCGACAGATAAATTCATTTCGACACGTGGTTGCCAATAAAATAAAACTAAAACCTAAATACAATATAAACATGTATTAATCGTGACCAATTTAAAAATTATTCACATTATAATATAATTATGACAATGGAATAGCAATATAAATATTGACATGACTAATGCACTCTGCCAACATCACGAGAAATGTCCCAAAACACGATTTTGGAAAACATGATTGATAGTAGATATACTTATTATATAGTCGATGAAATACCCGATTCTGAAAACTTATAGGTTAACATAGTGATGTAGGTATACTGAAAGAATTGGATTGTAAACCATCTTAGGTGTAAGCACTCGTATGTCAACTTTAATGTCTCGAATAAGCTTAAACCAAACAATATTGAATTAGTCATAGTTAATAATAATATGGACTAGGTATACTAATAGTTTTGCGTGTAGTGAAAAGTATACAAAATCCGTTACGCCAATGGTACCTACATAAATGCCTAACACAGATTTTACCAGTCCAATTCTTTTGACCTCAATACTTACGAGTCCAGGGTTGGCAAAGTTTTTTGATAAATTACACCGAACAGTTACATACACAGCCCTGTCCTCTACACTAAGATACCAGAACTCCCAGAAAACAGAACAAATATATTTTGTAGAACTTGCAAACATTTGTCCCGCCTCAGGGATCAAACCAGCGTCTTAGGTCAACCAAGCACAGCCCACAACGCCTCCTTAGTCGTGATGAGTGCGACGAGCTAATGTAATTTTTTTTTTCAAATAGGAACACAACTGTAATCCCCAAGTACGGTAGACATTCTCTCAGATCTCCAGGCGCTTAGATCCTTGGAGATATCTAGAGGTGGTAGTCAGAGGCACGTCCAAACATTAGATATATATCTGCCCCATTTTGCAGTAGTTAGCATTTCATACGTGACAGATTGCAAGTCCATCGCCGCCTATAAGAATACTAACAGGTTTCCTCACGATGTTTTCCTTCATCGTTTTGAGCACGTGTTTTGATGCGCATATAAATATTTCGAACAGAAAAATTCATTGATTCGCCGGGATTCGAACCCACGACCTTTGAAATGAAAGTCGAGGTACCTCCCACTCAGAACACGGCTTTTTTTGATAAGTAGCTTCAAATATTTGAACCCAACGCCCTCTTATTCACAGCCAACTCACCTACCTCACAGTCAATTTTGCCATTGACTCAAGTAATAACAAACAGTGTCCTTATTCACAATAACGACACAACTCAGTGCGTCGCTTTATGAGTGTTTATTTACTGAACGGCACAATGGCTATATCACGCTATAAAGACACGCGCAGCCATAATCAGAGGTTTCCCTCAAGTTGGCACTTATGAAGTCAGGGCTGGAGTCAGGGCGACGATAAAGGGGCTAATGCCTTTCTTTACCAGTGGAAAACCCTCACCATCACGACTAAAACATCCCGTTTGAATCGCCTTATAGGTTGTTTATAAATAAAAACCGGCCAAGTGCGAGTCGGACTCGCGCACAAAGGGTTCCGTACCTTTTATTATGTTTTTAGTATTTGTTGTTATAGCACCACATACATAATCTGTGAAAATTTAAACTCTCTAGCTAACACGGTTCATGAGATACAGCCTGTGACAGACAGACGGACAGCCAAGTCTTAGTAATTGGGTCCCGTTTTTACCTTTTGGGTACGGAACCCTAAAAAAAGTACTATATGTTTCAGGTTACAATAAACTTCATCGAAAATAGTTCAACAGTAACGACGTGGTTTAGTCAATGATAAAAATCCAAAATTGTTGTATTCCTAGCTACTGTAACTGATTTTACTTCAACTTTTGCCATCCAATGCTGTGTCTCTTTTGTTGCATTTATTGCAGAACCATTCGCTCCCATCTGTCATATGATCACCCAGTAATGTGGCCCTCCCATTTGTACTTCTTTATTGCAACACTGGATAAAAATCTCAAACTTTAGAGAGCATTATAAAACCCGTAGAACTGCTTACAGGTCATCAGAATTACTCAAAAGATAAAAATCTTAGCAAAGAGTGCAATCTTACCCCAAAACCCTTAATCATTAAAATCCAGCCCTGAAATGTACTTAAATGAGGCTTCACTCACCGTCTGTTTCACATCGATAAAGGGCCGAGAACAGCCCCCAAGTCGACGTCTTATTCTAGTTTTACAGCCTACTACAATGTACGGTGGACGACAACCGACTATTCTGAATATTTATGCTTCAGGTACACGCGAAAAGTCCAAGACCTTGCCGAGTAAATTACTACGCGAAGTTAAAAAATGAGGAGGTGGCATGGCACTGAACTGAACTTACGAGGTTAGTTGTAACAAAGAGTAAAACGCAATAAATTCTACTCATATTATAAAACTAGCGACCCGCCCCGGCTTCGCACGGGTAGCATGTTATTATTATACATATAAACCTTCCTCCTGAATCACTCTATCTATTAAAAAAACCCGCATCAAAATCCGTTGTGTAGTTTTAAGGATATAAGCAAACATACATACATACGCGGGAAGCGGAAAGCGACTTTGCTTTATACTATGTAGTGATAACAGTCCGTCCCGGCTTCGCACAGGTGTACTAATGAAATGGTTACATTATTGCATTTTTATTGGGATCTCTAATTATTTTAACTAAAATATATTACTCCTATGTTACTCGCTGATAAATGTAGCTTTTGAAGGTGAAATAATTTTTAAAATTGGTTAAGTAGTTTTTTAGTTTTTTTACATTACATGTACATTACAAACAATAATATAAATTTAACCTCTTTAAATGTGTGACCAGACATTGCGCGGTAATCGATCTCGGCAGGTACCTCGCGGCTGCCGCGAATGCCGCGCTTGACTACGCTCGCATTCGCGTTTTCCAAGCCTCCTAATTCTCTTCATATTATTTCCGTGCTGGTACTCGAAACGACCATAAATATTTTTTAAATCTGTTCATTTCAAATATTTAACTCTATAGATACGAAAGGAAACTTAAAAAGTATGTAATATTTTATTTGATAATAACCGCCTTGTTATCAGAAGCTTTTTACATCCGGTATTTTTATAGTGTAACACAATAGCTGTATCTGAATCCCCTACATCATTTAATGATGGGTGCATTACTCAAACTGATTTAATGTTATTCCTGAATTTCGTTTTTAAGAATTCTTTGTTTATGGGTTTTTTTTTAATATATTGTAACTGCATAAAGTATAAGTGTATGTATTTATCCTCGAATAAAACAAAGCTTGCAGTACACCGAATAAAATAGGTACAAAAAAAATCTGTGTTTGGATAAATGTGTAATACTGTTGTTATTATGTAAGTATACCAATATTATTTTACCAAAAGAATACGCATTGGTCGCATCCTCGAATAATTTTTATGTTAGAAAAATGTGTCACAAAAAAATGATTGCCACATTCAATTACATCTAAGTATTTCCTAGTTCTATGACCAAGAACGCTATGGGCACTGGAAAATTTTACTCTATCACACATAACTTCAAGCAACATTAAATTTTATCGCACTAGAAATAAGAGATAATTTTAAACAAACAGTTATTATGTAAGTAAAACATTTGTCAATGATTTAAGTGTTTGTAAAGCAAATAAACGGCAAAGGCGCCCACATACATTAAATCTCGGCAATTTTTATAATTACTTATTTACACAACTTATTTTCACTTGCGTGATAAATGAGATATAATATTTATTACAAATAAATAATTAATTTTGCCACTTAACTATATTCTTCACTGTATATCAAATAGCGAAAGAGTATTGTGTTAAATAATATAAAGTTTGACATAACTAACAGCTTTTAAATTAGTTTTATGAAAACATGGAAATTACTCACGTAAAAATAATTGAGACGCAAACGCGGAAAGGAATAAGCGCACTAAGGCTCAAACTAAATAAATATTGGTGGACATTATTACACAGCGCCATCTAGCCCCTAACTAAGCAAAGCTTGTACTATGGGAATTAGTTAACTGATAGAATACCTAAATACTCTCATAGTACAAGCTTTGCTTAGTTTGGGGCAAGATGACGATGTGTGTAAAGTCCGCCATTATTTTTATTGGATATTCTTAAGACGAGTATAATTAAATGTTTTTGATGAATGCAGATTCGATTTTTCTCAATAACCGCAAAACATACAGTTTTGTTTTTTATGACAAAGATAACTTAAAGATATAATCTAGATAAATTATTAACAGAAACACGATTGGTGAAACTTTTCTCGATAGATTTATTTTCCAAAGTTGGCTCTTCAAAAACACTAGTTTCGTTTTTAATCAAAACCATGAATAGCTAAACAGATCATCACTACATAGTATAAAGCAAAGTCGCTTTCCGCTTCCCGCGTCTGTATGTCTGTATGTATATTTGCTTATATCTTTAAAACTACACAACGGATTTTGATGCGGTTTTTTTTAATAAATAGAGTGATTCAAGAGGAAGGTTTATATGTATAATACATGCATAATATAGTAGAGAAACACTAATAATTTTAGAGGTTTCTAATGTGATGTCGTAAATAAACACATTTTATTGCGCTTACATTGCAAATGCTGGCTAAACCCCACGAGATATATCAAAATAATGTACTACAGTATTGTACACCTTAAAAACGTCTACAAAAAAGTCAACGATGGTTTTAGAAATGTCTTACGCACAGCGAAGCGGGCACGGGTCAGCTAGTTTTTATATAATTCGTTAGATAATCATACTACTTTTCAAGATAATATGCAGTTTTATCACTTTATCCGGGTAGACTCAGCCCATACAAAAAACCAAACATTTCACATATCACATTAACTGTAAGCATTTCCTTCTACAATTTCCTTGAAGCTGATTAAAATAAAGGATTAAATTATACACGTAATTTGTGATTCAAATTCGAAAGAAATACATTGTGTCATATCTATCAGATAAAAATATTTACGATACCTATTTAACCTATTTAACAATTTCAATCTCGGTGGTGTGGCGAGTTAGTGCCTGACTGAGACGTTGAAAGCCGTGTTGGCCGAGTGGGATGTACCTCAACTTTCAATCTGAAGGTCGTGGGTTCGAATCCAGGCGTGCATCAATGGATTTTTCTGTTCTAAAAATTTATATGAACATCAAAAACACGTGCTTAAAACGGTGATGGAAAACATCGTGAGGAAACCAGTTAGTGTTCTGATAAGCGGCGATGGGCTTGCAACCTGTCACGTATATAATGCTAATTACTGCAAAATGTGGGCAAGTGCCAAATATAATGTTTCGACGTGCTTCTGACTACCCCCACTAGACATCTTCAAAGGATCTAAGCGCCTGGAGATCTGAGAGGATGTCTCTACTTGGGGATTACAGTCGTGATCCTATTTTTTTTTTACTTACACTTACACTAAAACTATTGAAAACTTAAAAAATGCGAAATATACAAGTAATTGGTGGGGATTCAGAAACCTATAAACTTACACTTGACACAGTTTTTAGGACATTCATTATCTCGTGAGTAGGTACTATTCGGTTCTGTTAGGTAAGCACAGAATAATACATGGATATGGATATCGTACAGCTACAGCTACAAACCTTTAGTATGTTTGTCTACCGGCGCCTGCCTGTATAATTGTTCGAATAAACAAACAGACGTCTGATTTACCTACCAGTGTAACTAGTTTTAGCGATTGTGTGTATTATATCTAATACCTATCGTACGTATCGTAAATTTTTAGCAGAATTTGGATAAGTATATTTTTTTATGATATAACAAGCTAACCCGGCGAACTTCGTATCGCTTTAGAATTAACAACAAATGTTGGCATATGTTCCCGTTCCCGAAATCGGGCAAATCGGTTCAGCCGTTTTTGATTTATAAATAGTGTAACTAACACGACTTTCTTTTATCTACATAAGATTCCATTTCACTAAAACAAAACCTACTTTGATATATTCATACTCTGAAAACAAGAAAATCCGAAAAAATCCGTCATTTTCTGAATAGATGTAAAGACATCTCGGAGTAACGATAAGCAACAAGGCGGTTATCGTGTCACTGGTTTTGTCTTGGTGTTACTATTTGAAAGAACAATCATGACTGCATAGTTTGTAATGGCTGTTTGATTTGGTATATAAATTTATTTTTGTTCATACTGTCTATTGATTTGAGGTATGAACCATCGAATTATATGTGTTTTTTTTTGATGTCACACAGACGATGAGACAATGCTGTAACCAAAGAGCATATAACTACTATAATCTATAATTAAAATGTATAGCGTCGTTCGAGCACTGTCGGTCGCATGCATCTGTCATAAGCATACATACATTTACAGTGCCATACATTTTTGCTACCATGAGAACGGCGTATCGTAACTTCTACGCCACTGGGCGTAAAAATCCGCGAAAATCCAACGTTAGACAAAAATTTGCGTTTGGATGGTTTGATCCACTTGATTTAGAATAAGGTCCAATTATGCCCTATAGCCTGGCTTTACTCTGTGCCTTACATTTTCCAGACACAAATCCTTCCTTTCCATTTGCGAATAAAGACAGATTGGATTGTTTTCAAGACGCCGAAGTATAAACAATGTTTTTGTTTTCCGAACTCTTTGCGGATTCAGAATAATATAAACCAGTTATATTTAAGCCCTGATTTACTGAGGAAATGTTACGTGGTTTTTCTACATTTTATTATTTTTTCACGGTCGTTTATCAAATCAGAGTATTGATCGGTAGTCGTTTCCTCTCTAAGTCACCTTGTTTGAAATGCTTACCACAATATTTACAAATGTAAGGATGGATTTGGCCCCTTGAGATGTGTCAGCTTTTGTGTAGGTATTTGATTTACGACAAACAAACAAATCAGGGTACAAAGTTCCTGACTTGACTCACCGAATAACCACACAAAAAAACCGGCTAAGTGCGTGTCGGGCAATGTTTCGTAGTTGACTCGATAGCACTTGACTCTGACAAAATTTTGCACTTTAAAGCTTAATATTTCACAAACGGATCTCTTAATCGAAAAGTTGTCTTAACAATGTTGGATAGGTCTTTAAAAAGCATTATGGGTTCATAATGTTTTTTAAAGATCTATCCAACAATAACCCACACCATAAGTGCGAAAAAAATAATAACATCCCCAATTAAGGTGTAGGGGAGGTACTCTAAAAAATATGTTTTTCAGAATTTTATTGTACTACTTTGTTGATTTGGCATGAATATACATAATGGTCACGCCATTATGTATATTCATGCCAAATAACAGCTTTTTAGCACTTAAAATCTCTGAGCTAAGCTGCGGACAGACGGACGGACATGGCGAAACTATAAGCGTTTCTTGTAGACTAGGAAACCCTAAAAACGAACGTTTTATAAATTACTGTCGGTTTTTTTCAAACGACAACGGTTGATTCGTTAAATCAAGTTAAGCTGATGGAATTGAATCAGGAGTTCGAGTCTGCTTCATAGCTTAGCGGAAAATTTAATTCGGATTCTGTCGATTTTCTCCCGCCCGACTGATTCGATTCATGCAGATTTGTAAAATCCTGTTAAGGCTCGACGATTGTTTTTGTTCGAAACGAAAAAATAAATACTTGTGAACAAGCCACATCTCCTATTTTATAATGTATAGTTTATGTGAATAAAGATGTACCCATCTTTAATCACTTCGATAAATAATCCTACCGACCGCTGCAAAGACGACAAACACACGTCGGCGCGTGGTCCGCCTTAGCTTTTCGAATAAATTAATGATATAAATTATGTATAATTACTTATCAAAAATCTATTCTAATAGAAATCTAGATCTACATAAATTACCTATCTTTAACAATAAATCACAAGTTGATTTTAATAGTAGGTATATAAAATATTTCGATCATAAATTCTAAAACGTATCATTTTGAAATATTATCTTTATCGTGAAAAGTTTCTGCTATTATGTTTTCAGCTTAATAGAAATCTAGGTAGGAACCGGAAGTAATATACTTATAGAAATAGGAGATGTGGCTTGTTCAGAAGTATTTCTTTTTTCGTTTCGAAAAAGAGCAATCAGCGACTGGGAGCCCCTTAATTCCTGTTTCATACCATCACGTATGGAATGCTAACTACTGCAAAACGTGGGTATTATAACAAACGTAATATTTTTCGTGCCTATGACTATTTCCTTTAGACATTTTCAAGGATCTATGCTCCTTAAGATCTGAGAGTATGTCTACTATACTTGGAGACCACAGTCGTAATCCTATTTTTTTTACCATACCTTTTCGTATTTCTAGCTGCTTACCGTCTCTTTCTACCTATTAGTATGCTCGACAGCATTTACCCTACCAGCGTAGATTCACCTTTCCAAAGTTCAAGTTTCAGTATCAAATACCTACTTGTAATTAATGAGTCGTAGAGAAACCTCACGGGAATCGAGGTATTTTCTTACCGAACATTGTACTGTATCGAAGTGACGTGTTTAGGGTTAATTTACAATGTGCTCCTGAAATTTGTGTCAAATTAAATTGAACACGGACGATAAATAAATATAAATATTGAATAAGATAAGATTTTAAATTGCGAAGTGGCGCCGTACTAAGCAAAGCTTATACTATGAGAACCAGTAGGTATGAAACTTAGGTATACTTTTAGTTTTGTTTCATAAAAAAAAAAAAAAAAAAAAAAAAACAGGTTCACGACTGTAATCCCCAAATACGGTAGACATCCTCTCTGATCTTCAGACGCTTAGATCCTTTAAAGATGTCTAGTGGGGGTAGTCAGAGGCACGTCCAAACATTTTATTTGGCACATGCCCACAATTTGCAGTAGTTAGCATTCCATACGTGACAGGTTGCAAGCCCATCGCCGCTTATAAGAATACTAACTGGTTTCCTCACGATGTTTTCCTTCACCGTTTTCAGCACGTGTTATTGACGCGCATATAAAAATTTTCGAACTTTAAAATCCATTGATGCACGCCGGGAACTTCGAACCCACGTCCTTCAGATTGAAAGTCGAGGTACCTCCCACTCGGCCAACACTGCTTACTTGTTTTATACCTACACTATATTAACGCTCCAATGTTGGTCTTGAGTGGAATCGAACCCACAATCAATAGCGCAGAAGGCTGAGCTACCGACTGACCTGTGAGCTGTGCTTTGTGTGACGAACATAGATGTTTGTTTTGTGTTTGGGTGTTAATATGTATAATATGTAAAGATTTACAAAAAAAAAGTATATAAGTATTATATCACTTATCTGGTACCCATAGTACAAGCTTTGCCTAGTTTGGGGCTAGACAGCGCTGTGTGTAAAGTCCGCCAATATTTATATTTATTATTTATTTAATATACTCGTAAATCGGCGATAAAGCTCTCTGTCAACCGTACCATGACCGGTGCAGTCGATAGATACCTTTAACAGTATTGGCTTTCACTCAAATGTGATACGATGTCTTATCTTTATATTTATCAACCTGATTGAAACATGGCGCCATGATGCTAGCACAGTCAGCAACAAAATGTTTATTCCTAAATACATTAATTGATATCATTATTGAAGGCACCTCTACCAGACTATACTAGCTATACCTATATATCTATTAAAATAATCGATTGTACGAAAGGTACTCGTAGGTAGTATTAAAAACTCAGTGGGGCTATTTTCATACCAATATTTATTGGTACTGAATTCCATAATACCTACGCTTTTTATGCTGTTTAGGCACCTATACCTACGCTTCCAAAACAATACCTACGCAGAAGCGTAGGTATAGGTGCATAAACAGTGAATAGTTACTATGAAAAGTCTACAGATTAAGTATTCTCTAACATTAGGTATTGCATTCAACATCATAACATGATAATCATGTTTTTACAAAATAGCCCGGCAGGTATTCAATGATGAAACTCATTTCCTTGATTTCATCAAAACGTATAAAAACGTAAACAAATAAATCAGTTTTAATAATTCATCATTTGAAATAAATATTCACCTTAAATGTCATTTTGTAATACTTGACCATACGAATGTACTAATACCTACTTAACCTTATAATCTAGTTAGTTATCTTTATATAATTTATCATTCTACATTTACCTCTTTTGTTTAAATTCCAGCTAAAATTTCTAAATTTTGCAATGACATTATGCCTAATTATGTCATTTTTGTAATAAATGATGATTAAGTATTTTAATCATGAATATTTCCGTTTTTAGGTTTCCTTAACCAAAAGGTAGAAACGGAACCCTATTACTAAGACTTCGCTGTCCTTCTGTCCGTCTGTCTGTCACAGGGCTGTATCTCATGAGCCGTGATAGCTAAACAGTTGAAATTTTCATAGATTTTGTATTTCTGTTGCTGTATAACAACAAATATTAAAAACAGAATAAAATAAATATCTTAGTGGGGAAAACAGCAAACATACAAAAAATATGATTTTTTTGCCGTTTTTTATTGATAATCCGACTCGTACTTAGCCGGTTTTTATTAAAGATTATGAACCAAATTTAATTGATGATTTAATAATTTCTTCAAGGAACACATTTTATCACTAATATACTACTAGTGGAAACACTCGATTTCGTTTACGTAAGTTATTTTCAAACAGATTTCAATTCTCGCTGCACCCTCTTAGGGGTTGAATTTCGGGGATTCCTTTCTTAGTGCACCCCTACACACCAAAAGGTATATACCCTCGAAATTGTGCGTTGCTAGGTCAGTCAGTCAGTCAGTAACACAAGAGTTTTATATATTTAGATTATCCAACATAACTATGGAGATTGTATTAACAATCTTAGCGATATGGGAGAAAGAGTCATGTTAGCATAGAAGGGGTGTCTCGACCTTCGATTCGATGTTAGTTGGTTCGAAGCCTACTGCAAACTGCTGCAAAATCTTGGCATGTGCCAAATATATTGTTTGGACGTGCCTCTGACTACCTAGACATCTTCAAGGATCTAAGCGCCTGGAGATTTGAGAGGATGTCTACCGAACTTGGGGATTACAGTCGTGATCCCATTTATTTATTATTTACTAGCGACCCGCCCCGGCTTCGCACGGGTAGCATGTTATTATACATATAAACCTTCCTCCTGAATCACTCTATCTATTAAAAAAAACCGCATCAAAATCCGTTGTGTAGTTTTAAAGATATAAGCAAACATACATACATACATACAGACGCGGGAAGCGGAAAGCGACTTTGCTTTATACTATGTAGTGATAGTGACTAGACATTATTATTAAGGCGCTCCCAGTCGACGATTATTTTTGTTTGAAACGAAAAAAGAAATGCAAAGTCTATAAAAGCAAAGCAAAGTTAAATGTTGTTAAATGTAGTGATACCCAATTTATATATATTTTTTTGTAACATTTTCAACGTTTTGGCTATAAAAAGGTAAATCCTCCCAAACTGAGCCGTCCCCTTTTAACATTTTCTAGGTGTGTCCAACTAGTATCTAATATCGAATATGTGGCATGTGGCAGTTGATAAGACGGTGTCGTAACAAGAGCGATGGTCACACGTAATGACGAAATTGAATGTCAAGTCGTGTGGCCAATTATATCGGGGTGTCACTGAACTGTGGCCCGATTCAATAAAACTTGAGTGGCTGTGATATTGTTATCGGTTAGTACCGACTTCCAAATAAAAATACGCCGTCATATAGCCGCCGTAGCTTGCTAATTCGTTCTAAACAGATCATTTTGTTTTTAAGTTTGTTGTTCCCATAGTACAGGCTTCACTTAGTTTGGGGCTAGAAGGCGATGTGTAAAATGTCCACTAATATTTATTATTATTATTATTATTATTATTATCTACGTTATGCAAACTTCAATGTGGTCACAACCAAAGTAACAATAACAGATAGGAACATAGGCTAAATTTCATTAAAAAAAATTACAATAGTTGTTAAAATTTGCTTATAATTTTCATTACTAAATCCGTGCGAAGCCGGGGCGGACTGTTAGTTTACTAAATGTCTTTGATGTAAAGACTGATTCTATGAGTATAGTTTATACGCGGAGAAAGACTTAGGAGGTAAAAAAACTGCACGCTATTGATCGTAGATAAGAAACATTGCGTTGTAACGACTGATATACGAATATAGGTACAACTTTTCAAGTAGTTATTTCTCACACATTGTTGTAAATTGCTGGTGTGACATTTACTGCTTTCTATATTACGGTCGTCAATAAACACTCATGGCTTCTTGTAGATCAAAGCTTGAGTGAGACGGTAACCTTTCTTTGAATATGACGTCTTAATTGATGGAGAATGCTGAACCAATGTATGTGTTTGATTCATTTATAGTTAGTGATTCAAGTTCCAACCGAACTACTATAACTATTTGACAATATATGAGTAGCATTTACTAAATTGTATTGACTAGAAAAATCTTCAGAAACAACCGCTCAGGGGTCACACACCAGTTCCAGGCCTAAATTTTAAATATGAATTAAGTGACTTCAAAATTTGGTGTATAAAAAAATACTCTATATCATGTATTTTATTTCAGGGTATTTTATTATTTTTATTACATAGGGTCAATGATATACTTTGCTTGAAATAAAGCCAAAATTGTATTTCAATAAAATTAACAATTAATTCTTCGTGACGTTTAAAACAATCAAGTCACAATCACTGTTCGATGTAAATTGATTTGTTATTTGATATTTATTGTGAGTACTCACTAGAAATTTCATCAAGATAGAAATTCGATTTCAGGGTACTGGAAACTGACAGCAAGAACGGGATCGGAGAAGCTACGCGCCATTGGTCGTTCATCATAGTTGAACACGCGCACAAAATAGTAATACATTTCCGAAATCAATTTGACTCTAGTACCATTATTCAAGTTGAATAAACATTATGTAAATTACGTTCTATACACACCTACCTACCATAACTTACACAACAATAGGCAGTCACATAACCGACAAAGTCGAAATAAGAAAGAAAAACCATAAAATTCAGTGAATCATATTACTTGAACACGAGTTATGTGCAATGAGCATAAATCACAGGTACCTGCAAACGGTTTGAAGTTATTTTTGTTTTTTTTTCTATTCGAGAAAAGCGTTAGGTATGCGTCGGAAGGAAGGTAGATACTTCAGTCAGGCGTGATCTATCTACCTCGTAAAATATTTCCTTACGAGTAAAAAATTTTTTTGTGGGATGATCAGAATTTTGTAAATGTCATTAGAAGTTTGTAATAAACTTCAAATTCTTTATCATCTCAACGTCAAATATGAAAATATAAATAATATGAATTTGAAAAGGCATACCTCTCGTTAAGTGCTTTTTCAGGTTACGAACTATATTTGTTACAAGTTTTAATGAAATCGACTCAGATACGGAATGATAGAAGCACAAACATTGAAATTATTATTTTTTTGCACTTAGAATATTTGTAGAATACGAGTATAATGCCAATATAACATACTAATTTTGAACTGTTTATATGATTTTCTAATTTAGGAATACTCTACACATAATTTAATAACAGGTAAATGTACTATAAATGAAAACGAATAAAAATAAGAAGGATGAATGGGTAGAAATGGGAACGAATATTGGATATTCAAAAGTTACCGTCCGTCGTCGACCGTCGAAAGGCAAAAGAACGATTCCCTTATCAAGCATTTAGCAGGTTTCTGAGTTAGCCCCTCAGTCTATTGAAGCGTGAATCTTTTATAATCATAGAGGTAGGTACAAGTAGGCAACGTTACTACCTATAAAAGTGGAAACAATTCTTTGGAATTGAATTGGAATCGTTTGTCGCGTTTATAAAATACTATCTGACCCGTGCCCGCTTCGCTGTGCGTAAGACATTTCTAATACCATCGCGGACTTTATTGTAGAAAAAAAATGTGTTTATTTACGACATCACATTAGACACCTCTAAAATTATCAGTGTTTCTCTACTATATTATGCATGTATTATACATATAAACCTTCCTCTTGAATCACTCTATCTATTAAAAAAACCGCATCAAAATCCGTTGTGTAGTTTTAAAGATATAAGCAAACATACATACATACATACATACATACGCGGGAAGCGGAAAGCGACTTTGCTTTATACTATGTAGTGATCGCGAGATATTTTGTAAAGGAAATCATCATGAGGAAACCACCAGTAATGTGGTACCTTATGATACCAGTACAGCAAAGAGGGTTGATGCTGACGTCGTTTGCCTGAGCAAACGACAAGTTGTATAACCAAATAATTAATAAATAATTGTATAACCACCTCGAGCCAAATAATTCAAGTCAAGAGCAAGGTGATGATGATAATGACGACAGTAGTGCCAATACTGTGTACCGCAAGTACCTTACGAAAATACTCTGTTGTAAGTCTCATTTAGTGGTTATTATCGATAAATATAAAAAAAAACTGACTAGAAAAGCTAGGTACTCCTAGGTGCAAGACTTTCAATTCCCATCAACACATATATAAATAAAAATAAATAAATAGGATCACGACTGTAATCCCCAAGTACGATAGACATCCTCTCAGGTCTCCAGACGCTTAGATCCTTTGAAGATGTCTAGTGGGAGTAGTCAAAGACACGTCTAAACATTACATTTGGAACATGCCCAAATTTTGCAGTAGTTAGCATTCCATACGTGACGGGTTGCAAGCCCATCGCCGGTTATAAGTATTCTAACTGGTTTCCGCTCACGATGTTTTCCTTCACCGTTTTGAGCACGTGTTTGAAACACGCACGAAATGCGCATATACATATTTCGAACAGAAAAATCCATTGTTGCACGCCGGGATTCGAACCCACGACCTTCAGATTGAAAGTCGAGGTACCTCTAACTCGGCCAACATGGCTCCCATCAACACATCGATTCGCACAATGCTTCAGTAGGCAGTGCCATTTAGCTTTAGTCATAGCTCGCTCGTGAAATTCGTTAATCTGTTTAGCGTTCCAGTTAACAGTCCTAACTGAGTTCTTGTTTGTTACTGGCTTAGGAATTAGGAGATTATACGGTGTTGCTATTTAGCGAATAATCAGCGAATGTGGCTGTGCATTTTTGGTTTTCAAACAAACATAGATATGGCTCATATAACATAGCTTTTTGGGCATATAAGTAATCTTAGAACATCCGTAAACTTATTATATCTAAATTATATCTCATAAATCATATACTTCTAAATAAGTACTTTTCAAGTCCAAGTTTTTTTATTTACCTAAGTATCCACAAAAAGAAGTCAAAGTGACTTCTAGAAATGTTGGTTGCCAGTGCTAATTATCGGCAAATATTCATATTATGGTAACTTTTGTATAATTATGTCTATGGTCTAAAATTATGTTGTTTAATACATATTTAGTTCGTTTTTGGGGTTCCGTACCCAAAGGATAAAAACGGGACCCTATTACTAAGACTTCGCTATCCGTCTGTCTGTCACAGGGCTGTATCTCATGAACCGTGATAGCTAGACAGTTGAAATTTTCACAGATGATGTATTTATGTTGCTGCTATAATAACAAATACTAAAAACAGAATAAAATTAATATTTAAGGGGGGCTCCCATACAACAAACGTGATTTTTTTCGTTTTTTATAGATAATGGTACGGAACCCTTCGTGCGCAAGTCCGACACGCACTTGGCCGATTTTTTTAATTTAGTTACTTCAAAATATGCGATAATCAGCCACTTATAGACTAAATATTACTGTAAAACGTGAATGAATCGTAGTTTCTTTCGACTTGACCTTAGTCAACAACACGCACACTCATCTTTATGGCATATCTGCGTGCAAAGTGGTCCTGCAACAATGCCCAGGCATGCAGTCTGCAAACAGAACTCGGGGCTTTGAAACACAAGGAATTTGACTTAAACCTTGGTTTCCTAAGCGACGGCCGTCAGCTTTCTCGCTTAGTTTTGTCATCTCGCTGATGGGTTTAAGAAATAGTGGACAAAACCAGAAAGGGGGCAAATATGGAACAGGCCCTGGTTCCTACTATGACACTATGCAATTATCTATTGCACAAGTGCCCTAGTAATATGGACATTTTGTAAACAAAAATGTTCAATAGACAGTCAATGGGCCGTAAATGGAGATATGTGGAGTTATTTCCAGAAATGTCTATTGATGAAGACAATCAACGGGCATTTTCGGAATAATCCATCGTAATGTGCTTCAACTGCTATAATACAATGGAATTTTGACAGTTAAAGCCGATTACAATGGGTTATATAAAAATACCTAGTTAGGCAATAGCCCCTAGGTTAATAGAACCCTAGGACCGTAAAGTTGGGGTTGCTACCACAACCGACCATAGGAAACTAGAAATTAGGGCCGAGCTCTACATAGCATTAATTAAGGAAAGGATCATTGAAAAAAAAGATAGACCCCAAGCCGTGTATGTTGCCTGATTCTTCTAGGCTTGGTCGCGAAGAACAGGCACAGCTTCACCTAGCTTCTAAGACGTTTCAAAGTGATCCTTGTGATTTTATTAAAATAAATGATTTTTGAATTTGAAACGGTCGTCAGCTAAGACATATCGACAGCCCATTTGTTTGTATAGTTCGTCTAGAAAGCCAAGGCTTAAACCAGCTAATACAAAACCTTTTGATAAACAAGAAAATGTTTGTAATTAGTACAATGGGTAAGTGCTTTGAGTGGAGGCGACGCAGTAAGCAAACATGGAAATTGTAAAATAAAGCCAGGTGGTACACCGAAGGTTTAAACAGTTTCAACAAACAAAAGCCTTGTTGGCGTAGTGGGAGATGCCTCGTCTTTCGATCCGAAGAACGAGGATTCTAATTCCGGTCTACCCAGACCTCCTCGGTCTTCGTATTGGTAATAGTTTGGTATTAGATTGGGTAATAGATTATTTTATTCGGCAAAGACCAACACACACTAACTCATACACACACACAACATACACACGCTCATAAACACTCTAGTTTAAGTTTCCTTTATTAAAATATAATAAGTAATCTAATTAAAAAAAAATGTTAAATAGTCAAATAGTTTAGTAGTTATTTTTTAGGATAGGTACTGGAAAGCGCGACACAATTTTAATTAATGTTAGTTTTCATTGGTTTTTAGGGTTCCGTACCCAAAGAGTAAAAACGGGACCCTATTACTAAGACTTCGCTGTCCGTCTGTCTGTCTGTCACAGGGCTGTATCTCATAAACCGTGATAGCTAGACAGTTGAAATTTTCACAGATTATGTATTTCTGTTGGTGCTATAACAACAAATACTAAAAACAGAATAAAATAAATATTTAAGGGGGCTCCCATATAACAAACGTGATTTTCGCACTTTAGCGCCATCTAGTTTCATTTGATGTTACTACGTTATTATAGGTACTTTTCGCGGTCTCATGCGACCGCTCGGGGTTTGAAAGGTAAACCAATGATGAAAGATGTTTGCAATTCCGCAGGCAGGTGGCGCCATTTTACCACTATCGGCAAAGTAAGTCGGTAAATAGGTAAATATTATTAATTTCGAATTAATTTCGAGTTCGAATACCGGCCGTGCATCAATGGATATTTCTGTTCGAAAAATGTACCATATATGCGCGTTATCACGTGTTTATAACGGTGAAGGAAAACATCGTGAGGAAACCCTAACTGGTTTTTTGTAATTCTTGTAAGCGGCGACGGGCTTGCAATCTGTCACGTGTGGAATGCTAACTACGTTAGTTAGGTAAATAGGTAGGTAACTAGATATTATTAATTTAAAAGCCATTAAACCCTAAGAAATACCTACCTACCTAGACCAGCGATGCCAGACGTCCCTAAGTACTCGTACCTAATAAAAAACTACTAGATATGTAATTATTTTTATGTTTTTAGGGTACCGTACCCAAAGAGTAAAAACGGGACTACAAAGACTCTGCTGTCCGTCTGTCTGTCACAAGGCTGTATCTCATGAACCGTTATAGCTAGACAGTTGAAATTTTCACAAAATCTGTGAAAATTTCAACTGTCTATACATCATCTGATGATGTATTTCTCTAAAAACAGCATAAAATAAATATTTAAGTGGGGCTCCCGTACAACAAACGTGATTTTTATGCCATTTTGATAATAGTACGGAACCCTAAGTGCGCGAGTCCGACTCGCACTTGGCCGGTTTTTATTCACATATAATTATGTTCACGGAAATAATTAAATAAAAATAAGTAAAGGAAAACATCGTGAAACTTGCAACCTGCTACGTATGGAATGCTACTGCATAAAGTATGTAGTACTAAGCGTAATCTTCCAAACGTCCCTCTGACGACATCATCAAAGATCTGATCGCCTAGACTCTAAGCCCTAGAGTTATGAGAAAATGTCTACTATGGTGTGCACGACAAAAACCTTATTTTTATAATTATTTAAACCTTTTTAGAATTTATTTTTGAAATTGTGTGTGTATTACTTTTTTGGTAGAATTATAACTGTCAGTGTCATTGTGTGAAAATAAATGCCGGCAAAAGATAGCAAAAACGTTTGTTTGTATTTTATCAAAAAGAACCAGGAAGATAGGAAATTACAAAGCTTCCCACCAAGGAATTGTGAAGCTTTCAATCCGAACACATGGAGAGTACAGATGTAACCCTCGTATTCAAGAACGACACTATGAGAACACGCACCCACAGTGGACGAAATCTTTTTTCATAAACATCACTTTATGTGTTGAGCGGCACTATGGCGCACGCTACCGTGTGCCTTTAGAGCTCAACTTTGGCTAGAGGCACACGACAATGTGCCTCTAGTCACACAATGCAGTATCGCACAACACATAAAGTGATTTTTATGCAAAAAGATTTCGTCCACTGTGGGTGCGTGTTCTCATAGTGTCGTTCTTGAATACGAGGGTGAGACTGTTACTTACTATATCCCTACTATCTTTATCATTGATGGGATATAAAACCGTTTAATACCTATCACCGATATAAAAGCGATTGCCTACCTGGTATCAACGAAGTTAAGCATCGTTTTATAATGCAACGTTCAGCACGGTAATTAAATGAATGTGCGAGTCCTGATAGCATTAACAAACAAGTACTTATGTGCTTCGGAATGCACGTCAAAACTTCGGTTCTGGCTATAATGTAGGTATATTTTAATTTTTTTTTAATGTATGTACATGTTTACGCCATTTTTAGGGTTCCGTACCCAAAGGGGAAAACGGGACCCTATTACTAAGACTTCGTTGTCTGTCTGTCCGTCTGTCTATCACAGGGCTGTATCTTATGAACCGTGATAGCTAGACAGTAGAAATGTTGACAGATTATTGTATTTCTGTTGACGCTATAATAACAAATACTAAAAACAGAATAAAATAAATATTTAAGTGGGGCTCACATACAACAAACGTGTTTTTTTTAAGTTTTTTATAGATAAATGGTACGGAACCCTTCGTGCGCGAGTCTGACTGGCACTTGGCCGGTTTTTTGTATATTAATATGTTTTTATAATATGGCTATTTTAATAATGATGAAGGCTTTAAATCTAGACTAATCTTGAGAGGAAAAAATGAATCACAAACAGGTAAAGGTTATTCAAACATTAATTTCCAAATAAACATCTTCATAAAAAGATTTCCTCAAATACGAGGTATGCACTAAAGTGCATTAGCACCTCAATTCGATTGTTTTGAGCCAAAAATATGAACATGTTTATGGAAAATAACTGAATATCTGGCCGTACTACAATCTCTAAAGTAAGACTAAAATCAGTATTACTTTAAGAGCGAAAGTGACAATGCTATACGAACACGTATGGAGTTGTCCCTTTCGCACCGCAAGTAATACGGCCTGGTCGTAACCAGAAAAAACCTTTGGAAAACAAATGCTATCGATAGGATACTCCTGGATTAAAGCCATCACAAGCAAGCATAGAAACTGATCCAATGTTGTACTCGTAGCTATTAAGGTGATATGTGAAATTTTTGCCGTTTTGTATGGGCTGAGTCTACACGGAAAAGACGGAAAAAGTAATAAAACTGCATTTTCTTGAAAACCATCAAATTAAAAAAAAATGTCTTTAATTAAGGTAGCTAGCGATTATCTAACGAATTATATAAAAATGAACTATTTAGTTATTTATAGTTTTGATTAAAAACGAAACTAGTGTTTTTGAAGAGCCAACTTTGGAAAATAAATCTATCGAGAAAAGTTTTACCAATCGTGTTTCTGCCTTTAATTTATCTAGATTAAATCCTTAAGTTATCTTTAACATTAAAAACAAAACTTTATGTTTTGCGGTTATTGAGAAAAAACAATTCTGCATTCATCAAAAACATTTATTACTCGTCTTAAGTATGTAATCTGCTGACACGTAACATACGCCAACCTCCCAACAGCGAGCCAATCCACTCAGAGAGGCGGACTATGTTAGTCGATAGGACACTGGACCTAATAGTGTTCATATTGATATTCATACGCAAATACCACTGGCCCGTGATATTAAGCCATCGAATAATAAAATTAACATGAATTATGTCGATTTGAAATGTGTGTCAGTCAAGCATTGGAGGCATATTGGATCTACATGAATAACTTAATTAATGCGTGAACATGACCGTTTATGTCTGGGCACCAACATTACATTTTCATATTTGGCATGCTTAATTTACAGTATGCGGCACCTCATCGTGCGTTGTAAAACAGCCATCGTTATACAAACTCGATAAATTTAAACTTTTTTCGATTTTTTTCGATTGTCGAACGATATGATCGCAGTAGGAGGGTAGTGGTTCCGACTGGCACAAGATCTATAGTAGTTTGATAGGAAAGAGGTATTTTCTCAACATAGGGTGGTACCAGCTGATTCGATAGTTGATTTTTTTTGATTTCTAATGCTGAAAGCGCATAAGTGCTTTGAAACAGACGTAAGAACATGCGTGTTATTTTAAATAATAGTTCTTATAATATTCGTATCTTCTTTGATAAGATACCAAAAAAATGACAGTCCAACTTTAAGATCATGCTTAACTTTTAAGACTCACTTAGTGATGACACATCCACACTAAATGATGTTTGGGACTGCAATAAAGATTTTGAAGTTGAAATTCACACGATGTTTGTCATTATTTGTTATTTTAAATTTATTTCATTTGTTAGCGGTGATAAAGCTGAGTGCTCACAGTTTATTCTGTAATCTATACTCAAGTGCAAGCTAAACTGCCATACTGTACCACAATTTTAAAATATGTAAATACATCCAGTCAATACTAGTAAGAATGCGCGTTCCGTTAATTACATAATTTTAAAGAACGAATAATGTCATCGGGCCAATAATACAGTCTAATTTATGCACCGACACGATTTACTTCGAGTTAAGAATATTCGCGGTTTGTAAACATCAAATAAAGTATGTTTTTGTGGTCGAAAAACATTGTGCGCAACCAAATGTTGTTTGCAAAGAGCCTATAATGTGAACAAAACTGGCATACAGAATCAGGGCATGGTTTTTTAAATGTGCCCAAATGTGGGCCAAGACAAAAACTTTTACTTGCAAAGCATTCAAGGTGGATCTTACCTACTGGTGTACTGGAAGAGTAGACAATATTACTTGGGTGTATCTAGTATCTAGTGGAATGTACGAGTACCTACCTTGATAGCAGAATAGCCTGCTGAATAGGTGTGGTGAGATTCACTATCCTCCTTTCACAAACTAAGGAAATAAATCGTCTTGAATTCAATATTTCGCAGTGGAAAAAGCCACACATTGCTCTTTCGATAGTTTTAATTAGAATTATTAAGAAAATTTTATAAGTCAAAAATATCTATGACCTACACCGATCCGTCCAACGTGGTGTACGTTGGACGGATCGGTGTACAAAAATCACACATTTAAAAAACAGTTAATAGATTCAACGGTGTTTTGGTATACGGACTTTAGCTTGTCACAATTATTTGAAAAACCTGTATACTTGTATAGTCTGTGGTCTCTTGTCAAAGTACCTACAATTCCTAATGCGTGGCGCCATCTAGAAATACTTGCGGAACTAAACCTCATTTTAGAACATTCCTCATTGTAAATCACATTGACGAACATCACACGTTACGTGCACTACACCATCCTGCGGTTTTCATTACGAGCTATCCGTAATTGCATCGACGTGCGGTCGCGGATGCCATCCTAATAATCAGTGCGCGATGATACCAACCTTGGAGGTGTCAACCAGTGACGTAGACCAAGGTTGTCGATGAATAATAAATAAATAAATCATCCAAGGAGGAAAATAACGATTAATTTATAGTACCTGGATGACCGAGCTTTGTTCGGTATATCATTGCCTGAATTTATACCTCTATATACATAATATTATTAGATAATGATAATGATAATAGATAATGGTATTATATATAGATAGATAGATGTGTCAACAACAACGATGACAAGAGACTTTTTAGGGTTAGTGTGTAACTGTACTAGCAATCGGAACATAACGAGTTTGACAGTAAAAGTTAGCTGAAATTACCAGTTCAGTTAGGCAAATAAGCTTCCAGGTCTACACTAGTCTTACAATATCATATACTTTATATTTTAATTAATTTCCATCTGACCCTATTGCTATATCACCACATCTCTGTATGAAAGTAATAATAACTATAGATGGTGACAACTAAACTATTACGAGTGCAAAGTTATTGAACTATCACAGTTGTTTTCAGTTTAAAGAAGAGACAAAATAATATATAGTACGCCTGCTACACACGAGTACGAACTGTACGAACTGTAACTACTGTAAGCAATGATACAATACTTGACGATCGATACAGTACGTATTCGATCCAATCCAATTTATAATTCAGCTCACAGACATACTCGTAGCTTAAAATACTCTATTTATTTATGGGCTCTGGAATCATTCACAGTAGTTCTTTGGGATTTTTAAGGAGTTATGTATGAAGTTATGCAAAACTTTACCGAATGCGTGATCAAACGACTATATTTGCAATAGAAATTACTAAAATATGATTACCAAAGATTTGGTAAAAAGAACCAGTGCAGTGAAAGGCTTCAAAGCACGCCCCGTCGTGAATGATTTCGTGTAATAATTATTTTTAACGAACGAAAAACGATAGAGTTTATCAAGTCAACGCGTATATTTTTTTATTTGTGTTATTTTTTATGTATGACCACGAATTTTTTTTACCAGATTTTTTTATATTATGTAGAGAATAGTCCCAAGTTGGTCCCATTTAAATTATATTAATGTAGGACTAATAGTTACTTCATAAAACTTATAAAGTAATATTGTCCCTTGACTTTTCGATTGGTCGAAATAATTTCGTCGGTTTACTTTTAAATTTTCTGAAACATAATTATTATGACATTTACTCGTACCATCATAGAAATTTTTACATTGCCATGTGGTCTATCATGACTACCTCTAGTTTATCTATTTTACTCTATGGACTAAAGTAAATATAACGTTGTAGCCAATTCAGATAAACTTAATAGATACCTTCACGCGAACTTTGACTAGAAGCTGGATAAGCTTGTGGTTATTAGAATCTTTAAAGAAAATACACGTTTAATTTTATGTTTTCGGTTGTAAAATATTGCAGGTTGCTATTTTATGAGGAAATTAAAGATAGGATATATGTAAATGGTATTCTAAGCACTAGTTTATACAACAACCTCTGTGTATCGGATAGTCTGATATATCTAAGACAATAATAGCCGTGTTGGACGAGTGGGAGGTACCTCGACATTCATTTCGAAGGTGATGGTTTCGAATTCCGGCGTGCATCAATGGATTTAAGGATTCGAAAAAATTATATACGTTCGCATATACGTCATATACGTTTCGCATAAAACGTGCTCAAAACGGCGAAGGAAAACATCGTGAGGAAATCAGTTAGTGTTCTTATAAGCGGCAATGGGCTTGCAACCTGTCACGTATGGAATGCTAACTACTGCAAAATGTGGGCATGTGCTAACTAAATATATTGTTTGAACGTGCCTCTGACTACCCCCACTAGACATCTTCAAAGGATCTAAGCGCCTGGAGATCTGAGATGATGTCTACCGTACTTGGGATAACAGTCGTGATTCTGTTTTATATTGGACCACATTAGTTCCAAGTACCTATGCGTGGGGTTCGTTTCATCATCAGAGCGTAGAACAGTAACCAACTAATGACTGCAACTAATAATCATGGCAATGTATACCTAGTGTAGTGTAAGATACATAAAACATGCATATTTCCCGGAGGAAATAGGATACAGTGTTCCACTTTGTTAAGATGTTTTAAATATTTATTTTTAGCGTACTTCGGTTGAAATGATGTACCTACTCCAATAATAGTGTGGGTAGATTCGCCCAATACGCACTATTACGGTCCCGTATTTTGAACATCCTTTAAAATTCGAAAATGGCTCAAAAAGCCACGGAACTGCAGTGCGCGAGCTACAAAAGTACGTAACAGATCTTACAAAAAGAATTTGTGATTCAGAGTGCAAATTACTGGAACAGAACGCAGTAATTACGACGCAGAGTGAGTCCATCATAAATCTCAAGTCAGCCGTGGAGGGTACATCGAAAACTCAACTTACTATGATACGCCAGCTGTTATAGCACCAAGCACACAAGCAAGACTTTGAGACAAGTAAGATTGAACGCTGCTGCTGCAAAGGCTGCTAATGTCTCTGATAACACTAACTACACTAACCACAATAACCCAAGTACATATAGGTATATGCTTATAGCCTTTAATAAACATAATGCAAGCAACTATCTGAGATATGTTTCGAAGAACCTGACCAAAACGTTCATATAAATGAGCTTTGTGCAATAATTGATAACAACTTTGTGTTGACTAGATAATCGATTCGTCGAATTCTGAGGACATAGCGTTGGAATACCTACAAATTAACTCATTACACAATGTAGGAAGGTGAACTGTGCGGTTTTGCATATGCTGATGATGATGTCAACCCTGATGACGGGGATCTTAGACCCGAAGGTCTAAGAGATCTTTTGGTTAGGAATAAGAAAGGAGGATAGAGCAACAAAATCTAGAGTACAAAACTAAGATCTGCAGAGTTTTACCTTATTTTATCTGTTATCAACTACACCAAAGACTAATTTAGAGGAATAAAATGAAGCATAAAATCTAGGCGAAATTGAGTCACGATGAAATGTAGCTTATGTACAGAAAAAACGTTTTTTCTGTACATAAGCTACATTTCACGTCATATTTATTCCACATTCGCTCAATTCTGGTTACGAGAGAAAAACTACTCTAAATCTTTCTCGATAAATACGTACCTAAGAGGGTCACAAAATAATTAAATACGTTCTTGCTTAAGAAGGATACAAAATCTGTCTAATTAAATACGTTCTTTCCTAAGAAGGACACAAAATCTGCCTAATTAAATACGTACTTTCCAAAGAAGGTCACAAAATCTGCCTAATTAAATACGTTCTTTTCTAAGAAGGTCACAAAACCTGCCTAATTAAATATGTTCTTTCCTAAGGTCATAAAAACTGCCTAATTAAATACGTTCTTTCCTAAGAAGGTCACAAAATCTGCCTAATTCAATACGTTCTTGCCTAAGAAGGTCACAAAACATGCCTAATTAAAAGCAAATACACGACCTATGGATGTAAAGGGAAACACGTTACAGAGGCTTCATATTGAATTGGATTAATCAATGGCCGCAACCCCGTTGCCCACATTTCGTGTCACGCGAACTGTAAAACCTACTGGCTTGATTTATATAATCACCTTGTTTAACCGTAATATATTTATTCGTAAAAAAATAGGATCACTACTATAATCCCTAAGTAACTACGGTAGCCATCCTCTTAGATCTGAAGACGCTTAGATCCTTTGAAGATGTCTAGAGGGGGTGGGTAGTCAGAGGCACATCTAAACATTAAATTTGGCACATGTCTACATTTTGCAGTAGTTAGCATACCATTTATTCGCATAGTATATAGATAGATAGATAGATAGATAACACTTTATTGATTACCATACGTTCACACGAATACAAATATTTATGAAAAGGAAAAAAAAAAACACTATGCTTAAAGGTAATACAAAGGGCGTCCTTATTGCTAAAAGCGATCTCTACCAGGCAACCTTAGAATGGGCAAATACCACAGGTCAAAAGCCAAACAGTCGAAGTTATACTTATATTAGCACCGCATCTTGGCTTTATAAAAACCCTGTTACATTATGTAGCTCAAACTCCTCTTCCACACAAATTAACTCGTAATTTTAACGTCATACCAGTATGTTCAGCTCATTTTATTCCGGTATCGCGGAGCCACTGGAACGTTACTGACACGAATTGATAAACACAAATATTTGATTTCGCCAACGGTTTACCATACCTGACCCAAGGCAAGTCTTTGCATACAAGTCTTGGTAAAATAGGAATTTTTAGAAATCAGAAAAAGTGGTAGCTTTTTATTGTTTCTAGTAAATGTTAGCTCACGTTCTAGATGCTTTAAGATGATTCTATGACACAGAATTGTATTCAGAGAAGTTGTCAATTATCCTTATTTCACAATGGTACCTAATATTATTTGGGTTCTATATAATCATTGTTGAAAACCTGTTCTCTCGCTCTACTATTGTTTGTATATTTACCTATTGTCCAAATGTTCCCTATAGATAAAAATCCTATGTTTAAATTCAGGTCATTGATCAACCAAATCTATTAAGATGTGACTGAATACTTCACTAACGAACATCCAAAAAACAATCGCTCAAATCCCTGATTAATAAAATGTGCTAAAATTAATTAATAAAATGCTCGCCTCATCGAATCTTGTTAGAAACCTCATAGTGCGGTCGTCATGTCAACCGAATGGCATACAACTATCCCTCCACACAAAATCAGTTTTTTAAAAGTAATAGGCCAGAAACAACGAAGCGCTGATTGAGGAAGACTCAAAAAGCGGCCGACTTCATCACGAACGAGTAAAAGTAAATACACTGTGCTTTATAAAACACTTGTAGAGTATTTATATTCATTGAATATGCATTAAGGAACCTTGACCAATGCATTCGACATTGCAAACGGGTCGCTAGGTGAAGTGGTGTCTATGCAAATCAGTAATGCAGAACTAAAGAAAAACTCGAAATTTGCATTTGTTGTCAACACCTCACTTAAATTGGTATTGTTGTTTATAAGTAGGCATATACCTATAAGACGAAAGATATAAGAAGTGGATGGACGTAGAAGTAGAGGTAGGCCAAAGAAAAGATGGATAGACGGTGTGAAATATGACATGGCTAAGAAAGGAGTAAGTAACCGATGAGATGACGGCTGATAGAGGGAAATGGAAGAAAAATACATGTTATGCCGACCTGAGATAAAGGCAGGAAGATGATGATGATGAGTATATAAGACATATTATATATAAGCAAACATATTATGATTCAAGAAAACTTTTGATAGGATGGTTGAAAACAAAAACGTCTGTTGAGACGGAAGCATTCTTGCAAATTATATCATAAAACACAAACACAAACACACACACACACACGCGCACACACACACACACCCACACACATGCACACACACACACACACACACACACACACACACACACTTAATATTTATTATCACTATTACCTACTTAATTATTTTTGGTTACTACTAAATAATTTTCTGCGTTGTGTAACTTACACTGTATAACTTAACTAGATTATTTTATATTAGATTATATCTTAAGACGCTGCCAGTCGACGATTATTTTTGTTCGAAACGAAAAAAGAAATACTTGTGAACAAGCCACATCTCCTATTTTATAATGTATAGTATATGTGAATAAAGATGTACCCATCTTTAATCACTTCGATAAATAATCCTACCGACCGCTGCAATGATGACAAACACACGTCCGCGCGTGGTCCGCCTTAGCTTTTCGAATAAATTAATGATATAAATTATGTATAATTACTTATCAAAAATCTATCCTAATAGAAATCTAGATCTACATATTACCTATCTTTAACAATAAATCACAAGTTGATTTTAATAGTAGGTATATAAAATATTTCGATCATAAATTCTAAAACGTATCATTTTGAAATAATATTTTTATCGTGAAAAGTTTCTGCTATTAAGTTTTCAGCTTAATAGAAATCTAGGTAGGAACCTGAAGTAATATACTTATAAAAATAGGAGATGTGGCTTGTTCAGAAGTATTACTTTTTTCGTTCCGAAAAAGAGCAATCGTCGACTGGCAGCCTCTTAAGTACCTGATCTGTAACCTACAATCTCGATATGGAAGAGCGAGGTCTTCTAACACAAGTATTTATTTATTAAAAGAAGGCCTCAACCTAGTGATAGATTTATGTAATTTTGGGTACAGAAATAAATAATTTTGATTTAGATTTTTTGAAGACGAAAAATCTCTGACTCATTGAATTTGGAAACCTAGCATTGCAGTACAATATAAAAACGACCTGAGAGTGGCACATAACACACAAGCGCTATGATACCTACAACTCACCGCGTAAGCAATTTGAGACTAGAGACATTTATTTACCATTGCCATACATTTACCACACACCAAAGCGTAAAGTATTTTTGACTATTTTTTATGACAGATACCTACTACCAACTAAACTAAAATGCGAATGTCAGTTTACAAATCGCAATCCCTTTAAAGAATTGATATATTTTAGGGCTTGATGAGCTTTCATCGACCTCAACTCAAAGAAGGTCAAATGAATACATAATTCAACCCAGTTTCATAATAATTATAACAGAACAATGCTATATACAGTGTTCTTATAATAAATTGTATTTAATTCTCAACAAATAAATCGTATTCTTAGTCCTCAATCGTAAGTCTCCCAAGATATTCAAATGCAAAAGTAATCATAAACCAATAATCTCCTCAAAACAAGACACAAATAACATTTTATAAGTAAATAAACGTCACAAAATTAATTAAATTATTGAATACATTAATGTTGCGAATTCCTTAGAGTCGTGCCCGATAGCATGTACCCACCCAATAACCATTTGTCGTTATATTAATTTATTGGATAATTTAAATGTAAATAAAAACTAGTAGGCAACATGAGACATCAGGTTTTGAGGAATTTCGGAATTTTCATTATCTTTTTTATTGTTTCATTTTCCTAATGTCAAGATAACTCGCTCTTGCTAACGCGATCGGAGTGAATTTCAAATTAAATTTTAATGGAATTTAAGTGTATGGTGTGTCACCGAGTTCATTTATTACTAGATTTTGCCTGCGGCTTCGCACGCGTGGTATGGTACCCGGTTTAAATGTAGCATGTCACCTTCCGAAACTAACAAACACACTTTCGCTTTTATAATCTATACTAATATTATAAAGAGGAAAGATTTGATTGTTTGTTTGTTTATTTGTTTGCATCGAATAGGCTCTGAAACTACGGACCGATATGAAAAAATATTTTACTATTATCCCTGATGAACATAGGCTATATTGATTACTAGAAAATATCAGGGATCCCTATTAAAACTTGAATAATGTGACCCAAGGTTTAAAATATTAGCCATAGAATCATGAGTAGGTACATCCGTGCGACGCCGGGGCGGACTGCTAGTCACTACACAGTATAAAGCAAAGTCGCTTTCCGCTTCCCGCGTCTGTATGTAGTATGTATGTATGTTTGCTTATATCTTTAAAACTACACAACGGATTTTGATCGGTCGGGTCGCTAGTAATAAATATAAAGTATCAAAATGGCAGACAACGCGTCTGATTCTAATTGGATCAAGTTATCGACTAGGTGCCTAAGTTATTTAAAGACCAGGAGCTTTGAAACGGAAATAGAGACAGAGAACAAAAATGTGTTATGACAATGTTTATATACCTACGTATTGGTAGTTAGTGACCTGGCCAAAGACACAACTGTGAACCCAATGGAACTGTTTATTACACAACTTAAGGGGCTGCCAGTCGACGATTGCTCTTTTTCGGAACGAAAAAAGTAATACTTCTGAACAAGCCACATCTCCTATTTTTATAAGTATATTACTTCAGTTTCCTACCTAGATTTCTATTAAGCTGAAAACATAATAGCAGAAACTTTTCACGATAAAAATATTATTTCAAAATGATACGTTTTAGAATTTATGATCGAAATATTTTATATACCTACTATTAAAATCAACTTGTGATTTATTGTTAAAGATAGGTAATATGTAGATCTAGATTTCTATTAGGATAGATTTTTGATAAGTAATTATACATAATTTATATCATTAATTTATTCGAAAAGCTAAGGCGGACCACGCGCGGACGTGTGTTTGTCATCATTGCAGCGGTCGGTAGGATTATTTATCGAAGTGATTAAAGATGGGTACATCTTTATTCACATATACTATACATTATAAAATAGGAGATGTGGCTTGTTCACAAGTATTTCTTTTTTCGTTTCGAACAAAAATAATCGTCGACTGGCAGCGTCTTAATAGACAATCATAAATATAACACACAATATATATAATTTCTTTGACCAACCCGGATCAACACAATAAACTTCATCATAAAACTAAAGCTCAAATTAATAGAAGATAATAAAATATACATTAGTCTATTCCTAAATTTACATAAATTAATTTATCTAGTTTATGAAACTTTTGTGTTACTAACTGACTGACTGACTGACAGATCTATCAATATACAAACTAAACCCCTGATCTTAGAAACTTGAAATTTGAAGTATGTATTCCTTTTGATGTGAAGGGGTGTACAAAGAAAGAAATTCCTAAAATTCAACCCCTAAGAGAGTGCAGCAAGGGTTTAAGTCAGTTTGAAAATAACGTCACGGGTTTCCACTAGTTTAAAAAGAAGCTGCAAAAATCCAGTGCGTCGCGAGGTTATAAATAAAAATCGACATAAAATCACAAATTAAATCGTATAGATTATAATGACTACATGAATATATAAATGACTTGTAAATTGGCTAATTTACAATCCATACAATCGTTTTGGTCAAATTTGGCTCTACGAGGTTTCTTGTAAGAAATTCACTGAACTTAGACATTGTAGTTTATATTGCTACTGTGGATTTTACGAGTAGCATAATAAATGTATAATTAACTAGCCAAATGTTACTTAAAAATATGTAAAGATTCGAAATAAAATTCGACCTTAAACGGAAGTCCTGAATACTTTGAATTAATTTTAACTATAAATACGGCTAATTATATTACCACGTTTTTTGTACTGACGTTTCGAGACAATTCAAATGCTCTTCATCATGAGCATTCAACGGCAGATTGGTGAATATATTAGTTTAATTAATTTAAGTAGTTTGAATGAATTTCAAAATATAAAGGTACTTCATGATTTTTTTATTTGTTTGATGATAATTTATAGGTACCTTTACTCGTATATAAAATTAGATTCCGCCCGCAGCGTGATGAACAGTAGCCTCTAAGCTATTTCAGGACATATATATATATATTCCAAGTTTCATCCAAATCTGTTTGGGCGTGATTGAGCCATACAAACATCCAAACATCCCTACAAACTTACAGATTTTTAACATTAGTACTATTATAAGTATTAAATTGAAACAAGTTTTTAATGGAAACGCTGGATTAGAAACAGTAGACTTCTTAGGAATTCTAAGGAGTAATAAAACAGACAGTCTCCTATCGAAATAGCTGGGGCCATACCACTAGGTTCTAAAGTAAAATCAAAACAATATTACTCGCGGTACACTGACAACGCTATACGAGTTCGTATTGCGTTGTCACTATCGCATCGTAAGTTTTGATATTACTTTTGAGCTTGTGGTACGAGCCCAGGCCTTCCAAAATACTACTTCATTGGTATTCCACTCTCGCCCGCCACTGGTGTGTTCATTTTATTATTCAGAAAACATTATATAGTCGATTTAGTACTGATATCAATTTGTAGTTAGCGACGCAATCGGAATACAAAGCGGAACCACGTGGTTTTATTAACTGAAATATACCGAGTTTGTGACTTATAATAATGGACCCACCAAGTGCATAACATATTTTTTGGTTCTAGAATTTGCTTTTGCATTGAAACTGCTTGATTTTTTAAAGTTTTTCTTTTTCATAGCTACAAGCATCTCGGCAATTCATTTTCGTCTATCTACAATACAGCACTAATGCTGAGATGATAAGTAACATTATTCGAAAAACATTCCTTGAGTTCGTTAGTAGGTGCGAGACGACCAGACATTGGTTTGTAAATTCGTACTAGTTCGGGAACACGAAAATTGCTGTACTTAAATAAAAAGTGAAGCAAAATGGTACACATTTATTTTCATAAAAAAATGGTATATATAATTTAGTACCTTTTACATCTTATTTTCTACTTACACATGTAAGATCAGCAAAATAAAAACGTGTATTTTTCGCATTAATTACAAAACAGCTATAGTATTTATTGCTAGAAGCTTCATCACGGCGCCACTGTGATATCACACCGGTGTGGGCTTTGAAATACCGCTTACCTAGGACATGGACACACAGAAAATAATGTTATTTTTATTAAATAACTTGTGAAAATCCTCGCGACTTGGTTCACACGAAGTTATTTTCAAACAGACTTTTAAACTCCTTGTACTGGGGTATAAATTCGGGAATTCCCCTACTCATCAAAAGAAATACACCCTCCAAATTTTAGGTTTCTATGACCGGTGTGGTGTGGTTGTGCGATGTCAGTCAGTAATGCTAATAAATCCAAGTTAAACAAACAAAAAGGAAAAAGACATAACTATAGATTTTTACACGGGTCATATCACCTTTAATTTATTAACCCGATAAAAATAGTAAAAAATAATAATAAGACAAAATAAATTTAAAAATTAAGTTATCTGTTATTCTCAAGTATACGGTAGCCATCCTCTCAGATCTGCAGGTACTTAGATCCTTGATGTCTAAAGGTATTAGTGTTATGGAATAAACAAGATACGAAAATACAGCTACAATTTACTTTTAACTGTAACGATTGACGTTTTATAAGAGTTACGATACAAAGGTTTTATTGAACTAAACGCGGTTATGCAAGTAACTCAAACAATTCACTGTGTGCTCCGTACACAACATCAAAGGCTTAACCTGCTCTTCGGTATATCTCGATTGTTTTGCATATCGGCAAACCACTTCTGCATAGCCGACGCGAGGCAAATTAACGATCAAATGGATCCCGCCACTATCCGCCATTCTTGAACTTCCGACGTATACGCACAACAAAATCAAAATGCGCCTACTAAACCATCATCCATCAAAAATTCAACTCTCTGCCGTGGAAGAATAAAAGAGTTCGCGATAACGAAGCACAAAATTAATTTGGCATCGTAATTCAATTACTACCGTCCTTGGCAAATGGCAGGCGAGTCCATCAATCACACTTTCAACTGTATCATGTTTTTTGTCTCTTGCGCCATCTTCTTCTTACGGGCCGCCTCCTCCGGCGTAATTTGTCAAACTTTTTCATTCAATTAATTGATCACCGTGACGAGGCTTCGCCATGCGTCGAGGAAATATTAACGCACTCGTCGATTGTTTATCTAAGAACTGAATGTCATTAACCATTTCCTGCACAAGGGCCTCGAGTGTCCATCTCCGAAGCCGGTGCGGTGTGCTATTGAATAAATATTGTTCAACAAGTTGCCAAGTGACATTTTGTGGCGCGGACGCACCGGCCCACGTCATCTTGACGTCCACTCGCAAACAATTTATTTTCAATATGCAAAACATTACAATTAAAATTGTTTTATGAATTCATAGCTGTGTCGATTAAGATTTCATTTTGATAAGGACGTTGCTTTTGTGAACTGTATCATTAGGGAATATCATGTCTTCGAACTGCGGGATGAGTTATAGTGGCGACTGATGACTATGTTATAGCATAATCTGCAGTAATTAATATAGCGAGGTAATCGTTCTTTGATGCTCTACTCTCGTTCACAAACAGGAACGATTATTGGTCCCTGGGATTGGTCCGTACAGATGACAGAGGGAGGCTCTACAAGTTGAATACATAATGGCAAAGTCTTACAAAGCATGACAAACTGAAACACGCGAATAATTTACATAACATCGTACCGCGTACGAGCAGTTGTTTGAACTAGCAGTAAAGTTTTCGCAAACGATAAAAACTGCAGAAGATTTAAAGTTGCGAGTAACGGCGCCAACAGTCTCTTGAAGTTTGAATTTATGGCAGGGTTATGGTGCAAACGCCCACATTTTGTTTCTGGGTTCTTTGGAATACGACGTTTTAAACAACCGACAATGACAGAGCGGCGTCAATCTCGCGAACAAAAGTTCAGCTCGCACTTCTTTTCTCGGTAAAAATGACAGCTTTAACACCTATTTCTCATAAAACGGAAAAAACCTTACGCTCTGAGGGTTAAAATGAAGACATAAATGATAATGGCTCGCAAAAGCGGTGTTAATTTCTCGCGAACATTAGCGAGGTCGTCTTTATTTGAGCTTTGAGTACTTGAAATAAAATCCTATTATCGTATTCTGTTATTTGTGAGGGCATGTGCTTGGCCACAGCCGAGGCACGTCCAATAGGATATATTAGATATAATGTTTGGACGTGCCTCTGACAACAGATCAGAGAAAATTTCTATCGTATTTGGGGATAACAGTCATGACACTATAATAATGATAATATTTTTTTATCCCATGTCAAATAGACCCATGGTTTAAAATAAATGTTTTTTAAGTATTTATATTTTTTTGGCTGATTGTATACAGTATACAAAATCTATATAAAGGTACTAAGTACGTATCCAGGATGAATATAAGGTATCCAGGAATATGTTACTTTTATCTACTCCCGGCTACATCAAAGAGTTTCCTTGTTGGGACGGAATGTAGTAGCGATAGCTAGAATCTAAAGAGATGAAGCTTTTACGCCTTTATTTACAATCCAATAACCAATAACCCCGCAATGGAACAAGAACCTACACTTTTCTGTCAATAAATCGACGATGAAGTGCGACCACCCGAAATCGAACAACTTCATTTGTAGTCGAAACTTGTAAAGAAATAAAGTTGTAATACATTGAACACCCAAAACGAGACGGGTAAAATGTTTCGCAACGTACCAGATTTTATTGTCCCAGCAATGATATTGGATATAATAAATGCTGCCATTTCGAGAAATGTATAAATAAGATTTATTACGTTCACAATAACGTCTTAACTTACTGCTGATACCTACTGCATTCTTAGGCTATATTCAGATGGCAACATTTAGACGCGCGTTTTCAAATCGCGCGACTAGAAACACTGGTATTTACATACAACAGGTCACATGAGCGCAGAAAAAGTCCTACACGCAGGCGATCGCGCGCTGACGCTTTAATATGTATATGTAATGACCGTTGACTGTTCAGTTGAGCGCGCTCTACCATCGTCACCGTCATTTTCAACTCTACCAAACAGTCCGACAAGCACTCGCTACGCGCGTTAGCGCTTGTCATCTGAACTCTTTGTAAATTTAATCGCGCGTTGGCGTGTGATAACGCGCGATACATGTGAACTTAACCTTTTTTAAACGCGACTTTTTTTTTCGACGCGCGTGTGTGGCTATGGCTATGCAGACGCGATACACACGAGTTAGACGCAAGGTCTACAGGCTGCGTCTGACTTGAGTGCGTATCGCGTCTGTATCGCTACAAATGCGCGTCGACAGACGGCGCGTTTTAAAAACGCCGTGTGCACAGGCACTTGTTCGTACTTCAACCCACTTTAGATGATAAATTTTGAAAGGAATGTACAAAAGTTTCATAATAATAAAGTTACATATGAACATATAGAGGTATATGTGACAGGTTGCAAGCCCATTGCCGCGTTAAGAATAATAACTGGTTTCCTTATGATGTTTTCCTGTACTGTCTTGAACAAATCGGACACTTACTTTATTATTTATGATTACATTTTTAAAAATATACATGCGAGAATTTGGTGTTCGTCGAAAAGACTAAACCGATCTTGATTAAAATTAGAATACAGCCAGATTATGACCTGGATTGAATAATATGATCAACTTTATTCTGAATTACTTTTTACGGGTACTTAACATGTGAAGCCGTAAGGGGACGCTAGTAGCGGAAAGAGTTGACAGAGGCTACTTTTTAGGGTTCCGTACCCAAAGGGTAAAAACGGGACCCCAATACTAAGACTTCGCTGACCCTCTGTCCATCTGTCTGTCACAAGGCTGTATCTCATGAACCGTGATAGCTAGACAGTTGAAACTTTCACAGATTATGTATTTCTGTTGCCGCTATAACAGGAAATACTAAAAAAGGAATGAAATAGACATTTAAGTGGGCTCATACAAAAAACGTGATTTTTTTGCCGTTTTTATAGATAATGGTACGGAACTTTTCGTGCGCGAGTCTGCCTCTCACTTGGCCAGTTTTTATAGGAACATGTACGCGAATGAAGCTTGGGGCGAAAGCTAGTATTAAAATAAGTTATTGATATAAGCTATGTACGGCTCCGTTATATTTATAACGGCTTGAGACCCTTCAAATCTATTACACAAACATTTGTGGGCACGGCACAAAAACTTCATCAATATTAGCGCGTCTGGCGCCTTTTAATTGAAAACAGCCCATAGAAAATAAAACTAACAATGCTAATAATGTCTGTCTGTCCGGTCGTGACTGCTCATCACTCCTCAGTATTAGTTTCACATCCATTTATTTAAAGATCAGTCATTACATTGATTTCGATATTGATTGCTCGCTTCCGCGTGTCTTCAAGTTCACGTACATGTTTGTGTACGTGTAGGTATCTACTTATGTTTTGTCTGTAGACAAATTAGATTTGAATTGCATCACTGAGCTCTTTGAATAATTGTTGATAATGTGGAATCAGTTTCAAGACAAACGATCTATACAAGTAGGTAGGTGTAGCATTTATAAAAGTTTAAGAGCGTTCATATATTGGTGTAACGTCTGATGGAATAAGGGGAAACTGTATTTTTATTTTGAGCAAGTGACATATTTATGACGAGTAATAAAGGTTTTTGATGAATGTAGAATCGTTTTTTCTCGATAACTGCAAATATACAGTTCCGTTTTTTATGACCGCCGTTTTTTTGAAGGGCCATCTATGGAAAATAAATCTATCGAGAAAAGTTTCACCAATCGTGTTTCTGTCTATAATTAATCTAGATTATATCCTTAAGTTATCTTTATCATAAAAAATAAAACTGAATGTTTTGCCGTTTTTGAGAAAAAACGATTCTGCATTCATCAAAAACATTTGTTACTCGTCTTAAGCTTTCGTTGAAATCTAAACTCTAATCAAAGTTTGCTCTTCGTGTTATCATTAAGAACGTATTAGCACCGCACTGGGAGGCTGACGGTCACAAATGATAGCAGTAATGAAGAAACACGACCGCTATTACTAGTGCATTAATATAATCATTTATTATTTTTATAGGTTGTCAATGGTTCGATGAACGTTATCGTGAAGTTACTCGTATCACTAGTTCCTTCTTGGCTATCATTCTTTAGGTCAGTGATCAGCACGACTTGTTTATACAACTTGAAGGCAGAACTAGCAGATGATACTGTATGTAGTATGTACCATCGCTTATAACAAAAAAGAATAATCAAAATCGGACTACTCGGTAAAAAGCTATGCGTGGTCATATCATATCAAAAAAATATATATATACGCGTCGACTTGAGACCTCCTTTTTAGGGTAAAAACGGAACCCTGTTACTAAGACTTCGCTGTCCGTTTATCCGTTTGTCCGTCTGTCCGTCTGTCTGTCACAGCTGTATCTCATGAAACGTGATAGCTAGACTGTTGAAATTTTCACAGATGATGTATTTCTGTTGCCGCTATTAACAACAAATATTTAAAACAATAAAATTCTAATTCTAATTGTTTATTGTACTTTTTGTTATTATGGTGTTATTTGGTTGTTGGCCGGTTTTTTTCGTAGCCGTCAGTTAAAACACTATAGATCATAAATACCCAAATCGAACTTGTGACGTATATATAGGTTTTAAACCATACGTGCCTGTAATTCTACCTACAACTATACCCTTCAAATCGAGACATATCAATGCTGCTTGGCGGCAGAAATAAGGATGGTGGCAGTAGGTACTTCTCCGGACAAACTCTACTGCGAGAAAGGTAAAGTGGAGTATAGGAATGTTATGATAAGAATGGTTTAATAGACCATATTATAACCTAATTATTAGCAGCAGGTATATAAACTTTTTATCTATTATTATTCAATAACTTTAAAGTTGACAACAATGTAGCACCATGAAAAATTTCAGCTTTATTTTACTAATAATTTTCAACTACGAAAGGAAAAACAAAAGACAAGACAAACGAAAATGGCGAAACTTCCAGTTTCTTATCAAACTTTGAAACCATAAAATCTTAAGGCCCGGCTCACACTTACACACGTATTTCAATGATTTTCAGGTACCGATTTAAAAACCAGGAATCACAATTGTGAGGATATAATGATACAAAATTACTGATAATATATTCATCTTTAATAGTAGATAATAAAAACTGGCCAGTTCTATACAATATTTTCAAAAAAATACGTTTTTACCGTCGCAAGAACCGCTGAAAATGTCGAAAAATGGGGTCTGGTTAGGTACCAATATCTTTAGACCCACAGCATATTTTTATTTGAAAATAATACGAAATTGTAGATTTTATATTTCTCTATACCGCGTGGCATTATCTTGTTTTCAAATAATTTACTTTTTCATTTATGAACAATATAAAATGCAATAAAACTTCTCCATACATTTTTTCCATACAAAACTCACATTCACCTCAAGTCGGCACGTCAGTTAGCGCTCAGACGCGCTCGGGGAAGCACGTCCACGTCACATTTTTCTTCGAATTTAGAGGAGGTCTTACATAATGGAATACCGGGGTAAAATACTGGATATGCAAAACTAATGATAACATTTGTATAACATATTGCCTTGAAGAATTTAGTGCAAGCCACACAGATGCAGGTTAGGTACAATGCATGATTAATTAATAATAAATAATAAAAGCTTTTATTTCCTTGCACAATATAAAATTAACTTAAATATGTATCTATGCATAGGTATATAAAATTATGTGTAAGGACCGCTTTCAGCGGTAAAAGCCTCCTCCAGCTCTATCCATTTTTCCCGATCTCTAGCGGCTCTGCTCCATGTTTTGCCTGCTACTTTCACGATGTCATCATCCCATCGCATAGCAGGCCTTCCTCTTCTTCGTTTTTTATGTATTGGGTACCTCTCATTTTGTAATCTTTGGGTGAGCCCGGCCTATTTCCATTTTAGTGATAATACTTTCTGGACAACGTCTTTTGCTGTGGTTTTTGAAGTGTCCCTAATTAGTCCTATTAAATAAATATAAATGTTGATTTGATACATTTCTGTTTTGAAATGAAAGATCTAAGGTACCATGATCCTTACCTGTATCGTTTAGACCCGATCTACCCTATATTACCAAGCGTGTTTTTTTATACATGGATGGAAAAAAATGATACTTTATCTATAATTGGATTTAGAAAAATTACATAAATTTCAGATTATGAACATAATTTATAATTATTATTTATCTACCTTTAATATTATAAATCTAAAAGTTTGTGCGGATGTTAAGTATGTTTGGATGTTTGTACCTCAATCAGACCTAAACGACTAAACGGATGAAATTGAAATTTGCTGTCGATGTAAATATACCTCTAGCTTATAAATAGGCTATTTTTAATTAAAAAACATCCTCAAAACTATAAAAAGACTCCGAGTGCTGGTGTGCAACAAATCTAGCATTAATCAATTTTGACGACTGATGAATGACTGACGAATGATACGATACGCATTGAACCAAAAATGTTGAACCTTCTAAAAAGGTCGGTATTTGTTATTATCAAAGCAAGGTTTATCTGGGGGCACGGTAGTGCCCCCGCCAAGTCAAGCAAAAAAGCGGCACAGTCGTACCATCCTTTTCTCGAAGCAGTTCAGGCCATTTTTTAGACAGACAGACAGACATTTGAAATCTCACAACTTTTTACGATAGAAGAACTGATGGATTTTTGGTTAAATTATACACGATCTGGGTGATATATATGGATTCTTTATTGTAGAGATATAGAACACGACCAGCCATAACAAGCGAACAGGGAAGAGAGACTGACATCGACAGATTATCTCTGGTCATCTTAGGCTACTTATACAATATCTCACAAGTTAAGTTTACACAAACGAGCATAGTTCCAACAAAAAAAAAGACAAAAAAAGAAACTGAGTTGCGTTGCGAGAATTGGCCTTTTATTTTTATTTTTACAAGTTGTTTTTGATGGCATATACTTAAGTTTAAGTACATGATGCAAATAATTAAATATTTAAAAAAATAATAAAGTGTTCTGAAAAATTGTTTAATTCGAAATACTGAAAGTGCTCTTTAGTGTTTCGTAGTTTACAAAAAACCCTTATAGTTTTGCCATTTTCGTCCATTCGTCCGCAGCTTAGCTCAGATACTCTTAGTACTAGAAAGCTGTAATTTGGCATGAATATACATTAGTCACGCCGACAATGTGGTAGAAATAAATACATATTTTCAGATGTTTTTTTTTCTCGCATACTCTCCATGTCTTTGGATAGGTCTTAAAAAGTATTGCAGGTTTGTGATGTCATTTAGTACAAATACAATGGAAAATATGAATTTTAAAAAAGAGCTGGTCATCTCTTTTTACAAATTCATATTTGATTTTTCTGGAAAGAAAATATTATGGAGGGTTATTTAGTAAAGTTTTACAATAACTGTTTAATTCCAGAACTTGTTGACCCTCGCTACGCGCGGTCTATGGATCTTCGAGATCGCTCGCACACAATATTCAAAAGCATACCTACATATTTTATCAGTATTTCACTTTCAAAACTTTCTGTGAGTGGTACTCGAAACGTTGACGGTGCCGTCATCGATTTTAGATGACAATAAGTTTTTTTATTAAAAATATATTTTTTAAATCAAGCTTTTGTTATGTCTAGTGCTCTAGTTCTCGTCAAGATAAAAATAACGAGCCCAAACGCGACGTGGTTATGTTGTGTAGTTGAGGAGTTCCGATGGCTACATCCGACCTCCATCATCAGACCAGCTCGCTAGTACCATAATTTTACATTGTCATTGAGATTGATAGGTATGCAAAGTTTTGCCTCAATTCGACTATTTAGTGAAGGGTTCCGTTGAACAGCTCCTGACTCCATCATCAGATCAACTCGCTGTCACCATATTATGTATGCAAAATTTCAGCTCAATCGATTGGGGATAACTGCTTAAAATTAAGTTGCAAGATTCCACCTTATCAAATATACATACATAAATATGTACATAAACTGCAAGTTAAATAAGAGCTTGTAATAAAACGATACTTACCGTTTTGTCATAATGTATTTTATTAGTAGGTACCTAACAAATATTTTTTGCACAGTCAAATATTAGTAACTGTGTAGTAGCACTTTACGATTTGTAACCTGTCTTATAATATATATATTAATTTATTCTATATTTATTTTCTTTTTGTCAAGTGCACCCTATAAAATTATTAAGTACATACCTACCTATACAAATATGACATACCTATTGCACCAAATATTTTCAAGTATCAAGACTAGTTATTTAGTCTTGGTAAATGAAGTGTGAAGTAGCTTCAATGTGTGCGTTTGCACTATTCTTAGTGTGCGGCCACAGAATACGACCGAGTACAAAAAATGCGAGCTGTCATAAATTTAACAGTCACCTTAAATCGCGGACAAAAACCTTATTTTTTTACTATCTTATATTCGTACTAGCTGTTTCGACAAACGTTGTCCTGTAGAATTTCAATAATCCCACAGAAAAAAAGCACTTTGTTTTACCCGGACTAAAGACTAGACCTTTACTAGAACTTCACGCCTATTCTCATACCTACTAATATACACCAAAAATTTTCAAGCCGGTTTTTCGGTCAAGCCCGAAAAAGTTTGGTTACAAACACTGTGACACGAGAATTTTAAATATTAAATAGAAGATATATAAAAATCTTATACTGGTACTTAAATTGTTTTGTTATTACACAGTTTCTTTTATTCTCAAGATGGTTTATATTGCAATATCTATTAGGGAGTGTACAATTAAAGATTGCGGATCTAAAAATGATCTAGAACTCCGCTAAAGAGTGAAGCAAATTAATACCACGCCCATTGGGTGGGTTTGATTTATTGTTTCGATTAGGTGGTGACTGGCTTCAGATATCTATGCTTTTAGGGTTCCGTACCCGTAGGGTAAAAACGGGACCCTATTACTAAGACTTCGCTGTCCGTCTGTCCGTCTGTCTGTCACAGGGCTGTATCTCAAGTAGCGTGATAGCTAGACAGTTGAAATTTTCACAAATGATGTATTTCTGTTGTCGCTTTAACAACAAATACTAAAAACAGAATAAAATAAATATTTAAGTTGGGTTTCTATACAACAAACGTGTTTTTTTTGCCGTTTTTTGTAGATAGTGCCACGTAACCCTGCATGCGCAAGTCCGACTCGCACTTGGCCAGTTTTTATTTAGTAACTCTTCAACCGATAAAAAAGAAGAGTACTTATTTCGAAGCACGGAAGCGTTCAGCTCTCAATGCCATCAGTGGTCACCCATCCATTTGGTAACCGCGTTTTAGTTTTTTATACATACATACATATATATAAAATCACGCCTGTTTCCCAGAGGGGTAGGCAGAGATCACGGCTTTCCACACGGCGATCCTCACATACTTCTTTTGCTTCATTCACTCTCATCACATTCCTCATGCTTGCTCGTCGGTTTAGAGTACTCGACCAGGCCTTTTTTTTTGTTTTTCATAATAATTATATAAACATGCTAAAACACACTTATTGTATGCCTACCAATGTTTGTTTGTTTATTCATAATCTATTTGTACAAAAAAGTTTTAGAGACATGTTCAAAAAATATATTTTATCGTTACTTCACATAATATTATACTTCATTAATTTTATCAAAAATTAAGTACGAGTTATGCAAAACAAGAGTGACGACAAAAGAGACAACTATTTAAATTTTTTTTGGGTAGCTTTTCTACTTTGTCATACAAGTACTTAGTTGATTATACTTGATTATTGATTTTTATCAATCATGAGGTAAAACACTTTTAACCTTGACTGTCTTGAAAGCCAGTGTACTAACTGCGGTAAAGTTGCAAAAATTTGCATAACAATGGAGTGTACGAAATGCGAATAACCCCCTCTGACCTCTATGCCTCTGACTACCCCCACTAAACATCTTCAAAGGATCTAAGCGTCTGGAGATCTGAGAGGATGTCTACCGTACTTGGGGATTATAGTCGTGATCTTATTTATTTTTATTTTTTTACTTCACATACCTATCTGAAAGGTTTGTCGTCAGAAAAACACGTAAATAAATTAGCCCATAAAATCACGTCGTATTCTTTTAAAAGCCAAATACATGTCGTTAACAATTTGCGAAGGAAAGACATTAAATTGCTTCATTAATTAAGAATCAATAAAGAGAGGCATTATAAAACAGTCGTGTATGTTTTACTCATTTAACAAGTCGGTAACCCTTGGTCTTTTTTTATTCTCCGATGCCAATATAAGGGTATGTTTACACATAGTCACAGCTCAGTTGGTAGTAACTCTGCCTTGTGGGTTCGATCCCCACCCAGGGCAAATATTTGTGTGATAAACATAGATGTTTGTTCTGTGTCTGGGTGTTAATATGTATAATAAGTATGTATTTACAAAAAAAAAGTATATAAGTATTCTATCAGTAATCTGGTTCCCATAGTACAAGCTTTGCTTAGTTTGGGGCTAGATGGCGTTGTGTGGAATGTCTACCAATATATATATATTTTTTTATAGTGGATTCTGTTAAGTTAACATTTGAAAAAAAAAATTGTATCACGAATGTCATCCCCAAGTACGGTAGAAATCCTCTCATATCTCCAGACGCTTAGATCCTTTGAAGATATCTAGTGGGGGTAATCAGAGACATGTCTAAACATTATATTTAGCACTAAGTATATATATTTTTTTGTAAATAATTATAATAATAAAATTAAATAATTATTAACATTAATTATAACGGCTGATAGAGGGAAATGGATCACATTGTCTCATCACCCTACTTATGTGGGATAAGGGCAGGAAAAAGATGAATGATTATCATTAAACGCAGAAAACACTTATATTATTCAAACTAATAATTATCCTGGTTGGGGATAGAACGAAAGACCTACAGTGCAGAAAGCTGAGGTACTATACTATATATTTATAGGTAGGTAGGTACTATAATATATATTTATATATTCGATATGTATATTACCAACTGGCCGATGCGAGTATGTAACCGACATTAGAATAGACTCTAGCCGTCTCATTAATAAACGTAGACTAGCGCAGGATTAAATTTAGTCCAACGCTTACGTTTGGACTAGTCGAATTCAATATTAATAAACAAGGATTAGAAATAGAGTTGCTTACATTAAGCTGGTATTAACAAGTCTTGGTGTAACCTCAGATGATCTTTGGATAAGTAAATTTTTATTAATAGCACCGTAGAAGTCTAGACTAAACATGGCACTAACTCTGTCGTTACTATATTTACAATTTACACAGGCCCTTAGTAAGTATCAGATATCAAAAGACCTGATAAAATCTTTTTGGTATATTAAAATTCTTACATGTTGTAAACTTTTAACAAGCTTGTAATTGCAATTTTAATTGTGCTCTTGGTACACATCAATTCTGCATTTTATTATCATTGAGACCGACACTTTTGTTTGTCGACGACTTGCCGATTACAAATTGACAACTAATTGATTGTTTTTTTAATATTAATGTTGGGTAGTTTAGCTACTATACCTACAAAAGGTAATAAATATTTTTATAAGATTATTTATAGTATTAAAAGAAACTGGACACTAAGAGCGTGTCAGTGGGAGTCTTCGTTGTTTCTTTCCGAAGGTCATGATCGAATATAATAATTTAAAAATAAAATAGGATCTCGACTGCAATCCTCAAGTACGGAAGACATTCTCTAAAAACTCCAGGCGCTCAGATCCTTTGAAGAGGTAGCAGTGCGACATCCCTACATTTTGCAGTAGTTAGCATACGTGAAAGGTTGCGAGTAGATTATTCTATATAAAAATATGTCTATTAAAATGTAGGAAAGATACTCGTATATAAAACGTTTATTTGCTCTGAATCTCAAAACACAGAAAAGCACATCGGGAAAACATCGTGAAGAAACCCACGGCTTAGTCAGCTCGTACCTATTGACCATGTCTTTCCTGTAGTTAAGGTCAACTGAGAGGAGCTTTAACTATCTAAAATCATGTTTCATACACTACAGCGTCCCGTAAGTACCGTATATAAGTAAAAAGTAGAAACAACGCAATAGTGCGGATACACAGCGAAACTTTCTACCTAACTTATATTGCCATCTCAGCAATAAAGGCTCTATTTGCTATGAATAAATAAATGTATAAATAAACACGCAACAGTCACATAGATTCATAGCCTCAATAACACACTAAAATTCCCTGTGTCGTGGGTAACAGACACACGAGTAACATGGCCCTACAATTCACAAACAGAAATCAAACCAATTAAAATTATTGATTGCGTATTAAACAGATGATACTAGCCGACCCGTGACAAACGTTGTTCTGGCAATTTTTTTTGTAATAAACATAGGAAAAAGTTTTTCAGGCGGCTTCCAATTTTTTCCCAACAAACCTTACTGATAAAATAATATTATTCATTAGTCAAAACTGCGTTGCTATGACGACTAAATGTTGTTAGTCTGTCAGATTTGTTGCACACCAACGCCATCTATACCAAAATCATCCTTTTTGCGTTTTTTATCATTCAGGACTTATTTTTCGGATTATAAGTTCCCCCTTTATTTATTCTGATTTTATCTACATACTACAGCAAATTTCATCTTAATCCGTTTTGTCGTTTTTTTTTGATGAGGGAACACACATAGCAGCCTTATCACAAACTTTCTCATTTATAATATTATTAGGATTTGCAGATGATACAAACACCTGCCTCCTGGGAATTAAACCCGCACTTGCATCTCAGTCGGCACTCGTCCACCAAGCCAGTGGTATTAAATAAAACAACATTTCATTTATCTCGCATTGGGTTACAGCTTCATCGTCGACAAGTTTCGAAACGGAATTTAAAAACATGCATGTCTATCCTTTTATTACAATGTCACAACCCCATCGCTGTTACAACATCATTGGCATTCACTCTGCTTGCTAATTGGTTGTTTACAGTATGCGCGTTGAGGCCAGGCGACAATTTTCATAGTACTTTTTTGTCCCTCCAACGGAAGACCAGCGTAGGTTATTATAACCTGCATTGCATATGCTGAGTTAGGACCATTTTGCAACTTGTAATAATTAATTACCTGCCCAAACCCGTTTACATCAATTAGTTAGTACTCTTCTATGTTGTATCTAAGTACTTAGGTACATCATAATTATAGGTAGGTACCTAGGAATAAATAGTTATAGTTGCAAATAAATGTTTTTTTTAGATTATAATAGATCAGGGGGTCTACTCTTGAAAACGATATATCGGGACAAACGTCATATCGTTTGCGACTATATTTTGAAGGATGGAACGACCGATACATTCTACTACGACAGAAGTAAATCGTCTACTAAGAGTGCGGTTTGGTCAAATAGTCAGAGCATGTCGTCGATAATGTTGTAATCATTTTGCAAAGTAAGGGCCCAGAATGTAATTACAACCTAAAACAGAAAAGAAAACCAACAAAAATGTTTCGACCAATCAAAAAGTAAAGAGACGATATTAGTTTTTTTTTAATTTATGAATGACTATTTGTCCTAAATAAATAGAATTTATTGACCAACTTTTGGCTATAAATACTACACAATAAAAAAAAAACATCCAATTCTGTTCACCAGGAAAAAAGATATGTAAGGCCATACATCGACTGTGCGATAGTGCATAGCTATGAGCCCTATACTGTACTAGTCTTACGGGTTTAAAGATACATGATTTTTTCTGTATTTCTTGTTCTGTCTTGCAGTACTTAGGTACTTAACGTTTGCGATTAATTGAGATAATTATTCAAATAGGCGAGAGACACGCATATGTGTCTTTTTGGTTCTTCAGTTAGACTTTACTCACGAGTAAAGGACTGCTCTTTAAATAGCGACAGTTTAATTTCGCAGTGCTCCTTTACTTTAAGATACCATGTAATTATTTAAATTAGTGTAGATATGTAAATAAAATAGCCGAGAAGTACTAAATGTGTCAAATTAGTCCTTAAATTGTATGTTACGTCGGGATGAGACAATATTCTTAATCGTACCAAAATGTTTCCATCACAAGACTCGAAGCATTTATGTATGATTTATTTATATAATGGTAAACTTGAGCTATCATAATATACGAATATTGTCGCATAGCGCAAATAGATTTCGGTTTTAAAATGACCTGTAAAAAAGTCCTGAAACTTATTTTAAAAGAACTAATCGATCTCGTCGATAGCCATCGGCCTGAACTTGAAGTATTTATGCAAACCCTAGGCTGATCGCCGAATCAGATAAACACGATCGAGAATTAAGATTACTTGGTAATATGAGCTCTTTAAACGGGTCACACACTTGAAAATATAATGGAAATCATAACTGAGTTTTACGATAGTTGACATCGTTCAAGAGCTGTTTTTTCTTGTTTTATAATAATAAACAGTCGTAAAGCTATTTAAATATTTTATTTATTATTTGTTACTAGTTCTGTAGTTTGAAAAAACCTTTCTAGGTACGGACCTAAGAATCATCTTCTATTTCCCTTGGTCTTAGCATATCGCGTTTGGACCGATTTTGCTAATTCTTTTTTAGGGTTCCGTACCCAAAGGGTAAAAACGGGACCCTATTACTAAGACTTCGCTGTCCGTCTGTCACAGGGCTGTATCTCATGAACCATGATAGCTAGACAGTTGAAATTTACAGATTCACAGATTATGTATTTCTGTTGCTGCTCTAACAACAAATACTAAAAACAGAATTAAATAAATATTTAAGGGGTGCTCCCATACAACAATGATAATGGTACGGAACCCTTCGTGCGCGAGTCCTACTCGCATTTGGCCGGTTTTATTTGTTGTGTTTGTTATACTGTCTGGAGGTTCTTACGAAATCAAATTTTGGTAAATCCGCCTTAAAGTTGTAAAATTTGGTCAAAACTAAACTTATAATAATTATACCTACTCTTTAAATGGGCTTTAAAGTTTTGGCGTTAAGTCAGTTCTTCGGTAAAAGATTGTTTATTTGTGACGAAAAAGATGAAGGTTAATAGGTTAATGCGGTAAGTGCATGTTATGAGAGTGGAAAAATTTTATATGTCGAGAAAAACTTTAGAATGACTGTGGATGAAAGTACATTCCCAAGGAAAAGTTGGACGTATAGTATAAAAGATGACAGTGGTAAGAAAGGAGAGAGTATTGACATAGCGACTGATAGAGGGAAATTATGGACCTCTGTATTTGTTTTTTACGTTACTGGTGTTGCCTGATATTATTATAAGTGTGCCATCCACCTTGATGAACAAATCACCGGGACCGATAGCACTTTTCCCATCCGACCCGGTACCGGGGCCGTGCCACTGGGGCGGATGGGACTAAACCCACAGTATAGTCTACGCAATTAATTGAACGTCAAAACTGACCCATGCATTAAAACCTATTTGTATTTTTCTGGCCACACCCCGAAATTACACCAGGCTTGTAAAATTTCACACTAACAATTTAAATCACGGACTTCATTTATATAGAAAGCAGGTTATAGGCGCTGGTGCCTGGTTCGCAAATTCGCAACTCTTACAAATTGTGATACGAGCTTGAGCCCCGAGTGGGAGATAAATTGTAAGAAGAATGGTGGTTCTCAAAGTAACCATTAGACGCGCTTATCGTGACGTCATACAAAAAGGCAAGTCTCACCATCCACCGTGACTGATTCTTTATCTATTATCTCTTTCACTCTAAGTCTAAATAGCGCCGTGCAGCAGGGCTATTTTGTAAAAACATGATTATCGTGTTATGATGTTGAATGCAATACCCAATGTTAAAGAAAACTTATTCTGTACATTTCATAGTAACTATTCACTGTTTATGCACCTATACCTACGCTGCGTAGGTATTGTATTGGAAGCGTATAGGTATAGGTGCTTAGACAGCATAAAAAGCGCAGGTATTATCGCATTCAGTATCATAATCATGTTATTACAACAACGGGAATTACTCACGTAAATGCGAGCAGGATCCACTCACCCTGAAGAAGATTCTCTAGATGAATCGAAACATTGTCGGTGTCCTCATTGACAATTTATCATTTACGTGAGTAATTCCCGTTGTTGTAATAATGTGTAGTACAACTCACGAAAGTTTTGAAAGTGAAATCATAACCATGTCTTTACAAAATAGCCCCACAGTGCCTGTTTTGTATATAAATGCAACCTTACACTGAGCGACAGGAAAATGGAACATAGCTACGAACATTATAATTACACGGTGTTTAATTTAAATTAACAAACCGTAAGACGATTTTACGGCTATAAATATCGATAACTAGCGAAACTTGTGCATGAAAACGAATGTTTCAAATTACAAGTAGTAGCTTACTTAGAATCTGTTCTCGTACGATAGTCCACCATCGTTGAATTGAGAAGTAGTAGAAAATCTTGCTACTTCGTATTTGAGATTTTTTATGAACTTTGTTTTTTTTTTCTAACTTCGACGTATGCAGTTAGTAAAAGGCTATCATCCTATAGATTAGTGAAACAACACAGCGTAGCTGATGGCCGATGTAGTCGATTAGGCCGTGTAGGCCGGTTTAAGCTTAAATTGAAATTAATAGGATCACAACTGTAATACCCAAGTTCGTTAGACCTCCCTCTCATATCTGTAGGAGCTTAGGTCTTTAAAGATTTTAAAAATAAATAAATAAATATTGGTGGACATTTCACTCAGCGCCATCTAGCCACAAACTAATCATAGCTTGTACTATGGGAACGAGAAAACTGATAGAATACTTATATACGTTTTTTTTGTTAGTGTAGTTTGTTTAGTACCATACGTGACAGGTTGCAAGCCCATCGCTGTTAAATTGACGTGTTTCAGATAAAAAATGTTTGCTAGGTTCTTCGACAAATACCTAGTTGGTGAGTAGTTGGCTAGTAGTAAGTTAGTACCATGGAGTAGTTAGAACTGAACTCTCACTGTTCGTAAATCTTTCGATTGCATTCACGGAAGACCGCGATCAATCTAGTGAAGTCACCAGCATAAAGTTACATAAAACCGTGTCAGAAATCAAGTAATTGGAATAGCTATGGTTATTAATTTATTATAACTAAAGGCCAGCGTCCACCAAAGCGGAACGAAAAAATTGTAAAAAAACAACCGATATAATCACGTCAAAATCATAATGATACGCGATACTATTACTCAGTTCAACATCTCCGATTCGCTATGCTTTGGTGGATGTTAACCTTCAGTTATTCCTGGATTCGTTAGGCGTGCTTTTATAGAGATTTACGATTCGTGTGATGTAAATTCTAACAACAATGTTGCCATTACAGATACTTAGTAAGATTGAGAAAGCATTGAAGACTTACAAATTACTGATACGTCTTCCAGACGTAAAAACATAAGTAGGATCACGACTGTAATCCCCAAGTACGGTAGATATCCTATCGGATCTCCAGACGCTTAGATCCTCTGATGGTGTCTTGTGGGGGTATTCAGAGGCACGTATTTTGGCACATGCCCACATTTTGCAGTAGTCGCCATCGCTGTTTATAAGAAAACTAACTGTTTCCGCACGATGTTTTCCTACACCGTTATAAGCACGTGTTTTTGATGCGCATATCAATTTTTCGAACAAAAAAAATCGAAATTTCCCATTTGTTTTTTCATTTGTTTTTGAAATTCCCATTGATCTATTGATTCTTCCAGACATGTAAGTAAAAATTATTACTACGTTTAAAGAACACAAGAACACTTAATTTAGTAATACTACAGTTTTTAGATATTGTGTACTAAAAATTAAGGCCAAACTTAAATTACTGTTTAACCATATTTTTATTTTAGTTTTTAGTATGCCCGTGAATGTGGCTATTTTAACATACCGTACAAACCGTAACAAACGTTGGGCAAATAAATTAAGAATAAGAGAGATATAATAAAGACCCCTGCCAAAATGATGGCTGGATTGTAATATTATTAGGGTGCAATATTTATGACAATTAATGCTAGAAAGGAAAAAGACGGTGATAGATGGAAAACAAGTTTTAATATTCGAAGTGAGGTGTCAAAAATATACAGGCGAATTGAGAACCTCCTCCTCTTTGAAGTCGGTTAAAAAGTAACCTGCAAATAAAAATACTTAATATCACGTAACATAGAAAAAGAAAGTGATGGAGTGGATCTATCACTCATGGATTTAAAATCAAATTAGAGTCAAGACAGAGTAGAAAATGCCACAAAGAGACAGATGGCCCGAGTAGGTTAGGGTTCCGCATCTCAAAATCTGAAAACGAAACCTCTAAATTCACTACTTGTACCTATAACAAAATTCGTGTACGACACGTTTACTGACTAAAAAATATTTAAATCCACGACCTTCGGAATGAAGCTCAGGTTCTTAGCCTTTTTTTAAGTACGATAAAATAATATTTAGGAAATCAAAAATCTACGTAATATAAAGGATCACGACTGGTAATCCCCATCTACTCAGATCTCCAGAAGCTCAGATCCTTGAAGACGAATGGGTGTAATCACAGAAACGCCCAAACAGTACATAAACACATACAGTACATGCCCACATTCTAAGGTGCTATATACCTATGGATTGGTAGCGATACCTACTGAATCCTCGTAGGCTGCGGGATCTACTCGCACTTGTCCGTTTATTATAACAAGGTGCTAAGGCGATTCATCAGAGCTTGTCAATTATTACTGTAGCATAGTAGAAGCAAAGGTGCGCTTCGGCTTGTTCGATTTAATTAAAATTTATTTGACACAATATAGGACTGTGAACTAGGCTCCCGCTGTGCAATTATACCCTCATAATATAAGCAATTTTTAGTAAATTGTTGATGCTACTGTGACTGAAAATCGCAGCAAGCAAGTGTAAAATTCAAGAAAATTAAATAAATAAATATTGGGGGACATTTTACCACCATCTGGCCCAAACTAAGCAAAGCTTGTACTATAGGAATCAGATTAATGATATAATACTTATACTTTTTTTTTGTAAATATATACTTATGATACATTAATTGTTAACAAAGAGATCGCTTTTTAGCGATAAGAATGAATTAATTTTTGTTTTGTTTTTTTCTAGTTTAGTTTCTGTTTTTGTTTGTATCTAATAAAACATTTTCAAATATGCTTTCAAGGCGATTGCCCGGTGGAGATGCAAATAGCGCTATTCTAGTGTTGCTTGATCTGTAAATATATATTCTATTAAATTATTACCCATATGTTATTTAGATTATTTACTCATAAAATCCAATAAAATTCTGGTGTTGATCATGTCAGTGTCTCGTACAGTTTCTGTAAGTGTAACTTTGCGGGTCAGAGCTTAAACTGTAAGTTAAGGCGTTGACAATAAGGCTAAAGTATGAGCAAAATGCAGAGACAGTTTAAATTAAGGGTACAGTAATGTGATTATTTGTTATGTTTCCGTGTTCTTATGACAATAATTTTGACTTTAGAATAATGATTGAACCGACCTACTTAGTGTATAAGGCTTGCGCATTCATTGTCTATGCATCTTTGGTATTTATATCTATATTATATATATACAAGAAAGTCGTGTCAGTTACACTATTTATAACTCAAGAACGGCTGAACCGATTTGGCTTAAAATTAGTGGGGAGGTAGCTTAGAACCAGGAGACGAACATATGATACTTTTTATAACGGGAACGGGAACTGTAAAGTTAATTCTAAAGCAATACGAAGTTCGCCGGGTTAGCTTGTTTATATGATAAATACGCAGTAGATGTGGGTATCAAATACCTAAGCAAATATTTAATAAAGATTGTTGGTCAGAACAATTTCATTTAACTATTTCTTTTTAATTTAAAAACCCTCTAAAAAAATATTTTTATATCGCATTGGTTTTTTTATTCATATATTTTTTTCTAATTAACCTCTTTACCAATTCATTATGAAATAGGAGCACGACTATAAACTCCAAGAAACGAAAGAGGGTAATCAGAAGCACGTCCAAACATTACTTTTGGCACTGGTCCACATTGTGCATACGTGAAAGTTTGCAAACCCATCGCCGCTTATGATAATACTCTAACTAGTTGTTAACCGTGTTAATGCGTAGATATCAAATAGGTACATTTAATAATGTCTATTGACCGGGATTCGAACCAAAAGTATTCAAACACAGTTTTTATTCGTACATTGACTCGTTTCAAAATCATCTTAATTTATGTCTTGTTAATAACCAAGATTATTACAAGTTTACTTATTAAGACATTAAAATATTTACCTACCTAATAAATTTAAGGTGACACTTACAACGGGACTCGTTAGTCACCATAAAATGCATTCCGACGCTTAATAGATGAACCAAATTGTGCAATACGTATGAAAGAAGCCAAAAAAACATTAGAAACGTTATGACAGACAGATATAAATAATATTTTAGAAAATACTAGCTGTCCCGAAAGATGTTGTCTTGTCAAAACTTCAATAGATTTTTTACTATTTTTCGGAAACTTCTTTCCATTATAAATCTTGTTCTGGTAAAAAATAATCATCCAAATCAGTCAAGCCGTTTCTAAGTTTTGACGAGACTAACAACAGCAATTAATTTTTATATATAAGAGAAGATTTGCAAAATATACAAGAACCAGTTGGAGCTATGTAAAGATCGTTGCAAACAATCTATTAAAAAGTTACATCACTACTTAGTTACTTAGGTAGGTAAGGTACCTAAAGCAACCTTAGGTAGGTAAATTCGTTTTTTCAAAAATTATGAAACTAACTTTACAACAATAGGCGTGTTTTTTTCGTGATAAAATATGTGATTTCTCAAATTCTTTACCTTTTTTATAGACAAGTACAAAATCTTCATTCATTCGGATTAAAAAATAACGGTTCAAAAACGGTCAAAAAGACATTGATTAACTCCTCGCATCGGTCATGGAGACGGTCCATTTGTCGTGTCACATCAAAGTCCTTTCACACTTATTTAATAGATATTAATCCCTATCCCTATCACGTCATCCACCCACACGGATTAGAAATCATACTTATTATATTACTACTACGTCTACGATCCACTGTGGTTTCCAATCATTCGGTTACATCTGAGTAGAACATTACTTATATAGAAAGGTTTATAAGCAGGATTTAAAAATTAATAAAGTAAGGATAAATAAAAAAATATCATTACAACAATTACAACAAAAGCTCAAATCTTATTCACCGTTAATTTATGAAAATTATCAAACACTGGCAGGATACAGCTGCGTTTTAAAAAAATAAATGAATACCATAATCAAATTAGCGTCTTCAAAAATTAAAAAAAGCCGGCCAAGTGCGTGTCGTACTCGCGTACGAAGGGTTTCGTACCATTAACTATTAAAAACAGCAATAAAATCATGTTTGTTGTATGGGAGCCCCACTTAAATATTTAATTTATTTTGTTTTAAGTTGGTGTTATAGCGGCAACAGAAATACATCGTCTGTGAAAATTTCAACTGTCTAGCTATTACGGTTCATGAGATATGCCTTGATCACACATACAGAGCAAACGGGCGAGACAGTGCTCTCGGCCGAGTACTAGGTGCGTGCGTATATGCCTTGATCACACGTACCGAGTACTCAGTACGTGTGGTCAAGGCATATACGCACGCACCGAGTACAACAGCCTTGTGACAGACAGACAAACGGACAGACAGATGGACAAGTCTGAGTAATAGAGTTCTGTTCTTACCTTTTGGGTACAGAACCCTAAAAACGTTCAAGTTAAAACACGCGGGACGTCCTACCGACGGCGGAGCGCGACAGACGACCGCCCCGTGGGGCGCCGTCCGCACGACACATACCATCGCGTTTTATACCCATCAAATCGTCTGATAATTGAAATGAGTTCCTTGTAAAAAGCAGAAAAACGATTATCCCCATACCTTTTAAGACGTCCGAGATACACAAATGGACTTTGTATTAGAATTTATGTCACTTAAAAGAGATGATATAAAAAAGCGCCGACGGTTTTACACGCAATAAAAATATGGGAACGACAAGGATGCCTTCCCGGTTGTCAATCGGAGGGTTTAATAATCGTAAAATGTTTTTTGATCTACTCTCAAACCGTGAGTTTGTGGAGGACATGCACCCAATGACGCGCTGAGAGATTAGCTATGCTTCATCTCAGTGGTAATGAAGATTATTTTATTTTAAGACGAGTAATACAATTTTTTGATGAATGCAGCATTGTTTTTTCTCAATAACCGCAAAACATACAATTTTGTTTTTTAAGACAAAGGTAACGAGGATTTAATCTAGATAAATTATATACCGAAACATGATTGATGAAACTTCTCTCGATAGATTTTCCAAAGTTGGCTCTTCCAAAACACTAATCTAGTTTTTACTCAAAACAATGAATAGCTAAACAATTCATTGTTATATAATTCGTTAGATAATCATACTAGCTACATAAATTAAAGAGAGTTTCTTTTAAAGTTTGATGGTTTTCAAGATAATGCGGTTTTATCACTTTTTCCGCCATATCCGGGTAGACTTAGCCCATACAAAAAACAAAACATTTTAAGCATCATCTTAAATGTACCAGAATCTTGGGTCTGTGCCGAATGTTTATGCATTTTATCGATGACCTAAGCAGTTTAATTAATTTTATGATTTATATTACGAAAGCGCAATAATATAGTGAATTGATTGAGTCACAACGATTTATTAAACACTAGACCGGAGAGCAATTTAAAAATATTAAATTAAGTTCATGCTGCGTCGCCATAGTGCTTGACACATCAATATTCCGAAATTGATTTTTACGACTAGAACCGACAATCATACGCGTAGTTTATCTAAAAAAACTATTTTATTCGCTCACGATCAAGCTTTACGACCGAATTAGTTAAATAAATATTTATAGACACACATCGCTATCTAGCGCCAAACTAAGTAAAGTTTGAACTATGGGAACCAGATTACTGATAGAATACCTACTTAATATATTTTTTGTAACACCCAGACACAGAACAAACATCCATATTCATCACATATCACATCACAGCAGAAGGCAGAGCTACTACCAACTTAACTGTTAGGCCAGTCAGTTAAACTATGAAGTGATGAAAACTTTTTAACGTATACACCAATAAAAATAGGTATGTTACAACTTTCACTAAAATCGATCATTTTACTAAATATATCGAGTTATTTTATAATGTGTTTAATTATAAACGTGCCTTGCGTTCGTTTTTCTCGTTTCTAAATATTTTCTGACAGCTAACAACGTGGTTGTTATAATCGGTAGGTAATTTATATTGGATTTTTGACGCCCTAAACGATTAAAAAGCGATGCTCTTTAGTATTCATAATGCATTACTTCTTTTTGTTAAGCGGATGCACCTCTCAATCGATCAAACGTTTTTATTGGGACTACTTGAGCTATTGTTGAGTGAGAATAAAGAATGTAAACACAAACAAAAAAAAAGATGAAAGGTATTGAAATCATTGTTTTTTATTGTTTTATAAACAACAAAATCGAAGCAGTACAAGGTGCGGGTTGTCAGTTAATTAGCAGGTGTGCATTTGTAAAAGAAAATATTATTATGATTTAAGAAATACCTTCTGATTAAAATATACATTGATATGATCTTTTTAATGAGTTCTATTGTTGAAATATTCCTTAAAGAAGGTTTTCCAGATATATTATGACCTGTATTGAAACATAGGACACTTTTTATTCAGATACCACACAAGTAAAGTCGCGAGCAGAAGCCAGTAGATTATAATCGACCTACTAGCTCTTAGCCAACATTGTCTTCTGAGAAAGAATATAATTAAAAAACTTTAGCGCTGAATATATATCACGTTAATCGACTCTCAATAGCCTCTGGTAATAAGACATCAGCGGTTTAAGGTACAGCCCCCAAGATAATGTAATACCTATTCATTAAAAACACTTGCGCCGTGTAAAAAAAGATGTGCACAACATGGCTCAAGTTATGAGATGATAGCGGGATAAAGTGAAATGGCGGAAAGATGAAAATAAAAGGTTTGTTTCCAATTCCAGGGGGAAGATGGTTAACCACCAGTTCGGGGTGACGGTTTCATCAAGACTTGACATTCGATGTTTCATCAAGACTATCATCAAATGAAAAGTTGTAGAAACAGAGGAAGAAGAAGACCACGAATCATCTTTATGATCCGAGTAATGGAGAAGGTAGCCTCGATTTTTGGGTTATTCCAGGAAAAAATACAAAACTACTTTTTTTAGCTTTTATTTTCACAAACTGACTGTCGTTCTTATTTTTCAAAGGTAATAACACAACATTTCAAAACTATATTCTAAAAAGGTTTTCGTAAATAACTAAAAAAAAGGTTTTTGTCGTGCACAGTAGCTGTCGTGTCATATAAGGAACTTAATAAGGCTGCGCTGGATGGAAACAAGTGTAGAGAGCTGCATCAGGTACTTACTCCGATAAGAGCACGTTTAAATTAGAAGAAGTAGGTGTGTATTGAAGCTTTTGTTGAAAAATTATCGAGCTTTGATAGCATAAGCGTGATTTGTGTTACTATTAAGCATGAAGTATCAGAATGTCCTTAGTCAAATGAAGCAGCAGTTTTCATACATATCTACTAATTATTGATGCAAATAGAATTAGGATAATAATTTCGATAAATACCTTTTTTGTCCGGATATCTTTCGTCACATCATCCAACATGGCAAATACCGAAAGTACGCGATAATCCATACCCAAAATTATACTTCCAAGATACATGATTCACCGCTAATTGGCTAATAAACAGTCCCATCTCAAAATCGCTCTTGCTTTCACCGCCTACGCTTGCCATTTAAGCCGAGGTGCTAAACGATGAGCCACAAATACGCATATTGGTCGATCGGATCAAAAGCACCGACACTATCATGATATTGGAATTAATACTTTATTTTAGTAGAGTTTTTTACAAAAAACCGGCCAAGTGCGAGTCGCTCTCGCGCACGAAGGGTTCCGTACCATTATAAAAAACGGCAAAATAAATCACGTTTGTTGTATGTGAGTCCCACTTAAATATTTATTTTATTCTGATTTTTTTCACAATTTGAGAAAATTTCAAATGTCTAGCTATCACGGTTCATGAGATACAGTCCTGTGACAGACAGATGGACTAGGGTACCGTTTTTACCCTTTGTGTAAGGAACCCTAAAAAGTAGCGACGTTAAGCAATATCGGTTATAAATAAATTGATTACAATGATCGGCTGATGACAAAGAAGTTGGTGAAGCATTTTATGACATGAAAATAAACACTGGTGATGAAACAGAATTTTGTATAGAACACATACTCGAAGATTGTTCGATATCAGTTTCTTTTTTAAATTTAAACAAAAATATCTAGACGTTTTATTTAGTACCTAGTCTCTCTAGAGATAGCTGTTGTATGACTAGAGATAGCTGAAGCATGTAATTACTTATCGATCTATTTAAAAATATACCAACTGTACTAGGCCCTTAGGTGTAATCATTTAAAACGCAATATTTATGTGTTATTTTTTGTATCTCATTTTAAGTGAACTCTGTGTTTTTATGAGAAATAAAATTCTTTAAACCTAATTATGAAGTTATTTTTATTCAGTTTGCGATGTAAAGGTGCCTAAATTATTATTGCGATCAAAGTCGCGAGCTTTATACTAGTATTTATATAAAATGCTTCCCCACCAACATATCACATTTCTACCTACATTACGGTACAAACATTACCATTTAATATATAATTTAGAATTTCCGTATAATTTTAGGGCTACGTTACACAAGGCATGTAATTTCCGCCCGCACTTGTAAGGGTGCTCACTTCCTTTCATACCCACAAAGTACTGATAACACACAATACATTTTTGCCCTTAAAACGGTTTTCCCTCTTGAGTCAGAGAAGGGACGACCACCTGACCTGATAAAGCTAAGGCTGGTTGCACACGTTCATCTAAATAATAAAACTCTCGTGTTTTTAACTGACTGATCTATACGCCTGAACAAATGGTCCTCTAACTTGATATTTGGTGTCTTTCTTTTGATATATTAGAGTGCTCTAAAAATAATTCCCAAAATTCTACCCCTAATAGGGTGCAGCGGGGGTTGAAGTAGCAAGGGTTTCTGCTAGTTATCAAATATGACAGTAAAAAAGAAAGTTCAATGGTTGAGTTCAAATCAAATCTTTTGAGCTGAAAGGTAAGACAATGACAGATTATAAAAAACCGTTTTTTACCGGTGTTTTTGTGACGTCATTTGATTGATCAGTAAATAATGACAGTATAAACAGTACCTAAAGCATGATATGACCAACGGAAAGATCCGGATCGCGGGTGTATGCTAATTAATTGATTGTCACGTACTATACTGTTCGCGTGTGTAGTTGTACCTGTTGATGTATGGGTGTTTATTATTTATGAGGTATTTATCTTGACTCCCAGTGTTATTGGGCACCCATTGATTTGAGCTTGAGGAAGGATCTAGCTAAAACGTAGTGCTTTTATGCTCTTTGGATCTAGCTACATATTTAGGTACCTACTACAAATTATTTACACAACAATGGTTTAAAAAGTAAGAGAAATCGGTCAAGTGCGTATCGGACTCAACCACGTACCACCGAGCGATATAGAGCGCTGGAAGAAAGACGTAGAAAACTCCCATTAATACAGGGTTTTTTTGTATAGCGACTACCTTTGGGATTTTTTTTATTATTTATTATGATAATGGCCAAAGTAACACGCATACTGTAAAAATTTCAGGATTCTACCTGAATAAGTAGAATCCTGAAATTATTATCTCTTGAACGAAAATCCGTTCAAGAGATAAAGCCATGTGACAGACAGAGAGACAGACAGCGAAGGCATATTAATAGGGTTCCGTTGGTCACCTTTTGAGTGCGGAACCCTAAAAAACATAACATTTGCAAAAGCAGCGTAGACATCAACTCCCTCTTCCGAAGGTAGGGTAAATAAACGTATTTTAATTCAGAATCGACGACATAAAAGATTATGTAGGTATTTACTTTACCAATAAATTCTAATCTTTCCTTGTGCCATATTCGGAAGTTCGGAACTATTATGTAAAGACATGTACATAATTTCAACAATGCCCCAAATAGATTTATGAATCCAGTTCAATAAAACACAAATTCAACATAATAATAGGTACAACTTCACAAATGGGAGGCATACAATAAAGCGTTCCAGTCATAATATTTTCATATATTTTTATGGAAAATAATATCGTAAATCACTACCAAATGTACCTAAACTAGAATACCACATTTTGATTATCTATAACAAAGGAGAAAAACTTCAGCTTAAAAAACTTGAAGCAGTCCTTAGACTCCAATATGGCCGCCTACACGCGACGGTGAAATAGTCGCTTTCCTTATTTAGTAAATACTAGCGACCCGCCCCGGCTTTGCACGGATTTAATACATACAAACCTTCCTCCTGAATCACTCTATCTATTAAAAAAAACCGTATCAAAATCCGTTGTGTAGTTTTAAAGATATAAGCAAACATACATACATACATACGCGGGAAGCGGAAAGCGACTTTGCTTTATACTATGTAGTGACTAGCCGACCCGTGACAGACGTTTTTCTGTCAAATTTCAATAATCGAATAGAAAGGACTGAATGGTTTAGTCTGTGATGTCTGTGATTTGTTGCACACCAGAGCCATCTATACAGAAATTATCCCTTCTGATTTTTTTTTATGTTTTGGGGATGGTTTTCATATTTTAAAGTAGTTTATTATTTATTCGGGCATTATATCTACATCTACAGCAAATTTCAACTTAATCCGTTTTGTCGTTTAGGCCTGATTGAGGAACAAACATACATACAAACTCACAAACTTTCACATTTATAATATTATAGGATTAGGATAGGATAGAATTATGTTGATACATAATAACCTCAAACTTCGTAACCAAGTTGAATTAACTACATAATCACTACATAGTATAAAGCAAAGTCGCTTTCCGCTTCCCGCGTCTGTATGTCTGTATGTATGTTTGCTTATATCTTTAAAACTACACAACGGATTTTGATGCGGTTTTTTTTAATAGATAGAGTGATTCAGGAGGAAGGTTTATACATATGTCCGGGGCGGGTCGCTAGTAAAACAATAAATAGTACCATGACTTCCCAAGTACGGTAGACATCTTCTCAGATCTCCAGGCCCTCAGATCCTTGAAGAAGTGCTTCTACAAAGCCCCATGTAATTTTTCTTTACTCCATCTCCATCCAAAGGTTGTCTGGCAGAGATAGCGATAAGACCGCCGATTGTTTTTTTTGTATGAATTTATATTTTTTTGTTCAGTTTATGGAGTGCAATAAAGTATTTCTGTAGTCAGAGGCATGTCCAAAATCCAAACATTACATTTGGCACGTGCCTACATTTTGCAGCATTCCATACGAGACAGGTTGCAAGCCCATCGCCGCTTATAATAATACTAACTGGTTTCTTCAAGATGTTTTCCTTCACCAAATGTCAATACGTCTGCCTTCTGTGCTATAGGTTGTGGGTTCGATTCCCACCCGGGTCAAACATTTCTGTGATGAACGTAGATGTTTGTTCTGTGTCTGGGTGTTAGTATGTATAATATGTTTGTATTTACAAAAAAAAAAGCATATAAGTATTCTATCAGTTATCAGTTTCCCCATAGTACAAACTTTGCTTAATTTAGGGCTAGATGGCGCTGTGTGATAATGACCACCAATTTTTTTTGTATTTTATTACTTTACTAATACCTAATATAATATAAAAAATATGTTTTAGAATCTGTAAGCAATTTGTTCGATAGTAAAATTACAAAACCATTGTAAAATTACCAAATGAGTGAGCATGACAATTAACACGTTAAGGACCCGCCCACTAGACCACCTATTAGCTAAACAAATGTTAATCTAATACAACACTAATGTCTAATTAGCCTTTATTAATTCTTAAAAGGTTACGACTGTATATATTATCTCTATTGTAACATGACATTGTAAAAATACATTGATGTTTCATTTTTTTTTCTACTATCGAGTTATATGTACCAAGTCAAGTCTCAAAATAAAATAAATAATAAATAGGAACACGACTGTAATCACCAAGTACGGTAGACATCCTCTCAGATTTTCAGACGCTTAGATCTTTTGAAGATGTCTAGTGAGGGTAGTCAGAGGCACGTCCAAACATTATATTTGGCACATGCCCACATTTTGCAGTAGTTAGCATTCCATACGTAACAGGTTGCAAGCCCATCACCGCTTATAAGAACACTAACTGGTTTCCTCACGATGTCTTCCTTCACCGTTGTTAGCACGTGTTTTTGAAAATAAATAAATATTGGTGGACATTTCACACAGCGTGTCTAGCCCCAAACTAAGCAAAGCTGTACTATGGGAACTAGATAACTGATAGAATGAATACTTATACTACTAGTTATCCCGACAGAACAAACGTCCTGTCAAATTTCAACAGTCCCATCGAAAAAAGCACTTTCAGTTTTTCCCGATGATTTTTTTCATAAAAACCTTTTGACACAACAAAAAAGATTTAGCAAAATCGGTCCAGCCGTTCACGCGTGATGCCGTGACCAAGGGAAATAGGGATTAATTTTTATATATAATATTTTTTTGTAGATACATATACTCGTTTAACACCCAGACACAGAATAAACATCTATGTTCATTACACAAATGTTTATCCTGGGGATCGAAAAATTAGTGCCAAGTGGAAGAGTACACTCGATCAAATAAAACAACATAAAAATAATTAAGAATTCCCATACAACGATTCTCACTTCGTACACTCTTTCGAAGAAATCAAATCAAATCAAATCAAATCAAAATCAAATCAAATCATTTATTCAGAACAAATACATGGGTGTACTTTACAAAGTGTACGATGAAACCACAAAAGTTAATAACTGTCCAGAGTCAACTCAAAAAATACCTGTAGCAAGGTATTTTTTGAGTTGACTGTACTGAGTATCTGTACCTAACTATGCTTACTTAGTTTTCTATTTGAGTACAAAAGGTAGCCTTCAGCTTTCTGTAAATTTATTTTCTAGTACAAAGTAACTAGTAGAAATTTATGGTCGTGCCATCTACTGATCTAAACAAAAGATGTAGTTTTTGTTCTGTCTTAGTAATTTTAAGTGTTTCGGAACTTTTTGCATTTTCTAACTGACCTTACCGCTCAGATGGTAGTAACTCTACCTTCTGTGATGTAGGTTGTGGGTTCGATTCCAGAACAAAAATTTGTGTGGTGAACAAAAATGTTTTTTAAGTGTGTATTTACAAAAAACAAAATATGTTTTTAATCTGGTTCTCATAGCTCTGCTTAGTTTGGGGCTAGATGGCGATGTATGAACTGTTTACCATTTTTTTTTAAGTTTATGTTATTATAGCTTTAAAGTCTTACGTTTTCTCAGCTAGGTCACTGAACTAACTCAGAGTGATCAAGAAAAAAAACGTTGATACAAACTATCTTTTCATTAAAGTCAGAGCACATTCGATCATGATTAATCTATTAATAATACCTCCTACGAGTAGCAGTTAAAATAAAAAACCGGCCAAGTGAAAGTCGGATTCGCGCACGAAGGGTCCCAAGTTCCATACCATTCTATCAAAAACGGCAAAAAATCACGTTTGTTGTATGGGCCTTTTATTCTGTTTTTAGTATTTGTTGTTATAGCGGCAACAGAAATACATAATCTGTGAAAATTTCAACTGACTAGCTATAACGGTTCATGAGATACAGCCTTGCGACAGACAGATAGACGGACAGACGGACAGCGAAGTCTTAGTAATAGGGTCCCGTTTTTACCCTTCGGGTACGGAACCCTAAAAATGTCTACCTTTCAATGTGTCTAGACGATGTAACGAAACCTGACCTCATACTAGTCCAAACAATGATACTGCCCACACATGACGTTATTGTGTGCTGTCAAAGGCTACTGTTTAATATGCGAATAAGAAACGGTAACTGGTACTATAGATTTTAAATTCTCAAAGTGTTTGTCCACACTGCCGAACCTAGCGCGGTGGCGGCGACGCGAAGTATCAAATATAATGAAACGCGCCTTTACGGCCATACTGCAGTGATGGCGCGTTTCAAGTGTTTGCGCATCGCGCCCGTCCCCGCCATTGCGTTAGGCTCGCAGTGTGGACACACGCTAACTGGTACTTAGATTGTGAGCTCTCTTATAGTGTTCGTCCACACTGCCTAGTGCGGTTGCGAAGATGAGCGCGAAGTATCAAACATATAGAAAGAAAGAAAACACATTTATTTGTCCCGCGAGAAGCACCACAATTTACAAATAAAGCACAACAGATAGCATTACTATGTGGGGGCAAATCAGTCCCCGTCTCAGCATAAAGTTGTATTGTTTCAGACATATGAAATGCGCGGCCATAGTACAGTGATGGTGCGTTTCGTTTGTTTGGCACATCGCGCCCGTCCGCCACCGCGCTAGACTCGCAGTGTGGACATACGCGTAGATTTGAGTTCTCTAATGGGCATTCAAATTAGATACGGTATAGAAAGTTTATTTGTTGATGTGAAATGTTGTAAAACTTAACTCAATTGTTACCAATTACCATACTTGTACTTGAGCCCACGAGACGTTACAAAGACGTTGAATTTTTATAATTCTGATTGTAAAGTTCAGCGATATAAAAATACTTATTGACGAGCCGTGTTGGTCAGTAGAAAGTATCTCGACTTTCAATCTGAAGGTCGTGCGTTCGAATCGCGTGCATCAATAGATTTTTCTACCATACTTGGGGATTACAGTCGTGATCCTATTTATTTATTTGATTTTATATAAAGTACTAGCTGTCCCGACAAATTTGACCTTCTTTTTTCAAGAATTTTACAATATTATACGCCAGATTTTTCGAAATTTTATTTCATATGAATCTTCTCCTAACTAAAACAACAAAAAAAATATTAACAAAATCGGTCTAGCCGCGTGATGCCGTGACCAAGGGAAATAAGGATTCATTTTAATTTATCGAGATGTGTGAGAAATAACCCTTATAAAATAGATAATAAACAAATGTAAATACCTACCTATAAGATAAACTGAACTGTGTATAAAATAAGACCTAATAATCTGATACCACATAGTTATATACACAAAGAGGGTTGACGTCAGGCAGACGGCCGTTGTTAAACATAAGCCAAATTCTCTTAGCAAAATGTTGTGCCGACCCCACAAAAGTGGGGTCACATACACAAAGTTATGAAATAATAAATTTCGATTAATTTACTTATTACATTAACAGTGCAATCTAATAACATAACTACATTATATATTCTCATAAGTAAAGTTATACGATCCGTTTTAAGAGAAAGGCGTAATATAATTTCATTTATTACGTACCTATAGATCGTTTAATTTTCATATTTTCTCTAACTACCTTCACTTGCTCGCAGCGGGGTCTCGTGTCAACAGCAAAGAATTTTGAAACCGCCTTGGACCACAGAACACATAAAAATGATCTAACTCACCAGAAGATTCACTCAACAGCTCATCATCATTATCATCATTTTCCTACTTCTATACCAAATGGTAATGGGCCTAAAATGGAAATGGGCCGGGCATATACAAAGATTACAAAATGAGAGGTGGTCTAAAACAATCATGAATTGGGACCCAATACATAAAAGACGAAGAAGAGGAAGGCCTGCTAATATGCGATGGGATGATGACATCGTGAAAGTAGCAGGCAAAACATGGAGCAGAGCCGCTAGAGATCGGGAAAAATGGAAAGAGCTGGAGGAGGCTTTTACCGCTGAAAGCGGTCCTTACATACAATTTTATATACCTATTCATAGATACCTATTTAAGTAAATTTTTATATTGTGCAAGCAAAATAAAAGCTTTTATTATTATTATTATATTATTATACCAAATCTTTTCTTTGGCCTACCTCTACTTCGACATCCATACACCTTAATTCTTAACATTCTTCTTGTTACAATATCTTCCTCTTTTCTCTCATGACTCCACTCAAAAGCTATTTCAGGAAAAATATTATTACGATTTCAAATACTACGACTGTTATTATAATCCAGTCCACCAGGGAATCAGATCAGATCCATGAAAATATTTAAAAGCACGTTAAAATTTAATTTTTCCTTCACATTTTACCGTCACAAAGCATTCCATACGTGACAGGTTGCAAGCCAATCGCCGCTTTTAAAATACGACTTACTTTATTTTTCTCGCCGCTTTGAGCACATGTTAATGCGCATAAAGGTACATTTTAGGAATAAAATAATCATTTGATCTACAACTGGGATTCGAAAAAAAAGTAGCCCTATGTGCGTCCCAAGACTTTATGCTATCTTTAAATGTTTAAAGCTCTCACTAATAGTATGTAGTTCCGATTTTACAACTAGATGTCACCTCAAAAAGTGGTCCGTTTCTGAACCGCGCTATCGTTGCGTTTTAGCCTGAGATCTAGAGAAAAAATATTTTTGCAAATATAGCTAACTACATAGACCAAGGTTCGTTTTATTTATCAAGCGTCCTGCCCAATACTGACAGGTATAGCTTAAAACACTAAATACAAATTAAAAACAAACGGTTAAGCGGTTTGACCGTCACAGACAGACAGAGTTACTTTCGTTTATCGCAGAAAAGTAGGAATCCTTTACGAAATAAAGCTCAATTTTCATTAGAAGCTGATTTGGAGTGGCACAACCCTATCGAGCCGTTTTGATGGAGTTAGTTTGTGTAAGCGTTCTCGCTTGCAAATTACAATTAAACAACTCGTCTTGTAATATTCGAAACAACGTTATAAGTTACCCTAACGTATGTAAGAGAACTTGCAGATACATTACTAGAAACTCTAGTATTAAGACTAAATTCTGATTGGCAAAAAGACCATTTTCTTCCTTGCAAGCAAGTACAGAAACCAATAAATAATCTAAAGTCATAGCCCCGGTTGTGGTGCCTACCCCGGCTTTGGTCATTTTAATTTTGGCAGTCAATAATTAAGCATAGCAAACAAACTTGTTTAAAATCTATAGTTAAGGCGAGTAATCAATGTTATTGATGAATGCAGAATCGTTTTTTCTCAATAACCGCAAAACATACAGTTTTGTTTTTCATGACAAAGATAACTTAAGGATTTAATCTAGATAAATTACAGACAGAAACACGATTGGAGAAACTTTTCTCGTTATTTTATTTTCCAAAGTTGGCTCTTCAAAAACACTAGTTTAGTTTTTAATCAAAACTATGAATAGCTAAACAGTTCATTTTTATATAATTCGTTAGATAATCATACTAGCTAAATAAATTACAGACAGTTTCGTTTTAAATTTGATGGTTTTCGAGATAATGCAGTTTTATCATTTTTTCCGTCTTATCCGGGTAGACTCAGCCCATACAAAACGTCAAAAATTTCACTTATCACCTGAATACAATTCTTTTTCTATGGTCCGTTTATCTACAAAGTAAACTAACTAGGTATTTAAAACGTCAAATTCTAATAAGACAGCAAAAAACCAACCAAAATATGCTAATCCAAAAAACCCATTTTGTACTTACAACTCGTTTATTTACATTAGAATACCTACTGTATTTATTTGACATGTTGCGGTTACAATGACAATATTGAGAAGTCAGATTATGACTAGAAACTAAAAATGCTCTAGGGTGGCTAACCGCAAGGGTGACTAGAGTAGATACATATTTATAACAAAGTGCATCTCAATAAGTTTTAGCTTTTAGGGTTCCGTACCCAAAGGGACGCTATTACTAAGACTTCGCTGTCCGTCTGTCTGTCACAGGGCTGTATCTCATGAACCGTGATAGCTAGACAGTTGAAATTTTCACAGATTATGTTTTTCAAAAGTGTTTTTTTGTCGTTTTTATAGATAATGGTACGGAACCCTTCGTGCGGGAGCCCGACTCACACTTGGCCGGTTTTTTATCATCATACTAGTACGACTTCACAGTATTATTTGTTTAGGCAACAAAATTCAGGTCAAAACTCAGGTCATTTATTTTTTAGAATTTTTCCAATTAGAACATTTTACTAATGCATCAATACAACAATTGAATAAATGCCTAAAAGCTGATATGGGGCTACACATGAAGAAGACCGACCGGACATATTTGGACCAAAGCAAAGGCGCGATTTTATTGCCGGAGGTGTGTCTCGCCTGCGACTCAACAGGTCTTCCGACTATTTTTCGATGACAAACCGCCTCCAGCGATGCCTTTTATCCGGGATTTATTGCTGAAGACATTGGTTTAACCGGACAGAACAACAGTCAACAGGAACATGACTGGCCTCACAGCTCAGTTGGTAGTAATATGACTGGCCACACAGCTCAGTCGGTAGTAACTCTGTCTTCTGCGCTGTAGGTTGTGGGTTCGATCCCCACACAGAGCAAATATTTGTGTGTTAAACATATTTAGATGTTTGTTCTGTGTCTGGGTGTTAATATGTAATTTTGGTATGTATTTACAAAAAAATTGATATATTGTATTCTATCAGTTATCTGATTCCCATAGTACAAGCTTTTTGAGGCTAGATGGTGCTGTAAGGTCCGCCAATATTTATTTATTTATTTTAATATACCTAACAGCTACTCTATTTACTGACGCGTACAGAAAGTATAACAAAACACCTATTATTTTGTTCTCACTGTAACATATTCACGAAAAGGCTACCGACTTTACCAATGTTTTTGATTAGCTATGCATCGCCCCAGACTAACGATTGTTAATAATTAGCCCATTGTGTACGAATCCGGAGTTTTGTGGGTGGAACCGATCGGCCAAGGGTATTAATATTGTCTGTAAGCAACCAAAAAATATACTTATGACCTTTAAAATTAGGAGACAGATGCCATAAAAGCACAACGCTTTGTTTATTGTATTAATTTTATAAGGAAATTGAAAGAAATCATATTATTTAAGTCCTGGTTTCCTAAGAAGCGAGGATTGTGATATAGCAGTCTTCAAGCCAAAAGCTTCAATAAATCTTTTGACGCAAGGTTGAAATTCGCATTTACTGTCATATTACAATAGCCAATTTATCTAAACCATAGCTTATGTGACTGCTTATAATTATGTCCATGTTTCGATGTCCTTAATATCAAAACGATCCAGACAAACTTAAAAGGAAATCATGATGCCTAATTTGTTGTCTGTATTATTTTTAATGAGATTATTTTGAAGCTTCAGTGTTTTTCCAACAGTCGTCCAACGGTCTTAATTATTCGGCTCGTTCATATCATTGTTCTTTTGTTTTTTTTTTACAGTTTCTACTGAACAAATACGTTAAATAATAATAATAAATAAATAAATATTGGCGGACTTTACACACAACGCCATCTAGCTCCAAACTAAGCAAAGCTTGTACTATGGGAACCAGATAACTGATAGAATACTTATATACTTTTTTTTTTGTAAATACATACTTATTATACATAGTAACACCCAGACACAGAACAAACATCTATGTTCATCACACAAATATTTGCCCTGGGTGGGGATCGAACCCACAACCTACAGCGCAGAAGGCAGTGTTACTACCAACTCACATACTTTAGAGGTCGAGCAAGAATAAAATAATAGAAATAAATAGGATCACGACTGTAATCCCCATGTACGGTAGACACTCTCTCAGATCTCCAGATGCTTAGATCTTTTGAGGATGTTTAGACGTCCAAACATTATATTTGGCTCATGCCTACATCTTGCACTAGTTAGCATTCCATACGTGACAGGTTGCAAGCCCATCGCCGCAGAAAGTACTAGATATTAAAAATGCTGATTTCATAGCTAGTGCAATTTAGTGTCGATATTTTTATAGCGATGACGAATAATAAATTCACGACCTATACCCGACGTGAATTAATCTTGTAATGACAAATGAGACATTCTTTAGAATTTGACACACCGTCGCGACTTTTTCAGCAAACTTTGAATGCAAACATTATTATGTGCCCGGCAAATATATCTATCTGTACTATTTCGTATTGAAATATAGCTCCTTTGTCTGCTTACAGCTAATTATTTTAGTTTCTTAAACTAGCCAAGAAAAACAAATCAATAATATGATGGACAATATTCGGCCTAGTTAGTAGTCGCGCTGCCAAATTCAAATTCAAAAATCATTTCATTAAAGTTACAAGGATCACTTTGAAACTTCTTAGAAACTAGGTGAAGCTACGCCTGTTCCTCGCGAACCAAGCCTAGAAGAATCAGGCAACAAACACGGCCTGTGATCTATCATTTTTTTCAATGATCCTTTCCTAAATGCTATGCAGAGCTCCAGAGTGGTGCCAATCGAACTAGGTGAAGGCTCAAACAAGAATAATAATTGAAAGTACTAACCAAGTACGTACAACAATAAAAAAATAACTAAAGAGCTTAAGCCCATGATAAACATAGATTTGTGTATCAGAATATTTATTATTATATTATAAATAAGAAAGTTTGTGAGTTTGTATGTATGTTTGTTCCTCAATCAGGCCTCAACGACAAAACGGATTAAGTTGAAATTTGCTGTAGACGTAGATATAATGCCCGAATAAATAATAGACTACTTTAAAATATGAAAAAAATCCACAAAATGATAAAAAACGCAAAAGGGATGATTTTGGTATAGGTGGCGCTGGTGTGCAACAAATCTGACATCACAGACTAAAAACAATCAGTCATTCTGTATTTGATTATTGAAATTTGACAGGACAAAGTCTGTCACGGGTCGGCTAGTATTATTATACCTAAGTTAGTATACAGAAGAAGTTTTCTATCAGATATCTGGTACCAAAATACATGTTATGCGTAGTTCATAGCTAGTTGGCGCTGCGATAAATCTACCACCTTATATTTAATGAGCAAAACCGGGCAATTATATTTTTGCCGAAGTATCTTTGATGGGTAATTAAAAACTTAAGCATTAATTGCAGTCAGAAGTACGAATCAATGTTAACGAACTTTATCTGCGCTTATCTCAAAGCACTTTGGCTTTAATCTGTCGATGAGAATTTATTATTGAGCCTCTTCCATACCACTCTACTACTAGTCATGAGATTTCTTTGAGCTGCATGACTATATTGTATTGCACAGAACTTATTACTGTTTCTTTCCCAAGAAATATAATATACAAGAAATAAAAAATAAAATTTTACATGAAAATTTTACAATTAAAATTCATTATTCAATAAAAAAGCTTCAATCCGAAGGATATTCATTTAGCTTCTAAAAGAAACTGATGACCTCAATAGTAAGTTCATATGATTTTTGAGGAGATCAATCAAAAAAGAATGACAATAATAGTTCGACATTTCCGATGAAAAAAAATATCTGTCTGATGTCAGAATGAGGAGAGTCAAAAAAAGACCATAACTAGTTAACATTGGTGGTCACTTATAGAAAGCAATGATGTAAATAAAGTCGTAAAAGCCACACCATTCGACTAGGTCCGCATTAAGAGGCTGCCAGTCGCTGATTGCTCTTTTTCGAAACGAAAAAAGAAATACTTCTGAACAAACCACATCTCCTATTTTTATAAGTATATTACTTCAGGTTCCTACCTAGATTTCTATTAAGCTGAAAACATAATAGCAGAAACTTTTCACGATAAAAATATTATTTCAAAATGATACGTTTTAGAATTTATGATCGAAATATTTTATATACCTACTATTAAAATCAACTTGTGATTTATTGTTAAAGATAGGTAATATGTAGATCTATATTTCTATTAGGATAGATTTTTGATAAGTAATTATACATAATTTATATCATTAATTTATTCGAAAAGCTAAGGCGGACCACGCGCGGACGTGTGTTTGTCATCATTGCAGCGGTCGGTAGGATTATTTATCGAAGTGATTAAAGATATTCACATATACTATACATTATAAAATAGGAGATGTGGCTTGTTCACAAGTATTTCTTTTTTCGTTTCGAACAAAAATAATCGTCGACTGGCAGCGTCTTAACGGAACTATCTTTTCATGAGCTTTACATTGGTGCTCGTAAAAGGACGTCTCTGGGGTCGACTATCAAACCATACTGCAATGCAACTATAGATTTTGACACGGGTCTTTATCACTGCAATGTTCCTGGTTTCTTTTGTAGTTCATTGTCATAATAGATTGAAAAACCGTCCAAGTGCGTATCGGGTCACGCGCGATGTAGGATTTCGTAGTTTACGCTAACAGCGTTATACTAAGTAACTCGAAAACTTGTAACGCCTACTCAGCTGTTATAGTTTTGCTTTTAACTTCAGTATATGTATTACTACCGTGAATTTCTTCACGCTTCCAATAGTTATGCTTTTAGGGGTTAAAGCTTAATATATCACAAACAAATCCCTTAATCAAAAAGTTGTTTTAACAAACCCTCGATACTTTTTAAAGACCTATCTAACGATACCCCACACCATGGTGTACCCGTGAAAAAAAAACATCCCAGAAAGTCTTTGAGCTAAAATGCGAAACTATAAGGGTTTCTTGTAGACTACGAAACCCTAAAAACCTACGCATAATGCACACTCCAGTCTTTCATTGCCGGTCCGTATATGTTGATTCCGGTATTTCTAAATATCAAAATGAAATAGTTTCAAGTCTATAGGTAATCCCGAAACGCGGTAGACATCCTCTCAGATCTTGAAGATGTGTAAAGGGGTTGGTTAGAGGCAAGTCCAAACAAAACACGAGGAGGTCATGTGATAAAATTGGCACAATAGTTAGGATCACGAAATACACGGATTATTATAATCTTAAATTTATATGTCCATGGAGAACTTTAGAACTTTTCGTTATGAGGTTAGTCCAGAATGGCATAGCTCCACGTTTTGCAAGTTGACATATTATTGTAGCAATTACGATTTACAATACAATGTAATCATATTACATACATTATCGTTGGCAATAAGGTAAAGTAGGCTTAATGAAGATTATAATTAAAATTGATTAAAATTAGGTAGGTATGTGTCATCATGCATAAACGAGTTTCGTGTCGAACTTTCGAAAAAATCTACCTCAATTCGATTTCAACATCAAATTTGTTTTTCCTTGTAAAATATAGAATTTTAGAAATCTTGCAGAATGTAGTTGTAGGTCCTATAGAAAAATCTTATAAGAATTAGTGGCCGACCGAAAGTTCGGTTTCGGCCAGTTTCGGTCTTAGTACGCAAAAGAAATGTTAAAAATATGTTTAAGTAAGTTTCGATTTCGGTTTCGGCCAAAACTGAGAGCGAGGCCGAAAGTTTCTTTTCGGTTTAGGTTTCGGCTGAAAAACCTGTTTCGGTCGGACACTATAAAAAATGAAGAGCTTAAGTAAAAGGTACTCACGTGTATACAGTTAGTAGCATCCAGCACTGAAGTCGTGCGCCGGGAAGCCACGTGACGTAGCGACCAGTCAGCGCACAGTCGATCCAAGATGCAATATAAAGCATACCACCTCAGTGGCGATTCCAGAAAACACGCACTAGAAACTTTGTAACCTCTACTGGTAACTTATTATTGCTATTTCAATTTTGATCTTTATTTCGTTTACTGTAATGACTAGTTTGGTTTCGCGAATTCGTTATTCGAGTTTTGATTCTTTAAATAGTCGATAGGTCTACTTATCTAAACACCGGCTGTCTACAGCCGAGCTATAACTGATGTCTTTCGAGAAAGATGTGAATGAGGTTACTCTCCCAAGAGCACACCCCAGCATCTTCGTTTTTCAGGCGGTTTTTAAAAACTCGGGGTTTATTTGATAAATATATTTATAGCTGTCCTAAAAGTGTGCCGGTTGAGCCACTCATTTCCATATTGTTCCTGCAACAAAAGAAATAGAACATTAAACAGGTTGTTGGTATCGGAACGGAACCGCCGTGCGAAGGTCGAACAAATATGTCAGAACCACCCAAAATCGGTCAGGACGCTTTTAAATGCGAAGTCATAAATAAATCACACCTTCGCAAACCCGGGAAGAATCCCTGTTGTTTCAAACGCTACCAAACGTAAAAAAAGCATTTTTCTTGCAACCTGCCTAAAAAAAAGATCCGTGAGTTGTGCAAGATCACAACAGAGAAATCATTAAACAATGCGTCTGACTTTGCCTGAAATTGAGGTGTTTATTATATCGGGCAGTGTTGCGAGTCATTTCGCAAAAAAAAACGTGCGTCCAGGTAAGCTAGGGCGTTTTTTGCACCTCGTGGAACTTATTATGCGGGATTTATGTCCGTTTTTGTAGCGGCCGAGCTAATTATTGTTATCTGCTTTCTTGACCAGCGCAGCGCTTTGCTTTTCTATGGAGCAATAATGGCCCACTAATTCTCACAACACCTTCGGAGTTAAAGCGTCAATCTTCTCGAGGTGGCATTGTGTCGGACAAAGCCACCCGCAATTCCTACTGTGCCTTCAAGTTTTTATTATTTGCATTGTCGATGTCTTATTCATCTTTAGCATTTCTACCTTCACAACTAGAAATACATTGACCACTCATTTTTGACGGATAATTTAATAGCTGACTCATTTCACGCTAATGGAGCGGCAAAGGATTGCGAAATTAAATTTGGTATCGGCTTACGACAAAAGAAAAAACGAATTTAGACCAGAGTTCTTTATTTTAGCCAACAATGTACAAAACCATTTACAATAAATCATTTTGAATGCTTTCTCGGTTCCCATACGAGCGGCGACGCAAAGGGTGATTTTCTGTCTGAGTGTACATAAATAAAGGTGAAGGTCCTGTGAAGTCCAGGTACCTACGTATGCTCAGGCGAGTGCACAGAAACAATATGGAATGGAACAGCCAAAGACTACACAAACTCACACACACACACACACACAATTAATCGTCTTTCCCAGAGCATGCACTATGTTATCCTAAATAGGGGATGAATCTACAAAGAAATGTGAAATCATTTTTGTTTAATTTCCTGCTTCTGGAGTTACCGATTAATGACTACATCCAATATGTTTAAGTTTGTTAATTATTTACATTTAATTTACAAAGTTTTAAAATAAATAAATAATAGATAATATAAATAGATATTGGTGGACATTTTACACAGCATCATGTAGCCTCAAACAAAGCAAAGCTTTATCTCTAACCTAGGATATCAAAAAATTGCCTATAATCTTCATTAGTACACTCGTACGAAACTAGGGCGGACATCCTAATAATATTATAAATGCGAAAGTTTGTGATAAGGCTATGTTGCTATGTTTGTTCCCTAATCAAAAATAAACGACAAAACGGATTAAGATGAAATTTGCTGTAGTATGTAGATAAAAAATCAGAATAAATAAAGGGGGACTTATAATCCGAAAAACAACCCCTTTAAGATAAAAAACGCAAAAAGGATGATTTTGGTATAGAGGGCGCTGATGTGCAAAAAATTAGACATCTTAGACCGATAACATTGAGTTGTTATAGCAACGCATTCTACCAAAAAGGTTGAATCCTACCAAGGTCGGTATTGGAAATTTATTTTGTCAAACAAATCTGACATTAATTTGAATACCGAGTACACCAAAATTCGTAATAAAATGTATTTTATCAAAAAAATCTGACATTCATCTTGACTACTGAATGATACGCATTCTACCAAAATTCCTAATTTATTTTATCAGGACAAGGTTTATAATTAATGGTATTAATGGTAAAAATATTTGTAGTTTCCTAAAAGTGTTTTTTTATGCGACTATTGAAAGGCAGGATAAAGTCTGTCACGGGTCGGCTAGTCTAATATAAATTGACTTTTCTAGTTTTCTATCAAGCATCTTGTAAAGTTGCCACTCTGTAGACCGCACCGTGCATTGTAGTCGAACGATTGACTCGTGTCTTGCGTAGTGGCCTACACATTGAATAGGCTGAGCTACAACTTCGACTACTTTATTGTAGCCGTCTTTAGTGCGCTTGATGAGTTTCGGTACAGTGGTTTCTTCTAATTGGGTTAGTTACAGACACATTGGCTAAACTGAAGAGTCAGTTATACGAACCTGGGCTACGTAGGTAGTATAAAGTATTATTTAAAATAGTTGATCCCCAGTTTTCTTATCTGTTTTTTACTGAGATCTTATAGCAAAGAAAATTGTCCTTTACACCATTGAATCCCACTACAAATCTCTATTGTTATAAGAATCTGGGGGCCTACTATATCGTTTTAATACCATTCAAATTCAAACTTAAGGCGAGTAATTAATGTGTTTGATGAATGCAGAATCGTTTTTTCTCAATAACCGTAAAACATACAGTTTTGTTTTTTAGGACAAAGATAACTTAAGGATATAATCTAGATAAATTACAGACAGAATCACGATTGGTGAAACTTTTCTCGATAGATTTATTTTCCAAAGTTGGCTCTTCAAAAACACTAGTTTCGTTTTTAATCAAAACTATGAATAGCTAAACAGTTCATTTTTATATAATTCGTTAGATAATCATACTAGCTAAATAAATTACAGACAGTTTCTTTTTAAATTTGATGGTTTTCGAGATAATGCAGTTTTATCACTTTTTCCGTCTTATCCGGTTAGACTCAGCCCATACAAAATGTCAAAAATTTTACTTATCACCTTAAACCACATTGTCAGTAATATTTTACACGATACTAAACCATGATCATTTTAACTGTCAACTTACGTCACCCGCTCAAACAAAACCTTAAAGTTGGTGACCTTCTACATAAAACCCAGAAAATACCTTATCGATTACTTAGTTCAGAAATAATTTAAATGACAGCTTGTCTAATGGGAAGGTCACGTAATAACAGTTGTGGCATGAAGCTCAATGGCACGACGTTGATTAGCTCCTAGACAGGAAAATTATATATAAGCACGCATATTTTTCCATGTCAAAAATTGCTACTAAACTTCAAGTTTCACACAAACACGGATTTTTGGAATAGCTCGCACGTGACTCTTGCGTTACTGACAGACTGACTGACTGACAGATCTATCTACGCACAACCTAAACCACAAGTCTCAGAAACTTGAAATTTGAAAGGCGTATTCCTTTTATTGTAAAGAGGTGGCACTACGAAAGGAATTTCTGAAATTCAACACCTAAGGGGCTGTAGCGCGGGTTAAAGTCTATTTAAAAACAATAAACTTGAACGATGTCGCCAGGGTTTAATACATCGATACGTCTCTCAATTCAACCATTCATGCTCTAGCGAAGCATTCAAACAAACAAGCTCAAGACTGTAGTAATCCCTAAAGATGATACAATCCTTTACTTTCCTTGAAAATCAGAGGTAGGTACGTAAGCATTACTTTGGGCACATGCCCAACTTTTTGAACGGAAGTTTGCATTACACGCGTGACATGTTCACGCGTGTTAGAATTAGAATACAAGCTTTTTAATTCAATTGAAAGCAAAAAACGTTCAGACGTATTCTTATGAATCCAGCTTCAAAAACATCCTAGCTCTAAAACCTACAAGTGCGTAAACCATTATAAACCATCGTAAACCATCTAGCACTCCAGTAAACAACCATCCATCACGTAAAAATATCCACAGACAATAAATCACCAGACATTTCTCAATCGGCAATTTATAACGAAACGGAAGTTAGAAGTTAGTTGAATGTTTACGTAGAGCTGAATAACGGAACTACGGAACTGAGAGTGAGTTAAAAGTCGTGAGTGATTTGTTTGTCTTTTTGCTGATTTGATTCACTTTGACTTTAGGTCATTGGCAGCGGGCTAAGAAGAGATATATGTTGGTTGAGTTTCATGATAAAATCCGTATGTTTTAAGATAGGATATTGACTCAAAAACATTTATAGTGTAACTAGCAGACTCGCGACAGACATTGTCCTGTCCAAATTTCGATAATCGCATAGAGTAACGCGAGATGATATGACGACTGATGTCAACACGGATGTCAGATTTTTTGCTTTTTTTTTTGATTTGATTTTATGATGTTTTTCATATTTTAAAGTAGTCTATTATTTATTCGGGCATTATATCTACATCTACAGCAAATTTCACCTTAATCCGTTTTGTCGTTTAGGCCTGATTGAGGAACAAACATACATACAAACTCACAAACTTTCGCATTTATAATATTATTAGGATTAGTGAATTTTATTAATTAGTTAATGTATATTAATTAGTGTGATCAATGATGATCGAGTCAAAATAAATTTTCATATTTCTCAGACATTGGTTTTACGCGCGTAAGACAAGTTTTGAACAAATAGAGATGAAAACATAAATAAGCTCTACTACTTTTACCTATTATAAAATTTTAAAAAACCTCTCAAAAATTACCCAGTTCCCTTTCAATAAACTATTATGTTTATGTCACATAATGAACTAGGTACGATTAGCATTGTGATTTCTAAAAGAATATTTCGACTTTTGAGCTTTTCATTGGCATTAATTCCAATTAATTATTTAAGGTGTGACCAGACATAGTGCGGCAACCGCGCTATGTTTGAACAACAGCCGCGCGCAACACCTTTATGTTTAAACTAGTCACGCGAAAAACTTTAATCGAGTTCTCATCGAGTTCTGCGTTTCCTTAGTAGCGTAAAATGACATCGATGCCGTTTATACGCGTAACGTAACGTACGTATTCGGAAATTGGCAAACGTCGTGTGTCAGAGAGTCAGAGTGCAATGAACGAGGGTTTTCACTTGTGGACTATTTGCGAATTGAAAAATGTTGGGGTGAAAAATTTTTGGAAAAGTGCTGCTTGCACTCAACGTTCGATTCTTTATACATACATCATCAGGCTGTAATGTACGCTATACTTACGAGTATACGAATTCTAGTTGTTTATTATAGGACGAGTGTCCGATTGAGATACAATAAGATTCGTTTTCGTGGCGGGACAAATGTTTGCATGATCTACAAACATTTGTTCTGGGTCTGGGTGTTGTGGGGACACACAGGGAATCCTAGTGTCACTACGAGTATGTAGCTGTTTTGTATTGTTGTTTGTTGTCTTATTATTAATGTTTTTGACTAAGAACGAAGAGTAAAACTGATCGGAAATCACGGTCTATAACACAATGTCTTAGAAAATCTGCAGCCATTTATGGAAGGACATAGGTAGGTATATGTAAAACCTTTTTGCAAAAAAACATTTTTTATGTATTTATTAAAATTTATGAAAGTCAACCTCAGGAATGTGTAGTAAAGTCGGAAACACACTTACGTGTCGTGTTGTGGTGCGACACGCCACTAGCTAATCGCTTTCATACATTTAGTATGGTTAGAGACATATTTGGGTGTCGTGTCGTGTCGCAAACGCTATCTTGCGATTGGCTAGTGGCGCGACACGCCACGCCACGACACGTAAGTGTGTTTCCGGCATAAGGTACTAAAGGGATTTATTGTGGCTTTATTATGTATATTTTACAAGATAATTTTCCCAAGGTTGTTAAAATATAAATAAAATATTATTCGACCGTTCGAAATGACGAAAATTTAACTAATAATATAAATACGAAAATTTGCAAGTTTATAAGTTTGTGTTTCAATAAAGAGTTAAAACTAGTTATCTACTTTTAACCAGGTGTTTTAGGGTTCCGTACCCAAAGGGTAAAAACGGGACCCTATTACTGAGACTTCGTTGTCCGTCTGTCTGTCACAGGGCTGTATCTCATGAACCGTTATAGCTAGACAGTTGAAATTTTCACAGATGATGTATTTCTGTTGCCGATATAACAACAAATACTAAAAACAGAATAAAATAAATATTTAAGTGAGGCTCTCCCATACACAACTCTCCCATAACAAACGAGTTTGGTTTACGATTTTTATAGATAATCGTACGGAACCCTTTGTGCGCGAGTCCGACTCGCACTTGGCCGGTTTTTATATGAAGCGGAAACTAGTAAAATAAATATGGCGACGATCAAACTTATAATCCCTCATTACAAGCATAAAACCACTCTCACAAAAATTGTTACACGAACAGTGAGAAATAATTAATTAACCGACCAATCAATCTGCTCATCTAATTTACATGTTAGCTTCTCTATTAATTAAAATGTAAGCGTTCGAAAGTTACAGAGCCTTAATTAAAAAAACCAACGAATTATTACCAGTAGCATGCTAGTAACTCTCATGAGACTATTACTCGGTTACTTTACCTTTTCATGTTACATATCATTTTTAGGATTCAGTACCCAAAGGGTAAAAACGGGACCGTATTACTAAGACTTCGCTGTCCGTCTGTTCGTTTGTCCGTCTGTCCGTCTGTCTGTCACAGAGCTGTATCCCATGAACCGTGATAGCTAGACAGTTGAAATTTTTACAAATGATGTATTTCGGTTGACGCTATAACCAAAAATACAGAATAAAATAAATATTTAAGTGGGGCTCCCATACAATAAACGTGTTTTTTTGCCGTTTTATACAGATAATGGTACGGAACCCTTCGTGCGCGAGTCTGACTCGCACTTGGCCAGTTTTTATTCAATCTTATATATTTTCTACATTTTTTTGCTTTAATACGAGCTTGAAACGGAGAAGGAATACATTAGAAACCACCAAACATTATTTAAACATTAATACTAACTACTGCAAAATGTAGGCATGTGGCAAAAAATAATGTTTGGACATGCTTTTGACTACCCCTTTATACATTGTTAAGGATATGAGCGCCTGGAAATAGTCATTGTATTTAAAATTTGCGACTAACCTGGTCACACCTTTAGGATATATTTGAAGGCAGTGAAACTTTTGGGTGGGTTCAACTATTATTTTATCTGTGGCATAAGACAAGTTGTGTTAGTGAGTGTGTAATTAATCAATCACATGCCAGTAACGCGTCAGCTTCCTAGTTTAATTATTTACTGGCCTCGTTTGTAGAGACCTGTAGTTTGTTTTATATTAATCTTGATCTAGTATCCTTTCTAATTATGGATATTTCAAGATTTTCAATTCCCGTTATTCATTAGGTAAAATACAATTTTATAAAAAAAACCAACAATAGTACACATATCATTAACAACAATAAGCTAGATTTCAGATGAATTAAAAGCAGTTCTAAGTTAATAATTTAAATTCAAACAATGATTTATTAACATCAGTGTAACCTACATTGTGTTCAAGCAAATAAATGATCTTTATCTTTATCTTTATCAATTTTAAGTAACTTGCTAAATCCATTCAAAGTTTTATCCAAAACTATTTAACCGTTGCGCCGGAATTCAAAAACAAAAGTTCATACTACCTCACATGATCTTTGTGATTTTACTGAATTACATAACTTTAACTTTGACTAACTATGCATAAAGTTGTAAAACTTTCCATATGTTCTCTCAGTATAATATCTTTGGAGTAGCTGGAGAGCTGTTCTTAAAGCGGTCTCAGACCATACTAACTTTAATGCTAGATTTACACTCTCGCCTCGTACCTCGCCTCGTGCTTCGTCTTGTGTCCCGACCCGCACCTCGCATGATCGATAGTAAAGGAGAGAGGCGCGAGGCGAGCCACGAGCGTCTATTCACACTCTCGTCTCGTGGTTCGCCTCGCACCTCATCTCGCGACTCGTACGCGAGTGTAAATCTAGTATAAGACATTTTCATTTCCCTTGAAAACTTCACCGATTCCGACGAAAATAACAGAAAACCGGTTTAAACTTTTCGCATCCTTACAAGATAACATTTACAGTAATGTCTCTAACTTTGCTGCAACCAACATTCGTGGTAACAAACAAAATCTTAGGAAAATGTCAAAACAACGACTAAATAACAGCTGAATAGAACTTTTCGCGGAAATAATTTCTCTGATGCAAGGATGTTTTCAGGATACGGTACATTCAGCGCGAAAGTTGATAGGCATTTTCAACTGTCAACAACAAAATTGACTTGCGAGAATTTGAAAAAAAGTTCCAGCAAACCTGGTTTCGGAGTTTTTAGGACGGCCTAAGACCTCCGTCATAACTTTTAAAGCTGGAACGACATCAAAGCACGGGTGCACTCAGCTGTTAACGCCACTAGCGGTCACCCATCCATTGAGTGAGCCCGCTAAAGATGCTTATCTTAGCTGATCTATCAAGAATGACTATGCTAGCTGTGCCTCGAATTCTTCATTAGTTTTGAAAATATTATAAGTAAATTAAAGCATGATGACCTTTATCCAATAATATTAGTATCTAAATTTAAGTAATACAAGTTTTTTTAAATTCTGTTTTAAAATTGATATGCAAAATATGCATTTAGCAAAAAAGTGAATATGGAAAAACTAAAACAGTCCTGAAAATTTGATTAAAAATCTTAGCTACAAGCACTTTCAGTTTCGTATCAGTATTTCATGGATTTTCTAAAGTTCACATCTTTTGTCGACGACTGTACATTGCAAGACGTTCACTACGTTTCAGCTGCAGTTCTTGTTATTCCCAAAGTTGAAGTCAATAGCACCGTTAGCTTAAATGTATGGAGCTAGTTTTATGGAATACTTCCATTTGGAGCCATGGAAATATTTGAACATTATGCAGTTATTTTTATGGTTAGTTTTGTGATCCGTCATCACTACATAGTATAAAGCAAAGTCGCTTTCCGCTTCCCGCGTCTGTATGTAATATGTATGTATGTTTGCTTATATCTTTAAAACTACACAACGGATTTTGATGCGGTTTTTTTTAATAGATAGAGTGATTCAAGAGGAAGGTTTATATGTATAATACATGCATAATATAGTAGAGAAACACTGATAATTTTAGAGGTTTCTAATGTGATGTCGTAAATAAACACATTTTTTTGCGCTTACATTGCAAATGCTGGCTGAACCCCACGAGATATATCAAAATAATGTACTACAGTATTGTACACCTTAAAAACGTCTACAAAAAAGTCCACGATGGTATTAGAAATGTCTTACGCACAGCGAAGCGGGCACGGGTCAGCTAGTTCCGTATAACATAGGAACTGTCGCGGCTTTGTTCGCTTAACCTCGTAAGACCCAAGGCTGCTAATCGTACACTTATCATTACGACCCAGTGGTCCTTCCTAAAGGACTACACCGAAGTTGTGACACCGACAGCGAACAGTTAGTTTTTCAGGTACTTTGTAAAGGACCGTTAGGTGTTAATGAGTACAAAGCTGAAAAATGGGCTGGGCCAAAATGGCCATGTTTGGTGAGTACCTTAAAAAGAACTGTGGGCCTTAAGAGGTTAATGAAATAAAAGTTATCACGACTGTAATTCCCTATACGGTAGACATCTACTCAGATCTGCAGGCGGATCCTTGAAAATTACTAAACGGAGTAGTCATAGGCACGTCCTGTTCGCCTAATAAAAATAAATATATGATCACGACTGTATCCCAAAGTATGGTAGGATCTACAGGCACTGAGATCCTTGAAGTTAACAAATGGGCTATAGTCAGAGATACGTAGAGTCTAATAATTAAATTTGGCACTTGCCCACAAGCTGTAACAGTTAGCATTCCATACGTGACAGGTTGCAAGCCCGTCGCCGATTATACCCAGATAAAAAGCCTATTTACTCATGTTTTTTCATTTTTTGATTTTAACAGTTTATTTGAAAATTAAAATGATATTAAAGCACCCAGAACCATCGCTTTCACCCTAGTTGGTATTTTTAAGTTATATTTTAGTCTACTACACCGATTACATTCATTATTAGGCTTGAAAACGGTACCATGTAGTACCAACCTAACAAAAACTATAGTGTAATCGATTTAACCCTGTAAACTAGAAAAGTTAGAGCACCCATAACAATACTGAGTTAATGAGTCTACTAAGTTCACTATGTTACTATTCGTTCAATATTTTCATTATTGGGAACGATCAATTTCTGAAGATAATGGTTCGATGTCGATTCTTATGGCCGCCTGCACGAAAATCGGAATAATAAATAAATATATAAATAAATAAATATTGGTGGACATTATCACACAGCGCCATCTAGCCCCAAACTAAGCAAAGCTTGTACTATGAGAACTAGATAACTGATAGAATACTTATATACTTTTTTTTGTAAATACATACATATGATACATAATAACACCCAGACACAGAACAAACATCTATGTTCGTCACACTAATATTTGTCCTGGGTGGGGATCGAACCCACAACCTACAGCGCAGAAGGCAGAGCTACTACTAACTGAGCTGTGAGGCCAGTCACTATCAGTTGGTAGTAGCTCTCTTAAGCTAAAACTCTTGTGTTACTAACTGACAGACTGATTGATCTATCAAAGCGCTGCCTAAGTTACTGGTCCTAGAAACATAAAATTAGGGGTGTATTTATTTTGGTGTGTAGGTTTGCATTAAGAAAGAAATTCTTGAAAGGGGTGCAACGTAGTCCCCTACTATACTCTAAAACAGTGTTCCGCAAAGTGTGTACCGCGGCACACTGGTGTACCGTGGTCATTAGTTGGTGTGCCTTGGAAAAATAAAGATATCTTATAAACGTATTTTTAGCAGCCATGTCAACGATTACTCCAAATTTAGACCGTCTATGCTTAATTAAACAGGCTCATGTTTCGCATTAAATACCTTTTCTGCAATTTAAAGTTTAGTTTTAATAAAAAATATTATTTCGTTGATTAATAATAAATGTTGATTAATATTACTTAAAAACTGAATTTTAATTTGGTGTACCTCAAAAAATTTCATTTTCCAAAATGTGGACACAAAATGTTTGCGGAACACTGTTCTAAAACGCACCAAGCGATATCATTCTGTACAGAAACATCATCGCTAAGTGACGCCATTATTTAAAAGTTTGGTACGAACAGTTAAAAATCAGACAATAATGTCATGGTAATAATGTCGGTCTGATGTAAATGAAATAAAAACACTTGCCGAAATAAAAACAAAAATATTCGTAGTAAACTCACACACTATAATACTATCAATCAAAGTCAAAGTCAAGAGGTACTTATTTCAATAAAACCACAAGGATCACTTTGAAATGTCTTAGGACCTAGGTGAAGCTACGGCTCTTTCTAGCGACCAAGCCTAAAATAATCAAGCAGCAAACACGACTTGGTACCTATCATTTTTCGATTATCCTTTTCGTAATGCTATGTAGAGCTCCAGTGTGGTGCCGATCGAACAAAGTGAAGGATATATGAAATTTATAATATTTTAAGAATAGTCCTCTTATTTTCATAAATTATAACTTTCTAATTTCAATGACATACGCCCTGATGTCACGCGAACTATTTGACTACTATCTTTAGTCCGCTGCTTCTAACGTGTTAACCACATACAAATAATAATAAGAATTCTAGACCACAAAATTAATTTATCTAAATAGGTTATTGCGTGATTTAACACCAAACTTACACAAACATCTTCACAAAGTTTCGAATTTAGAACATAAGAATTTAGAACCTCGCTTTATTTAGTAGACGGGCCCGGACGGGACACGGATCAGACACTGTTTAATATAAACTGCTTCATACAATATGTTGTAACGTTTCAAATCGGTGCCCTGTCCGGGCCACGTACACGGCGCGCCCCGGGCACGGCCCGGCCTAATATAAATCTACCCATTTTAAATAATATTATTGCAAAAAAAATTTAGTACTTAGTACAATTTTATTTGAATTTTTTGTCTAACCGTACAAATATCCATTGTCTTAGGCTGTGGGTTGAAACAGGTATAGATTTTGGGTAGAACTCGAACTAAATATTATTTTATTTTTTCGTGGGTTGAAACCGGCCTACATTTTGGGTCGAATCTGGAATTTATTATTTGTGGTGAGAAAACGTGGGTCGAAAACGGACTACACCTCATTGAAGCCCTTTTCTGTGACCGTTATTGACTGCCGCGATTCTTCTAGGCTTGGTTGCGAGGAATCGACGTAGCTTCACCTAGTTCCTAAGACGTTTCAAAGTGATCCTTGTGATTTTATTTAAATAAATTATTTTTGAATTTTAATTTGAATTCGCCATATTATATTGTACGCAGTTTTCAAAAAGATAGTCGACTTTTCGAGATTTTCGACTTTACAAAATTGGCTAAGGCTAACCGCCTTCGACGGGGAATTTTGTTCATTATCTCAAAATCTTAATATCTCTTAATCTTAATCAGATTTATACCAAAATTGATTATAACTACATATCTTGCAGATATATTAAATAAAAAACAACAACTTTTCGATAAAAAAATAGACACCAAAATTTATCTAAAAAATTTAATGACAGATTGTAAACTTTAAATGAACATGTAGTTTTTTTCATTTTAGGGAAAACCTACTGATTGCGTTACTGAATATTAATCTTAAATCTAAATAAAATCATTGGAATCGGTTAAAAAATCAATTTAATCGATAACCGTCTTTTTTGGAAGTCGATTGTAAATAAGGATCATTTATAGCAATGAAAATAATGCCTATCTGATGTCAGTTTGAGAAAAGTGAAAAATATCCTCTTCCAAAAATTTAAGGTACCAATATTTAATGGGTTTGACGATTTTTTCCACCATTTTCGTTCATCTAAATTTACCTAATTATAAAAGTTGGTGCTTACCTAAAAATAATGAAAATGAAATTGAAATTTATGAATAGGTTGCCCAAGTCATCATGGACATAAAATCATTTCCGAAATCACCATTAAATCTGCCCCACTGGTAACATGAAATATCTTCGACCCGAGAAAACCTTTGCCGTTATTAATAAAAATAGTTATACGAGTAGCTACCGGTATAAACTGACACTATACCATAGCGTCTATATCGTTTGCACTATACCTACTATTTTAGTTATATTTTATAATCAGGCAAGATGTTTAAGTTATTACTAGCACTGGCTAAAAAACTCGGAAATAGGTCAAATATCAAGGTTGAATGAAGTTAACGTTTTTGTATTGAAAAAAAAAGACTTCATATTAAAAGAATCACAATTGTGTCTGTCTGTCCGTCACAAGAATTTTGCTTTGATATTCAACGATTAAAAAGACCTATCTAATGAAAATGCCTGAAAAAATAGACCATACACTCTATAAAAGTTTACTTCACTTTCTTTACAAAACTTACCTACCTACTTACTACTTCAACTTACTATTAATAACTCGAACATTACAAGTAGTGACTGCAACTCTCTAAAATCGTAGTAACTTTAAAAAACTTCTTGTCGATGTTTTTTGAAAATAATAATATCAACGTATCAGAAGAATTTTATATATTATTAAAATACTTAAAACGCTAAACACTATAAAAGATTTCCCATCTGCCGTTAAACTAAGTATACATTTTCTTCAAGTTAGATCTGAGATTTTATCAGTACGCGTTCTATCAGCACTTATCTACCTACTGTTAGCAGACTCGACTTTTCCAATCGTTTCCGTAAATAAACACACGGCGATTACGATAAGCCAAGCACTTATAGACAATAATCAATCTTATAACTAACTCTATAAAGTATCTACAAAAATTATTAATTAAAAAATCAAATAAAAAATAACCAACCAAAAAAATCCGGAGCAAAAAAATCCAAATCAAAATAATGCACATAAAAACACTTCACACCAACATAATCTTTCGGCACATACATCGGAAAAAGCACATTTAGGAAAATCTTAGAAAGCTCTGACAGTTCACTTTACTGGCACAACACACAACTTTACCGTTTGCCGCCAACTCCTTTGAAGGAAAGTTTAAAAAAATATCGGTATTTTTTTTTACATCAAAATAGTTTTGCGAATTACGAGTTCGGTATTCGCGTGGTTTGGCGCGCGAGATCCCGGTTTCGGTAGTGAATTTTCGGCTATGTTAGGGAGGATGATGATGCTCGCATAGCAGTGGCTTAGATGAGACTGTGGTGTGCCGCGTCCGTCCAACTGTATGGCCGGAGTCGACTTTCGCCCCGACCGGTCGCCCTACAGCTCCAGCGACCGGTGACGCATCCAGGAATTAATATTTTAAAACTGTGACTACATCAATCGAATCCACATTATTCACCCGCGAATAGTCGAAAATGTATTTTACACAAGTGTACCGGTCGGCAAACCGGTCGCGACTGAATAGGGGTTGTAAATACAGGTATATACGATTGAGCGTTTGCACTGATTCGTTGATCCAGTCGCATTTATATCAATATGTAAAAGTAGGTCCACAAGGTTATTACCTAATAGTACTGCCGTAAGCATACTAAAATATCATCTTACTGATGAATGCAATGCAGTAAAATTTAAAAATTGATAAGTACAAGTAGCTCTTGTTCTACAAAACAGTAATACAATATCAGTATCACCAAAACATGTTTATCTGAGTAGGTACAGTCGAGTCATCAAGTTAATTTAAACGTGCATTATTCATAGTTGGCGACTAAGCATTATTTACGGAATTAGGTCACTAATAATTTAAAGCGAAAATACAATTTTCTGTGAAACTATATTGAAATACCGCGAAGCAGGAAAACGAGATGTATTTAGTGTGTCAATGGAGAAGACACTATGTTAATCATATTTACCGTCAAGCTCTTGAAATACAAATACTAGGTACCTATTTGAATAGCTCAGGTGATTATTATAATTAATTGGCTAAGTATTAATAAGACAAGCAGTCCAATGTTCTGTTTTATTCATCCTACTTCAAATAAAGGGGGATTTTTCGCAATTTCTCCGCCAATAAATAATTGTTAACCAATTTAGTTTAAAAAAAAAACAATATTTTTTTCTATATATATTTAATTATCAATTTTCTTATGAATTTACATCTTCACATCATTTTACGATCATTCAAAATATTTATGGGATATATTTTTTTGTTTATTTTAATAATAAAATTATTTTAAAGCCGTTTTTTTTTAGTTTTGAGAACATAACTATTCTCTTTATAATATCGTAAGTATAATATTCAATCAGTCAAATTGTAACCTCGTTGAAATTAAATCCTATCCCTTATCACTACAATTTTAGTTATGAACGCAAAAGTTTTTGAGGATGTTTGTGATTCAAACGCGTCGTAAGTCTGTACCGGTTTGAATGTAACTTTGAGCATATACTAGTTATCATCACCTGTAAGAAGGTAGCGTTCAGAAACTAGGCGAGCGAAGCCAAAGCCTGTAACAATAAACAGTGCAACAACATTGCAGTTGTAAAGGAAGTTGCCCTGTATCCTGCACCGCTCCCGTTTCCTGTGCTCCTGGTACAACTGGGTTAGTGTTGACAACTTCGTGTGTTTGTTGTCTATGATTTTCTATTCATACGAGTACCTTATATTTCTACTCATATAAATTGCTGTTTCGGTTTAGAAGGATATTATAAATAAGGACCACATTGTACTATTGTTGGTATTAGTCGAATCGTAATTCATACGGCATTTCTGTTTCAGTTAAGAGCCCATCGTAGTTACTATTTTTTGTTCCAAGTTGATATGTTAAGATTTTGATGAAGTAAGTAATTTTGCATTATACCCTATGCATCATGAATCTTATTTATGTATTTATTGTTTCAAGTTGGTAAGGTCAAATACCCGCTTGTGGTGCCTACCCCGATTTTGGTCATTTTTAATTTTTGCAGTTGGTCGGTTTTTATTATGACGCAACGTAGGTTTTACAGTCATAAATACTGGCTATTGAATAAACTAAATTCAGGTCAACTTCAAAATAATTATGTTCTAAATTGGTTGTTGTGGTCATTTAAATAAGATTTATTTTTAGCATAAACACACTGTGGGGCTTATGACCGTTTGTACAAATTTTAGGTAATCTTTAGTCTTATTCTTAGCATCGCTAAAATGTCAGTTTCTAGGTAGGTCCAAATCGCTAAGTGCGTCCTAAAAATACATGCTTCTAAATTTGGAACAGATATAAATTATGTATATTTGAATTAAATGATTTTCTAAAATGAAAAAGCTGGCATCCAAAATCTACTAAATCGTGTGATAACACTTTAAGCTTGCGCTTAGGACCTAGCGCACTATCTTTATAATCGTTTCTATTAGTTTCAAAAATACAAAAATTATTATAGTGTGAAGTCGGAGTCTTCGAGGATAGCGGTGACAATCATTTAACGGACGTAATTAACAAAAAATGCGATTTTTTTCTAAGACATCGCGTTATCTGTGTTTTCTTACAACTGCGATGTTTTAAGAAGAATTTATTGGTGAGGTATAAACATAACAAAAAATGTTTAAGTTACGGAATCGACTTTAACGAATAGACCCGCTGATCACAGACTATAAAATATTCAATTTATAACTAGGTATATATAGGTATAATATCATCTGCGGATATTATAATACTAGGCAAATGAGTATTTTTTTTCTAAATAATTTTTAAGCGTTTCTTTCTAATATATAGAAACAGCCTCCGTTATCTCAGAAAACCTTAAAAGCATCGCACCATCTAATATAAATATTTAAATACGAATATCGTTGACAACATTGTCATTCATTAAACTTTCTCTCGAGACGAACGCCCTTTGAATGGCGTCAAAGGGTTCTCGGCGAATAGATTTTAAAATGTTAGTACTTACTCTTACACAAAGATCTTTATGAATAGCATTATTACTCACGGAGATAGAGAGCAATTGTACAACTATGCTCTTTTATATAATGCCAAAACAACTGACTGCCTCTCAGCTCAGTAGTAACTCTAGCTTCTGCGCTGTAGGTTGTGGGTTCGATTCCCATCAAAGACAAACATTTGTGTGAACATAAATGTTTTTCTGTGTCTGTTATTATGTACCGTATGTATGTATTTACAAAAAAAAAGTATATAAGTATTCTATCAGTAATCTGGTTCCCATAGTACAAGCTTTGCTTAGTTTGGGGCCAGATGGTGTGAAATGTCCACTAATTTTTTTTTTTTTTATTGATTTCGAAGTTCATTAGTATTAGTAGTCTGTGTGACTACATACGTTCTATTTAAGACGAGGAATAAATGTTTTTGATGAATGCAGAATCGTTTTTTCTCAATAACCGCAAAACATAGATTTAATTTCCAAAGTTGGCTCTTCAAAAACACTAGTTTCGTTTTTAATCAAAACTATGAATAGCTAAATAGTTCATCACTACATAGTATAAAGCAAAGTCGCTTTCCGCTTCCTGCGTCTGTATGTATGTTTGCTTATCATTAAAATATTATATATATATAGTATATTATATCTTTAAAACTACACAACGGATTTTGATGCGGTTTTTTTAATAGATAGAGTGATTCAGGAGGAAGGTTTATATGTATTAAACCCGTGCGAAGCCAGGGCGGGTCGCTAGTTTTTATATAATTCGTTAGGTAATCATACTAGCTACCAAAATTAAAGACATTTTTTTTTAATTTGATGGTTTTCAAGATAATGCAGTTTTATCACTTTTTCCGGGTAGACTCAGCCCATACAAAACGTCAAAAATTTCACTTATCACCCTAAGGGTACTAATTCCTTCTCCGTCACTTTCTGGGTACCTAACTATTACGCAATTATTACCGGGTTCGGTAAAACATGAACTTTACAGACAGTTTAACTCTTTGATACAATCTGACGCTATCGGAAATATTAATAAATTTCTAGTTATCTAAGTAAAATTTGATCATTTAGAACAATATTTTTTTAAAACTTTATCTACAAACCTGCTTATAATATTTCAGTTTGGGAGGTAACCCGAACAGAGCGAGCTAGGATCGAAGCCAAGTAAATCCTAATCCTAATAATATTATAAATGTGAAGTTTGTGAGTTTGTATGTATGTTTGTTCCTCAATCAGGCCTAAACGACAAAACGGATTAAGTTTAAATTTGCTGTAGATGTAGTTATAATGCCCGAATAAATAATAGACTACTTAAGAATATGACAAACATCCCGAAAACGATAAAAAAACGCAAAAGGGATGATTTCTGTATAGATGGCGCTGGTGTGCAACAAATCTGACACCACAGACTAAAAACATTCAGTATTTTCTATTCAATTATTGAAATTTGACAGGACAACGTCTGTCACGGGTCGGCTAGTAATTAAATAAAAGTATAAAGTATGCATTGAATTTACATCAAAGCATGTTATGATGTGCAAGATTCCATCTCCGACTTTGCATTAGTGCAATGAATGCTGCACACTAGGCGTCTGACCAGTTTGACGGAGATCCTATGTCATTATGACCGTAATATAGCAGAGACATTTTTTTTAGACATCATTTCAGGCGAAAAATATTCAAAATCGATCATTTTTTGCCATAGTAAAAATCTAATGTTTATAAAACTCTTGCGATACTAACTGACTGGTCTATCAACGCATAGCCTAAACCAATGCAACTCGCTCTTTTAATAATAATTATGTATTAAAAATTAAATACAAAGACTTAAAAAAAAATAAGTTAAACTTAAGGCGCTCCCAGTCGACGATTATTTTTGTTCGAAACGAAAAAAGAAATACTTCTGAACAAGCCACATCTCCTATTTTATAATGTATAGTATATGTGAATAAAGATGTACCCATCTTTAATCACTTCGATAAATAATCCTACCGACCGCTGCAATGACGACAAACACACGTCGGAGCGTGGTCCGCCTTAGCTTTTCGAATAAATTAATGATATAAATTATGTATAATTACTATTCAAAAATCTATTCTAATAGAAATCTAGATCTAAATATTACCTATCTTTATCAATTAATCACAAGTTGATTTTAATAGTAGGTATATAAAATATTTCGATCATAAATTCTAAAACGTATCATTTTGAAATAATATCTTTATCGTGAAAAGTTTCTGCTATTATGTTTTCAGCTTAATATAAATCTAGGTAGGAACCTGAAGTAATATACTTATAAAAATAGGAGATGTAAGCCACATCTCCGTCCACAAGCGTTCAGAAATATTTCTTTTTTCGTTTCGAAAAAGAGCAATCGTCGACTGGGAGCCCCTTAACTAAATTTGACAATTCTAAATGATCCGTAAAGTGATTTCAATGAATAAACGCTTTTTTGATTATGATTTGTATTTTGAAAATGCTCCTAGAAACTTGAAATTTGGAGGGTTTATTCATTTTGGTATGTACAGGTGTCAGAAATTCTTGAAATTTAACCCCTAATTGAGGCGCAGCGAGGGTTGAAGTCTGTTTGAAACTAACTTCACGCGAAGTCTCGAGGGTTTCCACTAGTGAGAATTATATGAATCCCTTACGAAACACTTATACATTTTATTTTAAAGGTTGTAGAGGCACATCTCTCGCGCTCTCGATATTACGACCGGCATATGCAGGAAGCCGTAGTTTCAGTAATCCCTGACTTGACAGACTTGAACCGAAAATATTCCTTATCATTCAGACATCGGTTACGCGGACAACTCACTTGTATACAATACCTATGCCACTTCAGATTAGACTTCAAAGTAAAATGAGCCTTACTGCTTTAGAACTAGATTTAATATAAGTTTAAGGAATGACAACGTACCGAACAATCATTATAGCACGGAAGTTCTTCAATCATCACGTGATGAATACAGGCGATAACCATGTCTTCTACGAGTATCACGTGACGAGCATAGCATCGTACATTGCAACGTGAGAACAGCTCTGCCTTCGCTGAAGATTGTGGGCTCGATTCCCATCCAGGAAATTAATTTGTGTGATGAACATAGATGTTTGTTCTGTGTCTGTTATTATGTACGAATATATATTTACAAAAAAAAATTACATCAGTTATCCAGTTCCAACAGTAGTCTTTGCTTAGTTTGGGGCTAGATGGCGCTGTGTTAGAGTGAAAAGCTTACGTTATTGGTATAGTTATTCTGTGAAGCAGCTTCTGCGTGGCTACCGTCGGCTAATAAATAGAAATCCGATATCCTGGCCTACGACAACTTTAACTACGAGATCTCTGATAAGAACATCGTTCGCTTTATTATTTACAACCCGCTCAGCCAGCGTTGATTACGCCAAAATTGACTGCGCATTTTTATTACGTCGGCGTTTAAGGAATTTTGCACCATCATTTGTGACTGCAGCACGAGTTTATGTCGCTACCGAACCAACTTATGGCGACACCCGATCAGTTCTGTCAAAATTTTATCTTTGAACAAAGTAAAAAAATAAATAAATAAAAATGAAAATAATTACGTTTCAAAAACTAAAAATAAAACCAAAATGTTTCGAATAATCTAAAAGTCAAGAGACGATATTAGTTTTTAAGTTTTTTGAAGTAACTATTAGTTTTTTTTTTTTTTTTTTTTTTTTAATATTGGTGGACATTTTTCACATCGCCATCTAGAATACTTATATACTTTACGTATAATTTAAATGGGACCAACTTGGGTCTATTCTCTACACATTAAAAAAATCACCAGATAAAAAAATACATTAAAAAATAATAATAATAAACTCGCTTGAGAATCATCTCCGTTTTTCGTCGGTTAATGAATTTTATCTTTGAACAAAGTAAAATTATTAGGAAATGGTGTAGGTTCAAATGACACGTTTTGGGTTTCTTATAAAAAACCATACAAAAATATGTATAAAAAAAATGTGTTTTACTGTGTTGTCAAACAGTCGGTTTTTTATAAAAACCGAATATTATTTTATTCATTCCGCAATACCAAACCATGTTGCCATCTATTCCTATTAGGTAACTATTGATTTTTACACGGGTCTTTATCACGTATTACCTTTTATTTATCGTAAATAGAATAAAATAAATAAATACATAAATTATAGACTTTACACACAGCGCCATCTAACCCCAAACTAAGCAAAGCTTGTACTATGGGAACCAGATTACTGATAGAGTACTTATATATACTTTTTTTTAAATACATACATACGGTACATAATAACAGACACAGAAAAAACATTTTTGTTGACACAAATGTTTGTCTTTGATGGGAATCGAACCCACAACCTACAGCGCAGAAGCTAGAGTTACTACTGAGCTGAGAGGCAGTCAGTTGTTTTGGCAGTTGTTCACAATTGCTCTCTATCTCCGTGAGTGATAATGCTATTCATAAAGATCTTTGTGTAAGAGTAAGTACTAAATAAATGCATACTTATTATACATAGAATAATAATATTCGGGAAAATAAATTAAAGGTAATAAGATAGCCGGTTCAATGTCACAGCCCGCCGCAGGGCGCGTCGTGAATCGCGCTCGGTGGCTTATACAGGATCTGTAGCCCATATGTATTATCTGACAGTTTTCGTGTATGAGGAGTCTAGGCTGTGTGGTCGATGTTATGGATAACCTCGGCAGCTGCGGGTAAGAAGGCGTTGTGTAAATTTATTCATTTACCCTTCACGCCCTAATCCGAATAGAAGGGGTCGATTCGCATTGTCACGTGCGCCTGCACATCTAACACGGTGATGCACATCGAATCGATTTACGAGCACGTGTCAATCATTGCTTTATTATTACTTTTTTCTTCCTCTAAAGTATTAACCCTTTAATGCATATTGACGTAAAACTGCAACATACCACTAACACGGCTACCAAATCATTATTATGAGCGCAACGCATACTGTTGTAGAATTACAACTATCAGGACAATATTTTTTAAGCACCTTTTTTCTTTCGCGTCTGTCAAATCCCATCTTGACATTCACAAAGCATTGACTGTCGGAAATTTTTAGCAGGTGAAATTTGGAATAGTGTTTTAGGAGTAAATAGTTGATTTTCGAAGGTAAATAGGTGCATTTTTTTATTTTATTGTAATAATTCATCTTCTTTTCGGTACAGTAATTGGTTAGGTCAATAGCATTCTAATGTCTCCCTGCATTAGAATGTACAAGTCTACAAGATATATTTTTTTCAAGAGGTCAGAATAAATCATGCATTTAAGGGTTAAAGTACTCATTATAACATTATATAATTTGATTAATTTTGCATACATCTACCGTATGCAAAATTAATCAAATTATACCTGAAAAAAATGTAGCTTATGTCACTCTCCGACCCATAAACTTCTCGTATCTCTATACAAGAAAAAATGACAATCTAACCAAGCAAACCAACAGACACACAATTATATTTATATTACCGTGTAGGCCGAGTGGGATGTACCTCGACTTTCAATCTAAAGGTCATGGGTTCGAATTCAGGCGTGCATCAATGGATTTTTCTGTTCGAAAATTTATATGCGCAACAAAAACACGTGCTTACAACGGTGAAGGAAAACATCGTGAGGAAACCAGTTAGTGTTCTTTCAAGCGGCGATGGATTTGCAAACTGTCACGTATAGAATGGTAACTACTGCAAAATGTGGGCGTGTGCCAAATAAAATGTTTGGACGTGCCTTTAACTATACCCACTAGACATCGTCAAAGAATTTAAGCGCCTGGAGATCTGAGAGGATGTCTACTGTACTAGGGGATTACAGTCGTGATCCTATTTATTTATTTTTATTTTAGTAAGAATATCAGTATACACAACAACAGTGCATATCAAAAATCTAACCAAACAAACCTACAAACATACATTCATAATTTATATTACCATAGTAAGAATGACAGTAGGTACAAACAGTAAAAATATCGAAAGAAAATAATACAATAGAATTTCAGAAGCACAAATATGTTTCACCCCATAGAGCTAATAATCAACAGTATTCCACAACAAAATCATAATTCACAGTGCCATAGATATAGAACACAATAGAAGGAGCATCAATCAAAAACTTTCAAAAGTAGCCCCCTTGCGGTGACAGCGCGAATCAATACTAGTGTGGGGAGGATTTAACCAGTAACACTTCCTGCCACCCCTTGCTTCCGGACCGCAAAGTTTTTTTTTATAACAATTTGTAAATCATTATTGACTAGTTGTAAGAATAGTTATATTGAGAACATTACTGTAATAATAATAATAAAGGTGATTTGTTCAAACAACATTAGATTTCGCAGAGTACGATAGAGTTTAAGATTTAAGGTTAGTGCTTAAGAATTAATAAAGATTTCCATCTTTCTCTAGTCCTCTGAATAAGGGACTTTATTTTATGTACTTCTTCTTCATCTTTAAAATATAATAAATAGGATAACGACTGTAATCCCCAAGTACGGTAGACATCCTCTTAGATCTACAGACGCTTGGGGGTAGTCAGAGGCACGTCCAAACATTACATTTGCCACATGCCCACATTTTGCAGTAGTTAGCATTCCATCTTTAACGTCGTTACAAAATATTTTATATCATTCAAAACTGTTCTAATTTCCATTCAAACATACCAACAACACTTACAACGTATCGTAAAACTACCCCTTTCTCTCTAAATCGCTAATTAAAATGCATTATGCAAACATCCCCATAGGAATAGCACAATCGCGGGATGAAGATATAAAGCGTGCGTCGAACCGGTTTGTTTCAATGAAGCCGTTTGCAACTATTGTTAACATTTAATTGGCAATAGCTAAACCCACAGCTGAAAGTAATCAGCTGGGACTCTCCACAAAATAAAAAGCATTCATCGTATACTCAAACTCATTATTGAAATCGCAATAGTCATTTTGTATCGTCTTAAAACTTTTTGACTGGCCTCACAGCTCAGTTGGTAGTAGCTCTGACTTCTGCGCTGTAGGTTGTGGGTTCGATCCCCACCCGGGATAAACATTTGTGTGATGAACATAGATGTTTGTTCTGTGTCTGGGTGTTATGTATAATAAGTATGTATTTACAAAAAAAACGTATATAAGTATTCTATGAGTTATCTGGTTCCCATAGTACAAGCTTTGCTTAGTTTGAGGCTAGATGGCGCTATGTGAAATGTCCACCAATACTTATTGAATGAACACAGCCATTTTATTCCATTCATTTTATTTGGCCAACAACTATTATAACGTGATCTATCACGTTGGTTATTGGTTTCTCATCTCTTTCTCTGCAATACTCTAGTATTGCGGATGAGAAAACCAATCCTTCAACAATATTGGGGAATCAAAAATGAAAGGGGGCGGACCCTATTTTTATTAATATTGATCTTTTAACGTGTGAAAGAAGCAGGCACGTCGAGCGTAGCGTTCGTGATTTACATCGACACAGCAATAGGCACAATGTTAATATCTCATCTCTCATCTCATTCTTTGTAAAATCTACTACAGATGTTTTATCTCATGAAGGCGGGTGAGCACAACTACAAGTAGGTACATTGTAGTTGTGATGTGTATAGACACACGTGTATAAACTTTTGTGTGCGTGACTGCGGCTCAGACTATATACTAAGCACTACACACACAATTAAAACCAACAAGCTTCGAGAGAGAACAACTGTAGAATCTCCTACCACTTTCACGAGGCCGACCGTCGACGTCCGATGACGCTATGGAGTAATCTAACTGTCTCTCCGCGCTGTGACATGGGTGGATTAACATAAGGCAAAGGGTCACAACCATTTGAATATACCATCCATATAAAATGCTGCTCCCTGAATTAGCAATCGTCACAGAATAAACAGCAGTCACTGGTCTCGTAAAAAACTTTGTATCAACGTGAAAGTATCAAGAACGTTACGTTACGTCACGTCTTGTACAGTTTTGAGGTTTTCCCGCAGTTACATTGGCTGGAGAATATGTTGATATTTTTTATTTCACTATCTTAAAAAGTTGTTTTGTAAGAAGTTTTAGACCTAGTCGTTAGTGTTAGTTAGTTACGTGTGTGACTGATACATTTTATTTTTATTTTCTAATATATTTAGGTACAAGCTTTTGCCCACGGCTTCGCCCACGTGGTACCTGCATAAAAAGTAGCTTTAGTGTTACTATGATGTATAAGCTATATTACTGTAAAATTTCATCTAAATCCGTTAAGTAGTTTTGGCGTGAAAGAGTAACAAACACACACACACACCCACTCACAAACTTTCGCATTTAGTAGGATTTACTTACTAACGACGACGTGCACCTACAAGTATTCCCAAAGATGGTTGACGTCAGGTTTAACGTGTTGTGCCGATCCCATATAAAGTAGAAAATGGAGAAGAAAATGATGATGATTTACAAACTGAGCCATAAGACGTTGCCCTGTCCAAGTTTAATCTTTTTGTTTTTCCCAGATTTTACATCTTTTCGGACAACTTTTTCAATTTGTCTTGCCCTAAAAACCTTATTATAGTTTGAACTATCAAGTACACTAAATCAATAATATCATATCTGTCGTCATATCGATCTCTAGTTTTAATAGTTAGTTTCATAAGACATTTCTTGTATTGCTCTTCCTGCTACGTTCTTCAATGTGTCTTAAGACGAAACAAACGAAAATAACAATTAAAAATATTAATTATACCTAATTGGTTTTATAGCATACCCTATTACCAACTACTATCTATATAGGAACCCGTAGAGATGTGTCTGTTCATTGTATCACGTAACCCAAGCCTCTATCCACAAAATCCATGTTTAACGACTAAACGAATGTTATACCGATATAAAATTATTTAAATTATGTTCGACAGCCATAATTTCGAGGCGATAGGCGGGACTAATAGATTCTAATGATCACCACGCCTTCACTTTCCACTCATTATGCAAAACACAATAAAAATATATCTAATCAGTACATATATCGAGCTTAGATAAGTGTAACATGGGCCTTCTGATCCGATAGTAGGGTCAGCGTTCACAAGAAAACGATATTTTATTTAAAAAAAACTTCTCAATAGTATCTGGTCGATTTAAAGAAGTTATAACTTAAGTAGGTATCTTCTTTAAGCTGTAGATGTGTTTTTGCAAAAACGATTTCAATGTGTATCATCTAATTTTGTCTCTAATCTTTTAATATGATTTCCCGAAAACGATTTTATAGGTATCTCTTTTTCTCTCTTGCAGGCAGCAAAATAAGTCAAATGCTTAGTAAATTTAAGTTGAAGCTGATGATGATGATGAGTTATCACATAATTATTTCGAAATCGAATGAATACTAACAAGACGTATGACGTATTAAATGTGTACGGATATAAATAACAGTATGCAATAAAATGTACCTACCAAATAGCGTATTAGTGCTGGAGTAATAAATATAAATTTATAGCATATTAAACATCTGTAAAAACTCAATAAAACGAAGACTGTGCGACAAAAAATATTGTGAAACTTAGGATTAACAATAGATTAGTATAGAATTAAATTTAATGGCAAAATCGAATTCGGCGGATTAAAGTGATTGGCTGTAAAATAAGTGTGAATATTTTAAAATAGATAACGTTAGAGTAATAAGATGGATATTGTCTAGTCATATGGCGAGGCTTTCTCCATGCTAGATCCGCGCACGCGCCGCCCTCACGTATCCAACCGACATTGCGTGCGTCTCGATGTAAGTCTATTTTGTTAAAAAAAACTAGCCAACCGATGACTGGAGTTTGACAGATGTTTTTAGTCTGTTATGTCAGATTTGTTGCACACTAACGCCATCTATATCAAAATCATCATTTTTGCGTTTTTGGAGTTTACTACTTAAGAATCGGTTTTTGATATAAGGCGCCCGATGTGAAAAAAATGTGAGTAGTAAAATCTACTGAACGCATGACCTCGTTACGTTTTTGGTGCGCAACTTTCTAATTTGGTGTGAGAAGTGCAGCTAGATCGTGGGTAGTGTGTACCCTTACTTTGCCTATACTTTATAATGCTTTCTCTCACTCTTACTGATGGCAAAACATCTTATAGTGGGGGTACGCTCTACGCACGATCTGGTAAACTCCAGTCGTGCGTCGGAGCTGACACACACCATTTTTTTTATGATTTTTCGGATAATTAGTACCCCTATTTTTTTAAACTGATATTTTATCTACATCTACAGCAAATTTCATCTTAATCCTTTTAGTTGTTTAGGCCTGATTGACTTTCAAACACACAAACATCCTCACAAACATTTGCATTCACATTGATGAAATTTGTGGTTGACTTATCAAAAATAAGGGAACCATTGTAAAGTTGTTTAAAAAGGAAGAATGTCGGCAATAAAATTCTCATTAGAGAAAAGTTCAAGATTTTTTTTACTATTTTTAAATCATACTATTTATTGAAAGGTTTAACCCAGCCAGAAGTAAAAAGTAGAGAGATACGAGTACTTCAGTGAAAAACAGGGTTAATACTTATGCAGATGTTCATACTTAGCCTTACCACGTTCATACTATCATTGTGTCAGTCATCGACTCGAGATCTATTGCTAGATCATACATAACTTCGAAAATAATACCCATGTAACATAAAGTTAACGTAAAGATGTAAAAAAATAATTTTAAGTTGATCGGTACTAAGCTTACTAAATAGAATAGTGTAACGGTACCTTTAACTTTGTGTAAATTAAGTGTAACCTATCTGTAGGTATCTTAAAAGTTATAAAAGTTGTTTAAAAATAAAAAGAAACATAATTTTCGGTAGATTCTGTAATTTATTGCCGTAATGAAACGTAATAATGTAGAAAAAACATGATTAGTGTTTCATGAGATGACTGCGTGGAACGCGATGTAAAGGTGCGAGTTCCCGCGATAGGATAAAAATAAGCAATTTTCATGAGTAAATATTGGTGGTGTAGTTTTGTGGTACCATGGTACCATATGGGGACAGAAATGTATTGAGTTTGTTATTTATTTACATAGTTTATGTAAAAAGCTACACATTCAAGCACATTCTTTACAAATAGAAAGTTTTTATAAAAAAAAAATCATCACGTTATGATGATTATATTTATTTCCTTCCAACAAAACAATCAAGATACATAAGTACAACACAATATCAACAAAATAACTCAAAATATCGCCATCGACGTATCTATAATGTATCTCTCCGATATTTATTACAGCAACTCGATATATCACGCGTTTTATCGTATAAATACTATCGTAGTTTTCACAACACTATCGAGTGATATAAAACATAATATTGCATCACAGCTTCACATTATTATAATGATAATATCTGAAACTCACGAGTTTCATACAAATAAAACAATATAAAAAGTTATTGATAATAATTTATTCAATACAAGTCTAAATGTACGTGTACGTGGAGTTGAGAAACTAGTGCGATACGATAAGTAAAGTAAATATCGGATTGGATGAATCAATATATATTTAACTATACAACTGTCACAAACTCAATCCAGGGGCCATGCCATAAGCTATTAAAGTAATGTTAAAACAGTACAACCTAGAAATGTTTAAAAAAAAAGTCTTCGTACACGTGAAGTAATTTTAAAAAGACTACCCGACTACACCTTCTTAGTGCACCTCTACACACCAAAAGGAATATTTACACCCTTAAATATCAAGTTTCTGGGACCAGTGGTTTAGGCTGTGCGTTAATAGATCAGTCAGTAAGTCAGTTAGCATTCCTCTTTTACCAACACTCATCTTTGTTGTTTCCTGCCTTATCCATATCAAATGGAACATTCATACATTCTAGTCCGCGTCAGTTATGGCGTATAAGTAAAACTCTATGGGAAGCAAGGTGGGCGGTAATCTAGTGATTACAACGCATTGCCATCGGTCACACCAAAGCAACGATAAACTTTCATATAAATACCCAATTTGCTTACCATTCATACGTTTGTTTATTCAATAATCATAGCTTTAATCTCGGATTAAGCATAACCGCCGACTTAGCAAAGGGGATTATCCACAAAAATTAATTTATCTACGCCTCGTAAAAATAAATTCACACACATTCTGAATTCCTATGATAAAATTAAAGCAATATATATTATTATTTGACACGTGAATCATTAATATTTAATGTTAATTAATTACTTTTTGTTACACCTCCCGATAAGATCAGAAATGATGAAGACGTCAGTGGGCGAAATTGGAACTAAAAACCGGGCAAGTGCGAGTTGGACTCGCGCACGACGGGTTCTGTACTATTATCTATAAAAAGCGGCAAAAAACACGTTTGTTGTATGAGAGCCCCACTTAAAAAAATATTTTTGTTTTTAGTATTTGTTGTTATAGCGGCAACAGAAATACATCATCTGCTTAAATTTCTACAGTCTAGTTATCACGGTTCATGAGATACAGCCCTGTTGCAGACAGACGGACAGACAGCGATGTCTTAGTAATAGTTTCCGTTTTTACCCTTTGGGTACGGAACCCTAAAAATGTATACAGAGTACAGTTAGGTAGACAGATATGAGACTGTTTATGAATTTTCTGATGCAAATTTCGAGATGGGAGACGAAAATATTTGATAAACTTCGGAAACCGGATAGGTGGTCAAAACTTGCACACAAATTGATTATAATTACTGAATGAGTTAACATATCACAGCTAAGTATTGAATTCCAGTCAAGAAAATAAATATACTTCAGTCGTTACATTTTATTAAGTCGGTAAATATTGTTTCATCAAAATTGGGTCAACATTTTTTAGATTATCTGACAAAATTATTTTATTGGTAGTATTTTTTACGTGAGAAGACTAAAACGTGGAAACATATTTTCACAAAATATATTCTAATATATAAAATTCTTATGTTTTTTTGTGTATTTAAGAGTAGGTAAAGTATATTACCGTTTATTGGAAAATCCAGCGTAGGTAAAGATCGGAAAAAACTGAAAGTCCTTTTTTCTATGGAATTATTGAATTTTGACAGGACAACGTCTGTCGGGACAGCTAATTATTATCGTAATATTTTGTGAAAATATTTAAAGACACCTAGCCAAACCCAATAAATCTATACAAGTAAAGCTACCAACCAATGTCCACAAACACTGCGCAGACGCAGAGCACCGAGTCATCGCTCCCTAAAGTGTTGACATTCGATTGTTTATTCGTCTCCACACACAACACACACACAGTTGCACACACTAATTACAAACATAAAAACCTTTTTGTTCATTGACTGATGAATTCTCAAAAAGTAGGTATAAGTTCAATGGGTATTTTAATAAAACAACCTACTGCAAAATGTTCGGTCGTTTTTCTGACAATTTCCATTAAAAATCACAAAGTATATGAGGATATCTACCATACTCGAGGATCCTATTATTTATTAATAGCTTCTGTTTGCGGTTTCGCTCGCGTGGACCTGATGAAAAAATATTCTATATGTTATTCCAAGACGAAATATTCCAAGTTTTATCTAAATCCGATTTTGGAAAACATAACGTGTTACAAAAAACGAATCTACACTTTCTTTGTTGATTTAATTTGATTCGGTGAGTTATCTGTTATAAGATCTACAATGAATGGTTAGATCTAAAAAACTACTGGACAAATTTACACGAAAATTGCAATAATGAAACATAAGGTATCCAAAATATTGCCTATAATCTTCATTAGTACGAAACCGGGCGCGGACTGGTAGTCCTAACAATATTATAAATGTAAAAGTTTGTGAGTTTGTATGTATGTTTGTGCCTCAATCAGGCCTAAATGACAAACCGGATTAAGTTGTTTGCTGTAGATGTAGGTAATGCCCGATTAAAACTACTATAGACTACTTTAAAATATGAAAAACATCCCCAAAATGATAATTAAAAACGTAAAAGGGAGGATTTCGGTATAGATGGCGTTGGTGTGCAACAAATCTGACATCACAGACTAAAAACATTCAGCCTTTTCTATTCGATTATTGAAATTTGACAGTACAACGTCTGTCAGCAGGACTTGCTTTTCGATTATGCTACCAGCGTTTCATACTCCGTCTTCGTTATCATTATTTCATAACCAGCCTATTACCGCTATAACTAATTTCAATCATATCTTTAGTTGAGTATCCTCAGGAAATGTGCTAGATAGCATACACTTTAAATAAAGAGCATTGTCTTGAAATGTCCTCGCAACACATACCATTATCTTCGTAAGCACCTACTTCCAGGTCTCCAATCATTATCACTTCAAAATATGAGTTAAATACACTAATAATGTATACTTACTCGTATACATTATTATCTTTCGTTTGTTTTATTAGTCTGATTGAATCCTTATGTTATCTTTGCCATAAAAAAACAAAACTGGAGGGGTTAGGATGAACCACTATCGTATCGACATCGCCAAAACAGACGCTTTTTTATAGTGTCAGTTTTGGCATTTAGACGATACGTTGTCGATACGATAGTGGTTCATGCTCAGGCCACTGTATGTTTTGCGGTTATTGAGAAAAAACAATTCTACAAATGATACTTCAATTAAAATATCGTCTAAACGTAACATCATTTTGACACGACTCAATTGGTTGATTTTACACTCTCCATTCTAGCGAAGACAGCATTATAATCCGATTTTATTTGCAATTCGTTTTGTTATCCCAACCAGAATATGATTTGTTTTCTGGGAAGCGTTTACATTTCCTTACAAATTGCCATCGGAAATGGCGCAGTGGTGTGTCGATCTTTTATCTCGAAGAATGTCGAGTACCTAAGCCGTTTGATTGCACTTATGCGCACTTCAGATCCTAATGTGGACTTTAGTTTTTATTACTTTGGTAATTTGTGTGCACAGTGTGGTTTGTCATATGTCATACTAGCTTCTGACCTTGGATTCGCTCGTGTGGTACCTGGATAAAAAGTCCTAATGCTACTCCAGGACATGAGCTATATAAATTTCAAGTTTATCCAAATCCGTTTGGTCGTTTGGGCGCAATTGAGCAACAAACATTATATTTATAATAATTTGTAAAATTACGTTGCTCAGATTATGTATAACCGTGCGACATGGCTGCCTATCATGATAAGTGCTATAGAAATTATATACAAAATTAAATCTTGGTCACTTTAAACAAAACCTAAATAATTTTAGGTACCAGATCCTTAATCTAATTAATTTTACGTTCCTACCTACTTCTACGGACTGGACGAAAATTAACAGAACAGTCTACTTGGACTAAAATAGCTAAACACGACACGCGGAAGTGTCTTTGATTCGAACATCAAAACATATCTTCAAAAGTCTTGTAACTAAAATTGATAAATCTGAATTTTAAGTAACCAAATAGGCATTGTATAAACAGTTTTTTTTTAATGTATCGAATGTGATCGATCACTGGATCAAACTCATTTCCAATTTATGATCCCTTTTAAATATTGAAAGTCTTCACAGGTCCCACAATTTATGCTCACAATTACCATGTAAATGCGAATTCGAGACTGTACCTATCAATAAACTTGACTGACCAATAAATTGTAATTTGGGGAAAGTCGGAAGGCCAAATTATATGGTGGAGCATGTCTATCCAGAATTACTCTAATTGGATTCAGATTTCGTTTCTCGAATTTAGAAATAGGTCGATATACCTCGTACTAGTTTCTACCTGTTCCTTCGCTAAGGAACGATGCACACCGCGTTTTTAAAAACGCGCCGTCGACGCGCGTTTGTTGAACAGACGCAATACGTACGAAAGGTTTACAGGTTGCGTCTTACTTGCGTGCGTATCGCGTCTGTATAGCAACAAAGGCGCGTCGACGGCGCGATTAAAAAACGCGGTGTGCATAGGCTCTAGCTGCGAAAAGTAAGCTTTCCTTGTCTAATTCGTGTCACAAAGTAGACTAAAGAAAAGAAAGAAAAAAGGCAAAAAACATTTATTTGCTCCAAAGACACAACACAATTATTAAATAAAAGAGAACAAAAAACAATCAACAGCAGATTGTGCCAAGTGGGGGCAAATAGGTCCCCGTCTCAGCATTGAGCCGCACAGCACCGAACCTAGGCTTTTTCAGTCGGGGCCTGGACGCGATGTAGCGACACAACAAGTCGATAAACTACATAAGATATAACATAAGTTCTTAATTCTATTATCAAATAGTTTACTAAAGTTTTTCTATTTTATTACCCATTGAACAATTAACTACAGATTTAATATTCAAAGATGCAAAGAACATTTACAAAATATAAACACTAATAAGCAAGCAAACAAATTGAATACTTAGTAACCACTTCAAGTGCCTAGTCTTACCGCATTAGTATACGTAAATATACGGTATATATATTATACATACACATATTGTTAAAAACATGTATGGCCAAGAGCGCTTCTGATTCGCCAGTCACGCACTTGACCACGACATACAGGCACACATTCTGCAGATATTTATAGATAAACTTATGACTTGTTCAGATATACACGTAGCGAATACCCATAGGGCGCGCGGTATCCTTTCTGCGCATATCTACGCGGAATTCTCAGCTTTCCACTTTAATAGTATCGATATAACTATAGATTTATCACGTTATTACCTTTAATTTATTTTCTTGGCGTTTCGACTATGCTACAATCGCCATAGTCACGGGCAGACTGAAGTACTCGAGCTACCGTCGAGCGGAGGCAGTTTAAGAAACTACCCTCACTTAGTCTTTAGAAATAGAAATGATCATGACGACACAATTGACGTGTTAAAATCTATAGTTAATAGTCATAATAGTTATTTATTGATAATCATAATTATAGGTCAAACATTATTGTTATACATAAGATAGGATGCTTAAGTAACATTATACATATCACAGATAAATTAAATTACAATCATTATCTATACATTTGCATTAATACTTATTGTCAATGAATTCCTCATAACTGTAGAAGGTTCGCTCGATAAGCGTTTCAGTTTTCTTTTAAACTCAACCAAGTTGGCTGCCTCTGTGACGCTATCAGGAAGATTGTTGAATACAGATGGACCCATAATATGTGTATGTTTACTAATCACGATAGTTTGATAAATAATTACTTAAAGTCACGCCTGAATCAATTAACTATTATTATTATATAATATCGATATTCACATATCTTTATTTATGTGAACAGGCTTTTGTACTTACAATTAGTGAGGAATTTATTATAATACCCACTTAGAATTAGCAAAGTTTGGCAACAAATAACATATTGTCGCATTATCTTGTCGCAAGGGCGATAAGATGAGTATTTTATTTTGCGGTTTCTAGTAAATAAGAGTCTTACTTCGACTTTTGACAGCCTATGTAGGTATGTATGTGAAAATTTGTTTTCCCTAAGTTGCAATGGACAGACAAAGAAAACAACATTTATTTATACTTAACCAAAAATAGTAAGGTCTGCATAAAAAGGCGATAGGCTAATTTTTAATTGATATAAAAATAAATTTACAAAAGAAAATGTACCTTCCCCAGAAGTTATTCCTGCAAATGCGTTCGTAAAATTTTACTTTATGTTTTACAATTAAAACTTGACTTGTTTTTTGGACTTTATTTTGTCAGGAAAAATATTTTCAGGATCATTCTACGTCATTTAGAAAACTTTTCGTAAGCTCGTTGGATTCTGTCAGGTAGATAAACACATTTAGACAGAAATTATCACGTCTGGAAAGTTTTCTGATTTTATTTATAGCTTAGTAAATAATCCAGCGAATTGAACGACGTACATTTTAACTTTATGTGGTCATGTGTACATATCCATGTATGGAAAAAAATCTCTAACTTTAATCCGCAGCTTCGCTCGCACGCATTCCCAAATTTAGGTACAGATTTCTTTATTTAATGTCAAAAAAAGGCTAACCATTGTAATCCGCAAAAAAGCTTAAGTATTTTCTTAGATCTCTAGAGGAGTCACCATTTCCTATCTAAAGGGGGTAGTCAGAGCACGTCCAAACATTATATTTGGCACATGGCCAAATTTATCATTACATACGTGACAAGTTATAAGCCCATCGCCGTTTAGGATCTTTTAGGATTATGGATAACTGACAAATTACAACATGAATCGTTAAATAACATGAAATATTTAGGATCACGGCTCAATAAACATCTCCGAGTAGGTTTGATAGACATTCTTCCAGATCTCCAGGTACTAAAAACCTTGAAGATCAATAAGTGGGGTATTAGAGACAAGTTTAGACATATTATCGAATCTTAAGACTTAATATTACGCGCAAAATCTTATAATCGCATTACAAATACTATAATCAGGTTTCGTAATATTATCAACTAGCTATGCGCCGATGCGCTATAGATAACATCAAGTAGATACAGTGTTTTCTAAGAACTAATTTAGTTGAGATACAGATAATAGATACCTATTATCAAACGCGTACTATAATCAATTGCTAATTATATTAGGGGGATTACCAAAGAAATATCCTAACTATTATACACTCGAAGGTGTGTTTGATCGTTTAACCTTCTTTCAAGTAAACAACGAAGCATAGATCAAATAAACGTATTCAACGGATGATAACAATTTTTTTTTATATAGAGATAGGTTGAGTCGGAAGGTGGCATAGACTACATTTTTTCCGGATATCATGCGTGCGAAGTCGCGAGCAAAAGCAAGTAATGTTATAATTAGGTCAACAGCACTTGAATAACATTATTTTAATGACAGGATCAGTATCTAGATTTAAGGGTATGGCCTTCAATGTATCTAGGCTAGGTATATTTATCTCTATAGGCTTATAAATAACTAGCGATGCACCCCGGCTTCGCACGTGTGTACTAATTAATACATAATTGCAATTTTCGTTAAAAGTTTTTAAGTTTGTTAATAAGTAAGAAACTAGGTAGAACGGTAGGCGTGATATGCCTGGGAAAAGGGTTAATCGACTATCATGTGATTATTTTTATAGTTTTTATATCAAGATTTTTGATGGACACTTTCTATAATTCCGCCCTCTAATCGGATTTGGAACCGTAAAATACTAAAAAGCTACAATAAACCATGAGAAACTAAATTTTTCGACTCAAATGGTACTAAAATTATCCTCCACGATTAAAAGAAAAGCGATAAAATCGATTGTCGATTTACCTACATCGAAGAGTCTACAAACCTAGATGAGGGTAATATTACCCCAAGTAATATATCACACTACCGTCATATAATCCAACCACAAAAACGACAATTAGAGCAGAATATATTACGCATAATCGACCGGCGGCCACCGAATCGATAATAAATCGATTACTTCTGACCAAACGACAACCCTATTCACACCCTAGCGCCATCTATCAAGCGATAAAATGACCAACCAACCATTACTGTCTTTTATGAATAGAAAACGTATAAATTCACGCATAATTGGTCTATTTCCGTTCAAAATCGACGATGCAATTCGTCACGATGTGGACAAATGTTTGCAAATCAACTCGGCGTAATATAAACTCTATGCACTTTACGGAAGTGTTATTTTTGCTTGAGTTGTGTAGATTAAATAATAGATTTGGGATAATTTGATAATCGTTTTCCATTGTATCGCTTTAACGCCAAAATAACACATTAAGGGACCACCTTAGACCAAGGCCAGGTGAGTTAAAGCTTTTGTACACTGAAGGAATTGCACCCCTTTTAGTTGTCACTGCAGTTGATTTTATGTCATACAAATGCTAGGATTAAAAAAAATCTGTCACATCATTTTAGAGTAGAATCACCCTGTAGTCAAAATGGTCCTTCGTCCTTGTCTCCAAATCTAATGTGTGTTTCTTTAGATATTGTCTGACCCAGATCACTACCAGTTGGAAGCGCGCAGAATATTTGTTTATACCATATATTATACTAGCTACTCGCCCCGGCTTCGCACGGATGGTACCTAGATAAAAAGTAGCCCAAGTGTTATTCTGATGTATAAGCTATATTACTGTAAAGTTTAATTTAAATCTGTTTCGTAGTTTTTGCGTAAACGAGAAACAAACACATAACCACTCACAAACTTTTACATTTATATTATTAACTAGCTGACCCGTGCCCGCTTCGCTGGGCGACAGACATTTCTAAATGTGATTATTTTGAATAGGTATGCCTTAAATAGAGATGGGTGTATCCGCGGAATATACGCAAGGTTTCCTGCTGCTGGCCCCGTGAGGATAGTCATTGGTAGCCACGATTTTAATATCCCGCAACTTTTATATCAGTAGTCTTATGACTTTACCATTAAGGCGCTAACCCGCGGCGGAGCATGCTGTGCACGGGTACGCAACGCATCTTAGCTGCGTGGTTTCATTTGTTTGACAACGTGAGACTACATTTCCACTGCCGCACATGCTATACAGGAATAATGAAATATGAATACAGAAATGTGTGCGCCGTGGTGGGTTTGCGCTTTTACAATAAACACATGTTGAAAGGGCTCGAGTTTCTCAGGGTGATAGGAATATCGCGACAGCTTTCATTTTGTTTTACTCATCACACCTTCAAAAATAATCGACCGATTTGAACAATTCAAAAAGTGGTGCACTCCTAAATAGCCTTTATTGATAATTAGTTAAGTTGGATACTTTCTTTCCGACGCTCTGCAATACCTTCTAAACCGGCAGAATACTGCAAATTACGAATTTGGTAAAATGATGCATCTTCAGCCAACGCAGTGAGAAGCATTAAAATTGTGGGATTTTTCCTAACCACACGCTTCTTAATTTTTTTGTGCCACGTTTCAACCAAGTTCGTAGTATGGTGTTGCTGGCCGAACACACACCATACTTTAATGAAGTCCTCTTTTATCCATTGATTCAGCATGTATTTCCTGAATTGTCTGCTATTTTCGTCGTCAGGACTTTGAGTGGCAATGTAAAACCATCCATGTATAATTTTGTCCTGTGGTAGTAAGGGCAGAACAGCACTAAGTGCTACTTGTCGCTTCAATAATTTATCTTTTGTAAGTCCTAATTGTTTGCCTTTTTTCCATACTGCCTGGGAAAAATGAAAATAGCAGCCAGTGACAAAGACATTTTTAAATGTATTACGCATTGCGTTCATTGCTGCTTCTTCAAAATCACATTTGAATGTCTTTGGATTCCACTCCGGTACTTGAGCTTTAATCATGGAGAAAAGAATTTCGTACGCTTGCTGATTTTTGTGACTCATGAGAACATAAACCAACGGAATAATATTAACGTGTTTATCTGTACTACCCAAATCGCCATGTATGGTATACAGTTGGTAGAAGGGGATCAGATCCAGAAAGTACCATCACCCAAAAAAAAGTTTTGTTTTCATAATATTGTCGGCCTGATTTGGAGCAGAATACTATTATACGCATACCATCATCATTGTAGTCCGCCAAAATGAAATCCTGGTGTGCCGGAGGGACTTCAACATCTTGAACATTTTTTAAAGCAGTTGTCCCTACGCCACGAGCTTCATTTCTGTGGCTATATAATGTGGATTTGATGTTTTTCAGACGAGGGAAAGCTTTTATTTCGTCAATTCCGGTGTCTTTCAACGAGCTTACTCCCATGTTGTATGCCGTGGGAACTGCAGGTGCTTCTGGACCAGATATATTTTTTTTTAATTTGTCCAATGTCACTAAAATTTCGTTATGGGCAAAATCTGGTTGACAGATGTTGTGGAGTTTTTCTTTTTTAACTTGTTCTTCCTGAAAAATAATTGGGAGTTATAATTAAATATTGATACTTACTTACTTGTTTAATAAAACAATATTTAATTAAGTGGCTTTCCACGACTGACTATTATAGTGTCTCAAATGAGATTAAGCGTGGCAATGACCAAACTTCATTGAATCTATCGATACGGTCTTCATTGTTTGCAAGGTTTTTTAGGGTTCCGTACCCAAAGGGTAAAAACAGGACCTTATTACTTAGACTTCGCTGTCCGTCTGTCTGTCCGTCTGTTTTTTGCCATTTTTTATAGATAATAAATAAATAAATAATAAATAAATATTGGCGCACTTTACACACAGCACCATCTAGCCCCAAACTAAGCAAAGCTTGTACTATGGGAACCAGATAACTGATAGAATACTTATATACTTTTTTTTTGTAAATACATACTTATTCCACTTTCAAAACTTTCGTGAGTTGTACTACACATTATTACAACAACGGGAAATTACTCACGAATTATGCAATGCGAGCAGGGTAGCGCGCGCGTTATGGTCCACTCACCCTGAAGAAGATTCTCTAGATGAATCGAAACATTGTCGGTGTCCTCATTGACAATTTATCATTTACGTGAGTAATTTCCCGTTGTTGTAATAATGTGTACATACTTATTATACATATTAACACCCAGACACAGAACAAACATCTATGTTCATCACACAAATATTTGCCCTGGGTGGGGATCGAACCCACAACCTACAGCGCAGAAGGCAGAGTTACTACCAACTGAGCTGTGAGGCCACAGTATAATGTTAAGGAACCCTTTTTTTTTAATCGCACACAAAGTACGTGAACACGCATGAGCAGGTAATACAAAATAACTTACTTGTATTGTAATAGATCCAGTACATTTTTTTTCCTTTGGGCACATTCCTATATGACAGAACCATTTTTGTATTTTGTTTTTAATATATATTGGTATCCATTGTATAGAAGCAACGTTGATTTTTTAAATTTTTGTACGTACTCGAAAGCACTTAAAATTTTATCACCCATTCTTTTTTTTCAAATGAATTTCTTCTGACTTTGTGAAAATTTATTTCAAAATGATAAACTTCACTTTTTCGAACACTTGACAAAGAAATGATAGGGCCCCGTCAAATGTAAAATCAAGCCGCAATTTCACTAGGGAACATTTGTCCTGCAACACGTCGCCTGACATGTAGTACAATACGCGTCGGGCAACACGTCGCGCGGCCCATAGCCTGACACGTCGGTCGATATATCCTCTTGTGCAAATGCGGCTTTATTCTCATTAAGAAAATTTCAAATTTTCTGCGTTTATATTTTTTATGCCACAGTTAAAAAGAAGAGAGGAAAGATCCTTAGATATCTAGTGCGGGTAGTCAGCGGCATATGCCCACATTTGCAGTAGTTAGACATTCCATACGTGACAGGTTGCAAGCCCATCGCCGCTTATAAGAATACTAACTGGTTCCTCACGATGTTTTCCTTCACTGTTTTAAGCACGTGTTTTTGATGCTCATATAAATTTTTCGAACAGAAAAATTCATTGAAGCACGCCTGGATTCGAACCCTCGACCTTCAGATTGAAAGTCGAGGTACCTCCCACTCGGACACGGCTACATAATAACGTTATAAAATAAATCCTTAAATTAATTTATTTGGCTCTATTATGGCCCAAAGCCATCTGCCATTCCAATATGTAATTTGCCACGCGTACCACACATAGCTATAAATCAGATTAATATAAGCTATTGTCACAATAGGCGTGAATAGAACATTATTGAATTGAGGTCTATTAGTTCATAGAAGCTTTTATTGACGTCAAAGTTGAATAAAATGTGAGACACACCTTTAGTTATTATGAGGTGTGGGTGGGTCATGTGTTTTAATAATATTGAACGTGCCTCTAACAACCCCTTTTAAACATATTCATCTTATCTTCATAAGATCTGAGCGCCTGTAGATCTGGGAGGATGTCTACGTACGTTGGGGATTACAGCCGTGATACCAACGGCAGGTCTTCACAAAATTTGTGCATGTTTTTTAAACTAGTCTTGTCCCTGTCTGATAACTGTAGATACTAAGACCTTGCTGTACGGGTAACTTTTTAGGGTTCCGTACCCAAAGGGTAAAAACGGAACCCTATTACTAAGACTTCGCTGTCCGTCTGTCCGTCACAGGGCTGTATCTCATGAACTGTGATAGCTAGACAGTTGAAATTTTCACAGATTATGTATTTCTATTGACGCTATAACAAGAAATAATAAAAACAGAATAAAATAAATATTTAAGTAGGGCTCCCATACAACAAACGTGATTTTTTGCCGTTTTTTATAGATAATGGTACGGAACCCTTCGTGCGCGAGTCCGACTCGCACTTGGCCGGCTTTTTTTTTCATTTAAGCGTGAGATTGAACCGTTACTCCTAAACACGAAAGAACAGATAAAACGATAAATCTACAACGGTAATAAAATTAATACCTAAACTCGTGCACGACATGATGTGCAGATAAGAACACCTACACACCAAGCACAGTTACCGATTAATTAGCGATTAAATACATTAAACCTGTGTACTTCTGGCCAAGAGCTTGTAAGTAAAAGCATTTATTTTTATTCGACTTATAAATTTGGACAGCTAATGAAAAGTAAATATTGTGTCAATTTCTGAAAAGGAGCCGTTCCACAAGGTCCTAAAGTAATATCAAAACAATATTACTGCAAAATGTGGGCATGTGCCAAATATAATGTTTGGTTTACCTCTGGCTACCCCCACTGGACATCTTCAAAGGATATAAGCGCCTTAAGATCTGAGAGGATGTTTACCGTACTTGGGGATTTAAGTCGTGATCCTATTTATTTATTTTTATTTATTACTCTCGGTGCGAAAGTGACAACGCACTGTAAGTAATATTGTTTTGATATTACAGCTTGTAGTGGTTAGAAAATGGATGGACACTGTTTGATATGGTTCGTCGTGGTTTATGTACCTACTCTGTTCGGCTGGTTTTTTAGGGTTTCGTATCAAAACGGGACCCTATTACTAAGACTTCGCTGTCCGTCTGTCTGTCCGTCTGTCTGTCACAGGGCTGTATCTCATGAACCGTGATAGCTAGACAGTTGACATTTTCACAGATTATATATTTCTGGTGCTGGTCTAACAACAAATACTAAAAACAGAATAAAATAAATATTTAAGAGGCTCCCAGTCGCTGATTGCTCTTTTTCGAAACGAAAAAAGAAATACTTCTGAACAAGCCACATCTCCTATTTTTATAAGTATATTACTTCAGGTTCCTACCTAGATTTCTATTAAGCTGAAAACATAATAGCAGAAACTTTTCACGATAAATATATTATTTCAAAATGATACGTTTTAGAATTTATGATCGAAATATTTTATATACCTACTATTAAAATCAACTTGTGATTTATTGTTAAAGATAGGTAATATGTAGATCTAGATTTCTATTAGAATAGATTTTTGATAAGTAATTATACATAATTTATATCATTAATTTATTCGAAAAGCAAAGGCGGACCACGCGCCGACGTGTGTTTGTCGTCATTGCAGCGGTCGGTAGGATTATTTATCGAAGTGATTAAAGATGGGTACATCTTTATTCACATATACTATACATTATAAAATAGGAGATGTGACTTGTTCACAAGTATTTATTTTTTCGTTTCGAACAAAAACAATCGTCGACTAGGAGCGCCTTAAGGTGGGCTCCCATACAGCAAATATGTTTTTTTTGCCGTTTTTATAGATACGTACGGAACCCTTCGTGCGCGAGCTCGACTCGCACTTGGCCGGTTTTTTTATCCTTACTCTGACATCATTTATAATAATTTTAAAGCCAACACCGTTTTTTTCTTACGATTTGGGTTGAGTTGAGTTTATAATCTCAATAAAATTGATTTATGAAGTTTTATTTATTTTTATCACACATTATTAATTATTATAATATAATTGAAATCGCAAAGGTGACAAATAAAGGTACGAGTAATTTCTAAAAATAACAGTTCTTAAAAACTCAAAGAAAAAACACAAACAATCATTAATGTTTTTGGTTTGCAACAAAAGTATTATAAGAAACATAATATACCAGAGAGCGACTTTATAAACATGGTGCTTGAACTTGCGCCAAATCTATACATCTATACATATAATAAAACTGTAGAAGAGTTCAATTCTGTACATTGAATAAAAAGTAAAAAAAATACTCCTAGGGGTCTTCATACAAGTAATACAAGCCAAAAAAAAATTGAAATTTTTGTCTGTCTGTCTGTCTGTCTGTCTGTCTGTTGTCTGGCTTTCACGCAAAAACTACTAGACGGATTTTGATGAAACTTTTTTTGTTATATAGCTATTAGTCCTCGGCAACTTATAGGCTATAATTTTGGAAGATCGGAATACCAGATGCGGAACTATAGCGGTCTGGAGCCATACCATAGCCATACCTATCCAAAATAATCACATTTAGAAATGTCTGTCACCCAGCGAAGCGGGCACGGGTCAGCTAGTTACATAATAATTACGTTTCAAAAAACTAAAAAAAAAAACTAAAAGTCAAGGGACTATATAATTTAAATGGAACCAATTAACTTGGGACTATTCTTTACACATTACAAAAAAAAACATTCAAATCGGATCACCATGTAAAAATATATGCGTAGTTGCGACATCAATAAAAAAAAAAAAAAAAAAAAATGCTTCGGTCAAAAATCACTCATTCCAATGTCTCCTTAAAACCTCTAAATAAATGACTGTAACTGATAATATTAAACATACTCGTACTAGATTTGGGAGTTTTGGGCCATTAGGTCTTAGGTGTGTCCAAACACAGCGCGTTTGTTGCGCGGCATTCGCAGGATACAGGTTTGATACCGCGTGACTAGTTTAGGCATAGAAGTAAATGTACGCGTACAACCATAGCGCGGCTGCCGCGCTCAAATGCCGCGGTATGTTTGGTCACACCTTTAGTATATAAAGCATACCGCGGCAATTAAACTTATAAGTAGTTCCTTTATAAAACTTAAAAAACGAATATCGCCTCTTTATTTTTGATTGGTCGAATAGGATCATTATCGTCGGTTATCTTTTAAGTTTTTAAAACGTAAATATACAATACGCAACTGACCTTTTTCACCCAAGCACTCAATCAATCTAATTATTCCTCCGCGATATTTCACCATATTTTATCCTCCAAGAAGAATACAAAAGTAGCCAAAGCGTAATCAATCAACAATTGTTTAGAGTCCTTAGTCACCGCGCATTCACGTCAGCAAACGACTTAGTGACTGAGACAAAAAAATTAGAACAATATTAACCTGGTTCATAATACAATTTGCCAGACAGCGTGCCGCTTGTGTTACTAGCCAATTTAATTTTACATTGAGCTATGAAACAACTAAACTAATAAATACGTATTAAAAAAAAATATTGGTGAATATTCTCACACAACCCCAAACTCAGCAAAGCTTATACTATGGGAATTAGATAACTGATAGAATACTTATATAATACATAACTATAGATTTTAACACGGGTGTTTTTCACGTTTATTTTCCCGACGTTTCGGCTATGTTACAATAGCCATGGTCGCGGGCAGACTGGAGAACACGGTGCTACCGTTGAGAAGCGGAGGCAGTTGACGAAACTACCCTCACTAGGTCTTCAGAAATAGAAATGTCCATGTACTAATCACGATAGTTTGAAAAATATTATATAATATACTTTTTTTTAATACACACAGAACAAATATCTATGTTCATCACATTAATATTTGTCCTGGGTGGGGATCGAAACCACAAGCTGCAGAGCAGAAGGCAGAACTAATACTAACTGAACTGTGAGGCCATTCAAACTTGGACGAGCAAAGGAGCTCGGCTCAGGATCAACCTCCATGGTGAGATAAATGTTTGCATGATCAGCAAATTATTGTTCTGGATCTGCGTTGGTATCATGGGAGGTTCTTGTAGTGTCTGATATCCAAGACAAAGAATATCATAGTGTCTCGGAACTATGCAAATAAATCACATCTACTAATAGTATTGTTAGAATTTGTTAGAACAGAAAATGATGACGATGCCTACTCGGATATAAGTAGCCTCATGCTGGAGACATTCGAGAGACTCTCTTTTATTTGAGCGAAGCAATGTTATTAGAGTTGAGAGCGGCAATAGGTTCGCAAACTGTCACATATGGACCACTACCTATTGTAAAATATGGACATGTTTTGATGAACCTCTGAATATCCCTTTCAGACATCTGCAATGATCTGAGAGTATGTCCATCTTTTTCTTTTTTTAATTTCAAAACATCGTGTCGTGGAATAGTAAAAGAATGAGGTACCAACTCCAATCAATTTAAAATTAGTAGCTCAACATAATTTAAAACATCTGGACGAAACAAGGTCTTGCATTGAGGAAACCAGCCACGAACCGTGCAAAAAGCTTACACCGGCTTCAATATCACTAAAGATCATCGCTTCTATAAAAAAAACCAATACAAATATCAAAGGTGCAAAAAGTGGCGATAAAAAATATAAACTAGATCATTTACTTCCTACAAGCACAGTTACACAGCTCGTTAAACAAACAAAAAATATATACATGGAAACACATCATTATCCTGCGATTATCGGTCGGTAAAAACTAGTTTGCTGTTTATAAAATCAATATAAAATTGACTTTTTACGTGATGTTTATAATTATGAATCATTTAAAATTAGTACACCGCACCTTGTTGTGAATTGTTTAAGGTGATTCAGAAACTGAACCGCCCGAAGCGGGCGAAGAAACGATTCCAATGTTGTAGTTGCTGTTATTTCTACTATTTTTGCTACGCTCGCGTGGTACTATAAAATATAATAAATAGGATCACGACTGTAATCCCCAAGTACGGTAGACATCCTCTCAGATTTCCAGGCGTTTAGATCCTGAAGATATCTAGAGGGGATAGTCAGAGGCACGTCCAAGCATTGCATTTGGCACATGCCCATATTTTGCAGTAGTTAGCATTCAGGTTGCAAGCCCATCGCCGCTTATAAGAATACTAACTTCCTCACGATGTCTTCCTTCACCGTTTTAAGCACGTATTTTGATGCGCATATAATTTATCGACAGAAAAATCCATTGATACACGCCGGGATTCGAACCCAAGACCATCGAAATGAAAGTCAAGGTACCTCCCTCTCGGCATCAAAAACACATACCTATGCTTACAACAGTAAAGGAAAACATCGTGAGGAAACCAGTTAGTGTTCTTATAAGCGGCGATGGGCTTGCAACCTGTCACGTATGGAATGATATCTACTGCAAAATGTGGGCATGTACCAAATATAATGTTTAGACGTGCCTCTGACTACCCCCACTTGACATCTTCAAAGGATCTAAGCGCCTGGAGATCTGAGATAATGTATTTGGGGATTACAGTCGTGATCTTATTTACTTTTTTTATTTTACATTTAAGTTTCTAACCGCTTCTGTCGCCATGCCGTATCATCAATAAAATAGCTAATGCTACCATGCTTTCGAGCTTAATATTGCTTCTTTGTGTCGCTCCAAAGGTGTGAATTAAAGCTATTGATTACCAACAGTAGTGGTTGCCAAATAAAGAGAAGTATTTGACACTCCTTTACCAGCCGTCACCGTTGACCCGAAAATTACAAAAGGCCTAGCAAAAGCAACACCTTAGACCGCTTCCACACGGCTGGCGACAATAGCATGAGGAATTTAAATATGTTTTGATGGCGTTGTCGCCATCAAAACATTGCGCGGCGCGGCGTCATCACTGCGTCACGGTAGAGCGAAATTCAGAAGCATCGTATGTAGTTTCTCCCTAGATATGGACTGAAGAAGACTATGACATCACATCACGCGGCACGGCAGCGTAGACGCGCCGCATCGTGGTAATGTATCATAGTGCAGCTGTTTAAGATTGACAAGACCGTCAAACTGAATGTTTTCTCATCGTCGCCAACCGTGTGTAACACCAGTTCTATAATGCAATCAAATGTTTCTCAGATAAACCTGATTATTAACAAATAAAAATAAAATAATGTCTAAATACTTAAAGTCCGTCATAAATCACGATTTCTTATCGAATAACTAATAAATATTGCATCATAAATACATTGATCTATTATGCAAATTTATTTATGGCATTTTAAAATTTGTGTTTTATTGGAGATAAGTTAAATGTGATGTCCATCAAAATATCAGTTACAGCCTTTTTCTCTTTCTACTTCACAAGGCTTAAAGAGATAGCATGAAATATATAGATAAAAAAACAAAGTATCAAAATGATCAACGATCGATAGGTGTCATAATAAATACTTAGTTATCATCATAACACGTATATTGTGTGCCATAAAAAGTGATTCGCATGTCAATTTTGTAATAAATCAAAGGAGGATTTTTTGGATAATGTCAAGTTCGGTGAAAAGTTTTTGATGTCTTTTTTGGCAGAAGTAATTCTCCATTAATACCTTGCCTCTTTTATAAAAGATTAAAAAAGTTATGAATAAAAGTAACTCGACATTGAATATACTACCAAATAAATTCATACTGTCTTTTGTTTCTTATTAGGTACGTCATTTTAAATGACTTTAAGGGTACATATTAGGCCAGGCCGTGTCCGGGGCGTGCCGTTTGTAAACGGGCCCGGACGGGACACGGATCAGGCACTGTTTAATATAAACTTCTTCACACAAAATTTATGTAACGTTTCAAATCTGTGCCCCGTCCGGGCCACGTACTAATATAAATAATATCCTAATATAAAAATCTATCCTAAACGATGCATTTAAAAAAAATAGGATCACGTATGTAATCCCCAAGTACGGTAGACATAGACATCCTCTCAGATCTCCAGACGCTTAGATCCTTTGAAGATGTCTGGTGGGAGTAGTCAGAAGCACGTCCAAACAAGACATCCAAATAAGACATCCTGCATTTAGTATAATTGGATAAGTTACTATGCTCCATATCTTTAGGATAACTCCTTTATATAGAACAGTAAACTTATTTGATAAATTCAACCCAAATTGTAACATGAACGTCTCATCAGATCTAAACTAATAAATGAAATTGATTGATTGACGACATAAAAATGCAACGCTCTTACTTAAATAGACGTCAATCAAATTGACTATTAACTGGTATTTTCTTAACTAGGAGATAGTTAGTTGATAAAGTTGCGGTAGCTTTGAAACCCCTTTATGTGCTTACTTGGAGGTTAATGGTGGTTCATCTAGAAATCTTCGATAATGACCCCGTGTCAGCTACTTTCATGAGCCATAGATTCGACATTCTGTTAATGTCTCTAGCGGTCAACTATCCATTTGGTGGCAGCTGATAAACGGCGGCAAAACTGATAAAACTGCATTATCATGAAAACCATCAAACTTAAAAAAAAACTGTCTTTAATTTACTTGGCTAGTATGATTCTCTAACGAATTATATAAAAATGAACTGTTTAGCTCTTCCTAAAAACATTGAAGAGCCAACTTTGGAAAATAAATATATCGAGAAAAGTTTCACCAATCGTGTTTCTGTCTATAAATATATCTAGATTATATTCTTAAGTTATCTTTGTCATAAAAAACAAAACTGTATGTTTTGCTGTTATTGAGAAAAAAACGATTCTGCATTCATCAAAAACATTTTATACTCGTCTTTAAAGAGACAAAAGAACTGAAAGAACTACTTATACGAGTAGTTCTTTCTATAACTGCTAGATTCAATAAAACTATCTATGAACATCTCACGATCTATCCACATTTGTCTACACACAATGTAGGACCGAAAGCGGCGATTGAAACTATTTTCCTTCCCCATTCCGTTCCTCTTTCGCTATGGTCGCACAAAAACGGCACATAATCTGTCGTAATCCGTCATATTCAACCAAAATGCTGACTCAGGTGCGCAGACAAATCACTTTATGACGCGTGTGATTTGATTTTCGAAATTTTTATCGCCATGTTTTCGTCGCGACCGCGCTTCCTGTTGTTCGCATCGTACCTATTTGCTGGTATTTTGATTCCATTGTTTTGCAAGGATTGGATTTTTCTTCGAAGAATAATAATGAAACATATTTATTGTTTCGAGATATTATTAACTTCAGAAAAACAGCAATTTTGATTGATCCGTTACTAACAAAATAAAATGTTATTACTTTGTCTAGACTAGACAGAATAAACACGTTATTGCGATATGAAACTTCATTATTACGTTTCCAAAACTAAAAGAAAACCAAGATTTGTTTTTATAAGTTTTATAGAAGAGTCCTACATAAATACAATTAAAATGAGACCAACTTTGGATTATTCTTTTAACAATAGAACAAAATCTTCCAAATCGGATCATCAGGTAAAACAACGCGTCGAATTAAGAACATCCTTTTATCATCGGTTGAAAATTGACAAACCACCTTTACGCTTTCTACTAATTCAGCCCTATTTATCCCCATTATGTAGTATTTACTACAATAAAAATAATTCTAAAATTTTAAAATATTGCAAATGAAACATCGTAGTTTATGAATATTATATTCCCAAAATAAATTGAATACGGGACGGATCTGCCGCTTCGCTTCATTTGCTAAATAGGTCTTACATTCCCAGTGGCTGCTTCCAATACATTTGACTTTCACAGCTCAGTTGGTAGTAGCTCTGCCTTCTGCGCTGTAGGTTGTGGGTTTGATCCCAACGAGAATAAGATTTTTTTGTGATGATTATACTTGTAGAAGTTCTGCCTGGTAGTTATACTCTTTATTAATCTATAAATGGAAAAGTAGCTATATTTGTCTCTACGCCTTAACCTCTGAATAGATTTTAATAAAATTTGGTAAGGCAATCTTTCACCCTACATCCTGGGAATGGTCATAAACTACCTTTAGCACCACGCGACCGAAGTCGCAGTATTAAATATATTTATTTAGATACTAATTATTTATTTATATCTATAAAACATTGATTCTAAAAGTTCTGTGGTTGCACCGTCTCGATCACATGTGAGGCTGAAGCCTTACTGAAAATGCCTATTGTACTGAAACGGGGAAATCTCTTAATTAAATCTCGGTTACCTAACGAAACAGCCTGGTTCGGACTGAAAACTGCTTATTAAAACCCATTTGTTACTTAACTTAATTAATTTTATCTTTGTAGAGCAAGTGAATTCAGCATAATGTTTTTTATGACTGTTACATAATATAATTATTCGAAACATAAAACGGAGACAGTATTGCTGTCACCATAATTTACTAGTGTGACGTAAATAATATAGAAATGCTTACGAAAATCGAAAGTAAAATATGTAGATCAACTGATAAATCTCAGAATTCAAGATATGTAATCTTTAGTTTATCTTTAAGATGAAGAAAAAGTCAAAAAAATATTGAAAAATATTCGAATTACAGCTTGATTAACATACATAAAATGATGTTTGTTACAATATAATTTTTTCGTCGATTCACTCAGTATTTTTGTGAATGTAATGAAAAGAGCAATCTTTGGCATTTCATTTGATATCATAATTAAATTTATTGGTGAACATACATAAAATATAACTATTGCAATTAAGTTTTTTTATTAAAAATATATTTTTAAAACAAGCTCTTATAATATTGAACTCGTCAAGACAAATCTAATGAGCCCAAACAGCACGGGGATATGTTAAGGAGTTTCTATGGCTACATTCGAACTCTCTCATCAGAACAATTCGCTAGTACCATAATATTACATTGTCATTTGAGATTCATAGGTAAGCGAAGTTTTAACTCAATCGGACTATTTAATGAGGAATTCCGACGAACAGCTCTTAACTCCATCATCAGATCAGCTCTTAACTCCATCATCAGATCAGAAATTACACAATTATGCAAAATTTCAGCTCAATCGGTTGGAGATAACTGCTTCAAAATTGAGTTGCAACATTCCACCGTAACTAACATAGTTACATACCTAAACATTGCAAATTAAATAAAAGCTCGTAAAATATAAAACTTTATACTTTAAAGAGGCTTAGAAATTTAGATATATTATAAAACCCTATCAAATGTAAAATGATTATATGAATGAGGCTATAGTCAAAGCTTGGAAGTACGCCAAAAGATGTGGGTCGAAAAAATATATCTAAATGTTAGAGGTCAGACAGAATTAAATATCTGATAAGCCCAGTTTTGCAGGCAATTTGCAATAACTTAATAAGACAGTACTTTACCTGTTTTGAAATGTGTTAGGATCGTAGCTAGAGATTCTAAGTCTCGCCTACTATTCATTCAAACTTCACACATTCTATACATTTAAGTTTGTTACGAAAAATACAAAAAACCTCAGCAACTTTGCCGTGAAAAGGAATTGTCCGCGTTGAAAATAATATTTAGCAGGGGTTCTACTCTTAAAAACGATTAACGATATTACTGGGACAAACGTCACATCGTTTCCGACTGTACTTTGAAAGATGGAACGGCCGACATTACTTTAACAATTGACATACAGTCCACTACGACAGACGATGATTAGGATGATGATAGTGCGGCTTAGCCGAATATATTGTAGCACCGTCACTGTCGTCGGTAATGTCGTGTTGTTTTGCAGAGTAGATGACATATTTTATCGGTTCAGCAAGACTTGATAAAAATAACCACCTTACTGTACTTTTATTTAAATTCGACCATTTAAAAGTATGAAGAATGTACGATATTGAAATTCCCATATTCCAAGAAAACACCGATCCTTGTCTTGTCAGATCCATACAATATTAAGTTGAGCCTTAATTACGGTGCCATTAGGGAAATGACTACCCACGCAAGAATATAACTGATTTGCTTGAACTGATTACATCTATCACAAGTTTGATAGGGCTCGACGGTTTAGACGTGCGGAAATTTGGCAAAGTCAATTATGTGTAATGACTATTAGAAAAAAATGTAATGAAATTGGATCATGAGCACGGTAGTGATCCAGTTTCTCAGACGATGCTCCGAAGGGGGTAGTCAAAGCACGTTCAAATATTATATTTGGCACATGCCCACATTGCAGTAGTTAGGATTATAGGTGACAGGTTATAGGCCTATTGCCTTATTAGGAATGTAAAGAAAGATACAACCTCACATAGATCATCAAATTATAGTGTTTCAATATTCGATGCACATTATGATTTTAGAATTAAAAAAAATCGTAAAAAAATACCACAAATGTTGTAAAACAATGATGTTTTACCAGCATCTTTAAAAGATTCACTTTTCCCGTTTATTTATTTTACTTTCAACGAGATAGTAGGTTCTATTATCATAAATAAGTATGAGAATTATTATGTTTTTAACTCACGCGCATATGGACGCCCACCGCTATCATCATTTAAATAAAACAGTGAAAAATCCTACATTTGATATTCTAGACCATAAGGAAGTCCGAAGATGAAAACTCGTTAAAATAATATCGATGAAACAATAACATTCTTTGCATCTGGGAGTTCCCATCCCTTCAACTCCCACACACGTTCGACGACTAAAATGCCTAATGTCGGGAAAAGTATGAATGGAGTCTAGCAACGGTTTGGGCGTCTGCCAGACCAGGGCCGGAAGTCTGTCGGTTCCGTACACAATCTTGCAAAGGTTAAAGGTGACGAAACTAATGTAAGAAGCCACTTTGGGATGTTATGAATCAGCAATGGCCTACTTCTCACTGAATTACTGAATATAAAAGGCGCAATGGCGTAAAATGGTTATGGGACTTGAAGGACTTAACGCTCTTTTTATTGTGCGATTGGTTTTTAGCGGCGATGGGCTTGCAACCTGTCACTGCATAATGTGGGCAAGTGCCAAACGTGCCTTTGACTACCCTTTAGGCATGTTCAAAGATGTCTCAAATGTGATGTTTGCACGAGCCGTGCGTTCTTCTAAGCTTAATCGCGACTAGTCGTGAGGAACAGGCTTCACCTTGCCTCCTGAGACGTTTCAAAGTGACTCTTGTGATTTTATTGAAATAATTACCTTTTAACTTTGCCTCTGACTTTTGCATACCTACCTATCTTGTAGGATTAAGTGTTCCTCGGTTTAGTGAGGTGCAAAAAAAACCCGAGTGCTTGGAGATCTGAGAGGATGTTACGTACTTGGGGATTACAGTTGTGATCCTATTTAATTGTTTCATAATTAAGATAGCGATACTATTCGATTTTAATAATAATAATGTTTTTAATAACTGTTTGGTGAAATTGTTTTAGTAATAGTTTTTACCAATAAATGAATTAGTTATTGGCTGGAGAGAAAAAAATGCGAGTTGCATCAAATACAATGATAAGAGCACAGATCTTAAGTTAGAAGAAGATTGTGATTATTCTGCTAAGCTTTGGAATTACAGTCGGGAGTATATACGAGTATTTATTATTTGTGTCGTAAGTATTCAATTTCATTTTGGCAAATCGTACCACACTTGAGTTTGAATAGTTTTAAATCGTCCCCTATTCAACCCCTGTGGCATATTCTTTTGTGACATCACCATCCCTCCCCCTCTCCCCCCCCCCATGTTTTCAGTGACTAAGCTATAATACACTAGGAATGTATTATTCGCCTACGCTACTGAAAGAAGCGTGGGAGTACTCTGAAACTTGTGTACAGGATGTTTCAAAAAATATATTTACTAGTAAACAAAACATAAATACAGCTTGAAAAATAATTTAACCTGTTTTATGCGTTTTGTCGGTACTCCATAAGTATTATTTCCGACATGCTCTCATGCATAATATCTAAACGAAATGTACGTTCATATTTTGTATTTTTTATATATTAGGTTCTTTAGAATCTTTTCTATTTTGTAGAGAATAGTCAAAAGTTGGCCCCATTTAAGTTGTAGTTATGTAAAACTAATAGTTATATTGTCTCTTGACTTTTCGGTTGGTCAAATCTATTTCGACGTTTTTTTTTTATAAACGTATAAAATAATCTCTTTATGGAACAACCGCCCACGTTTTAGAAATGTCTGTTTTGCAGCATCCTATAGACTCATGGCGTCGCCATGGCTCCTTCGCCGACACACTTTCCATTGACGCGACAGGGCCACCCTCTGGTGGTATTTTGGGAATATTATCGCATGTCAGATACGTTAGTCTATTTTTAAAACAGACTAACATATTTAGGTGTAGTGTACTTGTAGCATAACAAAAGAAAAATTCGGAAAAAAATATACCTACAGACTAAAAAATGTTTAATTATAGTTTTCGAGTACCTTAGGGACTAGTTGAAACCCTCGCAAGCGCCACCTTGTCCCTCACTGAATTTTAGGAATTCCTTTCTTAGTGCACCCGTATTTAAGTGTGCGTTGATAGATCGATCAGTCAATGATTATCACAAGAGTTTTACAAATTTGATTCTTTTTTCTTTCTAACTCATAGCATGTTAATGCATAATATCTATATTTGAACAAGTAGAGAGGGTTCTATAGTTGCCTGCAGTCAATATAACGGATCTGAACAAAAACTTCCTAATCCTTTATTATTCCCAGTCAATGAACATTCGCGCTGTGTGGTACGTTATGACGTCATGACGCTAATCCCTGCAAATGGATGGCCATAGAAATGGGACAAAGGGCCGACGGCTTAGGATAACTGTTGATAGAGTTGTAGACAAACAAGTCAGGAATCAAATATAGGCTACAATTTTTAGGTCACCGTTTTTTTCAATGCTTTTATTCTGCTTGTTATAATAGTAGTAAGCATGCTTTAATATTCACAGTTTAAAGTTTAATACTTGTAGTATTATTGTAACAGCCAGTTGATTTGACGGTGGAAATAGAAGGTTTATAGAAAACTTCAGTTGATTTAATTATATCACGTGGTACCTATCACATAAAGGTAGGCCAAAGAAAAGATGGATGGACTGTGTGAAAGATGGTATGGGTAAGAAAGGAGTGAGTAATGAGATGACGGCTGATAGAGGGAAATGGAAGAACACATGTTGTGACCCCACTTAAGTGGAGTAAGGGCAGGAAGATGATGATGAAGTAGTTTCTAGGTATCTCCCACTTGGAGGCAGAACTAACAGACGGTCAAGCTTCTAAGCATCAACTATCGCCTTTACCAAAACATTATCTCGTAGGTCACGGCACATTAAACCTAATGTGCCTCACAGCTCAGTTGGTAGTAACTCTGCCGCTGTAGGATGTGGGTTCAATCCCCAACCGAGACAAACAACTGTGTGATAAACATGGATGTTTGTTCTGTGTCTAGATGTTATTATGTATGTATTTACAAAAAAAAGTATATAAGTATTGTATCAGTTATCTAGTTCCCATAGTACAAGCTGTTCTTAGTTTGGGGATAGATGATGTGAAATGTCAACCAAAAAAATTACAGGCAACCATACCTTTCAAAACGGAACACAGTAATGCTACTGAGCGGTAGAAATAGGTATGGTAATACTACCCAGACCAGCCCATAGTGATGCTTCAAAAGATTTATACACACGTTTTGAAGAAACGCAGTGGACGGCGTAAACAAGAGACCGTGCAAGTTATGTAGGTATGGTAGTACTGAACAGCCCGTAGTGACACTTCAAAAGATTTATACACACGTTTAAAGAAACGCAGTGGACGGCGTAAACAAGAGACCGTGCAAGTAAGGCACAAAGTGGCGGCTAGAAAAAAAGAATCTACCTGCACGCTTATTCCTAGAATGTGAAATTGTAAAGACAAACAAGCGCGGTATGCTCTGCCCCAACGCACCTTTATCACAGAAGCAGATGTAGTAACTTATCTACAGATGTGTCACTTTGACTAATATATAAAATTCTCGTATCACAGTGTTTGTAACCAAACTCCTCCTCCTTTTTTTCGTGTATATTTTGTAGGTCTGAGAATAGGTCATATTTTTGAACCCCTAAGCGACAAGGGTGGCGTAAAGTACGGGAAAAACCGAAATTGCTTTTTTCTGTGGGATTATTGAAATTTGGCAGGACAACGTCTGTCAGGACAGCTATTTTTTTTATAAAGATTTTGGTCCGCACTTTGCTTGCCGTAGCTTTCTATGGAGTTCTATTGGTAGTGCATATGTTAAGACTTACAAGTGATGACGTTTTGATACCGCAGGCACATAACGGTCATTCATCAGAAAAAAATGAATACTGAAATGAATATTTCAAAGATGTAAAAGTGTGAATTAAAGCGTAAGGAAAACATCATGAAGAAAACTGCAGTCTTTTCTGTACATAAACCGACTAAGATGAGAAAATGGTGTAGGACATAGGCGATGATTGGGGTAATCCTACGCCATATAAAAACCTATCTCGGGTAGCGTCAAAGTAAATAAAAAAACCACTTACCTCTGTAAAAATTATAACAAATAACTGTAAAATATTATTTAAAAAACTAACCTAGTGTTTTAAATAATAAAATATATTTTCCTGTTTTTAGGGACAAGATATCTCAAGAACTAAATCAGAGGCGCTTTAGTTTCTTCGTAGTACTTTGTGTAACTTTATAATATTCATTTGAATCTTAAATCAAGGCGATAAAGCTCATTTTACAATAAAAGTCAATATAAAGTGACAAACTGCTTAGTCCCTCACTCACTTATTCTGTTTATCGCTTCAAATTGCTACCTAGTTAGTGTACAATGTATAAGAATGATTTTACATTACTCGATTGTTACTAAGTAAGTGCTTAGTGGGTTTGCTTAGAATAGTTTTAGTGCAGGTATTTAAACGGGCACAATAGGATGAGGAAAATAAGTATTTATTATATTTTATAGTCGATAAAAATACGGAGATTAGAATTAGTCGAATTACTTCCATAGACTTATAATAATATTAGCTTCCGCCCGTGGCTTCACTTGCATGGTACTTTATGCGATTATCGAAATTTGGGCAGGACAATGTCTGTTACGGGTCGGCTAGTAAGCTATACTACTGTAAAGTTTCATTTTAATCCGTTCAGTAGTTTTTGCGTGAAAGAGTAACAAACACACACACACACACACATCCACTCAGAAACTTTCATAATTATAATATTAATAGGAAGAATTAGAATTAGGATGTTTGAAGTACCATTCCATATATTTCATGACACCTATAAACCTACGTCACTCATTACGATCAAACAAAGCGATTGATAAATAAACTCATTGATTCATCTACACTTTATGGTAAGTAATTTAATAAATAAACATCAATATTAAATAGCAATAACAGCTGAGCATAACTTTAAACAGAGACCTTACATTCCTGGACCTGTAACTACCTACCTACCTACGCAAGTACATTTATCTTGACGTATAACTTTGACGAGCAATAAAATAAAAGTTCGTAAATATTTCACACAGCCATAGCCTCCAAATTATAACGAGTAATAAATGTTTTTGATGAATGCAGAATCATTTTTTCTCAATAACCGCAAAATATACAGTTTTGTTTTTTATGACAATGATAACTTTAGAATATACGAGTAATATAGATAAATTACAGGGCGCGAAATTAGTGGTAATTGTGTTTTATATGCGGCAGCACTCGAAGCCCAAAAGCATAGAGTATCTATGTTAAAGTCTCTGTAGGTCTGCACTCTATGTTTTGCCACAGAGCTTATAAAACTACTAACTGGACCCCTAACGATGTTTTCCTTCGCCATTTTAATCAATGTTTGCAACAGTCTTTTTCTTGTTCAACTGTTTTTTGTAGTACTTTGTTATATCACTACATAGTATAAAGCAAAGTCGCTTTCCGCTTCCCGCGTCTTTAATCTGTATGTATGCTTATATCTTTAAACACACAACTGATTTTGATGCGGTTTTTTTTAATAGATAGAGTGATTCAGGAGGAAGGTTTATATGTATTAAACTCGTGCAAAGCCGGGGCGGGTCGCTAGTATACTATAAATAAAGATGATTTTCCGATAAAAATAAATAAATAACATGATTGTTTTGATAAAAAATAATAATAACAATAATAATTCATGGTATTTTATTATTTTTAGGGTTCCGTACCCAAAGGGTAAAAACGGGACCCTATAAGACTTCGCTATCCGTCTGTCCGTCTGTTCGTCTGTCTGTCACAGGGCTGTATCTCAGGAACCGTAATAGCTAGACAGTTGAAATTTTCACAGATTATGTATTTCCATTGACGCTATAACAACAAATACCAAAAACAGAATAAAATAAATATAACCCATACAACAAACGGTTTTTTTTAGATAATGGTACGGAACCCTACATTGCGCGAGTCCGACTAGCACTTGACCGGTTTTTATTTTTTTTGACAGTACGTCGAAGCAGAGAAAATGAATTTCAACGCGGCTCATTAAAATAATCATCACTTATGCAATCGATGCATACAGTTGCTTAAGGCGCTCCCAGTCGACGATTGTTTTTGTTCGAAACGAAAAAATAAATACTTGTGAACAAGCCACATCTCCTATTTTATAATGTATAGTATATGTGAATAAAGATGTACCCATATTTAATCACTTCGATAAATAATCCTACCGAGCGCTGCAATGACGACAAACACACGTCGGCGCGTGGTCTGCCTTAGCTTTTCGAATAAATTAATGATATAAATTATGTATAATTACTTATCAAAAATCTATTCTAATAGAAATCTAGATCTACATATTACCTATCTTTAACAATAAATCACAAGTTGATTTTAATAGTTGGTATATAAAATATTTCGATCATAAATTCTAAAACGTATCATTTTGAAATAATATCTTTATCGTGAAAAGTTTATAGTTAGTTTATGTTTTCAGCTAAATATAAATCTAGGTAGGAACCTGAAGTAATATACTTATAAAAATAGGAGATGTGGCTTGTTCAGAAGTATTTCTTTTTTCGTTTCGAAAAAGAGCAATCAGCGACTGGGAGCACTTAGTTGGTATTCATTATAACAAAACAAAGGAAAGTGTGACTTGGAAGTGAGTATAAACAACTTTTTGTGTGACAAGTAAGTAATGTGTTAATATAATATAATGGCGTAGCAACGCTACGAAAGTGCTACGAGAATATATTTCGCGATTGATAGGATTTGATGACTAAATTGATCAAAATAAAAATCAAGTTTTGCGTAGGCCTTTATTTATTAAATATGGCAAAGAGATTGATTGTTTCCTAGGGAAGGACACAGGCTAGCTTTAAGACCGCGTAGACGAAGTCGCGGTCAACACCTAGTACTAATACCGCCTACTCGTGTAGTAGGTATCTAATCTGTCAGATAACATGGCGATGTACGTGATCGATTGTGTGAGAAAAAGCTTAATGAATTAGTAGCAATAGGTATTTATAACTGAAATTGATAAATTGGTATTTAGGCGCTTTTTTATGTTTGCGTAGGTTTCAATGCTAAGAGATAATAAATGTGAAAGCTTTTGTGGCGCCTATTGAACCAATCACATCATTTCAATCTCAAAATGTTACCTATTCTCAAAAAAATCTTCACATTGTTTTATAATTTCCAAGATATACGTTTTTATTAAATTTTTAGAACGACTAATGAAATCGTAGTCTGAAACATTCAATTAAAACTTTAAAGCTCCTTTTATGGGACGTTGAAGATGATTCACTGGCCAGACATGTACTACACTTGCTGTAACACAGCCTGATATGGGCAATAAAGCCTGCAACACATGACAATAACATGTGGAACAACTGAATGCTGCAGTCGATGTTGGCAAACGGACAGATGCAAAAATTCAGAAAACTTATGGGTGCGAAAATAATAAAACAATTTTACTACTACAACCAAATTGAGAAAATATTGAGTAAATAATTCCCATGTTTTCTCAGAATCAAAAAACCTTCATTCAATAACTTGACTGGCCCCACAGCTCATTCGGGCCATTTCCTTTTGCGTTATTTAGAAAAGCTGCAAACAAAGCAATAATTAGAAAAAGACGCAATACCTAGGGCATATAACTATTTCAAAAACTCCGATTAATTGTATTCTAATATTATAAAGAGGAAGCATTTGTATATTTGTAACGAATAAACTCAAAAACTACTGGACCGATTTCAAAAATTCATTCACCATTCGAATGCTAAATTATCTCTGAGTAACATAGGCTATTTATTACGAGAAAAAATTAGGGATCCTTACTAAAACTTCAATAATGTAACCCAAGGTGTAAAAAAATCAAACATCACAGAACTAACTGCAACAACCGCGATACTTCCCGAAAGGCCATGAGTTATGGTGCAGGATCGTCTTGGTGCAATTTGAGGTTCCGTCGGCTGTTTGCTTGGTGCCAAAATTGCAGACTTTCCGCCTTGCTAGCTCTCTAGTCTGTTAAGTTGTACAATGTAGAACTGAAACTGACTTATTCATAAAAAGAACAATTGCAACGACTCGTAATCTATTTTGTAATTGTAATGCTCGAAGTACACGCTATTGCCGATGCGTCAAGAAGACGAAAGCAGTTAAGCATTAGTAAGTAGGTAACGAAACTTAATAATTGAATTTGTTGTTCTAAATTTAAAGGACGGATTTGATAGAGTTTGCAAAATCTGCAATATTTTTTTACAGTTCTTGTGGTACCATGGTACACTTAGTTTCTGATACTAATGACACAGGGAATGTTATTTATTTATCATAAAAAGAGATAATCTATAGTTTATAGAAAAAGAACATACATCAATAACCTAGATCTGGATCTGGATTGAATAATGAATAAAATGACATAGTTGTATGAAAACACACGCGAGGTCGCGGAGGTTTACACTAGTAGTTTAAAGGCAAATATCACCTGCGCGTATATGGAGCCGGTCTATAAAAGAGTTACTAAAATACTTAGTAATAGAAATGGTAACAAATTAAAAATGAAGGTTGGAGTTTTATATGTTGGGACGTAAAAGGAGTTGCGTTTCTATTCCTTTATTACACGGAGCTCAGGATCCGAATAGTGTAGCTTAATCTCGGATTGAGAGCAGCGTTTTCATTTACATGTGCTGAAAAGTTGGCTGTAACTCTAGAGAATTCAAAAATGGAGACGGCTTACTGTCAACATGTATTACGGTTTCTCATTATTATGGTACGAGTATTAATAAATATATAAAATATATTAGCGGACTTTACACACAACACCATCTAGCCCCAAACTAAGCAAAGCTTGTACTATGGGAACCAGATAACTGATAGAATACTTATTTACTTTTTTTTTTTTTGTAAATACATATATAATATACATATAGTAACACCCAGACACAGAACAAACGTCTATGTTCATCACACAAATGTTTGCCCTGGGTGGGGATCGAACCCACAACCTACAGCGTAGAAGGCAGAGTTACTACCAACTACTACTTCGTAGAGGCTAGTTACAGGTTCATTTCAGTTTTCTCAAACGAGATGTCCAGGAAACAGACCCATATCATGAGAAAAGAATCAGAAATATACTCTATAAGAAGTTCCTAGACTTGTAGACAAGATGTAGGGGTACTTATGCCCATACATAGTGACAACAGGATTCCATGAAATAGGTACATTGACATTAATTTTTATAGCAATTGCTGACTGATTCTTATTTTTATTCTTCTATAAATTCCTCTCGACAACTAAAATACAGCCTAATTCAAATGCAAAGAAAAGCAATTCAAGAGCAAACCCATTTAAATCGGAAAACGTTCCCAATATCCAACATTTTAATGTAAGTGGCGACATCTGACAATAATATGGAACTGTTCCAAGCGAAGCCAATACAATTTTAAATAGATAGGTGTTACGTAACTTTGTAAATGAGTATCCTTGTCAGTAGGTAGGTACAATGGTGATATTCCATTATCTACGTACTTAGATTATATCAAAAAATGTCATGTAGATATGTGCATGGTGTTATAGTTGTTGTATCTCACGAAGGCGGGTGAGAAGTACTTGTAGTTATGATGTGTATAGACACGCACTTTTGTGTACGTGACTGCGGATCGGACAATACTGCGCGCTACACAAACAATTTAGAGTTTAGATCAACACGCCTTCTAAAGAACAACTGTACTAACTGTAACTAGAAGGAATATAACGCTTGCAGTCGAGTGCCATTTTTAAAAGATTTCATTTCTCTGTCTCCTAACCCATGGCGTCTTGAAAACCACATCAAAACAGCCAGCTCCAAGTGGGAAACTGACAAGCCAGCCATCAATCACATTAAAACTGCCACAAGGTTTCACTCCGTAATCCCGAGGTGGTGAGAACAGGTCTCATCTGTTTGTGATATTCCGCTTCCAGGTCTGTAACAAGGACCTGATATATAATACTCGACAAGACCTCTGAGACTACAGAGGCCCTAAAGAGCGTTGAAGGCAAACGCCGTTCCGTTTGCCTTCAACGCCCTAGTTAGTCGGACGGAGTCTAAGCCTAGAGTTTGTTTGATGCTGACACCATGTTTATACACCCCTTGTCCAGAAGTTCCACCGATAAGTTTGGAAGACCAAAGACACAAATCAAGTTACTCTAATGTGGTTCTAAACATGTTTGTGTAGATAACCTTTACTCTAATTTTGTAAACCCAGAATGAACCATGGATAATGTAGAGGTTAGTTCCTAATAACCTTATTCCAACGAGATCAAATAATTTATATGCGCATCAAAAACACGTGCTCAAAACAATGAAGGAAAACATCGTGAGGAAACCAGTTAGTTGTCTCATAAGCAGCGATGGGCTTGCAACCTGTCACGTATGGAATGCTAACTAATGCAAAATGTGGGCTTGTGCCAAATATAATGTTTAGACGTGCCTCCGACTACTCCCACTAGACATCTTCAAAGATCTAAGCGTCTGGAGTTCTGTGAAGATGTCTACCGTACTTGAAGATTACAGTCGTGATCCTATTTGTATATATATTTATACAGGCTTACATGCCGCTAAAAGAAAATTTGTAAAAAATAGTGGTCTTGGTGTCTGCGATTTTAGGAGCTTCACAACTCTTATAGTCGGGACCGATATTTCACGTGCCCTGCTAGGCACGAAAGAGCTTAGCTGTAAGGAGTCATCTATCTATTCGGTAAATCAATTGTATGTATCGATATAACCCTAGCTTCGACTCTGCACCGTACGTGTGTGATGTTAAACCTCCAATTCTTGCGCATCGTAAACTGCGGTTAGGTAGACGCTTCACACGTTGCGCTTTGATTTGAAAACACCGCAAAATGTTCTCACACGATGCTAGTCGGTAAATTATCGATGATACCATCCCCCCCTCTTCCCACTTTCATTCTACATTGATGTTCTCTTGATTCGAAATCAGCCTATTTAAACAATAATATTCAACGTTCAACAGTCACAAACATAGTCCAGACCCGTAATAGGATTCCCTGTCACCTTTTCGTTGTCCTTTTCCCAGTTCATGTGGGGTCACAGCATGTTTATACTCAAAAGGATTTGGCTTATGTTTTACAACAAGCCGCCTTTCACACGTCTACCCGCTTTGGGTAACTTTGGTTATAGGATTCCCTATGTCGTGGGTTTTTGGTTCTGGATCAGAACAGACAGAAACAATAACTTCTCCAGAATGTATATTATATTTATTTATATTACCCTATCGGGTTCTAGTGTTACTATAAAATATTTTTGTTAAAAGCTAAAAGTCGGCTATCGGGCTAACCCGTCAAAAATTTGAAAATATTTCCATGGTAAGTTTGTATTATTTTTTGTGAATGGTTTATTTCTAAATAGGTACATTTAGAACCTAATATTGTTTCACGAACAATAACTTTGTTAACGCATTATTGGCACAGCTGAAAATAATGTATTGTATGTCAAATCATTTTCGCTATCGTTCTAAAAACTTGATTCTTATTTTAAACTTGTCTAGAATGCAAACCTACCTCCTAATACTATTTCACCTATTGAAGTACATACTCATATAAATCGCTAATATACTAAACTTAAAAAAAAAATCGTTAGGTACCCGCTCTATTCAAACTAAAACGTGGGTCATCAAAGCGGTCGGTAGTTATTTCTGTATCGTCTTATCTAAGTTATAGGTATGTATAATTTTATTTCAACATAAGTATCACATATTAATAAATAAAATCGAGTAGTATTCTAATGTATAACCAACATTTTACATATTATAAACCGGAAACTCACTGGACAAAACAGCTCCGAGCGTGAAAGTGAAGCGCGGTAGTGAGCGAGTGACGTCATGCACCGAGTGCAAGCCTTCGATTCAGCGGTTTAGACGTGCGGCTCGTTGGTCTAGGGGTATGATTCTCGCTTTGGGTGCGAGAGGTCCCGGGTTCAAATCCCGGACGAGCCCAACTTTTTAGTATTTTTAAATTTTAATGATTGATGTTTCATGTATAGAAATCGATCAACCTCAATTCTCTCGCTCTAGCCGATGATACTGCCATTTAAAGTATTTTTTTTAATGTTTTTTTTAATATAGAAATAACTGTTCATTCCTTTTATTTTTCTACACTGCTTTTATTACACGGACATAAATAAAAAATCCGTAAAGTAAGAATAATGTCGCATTAATGAGGAAAAGAAAACATCGAAGCACAATATATTACCACATAATTACCTATACATTATACTTATCACGAGTACACGACGACGTAGTCTAAGCTCCCCTTGCTTAAAAGATACCTCGATTGAGTTAAAAAACATATTTTACATTTTAACAATCCTTTAATTAAACTTGCATCTTTTTAATACAACAGGTAATAGACAGAATTATTTTAAGAAACAGGAATAGGCTTAAATTCTATTGTGATTCCTACGAAAATGTGTGTAATTAATAAACTATATCTTTGATTATAGAATGTAGCGTTGTTGTCGTGAATTATAGGTCAAGAGAGGTGTAGAAACTTTTATTTTGATTTATTCTTGCGATTGCCATGCTCGAACATTAGTAACGACGCTATTTTCAATAGATTCGATCAAAATATTGTTGGTACTCTTGTTTTGTGTAATCAGTATTTTACCGCTTATACAGGTGGTTGGAAAGGGGAATCGGGATGACAAAATATTTATAATATACATGAATATACATGTCGAATTATGAACCTTCTTTTTTTGTATGGAAGACAATAAAAACAGGTCAATACGTCTCTCAAATAGGCCGCAAAAACTATCAAAATCTTATACCTGACTTTTGATATGAAGTCTTAAAAATTGGGCCCGGTCGGGATTTCAAACCCGGAACCTCGCACACTCAAGTGAGAATCATACAGAAATAAACTGTTTTTAGCAAATGTTAGTGACTATTTCTAGCTGTATTTATAAAGTCGTTAATACTACAATAGAAATTAGTTAACAAAGATCATAAAAAAAAAATCGAATGTACCGGTTTAATTGTTAATTAAATTAGAGATTATATTGCATTGTCTGCTGTTTAACTACGAGATAAATGATGCAAATAATATTTTATAAAAAGTTGGGCCCGTCCGGGATTTGAACCCGGGACCTCTCACACCCAAAGCGAGAATCATACCACTAGACCAACGAGCCGATTGAATTATAGCACAAAAAGGAAATTTTCAACAAAAAAATATATTTAATGTTTATGTTCACTGACTTGTATTTGCACTTTAAAAGATTTTATTGACACAACTGGAAATTATAACCCAGATTTGCTGAAAACGGATTACTTCAGGTTGTATTTCAGTTGGCTCGTTGGTCTAGTGGTATGATTCTCGCTTTGGGTGTGAGAGGTCCCGGGTTCAAATCCGGGACGGGCCCAACTTTTTTATTTATTTATATAAACTAGTAAATCTTATTATTGATCAGAAATCTGTAATTTAGATAATATTTAAACTTTGCTAGACAGGTATTTTTTGTAATCTTTATCCAGTGACTTGTATTTTGTGCCCATAAGAGCCCTTTCACACGAATGCCGTTGCCAACAACATAGGTAACTGCAGCGGTCGACACACATCAGCGACAGCCGTCAAGTTTCTGCTGCAGTTTCTTCTGACGTTAATATCATGCCGTTCATGTGTCTGCTCTAAGACTATATTGACACAGCTGTAAATTACAACCCAGATTTGCTGAAAACGGATTACTTCAGGCTGTATTTCAGTTGGCTCGTTGGTCTAGTGGTATGATTCTCGCTTTGGGTGTGAGAGGTCCCGGGTTCAAATCCCGGACGGGCCCAACTTTTTTATTTATTTATATAAACTAGTCAATCTTTTTATTGATCAAAAATCTGTAATGTAGATAGACAGATATTTTTTGTAATCTTTAATCAGTGACTTATATTTTGTATCCCATAAGAGCCCTTTCACACGAATGCCGTTGCTAACAACAAAGGCAACTGCAGCGGTCGACACGCGTCAGCGACAGTCGTCAAGTTTCTGCTGCAGTTTCTTCTGACGTTTATATCATGCCGTTCATGTGTCTGCTCTAAGACTTTATTGACACAGCTGTAAATTACAACCCATATTTTCTGAAAATGGTTTACTTCAGGCTGTATTTCAGTTGGCTCGTTGGTCTAGTGGTATGATTCTCGCTTTGGGTGTGAGAGGTCCCGGGTTCAAATCCCGGACGGGCCCAACTTTTTTATTTATTTATATAAACTAGTCAATCTTTTTATTGATCAAAAATCTGTAATGTAGATAGACAGATATTTTTTGTAATCTTTAATCAGTGACTTATATTTTGTATCCCATAAGAGCCCTTTCACACGAATGCCGTTGCTAACAACAAAGGCAACTGCAGCGGTCGACACGCGTCAGCGACAGTCGTCAAGTTTCTGCTGCAGTTTCTTCTGACGTTTATATCATGCCGTTCATGTGTCTGCTCTAAGACTTTATTGACACAGCTGTAAATTACAACCCATATTTTCTGAAAATGGTTTACTTCAGGCTGTATTTCAGTTGGCTCGTTGGTCTAGTGGTATGATTCTCGCTTTGGGTGTGAGAGGTCCCGGGTTCAAATCCCGGACGGGCCCAACTTTTTTATTTATTTATATAAACTAGTCAATCTTTTTATTGATCAAAAATCTGTAATATAGATAGACAGATATTTTTTGTAATCTTTAATCAGTGACTTATATTTTGTATCCCATAAGAGCCCTTTCACACGAATGCCGTTGCTAACAACAAAGGCAACTGCAGCGGTTGACACGCGTCAGCGACAGTCGTCAAGTTTCTGCTGCAGTTTCTTCTGACGTTTATATCATGCCGTTCATGTGTCTGCTCTAAGACTTTATTGACACAGCTGTAAATTACAACCCAGATTTGCTGAAAATGGATTACTTCAGGCTGTATTTCAGTTGGCTCGTTGGTCTAGTGGTATGATTCTCGCTTTGGGTGTGAGAGGTCCCGGGTTCAAATCCCGGACGGGCCCAACTTTTTTTTATTTTATTTATAAACTAGTAAATCTTTTTATTGATCAGAAATCTGTAATGTAGATAGACAGGTATTTTTTGTAACCTTTAATCAGTGACTTATATTTTTTATCCCATAAGAGCTCTTCCACACGAATGCCGTTGCCAACAACGAAGGCAACTGCAGCAGTCTACACGCGTCAGCCTACAACAAATCTCTGCTGCAGTTTCCTCTGTCGTTGGTATCGTGCAGTTCATGTGTAAGAGCTCCAAGACTTTATTGGCGCAGCTGTAAATTATAACCCAGATTTGCTGAAAATGGTTTACTTCAGGCTGTATTTTAGTTGGCTCGTTGGTCTAGTGGTATGATTCTCGCTTTGGGTGTGAGAGGTCCCGGGTTCAAATCTCGGACGGGCCCAATTTTTGGCCAAACAAAAATCGGCTCACAACTGTAAACTTTATAAATGCTATATATGCTGCTTATAAATAGCTATTTCCTTTAAGATCCTTGAAAGGAAAGTGTAATTTTCATTTTCTTTTAGATAAAAACTTGTATTACGATGTTTTTAAATTGTAAAATATTTATTGTTCTGTATGACTTAAGTGAATTGCATGTGTTCTTAGGGTACAAATGATAATATATAATGTATTAGAGAAATATAATAAAAATATTTGACTCGATATTTGACATAATATGCTTCATAACAATATGTGAATAATACGCCATTTCATTTTTTCGTATTTTTTGTGTACTTTGCCTAGTTTTCTAGGCATTGAAAGTTTATTGACACAGCTGTAAAACAGTAAATACGCTTTTCTGAAAACTATTAAGATCAGGCTGTATTTTAAGCGGCTCGTTGGTCTAGTGGTATGATTCTCGCTTTGGGTGTGAGAGGTCCCGGGTTCAAATCCCGGACGGGCCCAACTTTTAAAGTTTTTTATTCATATCAATTAGTTAAAAAAAATGTTTATTGTGATATTTATTTTAAGTAATATTAAACTTTTCTATACAATTATGTTTTGTAATCTTTGTTCACTGACTTATTTTTTATTTTGCAGTCTATAAGACTTTATTGACACAGCTGGAAACAACAACCACGATTTTTTTGAAAACTGTTAACTTCAGGTTGTATTTCAGTTGGCTCGTTGGTCTAGTGGTATGATTCTCGCTTTGGGTGTGAGAGGTCCCGGGTTCAAATCCCGGACGGGCCCAACATTATATATTTTTTTGTATTTTTTATAATCGTTACTGTGCATAATGTAAGCTATTAAAAAATCTCATAACCGGAATATTCTAACACTAGCTGACCAGTGCCCGCTTCGCTGGTCGACAGATAGTTTCACATCTGGTATTCTAATCTTCAAAATAAATTATAGCCTATATGTTGCCGAGGACTAATAGCTACATAACAAAAAAAGTTTCATCAAAATCCGTCCAGTAGTTTTTGCGTGAAAGCCAGACAACAGACAGACAGACAGACAAAAATTTCAAAATGTAATTTTTTGGCTTGTGTTACTTGTATGAAGACCCCTAGGAGTATTTTTTTTTAGTTTTTATTCAATGTACAGAATTGAACACTTCTACAGTTTTATTATATGTATAGATTAATCTAACATTAATTGAGGATATGACAGGTGTTTTACTTCAATGTTGCCAACACTTTCACTCACTGCATACCAAAACAACTAATTTGACAAGTATCAGTATCGGCCTTACTTGGGTGTTTATATCAATAGGTTTTATCGGATTTTATAATAAATCGCTTCCTGTGTCGCCACCAAATATTATCAGGACTTGTGGAACAATCAAAATAAAAAGTGAGGGTGCTACGATCAGAAAAATCCTGTTCTTTGGTAAGATTCCTTTAAAGCATAATATGAACATCGAGTTTTACGAGTGAGAAAATATTTTATAAATAAATAAATTAATTAATAAGATTCATCCCGACTGTAATCCGACTGTAATCCCCAAGTAGTCAGAGGCACATCAAAACATTATATTTGGCACATGCCCACATTTTGCAGTAGCTAGCATTCCATACGTGACAGGTTGCAAGCCCATCGCCGCTTATAAGAATACTAACTGGTTTCCTCACGATGTTTTCCTTCACCGTTTCACTAGACAGTTAGGCAGTTAGTTAGTCTATGCTCAATTTTGATTTTATCCCGAACATATTATCTTCTGTGTCAGTTGTTGATAAGTTTTGTGAGGTGCCCATGCGAGTCACAATTAAAAGACTGGTCGTAATCTCCTGCCATGTTATGCATGCAAGCTGCTAGCTACTAGCATGCTAGTAGCATAGCACGTACTTGCAAGTACCTACTTGGTAGCTATTGTGCAAGCAGGCGTGTTTATTACTGCCTAAACTCAGCACTGAGATGTGAGCAACTATCACAATGCATCAAGCATGACGGGAGACATCGGAAACATATCCATCATTAAGTTTGAATTAGGTACCTGCCTACCGGGTTCATTCAAAAGGAGTGCTTACCCGTTCATCCCACAATTTTTCATCCCAATAGGTATTTTGCTCCGTTCAACCCAAAACATTTGACTCGAGGTGTGGGTAGAAAGGGTTTCTACCCACACCTATGTACTTATTCCCAATTTATATTGTTTATTAATCACTACATAGTATAAAGCAAAGTCGCTTTCCGCTTCCCGCGTCTGTATGTATGCTTATATCTTTAAAACTACACAACGGATTTTGATGCGAGTTTTTTAAATAGATAGAGTGATTCAGGAGGAAGGTTTATATGTATAATAGCATGATACCCGTGCGAAGCCGGGGCGGGTCGCTAGTCACTACATAGTATAAAGCAAAGTCGCTTCCCGCTTCCCGCGTCTGTATGTATGCTTATATCTTTAAAACTACACAACGGATTTTGATGCGGGTTTTTTTAATAGATAAAGTGATTCAGGAGGAAGGTTTATATGTATTAAACCCGTGCGAAGCCGGGGCGGGTCGCTAGTTTCAAATAAATGACAGTGAAACCCTAAAGCAAAAGAGTGTACCTCAACAGCCCAAAGTACCTAACAATGTAGTAGGCATAACTATAGATTTTGACACGGGTCTTTATCACGTAATTGAGTCTGCCCGCGGCCATGGCTATTGTAACATAGTCGAAACGTCGGGAAAGTAAATTAAAGGTAATTACGTGATAAAGACCCGTGTCAAAATCTATAGTTATGTCTACTAATCACGATAGTTTGAAAAATAATAATGTAGTAGGCGTCAAGTTTCAAGAACTCTTCTTCAGCCCTAAAGCAAACGGAGATGCCCTTCGACAGTGCAATCACACACACAGAGCAAACATTTATTAATTAGTGTATTTATTAACACATACACGCGGAATTCACCGCTGCGTTCGCATAATTAGATGCCGTTTTGATTGTGATATGTGGAATGGTGCTTTATGCCGCTTTATATACACTTTTGTCGGTTAAACGATAAATATGTACTTAAACACACGTTTACTTTATCACTTACGCATTCTAAATTAATACATAGGTAACTAGCTCACCAATAAGAAAATACAACCATTAATTAATATTTTATTCACAAACTGTGAGGCATCCATTTTCTCGACCTATTTTCAAAAAGGTCTTTAAAACTAGAGATCTCTTCTCCTTAATCTATATTATGCTTCTGTACTGTACGTGATGCTACTGGATCCTTGTGATTTGATTTATTATCAAACTCTTTTAATATGTTATATATTATAACCCAATGGTTCAGCTACAGTACCTACCTGTAGTACCAGTGTACTACAGGTAGATACTGTAGCCGGCAGTGATTTTGATCAAACTGAAGAACAATGCAATATTTTAATGTATTTTTAAATATTATACCTATACAATTCTAGTTCAATAAATATAGGTAAGTACAGTACCTACATACATACAATACGATTTTAGATAAATTCGGATTTCTCACGTTTTGGTTAATTCATTTTACTGCAAGCCTTATCTTTTGAAGGGACGTAAATTAGCATCGCTTTGTCAGCTCTCAATAAAACTAAACATCTTAATTGTTATCTCATATTTTTGTTTTGATCTTTACTACCTGGCTTCCGTCAAGGGGTCCTGCCGACTGGGTCAAGCTACACTTCATCTTCCACACACACACACACACAAACACAAATTACTATACCCACCGCTTATTATTTATGTTTTATGTTTTATGCTTTTATACTTTCCTACAACTTTTATAATATAAATTAGTTAGTTCTTCACTACATAGTATAAAGCAAAGTCGCTTTCCGCTTCCCGCGTCTGTATGTATGTATGTATGTTTGCTTATATCTTTAAAACTACACAACGGATTTTGATGCGGTTTTTTTTTAATAGATAGAGTAAATCAGGAGGAAGGTTTTTATGTATTAAACCCGTGCGAAGCGACTATGTTCGTGTTAAGGAGGCGAGCGTTGAAGCTGCTACACACTTTTTAACTTTTATGATTTCATCGTACACTTTCTGACCAATGTTCAGAATGTTCTGAATAAATAATTTGATTTTTTTATCTTATGTTCCAGAATAGTGATTTCCTGTGATACGTAACATGTTCGTACGCAACACCATCAGAAAATTTTATATTATTTTTCAGACATTCATCACATGAACCACATACCTACCTACATAATCGTAAAACACGCGCTTGCAGCCCTAGCAAGACCACCTGTAAAAATCGTCTGCAGAAGAGTAGACAACAAATGCAATGGTGTCAAAAGTGAAGTATTATTTACACTTTCCTAAAACTCACGGCCACCGCGGTAAGTTAAGTTTTATCTCTTGCCACTGTAGGTAGGTGTACTATAGACAAATCTTTTTTCGCTGACCTACCGCTGAGTGCTGAAGAACACAATGGCATGTAGCTTGACCCGTAAGGCTTTGAGTGACGTGGATGACTATTTAATTTATGTCTGTTGCTTAGAAGCGTTTTATTTTAATGTGCTCGTTAGTTACTGTGACAGTTGGTGACGCTTCGGGCGCCATTTTGATTTTTATCTGCGCCGGCGCAGTCAGTGGGTCAGTTGGGTTTTGATTATTTGGAATCGATACTGATTTTTGTGCAATAATCTTGTTTTTGGTGTCTTAAGTCATGATATATGAGATAGGCAATATTTTTAAAGTACCCACTAACTTCAATAATTATTTAAGAGGCTCCCAGTCGCTGATTGCTCTTTTTCGAAACGAAAAAAGAAATACTTCTGAACAAGCCACATCTCCTATTTTTATAAGTATATTACTTCAGGTTCCTACCTAGATTTCTATTAAGCTGAAAACATAATAGCAGAAACTTTTCACGATAAAGATATTATTTCAAAATGATACGTTTTAGAATTTATGATCGAAATATTTTATATACCTACTATTAAAATCAACTTGTGATTTATTGTTAAAGATAGGTAATATGTAGATCTAGATTTCTATTAGAATAGATTTTTGATAAGTAATTATACATAATTTATATCATTAATTTATTCGAAAAGCTAAGGCGGACCACGCGCCAACGTGTGTTTGTCGTCATTGCAGCGGTCGGTAGGATTATTTATCGAAGTGATTAAAGATGGGTACATCTTTATTCACATATACTATACATTATAAAATAGGAGATGTGGCTTGTTCACAAGTATTTATTTTTTCGTTTCGAACTAAAACGATCGTCGACTGGGAGCGCCTTTAACTTTGGCAGAGTTTAGTACGAATTTGATTTTGATTTATATTCATGAGTTTCTAAGAAAAAGTACCTACCCAATAATAGGTAAAAATATAAACAACCCAGTACTTCGTCACAAAATTGTCCTGATTCTTACAGATTCCTAGTGTGGGTACTAGTATTCGAACACATAATTGATGACCTGATTTTGATGGAATCCGTTAACAATGAAGGGACAATGAAGTTGGGAGTAGACCGTACAAGATCACCCGCTTTGGAAATCTATTGGAAAGTCCTAAGTTCTGCAGCGACGACCTACAGCTGAAATTATGATAAGGATCCAATAAATAAACTCTAGACAAGCAAAGTTTCTTTAAGATATCTAAGGGGTAGGCACGTCCAAACATTACACAACACTTTTAAACAGTAGGAATTCTATTACAAGCAGATAGGTCCAAAGCTACATAGGAATAGATGTTCTATTTACCTCCGGTACGCAAAATACTTGAATAATCTTATCCAACTCAAAGCTACCCAGACCACTTTAGTACGAGCTTCAATAAACAAGTTAGCTCAATAGCTCCTATAATTAAAGTAGCTGGAACAATATATAGGGACATTACTCTCGCGATCCTATTATCCGATCGATAATTCAATCTGGGGCGATATTGTCTGCGCCTCTGGGCTGTGCCGCTTCTGTGGTGCCATAGAGTAGTTGTGTCACAGACGGTAATCTGTCTTTTCTTTTATACCACTCGGAAGTATTAGAATGTGACGGCCAAGCTAAGCATCAACCATAAAGTATCCTACTAATATTATAAATCCTGTTGGTGCCTCAATCACACCCAAACAACCAAACTGATGTCCTGGAATACCATAGGTACTATTATAACTATAAAAAAAATACCGTCGCGGGACGCGTGGCAGATGTGAATCATAGTGACAGCATGACCGGATCGAACGCACTTCTTCGGCAGCAACTTATCTAGTTCGCGTAGCTGCGTGTAGTTAACTACACACGGCACGACTAGTGGCGACGCGTCGCCAATTCAACAGCCGGTCTGACCCGCTGCATCAATTAAAACTAGGTATAATGTATTATTCCATCAGTTATCTAGATAACTAGTTCCCATAACACCTTTAAGCTTTACTTGATTTAGAGCTGTATGGCGTTGTGTGAATAAATAATTTGTTCACCAATATTTATTTACTTAATTTAAGAGTAATAGCAGTTTATAATTCGCAATGTGAAACAAACAATTTAAGACCAAGCGAGGATAGTTTCTTCAATTGCCTCGACTTCTTGACGGTAGCTCCGAGTACTCCAGTCTGCTCGCGACCATGGCTATTGTAACATAGTCGAAACGTCGGGTAAATAAATTAAAGGTAACGTGTTAAAGGAACGTGTAAAAATCTATACTTATTATAAAAATACCTACAACTCTTCTCATGTATCGTATCTAAACATAGCTCATCTTTGCCGAATAAAGCGATTAATAAACAGGATTGGTGAAATGTATCAACGAATTAAATTTCCGAAGACAATTAAAGGGAGCCGTCGGATATCAATATTCTGGGTCATGTTTTAATTATAACCTATATATTAAACGTACGATTAAATTACCTTTCTATTGATATATTAAACGTAATTGTAGGATTGGTTTTAGAAAGTGGGAATTTCGTTGGAAACCTTAGTCGGTCACTGACCTAAGCACCAAGAAAGAACCATAGATAAAGAGTGGAAATAACAAATAATCAAGCGTGTCAGTTTTTAAAAAAAATATATAATTAAATATTGGTGGACATTTTCACACAACACCATCTTGCAATAAACTAAGCAAAGCTTGTACTAATAGATACGTTGATTTGTGTATATCCCAAAAAACCCTACACTGATAAAATTGTTTATTGATTCTACACCTAAAATGTTTATCTTAGGTTCGTAACAAAACTAGTTTGTTTTCTTATAAATGGCGATGAACTTGCAACCTATCACGTATGAAGAGCTGTTTTTGACTACCCCCCTTTAGGCATCTACAAGGATCTCAGCAGTAAATCCGAGATATCTACCATGCCCCTCAAGAACTCATTTTTTCTCGTGATTATATTGATCTCGTAAAAAAACCAACTGCGTTTGTTATTTAACATACTTACCCCCCAAAAATACTGTCATCCTAACTTATGTAAGTGCGCACTAAACTCTTAACTCATAACCCCATCGTAAACTTTACGTCTTATAGTTCTCCATAAAGTTGTTTTCTACCATTTACTTATTTCAGTTATCCTGAATTTACTGACTCCTTCAACCCCACATCCATAATGTGAGTAGATAAATAAGTTGAATCTACAGTAGGTACCATTGGCTGGTTGTATTTCGATTTTTGATCAGAAGGTCGTGCGTTCGAATCCCAGTACACCAAAGGATTTTTCTATTCGAATAAAAACACATGCTCAAAACTGTAAAAAGAAGGTACCTACCTATGTAACTATTTTATCGATTACTAGCTTTCCCGACCTGTCAAATTTCAATAATCCCAGAGAAAAAAGCGCTTTTAGTTTTTCCTGAACTTTACGCCACTTTAATCACTTAGGGGTTATAACAAATACCTACCCGAATGGTATTCGGGAATAGGATACACAAAAAAATAAAATCGGTCAAGCCGTTTCGGAGGAGTTTTGTTACAAACACTGTAACACGATAATTTTATATATTAGATTTGAAATTCAAATTCAAATTCAAAAATCATTTATTTCAATAAAATCACAAGGATCACTTTGAAACGTCTTAGGAACTAGGTTAGCTACGCCGATTACACGCGACCAAGCCTAGAAGAATCAGGCAACAAACACGGCTTGGGGTCTACCTTTTTTTTATGATCCTTTCCTTAATGCTATGTAGAGCTCTAGTGTGGTGCCAATCGAACAAGGTGAAGGCTCAAACAAGAATAATAATTAAAAGTACCTACTACTCAAGTACGTACAACAATAAAAAAAATAACTAAAGAGCTTCAGCACAAATTCAAAAAGCAAAAAGCTTTTCATGTTTGGTTTTAATGTTTTTTTTTGCTTTGGTTTTCATGTTATAAGCTTTGCTTAGTTGTAGGCTAGATGGCACTGTGAAATTTCCACTAATATTTATTTTATTTACTTATTTAAATGAATTCTAGGTTATAAAAGGAAAATGCCTTGGATTTTCCTTCGCCGTTTGAGAGCACGTATCTAACATACTCTTAGAACGTTGTATTTGTAAATTGTCAAGAAACTGTTATACTAGATTTACACTCGAAAACGAGAGACGAGGATCGGAACGTCGCGAGACGAGGTCCGAGGCAAACCACGAGACGAGTGAATAGACATTCACACTCTCGTCTCGTGGTTTGCCTACGCTACTTTTTTAATTGAGAGAGGAGCCACGAGCTCTCGTGAGCTCTCGTGCTCTCGAGCACTCGTGGCTCGCCTCGCGCCTCTCTCCTTTATGATCGATCACGCGAAGTGCGGGCCGAGACACGAGGCGAGATACGAGGCGAGAGTGTAAATCTAGCATTAGGGGTTTACCACACGTAGGTACCTACTCGTACCTTTATTGCCATTTTTGACACAGATGCTAGAAACGTTGCTTACAATGCGTGGTTACAAGTAAATTGCTCCACTGTACGCCGGAGGGCAAACAATAGAGCAGTAAATGCGTCACGAGAAAGCGAGAATGTATCGGCAGCGAATAAATAAAGAACTACACAGCAGTAAGATATATATTAGGTTTAAAACAGATGGACTCTTGTAGACAGCAATTTAAAGAACTAGGTATAATGACGATGATAGGTGAATTTATTTTTCAAAATTTAGTTTATGTTAGGGAGAATTTAGGTAGTTTTAAGACAAAAGGAGAAATACACAATGTTAACACTAGAAACAAGGATCATCTAATTGTCCTTATGACACGACTTAGTAAAATTTCTAAAAGTTATTACTGCACTGCAATTAAATTATATAACAAAATACCTGTAGATATTAAGAACATGACAGACTGTACCTTCAAATTGTGTATAAGGAAACAGTTAATAAAAAAAAGCTATTACAGAATTGACGAAGCGTTTGCGGATAATGAAATGATTATCTCTGACTTTATTGAATAACTGACATCCTATCTTATTTTATTTTATATTTTTTTTATTTTTACATTATGACAATGCTTTTGCTGTTACCTATTTCTGTTTTATCAAAATAATTGTATTATTTTATTTAGTTCATAAGATAAAGTTATTTTGTTGTGTGTGCCATAATGACCTATCTAAGTGCATAAAATATGTCTATGGATGAATAAATGAATTGAATTGAATTGAATTGAATTGAATTACACAGACGAGCCAACTTCATTACTTACTGCTTTTACATAGGATTTGTAAAAAGTTGGAGTAAATTGACAGTATGAAAAATAAAGTGTTGTTGATAGAAATCTATGTAAACTATGCCTTCTTATAGCGTTATGGAGTAAAAAAATTTTCTATTTTTAAACGCCAGTCACGTGACACAAAACTGTCAGGATTGGTCGAATCGCCGATGAACTAACATGCTTGTCAATATGTCTTCGCCTGCCTTGAAAATTTTTACGTTTGTTTATCTGACAAGCATGTAGCGTCACAGAAACTAGTACGACGCCATTTGCGTAAAAAAGCGTTTTTGCGGGTTATTAAATTACAATAAATTACAACAAATAAATTGTCGCTATTTAATTTACATCTAAGGGCCAATACATAACAGAATTGAAAATAATATTTTGTATGGGTTTCACAGTCACTACTAAATAATCTAGAATGGTTTTCAAAATCTTGTCAAATAGCCCATTGGTGATTACTGTTGTGATTCTATTTAACTTTTTCCTTTCTCTTTTATTTGCTTATATTCCAAAATATTTGTATATACGCGAGACAAAGATCTAACATTCTAAATTTAAACCTTCTGCGTTCTATACTTTTCTAGAAAAACACCTAATAATATACAGAGAGACGCAAGAGAAATCATACAAAGGTTTCGTTGTTTATGTTCTTGGCGTAGGTTTTTGCGAGACATCTTCTCAAATCCTAAAGGGGAAGTTTGTAAACATGTTTGCTACCTCTAGATACGATACAACGAACATCTCTTTGCGCACAAAATATATCGATGAACGATGAATATTGCAATAGAACATAACTCATATTTATATGAATACCATTATTGTAAATACACTATCTTCTACAGTTCATAATATTGGAATTGAATACTACGCTGTCATAACATTTATTTTATGAAAATTTACTTTGGATGGTTCCAAAGTAACGTTTCAATTGAACCTTGCTCTTCACTACATAGTATAAAATAAAGTCGCTTCCCGCCGTCTGTCTGTCCGTCTGACCGTATTAGCTTAGATCTTTAAAACTACACAACGGATTTTGATGCGGTTTTTTTTAATAAATAGAGTGGTTCAAGAGGAAGGGCTATATGTAAAAAATATGCATAATATAGAGAAACACTGATAATTCTAGAGGTTTCTAATGTGATGTCGTAAATAAACACATTTTTTGCGCTTACATTGCAAACGCTGGCTGAACCCTAACGATATATATCAAAATAATGTCCTACAGTATTATACACCTTAAAAATCTCCATCCAAGCCATACCATAACTATTTATACCCATCCAAATTTATCACAATTAGAAATGTCTTAGTAACAACGAAGCGGGCACGGGTCAGCTAGTTGAATAAATAAAGAAAATTCAGGGTTTGAACTTTATTTTGGAAAGCTGATATCATTGCATGGAGTTATTTCCTTAGAAACTTTGACCCCCCAATGCTTAGAACCCAAGCATAGGTACTGTTATGAACGATTATCATTTCAAGGATTGTTTTCTCAATACGCATTTTACATATTCAATGAATTAGGCTATAGGTACATTATATTTGCGTGTTCACTTTAAAAATAACTTTAAACTAGTATAAACAGAGAAATCTCACGGATTTCAGCTATTATCACATCTTATTCCAAGATAGATCTCACTAAAGAATATAATTTTGGTAGAATTATGTAAATTTTGTGCTGTTTTAAATTCTTCCACGGGATATTTCGTAAGAAATTATCTTAAGGGCATCTTGTCGTCCGGAAAAACTTTACTGCATACAAAATTAACAATAACGATGCTTTTAAGACGACCATGATATTTATCAAAAGCCCTTTCTTTTGAGTTCGTAAGGTCTCACTGTAATTATATGATGTAAAATCCAAGTCTTATGACTTGTTGAATCTTCTTTTCTTGTCAAATGTCAAATGTTATCTCAATGTTCAGAAGTCTAAAAACAGGCAAAGAGCGGCTTCTCAGCTTTTATAATTTACTAGCTAACCCGGCGAACTTCGTATCGCTTTAGAATATTAATTTCCCGTTCCCGTTCCCACTCCCGTTTCCATTCCCATTCCCGTCCTCGTTCCCGTTCCCGTTAAAAAGTATCCTATGTCCGTCTCCTGGCTCTAAGCTACCTCTCCACCAATTTTCAGCCAAATCGGTTCAGCCGTTCTTCGAATAGTGTAACTAACACGACTTTCTTTTATATATAGATTTATTAAATTAACACCTTCCGCTTGAATTTTCTATTTTCGTGATACCTACTCTGAATAAAATTCCAAATGTATACATATTCCGAACTTCAGATTTACGTAAAATTTAAACACAAATCTTTCTTCATTTGACTGGCCTCACAGCTTAGTTGGTAGTAGCTCTGCCTTCTGTGCTGTCGTGGGTTCGATTCCCACCCAGGATAAACATTTGTGTGATTAACATTGTTCTGTGTTTGGGTGTTAATATGTATAAAATATATCTATACTAATATTATAGAGAGGAAAGATTTGTGTTTTTATATATGTGTGTATGTTTGTATCGAATTGGGTGAAAAACTACTGGCCCGATTTCAAAAATTATTGCACCATTTGAATGCTACATTATCACTGATTAATATAGACTATATTAATAACAGGACAAAAAAAGGATCCTTACTAAAACTAAAATAATGTGTAAAAAAATTGCCGTAAAATTTATTTCATCAGTCTTTTCTATTCGATTATTGAAATTTGGCAGGACAACGTCTGTCACGGATCGGCTAGTAGTATAAAAGTATTTTATCAGTTATCTAGTTCCTATAGCACAAGCTTTGCATAATTTGGGGCTAAACGCTTTTTAGGATTCCGTACCCAAAGGGTAAAAACGGGACCCTATTACTAAGACTTCGCTGTCCGTCTGTCCGTCTGTCTGTCACAGGGCTGTATCTCATAAACCGTGATAAATTAAATTTGATAAATTAAATTTTCACAGATGATGTGTTTCTGTTGACGCTATAACACCAAATACTAAAAACAGAATAAAATAAATATTTAAGTGGGGCTCTCATACAATAAACGTTTTGCCGTTTTTTATAGATTGTTGTACGGAACCCTTCGTGCGCGAGTCCGACTCGCACTTGGCCGGTTATTTTTAAACGCGCCGTCGACGCGGGTCTCTATCGCTACAAAAACATCCTTAAAAACATTCAATTTATAATATCGTATGGTAGGACAAAGTACGAAGCCGAGTATGTTATGAATAAAGATGCGATTAGTATTTACTTCTTCACGTCATTTTAGTGGTTCTCTATGCTGATGATCCAAATAGCCAGTGTAGGGATTCCCATTTTATTTTAGCATCGCATGACGAATGTGACAGAAATAGGCATTTTGTCATGCCACCTAAGCCTATCAGTCTTCATCTCGATAGCGTAGGGCACGTCCGCTGCTCTGTTTTACGTGATCTCACCAATTTTACCGTAATAAGGCGCGTTCACATGTCTGGATCTCGATAGACTGCTAGTTCGCTCACTGGTTTTTGTTCGTCACCCTAGACAATCACCAGTTTGAGAGTATCCAGAAAGTTTATATGACTAAAAATGGTATTTTTTACCGGATTGGTCGTACATCTTGACTCAGTTCCTGAATAAGTATATAAGGACCATAATAAAGATTACTGGCATAATAAAAAACAGCAAGAAAACTTTATTTAACTATTTATTTACACATAAAATACAAAATAAAATGGATATTATGACAATGAAAAGACGTAATATTTTTTAAAATAAACCTACAACCTTTTTTACTTTATTAGGTAGGTAGGTAGACTACAATATAATTAAAGAGGGGCAAACAAAAAATGAAAATGGTAAAAAATAAATGAACAAAACCCCCAACATGGTAATAGATTGAAGAGCTTCTTCCACAAGTCTTCAAAATTTTAAATTCTTTAGAATATTAATATTACGTCATAAAATAAACCCTACATACATTTTTTACATAATTATATATTAAATATCTATATCAACATATAATTTAGTTTTTAGACAAACATTTCAAGAAGTACCTTTATCATTTCTAAACATTTAATCATTCAATCAATTAATTAAATAGTCAATATGAAGAAATATATGTATATCTTTTAAGAAACGTCGCCCGTGATACACAAAAGATAGAATACGTTAAAACCAAACCTACCATTATATTTAAACACCTTTAATGATGGGCACCTAAAAGAATTAAAAAATTTAAAAATATTATGCCAACTAATTTTTTTACAATAACATTTGTATAATAAAGCAAATAATACAGCAGTTCAACATTACCTTAATTAAAACTTGAGTACTAAGGATAATTAAAAACAATATTATCAACGGTTTCGTCTCGTCCTAGGCCTATCATCGCGTCTTTCTTTCCTATATTTACTGTTATCATCAGATCTTTCTCTCTGTGAACTACATCCACTGCTTTCCTCGCGATTCCTCCAAGACAGCGGTGCGTCATTTGACCTTGTATCCCTGGCACTTCTTCTACTACTAGACGAGTTAATTTTTTCATTGTTATACCTGTTAGTGTAGCAGGAAAATAGGCCAGTGTTGTCGTTCTTCGATCTATTTGAATTTTGATTGCTACTATACCTACTGCTACTATACCTACTGTTACCATATCTATCATTATTAGATCCGTAATTTCCAAATCGTTTGCTATAATCTTCTGAAGGAGAGTCCCTATCGTCAGCGAGTGGGGATCTATAAGTAACATCGTTTCGTCTGCTTTGTACAGGCGCAAGTACAGGAATGACTTCTTCTTCTCTACCTACAATATCTGGTTTATTTTTCGCACCTAATATGTCGTTTATGTATATATCTCTTTCCATTTTGTAGCCACGAGCCGCTTCGAATCCTGAAACAATATTTTAATTGCTGTAAAATATGAAGAGTCTTGTAAACATTGTCCTGATTTCGCACTGGGATTTGCTGTATTGAGTATCAGAAAACTGCTAGTTTATACAGTACAACATATTATTTTATGGTACAACACTCAAATCCGGAACCATTATTTGCAGATCGAACTGCGATCGATTGCGAGGATCAAACCCACCTCTTATGTCTAAGTTGGGCACTCGTCAATCTCTTTCTGACCCTTTCACGTCTCTGCCTTACGCTATGTGGAATCCGCTCTGTCACCCATAAGTCGCTTGACATGTGACAGTGAAGAATGAAGGATGAAGGCAACTTCAAGCAAAGCCGCCGATCGCAAGTTAATCGTTTGGTTGCAAAAATACTCACTTTTGATAGCTTCCTGCGCAGTTGTACCAAGCTTATCCCTCATATACCGGCACACCATATAGCCAGTACGATTCAGTCCATGAGTACAATGAACACCGACTAGCGAATCTGGAATAAAGGATTAGATTTCAGCATTGTTGAAAACATTCACATCGTAAAATGCTTAAGATTCATATTTTTGATCGAAAACTTTATAAACGGAATGTATTGACGTAGGTTGTCCGTTCCATAAATTGAAATATATTGTTTTAATGCACACATATTTATAGTAAGTCTTGTATCTTCTTTCATCTAAATTCGAGTATTTTGCTCATTAAGTTACAACAAACATATTAAATACTCTTCGTTGCCACAATGAGCTTACTACAACGCTGATACGAAACACAGAGACAGTGCGAGCATACAAAAACATACTCATACCGTACATCTTAAAATAATGCATCTGAAAGCTAAACCGATCCGTAAGCTAAACGGTCAAAATCGATATCCACTAAAAGTAAAATGGTTCGCGATAAACAAACCAAAAAATCTCGTGTTTGTGTCTTTAAAATCGCACCGCAAACATCGGCGGGAGGTCGTTGACTTCGCACCCCTTCGCATGGAGGTGGAGGGTGGTGGGTGGTGCAACAGAGGGGAGGTAGGGGGCGAAGGAAGTCGTGGCCGTGGTTTGACACTTCCTCAGGAAGACCTTTGAAGTAGGAAGACGCCGCGGAACACGGCTAGCCGTTTAAAATACTTGAAATATAGATGCTACAAGGTCTATTTTAGTGCTGTTTTGTGGAGCAATTTATTTGAAGTTCATAGATGTTCCTATGTCTGAAATTGCCCGTATTTGTTGAGTGCAAGATAAAGAATGACTGTTTATTATCATTGGTCATTGACGTACTTATCGTTTCAAAAGGTCTAAGTAATTTCAATAGATAATAAATAATTTCAAAACATGTATACGTAAATTTTTGTCTCATTTCCAAGTCTCTATTCACAGAAAAAACATCTCGTCAATTGACACGCACGCCCACTTTCATGCTTACATCAAAAACATGCGCTCAAGCGTTTTAGCACGAGACAAAAATAATACAAAAGCTCCTTCACAGTACAGATATCAAGTAGTAGGAACACTACAGTACTGATGGAATTGATGTAGCTCCCGCTTAGCAGTCTAAGTTGAACTGATTGTTTCTTTGTGGGCCGGATAGAGATTTTTCTTCAATTTTGTGAGACTGTAATTGCACCATCCATACCGAAACAGCAAGAAAGAAGTGAATCGGTCAAGGAGTTTAACTTCGGATGCAATTTGCTCTTAGTACCTACTCAATTCAAATTCAAATTCAATAATCATTTATAGAAGAATCAGGCAACAGGCTTGGGGTCGACCTTTTTTTTTAATGATCCTTTCCTTAATGCTATGTAGAGCTCCAGTGTGGTGCTAATCGAACAAGGTGAAGGTTAATAATTAAAAGTACCTACTACTCAAGTACGTACGTATCGTATTCCACCTAGCTGAAATTATGGTGCAGCACTGCAAATATGGGGTAGTATTTGGTATTTATTCTGACTATGATTACTGAATGATAACTGTACCGTGTCACCGTTTAAGATGCAGGATTCCCACGGCTTGCGGCGCGGGCGAGCGATACGTTTGTTGCATTACACATGCAAATTCATGCCAACTCGAGTCGGGACAAAAAAAAACAAAACATTACAATCCATCAGGCTTTCGTCGGCGACTTTATAAACGAGAGAGGCTGTGTTTCAATTACAGAAACAAACACGTTGCAATTATTGAAGTAACGTTGGAATAATGGCTGTAGTTTGTGAGATGGTGGGTTAAGTTTATTTTTTGTTTGAGAGGCCAAGCACAAACGACCCGTGTAATGAGTATGAGTATTCTTGTCTTTCTTATTTATTAACTATTTCGAAAATAATCGATGACACTCGTGCTAATTGTGTACTCGCACTAGATGCAGTCCGCGTCTTTTACGACTATTAACACATTTTACAAAATATTTTAATAAGTAATTGAACTCTAATTAATTCAATTTGAGCGTAATCAGCGCCGTGTAATAAAAATACCGCAGCAAGAATGCGGTTCCATCGCTACAATTAATATTCCTAAATAGCTAATCAGTCATCTGATCATCGCGGCCGCCTACGCGTGGCGCCGTGTCAACTGACTACGAGTATGTGGTAATGTTCCAGAGGGAATATACCATAACAGGGTTTAGAAGTGGGTACGAACGTTTTTGAAACACAAAATCATATATTAATCAATTATTGATTTCAGTAATGTATGTGGAGAAAAAAGTAGCAGTATAGCAGTAGTTAGTGGCAAACAACTGCTCCAAAATAACTTGAGAAATGAAGCATCGAAACGCCAAGAATATATATATGAAGAAGAACGCAGTCACAAGTAGAGCTGGAGATTCCTAATATTGTTTTTTTTTCGGGGATTTGTTACCTAGGCATATGCAGAGACGGGATTTGTTCAGTATTCAGGGAATCTCAGTGATTGGTGTCAAATCTATGTATGAATATGTGATTTTTGAGTGTTATTTATTTATTGTGGTTCTATAGTTTATTTTGGCTCTATGAGTAAATGTAGCATTTCATAGCTTCGAGTATGGTTTGTATTTGAACCTTGTTTGATACCAATCGCTAATGAGCGCGATTAGTATGAGGGATGGTCACGTTTAGTGTGCTATATTAGATTTTGAGTTTGAATCCACTGATTCACTTGCACAACTATTTTGTGGTTTATCCCCAGGCTATCGTTTCATGGTAATGTGCATATTTTACAAGCTTTTCCTCAAAGCAATTCTGGAAACACATCTCGAAACCGACAAAGGTATGTTAGTATCTATCTGACACACCGCAATCATATGAATGCGTGTGGTAAATCCTAATAAGCCGATTACGATGCAAAAGTACGCATTTTGGTAGAAAACAGGTAGTCAGCATCTAGGATTCATGATATAAAAAAATAGAGATATGATCACGACTGTAATCTCCTAGCTCGGCAGCCGTCCTCTCAGATCTCTAATTGCTCAAATCCATGAAGATGTCAAGGTTAGTCAGAGCTACGTCCAAACATTACATTTGTCAACATATGATTTTGTATATTTCTAGATTCTGTATTGTGATACAACGTAGCACATTCGCAAACAATAAGTGCAAATATTTCTTGTCTAAGATATCTTGCCTCTTAGCACTAGATGTTGTAGAGTCAATAGGAAACATCTAAGCTATTTAACCGACAGAATCAAATAATAAGAAACCAGTCAAATAGTTCCTCTAGGTTCATATGAGTTGGGCCGGATATCAATGGTAAACGACCACCAGCGACATGTTTTATATGTGAATATGGCCAAAAGGTTTGATGTAAGCGTAGGCGAAGTATCGACACTGACATCGAGTTGTCTCGTACACAATCGATTGTCGACCATCGATCCGCACTATTCGATGCAACTGCATAAAATGCATCGAACATAGAGCTGTTAATGTAGAGAAAGTGTAGTGAAACGGATGCGGAACATTTTCTTCTAGCATGAATGTGATGTTTAAGATCTGAATTTTCACATATCGATTCTGCGATTTATCTTCCGCAACGTTTATTATGCTTGCGGAAAGTAAGTTATATGAATATACTAGGATTTTGCTTTCTGGAAACAAGTTCAAAAGATGTTGAACGGAATTTAAAAAGGAATTATTTCAGGAGCTAATTCAGACTAAAATTTTAATGTGAAAGTTAAAAGGTTTTTTTTCATGCCATAAATTTACCTACGTAACACATACTCGTATATTTAATCCGGTCAGTATAACTTGAGTTAAATGTTACCAGCACTTGAAAATATAAAGACGTTTTGTATAAGCCTTTTAACGTCAAGCAAATTCACGCTTACAATCATGGAAAATACACATGAAAAGGCATCAAACTACTTTTGTATACAAACACGTTTTAGCATCAGTGTTTGTCGCTAAACACTGTCAAATATTATTTTACTGTTTATGGCACTTGTTTGCTATTTCCTGGCGCCCATTCTCGCAGTTTTCGAGTCTGCGGTGGGTCCTACCATTGAGCAATGATATTCGGCTACATCCACACACACATCACTATTATAATTACGTAACGCCCTCTTTTGATACCTTTTGTCTGTTTGTTGGGCCAGTTGGTGCGGTATACCGTGTTTATTTTCTATGGATTTTTTATACGTAGTCCCGCTTTCTATGCTAAGTAACTTACAAGTGGTAACAAGTATTGGCTCATTGTACTGTCAGAGGAAATTTGCATAAGAATCGGAAACTACTTTTATTATAGCTGCTTGATTGACATTTCAAACGTCAGCTAAAGGCCGGTGTATCAGCATTGTCAGTAGCTATGTGCTGTTCATAGAACTAACAATGTCACATTGATAAGCACTTGAACGAACTCATTTGTTTTAAAGCAGAAGATAAGTCGCGTTGTATTATTATCCTCCAACGAATGTCTGAACCAATATTTACAGTATTTTTCTTAATGCATCGACAGTTTTTCTTGTTTTAGACCATGAAAAGGAGCGTGTCACCGATAGAGAATTGACTAAGGAAAAAACTATAATTTCAACATAAAATACTAAAAATAAATGTCCACAACTTTGCTACAAATGACTATGTGAATCAAGAGAACGTGCATAGAACAATACAAAAAATATAAGAAAAGACATCACGTAGGTAAACAGTAAACACATAGAAAGAATAGACAATGCTGTGTTGGCAAATGATTCTCAAAAGATTTACCGAACAATTTGTATTCAAAATAAAATAGAGTTGAACAAAGTCGCCTGAGTACGTGCGAAAAACAATGACTTACGTACCAAACCCAAACAAGCGCTTTCTCAGTTCATCGACACTAAGATGAGAATAAGAACACAAAACTAAATGAAGACATGAAAGAAGAAGTTTTAGACAATAATTTATATACAACATAAGTTATAAACTACAAACTGCGTTATCATGGAACTAGACAAACATTATTCTTCAACAACATTTGCAACTAGTCTATGGCAACTTTGAAGTTACGACTGTCTTGGTAAGTAAGAGAACTGTTTGGTACGCGAACTATATCCAGCTTCCATATCAACAAACTTGCAAACTTTGCAAACTCATTCCTTGGTGACGTTAGCTCAATAGTTTTAAAGATTGTCCCGTACGTATTTCACTTCTTAAAACTTTTGCAACTCGATAACCGGTGAGATACTTTTAAGAATATTTCAAAATCAAATTATTTCAACAAATTCTCCGTACAACTCAGTTACGACAAACATTTCCTTAGGACCATTAGAATATTTATACCTTTCGCGGAATAAAATAATAAAATTAAACGTGAACAAAAGCTTCAGGCTGTTGATCTCTATAGGAAAATTGGCACATTTCATTTATTGATACATTTCGACAATTACATAAACATTAACACGTTTCGAGAGAAAAACGATTTCATAGTATTCTGTTACACTAAATTGGACACTACTTTAAACGATAACAATAACTTTAACAGTTGTTATATAACTTCATAAATATTCAATTGAGAAAGAAAACAATTTACACTAACAAGTTATTTGATAAGTTATAACTTATGTGTGGCACGTTAACTTAGCTGTCAAAGTAAAAGAATATAAAATTAAGCCACGCGAAGAATACCGATCTCTAGTTTATCATTATCGGTTTTATTAAAACTGACAGCAAAATCACAGACAAGAAATTCCATAGGTTATTTATTATTGTAAAAAACTAAATGGCAAGTCATCTGTGCAACGGTAAAATGATTCATCTATCAATCGGTGGCATGCGCATGATTTGACATGTGTCACGAGAAACGTCAAATAAACTAGTGTCAAGCATTTATAACGAAGATACGTTTTTTAAATTGATTTCCGTATTGGGATAACAATAATTTTGGCTAAACAGCACTTACCTTATGAAACAAATTTTTTTCATAGACTTTATGGCAAAATATACTATAATAGAATTACTTTGATTTAATAACGCATTTTGTTACAAAGAGAATACAAACAGTGACGAAACAGCAACACCTTGGACACACCAAAATCAAAATGCAGTCTTTTTAGAACAAACTAAGCGCGTCAGATTTGAAAATTGAGATCGTGACACGAACACGCAAATTTGTAAAGAGCTTACGACCCCCGGGCGTGCTCAGTAGCGGCCGCGGCGGCATTCCCATGCATGTCAGTTTATAGGGATGAGACAATGCTACTGCTTTTTATAGGTAACCCAATTACAGAATAGTAGTATGAGGAGTAATTAGGCCCAGTATACATATATTAATATCGCTCAAACTGCTAAAAATATCCTCACCGTTCAAATACGTTTCCATTTATAGAGATGAGGCCATGACTCAATATTTATCTCATCTCATCTCATATGTACACATCAGATCAAATAGACATTGATTTTTATACAAGAATTAGACCAAGAAGTGTCCCAATATTCCTTAATATAAAGACCCGATCCTCTTTTACCGAGCAACATGACAAAGAGGAGCACACATCCCTATTCAAAGCATGCGATATCTGGCGCGATATCGTGTAAATCAGGACGCGCGCGCGATTCCCGCCGCGATACAAGTGATATATGAATATCGTCGCATTACCGCTACCGATGCGTGCCGCTGCGCTCGTTTGTTTGAATGGCGTCGTATTTGCTAATCTGATTTTATATCGCTTACAACCGATGTCTTACAACTTATTGATTTTGATCGATAGTTTTACATACTCTGCTGCGCGATTGTATAATTTACTCGTACCCTAGCATGTTTAACATTCTCAAATATCTCTAAAACAGACCTTTATGTACATTCGACGTTGAGTAGTCGAACGTAAACTAGGATAATTTACGAATAGGTGCCTACTTGTGTTATTAGCCATCTTTAAGCAAAGATTTCTCAGAATACAAGTTATTATTTCAATTTCTATAATCCTCATATCAAAGCTAAGATCCAGAAATATATACAAAATCTTATCCTTGTATTGTATACAAAGTATAATGCCAGTTTTAGGTTGATAGTATTTCCGAGATACTGTAAAAGTAATTCGTAGGTATTTGATAAACCATTGCAGCTCAATTTGCTCTTTACAAATCGTTATCACTGACATTCGACACAACATACGATTTCAATTAAAGACCGCTTCGATCTGATCGTGGAATTTACGCGTTCAATATTAAAAGAGCTTGGGTCGGTTCTACCGATGCGGGAAATAGGGCAGAAATGTTCTGGATGAAAGTAGCTGGAGATTGAAGAGAGAGGTCTAACATAATTGGTTGATCAGTTACTCATAGCCAGTCAAAACTAGTAGGTGCAGTCTGCATTATCGGCACTCGGCAGCCACACTTTTAATTACATTGACACAAATCGTGGTTATCGTTTGACTCTCACGATGCCGAACTCAATAATAGCTACGAGCATGTCCACTCTTGTGCGCTTTCATTTTCAACTAGAGTATTTAACTTGTAACTCGCAATCGAAACTTAAGGTGTTAATTATGTGAAATGATTGGTTTTTAGTATGGGCTGAGTCTACCCGGATAAGACGGAAAAAGTGATAAAACTGAATTATCTTAAAAACCATCAAACTTAAAAAGAAACTGTCTATAATTTTCTTAGCTATCTAACGATATAACTATCTAACGAATTATATCAAAAATAACTGTTTAGCTATTCATAGTTTTGATTAATATCGAAACTAGTGTTTTTGAAGAGACAATTTTGGAAAATAAATCTATCGAGAAAAGTTTCACCAATCGTGTTTCAATCTATAATTTATCTAGATTATATCCTTAAGTTATCTTTGTCATAAAAAAACAAAACGATGTTTTGCGGTTATTAAGAATTACTCGTCTTAAAAGCTATTTTTGATGTCTGTTACATACAAAATCACATCGTAACAACAGAACCGATTTGATTACGCTATAGTTTTTTTGAGATCATAAATTAGATATGCCAGAATCGTAGAAAATAGAAAGCGGTGGTTTTTGCCAATCGCTCCGGGAAACAGGCGTAATTGAATGTGTTTATTCTCTGTAGAAGTAGCATTTAGACTCATATTTATTCAGATACCAGGTGAACGAAATCATAGTTGGATATTAGCCTGTCCTATTGCTTGCTAGCTTATAAAGCGCGAAGATAACCACCTTTACTTTAAATGTAGTACTCGTATTTTAATTAGTTTTCACGCGAACGAATGAATGCGCTAAGCGCCAGCCAAAGAAAACGCAAGTCAAAGATGAAAGCGCACATATGAGATCATATCTAATGTTCATTAGGTTCATTACGATCGAGCTTGTTTGTCTTGCTCACAAGAACTAGCTTTTATTAGATTACGTGGGCAGTTTCAATTAATTGTGGGCATACCTATCTGTCGGCGGTTACATTGGGCATAGCCGGTTATCGGTGTCGCTAAGTAGATCGAATGAGAGGTGACTTGAAACAAGGTGTCACAGAATTGGTTCAGAGTGATTCTTGTAATTTTATTAAGAATCCTTTTGATTTTTATGTTTGTTGTGTCATGCAAAGGAAAATGAATTTGTTGAAGAATAAAATTTTGCAATAGAGGTTCTGAAAGAAGACTTTAATCCCAAAGAGCGCTTTGATAAACTCCCCTAAAATCATTGTTATTTGAAGAATGGGCTTTGAGGTAAATTTTATTTCAAAAGAACAGTTGATTTTGGGATTGTTATACACAGTGCATGCAAAATATTCAAGTAATATGACAAAAAACTCGAAATGCGAACTTTTTACAAGCTTTTATTCAAATCAAATCATTTAACTTAGCTGATCTGATGATGGAGTCAGGAGCTGTTTCAGACACTCGCAATGGTACTCCTTAGTAAATACTTCGATTGAGTAAAAACTTTGTATACTTGTCAAGTTCCGATGACAATGTTATATAATGTGACAGGTGATAGCGCGCTAGTGCTCGATGGTTTAAATGATTTTACAAAAGCTTGTCATTGAAAAATATTTTTCAACTGAAAACTTATTTTATTCTAAAACCTCTGCCACCCAACTCCAATTTACCCTCTTAAATTTACCTCGCAGATTTATTTCTTTACGCTATAAGATTTTTATTCTGGACCACCCTGTACTGTACACACACAGTATAAGTTTCTCAAAGAATGTCCACTCAAATCGACAGCCGAATTGATCTGCCTGTTCGAAAACTATTTATTTTACTGTGGGCAATAATAATTACAGCGCAGTTTATTACTCTAATAGATATAAACGAGAATTATTAATTCGGTAGATAAATAATCGTTTTGGTTAAGTCCCGCTGTAACCAGATAGTTATGTTTATTATATCTGTCGAATTAGTTGTACACGTAGACTGAATGTATTAGATTTATTTTATAACTATTATCGCGATTAGCGTTTCGTTCATTCAGAATAACAGTAAATCGTAATAAGTTTTCTGTTGAAAAATATATTTCAATAACAAGCTTTTGTAAAATCATTTAAACCATCGAGCATCAGCGCGCTATCACCTGTCACATCATATAACATTGTCATCGGAACTTGACAAGTATGCAAAGTTTTTACTCAATCAAAGTATTTACTAAGGAGTTCCATTGTGAGTGTCTGTTGAACAGCTCCTGACTCCATCATCAGATCAGCTCACTGTCACCCAATTATTGCATTGTCACCGAAGTTACATAAGTATGCGAAATTTCAATCGGTTGGGGATAACTGTTTCAAAATTGAGTTGCAAGATTCCACCTTAACAAACATAGTTACATAGTTACATACATACATAAATTGCAAGTTAAATAAAAGCTTGTAAAAATGTATGCGCTTTCTTTATCACCTAGTCAACAACTCTGATAAAAACTATTCGAAGAGTACAGTTGCCGATGACTGATGGTTTAACACCTTGAGTCAAGTTGACGAATACAAGGCAGTGCACCGTAGGGCGCGATTTGTGTATAAATTCCCACAATAGATTAACGATTAGTGACTATAAAGACCTTTATGGTAGTCTGACAATATACAATTAGGCAACGTGCATTAACACCTAGCCTCTTCATCACCCACGCGAAACGGCTTCGCTCACGGCTCATGAATTTAACCTACGACTAAGTTTACAGTGCTAACCACAGATCATTAACCAGTTGGTATGGTAAAAGCGCAGAATAACATTGAATATCTAACAGTTTGTAAAGGAAAAGCGCTCAAACAGCACACCCAATTGCAAACATTGATAATTTAGAGGTATCTAGTGTGTGTGGATCTTGTGGTCGTCTCAGACAAACAATAATTGGACGCACCTAGTACTGGCCTTTATTTGCGCGTATATGATCATTTTGGTTGCCTTTTGGACAGTTAAACTAACTCTGTGTCATTAATTTCGCTCCCGCATTAGGTGTCACAAAACATTGTCATCTTCGTTTACGGTCGTTATACGCCGAACGCCGGTTTTTAGGAAATTGTAGCTTTCGTAAGACTAGTCATCGTTTTGCTCCTTCCAAGATGAACTTTTACACTCAGGAAAACCAAAAATCTCAAGAAACGTCATTAGCCAAACCCAACCACTAAGCAGAAGTGTTAATTTGTTACGTAAATATTACTCACCGCTATTTTTTGCCAGAAATTCGTCAGCTGCATTCATGAATCTGGAAATAAAAAAAAAATGGAATTATAATTTTGGGAATCAAGAATATGAAGTAGAAATGGATTCTTAAGATATACTGGAATGTTCAACAAGAACTGTAATCTGCGTTGTAGTGTTCTGTGAGAAAAATTAAGATGCTCACAGTAAGAGCCACATTAAAAGCAGCTTAGCAGTTAAGCCGCTTCGCGCACTTTACGTCCACACTGCTAAACAGACTATTCTCGTTTTATTTTAATTCTTACCCTATAAAAACGATGTAAACTGATACGCAGCAACAGTTATTCCACTATAAAACATTTAATTGAATTTCACAAAAATATAGGAATCTACGGCACCCGTCACTACGAAGATGAAATATTATCATGTATCGATCGCAGCGTGTCGCCTTACTTTAATCGATTTTTTTACACCCAAACCGCAAGATCCGTGGGCGTGCGGTTACAAGGCATTTATGCCGATCCCTATTGATGAAATATGTTTGTTTTCATCATAACGAATGCCTTTTCGTATTCGCCGAGAGGGTGCCGCCAATCCCCGCCACATTATTAGAATGTTTTCTCAAATAACTTCCGAGGGTGGTCTCTATTCAGCCTGTTTATGTTTTTTTATGAAACTTAACTTCATAAACGTTTTATAGATAAGCTAATGGAGGGGTTGCCGCAATTACGGTTTGTTATGCAAAATTGCAGGCGTTTTCTAGGCGCCTCGTAAATTCAGTTATTGTGCCAGCCGCAGGGGACAGAAACATCGGCAGCGACGAGACAAATTCATCATAACTCTATCAGCATTAATACATCTATTTAAAGAAATGTATAAACATCATAACAAAAGATGACGTATCAAAAATTCGTTACGATTCTGACCAGGATACGGATCCTGAGTTTACACAATACCATAAAAAATGTGTAAAACCCGTGAAATAATAGAAAAACAAATACATGCAACAATTAAAACTAAAATGCATGAAATTTTATGTCGCGGTGTAAATCTAAAATTGACCGTGAACCTACAAAATTGAATTAAAATGCCGGTTATGTTTGTAACCAGTAGGTTTTAAAGTCAACGATCTCGTGTTAGGTTTCCTTGTCCGGTAAATACCTCTTATCTTTGTGAACTTTGGATGCATCAGGTATTAGACTAGGAACTATACTATCAATAAAAATATTGATAGAAATACAATGTTTAGTGGCCTAATCTTAACTTAAAAACGCAACGATTAAAACTGTTGATCTAACGCAAAGTGATCAAAAAATGTCTTGCTCATGTGTTACTTAACATCACTTAAACAGTGGTGACAAACAAAAAAACCGGTCAAGTGCGAGTCGGGCTCGCGCACGAAGGGTTCCGTACCATTATCTATAAAAAAACGGCAAAAAAACACGTTTGTTGTATGGGAGCCCCATGTAGATGTTTATTTTATTTTGTTTTTAGTATTTGTTGTTATACAACCGAAATACATCATCTGTGAAAATTTCAACTGTCTAGCTTTCACGGTTCATAAGATACAGCCTTGTGACAGACGGACAGACGGACAGCGAAGTCTTAGTAATAGGGTCTCGTTGTTACCATTTGGATACGGAACCCTAAAAAGCTGATGTTACGATGTTTTCATTTACCTGGAGGTAAATTCCTCCAAGCCGTATTGTCGTAGCATTCTTTGAGTGCAAGATCCTAGGAACTTACCACTTCACTAAACGCATAATTGCTTCTTAGAACAAATCTTCTTCTTCTTAGAAAATAGTATTTGGATTCAGCTGTGTTTAGCAGTTCAAACAGAAAAGGCAGTTTCTATGAAGCGTTTACCGTGTACGCCATTAACGCGTACAAATCAAACTAAGGACGTGTGGCGCCATAAAGTAAACAGTTTAATTAATGTACAGAGTCACGATTCAACACATTTCATGGAAAACGCGTCAAGGCTTTGTTTCGGCTATTAAAGATACTGAGGACAATTTTTTAAATATATTTTTACTATACAAAGTCATTAAAACTACGAATCTACGATCCGAGTAACATTCCCTATTATTAATACCAAAAAACACACAAATATATAAAAAATAATAAAATAGGATCACGACTGTAATCCCCAAGTACGGTAGACACTCTCTCAGATCTCCAGGCGTTTAGATCCTTTGATGTCTAGTGGGAGTAATCAGAGGCACGTCCAAACATTATATTTGGCACATGCCCACATTTTGCAGTAGTTAGTATTCCATACGTGACAGGTTGCAAGCCCATCGCCGCTTATTAGAATACTAAATATACACAAAAATATATTCACAGTAAATTGTCAAGGTCACTTGCCATGGGGCATAGTCATAAATACTAACATAAAGTGCTTTAAATTACTCGTAGAATTTAAATAGACCACACCATAATTCACTACCATGTTAAACATGGCCAGTGAACCATTTAAAGAAACAAATTGAAACCGAACTTTCTAAGCATTTCCTGGGCAACGCGGACGTCATTATTTAAAAACTGTCAAAAATTTATATTTTATTACACGCAAGGCAGATCGGACCAAACGTGAATTACATGCTTTCTTATTTAATATTAGTGGCTTCTGCGTTTGTCGGATAATTTATATCTAGTCTTATCTGTGCGGAGGATCTCTCCTGAGCTATAATCCGTATATTTTTCATATGAAACGCCGCGGTCCCTCTAACTGATAAATTTATGTAACTACGAGGAGGTATCGCCGCAATTATTATTGCTCTAACAATATTCAAAGCGGGTGTAAAACGCAATGCACGCAAAACGGCAAACATAACTCACACTTGAAAACCTGACAAAGGTTGTAAATTGTATTGATATTGTAAATTAAATCTTTACTACCTGGTAAACAGGAACTGATAAACCTATAAAGCCGAATAATAATAATTTAATCAACGATAATGCGACGCATTGGAAGCTGATATCAAAACTTAAAGCTTAGAGTGCTTTTTAATGAAAAATTTCGTGAGTTTTAAAACTTTGTTGGCTATAAAACACTAAATTTACAAGACCACTGCGACGTCGACGTCATAAAAATGCATATTAACTGTTTAATAATTTTATTGCAAATTGATAACGACGTTTATTTTTGAACCCCGATTCTTGTTCCTGGTTTTAATGCAATAAATCTTAGCCTTTAAAAGGAATTTCTTTACATATGTACAACAGCAGTACTATAATGACGTCAACAAATTCGACAGGACCGCAGTAACATGCTTTCACAAGACCTCACATACGCGACTCGGGCGCATCCATCATGGTAGACCCGTAGTGTCGTTACGTGTCGGTACAATTTTTAGGCCTGTTTCACTACAAATCAGATTTCAAAGTAAAATGCGCTTTACTAAACTGAATTAAGGTTTATGCGAGTAATCATACCAGCCAAAAATATCAAATTCTGACTCAATCGTCTAGTCTGTCAAACTTATTGAATTTACGTACTACAGATATTGTGTGTGAATGGCGTCTCGAGTGAATCTTCTATACTCTAGAGCTATTATTCAATCTATGATTACGTGTCGGTACAACAAGCGCTAAAGTGCCCAAGAGAGAGATAATAGGCGACATTCTGATACAACGCGAGATAAGGAGCAAGGAGGTTCCCATGCGAAGGGTGATCTACATGCATGGAAAAAAACAAAGGGTTAGAGGTTAGACGCGGACAAAATACAAGAGGTGCATCCGGCATGCGATGAAAGAAACATTTTCTTCTAATAATACACATGTACCGGCGATGGGCTTGCAAGCTGTCACGTATGGAACGCTAACTACTGCAAAATGTGGGCATGTGCCAAATATAATGCTTGGACGTGCTTCTGACCAACCCCCTCTAACATCTCTAACATCTTTAAAGGATCTAAGCGCCTGGAGATCTGAGAGGATGTCTACCGTACTTGGGGATCCTATTTATTTTTATTACACATGTTTAAAGTTATTTATCGTATTGATTTTTTCTTATGTCTATTTGCAAAAATATATAAATCAAAGGCAAAATCTCGACCTATGTATCTAAACACTGGTAGAGCCTAACCTAGTCGAAGACGATTACTAGGATATTAATACAGCTCAATTTCAAACAGGAAAATTATTGAAAGATTTATAGTTTTAACATACACTAACATTGAACGGATCATCAATATATTGCAATGTTTATTATACGCATAATAATTAAGATATTATACTGTGCGATGCCTGTACAACCATCAAATTTAACGATTCATATTAATGCAATGATGAGGTAATTAGCAGAGTTCCTATTAAAGCCGGACCAGCTAGGCTTTGGATCATATTTTTGTACTGTAGGAGAATATTTTGACATACTAACGTGTTTTTTTATGAGCATTATCTTTCTTCAGTGACCCTGTCCATAAAAACACAGATTTATAATGTGACGAAGCAGGACTTTAGGTTGACGACATGTACAATTGTAGAGTGTACACCTATTTCTAGTAACAGCTTTATTTGTTCGCAAAATTGGCGACAACATATGGATGTAATTTTGCCTACCACATAAAAATAATTTACTGGCATCTGTCAATAATCAACTATATCCATGTGCCTGCGTGCAAAAAAAAACTAGCAAAGCGCGAGTCGGACTCGCTCACGAAGGGTTACGTAACATTTTCTATTAAAAACGGCAAAAAAAAACACATTTGTTGTATGGGAGCTCCACTTAAATATTTATTTTATTCTGTTTGTAGTATTTTTTGTTATAGCAGCAGCAGAAATACATCATCTGTGAAATTTCAACTGTCTAGCTATCACAGTTCATGCGATACAAGACCTTGCCTTGTGAAAGACAGACGGACAGCGAAGTCTTAGTAATAGGATCCCGTTTTTACCCTTTGGGTACGGAACCCTAAAAATAACACAATCTGAACTTGAAAAAAAATACATTCTTATATTTCTGATCTGGTAATCCTAGATATATTACAATATTGTTCACTGTTATATTAAGAGTCGGCGCATTTGCACACCGTTCTCGATATTTTACAGCGTGCGAACTGCTTGACGACCGGTGGCAGAATGCCTTCGGGAACCAATTAGTAACTGATGTATTGCTGTCATTGGTCGATTAGTGCTAGTAAATGATATCTTAATATGGCATGGTGTAGCGCCACTATTACCACTAAACTATCCCCGTAGGCATAGACCCGTTAAAGTCTAGTCTCTCTTTTTTAGTAGAGATGTGAAGTCCTTGACTTGGAACTTGGGAGGAAAATTGTATAGTCAACAACTCTGCCTTCTGCGCTGTAGGTCGTGGGTTCGATTCCCACCCAGGATAGACATTTGTGTGTTGAATATAGATGTTTGTTCTGAGTTTGGGTGTTATAGCGTATTATAAGTATGTATTTACAAAAAAAAGATGTTTGTTCTGAGTTTGGGTGTTATAGCGTATTATAAGTATGTATTTACAAAAAAAAGTATTTAAGTATCGCATCAGTTGTCTGGTCCCCATATTACAAGCTTTGCTTAGTCTGGGGCTAGATGTGAGAAATGTCTAAAATGCCTTTACCAAAAAAAATAACGAAGTTTTACCGACACATGTTAGACTCCTATTTCGTTAGAGATTATAGGAAGTCGCGGCCATGTGGGCCAAAGAAATTCTTTCATAATATTATGAACCTAATTTGTCAATTTACAAACATTCATAAAATAAATCTGAACGCGTACAAAAACAAGTGTGTAGTGTACCAAGAGATATAATATAATGCAAATCAAAAGACACAAAATAACGTATCATCTTTTTAAGAGCTGCAAAGCAATTTGCTAGTAGCACCGTTACCCGCTCATTCCCAGGCCGTCGGCAACGGCTAAAATGTTGCAAATATACTATAGACAAGTAAAATACCGATATCGATAGATTCGCCCGAAGGAAGAAACCCGTCGGTATTTGAATTATTTGATTGCCCCTTTCTGGTTATTTTATCTGATGTACTATAATTGTGGGAATGGTGTGAAGCTTGAATTAATTGTCAAAGCTATAATTGAAAACAACAGTAATTATTAGCACCTACAATGTAAGAACTAATAAATTCTTCCTGCAAAAGATTTCTACAAAAGCTAGAGAACTGCTGAATTCAAAATTCGAACACCAAAGTCAATAACCATAGCTAATTTAAGTGTCACTTAGTGTTGGTTTCCACTGACGCGGAGCTGTGCGGAGCGGACCGTAAATTGACCAATAACAGCGCTTAAAATTTATGGGTCAACTATTTGAAGCACTGTGATTGGTCAATTCACGGTACGCTTCGCACAGCTCCGCATCAACGCGTAAGTCTACATTTTCCTGAACCAAAATCCTTAGCTGGAGTTGATCATGATGTACTTAACGCAATCAGGGTTAATAGGTACAACTTTGAACCGAGCCACAGAAGGGTTAATAACTTTAAATATAATGGAATCGAGGCGTATTCATATCGTAAAATATATGTGTTTAAATGAGAAGAAAACGGACACGCCGTAAAAAATAATGACTTTAAATTGTTTTAGTCCGACCTGTTGTATTCAATATCGTCCACGACATAAGGGTCAAGAGTTTAAATACAATTAACATTATGTATGTAATAAAAATCTACTGTTTTATACTGTTGTGTAATTCGCACCAAAAACCAATTGCTACTTTGATACACATACCATAAATTGTAACTTTATAACAGCAATAATAACACCTTTTAACTGCTGTCGGTATTATAACACGTTTAAAATAAATTATTTGATTTCCACACTCAGAAGCTCGTTTGGTTCATTGAGCTTTTAAGCGTTCTTTAGTTCTACAAGGAAACGGAATGAGATTTTCCTGTCAGTTCGTCAAGCATCAAGCTCATAAGCACGGCTTCGCGCGACTGTCAGTTCCAACACGCACAGCCACGCATGCGTGATAATAATTCTCGTATTGACTGAGTGGTTAGCATCACGATTTTCAAACATGGATGGATGACATGGGTTCAATTCCGGAATGTACCAATAGATTATTATAATTAAAAAAATATATTAACACGTGCTCAAAACGGTAAAGAAAAACATCGCAAGGAAACCAGATGCATATATGGAATGCTAACTTCTGTAAAATGTGCAAAATGTAAAATTTGAACGTGCCTCTGACTACCACCTTTAGATATCTTCAAGGATTTGAGCGCCTGCAGATTTAAGAGGATGTTAACTGTACCTGGGAATTACAGACATCTAATTTTTTTTTTTTTTATGACGGTCTTTTATGCTTTTTATCCCCTAAAACCGATGCAGCGTAACTGGAACGCTTAATATACGCCTTAGTATCTCTAAAAAGTAACATATTAAGTCGAATAATCAATTTCAGATAATGATACAATATAAAAATCTACGGGACCCAATAAATACTATGCGTGTCTGACACACGCTTGGCTGCTTTTTGATTACACTTATCAAAAGTTGCATCATGTTCACACTTTTATACACACATCACGGACTTTTATGCTTTTTATCCCCTAAAACCGATGCAGCGTAACTGGAACGCTTAATATACGCCTTAGTATCTCTAAAAAGTAACATATTAAGTCGAATAATCAATTTCAGATAATGATACAATATAAAAATCTACGGGACCCAATAAATACTATGCGTGTCTGACACACGCTTGGCTGCTTTTTGATTACACTTATCAAAAGTTGCATCATGTTCACACTTTTATACACACATCACGGACTTTTATGCTTTTTATCCCCTAAAACCGATGCAGCGTAACTGGAACGCTTAATATACGCCTTAGTATCTCTAAAAAGTAACATATTAAGTCGAATAATCAATTTCAGATAATGATACAAGATAAAAATCTACGGGACCCAATAAATACTATGCGTGTCTGACACACGCTTGGCTGCTTTTTGATTACACTTATCAAAAGTTGCATCATGTTCACACTTTTATACACACATCACCATGTCGACAAGATGATGATGGCGAATAGATACGAGATATGAGAGAGTAGATACGAGATATCTTTGATTTATGAACTGATCGTGTTCACTTACTAACTACTTCAAACTACTCTACCAAAACCAGTCTTAATAAATCCGACTTCTATAATACTCTTTAGAAACTCAAAAACCTTTTATTTGGTATCTTATAGTCAAAAAGATACAAAATAGTACATACAAAACCTCTTTGCGAAAATATCTTTTGAAATGTTATAAGAGGTGACCTCTTTTCAAAGTTCCTTTGAGCATAATTCAATGAGCAATTATACAACTAAATCTACGAGGACACTGTATTATGTAGACACATTCAAAGGAAATAAAAACATACTTTGTGTTTAGAAACTTTTTGATGGGCCTCGGGAGTCGAGGGTAACCTTGGCGTGGTACTCGTCTGGTTACAAATGTAGCTACTCAAACACATGAAAATGGATATTAAAAGTTTTCTACTCAACTGCGAGTGAAATGGACAAAGTGGATTAGTAAATTTGTCACACAACCCAAATCAAATCCATTGAACACAGACGTTGTGAACAAAAACATTGAGCAATACTAGCTTTTTCCAGCGGCTTCGCTCGTACCTGTATAAAAAGTAGTCTATGCTATTCCAGGCTATGTATATTTAAAGTTTCATCTAAATCTGTTTGAGCGTGGTTGTGGCCACAAACATTCAAATATACAAACTTTCGAATTTATGATATTAGGTAGGACAGTAGGATTTGTCACCATTACCTCCAACTACAGAAGTAATATATACTAAAAAACAGACAAAAACCTTACGCAAATGCACAGCTAAGTATGACAAAAACCTATGAAACTTCTCAGAAGCCATTGTTCTGTTTGCCCACAACAATTCTTACGTTTTCACAATTGAACAAGACTTCTAAATATACATAAAGTAGTTTTCACGTCTCGCAAGGCAGCCAACAGCCCAGAAATGACGACCGTCTGTATATACATGCTAAGTTTGCTATTTTAAGCTTTGAGGTTACGAAATTGTACAAAAAAAATAGGTTCACGACTGTAAACCCCAAGTACGGTAGACATCCTCTCAGATCTCCAGACGCTTAGATCCTTCGAAGATGTAGTCAGAAGCATGTCCAAACATTATATTAGGCACATGCCCAAATTTTGTAATAGTTAGCATTCCTAAATCTAAGTAGGTGCTAGGAATATTACTCATTCATAAACAGTCACAGAGTTTCCAGACAAACATTAAAGCCAGACGAACTAATTACAACCATGAAAATAGGAACAGTCATAATCCCATAGCCGCGTGAGTCATGAGTATTGCAGAAACTACAGTGGCCATTACGTACTGAGCGGAATCACTCGCCAGGTTATAAAAAACTGGCCAAGTGCGAGTCGGGCTCGCGCACAAAGGTTTCCGTATCTATAAAAAACGGCAAAAAATCACATTTGTTGTATGGGAGCTCACTTAAATGTTTATTATATTCTGTTTTAGTATTCGGCAACAGAAATACATCATCTGTAAAAATGTCAACTGTCCAGCTTAACATGAGATACAGCGAAGTCTTAGTAATAGGCTCCCGTTTTTACCCTTAGATACGGAACCCTAAAAACTATCCCAATTATGAAGTGAATCACATAATAAAGGCTCATGAACACGTCAGTGTACAAAACAAGAAAACAAAGAGGTAATGCGAAGGAGATCAAAGTTTAAAGGAAATAGTATGATGCTGGTAAAATGATAAACAATATTTGATCAGTAGTTACTCTTAACTACTGATCAAATATTGTATCCCAGTCGCTGATTGCTCTTTTTCGAAACGAAAAAATAAATACTTCTGAACAAGCCACATCTCCTATTTTTATAAGTATATTACTTCAGGTTCCTACCTAGATTTCTATTAAGCTGAAAACATAATAGCAGAAACTTTTCACGATAAAGATATTATTTCAAAATGATACGTTTTAGAATTTATGATCGAAATATTTTATATACCTACTATTAAAATCAACTTGTGATTTATTGTTAAAGATAGGTAATATGTAGATCTAGATTTCTATTAGAATAGATTTTTGATAAGTAATTATACATAATTTATATCATTAATTTATTCGAAAAGCTAAGGCGGACCACGCTCCGACGTGTGTTTGTCGTCATTGCAGCGGTCGGTAGGATTATTTATCGAAGTGATTAAAGATGGGTACATCTTTATTCACATATACTATACATTATAAAATAGGAGATGTGGCTTGTTCACAAGTATTTATTTTTTCGTTTCGAACAAAAACAATCGTCGACTGGGAGCGCCTTAATAAACCTACAATTGTTCGTTTTCATGGAATTCAGTTTCCTTTGTGGTAAATCATTGCCGCCTATACCAATAAAGCGATTATTATATTATAAAGGCGAAAGTGTGTTTGTACGTTTGTTGGTTTGTTGATTTGTTGGTATGTCCTACTTCAACGCAGTAACGAAGCAACGGATCAATATGATTTTTGCATAGAGATAGTTAATGGGCTGTAAAGTGACATAGTAACCACGTATGCGAAACCACTGGCAGAAGCTAGTACTATAAATATGACCTAATTGATATTACTATCAAAACCGCAAATTATATATAAACAAAAATATTTTTGCTCTGATGTACAAGTAATTCTATTCCGGTTAGCAATACTATAAACGGTAGTAGACTTGAACGATAATCTTATTATTATTTGCCTCTTATTATTGTAGTTTTATTTAAATAGATAATGCTTGCTCAGAATCGGGATCTAGTAACCATGTTGAATGAACTATCGTTATTAGTAGACATAACTATACATTTTTACACGGGTGTTTATCACCTTTAATTTATTTTCCCGACGTTTCAGCTATGTTACAATCCGCGACCATGGGGCATCGGATGAAATTCTTATATTCCGTCGTCAATTACCTACTAATTTTCGCCATAATTTTTTTCATCCTAATCCTTTTTAAGCATCAGTCAAAATACTTATGTTCAGTAATAAATAAATATTGGTGGATTTTTTTTACACGCCGTTTAGCCCGAAACTAAGCAATGCTTGTAATATGGGAACGAAATAACTGATAGAATACTTAAATATATTTTTTTTGTAAATATATACTTATTATTAATACATATTAACACCCAGACACAGAACAAACATCTATGTTCATCACACAAATGTTTATTCTGGGTGGGAATCAAACCCACAACCTATAGCGCAGAAGGCAGAGTTACTTCCAACGGAGCTGCGAGGCCAGTCTTTGTATCTAATATTTATAAAAAAACTAATATAAAAATCGCGTTTTACAAGAAGTTTAGAAAAGAGCACAATAATAATCAGTCACCAGTCCAATATAACTTGACGTAATCACTCGCTGTACTAAAATGATCCTCACCAATTTCGCGGAATACCATATTTAAGCCATCAGATCTAGGATATGACTGTATACGGCAATGGAAATAACTAATTAAAGCGTTACTCACATTAATGTGCAAAGTTTTGAGTAATCCGCGCTTAATACTCGGCATATGTGTCATTGGCGCCTCCTGTTCCTCTCAATTAATATTTTATTATTATTAGGTGACGAATGCTTATTGTTGCGGTTTCTGAGATGATATCTTTATTTGGTAATAACAAATTGCGGCTGTATGTCACCCGTTTTTACAAATGTTCCAGTAGTTTGGACTATAAATAGACGTTCGGTCCAACGGTAGGTTTCGGTAGGCAAATTATTCCACTAGGGAAGCCGGGGGAGAGTCAGGTTGAAATATAGATGATGTTCTACAAATCAAGTATCCTACAAGTTTGATCAATTTCGATCGAAAGCATATCCAAAGTTACATTATAACAACAGTTACCTTAGATAAGGAAGGTATAATAAAAAAGTATATTAATAACGCTAAAGAAACGGATGTCTCAATTACGCAAGTCTGTGTGGTCCAAAAACAAACGATTATCATCCTACTCCGTAATAAAACAAATGTCTAACATGACGATATTCAGATCAGCGATTAAACCGATTGAAACCCTGTAACAACTAGTAATAGTCGTGTTATTAGCATCATTATGGAGATTATAGAAAATCGACATTCTATTTCAACATTCGATAAAATTCATGTTATTAATAGACATAAATATCATAATAAGGCGGAATGTTGAAACAGAAAGAAATGATCACTTATTTGCGTGCGTACCTACTCGTATAATTGGTGCAACATGATAGCGGTGACAGATCTTATCACATTCATTAGTGCACATTAACATAACCGGCACGCGGTTAAAATTAATGTTGAAAATAACTACCTTTCTTGTAAACGTAATTTAGTTACCTTGTAGAATGTCCTGCTTAATAATACTCTTTCTGGCAACACGTTTCAGATTAATCCATCTGCCGACAATGATGCCTTTTTTTAAGGAGACGTTTATTATCACCAGGGCATTTAGAGAAAAACGTCCTCCGTGCCAACGATAGGTGTCGATGACAGTAAATTCAGGCAATGGCTGGCGGTCGCCATATTTATGTGCTTGTTATCACAGTCGGAAGTCCACTATCTTACTCTGATTTACAAGAGCCTTTTAAAAGACAAACAGTCAACAAAGAGAGAATTTACTTTCAACACCTTTACTGTGACAAACAGGTTCACACCTCATAACTTACTTTACTGGAAACGTTTTTGTCCTCGAGGAGTTTACCGCTAGAAAAGCTCGTTTGAGTGTTGAATATTAGTAATAGTCAGGAGCGAATAAATCATAATAACTCAGCGCGAGTGTCAATACAGCAAATGCACAGTTTGCAGACAATGTTGACACAACTTGTAGCTTCTTGATGAAACCATCGATACAAAGTCTAAGCAAGCCAGGTTTTTCCAATCCGGAGTGATAGAACCGCCTAAAAATAATAAATGACTTAACACAATGTCAAATTGTCTCGTTATAAGTATCAATCGTTCGCTAATACAATCACAAATAAAAAACAAAGGCAAAAAAGCTCAAATGCGGATTTAACATGTTTGCATGGCATAGAATCCGATGTATTAATATTGGATCAAGCGATGACTCTGATGATAATTTGTTTGCATTGGTCCGTAATTCTATTGACATTGCTTTTGCAACTGTTATTTTTAGATCACAAGATCTAAAACTGATAAGAGTCGGTGTTGCAATGGAGCGAGTAAACGCCGTGAAACAATAGAAATGCTCAACTGTGGGACAATAAAAATATATTAATCGGATGGACGACACCACCGTCGGTGGTCACAATTTATAGACAGGGTGATGGTTACAACTGACTGGATTGTAATGAGGACATGATTGTCGACAGTCGACACGGACAAACAAGTAAAAATACAACCGTGATAAATGGATGGGGTGAGGCACGCGAGCATCATTACCAACGCCTGATGATAGGAAGAGGTATTTAAGACTGGGTAAGTATACCACCTGTCCAGTGGTTAAAGGTTTGTAACTTCTGATATGTTTTCCTTTTATTTGAAGTTATTTGCGTATACGGCATTGTTTCAAAATTGGTGTCCGTGTAATATCGTAAGAATCTGCACTAATAGACGATTTTAATAGAGAAATTCGATTTTAACTTTTATATCAGTAAACAAAAGATCAATCTTGACTTTAAGGACCACCGTTCAACAATCCTAATTGCCTGCATAGCTCGAAATATTTCAAATAGTTACCGCACCTTAAAACATATAGACCTGCCGAAGGACGACATACTTCGGAGTTGCTACACGGGTGGCGCATTTGTCTTACGCTAACTGACAAACAGATGCGAGGTCCTTCATTGTGATAACAAGAGCGGACTATCTGAGGATTTCGATGGATATTTATGTCTCTCGACGATGATAAAGAAATACAAACAAAAGACCGAACTAATGATAGAAAATCTTTTAGTTAAATAAAATTATACATCAACTGATATCATTATGATAATAATAAATCTTCTTTGTCTGTTAGAGGCAGTGTTAAGAAGATGGAGACGTCAATATGAAATGTAGTAATTGCAACAAAAACACCTACCGGCAATTAAAATGTCCAGTATCCATGAATTTATGCTTAGACTCAATACAATAACAGGAAAAGCAATAAAACTAACGATATATATATTAATAACAATTAATTAATAATGTCGATTCTAAGATTATGATTTTATTGTGTCGAAATTTATGGCATAATAAAATTGTGGTACAGGGTACAAGTGCAGCACGTGAGATGACACGGGCCAGTATGAAGGTATGCCTTTCGAATTCCTAGAGGGAGCGCGTGGGCGGGACAGTCGTCGCTATACATGTGACCGCAGCCGATTTACTACAAGTTTATATCGTCTTTAGACGAGATGTCGATTTGATGCAAATTAATCGGTGCACCTTAAGCGTGCGTTTGTGTTGTTCTCGTATAAACATTATTCAGTTCTTACTTCTATTGAATGAATGTTGGTATAGTAAATTATTATTTATTTAAATTTATTGTTTTGTTCAGCAACATAATAGTCGTGTCTACAACATAATGTCGACATATTTTTTGAAATATACCTTGATCCTTGTAACATTTGCAACTCTTTTATGATGATCATACATCTTTATTGTTTTGTGTTTCATCAAATAAATTCTTAATTGATATTTCTTCTAGCATAAGATGTACGATCACCACTTGTGATCGTAGTTGTACAAGGCGCCGCGGCGTGAATGCTTATTCAAGCAAGTTCATCGGATTGTTTAGCTGTTTGTCACATCTATTACACAAACAGTTTATATTCTATGTCACGACCACTGGTCGGCCCGAGGCGCGCGCTTCCTCCCACACAAGCGCCGTAGATTTATAACATTACCCATATTCGGTCGACGAATGGCGCCGATTCGACGCTTCAAATTAAAATCGACCGCGAATGCAAAACGATCAGCCACTTGATAGATAGCTGTAAGGTTTCTGATTTATTAGCGGCCGTATAAGGGGTGTAAAGCTGTTAATGCTTATTCTCTAAGGCGATATATAGAATGACTAACTTTTGCTCGCGCCTTCGAACACGTGCTACCAGAATAAAATGGTGGCTAGATTAGATGTCACATAGAGATGTCTCTACGCAGAAAAACATATCCGTGGCTACGTTCTAACAAAAAAATCATGTCTCGTACACACTTTCGTATTTATAATAGTACCTAGGGGTTTATTATGCGGATTAATCTTATCGGTTGCATATAAGTTATCAAGGAAAGTAAACATTACACTCATATATTTTTAGTAACTGTACCAAAGCTACAACCATTGCAATAAAGATCGAAAGCAAAAACAGGTTAAAAAGGTTCGAAAACAAATGTGCAGTATAAAATCATGCGAGCCCGATAAACCCTCAACTTGGGCGAGCAGCGAGTGTAGCCAGCAACAAGGACGAGATTAATCGCGAGTGAAGCAAGCATTCAAAGTGCATTCTTGTTTGAGCCTTCTTGCTCGATCGGCACCACACTGGAGCTCTACATAGCATTAAGGAAACGATCATTAAAAAAAAGGTAGACCCCAAGCCGTGTTTCTTGCCTGATTCTTTTAGGCTTGGTCGCGAGGAATCTGCGTAGTTTCACCTAGTTCCTAAGACGTTTCAAAGTGATCCTTGAGATTGTATTGCAATAAATGATTTTTGAATTTGAATTTGTACTTACTCTCTGACAGAACTCTCCGGTGGTATCATACGTCCGGGCATTAAAATTTTTCTGTGCAAAATATTTGCCTTCTCGAAATCCTACAACAAAGAAAGTATGTTGTTATTCACACTGCATTTTGTTCAAAATGTAATACAAAGAAAACTGAATTCTAGTTCTGTTAGAAATACTTCAACTTTTTTGAATACTTAAAAATTGATTAGAATTATTAGTCTTTTACAAGTGTCAAGCCATGTTGGCCGAGTGGGAGGTCACCTCGACTTTCAATCTGAAGGTCGTGGGTTCGAATCCCGGCGTGCATCAATGGATTTTTCTGATCGAAAAATTTATATGCGCATCAAAAACACGTGCTGCAAAATGATGAAGGAAAACATCGTGAGGAAACCAGTTAGTATTCTTATAAGCGGCGATGGGCTTGCAACCTGCCACGTATGGAATGCTAACTACTGCAAAATGTGGGCATGTGCCAAATATAATGTTTGGACGTGCCTCTGACTACCCCCACTTGACATCTTCAAAGGATCTAAGCGTCTGGAGATCTGAGAGGATGTCTACCGTACTTGGGGATTACAGTAGTGATCCCATTTTTTTTTACAAGTGTTATAGATTTATGTTATAGAGTTTTTTTTTGTTTTACCAATTAACTTGAAAAAAGAAACAAAAAATCAAAAAAAAAAGTCATTTAATATCAAGAGAAATGACGTACGTTTAGAGAAAACTCTGAACGAAAGCTTTGCAGATAACATTACAACCATATAAAGCCACCAATATTCATATGAGCAACATTTAACGACTGTAATCGCAGCAGAAGTACCCAGCTAATCCAAATTAAATTATCTCTTAATTAAAACTTGTTCCCAACATGTCACGTACATACACAGATTATGAATAAAGTAGTTAATGATAAAGTCGTACTTATTAATGCAGCAAACTTATTCGTGCGCGCGACTTAAGGCGCTCCCAGTCGACGATTATTTTTGTTCGAAACGAAAAAAGAAATACTTCTGAACAAGCCACATCTCCTATTTTATAATGTATAGTATATGTGAATAAAGATGTACCCATCTTTAATCACTTCGATAAATAATCCTACCGACCGCTGCAATGACGACAAACACACGTCGGCGCGTGGTCCGCCTTAGCTTTTCGAATAAATTAATGATATAAATTATGTATAATATACTTATCAAAAATCTATTCTAATAGAAATCTAGATCTTCATATTACCTAACTTTAACAATAAATCACAAGTTGATTTTAATAGTAGGTATCAAAATATTTCTATCATAAATTCTAAAACGTATCATTTTGAAATAATATCTTTATCGTGAAAAGTTTCTGCTATTATGTTTTCAGCTTAATAGAAATCTAGGTAGGAACCTGAAGTAATATACTTATAAAAATAGGAGATGTGGCTTGTTCAGAAGTATTTCTTTTTTCGTTTCGAAAAAGAGAAATCGTCGACTGGGAGCCCCTTAATTCAAATCCCAGAGTTTGGATCGAGATTCATAGATTTATTACGAAGAAAATGGCGCCATTGATATGTACCAAAATGTGTCAATCTGTCTGTCTATTAAGCCAAGCACGAGCTACAAGTCAGATGACAATCATCAGTGAGATGATCAGAGGTGTCGAAATGGAAATGATAGCAGAATTGGCATTTGATTGAGTGAGGTTCAAATGATTAGACAACTGTAGTTGACTAACGATTAAGTTAGTGAGAGTATGCTTTGGTCAACACTTGTGTTGCTTCGGCTAGCTGTTGGAATGTTAATTTGAGATACACGACAACTCATACATTTAAGTAAACTGGATTATTTTATATGTATAAATATATACTTTAATGTATAATTTTTTACTTGACGATATTTAGCAATTATATAAACAATCGTGTAGGTACTTTTATTACACATCGACGTTAAAGCCGCAACAACCAAACATATGGCTGCGCCACATTGTACCGAAACCGTATCACTTTCACAGTTAATTGACTTTAATTAGATGCCATACCTGAGAACAACACGTGACTATACAAACAAAATAATATATGAAAGGCTTTCTAATAAATTAAGTAACGACCTGTTGGCTTGTAAGAGAAACATGTGCGAAGAGAATAATGAAAGAAAATTCATAACTACAAATCCCAATGTGTCTGAAAACGAGCGTACAATAATTACCCAACAGAGACATAGAAATACCCAGACCGCTATTTCATACTTACATTGTATCGTAACTCTACCCATCGCTACCTTCTTACGCCTATAACGTTCAACAAAATTTCACACTTGGCTAGCTTATAACGGACAACGGAACACATCAGGTGGATTAGCAGAAACCCAACCCTCGAGTTCACAGTAAAAGCTTAGAATGTGTGAACTACCGAAGTCGAAAATGAAAACGCAGCGAAACGGCGAAATTTGAAAGATGTACTTGTAAGTAATGAGAGAAGGGGTCAATGACAATGTGATTGCAGGAATGTTTGAGGCGAGATGAATGGTGCAAACGGAGAGTGGACGATATATTTAATAGGCTATTGAAACGCTAGATTCAATCAAAGCTATAAAAATTGCAATGAAAATGTATAATACTAACAGGTATAAGATATATTTTATAATATTTTGTAGTACAACGCAAACAATCATTTTGATGTTTATTTTAATATATTTCGATCAAATCTAAAACTACATTTGAATGCAAAAGACAACACCGTTTGACCAATTAAGCAAGGATGTTTAACAAAGAAGAATAATTAAAAAAGATGTCTTCAAGCATTTTGTCAAATAAAAACAGAAAATGAAGTCGTTAAACAAATTTAAACATAAATATATCACAACAATTTGCAATATAAGCGAGTCAAGACAATACAAAACATAAACAATTCATAAAGAATGTAAACTTTACTAGCAGAAGCTTATAATTATCTTCACGTTATTATCGTCATCCAATCGCTTGGACCACAGTTCCCGCAGCCCCATGAAAACGTCGTTTTACGATCGGATTATGCTAGAAGATGAATACAAGGCAATCACACGTATGTATGAACAAAGCCTCGTAGTGGAAAATGTGACTTTCAATACTAAAAGTGAGCATAATTTTATTGCTTCCCGGAATTCTAACAGGGCGGTAAGAACGTCCCGAAGGCGCTACAACGGCCAAGAACAAGTAAAAGTCATAATTCTGAACTTAAGCATGTTGTCTTATATTAGCGACGGCAGTGCTCGTTACGTTCATTTATTAGTAACAACCTTTGAAGGAATGTTTATGAAACGTCGCTTTCGGTTTGAGGACACGTGAAGGCACAAGTGCACTTTTGTGAGAATATTTTTACAACAATGTCGAATAAAGAAAAACATTCCGAAGCAACGAGTTTGTTATTATACAGCCACACATAAATGCACGTACCATGGGATTGTAGTATCGAGCTGTGTTGGTCAGGTCGATAACGGCACCCAGTTTGGGAATATCTGAAAGAACCGCGGGTATATCCCATCTGCAAAAGAAAAAAAGAATCTTTAAACCTAAATAAAACGCTTTTATTAGCTTGGTATTTATGTTTGTTCGATGAAATTTTGAACGTGATTTTGACCTCCTTCAAAACGTCGGATTAATTTGAAACTTTGCAAACTTATTAAGGACCGATGACAATGCAAAAATATATTTATAATATTTACTAGCGATCCGCCCCGGCTTCGCACGGGTAGCATGTTATTATACATATAAACCTACCTCCTGAATCACTCTATCTATTAAAAAAAACCGCATCAAAATCCGTTGTGTAGTTTAAAGATATAAGCAAACATACATACATACGCGGGAAGCGGAAAGCGACTTTGCTTTATACTATTTTATAATATTTATAAAAAATATGTGATTTTTTTTTCAATAATTTACATTTTACATATAAAAATTATTTTAATCACAAGCTGTATAAGTAATTAGTATTGAAGTTTTAATTTACGTGGAAGATGTCCAATTATTATAACGACGGACAAGACCTAATAAAACAGTTTAAAATAAAGCAACAAATCTCGCGGAACACAAGTACATAGCGGAATTTCAAATTAAACTTTGATTGATACGTAGGAGGGAACTTAAAATGTGTCCAATTACAGAAAACATTATCCGTTAACGGTATAAAAGTGCCTAAAACACTTTTGGTCGAAAATGTTTTTTTTTTGATAAATATATTGGTTATAGTGAGGCTGGACATATTTATGGTTTAAGTAAAGATGTAAGAAGCGAGGTTAGATATTTGGAGAGAGTTCCGGCAATATGACAAGTGTTCAAGCTTCCGTCCTTGAGTTCGCTTGAATATTCACGAATATTTAAAATTTCATCCAAATCGATTTAGCCGTTACAGCGTGCGTGAACAAAGAATATAAAAACTTTTGTACCAGGATTTATAATACATTTTTATGTTTGAATAAACCTAATACGAATCGCACTCGATTTTTTTTTAATTTAGAATATTAAACGTCTTATTATATTTTAATGTCTTCAAAGATTATGTAAATATTATATTGTGTCACATTTTTAACCGCTGCATTAACAAATCTTATTATGAGATTATTACAACAAGTTATCGTCACCTTGTGATCAAAATTGCAAATGAAATTTATTTTTAATCCTCTTTTAAAAATACATTTTCATTTTTAACAAAATTCAAATTCAAAAGGCATTTATCAATAAAATCACAAGGATCACTTTGAAACGTTAGGAGCTAGGTGAAGCTACGCCTGTTCGAAATCAAGCCTAGAAAAATCAGGCAACAAACACGGCTTGGGGCCTATCATTTTTTTTAATGATCCTTTCCTTTGTGCTATGTAGAGCTCCCAAAAAAAATCAATATTACTCAAAATAATTACTAATTGTGCAAACAGTGCACAGAATCAGTCAGTATCCGTTATGTCGTTGTAACCTTACTTACATTTTTTTGATTTCTTGATTATTATTTTGAACACTCTGAAACAAATAGAAAACCAAATCAGAAATTATTGTTATTTACGCTAGTTGTTCCTCGGGTAGGGTAATAGTGAAATAACAACATGGTTTTTAATACGTTATAATGCCTTTGACAAAGCCGAACGTAGGCGACACTGCGCAGTGATAAGAGCCAAGATCAATCATCCATTAGGCCTACCTGACCGGTGTCAATGAACTTTGCCCAATGTGGCAAGACGGGACACTTTACCTCCACTGGACCAAACTCGCTATATCAAATTAATATGTAAATACACAAATTAAATTCAAACCAAACGATCCATACAACAAATTATAAACAATTTCTAAAGGCAATATCAACAATGCATTAGAATTTTAAATCTCAAAAATATTTCAACATAAATCTTGAAAACTCATTCCGGTTGCACCGCAGGCTAAATTTTTTGGGTAAAAATTTTCAATTTCGCCTAAAATTGCTTTAAATAAAATGACAGGTCTTATAATAATAGGCTGTAAGAGTGGTCATAATTTATCGACGGTGTTGACATGACGAAATATATGGATAAAAAATATTTTGAGCGCCAGGAGGTGTGTCTAAATGGGGTTAATTTTCAATTGGAAGTCGCCGGTGGCCTTTATAAACCTGGCAAATATTTAAAATAAATTCCAGTGGTTATACTGGGAAGCATGCATAAATATTGGACATCGCTAGTGGATTGTGGCTTTAAATTGATTAACATTTTATGTCAGAAATAAAACTTAATCGGTGGCATGCAAAAGTTGCCAAAATGTTGTTCAACGACTCTTTTATTGCGATACTGAGAACCAATCATGTCTACCCAATAAATAAATTTGTTTTAATTCCTGCTTTTTCAAAATTGTAACTTCATAAAGGATATAAATATAAGCGCAAATAACCCTTTACCGCCAAAATAATGTTGGTTACCAAAAAACCGGTAAAGGAAACATTCTCCAAATAAAAACGAATGTTTTAAACAATCGCGAACTTATCGCCTGCACTTACCGCGTTTTTCAATTAACATTAAGGTACCGGAACAAATAAAATTCAGTCAGGACAAAGGAATTCGTCGGAACCACAAATATCAGTGTAAGAAGATGAGCGCGTGGAGAATACCAAATCGAACATTGAAAAAAACCTTTGGCTACCTTAACCTTTAAACTTTGGAGGTGACCTCCATCAAAAAGTATCTACACGCAAGAAGACAAACAATAACACTGATTCTTAAAAATGAACTATAAAAAGTAATGAAAAAAAAAACCAAAAACACCGCGCACCGCAAACAAGATAACAAATTGGCGTCTCGCAATAAAACATCGCTCGAAATGTATCTAGAATTAAATACGGCACGAGAGAGGAGCAATAAAATCGATGTGATGATCCTTGATCATAAATCGAGTCCATTACGATATTAATGACAATCGTAACTCTCAATCACAAGTTGAAATTGCACGCAAAGATACGCACCTACATTATTGATACTTTCGAATAACGTCAACACAACAAGAGCTTTTAACGAAAACTATTTTTAAATTATAGCTGGAGGGTGATATTAAAATATTTCTCGTATTTCATCACTTACTTTTGTTTTGTTAACCGATTGAGGCCAATAAATTCCTGTAGGATATAACATGCGCACATATTATTTGCGAGACCTTATATACAGTATAGATGGATGACTTGCACATAACTAAAATGTGGGTGATTATACAAAAATCCTCAAATTCGGCAAGTATAGTTTAACCATTTATGTCAAACCACTTCCGCGGTATTTACTCTATAGGAGTAGTCTCCGAGGAGATTACGGAGCGCGGAGCGTGATGCGGAAGGATGCGGTGAACGGGTGGCTAAATGTGTTACTGCAGATCACGCCTCGCAAACACCTATTGATTATATGATCTTATTTGACTTACCTATCATTTATAGAATTTCAAAAACGAGAGATAACAACTAGAAAAACCAACTGCGAAGGTAAAGGAAACGGTGGAAGGTTTTCTGCGTATTTGCCGACCCTACGAGTAGCATTGACTGTTGCAGCAGGTGAAACAAACATCAAACAGGTATTAAGCCGCGGACCGCAGTACATCCATCTTCCATATTTTAATTAGATGTAATTGTTGAGGAGCGATAGTGGTAAGAAATTAACCACGACATTTAATGCAAATAAGTAATACCTATGAGAGAAGAACCTGTTATTTAGCATAGTTGTTTTCGAGTTAGACAATTTGCTAAATTAATATATTGTAGGTGATCTTCATTGTTCACCAATGCCCAAAAAAGAGACCAGAATACATTTTCAGACGACCTTGAGAACCATCATTATGCAGAGCACAGTAGGATATTTTTCTCAGCAAGAGAAAATCCGCAAGCAACATATATGCGAATGATAAAGTACCCGTTGAAATAAGAGAAAGCTTCCCTCCCGATCCTCGCAGTTTACAACTTGTGATAAACATTGATTCGTCAAGCGTTTCAGCAGAACAGCTTGTTAGACAGGAGAATTTAAGCTCCGATGACTCCGAAGAATATAAATAAGATACGGTAAATGTCGTTAATAAAATAATCAACAATGGACATCAATAAATCGCAGATTGCCCGCTGACAAAACCTATACGAGACGAGACATTACTTACGTGTGTCATACAAAGCGATAAATGTGAAATTGTCATTTTTACGACGTACAACTTGTATGAACATTCATATTACATTTGCAAACAGAGAAGACCACCACCTGCAGCGAGCCGGCGGTATTGAGATGTATTTATACTGAGATTCAAAGAGAAAATTAATTCTTATCACGTAATCATATGATTCATTGGATTTCCAATATTGGATAATTTATATCAGAAGCCAAAACTCTTGAAAATTTAATCAATTCACATTTTAAGCCTCCCAACACCAATTTTAAATCAAAGATCAAATCTTAAAATGGCTCGAACGTCTTAAACTAAATAAGCGCGAGTTAAATCTTATAACAAAAACCACATGAGTAGGTACGAAACCAAATGAATGATATCCATGTAATGCAAATCAGGCTATAAAAAGAATCAAACGCTAAACCCCGAAGTCCTCCCGTCATATTACAAGTGGCAACCATTCGAGTTATCGGTTGATCGCGTGTCGACAAAACGAATAACACCTTCGCACGCCTCGATCATATTTGACAAATGCGAGGATCAAATAATCGCAAATATACCACATACGATGCATTCAACAATATCAACCTACATAGCAAAACAATAAGGACTCAATTTGAACGGCAAGGCTGCGGCGAAGTAGGCGATAGCGATCGGAATATGTTAAATAATGATGTAGACCCACCGGTAAACAGTGACAGAAAATTTATCAACTCAAGGAAGTTAAGTAGTACCTATATAGTGCTGATTGAATTTGTCCATTTGAATACGATAGAAACAAACAATCATGTAGAGATTACGCAAATTGAAATAGTGTGAGTCAATGTTTTGTTTTAGTATTCGATTTCAATTGTAACTTCAAGGGAACAAATCTAGCCGATATCGAACTGGATTTATGATGTTACACGAAAGTGCTTGTAGTAGGTTATCGTGATCCACAAACACCAAATCACAATGGTCACTTTCCCTGAATGATGCTCGCGGGACTCACTATTTGTGCAAGGGACAGGATCGAACAGTACTAAATCTTAGGTGTCCAGCGCTCACTCAAACTGAATAAGTTTAGCCAGAAACTGGGGCAAAATTTTGCCACTTTATCTTTACACCTTTGATAATTTGTGTCACATTGACCACATATAATATCACTGTTCAATTGATTTCAGTCTATCTACATATACCTATATCAGTAGTCTTAAACTTTGTGTTAAGTGGAGCAGATGACAATGAGCATAGAACGAAGAGTTCTATAGAAGGAGCTAGGAGTGATAAAATACAAACCATATACCATAATTTTATTAACTAAACCGCATATTAAACGAGTTGGATTTAAATAATACTCATAGGACATTGTAACAGAAATGATGATGGCGCCAAAATCTATTAATCATTTATAGGGAAACTGTTTCGACATTCCAAATGCGCACGTTCATCTTCGAAGTTCTGTTTGATAAAATGTTTTATTCATTAGCTTTTAAGATTTAATTTTCATTGTCATTGCTGCGCTAGTTATCCGAGAGGTTTGACATGGTGTTGTTTTTGACAAGCATCTGATCCGTTACGTCGTTTATTCGGATGGTAATGACGGCATAATTGACAGCGCACTATTGTTCTCATTGTGTTCTATTGATATTAGAGTTTCGTCGCCTTGTAATGGTGGTTCCATTCGTATTGTTCGGTGCGTTATAAAAGCCACTAACTGAGAATAGATGGATCACTTTATAAAAACCAATGCTTCTTCTTTAGTCCTGGAAGTATTTTAAACGAGTTCTGCAAAATTAAATAGGTAAAGATTGATTTTGTTCTAATGTTTAAATCATTTTTGAATACAACGTGGACAAATCAATTAGTCTCTAGTCACTCTCACCTTAAGTTACAGTTATCATCAAATTCTGTTCAGGAGTTTGAGAGTAAATTTATGTCATCACAAAAAATTATAAGTGTAATGATTTTTATGGCATAATAATGTATATATATATTAATCGTATTTAATACCAGGAAAAGTCAAGCTTTTAAGAATCAAGGTAAATGCATACCTGATGTCATAAAGATTATTTTCCTGATAACTGCTGATAACTTGTGAATTTCGTAGCACGCAAGTGAACTAGCTTTCTCAGAAGCTGTTTGCAGATCATAATATTGTGAACTTTACGAGTTCTTGGCCACAGTGAGATGCGGATGCTTGGCAGGCGCGGTTCGTCAAACGTATGAAAAAGCCACAAAATCAATATTAGTTTCTACAACTTTTCCGCGTCCGCTTCCGCTCGCTCACTGAATCCGAGGTCTTAAGCTGCAGCGGTAGATTCGAAAAGGGTGGAGTTGTCCCATTGAATTCCGTGACCTCGAGAAAATCTATGTCATTGTCATTAGCAGCGACGTAGTAACATCTGTTTTTTGAACTGTCGTGAACTGGTTTAGTGGTTTCCGTCACCCCAAATATGTGACCCTAGATTTGAATAAACAACAACAAGATACCAATAAAATATTATGTTTTTGTTATTGTTTCTGTACACGTTGTATACTAATGCAGTGTATGGACACCATATTAAAGTTCCATTTATAGTAAGGCACTTTACAAAGCGACGACTGGCGGAAGATACTCTTGAACTGTGAAAAGAGACTTATCATCTGATGGAGAACTTTATTATATAATTTAAATTATGACAACAAATATTATTATTTTTCAAACTATCGTGATTAGTAGACTTAACTATAGACCATGGCTATTGTAACATGTCGAATCTCGGGAAAATAAAGTAAAGATAACTATATTGATAAGTAAATCGGTTTTTAATACTCAAGTCAATTAAGTAATAAGTAGGTAGGTATAAAAAGAAAATACTACAAATTGAGACGTAGCCTTTAACACGAAGTAATTGATTAACGATCAAAAAATTACGTTCGGTGTCAAAATAAATGATATGTGACTTCTTACGCATGCGGGCTTGTCAACACACTAACTAACCACGTGATTATACTTTACAAATTCAGAGATCAGTAACTTTAATAAGAATACGGGTGTTTATTGCATCTATTTTATTATAAGCGTTTTTTTCATTATATATAAATATGAAGCTTTAGTCGATTTTATGTTATTTCTCGTCGATGAAAAACCAGTTATAATTCCGGGTTTCCAAAAAAGCACTTTGAAATCGAAAGCTCATAACTTTAAAAAGTCAATATTACAAGAAGAAGCCCTGAGATTAAAGATACCGCAGGGCGTGTGTAAACAAGCAAAAGAAACGACCTGTTAAAATCGGATTGTGTGTCCGATTATTCGGATGAGAAGTGTCCGTTATCGGTGGCATTTATCGTGCCTAATTACAGGCAGAATTCACGAAAACGAGCTGGGTGGCTGATGGGAGATACCCCGCGAGGGTGACTGGAAGTAATGCCAATAATTGGACAATAGGAATTCCCTTTCGCTATAGAAAGTTGCGCGATTAACACCTCACGAAGTTAATAAACAAATTACAGTTTCTGTGGATCAATAACATTCATCATCAGTCATTACCACAAGTCAGTTGTTCATGTTATATGCAAATAAGGTTATGAAGTCGTTACAATTCAACCCAATCTCTTATTTATCTTTTGAGAATGCCACCGCCGAATTCTCGTTATCGTATATCGAGATACTTAATGGTAACGTGGCCACCCTACACGACATCGCTTTTCGGGCGTTGCGAAATTACAGAGGCAATTGATTCCTTTTTGGATTCAGCGCGAGCCTTTGCCACACAGCAAACGCAATCATATTGACAAGCTAAATGGGGTATTTAAGGGTCATTATGTTTTCGCTACAACATTTAAGAATATTACAGTTACATTTCACGACTGCGACGTAGCTACTACGGCATTTCCGTGTTTTTTTGCGGCTAAGGCATTCAGTCTCGGAGCTGTATTTAATGTCAATAAAAAAAATGGCCCAGAATAACAACCTATTATCGAGAGTAATGGCCAGCCAATAATATATTGGAGCTTTTAATTCGCCCGGAAATGCTTGGTTTGTTTGATCGTTATTATATTTAAAACAAATACTTCCGATACAGTTGGAATAAAGGTCGAATAAATCAGATTTAAATGCGTGGTCTACTATACTTATAATATTTTTTTATCCAGACTTTTATTCTTAGAAGACAGTCTAATCAAGAAAGCCTACATAAATCTAGAAAGACCGGTACCGGTATCAACTTTTAATACGTGTAGTGTTGCAAGCAATTACAAGGTGATGAAAAGCCTTGACAGAAGCATGAAAGAAAACAGCATAAAAGCAGCAACACTTTATTTTAAAACGTGAAATTGAATATGGAATATGAAGTGTCTGTCAAAACTTTCGTTTCAAGAATTTGTGTGAAACGTTATCGAATAACAATGTAACTTCGTAGGTACCACTTACACCAACAGTCCAGCAAATTTCGAATTAATCTTACACAAAGGTTAAAAGTACTAAGGCAATTCGTAATTGAATTCACGGTGCAAGCGACCCTCAAGACTTGTATAATCAGAGATTACGGTTATTAACCGCCGAAATACATATTATCATCAGATGACAAGCGGTCGACGTGTAAATGAAACCATGCGAAACTGCCCGCCCTTCGCGCCTGTCATTATGCTCGCCTTGTGAAGCGAACGTTGAACCGAGAGATTCTGGAAAAAGCTATGACTGTCGTAGATATCGAACAGCCTTCCATAATCTCCAACAGAAGCTTCATCTGCAGAAATGCTCTAAGTCAATACGTTTTAAGATTACTTATGAATCTAAAACCTAATAAGAATTCTAGATAAAATATGCGCAAAATACATGTTCACAAAATAAAGATAACAGCAATCATCCCATAACAGCTCAAAACTGTACAATCCATTAAAGTATAACAAACGTGATGATAGAAGTACCTTACTCCCGGACAAAACATTCAAGAACGATAGAGTCAAACATATATATTACTTTATTATAATTTAAATACAATGAATGAAAGCTGCCTATCCATTCCGATCACACCTCTATGGAGAAGATGAAAACAAGACGGTCAAGAAAGCTGATTACACGGTGCTCCCACGATCTCGTGCCCTGGCGGCTCGGAGTACGAAACTTGGCGCGGACGTGTCAAAAGATGTAATTATGAAGAAATCCAATCAGCGGCCGCCGACCGGTGCTGCCAACTGGCCCACACTCATGCAGCCAGCTCCGCCAAAAGTTTAGTAGGTTCAAACATAAACGTATCAGAAAAGATATTGTAGTCCAGTGATACAACCAAATGGCGTATGTAAAATGAATATAAGGGACTCTAAAAATATTGCCTACGAGTATCAATGCTACCCCACTTCTGGAATAAAGTTTCTTGTAGGTACATATATTTATTTTATAATGAAAATATTTTCGTAAGATTAATTTATTTTTTTGCGTCTTGTTGGCCACAAATCTCATAAGAACTTACTTTATTAATCTATAAATTACCGCTTTACTAAAAAAGAAAAATAAACATAATGGTTTTGTATTTTATTTGCAAAATCTAGCTATAAAGATGAAGTTGGCCACACTGCCGTCAACCGGCGCAAGCGCCGACGTTGATTGAGCGATAAATTCATCGAAGATAAATCACCTGCGCGACAATTTCGGTAGCAAGAACCCGACTCAACTTTAGGCGGCAAATTCACGATGTTGTAAGTCTGCAATGTATACTAATTACAGACGCGTAATTAATGTTTGACTACATTGCAGACATTGCGCCTTCCTTAAATATTAGTTACCACAAGTTTTTCCTTACTCTTTGAGCACGAATTGTGAGGAAACCCTCGGCTTAGTCAGCTTTGCACGTATTGACTGTGTCTTTCCTGTGCATAAGGCAGACTAGGTTGTAAATATATCAAATTTATACAATAAATATCATGTTCGGATGTATGAGTATGGTCTATCACTGGACTTCCTTGTAACACTATTTTTTGGGACACCCAAGTACGAGTATACTCGTATACCCAATACCCATACCTCAAACGAGTATACTATCAGACACTTGCCCGCGGACAGTAAAGATGCCTTGCAGAATGGGATTAGATGTTAATTGAGAAACTCACTGAAGATCGACGTGCGATAGAAACTAATGTTTAGAATGTCGCATCAACGCAACCACTATTTACAAGCGTAGCCGTTCAACTGTCGACAATACTTGACCCGACTTTCTTGTTTATGGCACAGTGAACGACCCGACAACAATAACCATAAACCCTAATACAGAGGCAAATAATCCAATTGCACCACACATTCAATAGGTCATCTAAAATGACAAATCCGACTAATCCGAGACGGATTAATGCTTACACCACCAATTCAAAGAATATACGCATAATTAAGGATAACGTTACGATATTTGTACACAGAATTCAATAAACAACGGTTATTCAAAATAACAGATACACGATTCAGATTAATTTCACCGTTGGCGCCACCATCTCGCCGTATTTCACATTATGTATCTGTTTCAAAATATTTCTCGTGAACCGATCACGCATGGCATTAATGATGTACAATTGGAGCTTTTAAGAGATGAAATCGATCCCACCCAATATCCTTACCAAAAAGGCACTTTCAATACCCAGCCAATACCAATACAATAAGTCATAGCAAACAATATACGAGTACGTACACGAGTCTGCTTACACAAGACGAGATTTCGACGACATATAAGAATGGTTAAAGAAAATATATCACGCGACGAGAGCTATTCAACGCAGAGGACGCCGCAGTCGAGTGCAATAAATCCGACAAAATATACCCTTTGATATCCGTCGACAATGATAATGGACAAAACCGTCATACGAGGAGTTTTAATGTCACTTGTGAATATTCTTATGAATAAGCGAGCCAGATGAATCTGTGCACGACTCTGAAATACGATGTCCTCGGACAGTTAATGTAAAGCTACGTTGTTATTGCATTGTAGTAGGCGTATCGACGGCGCCTTTGCGCACTTCTATAAATTCAAGAAAACTTGCAATTTTTAATTCACAAGGATGTTTCATAAGTTTGGTGTTTCGCAAAATCTCGGAACGCATTACATATCGATAAATAACGCGATTTCACGGCGCATATTGCGCTGTAGGCCCGCGGCGAGTGTGGTACTAAACAGTCTGACTAATTAGACGCACTAGGCAACAAAGGGCCGTCGTGTACTAGTACGATTTGAGACGTTCATATGAATTTGAGCTTTATGCGATTGTGATAGCGATGAGGTGGTAAATTAGGTGTGCTGTGTAAGACGTGCGATGTCGGCGTGGATAGGCCGCCCACGCGAGGCGCCGCGAAATTCGTGAGAATAGCAGCGCCGGCGCCGGCGATGCTCCAACAATCTGATGGCGGACTCGTAGACAAGTGATCCAGTCTCACTTGAGCGTGCAATGATAGAAACTACGTTCAAATTGAAAAATGAGGCCAACTTGAAAGTTCTAGGTGGTCGCTTGGTCATGCTCGTTTTGTTTATGAGTCTTTGCCTTTACTGCATGTCAAGTAGTTTAAAAACAAATGATAATACTATCTCAGATTATACAGATAGCGAATAATCCTTTTAAGTTATGTGTTGGGGAATAAAACAGGTGTATCAAACCTAAGCCGCTAGTCTACAGGATATTAAAATAAAATATAATTTGTTTGTGAGACATCTTTGTAGGTTTTCTTGGAAACTGGCGGATTAAATATGTTATTGTCATATCTTTTACATTTGAAGTCAGACTACGAACGAAACATTATTAGTCGCAGAATTATATGTATATCATTTCCAACACACTAAAATACGTGGATAATATTTTTGGTAGTTCTAGGCTGAACATGATGAGTGGAGAACTTACTGTCTTACTAACGTCCGCTGAAACGACTTTCTTACACTTAACGATGTTGACTGGTATTTGTAATAGGGTAAATTGTGCTAAAAATTAATTATTGATTTCCAATAAAACTACGACATTGGCGGTCGCAAGAAAACACTTAGTTTTATACGGATACTTGTGTCTAGCAGTAGACTGATAATGTTTTTTATTCGCTCCGATTTGTTAACTGTTAGTCGCAGGTGACCAATGCCAGCGGATCGTAGGAAGAAGCAGAACTCGTACTAACAAATAGCTTAAAAAATTAAATAGGATCACGACTGTAATCTCCAAGGGCTGTAGACATCTCAGATCTCCAGGCACTCAGACCCATGAAGATGCTTAAAGGTAGTAGTCAGAGGCACGTCAAAACTTTACATTTGTCCATATGTCCACATTTTGCAGTAGTTAGTATTCCATACATGCCAAGTTGCAAGCCAAAAACGAAGTAAAATAATTGACAATACGCCAAAAGCGGGCCATCCTGATCCACGTGCTCATTCGCAGTGAAATGCAACACAGCGGAATAAATATTAGCAGCACAGTCAAGGATCCAGGAATGGCACATCGTGAGCATTGTTTATGATAGAGTGAGCAAGAAAGTAAGAAAAAAATGAGAATTTTAAATTTGTAGAGCGTTTTTTCAATGAAACTCAGTCTGGCTGACACTGGAACCATGATAATACAAAGCTATTAGGTGTCTTAAAAATTGTGCAGAGCATAATTCAAAAGATACTCGTAGGTGGACTTGTATGTATCGTGATATTTTTTTAGTTATTTTTATTAATGACACTGGTTGTTATATCAACGAAAGTCCCTTCTAAAAATTGCATGAGGTTTGAAATTTGTGAACAAAACAGAGGAACAGATTGAGTCCTCGTTTTGCGAGTGGGGTAAGGACTAAACAGTGCCACGCAAACAGCCGGGTACTGTACAATACGAAGAATCTGCAATCACTGCGATCACAACTTATAAACAGTGAAAAAGTCCAGTGATTCAGCCTCTTTATGCAAATTGGTTACGACAAGCGTAGCGATAAAGTTAAATACAATTTAAATAATAATATATCTTATGATCAAAATATATGTACTTGTATCAAGTGATTGGCGTGTCATTCAATCAGCATTTCTTGCATCATTATTTAATCGCAAGAAAAATAATTACGTAAATAGCTTTTTCATCCACTGATTTCGAATATTGCCGATATTAAAGTCTTTTGAAAAAGGATCACGGTTACAATCCCCAAGTACGGTAGACATGCCTTTAAATCTTCAGGCGCTCAGATCCCTGAATATGTCTAAAAGGGGTATGTTAGGTTAAGGCTAGTAGTATAAATAGATCTGTATGAGTAAGTCGCCAACTCTGATAAAAAAGTTTATAGGCCGATCGAAAGCATTACTATGTTTTGTTTACAATTGGTTCTATTCAGGTCATTCATATCGCGAGATGATCTTTAACATAAAGAAGGGGACCCTTTCTCACTCACCGTATACCTAAAGAACCAGTTACAAAACATATGACATGAATTGGGTAATTCCATCTTTTCAACACCATCAGTAAGTACAGTTTCAACTAAAATCACATCACCTTATATATGCGAAAGTTTGTTTGTTATAATCACGTCGTAATGATTAAAACGATTTCAGAATTTGGTTTATACAGAGATTACGACTTGGATAGAAACATAGAAAATATCGTATCCCGATCGAACTGTTTAGCTATTCATAGTTTTGATTAAAAACGAAACTAGTGTTTTTGAAGAGCCTACTTTGGAAAATAAATCTATCAAGAAAAGTTTCACCAATCGTGTTTCTGTCTGTAATTTATCTAGATTAAATCCTTAAGTTATCTTTGTCGTAAAAAACAAAACTGTATGTTTTGCGGTTATTGAGAAAAAACGATTCTGCATTCTTCAAAAACATTTATTACTCCTCTTAAGATGCAAAACCACACGAACAAAGTCGCCGGGTTTTCCACTAGTCTTGTATAACATTGTCGACTAATCTAAGCAAATCGTGACCACAAAAATAGCACTTCAGCATGTTACTTGAAGTAGCCCGAAGCTGACATTTCAATAGAGATTTCAATAGACTAATTAATTGGACAGTACTTGTATATTAAAACATGTCATATCGAGTATTGAGAAAGTGAATTATAATATGTTGCATAATATAAACTGAATTGAACGAGTGGATAATTTTTAGGGTTCCGTACCACAAAGGTAAAAACGGGACCCTATTACTAACGACTGACTTCGCTCTCCGTCTGTCTTTTTGTCTGTCCATCTGTCTGTCACAGGGCTGTATCTCATGAACAGTGATAGCTACACAGTTGAAATTTTCACATATGATGTATTTCTGTTGCCGCTATAACAACAAATACTAAAAACAGAATAAAATAAATATTTTTTTGCCATCTTTCATAGTACCATCTATGAAAAATGGCAAAAAAATATTCGGAACCCTTCGTGCGCGAGTCCGACTCGCACTTGGCTGGTTTTTATTTAGTTAGTATTTATAGCGGTGGCGGTCGCCAAAAAATGAGTTTATGCTAAGATATTCTACTGTTTGGGCGTGCCTCTGACTACCTTAGACATCTTTAAGAATATAAGCGCCTAGAAATATAAGAAAATGTAAAATGCTTCAGATGTACAGTCGTGAGCTAATAAGCAATTTTAAAAATAATGCTAACTACTGCAAAATGTGGGCATGTGCCAAATGTAATGTTTGGACGTGCCTCTGACTAAGCTCCTTAATAAAGATCCGAGATGTCTACCGTAATTAGGGATTGCAGTCGTGATCCTATTTTATTTTGAAATAAAAATAATGTATTTTATTTTATTCTAATATCAAAAAATATAATTTTAGAATTGTAAATCGATAGAGAGTAAAATATGACACTCCGAGTAGAGTTATAAAGAACTTTCATTTTGCTGTTATGAATTATGTTTAGCATGTGGAATTGTGGAAGTTGTATTTTATTTTGTTACAAAATTAATCCTCTTGCATCGAGATTTATCTAAATGAGCATTCTCGATATGAATTTTGAGTATATTTCTACATTCCTTCTCTCCAAATTTCAAACTTCTAGGTAAAATCTAGGGTTAAGGTTAGGTTGTACATCCTAATCCTAATAATATTATAAATGAGTTTATATATATGTTTGCGCCCCGATCAGGCCTAAAAGACAAAACGGATTAAGATGAAATTTGCTGTAAATATAGAATAAAACATAGACTACTTTAAAATACGAAAAACATCCCCAAGATGTAAAAAAAACACATAAGGCACATTTGTGTATAGATGGCGCTAGTGTGCAAAAAATCTGACATCAGTGTTGACATCAGACGTCATAGCAACGAGCGTTACTCTATGCGATTATTGAAATAACGTCTGTCGCGGGTCTGCCAGTTGAATATAAGTCAAGCTATGAGGCAACGGTTGTATATAGTTAGATAGATATCTTCAACATTTCGCTCGACATCAAACGTGTTTTAAAAGCTCAGTATAACAAGTTTAATTTCCTTAGCATTTAGCCTAGGTAAACATAGATCGTCTAAGTTACCGGCCGCGTCGGCACATCAACATCGAGGCGGGATGACACACCCCTTCATTACAGCGAGGCTTCTTAAACACTTCGTGAATAAATAAGGTATAAACCTTGGTTTAAAACCCGAAGTTTTAAGTTCACAGCAAGAGTTTTGTTTCGGCTTTTGCGGTGCAAACTCAATCTATACCTACTAATATTATAAATGGGAAAGTAACTCTGTCTGTCTGTGAAGTTATCACGGCCAGACAGCTGGGCAATTTCAATAGAGATAGTTAAAATCTTAAGAAAGTTATAAAATTTACTTTTTTTTTTCTAAAATTTACTCTTGAATTTCAATGGATTACGATAAAGTCGTCAAAAATCGATTTCCAGAATCTAGATTTAGAAGTTGCGTGTACGAGCTAGTACGTATATTATAAGATAATATAATTTGGAATGTAACAGAACTTCGAAAAATAAAACCGGCCAAGTGCGAGTCGAACTCGCGCACGAAGCGTTCCCTACAAATCCCCTTATCTATAAAAACGGCAAAAAATCATGTTTGTTGTATGGGAGCCCACCTTAAATATTTATTTTATTCTGTTTTTAGTATTTGTTGTTAGAGTAGCAACAGAAATACATAATCTGTGAAAATTTCAACTGTCTAGCTATCATGGTTCATGAGATACAGCCCTGTGACAGACAGACGGACAGCGAAGTCTCAGTAATAGGGTCCTGTTTTTACCCTTCGGGTACGGATCACTAAAAACGAATCGAACCCGAATCTTTCCGGGTGAAAGCAGAATTTATGCAATCTAAAGTATATTATCATGTAAATGAGTAAATTGAAACAGATAACACTTTTCGACTTACTGTTTGACTTAATATAAAACCCAACCCCCAATTGTTGTGTTAATTTAATTTAACTTACCATAAAACGCAAGTTATGGTGCAATTATACTGGACGACCTTACAATACCAACGAACGTTGATGAGCTCTATCAAAATATGTTGCTATTAAATTATACAATTATTTCTAACTACATACTAGTGTTTTAATTAGGTTTATTTAATCTGGGACTGAACGTACAGGCGGTACTATTGACTGGCCTCACAGCTTAGTTGGTAATAACTCTGCCTTCTACGCTGTAGATTGTGGGTTCGATCCTCACCCAGGGCAAACATTTGTGTGATGAACATAGATGTTTGTTCTGTGTCTGGGTGTGACTATGTATTTACAAAAAAAAAGTATATAAGTATTCTATCAGTTATCTGGCTCCCATAGTACAAGCTTTGCTTAGTTTGGGGCTAGATGGTGTTGTGTGTAAAGTCCGCCAATATTTATTTATTTATATTTATGTAATGCGTTAAGGCGCTCTATGTCGACGATTGCTCTTTTACAAGTTTTTATTTTACTTACAATGTTTGTATGTAACTATGTTTGTTAAAGTGGAAACTTGCAACTCAATTTTGAAGTAGTTATCTTCAACCGATTGAGCTGAAATTTGGCATACTTTTGTAACTTTGGTGACAATGCAATAATATGATGACAACGAGCTGATCTGATGATGGATCCAGGAGCTGTTCAACAGTCACTCACAACGGAACTTTTTAGGAAATACTTCGATTGAGTAAAAAAATTGCATTCTTGCCAAGTTCCGATGACAAATGTTATATGATGTGACAGGTGATAGCGCGCTCGATGGTTGAATTTATAAAAGCTTTTCATTGTAAAATACATATCAAGAAAAAACTTATTTCAAATAGAAAAATATCACTTCTGAACAAGGGTCTTGTTCAGAAGTGTCCATTTTTTGTATATCAGACATTTTCAAAAAAACTGTACATTTCAAACAAATAAATGTCCGACTAATATCAATATTTTTTACGGAATCAGTGTTGAATATTTTTCAATTCGGGCAATCTTTTCTATAAATATGAACTTCCCTCTTCAAGATTTTATAGAAATTAGAGCATAATTACATGTGAATAGTATTTTATAAACATTTTTTTGTTTTGCCACCTTTCACGTTCCATTACAACAGAAATGTCTTTTATACACTCTAATAGTTTTGAATCATCATAAAGTTCTAATGTGTTCTCTGTTAAACTTTTTAACTATCTAACTAATATAATAAATATATTTCTTATTATTTATTCATAATAATATTATTCTACGCGGTGCTTTAGCAATAAAAAACTATATTTTAAATTTGTCCGAAATTCTTAACATGTGAGTCACTCAGAGTATGTCACGGTCAATTTCGTAGCTATTTGTACCATTTCTACTACTCGAAGATCATTTTTGATATCTGGCAACACTTTGCTCAATGCTGTTCCCGCCAAAATCTCCGCAATTTGGATTTAGTGTCAGTTTATTAGATGTGACGAAACGCCACTGCAATTTGTATAAAATAAAAACATGTGAATCACAGTACATTTCCAAAGAAAATAAAATGATACTTAATTTTCAATTATTTTCATAGCGTTGTCCTATTAATACAAGTTCTAAGTATGTATCGTATTTATCTCTACTACAAGTTATTCTGATATTTTTGCTTATCGAGATTATGTTTTTCACAAAAATGCTAAACATGTGAGTCACATTTCATGACTTAAATGATCTATGTGAATATTAAGATACGTTTACACTGTCTGAAAATTTAATAACAAATATATTTTAGTCCGGTGTTATGTTCATAAATGACATTTCACTAATAAATAAGTCAGACATTTACGGTAAATAGATCATTCTGATATTTATTTAAAAACAGTTTGATACCTTATTGCCTTTAAATATAAACGTGTATTAGTTGAAAGTTTCGTATAAAAATGACACCGACCCTTTATTATAACGTCAATCACATTGCCGGTAAGAATTCCTAAATAGAGCAAGATAACCAAGTACCTGTGTTTTAACTATTTCAGTTAAATTAGTAAGGGTTCTTACAGACGTGCGACACTTCAGCGTCGCCACGCCGCGTTGTCATAGAATAACGAAATAATAATAAATAATAATATTGACGATGTCATATTTCTTAGTATTTTCTTTTTGATTCTCCCAACTGTTGTTTTGTTTTACTTATTAAATGAAACCACCATAAATCATGATCCGAGCGTGTTGTTCCGGTAGAGTATTAAGTACTAATTATTATTGTCTTATTTTTAGAAAAACAAAAAAATGGCCCAGTGTGAGTTAGACTCGCGCACGAAGGGTTCCTTACTATCCTAATAATATTATAAATGCGATTACAGAATGGGATTACAGTCGTGATCCTTTTTATTTATTACTTAGAAGAAACCTTACGGAAATCTTAGCACATGTTTACAAAACAACCACTGATAATAAAATAAACAATTTTTAATGTATATAGGCTACGTCAATTTAAAGATTAAAGACACATAGCGATATAAGTACTTAAATAAATAAATAAATAGGGAAAAGTAATAGGAAAAACATAAACAAGAATACAAGTATGAATGATGTAATCCAAAAAGAGAATAGGAACCCTAATAAAGTCATTAACTTTGAAATTCCAAGAAGTTGTGAAGGAGAAACCAATCCGAAGAAATGAGTGAACTAGCGGTAGTGATATCCCATATTTTCGATGCCTGGGAAGACTCTCGCGATGCTTTAGGTATTTTTTGTGATTTATCCAAGGCATTTTATTGTTTACATCATGATACATTAATCAGGAAACTACACCACTATGGCATAAAGGGTGTCGCTCTAGACCTTCTTACTTAAGTGGCAGAATACAAAGAGTTGACGTAAATGGAAAGCGTTCACCGGGGTCAGTAGCTACAATGGGTGTGCCACAAGGATCAATACTAGGACCATTCATGTTCTTAATTTATATAAATGATCTACCCTCTCTTATCAGGGATGATCACGAGATTGTACTGTTTGCTGATGACACTTAACTTTTATTTAAACTGAAGCGACGACAGAATTACTTTGACGATGTAAATAATGCAATCTCTAAAGCTGTAAATTGGTTTAATGTCAATAACCTATTATTAAATGAAAACAAAACTAAGTGCATTCGAGTCATTTTCAAAAAAAATGTACATATGTTCAAAATCGTGAGCAAACTGTTTTGTGACATACCTGTATTTTTATACACATGTGAGTCACATTTATTGTAAAGCAGAGTTTACATGAAACTATGTCCGGCAGGGAGCAAAAATGTAGGTTTAATGAAACATGTTGGAATAAACAAATTAAACATTTATTCGAGATATATTTTGTTTGTTTGTGTCCAAAACTATATTTATTTTTACTCTTTCTTTAAATTTGTAATCTTTTCTAGCATGAAAACCATTCTTCTGCTGCTCCTCCTCAAAGTACTTCTTCACATTTATCTCCATTTAAACTCTTTATTATATTCTTCCATCTTAATATCCTTTCCGAAGCGTAGATTATTTCGGTATTTGTCATTTAAGTATAATCTCATTAGCTTTCTTCACTTCTTCTTCCACTTCGTTTTGTGTATAGAGTACATTTGCTCTTTTCTTAATATTTAAAAAAAATCTTCCTCTCTTCTTGCAACCCTGGATAATTTATATGTATTATCTTTGCAAAATCAAAAAATCAAAATCAAAATAGCGTTTATTCATTGAAATCACTTGGATCATTTAGAATCGTCAAATTTAGTAAGTTTAATTTAATTAGTTTAATTTTGTTCATTGTTTGTGTTTTTTTTAAGTCTTTGTACTTATTTTTAATACAAAATTAATCTTAATTATTATTGATAGAGCGAGTTGGAGCAGTCCCAGGCTTTTTTGTCGTCTAAATAATCAGATATTTTATAATAAGCCTTTATGCATAGTTTACGTTTAATTAAGTTTTTAAATTTGCTAATAGATAGCTTTTGCATGTCATTTGGGATTTTGTTATAGAAGCGTACTCATTGCCCTTGAAATGATTTCTTAGTTTTAGTGAGCCTAGTCGTGGGAACAGCGAGTTTATCTTAATTTCTAGTATTTGCATCATGATTATCGCTATTTTTCAACAAACTAATATTTTTACGAACATAAATTAGATTTTCATAAATGTACTGGCTAGTACCTAGCCATTATATTTATTTCTTTAAACTTATTTTGCAGTGATTATCTGGGCCCCATGTTGTAAATTACTCGAACACCTCTCTTCTGCAACACAAATATGGTGTTTACGTCTGCAGCACTCCCCCACAACAATATGCCATAAGACATAATGATATGAATGTAGCTGAAGTAGACTAGTCTAGCGTCTGTAAAAAGACGTATATTTTTGACTGCGTATGCTGCAGAGCTAAGTCTCTTCGACAATTTATGTATGTGTGGGCCCCATTGAAGTTTTTTATCTAAAGTAATTCCCAAAAAACATAGTGGTGTCCACGAGATCTACATGTTCGTTTTTGATTTTTATATCAACATTTACTTGTGTAACATTCGGTAGTATAAACCGAATGCACTTAGTTTTGTTTTCATTTAATAATAGGTTATTGACATTAAACCAATTTACAACTTTAGAGATTGCATTATTTACATCGTCAAAGTTATTCTGTCGTCGCTTCAGTTTAAATAAAAGTGAAGTGTCATCAGCAAACAGTACAATCTCGTGATCATCCCTGATAAGAGAGGGTAGATCATTTATATAAATTAAGAACATGAATGGTCCTAGTATTGATCCTTGTGGCACACCCATTGTTGCTACTGACCCCGGTGAATGTTTTCCATTTACGTCAACTCTTTGTATTCTGCCACTTAAGTAAGAAGTAAGAAGGTCTAGAGCGCCACCCTTTATGCCATAGTGGTGTAGTTTCCTGATTAATGTATCATGATGTACACAATCAAATGCCTTGGATAAATCACAAAAAATACCTAAAGCATCGCGAGAGTCTTCCCAGGCATCAAAAATATGGGATATCACTATCGCTAGTTCACTCATTTCTTCGGATTGGATTCTCCTTCACAACTTCTTTGAATTTCAAAGTTAATAAATATATCGCTATGTGTCTTTAATATATTTAAATTGACGTAGCCTATATTCTTTAAAAATTGTTTAGTTTTATTATCAGTGGTTGTTTTGTAAACATGTGCTAAGATTTCCGTAAGGTTTCTTCTAAGTAATAAATAAAAAGGATCACGACTGTAATCCCCAAGTACGAAAGACATACTTTCAGATTTCCAGGCGCTTAGATCCTTTGAAGATATCTTTCTAGTGGGGGAGTCAGAGGCACGTCCAAACATTATATTTGGCACATGCCCACATTTTGCAGTAATTAGCATTCCATACGTGACAGATTGCAAGCCCATCGCCAATTATTTTCTAAAATTTTATTTTTTAGGGTTCCGTACCCTAAGGGTAAAAATGGGACCCTATTACTGAGACTTCGCTGTCCGTCTGTCTGTCTGTCTGTCTGTCCGTCCGTCCGTCCGTCCGTCTGTCCGTCCGTCCGTCCGTCTGTCACAGGGCTGTATCTCATGAACTAAATTTTCACAGATGATGTATTTTTGTTGCCGCTATATTAAAACACAATAAAATACATATTTAAGGAGGGCTTCCATACAACAAACGTGTTTTGCCGTATTATAGATAACTACCCGACCCGTGACAGACTTTGTTCTGCCTAAATTTCAATACCTGCATAGAAAAAAAAAATTCAGACAACTTCCAATTTTTTCCCAACAAACCTTGTAATGATAAAATAAATTACGAATTTTGGAAGAATGTGTATCATTCATATTAGTCAAAACTGCGTTGCTCTGACGACTAAATGTTTTTAGTCTGTGATGTCAGATTTGTTGCACACCAGCGCCATCTAAACCAAAATCATCCTTTTTGCGTTTTTTTATCATTTAGAGGTTGCCTTTTGGATATAAGACCTCCCTTTATTTATTGTTTTTTTATCTACATCTACAACAGCAAACTTCATCTTAATCTGTTTTATCGTTTATTTTTGATTAGGGAACAAAAAAACTTTCGCATTTATAATATTATTAGGATAGTAAGGAACCCTTCGTGCGCGAGTCTAACTCATACATGGCCGGTTTTTTGTTTTTCTAAAAATAAGACAATAATAATTATTACTTAATACTCTACCGGAACAACACGCTCGGATCATGATTTATGGTGGTTTAATTTAATAAGTAAAACAAAACAACAGTTGGGAGAATCAAAAAGAAAATACTAAGAAATATGACATCGACAATATTATTATTTATTATTATTTCGTTATTCTATGACAACGCGGCGTGGCGACGCTGAAGTGTCGCACGTCTGTAAGAACCCTTACTAATTTAACTGAAATAGTTAAAACACAGGTACGTAGTTATCTTGCTCTATTTAGGAATTCTTACCGGCAATGTGATTGACGTTATAATAAAGGGTCGGTGTCGTTTTTATACGAAACTTTCAACTAATACACGTTTATATTTAAAGGCAATAAGGTATCAAACTGTTTTTAAATAAATATCAGAATGATCTATTTACCGTAAATGTCTGACTTATTTATTAGTGAAATGTCATTTATGAACATAACACCGGACTAAAATATATTTGTTATTAAATTTTCAGACAGTGTAAACGTACCTTAATATTCACATAGATCATTTAAGTCATGAAATGTGACTCACATGTTTAGCATTTTTGTGAAAAACATAACCTCGATAAGCAAAAATATCAGAATAACTTGTAGTAGAGATAAATACGATACATACTTAGAACTTGTATTAATAGGACAACGCTATGAAAATAATTGAAAATGAAGTATCATTTTATTTTCTTTGGAAATGCACTGTGATTCACATGTTTTTATTTTATACAAATTGCAGTGGCGTTTCGTCACATCTAATAAACTGACACTAAATCCAAATTGCGGAGATTTTGGCGGGAACAGCATTGAGCAAAGTGTTGCCAGATATCAAAAATGATCTTCGAGTAGTAGAAATGGTACAAATAGCTACGAAATTGACCGTGACATACTCTGAGTGACTCACATGTTAAGAATCTCGGACAAATTTAAAATATAGTTTTTTATTGCTAAAGCACCGCGTAGAATAATATTATTATGAATAAATAATAAGAAATATATTTATTATATTAGTTAGATAGTTAAAAAGTTTAACAGAGAACACATTAGAACTTTATGATGATTCAAAACTATTAGAGTGTATAAAAGACATTTCTGTTGTAATGGAACGTGAAAGGTGGCAAAACAAAAAAATGTTTATAAAATACTATTCACATGTAATTATGCTCTAATTTCTATAAAATCTTGAAGAGGGAAGTTCATATTTATAGAAAAGATTGCCCGAATTGAAAAATATTCAACACTGATTCCGTAAAAAATATTGATATTAGTCGGACATTTATTTGTTTGAAATGTACAGTTTTTTTGAAAATGTCTGATTCGGTTTATACTACCGAATTTAACATTCGGTAGTATAAACCAAATGCACTTAGTTTAGTTGACAAGTAAATGTTGATATAAAAATCAAAAACGAACATGTAGATCTCGTGGACACCACTATGTTTTTGGGAATTACTTTAGATAAAAAACTTCAATAGGGCCTACATATACATAAATTGTCGAAGAGACTTAGCTCTGCAGCATACGCAGTCAAAAAGATACGTTCTTTTTACAGACGTAGATACAGCTAAACTAGTCTACTTCAGCTACTTTCATAGCATTATGTCTTATGGCATATTGTTGTGGGGGAGTGCTGCAGACGTAAACACCATATTTGTGCTGCAGACGTAAACACCATATTTGTGTTGCAGAAGAGAGCTGTTCGAGCAATTTACAACATGGGCCCCAGAGAATCACTGCAAAATAAGTTTAAAGAAATAAATATAATGGCTAGGTACTAGCCAGTACACTTATGAAAATCTAATGTATGTTCGTAAAAATATTATTAGTTTGTTTAAGAAAAATAGCGATAATCATGATGCAAATACTAGAAATAAAGATAAACTCGCTGTTCCCACGACTAGGCTCACTAAAACTAAGAAATCATTTCAAGGGCAATGTGTACGCTTTTATAACAAAATCCCAAAGGACTGCTCCAACTCGCTCTATCAATAATAATTAAGATTCATTTTGTATTAAAAATAAGTACAACGACTTAAAAAAACACAAACAATGAACAAAATTAAACTAATTAAATTAAACTTAACTAAATTTGACGATTCTAAATGATCCAAGTGATTTCAATGAATAAACGCTATTTTGATTTAGATTTTTTGATTTTGCAAAGATAATACATATAAATTATCCAGGGTTGCAAGAAGAGAGGAAGATTTTTTTTAATATTAAGAAAAGAGCAAATGTACTCGATATACAAAACGAAGTGGAAGAAGAAGTGAAGAAAGCTAATGAGATTATACTTAAATGACAAATACCGAAATAATCTACGCTTCGGAAAGGATATTAAGATGGAAGAAGATAACAAAGAGTTTAAATGGAGATAAATGTGAAGAAGTACTTTGAGGAGGAGCAGCAGAAGAATGGTTTTCATGCTAGAAAAGATTACAAATTTAAAAAAAGAGTAAAAATAAATATAGTTTTGGACACAAACAAACAAAATATATCTCGAATAAATGTTTAATTTGTTTATTCCAACATGTGTCATTAAACCTACATTTTTGCTCCCTGCCGGACATAGTTTCATGTAAACTCTCCTTTACAATAAATGTGACTCACATGTGTATAAAAATACAGGTATGTCACAAAACAGTTTGCTCACGATTTTGAACATGTACATTTTTTTTGAAAATGACTCATATAACATATTACTTCAGGTTTCTACCTAGACTTTAGCTAAGCTGAAATCAATACAACCACGCAATACATCCTGCATACCTATTGCATAAACTCACCAATAATCATAATTATAACCTGATACTTGCATGAGGTGGTACTTAAAATCAAAAGTACGTAGGACCCATTTCTGATTGGATGTAAAGACCGTTTCGGCTATTGTAAATTATCAGGTATTTTTCGGTACAATAAATCTAAGTTTTTCATTAAATATACAAGTAGGTAATATAGATAGTGCAAGATAAAGAAACACAAAAAAAATATTTTCTATCTGCGTGGACATCAATTTATGTTTCATTTTATGGATGAAACTCAAATAACTAACATTAAAATCTCCAAAATATCTATAAAGATAGCAAAGCAATACTTCATTAGTCTAATTTAAATAACACGGCGAACGCTAAATAACTAACACGGTATCTATGATATACGCATACAACTTTACTACAAAATATTTACATTTTAACATAAAGTAATAAAATGAGAAAACCTTAAGAGGAGTAATAAATTTTTTTGATGAATGCAGAATCGTTTTTTCTCAATAACCGCAAAACATATAGTTTTCATTTATATGACAAAGATGACCTTAGGATTTAATCTAGATAAATTATAGACAGAAACACGATTGGTGAAACTTTTCTATATAGATTTATTTTTCAAAGTTTGCTCTTCCAAAACACTAATTTAGCTTTTACTCAAAACTATGAATAGTTAAATAGTTTATTTTTATATAATTCGTTAGATAATCATACTAGCTACATAAATGAAAGACAGTATCTTTTTAAGTTTGATGATTTTCAAGATAATGCGGTTTTATCACTTTTTCCGTCTTCTACGACTTAGCCCATAAAAAATAACAAAAATTTAAAGCATCACCAATAAATTAATACGGCGATTATGTATTCGTTGATTAATTAATTACGGGCCTTGATGTTCAATCAACACTAAGTTAAAAATTAGCTGACAGAAAATGAATATTTATAAAAAGTCCATTAAAATGTTTGAAAGCGCCATAAGAGTTTTACGATTGTGATCATAAAAGTAGTCAATAAATTAAAATAAGATAATAAAATATTATAAGGACTATAGGATTCCATCAATTCATAGAACAAGCGTAAAATACTCGTAGTACAAACGTAAAAACGCGACTTATTTGGATATTTCCCGTGTTTAAATCATCATGTAAACCAGTGAAGCTATAATTTAAGCAGTACTAGACTTGGAGCTGACTGACCTTCACTATGAATTAAATACATCCCAAATGTTATCCGTTTTTACAAGCTTTTATTTAACTTGCAATGTATGTATATAACTATGTAACTATGTTTGTTAAATTGGAATCTTGCAACTCGATTTTGAAGAAGTTTTCCCCAACCGATTGAGCTGAAATTTTGCATACTTATGTAACTGCGGTGACAATGCAATAATATTGTGACAGTGAGCAGATGATGGGAGTCAAGAGCTGTTCAACAGACACTCACAACGGAACTCCTTAGTAAATACTTCGATTGAGTAAAAACTTGTCAAGTTCCGATGACAATGTTAATTATGATGTGAAAGCTGATAGCGCGCTCGGTGCTCGGTGGTTTAAAAGATTTTCCAAAAGCTTGTCATTGAAAAATATTTTTCACAGAAAACTTATTAGATTCGAACCTAGATTCAGGAATGCGCTCGACCGCTTCTCCTTCGGCTTCTACTTCTACTCATACTAAATGACAACTACTTTCAATATGTTTCCTTACCACGCTCACTTGAGCGTGGTAAGGAAACATATTGTTATATCATATTGTTAGCAGTTTTTCCATCGGACACAGAATGGAGAATTCCCGCCTATAAAAGCCAGGCGCACACTTGGTTCGGGGGCAGTTGTTCGTTGGCGTTCGAGGCGTAAACATCACTTAGGTTATCGTTGTCACAAGTCGTGACGCATTAGCTTTATTTCTTGTCGAGAGATATCAATGTTTTGCAGTGTAAATTCATGTAAAGTTATGATTGTGTCGTTTGTTCCATTTTGGTTGTCTTTAGTTGAATTACATAAAATCTGTTCAGTAAATTGAGTTTAGTTACAGTTGTGTTTTCTTTTATTTCTGATGTTTCTTATATCAGAATTGGGATAAAGAGCCAAAAATAAGGCCCACAAGTATACACCAAAACGGAACAAAACTACCCGCAATTCGAGAAAATTTTCAAGTTTTATTTTTGTTGTAAATTTTGGTTGTAAACCTTCACGTAAGTACATTTTTATTATTTCTTATGTGAAATACCGCGAAGTACATCACGTGATCGATCAAAGCATCACTCGAAAGGAGGCTCTCATGTCCGTGCGCCTTTCTGTTTGCGAGGTTTGTCGTGCTACCGATCATAAAGCGGATCGTACAAGGTCATGTTCGACAAACTTTTCTTATGCCACGACGCAACTATGGCATATTCGCGAGATAGGTCCCAATCACGATCATTGAGTGTTGATTGCCGTCACGCCGGAGGCGTATGGAGGTCGATTATATTATCGTTGCTCATATAGGTCGCAACACTATCAACAGTGTCATCACGACTACCTGATTTTTTGGTGAATTTATAATTCTAATGAAAGCGATATGCGTTTTGCTTACCTACCTAAGAAGTCTCGTACAACCCCACATTCAAGTTTCAGGTCTTAAGAGGGACGCCAAGGTTTGGTTAGCTGAGATGATCATAATGCCCGCACATGGTCTATATTTAAGCGTGAGTTAACGCCACTTTGTAATAGTAAACATACCCAACATGGTAAGCCCTATAAACTCTGAAACGTTTTCTAGTAACGATGAAAAATCGGAATACCCTCTTTTTGTGATTTTCTTTTGTTTGGTCGTGTTTTTCGAGTAAATAACGCGAAATAAATAGATCGCTTCGATCCCGATTGCGTGAGCATTGTTTGCAATATCCACGACATTGGCGTTCACGTAGCCCGCACTCACGTGGTTGGTGTTCGCGCAGTTTTTCGCAAGGCTACATCCCACAGCGTACATAATGTTGTAGTTCTGATTCCAGACGTGCTGTTATTTACGCTCGCCGTGAACGTAGCAGGTCGTGAGGGTATACACCGCAACGAGTAGCGAGACGTTGTTGTCAATCGGGCAACATCTGATTGCGAATGAAAGATGAACAAAGGACGGCCGAACGGCTAGTGGAAAACCAGACACAACAGGATGATGTTGCTAACATAGACAGCTGTTTTTCTGTGTGTTCTACGATTGTGTGATCGTGTGTACATGATTTTGCTTTTGTCTTCAGGTATGCTATGTCAAGTGAAGTTTGACTCCAGTATGCGAGGGCCTCACCGAGTCGTTAAGGCTCTAAGCTGTGCGGCTGCAAAATTGATGGTGCCGTCGCGGGGCGTGTGATGCCTCGAGTCGCGCGCTGCAGGCCTGAGCTGCCTACAGTCTTCGAGTCGCGCGCTGCGTGCCTGGGCTGCCTGCAGTCTTCGGGTCTGCGTTGGTCGCAGTGCCAGTACGTAGTACCTTGGCGAGGCGAGTGGTGCCCGGAGACGCGTGCCGCGTTCTTCGATTGTGAGTACCACACCTCTTATGTTGACCGAAACTTCACATATAGCTTTGTTGGTTACTATCCTATTCCATATACGTACCTCGTAGGCAAACAAATTCCCCTCATTTTATTAGTATGCCCCTAGCATAGGTAGGTAAGAAAATTAATAGCTCTCATTCGAATACTAAATCTTTACTTTACATATCTTTCATAATTGGCTAGGCTCGAGTTAGTGGATAGTGATTGGCAATGTTGTATGTGATGGGTTGAATAAGACGGCTGGCAGCAAACCATTGAGCATAGCGCTTTTAGCGCTTAGATGGGTTAACAGTTACCAATGGCGGTAACTGGGCGATTACTAAAGGTGGTAATCGGCAGGTCGATACACAAAAGTGTGTTGGCCTGAGATGCATTGGTTGCATTGGTTGCATTGGTTGGACAGACTCGCGTGTCGAGTGGGACGCTGCGGCGTCGGGTGCTCTTCAAAAGCTGTTGGCGTCCACGGAGCGGATGCAGCTGGTGAGGAAGACGTCGTGATATCCAGGAGATTGCGTAAAAGGGCCCTGTTTAATTATTATTTTGAGACGTCTCATTCTAATGTTAAGCTTGCAAGGTTTGAATGGTAGCTGATGTGATGACGGACAAATTAAATGAATGAGATAAATATGAGCTGGTGAATGAATGTCATTTTATGAGTCGAAGTATGAATTAAATGAATGATAGTGCAAGATGAGCTGGTGAAATAATGCGTTCTTTTTTATGTGTTGAGTAAACTTGGTTTTGCTTACGATGGTTTGTGTGCACGCTCACGATCGTAATGCGAAACTGATTTAGCTCTTTTATTGTTATTCAGCTTGGTAACGATGTTTTCTATTACAGAAGATCATCAACCCGCTGATGACATTCCAGATTGCGATAAAGCGGTCGAGGACGCCGCGTAGTCAGGAGAGGCCGTGTTAGCAGTTTTTCCATCGGACACAGAATGGAGAATTCCCGCCTATAAAAGCCAGGCGCACACTTGGTTCGGGGGCAGTTGTTCGTTGGCGTTCGAGGCGTAAACATCACTTAGGTTATCGTTGTCACAAGTCGTGACGCATTAGCTTTATTTCTTGTCGAGAGATATCAATGTTTTGCAGTGTAAATTCATGTAAAGTTATGATTGTGTCGTTTGTTCCATTTTGGTTGTCTTTAGTTGAATTACATAAAATCTGTTCAGTAAATTGAGTTTAGTTACAGTTGTGTTTTCTTTTATTTCTGATGTTTCTTATAATATTATATTATAACATATTGTCATATTGTATTGTTATATCGTACCTACTTAGGTACGATTACCAGAACTTGTCCTTATTATAGAAGTACGCAATGATTTGTATCGAATAATACGATACGAGTTACCAGTTCGGGAATCACATTTTTATTAAATTAAATAGTATTACGACTGCGATTCTCAATTCCGGTCGGCAACCTCCAATATCTCAAATATTTTATACTAAATGGAGATTTCGACTGTTTTGACTAAACTAGAGTCAAATTGATATTTCAAAGCATTATCAAAAACCGATCGTAAAAACTCACGAAAGACACGAAAAATCGAAAACTCATTAGTGAAAACAATACACCTTGCATGAATTATTCACGAGAAAAAATAATACTTTATAACGTCGTATATCAAAGATGAACCAACATCTCAATTTGCATCGCCGTGAGCCAACCGGTGACACTAACGACGAAAACAACCAAAAACTATCAATTTCGGTGTCAAAAAAGGCTTTATTAAAAGTTGGGAAGGCTGCGTCGAAATGCGAACACGGCTTTTACGTGAGAACGTCTTTTAGAAACTGCCATACTTTATTTATCACTCGCCCAAAATTTAGAATTCGATTTAGGAACATTGTGTTCGCGCGTAAAACTCGACATGCTTTTAACTTCTATAAAATACTACAAAAAATCTGTGAATAGTAACTTAAGTAGACACGCGACGTGGTCACGTAAGCAATTAAAATGATGATAAAGCTCATGTCTTATGTCCCCCTCATTAAGTTTCAATCAAACGGCTGTTAATTTAAGAACAGTTCTTCACCACGTTACTTTGGCACAGAACATAACTTTCTCTGTAAAATGATGGTATTTCGCAAGTCGGTTTACGATATTTTAACAGCTGAACCGTTTAATGATCATAATACAGAGGTTGCCGACAAAACTGTTTAGAATAGACACATTAATAGAGTGCACAGTGTAGAGAACAAAATCGGTTCACTTATTGCATCAAAAAATTTAAAATTGCTAACTTGCCCTATCCCGTCACTTCTTTGATTATTATTATTATTATGAGCCTGTAGGACAGGTTCATGATGCAAAAGTGGATGCAGACACCACTGCAGGGCAAATGCAATCTTTGATTAGTCCAAATATATATATTTTTCAACACTATATCAATCATGTTTTAAATTGCAATAACCCTATTTTTATTTCGTATTAAGGTCTAGCAATATATCATGTAAGGATGTTTGTGCATAAAGGGCGGGTCTTAAAGGTGCACTAAGGAAGCAACTTTCGCAACATATCCCTTGCAGATGCGACGAAGGTATAAAGTATGCAAATGAACTCTACAAAAACCAAGTCATGGAAGTGGTGCAGCTTATATACACAAAAAATTTAAAGGTGACGTGAGATGGCTATCTTTTACGAAATGAGCCAGCCGTTCTAACTCTTGTTATATGCTGTTTAACGCAGGAATGCAATAAAATAATCACCGCATAGGCCACTTAATCACATTTTTGATATCTTATTTAGAGGGAGCTAATGAGGGGCGTATATCACATTCTAGTAATGATGACAACATTGGATTTATCAAACACTTTCGATCCACAACTTATGTGCGTGATTAAAGAATTCTTGTTGACATAATCGCCGGCCAAGTGGTGTCAAACGGAACTATTTTTTTAACCGACTTCAAAAAAGTAGTTTTCAATTGGTAAAGCTGGTTCGATTTCCATAAAAGTTCAAAAACCATTTTTTTTTGGAAATATTTTGTATTGTAATTTTTATTACATGTCTTTAACTTCTGTAACTTTGCACAGGAGTTCTTTGGTTTGCTTTGTATCAGGATTTTTACTGGAACTTTTAAAGGAGTATCTCACGGATTATTTAAATTTGTATGACATGATATTATACCCATGAATATTCTTATATTCAATATAATATACTTATAATATTATTCTTTCTATTATTATTAATATCGAAATGAATCTCGAAATGTCATGTGACATTTTGAACCCCTTAACAACTTCAAGGATTTTAAAGCCTACGGATCTAAGAGGTTGTTCACCATACTTAGTGTCAAGATCATTTTTTTGATTGAGCATAATGTTTTAGCAACCCGTCTTAGCCCTGGAGCTTTGAAATGATAATTGTCCACTGAAAAAGTTTCACCTACACGTATTCACGTTTAAAATGTATTTACATAAACAAAAAAGCTTCAATCTACCTAACGTAAATAAAGGCAGTTGACATGAATGAGAATCTATGCCAAACCCACAGTAACTAGTGCTCATCTGTGATTCTCATGAATAAACGGAGTCATCAAACAACCGTGGTAATAATTAAACGCATTATGCATGCTGTGGTAGCGATGACGAAATGCAAAGAACGCAAGCTGCAATTTGTGGTTCACACAGCGACATCGGCTTGTGTAGTCACCCACTCATTTTTTTTCTCTATACTTTTATTTATTTGACTATCTACTAATAGGTACCAACTGCAGTAGCCTCGGAGGCAGTCCAGGTCACAAACTACATGTATTCTTTTAATAAATTGAATTCAAAGATTCCAAATTTGTGCCGAGTTCAGAACTAGATTATATTGTTTTGTTTTGCTCATGGTATAAAGCTTGCACTCTTTTTTTGTAAAGGAAACTGCATGCAAAAGTTAGTCTCAAAATAAAAGCCGTAAAAAAGCTATTTCATTTTAGATGATGCCACCAGAATTTATTTTGCGTTTAGTCATGGTATGAATCCAGTAATTAGTATTTTGCGAGAAAAAAACTGCATGCAAAAGTTACTCTCAAGATAAAAGCCGTAAAAAAGCCATTCCATTTAAGAGGACTATAATGTACACACTCAATATGAAGGCGTTAATAACACAGATCATTGAGCAAACTTAATTATCGTTTGCAGTTTGTAAGTGCCATTGAAAATGCAGAAACTATAGACTGCGTCGTAGTTTCCAACGCAAAGAGCTTGTAACTGCTTTTCAACTGTTTCTCTATACATGAGGCAGAAACAAAAACCGAAGGTATCATTCGAAGAAACTTAATAGCCGCGTCGAAGTTCTAAACGCTAAGGAATATCGTGTAGAGACGTCATTATTGAAACAAGATGTCGCATCGACGATTGGCTTACACGCAAAACGGACCACTGCACATTGTATGTTAAATGGTGCCCCATTAAATGGTACGACGCTTAATAAACACATTACAGTGCAATATTAGGCGCGAGCGCAGAGCCGGCGTGATTAAGTGACAGGAACGTGGGAACAGACAGAGAGGGAGTGCGATGAAAGAGGATAGTATTATTAAACAAGCAGATTGAGCAATATGGCAGTTGGCTTGGGAATTCGCGGCGTATTAGGAAAGTTGTGGGAAGCGGTCACATGAGAATAGCTAATCGACAAACACGGAACCTGAAATCACCGGAAGCACAAAATGATTGAATCAACCGTAAAAAGTCAATAAAAGAGCCAACTGCAATAGAACACCAAGTATAAAATAACAAACATAACCAAGCTCTAAAACCAGACGCGCATTGAGTTTGATCACACAATGGATCAGAGCTTTTATGAAAATATCAATAATAGTCTTGAGCGTAGTTTAGAGCGCTATTAATCCGCGTGGCGCTGCAGACAAATTCAATTGACAGCAGCCTCCGGGTGTCCCCGGCCTCTCGGGTATGCCGTTTAGATCCTCCCGCCTACCCGTAAATAGTATTTACGCTGGTATTGGATACAAAATTGGCGGCGAGTTGTACAGGAACTTTCAAAGGGAGCGATTGTAACTTTATGATGCGCTTTTATTGTTGCGTCCATCGACGCTTTCGACTCTATAAACGCCGCAAACCCCCTTACATGGAGACCATGGAGTATAAAATAGAATGTGCCCCGCTCGATTAACTGAAAAAGCTCGTTAAAATGATTGTAATAGTATATTTGAATTGAAATGGCACGATACCGTTGTAGGCTATTGTCGTATAGCTTAGCTCCTAACCCGATCATCTCAATACGAGATGCGTCCTACTGGCGTTATCACAAAATATGATAGATCGTCGGTCGTACGACGACGCTCTCCCACGCGACGCGACCGTGATTAATTATAATTCGAATTTTATTCAAAGCGAACAGCGGACAAACTACGATACCAATCAATAAACGGTTCCATACCGACGACGGTACCGACATGATACCACAATTTACTGTTGCCGATAGCGCGTATGAAGACGTCAAAGCTGGAGTGAATAACAAGCTCAGATAGAAAGCCCCGGAACAATAGTAGCAGCATTTTATTGTGATACAGAATAGTCATTCCTTTATTATGCTGCGGTGATTCTCGTGTAATAACATTGTTATGACGCAACGTCGTATATTGAACATTGCACAATACATGCGGCAGCATTTTAGCTTGCAGCAAGATAGTAAGAAACAAACTTCATCATTGCTTGAGCGGTGCTCACAAAACTACCCGACCAATAGCATGAATAAAACATCCAAGTACGCGGCAGCAACGGCAGCAGAATGCGATGTCTGAAACGCAATAAAATACACACGAGCCTCGTCATAATCTTCAACTAGTAACATTTTAAATTGCGCAACAGGTTTATTATTCAATAAACACATTTGTATACACGAATTCCCGTGAGCCGTGTGTTTTGATCATTAGCTTCAGATATTAGACCCCCGCGAGTACCGTCTCACACTGTGTGAGAAATTGTCGGTCATTTGACAATATCGTCGCTAGAACATACTCCGGCCACATTACTCGGCCAATATCTCGCCGCATTATATTGCCCAGGATATCATTATCTTGTAGCGGCGTATCTCACTTTAAACACAAACGTTTATGAATGGTAGTCCTGTTCGATTCACGTAAATTGATTGTATAAAATATTTTTATTAGAAACTTGCTCGAAGATCGATATGAATGCCGTTCAAGCTCCGAGTTAAAATGAGAAAGAGTGTGAGCCTATTCATATGACACTAATCACGTACTTATAACAACATAAATCATAGAGCTCGCTGAAGCGCCACAAAGCTAGAAGCAACGCATCCCCGACTCGAGATAATAAATAACATCCAGTTCTCGCTTTCAAAGCGCGACTGGGAGGCAATAAGTCGTGGACGGGTCAGAGGTGAAGTGAATAAAAAACGTCAGACAATTAAATAGCGTTCTTGAAGGTTAATGAGCACAATAAATATGTTGTCGGCATCGCAGCTGCAGACAAACAAATGTAAGACCCCATCACACGTGAAGAGGGGTCGGCTCTACTCGGTTATAGTAAACTCGCGACTCTATGGGAAGGCGAGATGGTTCTGTGACAGCGCCCGCGCCGCTTGACTGGCAAGTTCATTGTCGAGACGCTTCCACGATCTATTACGAACGTGACACATTTGCTATAGAAACGAATTGAGGTTAAACAAATATTGGACCGCGCGAAGAAAAGAGTTACCTGCGACTTTGAAATGAACCTTATTGTAAAAGTCTAAGCATCCAAGTAAATGCTTTATGGAATTTCTTAATCCGGTAATTTATAGATTAGTCTGTCCGGGATTAAATATGACCCAATTTTTTATTGCTACCAGACGTGTTTATGAAAACAAACTATAGAAAATCAGTGATGCACATTAGTGTAAAGAAAATGAAATCTTTATTAGTATAAGCCTTTATTTATTGATCGAATAGCATTAGGAAGGTGATTTTTCATAATAATTGTCGAAAGATTTTGTTCGAACCGTCAGTCAATAGAATTTGTAGAGATAGAATGAGAGTGGTTCGAAAAAATCTTAAAGCTCTCGTCTTTTTTCTCAGGCTAAGTTTGAAGAAAACGCGTGTTACGCGGTTTGAAAATTTAGAAACATTCTACTAAGATTATCTTCAGTAAAACTCATCAAGCAAGACATAAAGAAGAACCCGCATAAAATTTGGCGTGCAAGTTACGAAGTTTCACAATAATATATTAAAGCTGTCGTTAATTATGATATCGCCAGAAACAGAGGCTGTGCAACCACTGTGCAAATTCCCCCGCTAGGGTTTGCAGCATTCCACATGACTGGCCCAGACGGAACCATACCTGCGTTTGATTTATAACGAGTAGGGGACGGGGGAGCCGTGGTGTGAATTGAATCGGCGAACTAAAACGTCCTGAGACAAATGAGACCATGATTACAAGACCCCCGAAAAAACTACTAACGTGACAATTGAGTAAGTTTTGCAGTAAATTGAGTGTCTTCTTATAATGGAGGGTGCGAGCTATCACAGCGGGTATCAACTGCTGGCGCCTTGCACAATAGCACCTTCGTGACCACTGACTATTATCAGTCTCTTATAGATTTTTTACCCAGTCTCTTTATAAGGAACGTGACTGTACTGTTTAACGAAAACCGCCGACAACTCAATATGAACTCGTGCATATGTAGTTTTAAAAGGTATTTATAATTTAATACAACTCATTGGCGCCAGACGACATAAGACACCGCTTTTCTTGCTATTAATAAAAGAATGTATTCTGTCTCATATTTCTGCTATGCGACCTAATATGTAAGTGGCTAAACCAGTTTTGAATAATAACCCGGAAATACGCATTGATAATTTAATTAGCGTCTGCAGCGGACGTCTTTAGACTCAAAAAAATGCATTACCACCGCCATGATTACAACTCTGTTGTGTTTCACAAACTTCAGCTAAATACATAGTGTGAATTAGACTCGGCTCGCGCACGGCCAGACAATTTTGAAGTTGTAAAAGGCCGTTTTGTCCAGAGATAGGGAGCATTATTGCTTCCGTTGGGATTGAGATAAATCTTGTCAGAGCACAAAATCAACAGGAACGTATTAACACCATCCGGATGGTAGAAAGCCGTGGGTGTTCTTAACCAGTCACATTTTTGTAAGCTAACTACCGCAAGAATATTTGGTAATGGATGTGAATGAGATAGAAGCACGCGCTAATGCCTTTCAAATCGCTGGAGATAGTCGGTGAAGCTCTTGAATTCGAGTGTAGACTTGGTTCTAAAAGCTCTACCAAACATTAAACCAGTTGCGCTTTATTCAGCTGCTTTGCTGAATCCTAATATATACTTGTGTCTGCAAGTCAAACTGCTACATTACTGACTGTCTGTCAAAAACAGTCTATACCTTAATCGGATAGTTCTAGAAACTTGAAATAAGAACTATACATTTACTCGTACCTGATACCTGATGTAATAGCACTTTGAAAGAAAATAACATTAAACTAGTATTCGATATCTTTGAATGAAGCGTATGTACTCCTGCACCTGACTTGAATAACGGTAAACGGTCCTCTTTTTGTCTTTAAAATTTATTGGTCTAATAAACACTACTACATATCAGTAGGTCAATATTACGAGTGCGTGGGTTGAGTTATCTTAATTTAGAAATGAAGTTAGAATGAATTAATAATGAATATTTTATTTAGATTATTATATTTTACACACAAATTCTTTTGAATAACATTACAGATGTATCGACGCCATTATCTAGCTCACAACAAAGTTCAACGTAAATCGACAGGTTCACAGTTATTTGAACTTTTACAAAAAGCATAATACGATCCAATACCAATACAAAAGCATAACCCGAAACCGTGTTGCACTTATGCCTTTAAACACACCGGTGGCTGACCGAGACGCCGCCCTGTGTTCTAGAGACGAACAAACAAACCCAAAGACAAACAAATGTAAACGACCAAAATGTGAACGTCATGTTTGGCATTCCCATAAAGCAAGGTTAACACGTCATTAGAGGTAATGATGGCGTTATTACATAGAGGGAGCTGGTGAGCGATGGACCTGTGATTGGCTCGCGTGTGGTCTGGAGCCTTTACAAATACTGGACCACGTGTCCGTGGCCTTCAAACAGGTGGGTTAGAATCAGGCTTCATTAGCCTGTTTGTCTTTGAACAAATAGAGGTATTTTAAACAATAGACGAGAAACCTCGAAGCGTTCTATTTGGACTTTTATATCTGTGCGTTCATCTTTCCAATCTTAAAGTCACTGGATATTTCTTATCCACTCTGCATTACGTTAGTAACTAGATTGTATCAGGGTCCTAGAAAAAGCTCTGCTTACCAAATGTAAGAGTCACTTAGCACAACACTATCAAAACATTCAATAATAATCTTAGGTATTTTGATAGGATGAATAACAAATTACTGACCCTACAACTTTGATCAATGAACGAGGTCTTCATAACCCTTCTGTAAATCATCTTTTGAACAAAAATTTCAACATGGCCGACGCACCCGGCCCAGTAGATGGTATCGTGGTGAACGATAATTTATCGGCCTCTTATCGCCCGATCTGCGTAATTGATACGGGTGAAATCATGGGAGCTCAGGGGGCGCTAGTGATATCGAAGTAAATTCAAAGTTGTAACTTAGACATAGAGGGTATCTTTGATTTTGGCATAGCGTACAACATACATACATATGCGACTAGAATGTAGAACCAGTCAATAGATATGTGTACATAGTTGGCAGTAACCCATATTTCCAGATCATGCAATACAAGTGCAATTCAAAATATGTTTTATGGAAAACGGTTTAAGATGGCAAAGAATTGAATTGCAAATAACCTAGCTTCTGTATCAGATAAAAAGCAAAAGTACAATTTATTCATGATATTGCTGAAGAAATAAAATCTAACAAAACATATTGTACGCGAGTTTTCTAAATCGAATCCTCCGGTGGTCTGCCGATCAGCTTTAGTTGGAGTGCCAGGGCTGTCCCACTTCAAATCTACTTTAAACGCAAAAAAAAAAAACAAAAGCTTTACCGATAAATTACTACGAATATGACTCAAATGCGAGCAGTATAATATGAAGTGCCTAGTGCGGCTTCTGATAAACCTGAGTTAAATTAAACTTTCATAAGCTTCTAGGTAAGACATCGGGTATGCCTTCATATGACTATATCAGTCGGGGTGACACTAATTTACATAAGTACTAATATTATAAGTAGATGCGAATTTTTGGAAATTTGTGTGATTGTACTTCAATCACAAATCAATGTATCGATGTACCGATTTAGATTAAACATGGAATAGATGTAAATTGTGACTTGGAATAGCATATACGCAATTTTTTAACCAGGTACTAAGCGAGCGAAGCCGCGCGCCGAAGCCGATATGTACTATTTCTGTGATTGCGAGTAACATCATGCACGAACATTACTTACACTATAGTATGACTTCTATTCATTGCTACTAATAGATCCTCTGTGGTATTGCGACAAATAGCGCCAATGATTGGGGTGATTCGGCCGGCGCGTGCGCCTAACAGCCGTTACTGATTGAGCGTCGCAAACCCGCCACCCACCGCCTGTCATTCGCATTGTCGTGTGCAGTGCACCCATTTAGAGATGCATCGGAACGCATCATGGCGTTTACCACATTTCTAAACTTGCTTCTTTTACACTAATGTAGCAACTTCTACATATCTATAAGTAGCTTTATACCCTTTATACTTCTATACCCGCTTTCATTCAAGCATTTTTTTATCTATTATTTACGTCTGAGGGCGAAGAGAAAACCTATGATACCAGCTAATATTATGATCATCGTCTATAACGATTCTGGTAAAGGCGTCTTCGAAGCGAATCGTCAGCGATCCTGTCATAAATCAACCTATTGAATATAAACCATAATCAAAACGCAATGTTACACAACTCCTGTGGCAGATTTAAGACAATTACCTAGAGAAGCCATAAACCAAGAAATAAAGCTGTTACGCAAACATATTGCTGTGTGGTCTGTACTTGCAATGTGCTTTCCTTATGAGGATTTTATATCAGACTCATCAACTGGTCGACCGTTAAGTTATGGTGGTCCTACAATTCTAAACACTTAAAGAATAGAGCCGCTTTAATCACAACATACAAAAGCTCATACTATTCTCAGGCAAATTAGAAGCAGTAAATTCTGAGCACATCGACAATGTAGAGCGAAATAAATCAATAAAGAAAACTGTGTCGCCCGTAATGGGTAATGCATACACCGTCAGTTGTTCGTTATTTAATAGTAACATGCACTAAATTTTGAGTAATCTCATTTGTTTGACAGAATAAATACTGCTAGAGATTGTTCAATTAACAGCGAAATTCTAAACCAGTAATCATGTGATCAACCTAAACTTAACATCTGATTTCAAGCCAAAAACAACTAGGTACTTTACAAAAAACAAAATCCAACAATTTAAGACTATTAACGCCCGAATAATAATCGAACGCCCCCTGCATCGGTGAACTGATTGAATGCACTATGCACAGCGATCGATAGTAGATATATCACAGAGCAAATTGGCAATCAACTGACGAAGATTAGCAGGGTAACGCCACTTGCCCTTCTACATTATAACAACAGTACCTAAGTAATACATTTTCATATTTGCCACCATAAATCAATGATATTATGATAAGCAAATTGTGGGACTCATTTTTATTAATTAATCGGCCAGCTCAATAATCATATCTCAATTTCACACCGCTTAATGTCACCCCCTACTTAACAGGTCGCGATGACTAACAGCACAATCAAAAAATTAAAACCAACTAAATAAATGAGCTCATAACTTAGCATGGTAATAGCAGACGGGGCGTAAGCATCACGATATTCACGATAATCGTGTCCAGAATCAGTCGGTGACATCAGCCTAATGATTCCACGACGTGAAAAAAAAACACCATAAGTTACAAAACGAGACGATGACAGCACTAGTACAATACGAGTTTGACGCAATTGTGTGACGATCCGCGGTAGGTGAGTGTTGAGACAAGACATTAGCATACCCAAAATGCATTGTGTACAAAAACAAAGTGTTCGTAAACGGCTATTTTAAGATTAAACAGTTCTAAATGGCGGCCATTAACACTGCCCACCGAAGTACGGAATCGATACGACGCTAATCGACCTCTCAGCGATTATATTTTAGCACTTCAGTACTAATCACCAATTACCACGAGTCTATCAAGACATTTACTAAAACTATTTAGTTACTGCACATGATAGTTTTTTGACAAAAACAAAATAAGCCATGTGAAGACACAACCAAGTTTGAATTTCGTTTGGCAAAGTAACGCAAATATTTGTGCGAATACGATAGGCGAAAAGAACATGACATAAGGTATACATTTGCCACGTTGAATTTTACTACCGAATAGAAATGTCCAGTAAATTATCTCCTAGAGCCAAGTATGCATATAAACCTACATACTAGCTATGGGTATGCTACAAAGTATTCGATGAATACAAATCATAGATTTAAATACCTACAAAGTTGATTATGTCTCCTCGCAATATTGCAAAATTTAACAGTGACAGTGTTTGTATATGACTATAAAATAAACGACTTCCTGAATCAACCCCCGAATATTCGCCGCTTGACGCCACGCGGAAGCCAGACCAGAATAAATTATTGCCCTCCCTTCGATCCGAACAATAGCGAAGTCTGGGGCTTTTTTTAATTCCTTCGGGTAATTGAGGTGTAATTTTGCGCACAATGTCTGTAACCGCACCGGTGCAAGGACTTAGCGAGATCAGCGTACAAAAGGAATAAAGCAAAATTACAAAGTTCCTTTGTCCAGTGCGCCGTTTGATGATCATGATTTACGTCAAACTAGACACCGGGTGCCGGGGCATATAAATTATCCGTAGGAGTCTCCAACATTGATTGTTACGCCAACCTCCCACAATATAACAAAAGACGTTTTAGGAGGCGACGTGAACTTTGTTACATTTCAAAGGATACCGTTAGGACGTCGATCAAAATGAACGGAGAATGAAATCGGCTCTTCATATTACTGACGCTTGATCGGTTACTTTATTAATTACAGGATCCCTTACACGTTGATGAATATTAAACACTGTTCGGACTAATTCGACCCGTCCTCGATCGAACTAGTTTTGAGTTCGTATTTTACGAGCATGTATTACGTGATAATAAACGATAAGTGCAACACACTTGCTGTTGTCGGCGTGATGAAATGGACGTTCCCAATGTCCCCATCGACCTACATTACAACCCCGTGTTCCCAAGCCTGTCATCAGTTTATGACTTTTTTATTCCGCCCGATAGCTAGAGAAATGCAACACCATTCAGATTTCCACGCCGATACTGAAGTATGCCGATACCGACGCGCTATCAAATACGTAAATGAATCGTTTTAGATCAATCACAACGCAATAAAGTTAACCAACCGTGATGGGAGTACATTTGGGTAAACACGGTGGAAGGATAACAGATTTCCATGTGCAGCGACGCGACTACAAAGCATAAAGGAAACAAAACGCATTAACCCTCGTAATCCAGGACACATATCACTTCGATGGCAGTTATAAAAGGACCAAAATTGAAATTCGATCGCATCACTGATACGTAATAATCATGTCTTATTATGGCGACCTGTCATAATAGTGGGGAACGAAGTTTATTACGGGTCGTATTCGTATGTCGTACGGGTTATATTTAAACGTGGACCGTGCAGGTCAACTTGACTTAAACTTTCGGTACAGGATCACATCAACATTATTCTTTCACACGTACGAAGGACCACACATTAAAGCAGAGGAATCGATACTAGCACCGATTTAGTTTCTCGGCTATAACCGTCACATACCAATGCGTTATGAAATCGATTAAAGCCGCGATACCGATCAATCGCATTAAAACCACTAATCTATTACCGGTTCACACCTCCATGAGAGATACCCAAATTCCCAATATAATTGCTGGATTTACTGATTCGGGAGGTCCGACTTTCTTTCGGATTATATTTCTCGTAGGAATTTTAAAACGAGAGAGAGAATCGCAGTATAATTTTTCTCGCTAATCTTTATGGAAGAAAATAAAAATACAGAGATGTTACAAGTGTCGCTTTATAACTTGATATCTTTATACACGTGCCAAATGAAAACATGAGAGACCTTCGATGTCGTCTCGACTACGAGTGATATCGTAAACATATCGCAAAGAAAATATTGTTACTGTATTCGTTGAAATATTCGACTGATTGATAAAATGCGTTACGTCTGGCATCTGTTCAATCGCTTTCGCTGATGAAAGTCAAAACATAACTGTCTCTCTATAAAAATATTTTATTGTCCCGAGTATTTCACTTCAGTTACTAGTGACGTCACACTGATTGAATATTTCGTTTATAAAACATCGGGCAATTAGTAACACTTTTGATCCGACGACTGTAAGGACAAAAGTGCCATCTGCCGCCTCGATGAAAAGCGAGGCCCTTGTAGCTGTCGTCATTCATCATAATTACAATAAGGACACCAAAAAAATCACTATAGAGAATTATTTAAAGCCTTTACAACCATCGGTGTGTCACGAGCGCTCCACAATCGAATTTCGAGAATGTGAATTTTAACTAAGAATAATTTGAGGAACCGAATATCAACAGTGAATCATAATAAAGAAACAATTGTAAAATGGTATCCAGTTACACCACCGATAGATATTACTACGCACCGCTATATTTCAAAGAGAACAAAACTTATATTTATTTATGACTCAAGTCCCGTTGAATAAAGGAACCGAATCAAAGCGCCACGGATACCGTCTAAAGGTGTTTTTTTATGATGTAGAGATAAAAAGATTCCACAATTCATAGAAGCTCCCGCTGCTTTATCAAAAACGGGATTAGTCCTTCGAACGTTGCTCGAGACAAATATTTTGACATGGCAACGCAAATAAAGAGACGAAACGGATTAAGGTCACCTTGAGAGCAAATACAATCTTCATAATTGTTTATTTAAGAAGCTGTTATTCTTTATCCTTCTTACGAAACGGTTTATCTCACACAAAGCTTAAGCGTCCTGACGCCTAATTTAAATCTGAGGGTGGCATCAAAAGGCATACCTTACCGCATCTCGGCGGGTCGGTATCTCTTACTGCTACCATGATAACTGACAAGTCGAACGGATTTGAATAATCGCAAATACCCGACTCAAATACAACTGGGTATTCTAGCAAGTGTTATAGTGATTATAAATTGTTTTTCGTAAAGACTTCGTAAGATTTCTCGATATTAAAAAAAATCTTTTATTCTGACAACGACATAGGTCCATACACATTATTTAAAAACAAAATTGTATCAATTACGATACAAAAATACATGATGTGTTCTAGCTTTTTCTCCAGCAACCTTATGTTTAGAGTCATCTATAGTATCGTGCCAAAATGGCATCAAACACGTGATCTAGGCGCGGTTTGATTGGTTGATTTTGCTTAGCTTTATTGCAATCTTTTATGATATGTATAAGGCACTTTTAATTTTGCTGATTTAGATTCGAGTATAACACTAGTAGGACTGTAGATATGCGGGACTAGGCATTCACATCTCGCCTGGTATGTCTGACTCGGCTTGTGGGGATCGCCTGGCACAGAGCGGGTTAATACTGCTCCTACGGTGACCCACATCAAGAGAATGCTGGCGGCCTATAGAGTATTTCCATTAGATTTCCATTCGCATTTTGCGGAGAATAATTCCCAACGTCAAAGACTCCAAACTTCTTTCAACTTAGACTCTGTCCTTCGAAACAGTCAATACATAATGTAAGAATGAGTTTACAGGTTTGATTTTGGGTTGATTTTAATGATAATGTTTTTTTAAAGAACCGGAGCGTCATAAATACACCCGTTTTATTCAACTTTTCATTATTTTCCGTGATATAATTTACAGAGCCGGATAAGGCTGAAAAAGTGATAAAAGTGCATTTTCCCAGAAACTACCAGACTAAAAGGAAACTACATTCAATTTAGGTTGATATCATGATTATCACCAAATTACATGAATATAAATAATTAATTAGGATCGTTAAATAAAACCGGCCAAGTGCGAGTCGGACTCGCGCACGAAGGGTTCCGTACTATTATCAAAAAAATCACGTTTGTTGTACGGGAGCCCCACTTAAATATTTATTTTATTCTGATTTTAGTATTTGTTGTTATAGCGGCAACAGAAATACATAATCTGTGAAAACTTCAACTGTCTAGCTATCACGGTTCATGAGATACAGCCCTGTGACAGACAGACGGACAAACGGACAAACGGACAGCGAAGTCTTAGTAACGGGATCCCGTTTTTACCCTTTGGGTACGGAACCCTAAAAAGAGGTTAGAAAACGCACACTAAATAAATCTATGTAGAAAGGTTTTACCAATCGTGTTTTAGTAAAGTTATTATTGGCATCAAATCAAAGCTCTGTAACTTTTGCATTATAAAAACTACCGATCAAAATGAATAAACTTTTCAACACGTAGCTCAAGATTTTCAAGAACGTAGTATAATATGTTTTAACATAATGTTGCGACGAAAACTGAAAGGGCACACAAACCGATTCCCTCAGTGTACATTACTTCACTTATATGAATTTCTAATTCTCGTCATTTCTAGTTACCAACAGTTACACAAGTCGATAAAGACAGACGGGTTTGTATGTTGACTGTAACAATAATGAGAGCCAACAAGAAGCAGTCAGTTTCCACAAATACGGACAAACTATACGTAGTATATTAATCTTTTGAGTCAAGCCAGTAACAATCAAGCCAGTACAGTGTAATCTCACAGATTTAGATAACACAGGCTCTATTTCACGAAACATACTCGTACCTACCCGTTACATAAAATACAATGCTATGGCAACTAATCATTTCCTTTCATAAAGTAACTTTTAACCTACTTTAAAAAACCCAAGCAAATATTATGTTACATAAAAAAAACATGTTTTCTATTTTTATTTACTTCTTTACACATTAAAAACTATTTTTTTTTTGTGTGATCAAGCCGTGTTAATCTTGTAAAGAGAGATCACGACTATCGATCCAAAAGTCTTAGGTTTGAATACTTGTAAAAAAACAATGGATTCTTCTACAATAAAAATACATATGTGCGTGCGATGGCCTTTCAACCTGCCACGTATGGAATACTAACTACTGCAAAAAGTGATCATGTATCCAATGTGATGTTTGGACGTGCCTACCCTTCTCAGACATCTTCATAGCAGTCATCAGTGATAGCCTGGAGGAGCCTACCATACTGCTTATTCATGTTCTCTTTTTATTTTCTCCATTTCCGGTGTTGAGTTTCAATGATTCAGGAATTACGCGAACCTAGGAGTTTTAAGCTTTTAACATTGAATTTATCATTGGTTTAAGATTTTTCATTCGTCAAGAAACTACGTAGGTACCTACAACCTACGAAGTACATTGTAGATAATAGATTTCTTAGGCATTTAGAAAAGATTTTCGGACAGTTTCACGTGGAAATGTTACTTAAAATGTATGATTAAGTGACGATTCACGCTACATCAGAATGCGGGCCGGTACGAATACATGCCATAGTCCTATCGGCAAAGCAATGCAGAACAAATTAACACAGATAGTCAAGAGTACTATAAGTTGTTTGCCATCTAACTGTGGAGTCGAGTGAACGCCCAGGCGCGCACAGTTAAGCAAACAAGCATTGTACCTTGTGAACCAATAATGCATTTCATTGTGAATGCTAATGCAGGTGCAAATGGTACCATTAAACGCCTAAATAGCTAAAACATGAAGGCATAAAGGAGACTGCTCTACTTTAGCCGCAACTAGCGAATTAGCAATAGAAGTTCTACCGAAGTAGGAAGGTTACTAATAGGGCCAAGCGGTGTAGAAATGCAATTTGTTTTGCTTTTCTGGAACTTGCTATGCCCAATGTACTACAATAACTTTACCCATTACCCCACTTTTTGAGAGTTAACATAGCCTGAAAGATAAAAACTAACCCTCGTATTCAAGAACGACACTATGAGAACACGCACCCACAGTGGACGAAATCTTTTTTCATAAAAATCACTTTATGTGTTGTGCGACACTGCGTAGTGTGATTAGAGGCACATTGTCGTGTGCCTCTAGCCAAAGTTGAGCTCTAAAGGCACACGGTAGCGTGTGCCATAGTGCCGCTCAACACATAAAACATAAGCAGGAAATTAAGACAAGTTACGCCACCTAGTGTAGCATAGCAAAACCGACTCATCAGTCTACTAGCTATACACTCCTGTTGCTGCTAAAGTACAACTTCATAAATAGATGGCGCTTTTCTCAATAAAACAATATATAATTTCATGATCATGGACTGGGAAATGATGCACATCAATACCTAGCCATTAGAAAATTTGTAGCTAAACAATTTTTTTTTTTTTTGTAAAATACACTTAAGGCGCTCCCAGTCGACGATTGTTTTTGTTCAAACGAAAAAATAAATACTTGTGAACAAGCCACATCTCCTATTTTATAATGTATAGTATATGTGAATAAAGATGTACCCATCTTTAATCACTTCGATAAATAATCCTATCGACCTCTGCAATGACGACAAATACACGTCGGCGCGTGGTCCGCCTTAGCTTTTCGAATAAATTAATGATATAAATTATGTATAATTACTTATCAAAAATCTATTCTAATAGAAATCTAGATCAACATATTACCTATATTTAACAATAAATCACAAGTTGATTTTAATAGTAGGTAAGTATATAAAATATTTCGATCATAAATTCTAAAACGTTTCATTTTGAAATAATATCTTTATCGTGAAAAGTTTCTGCTATTATGTTTTCAGCTTAATAGAAATCTAGGTAGGAACCTGAAGTAATATACTTATAAAAATAGGAGATGTGGCTTGTTCAGAAGTATTTCTTTTTTCGTTTCGAAAAAGAGCAATCAGCGACTGGGAGCCCCTTAACTAGCCTGATAGTTGCGATGGTCTATAACTCTTTAAATTTTACTTTTCTGAGCTGATTTAGCCCCGTTACCATAAGGATCCAGTGTAGGGGGTTAACAGTTTCCTGTTCTACAAGATCTGTTTTCAATATCAGACCTTATAAATGGAAAGCTTTGTATAAATACTTTAAATTAAAACTGGGCAGTTTACAAAAAAATAAGTTTTTTTACCTTTATTACTATCTTGACTAGGAAATGGATCCATCATCCATTGGTTTTTAAAAAAACAAATTAAAAAAAAATTGTTAAATATTTTAAATTTTTTTTTTAACTTCCACCTTCTTTTAGCTAAAGATTATAAATGTGATAGTCACAATACTTAGATAAAATACAATACATCAATAAATAATAAAACACCGACTTTACTGACTCACCCGCTTTAATGGCACTTTGAAACAAATAAATCTGGTGCCTTCAATTACTTTTCCACAAGGGCTGTAAGGAATCCACCTGAAAATAACAGTAACAAAATACATTTTTGTACAAGTGACGTAAATTCCATTACGTACATCTAGGTCCTAATTAGATTTAGGTTGAATTTGAGGACATAAAACTCACCTGTCAGGAATGGCTTTACGAGGCATTTTGTATAATTTTCAGTAGTTTCTGATAAATTAGATGGAATTTCTTACAACAAACTTCTCGCACGCAAAAATACATAAAATACAAAACAAAAACCAACACAACATAACCTAAAAAAACACAATTTGACAATTTGATTCGATTGACTTTGACACTCTTCTCTTGACATACTTCAACCAAAGAGCATAATAAACTTCAACATACTTATATACCTACTTCATGCTTGTTCAATGATTTCTACAATGTTTTGTTTTTGGGTATATTAAAACCTTTTTTTATGTAACTAATAACTATGCTGTAAAAGAGAAATATATTGCTGAGGTTGCATTTAAAACAAAAACTGAAGGTTGCTATAGCAATATAATGAAAAGAAAAGTTTGTTTGATCGAACTACTCGAAAACTACAAAGTTTCTCCCAAAAAAGTTAGAGAAAGTGCGTACGAGATAAGTCCTTGCCCCATGATGCATAGGAACACGATATGGTATAGATCACTGGTTGACGCTGAGAAGACTTGCCTCAAGGAGGATAAGCTCAAAAAGATTCACTATAAATTCGATGATGGTAGAGAGTTGGTTGAGGAATACAATGTGGAAACCCAAGTGATGTGCCGAAGAGCTTGGAAAGTTAAGGGGAAGCTTGGAGGTGAGGGCAAGTGGGATGTTGAAGTAGGAGACCAAATTCCTGATGCCACACCTAATAATGATATTGATATCATGGAAGCTAATGATCAAGTAAGTTGTTTCATCAGTTTTTTTTCTTCACTTGAACACCAACATAATCATTATATTACTTATGTAAAACAAGGTTTAACTACAAACTATTATCATTATGACAACCATCTTGGAAATGCTTTCGTTAATTATTTTAGATAATAATCGTTTTTTTTTAATTTTGAACAGTGTACAATACAAAAATGCAGTTGATGAAACCTGCATGTGTAATAAAACTGTAACAAATAACAACTCCCTCCTTTGCATCAAAAAGAAACAGAGTTCCAGTGGAAGTTGTTTGACAAAAAGATAAAAAAGATGTCCCATGCTAAGTTTCGACATCTTGTAGATCTGGATTCTGAATTAGTAGTAAATATATTGCTTCAAATATATTTTATATATTAAAATTTAATTTACAGCCAACAGTGACAAGACGAAACACCCGAGTAAACTTGGAATGGCGGATCCGAAACCTGCCATACCCCATAGAAACATATTCAATCAGCGCAAATAATGAAGAAAAGTGTATAATTATTCGAACAAGCAATAAGAAATATTTCAAAAGGCTACCAGTGCCCGAGCTTCTGCGACTAAACTTACCATTGGAACAATCTAATATTCAATCTAGTCACCAATACAATACTTTAGTCATCTCGGTGAGCACGTTTCTTTAAGTATGGGAAAAACAAACTGTTGCCCGTCACTGTCTAATTTAAGAAAACGGCTATGGTAGGGTTCAGTAGTTTACACAGCTAACAGCATTATAGTAGTTTTCAATGGTACTTGTACTTCATTTCTATTACTACTTTTACAAGTCCATTTTATAAGTAGGTTGACTATTACTCATAAACTTGTAAAGCTTACTTATTTTTCCTTTTAACTTCATTAAAATGTACTACTACTGTAAATTTTTTCACTTCTCCAAAACCAATAGTTCAGCTTTTACTGGGGGACACCTAACTCTAGCAAAAAATAACAATTTAATGCATAATATTTCACAAACAGATCCCTGATTCTCCCTAACTTATTTACACAAACCTGGAATATTATTTAGAAACCTACCCAATGCCCACAGTTTTGCAAGTTAGCATGCCATAATGTAATAGGTTACAAGTCTATTACTGCTACATACTAATTTTACTTTTATTAATTTCAGTACAAGAAACCACAGCAACTACTGGACATGGATAAAGATTGGTTTGAACAGCTGAAAAGTGTAAAACCTGTAAAAGATGTTCCAGATAACTGTAAGGCGCAATAAATGTTTTTATGAAATGCCATTTATTGTTTAGATTTGAAAATTAGCAGCTCTTTAGTTTTAGTATTATATTTTTCCTTTATTTCTTGCTTTAAAAAACCTAGTCGGTGCCATTGTCTGTTTGTGTTGTGCTAGAGAATCAAATGCACATTTTCAATAGATAGTAAAGTTATATCATAGAGCCTTCTAATATAAATTTATTCTTTCTTTCTTTCTAATATTAATTACTTCAATAAATCTTAAATACTAAAATGAATCCATTTCCCTTGCTCACAGCATTATATGTGAAAGGCTGGACAGATTTTGTGTCAGGAGAAGGTTTAAAAGAAAATTTTTAAAAATCTAGTGTAAAACCAAAAGTGCTTTTTTCTATGGGGTCTATGGGTATTGAAAGATCTATAGGACAATGCGTGTCGGGATAGCTTGTGTAATCAATAAAAACCAATCCCTTATAAAGTACCTTATATTTACAATAATCCAAAGATTAAATCCTAAAACTACACTAATCCATAACTAATGCCGCAGCCTGCTTCTTCATTTCCTCTTCATCAATCTCCTCGTCCAGTAATCCTTTAGAAGCCAAGTACTCTGCATATTGTTTAGGTATCCCCATAAAAGTTTTAATCTTCTGTCTCAATTGTTTCCAGGTTTCTTGGTAGAAATTCTTCTTATCTCTCTCCATAGCCTTGTAGTCATGTCCATATTTGTCAAGGAGGTATGTTATGAATTCCACTTGATTTTTAGGTAACCTGAAAGTATTATAATAAAATTTAATGAGAAATGCTCACTGCAGTCTTTCCCTCACAAGCCTGACTGGCTACACCAAACCTGCTCATAGTATGAAGACTGATTGCAGATGAAAACAGAACACAAAAAAAAAATATAGTGGAACCCTTGCGACTTTGTTATGTATAGTTATTTTCAAACAGACTTCAGCCTGCGCTGCAACTACTTAGGTGTTAATTATAGGAATTATTTTTTTACTGCACCTCTGCACACCATCATCCATACACCAAGTTTCTAGGACCAGTGGTTTAGGCTGTGCATTGATAGATCAGCCAATATAAAATGCAGGAGTGAGATATTTGATCAATACAAGACAAGTGATAGTGCCAGTGAGCAGTGCTCTTTCTATCTTTTGAAGAAAAATAATAGCATGGTAAACCAGCTTTATGGATAACAGACAAATGTGTGGCTAAGTTGCTAAGGCCTTTAAGCCATAATATTATTTAGAAGTATAAATAGTAGGAAAGTTTCTCACATAAACTTTCTGACCCTTGGTGCTCTTGCTTCCTTTTCCAACACCTCAGCGATGGCTTTCTTTGACGGAGGACGGGTTTGTACTTCTTCTTCTTCCTCAGATTCATCATTGTTCACTATTTTCTTGGCTTGTTTCATTTTTATCTCTTTGAAATTGGGAATTTTGATGGCCTTGTTTGGATCATTCACTAAACCCATGTTTTTGAGATTACGATGCGAGGACTTTCCGTGGTCCCATGCGTCATTGATGATTTTGCTGTAAATTAGATAGAAAGTGTTTTAGATTTATCCATCACCAGCGAGTTTACACAAAACCAGGTAAACAGAGCAACTTACAATTTCACGTTTCCTGTACTTTTTAATTTAAGATGCATCCTCTTGCGGTTAAGTTTGTGTTGGTACGTCTTTTTACGGTGTTGCTTTTTGATTTTCATATTGATAGTATAGTAATTCTGGCTGCAAAACGCGTATTTAGCTGTAGAAAAATAAATCAAAACACCACACGCAGTCACGCTCACGCAGGTGGACTCGGGACCCACGTGAGTTTTAGGATTATTTTGCTTTGACAAATAAAAATAAAAGACATTGACAGTGACATTTGATAGAAAGTGTAAAAAAACCGGCCAAGTGCGAGTCGGACTCGCGCACGAAGGGTTCCGTACTATTATCAAAACGGCAAAAAAATCACGTTTGTTGTACGGGAGTCTCACTTAAATATTTATTTTATGCTGATTTTAGAGAAATACATCATCTGTGAAAATTTCAACTGTCTAGCTATCACGGTTCACGAGATACAGCTTGGTAACAGACAGACAGTGGTGTCTTAGTAGTCCCGTTTTTTACCCCTTAGGTACGGCACCCTAGAAACATAAAAAATAATTCATAATATCTCGTATCCTACCTATTTACCTAACTACGTAGTTAGCATTCCACACGTGACAGGTTGCAATCCCGTCGCCGCTTTCAAGAATACTAACAGGTTTCCTCACGATGTTTTCCTTCACTGTTATAAACACGTGTAACGCGCATATAGGTACATTTTTCGAACAGAAATATCCATTGATGCACGGCCAGGATTTTCGAACAAGAAATTAATTTGAAATTAATAGTATCTACCTAGGTACCTATTTACCTAACTACATGAATTCAATAATTCAATTTCAAACTTTTTATTCGATCATGTGAAGTACCACCTATTTACCGACTTACTTTACCGATAGTGGTAAAATAGCACCACCTGCCAGCGGAATCGCAAACCTATTTCATCTTACCTCTCAAACCCCGAGCGGTCGCATGAGACCGCGAAAAGTACCTATAATACGTAGTAACATCAAATGAAACTAGATGGCGCTGGAATGCAAAAATCAAGTTTGTTGTATGGGAGCCCCCCTTAAATATTTATTTTATTCTGTTTTTAGTATTTGTTGTTCGAGCAGCAATAGAAATACATAATCTGTGAAAATTTCAACTGTCTAGCTATCATGGTTCATGAGATACAGCCCTGTGACAGACAGACAGACGGACAGACAGACGGACAGCGAAGTCTTAGTAATAGGGTTCCGATTTTACCCTTTGGGTACGGAACCCTAAAAATGAAGTAAAACGGCCTCCGCCTCAATGTCCAATATGTCCATGTGCACCAGCTATGGCCCTACCCCGTATCTATCATCTCTGATTGTCATTTAAATAATTATGTCAGACGTCATTCATCCAGCTGTCATAAGACGAAGACGTCTTGCTTGTCCGTCCGACCGTCCGTCCACAACACGTGCGTTCGCCGTCCCTGGCCCGCCTGGCCCAAAGAGCATATGGCCTGGCCGTGGCCGACCGCAAAGAGCAGCCGACACCGACATGCTTTTTGGACCGCGCAGGCAGCGCATGTACAGAGTTTACCCACGTCACTCACACTCACACGTGAGATTTAAATTTATGTGTAGTTCAAAAGTGTTTAAGTATTTTATGTAAGTGAATCTTCACAGCTATAAAAATGCCTCAGACCGGCGCCACAAGGTACCAAAAGTTCCTCAAATCAGAGAAGTCAAAAACAAAATTGAAGGCAAAAAAAGACCTTCCGAAAGGCACTAATGTAACTAAAACGAATTTCAAAGTAAAGAAAATCGTACTAAAGGAACAATTGAAGAAGCATATTGAATCAGAATGGTTATCTACCAGAAAGCTTAATGTCAATGAACTTCTGTCGCGTTTGAAACATTTCAACACACATTCAAAGAAAGAAGCGCTTGAGGGCATCAAGGAGCTCATTAGCACACATCCAGAGGTGCTAGAGAAAAACCTCGGACAACTAATCAATGGAGTTACTCCACTGATTTTGGATATTGAAAAAATAGTAAGTTTTTTTTTGTCATACAGTGTCTTTTAACCCCAAACTAAGCAAAGCTTTTACTATGGGAACCAGTTAACTGATAGAATATTTAGATACTTTTTTGTAAATACATACTTATTTATTATACATATAACACCCAGACACAGAACTAACATCAATGTTATCACACAAATGTTTATCCTAGATGGGAATCGAACCCAGGACCTACTACGCAGTAGGCAGAGCTACATCCAACTGAGCCGTGAGACCAATGAAAGTTTAAATTTTAGTGTAATATATTATGCTTACTTTTTAGAAAATCACATCTATCACACTAGTGGTGATGATAATAATTATCTATCTTAATCTTTCAGATCCGAAGACAATGTCTGCTAGTTTTGGACAAAATACTAACAAGTACTAGTATTCAAAAGATAGACCCATTCTATGATATCATGTCTACTTACTTGAGAAGTGCAATGACCAACATTGATTTGAGAGTGCAGGAAGACTCTCTCTTGTTTCTGGACATACTATTAACATGTACTCCACAAAAAGTGGCTGAAGATTTCCACAAAATAATTCCAAACTTCCTGAGCATGATATCAAAGTTACGGGTAGATTCAAAGCCAGGACGAACCCTGACTGTCAACTTGGGAAGTCAAATGACAAGTGTTATATGGAGGGTCAAAGTGTTACATCGCCTCAAAGACTATCTGAACAAGTTTGTTCAGAACGAAAACATTGTTGATGATGACAAAATGATCACGGAGACTACAAAGATGTTTGACACTAAGGAGATCAACTACTATCCATTGCTCAACCCAAATTATACATCAATTTGTCAGTTGTCATGTTTTTCATCAAAGAACATGCAGGAAACTGTAATGGTAGATGAAGTTAGCAAGTTCATTGAGTATATTGATACACTGATGCCTCTGTTGTTTGAGACATGGTTGGAAGTATGCCCTAGTTCTTCCACAGAGAGGAACTTTGAAACTGTAATTAGTGAAGAGGCAGCTACTTTACTGAAGCACACCTTACAAGTAATCACTTTACTATGCAGCCTAGTCCAACATTTTCACAAAAAGAACCCAAGCTCCAACATTGAAAATATATTTAGTAAAAAATACCGCCAGCAGTACACACAGCACTTTGTCAAAGCTTTCCCATATGTTACAAATATGAGAATGAAACAGAAGACAGACAAGACTCTATTTGAAACTGAGAACATAGACCCAAAGTTGTTTGCAGAAAATTTGGCAATATGCCATCTGTTCATTCTTTTGAACCCAAAGATCAATATAAAGGATAATAACCAAGAAATTTTATCTGTGCTGAATTACGTCGAGAGAACTTTCAATCAGGACACACAAGACAGCGTGAACAATGCCATTCTAAAAATCCTACACACAATCTTCTCAAAAGAAATCAATGGTTGGACTAAAACTTTGAATGTTATGGATTCACTGTTTAGAAAAATAATATGGGCTTACTTCAATAAAACCATGTCAAGCTCCTTCAAGCAGAAGATTTTTGGCTTGATGTGCGAAATAGCACTGAATGATAACTTGACCCATTTCCAAAAAACTGATGCTTTCAACAAATGGCGCACAAACCTACCGGACATTTTATTGGAAAAGACAATAAATGTTCAAACTTTGAACATTATTCAAAAGTATGCTTCACGTCACAACAAAAGTTTCAATGAAGTAATTGGACCTAAACTTTTGAGTATCGTTGAAAATTTGCCTTTGATTGTAATAACTGATGCTGTAAATGACACTACATACTATAAACTATTTTCTCTAATGTATTGGATTAGAAACTGGGATAGTAGTTCCTTGGATTTACTTGAGAAACAGTTGATGACCAAATTATACAAAAATGAGCATATGATTTATATCTTTGATACTTTAAGATTGAAAACATCAATAAAAACTTAATTTTATTGTAATAAGAATGTATTTTATTTATTCTAATAAACACAAACATGTTATGCTCAGACAGTCATTCTATTAAATTATTATGTACAGTTAAATACAGGGGAACATAATAAATGGTAACTTCATTACAATATTGCAACATCAAAAAACAATTTATATCTAGGTAAAATTTAAGGCTAATTAAATAACATGAATGCAACAACATTTTTTTTAATATTGCTATGCTAAATACTGAGAATACAACTTCTTTAGAGTATTTCATACATTTTATATATTTTTTTAATAATAACTAAATCAAGGAACTTCTTCAAATTATACAAAAAAAAAAGAAAATCGCATTACAATCTCGTCACTAATATAATAGCTATTTGTATTCAAAAAGTTATCAATCTTATATTTATATAAAAATGAATCCCTATTTCGGCTGGACCGATTTTGTTAATTCTTTTTTTGTTGTAATCGTAAGTGCCAGGAGAAGTTTCTTATGAAAAAAAAAATGACAGGACGAATGTCGGCTAGTATCAGATAAAAATAAAAACAAACATTCCTTTCAAATAAAAAAAATACCCAACGTTTATGTATTTAGGTATATCTCGGAACTTACCCAATTATGGATTTCATAAGCTATTATGAAAGCATTGAAAGAAAATAATCTACTGTGTAAATGAAATCAGGAATTTCCATACTTACATAAAAGTAAGTCTTTCTAAAAACCTATTGGTAAAATTATATTATCACAAAAAATAATTGGGCTAACACTCACTCTAATTTTCAAACATAAAACATGCAATACTTTATTATTTCCAAACAAAAGATAATCTTAAAACATATTCTGGGAACATAAATAAGCCTCATAGAAGCTATTTGTAAGATAGAAATATTTAATCGACTAGTTCTTTCATTAAAGTATATTAATAAATATATAATTGATGAAAACTATTCATCGAGTGTTTCTTTTGGCAAATTTTGGCGAAATTATACAACGTTTATACCAATATTATACAACACACCTATGATATAGGAATAATTTACTTTCAGTATGTAACAAAATTGATAATAAACTAAGTAGGTACGTAAGCGAGGCCGGACATGCACGGGTACCGCGACCGGTTAGGTTAGCTGGAGCTCTACATAGCATTAAGGAAAGGATCATAAAAAAAAAGGTAGACCCCAAGCCGTGTTTGTTGCCTGATTCTTCTAGGCTTGGTCGTAGCTTCACCTAGTTCTTAAGACGTTTCAAAGTGATCCTTGTGATTTTATTGAAATAAATGATTTTTGAATTTGGTTACCTAGGCATAGGTATAAGGTGACCATTCACTTGCGTGTGCGGCAAATCGAACACGTAGAGCAAGTATTTTTGAGAATCAATTTCTTATAGTCGAAACACAACCATGCATTATGCCTATAACATACTTGCAAGAAAACAGCTAACAAAAACTATGTGCAAGTCCATGGGTACTCATTATTCTTTGAGCGGTATGAGTCAACATCTAAAAGATACAGCATACGGTATTATCTACTTTTATTTGATAGGCTACGGTGATAAAAACGTGCAAATAATATTGCTGGCTAACTATTTTGTCTATCTTTGGAGATTCATAGAATAATGCTCATTACTTTAATATTATAGCAAGCTAAGCTGGCTAGCGTTTCTAAAATTTCCTGTACCTATTGAGAGCTTAGTAGCAGAAATATAAAGTAACTTCAAATAGGTAGGTACTTATTCTATCCTATTGCGTTTTCCTTTTATTTGTTTTTTTTGCGCGGGGTAATGTATTTGTAGCAGAGGCCGTCAGCATTGCCTGTAAATAAAACGAATAAAATTGAAACTAATTGAAAATAAGCACAAGCAAGGTTGGGAACGCGCACTCACAAAATTAATTGAATTAGAATTGTTGTAAATTGATAAAAAATATTGATAGGCATAAAATATTGATAAATTTAGTTTTATTGAGCAATTTTATAAATAGTTTGTACGTGTCCCAATATGCAACTAGGTAGGTACATGCAAATGAAAAGGCTTCGTTGGCTTTACAAAAACAGCGTAGCTTTGGGATAAAGCAATAACTTCAATACGTACGAATACTATTTCGACATCAGACAAAAGTATTTTGTTACGAAACTGAGATGATTATCTGTTCGTATTAAGATTACTTCGTTCGAAAATAGCATAGAAAACCGTGTTTTCACGTAAGTGCTATGAATGTGTGTAATATGCTCTATTCAATGATAGAGCGAGCGAGCATCTAAGCAAAAACGCGGCAACAGTCAGGGTAAAATAAAAACAATTAGTTAGCAAAAATTACTACAATCCACAAAAACAATAAAATAAAAATTGTAAATAAATAAAATAAAACACTAAAAGAGAGCACAATTCATTAAATATTAGTGCATATCATAAAACATATTTTAGGGCTTCGTTATTATATTTTTTTCTGCGTAGCTATACAAAATTAGATAACGATTATCATGCATAAAACTGCACACAAAACAATAGACATACTGTTCTGCCTCTGTCCCGGAGATTTCGAAATGGAATCGGGACTAGGATTTCACACATCTGTAGTTTTTGAAGTCGTAGGTATTTCAGCGTGCAACGCAACTATTTTGTATTCCGGATGACTCTCTATCTTCGCTTCTATCAGCTTCTGTAGAGCGTCACTTTTATCGATAATGTCTTGGGTTATATCTTCGGCTTCGTAAGTGTCTTTGAAGTTGAACTGATCATCAACTATTTCGCATTTTTCAAGTGGAATAATTTTGGTCAAATCAGCACAGCTCTGAAACTCATCAATAACTGCCTGCTCAATGTTTGAAGATCTTCTACTGTTATCTGAAATATCGGATACATCAGATTTCGATCTTTTCGTATCATCCGTTTTGTTCCAAAAAGCTAATTTACCGGGTAATTGTAATAATCTACCTATTGCCGTTGTGTTGCCCTTGGGGATTTTTCCCGGCGATTTAGACTTGTGGCGTTTTTTGTTTTCGGCAATAGGATTGACCACTTGCAGGTTTTTATTGTCTTTATTGAAGGTTCCAGATTCTTTGATAGTTGTATTAGGCATTCTTTTTACGATATCGACTAGACTTTCTTGGGATGTTGTATCGCAAGCGTTCAGGTCAGTTTTATTTACGAGTATATCCTCTTTTGATAATGATGTATTATCTGCGATAGGTGGAGGTGGTGCTTTGCCTTTTCCATATTTTCCTTTGGCTAGTTTTCTCTTGCTTTTTGGAGAATTATCAGGTGTACCAAATGATGCTTCGTCATCACCACTTTCGGCTAAATCGTTATCTTTTAACGAAGGATCTATGCTGTCCGTTTCATGGTCAAACTCTTTAACTTGGCTAGTTAGTTCTTCATTAATATTTTGTTCTGATACTACTGTTTCAATTGTATCTTTTGGTACAGTCTTTTCTGCTTCTGGTGGGTATTCTTTTGCATCTGTCGCATTGTGTACAGTATTATTCTTACTAATCTCTATTACACTATCAACGAGCTCTAGAACATTAAACATTTCATTAGAAACATTTTTACCAGGCACAATATCCAATTCTTTCGTTAGATCTATTGTATTTTCAGATAAAATTTTCGTAGTTTCTGAACTATTTTCTAAAGTAGTATTTGTGGGCTTTTTATCAGTGATTTCATTTATAGCTGTTTCTTTTTGGTCTAACTCCTCTTTCTTATCGATAACAATGTCATTGGTCATTGGAGAATTTTCAACGGTCTGATCATTATTTTTATGACTTTTTTCAGCTAATGGATCATCGCCTAACACTTGAATTATCTTGACTTGGTCGCCAACGTATTGGTACAAGAAAGGGGGGTCGGTATGGGACATAAATATTTGGGCGGGAAGGTTTACTAATAAGGGCATATTCGTATAGTCTAAATCGTCATCTTGTAGTTCCTCGATGATAACTTCACTCCCCTTTAAATAGAAAGCATTAAAGTCTAAATCAAGGAATTAAATAAACTAATAAATGCATAAACAGACTTGCAAATAAAAATGAGTAATTCATATGAAAAGGAATATATATAGAATAATAAAATAAATAAATCTATGGCATGCAATATTAAACTACCTACAATCTCTATAATTAACTAGTTCAACTCTAGGTTCATATAATTAGAAAGGCATAATCTAAAACCAATAAAAAAAAATAGAAGATAGATATTATTTGAATAAGTATAAGACATTTTAAACATTCTTTTTCCAGCACCAATTCAACCCTGACACACTAACTTAAAACTCCGTTTATAATCATATCTTTTATTCTTTCAACAAATCTACTGCTGCAGCTGGAAGAAAACTGCAAAATCTATCGAACATTAAGGCTTCCTAC